>OY728127.1:928625974-931125974 GCA_963277665.1 Viscum album
ATAAAGACCATTGTATTGTACTAAAGGTGAGTTTATTACATGGATTGGTGTGATAATGGTAGACCTTATATCCAGAAGATTGTAAAGTATCTTCAGTGAAGTGGAGCCAGATTTAGGATCAATTATGAGTGTAATTCTTGACTCCTAACCTTTATTAATATCTATAATAGAAGATATTATCAATTAATAAAGGTATATATAACATTCAAGAGCATGGAGATAAGTTCATGAGTTTTTTATGATATTTATATACCTTTCAAGATATTGAAAAGTGGAGAGTTCTCTACTTTGAGAGAGAACTAGAACCTGAAATTCAATAATTGGTTAGTCATTTTACTTTGAATACATACACAAAGGTGATCAAGAATGTGGAGATTATTGAGAAGACCTTGGAATGGACTAGTGGAGTGGTACATAATTGTGGAATATAGAATTTGGTGTACAATGGATCTAGATGGAGGAACAAATCAATCGTAGGGTAGTTGTTCTGTTAGCATAGAACCCCATATTCACGATTCTAAAAAACTAGTAGTTCATGTCCCTCAAGTTGGGATGGTGACATGATTTTTCATTTATATAGAGATAGAGTACATCGATATTTTATGCCACTCCCTTATCAAGGAGGTCATCATAGACTATATAATAATATGATGGTGGATAAATCACCCCATCAACTGTGGCACCCACCTCATCAGTTTCACTAGAAGTAGTAGTAGTGACCAGATGGACCCTTAGTGTAGGGTGAGATTGGTAGAGGTCAGGATATAAATAAACCTTATATTTTTCAATAGGGGAATTATTAAAGATAAATAAGAGTTATACAAACAAAACAATTAGTTAGAGAATATTTTCAAGGTTGTATTTAACTTTATGTTGTATATGTGAGGTATCATCCCAAATCACCCTTTATATTCCAATAGGATGCCACACGACCTTATGCGTGCATCCTCATATGCTAGAGGTTTTCAACTAGTGGTGAGGGAATAAGCAGCATTATGGAGAGATTATTCCCTTGATAATAGATAATCAATTATAGTACATAATAGCATAATCAATAATTATAGTAAATAATGAAACTAAAATACATAATAAATAAAAATAAGAACATCTCATTTTATATCAAAATGAAATACAATATCCTAATAAAATAAGTTCAGAGATCCCCACATGTTGAAAATCCACATCCAATAAAAAAAGAAAAATAAATAAAAAGGGAATCTCCATAAACTGATCTTGGAGTTTTCTCTGGTATCTCCTTGACCAACTTGATTCTCCTATACAATGTCTTTAAGAAGGGCCCATGACATCATCTTAATCCCTGGCCAAAAGAGTTTTTATGCCCACTGATATTTCCATACAAGGTTTGAGTATAAACCTAGTAGGAAACCATCAATTAATCCCTAGAATAAATTTACAAGGTCATATAAAAGTTTATGTGATGATATAAAGTAAATATATAAATAAACATACAATCCATCATGTCCCCATGATCCAACCTGGCTACCAAAAACCTTGTCCCAACCTACTTTAGGTTGTTGTTGGAAGAAACAATAACATTACCACAGTAGCACATAAATTACATATATTTCACCTATCACTTAGGTCACACCCCCATTAAGCATTCCAACCCATCCCTACATACTCTAGGAGGTCTATCAAGTCACGTCAACCCATCCCCATAGACTCTAGGGAGGTCATCAAACACATCATCTCATCCTTACAAGTTCTAGAGAGGTCATAGTCAATCACATCGACCTATCCTCACAATCCCTTGGGAGGAAACAAAAAATCACATTGTCTCATCCTTGAAGGATCTAGGGAAGACACATCATATAGAACAAGAATCAATATGCATAACAGTTTACACAAGCAAGGGAAACTAACCCAACCACAACCTGGCTCAATGTCTCACTCACGAAGATCAACATAAAAATAGGAAAAAATAATATCACTCATGGTCATCCTCACATCACACATCAAGATTGGTTAAGACACTAACCAAGCCCCTATATCACTTACCCATGTTATTTTATCCATTCTCATGCACAAACAGAATTTTTCAAACCCGTTTACCTAAGAAGAACCCCCCCCCCCATTATCACTTATAAAAGGATATCATTCCCCGATTTTAAGGAACACACTCCAGGGGATTGACTACCTGAACCCCTATTTCATTTATCCCAGACACACTATCTAAACCAATCCCAAATGTCTCATTCCAAGACAAAAATATTAAGTTGATATCCCTATGCACATGCCTAATACAAGGCTCATTTTCACCATTTTCAAGGAACACACATCACACTCTCCATCTAAAGATACTACCACATTGATAAATTCCTTACCCAATAAAATTAATTCAAAAAGTCGGTCTCATAGGGATACATACACATTCACATACAATTCTGGGCATACCATTTTATATGAAATCCATAAAATGGTAAAGAATTCCTACCTTAAGAATAAAAAAATCTAAAACAGTGAGAATCTCCACAAAAACAAATCAAAACATGTTAAATCCCTGAAAATCATCCATTTAATTCATAAATTAGGGTTTATACCCAAAAAACAATAAATAGACAAGTAAATAAATATTTAGGTCATATTTGGGATAAGAGATGCTAAGAGGGGCCAATCGCAATGAAAGAAGCTTCAAAATCCCAATAAATGAGGGGGAGGGAGAAAAAATCACCACGAAGAACATCTCATGGATACCTGGTTCACATCAGGGTTAGAGAAGAGGATATAAGAGTAAATAAGGGGGTATGAAGGGGAAAAGATTTCCTCTCCCCTTAAAAATAGCCCAAAATTAAGTAACAGAATGAAACCCTATTTCACATCATGGAAGTTAAAGATAGCACCCCCAAAGACCATAGCATTGATATTTCATGGAATGAAACACTATTTAAGTCCTTGAATCCTTTATGTACCTCTTGAATGAGCTCATGTCACACGAAATCTTCCATAACTTAATCTCAAACTCTCTTGAGAGCTCCATCATCCAAAAAGGACTAGATTACACATGTTTATGTAAAAACCAAATTTGTTGCATGCCTCTAAAATAAAGGGGTGTTAAAAACTCTCCCTCTAATGGATTCTCATACTTAAGAAGTATTTTAAGTGGTCTATCACAAGCAACACAATCAATAGGCCTTATTAGCTAACCTCCATGCCCAAACATTCATTTCTTACCTCCATGCCCTTTCCCGAAGATGTCCATGAAACACAAAACTAAAGTGAGAGTCCCTACCTTTCCACATATTCCTTTCTTAGTTCTAGTCTACAATATGTGTTGGATGCTCTTCAAAATAAACACTTACCGCTAACCTGAAATTCTCACTCATGACCACATGCACTAGGTCTGACTCGCCCTTAGGAGCCACAATACAAAATTTCCTTGCTTCCTGGAGTGTTGACGCCCTAAAAAGACACTTTTTTACATTTCATCACATGATTCACCCCTAAATCATGTCATAAATCATTTTCACAACATGAATCAAGTCATGAAACATATTTCACCCCCATAAACCATGTCATGTAATAGGGTTCACCCCCTGACACCTCTTAGAAGACATGACTCACCCCTTGAATCATGCCACGAACTGGAGTTTACCCCATGAAACATGCTAAAACCACTATAGATCCCAATAGAATAATCCTTAGTAGACCAAGGCTCTCTCCCTATTTGGTATCACCAATTCATGCCTAGAAACCTCTGATTAATACCCACACATTGGTATCTATCATCAATTAGTACAATTTGGTCATTTACATTCACGTACTACTACACCCTGTCTCAATGAATGGGTTAGGTTCACATACATACCACTCCCAACATAAACCATGAAATTCCCCTCAATGTTAATCTATAGGAATAAAATCACCTTCATACCAGCTAAACACTAGAATCTATGAGCATCACCAAAACTTTCTAGAACATGACCAAAAAATCTACTAGTTAAACCTTCCACCTCAGTCACAATAAACTTCTAAATATGGTTTATCTAGGATCCCTTTCATGTTCTGAACACATGCTTCATATTATGAACCACTATAAGCAGCATCACTTCATATGATAATCACTCTAATTTCATAAAACTCGCTTCTAAGATGCTCCCAAGGCCTTGAAACTCTCACTAAGCTCACACTCTACAAAACCGAGACATCACTTACCATATTTAGATTCTTGGTCCCACACCGATCAATCATAGCCACATAAAGTCTCTGTAACCTAGGTCGCACACTACCACACACTTAACACCATAATATCATACTCACTTGCCACTAAAGGTAATGATAATATCCTACTATCATTCCCCCTAAGGCCTATGAATCCTAGACATCCCACTAATTGGTACAAAACCAAAGGTCAACAAGAACAACCATTGTCCTGCTTTTCTATTAACCTAACTCTCACACTAAGATCCATATCTCAATATCCCACATCTCACCCCTCTAGATTAACCACCAAATATCTCACATCTAACTTAGGTATCACACAAACACCTTCATTCTATAAACCCTCTATACTCACTCTATAGATAGCCACACAACTTTCATGAGGAAACATCCCAAACCAACCACCCCTTTTGAGGACTCATCACTAACCAACCTCCAAGCTAAACTGGTACCATATCTAAGCCCATTCCCTTAGGGAGGTTATTTGAAAAAATGTAAAACGAACCTAAATTATTTCCCTAGATCCATAATCCACTTCAAATATATTAAAAAGGATTCCCCCAAAGGGTCTCGTGCACACATCATAAAAGTAAAGTATAAAAAGTGAAAATAAGACTAACTAAAATCCTGGCTCAGTACAACATGCTAGTTATACATTTTGAAATCTCATTTCAAACCGCATATTCAACAAAAAAATTGGAAAACCACTTTCAACCCATTTAAATAAAAATACCTCCTATTATCCTTAAATAAATTAAGAAAATAATCCATTTTCCCCCATTTGGAACAGTTCTATAAAAACCAACATTTTTCCTAATTAACATCCCAAACGAGGTGAAATACCTTTCAAAATCCCAATTACATTCGAAATAAACCATTGAAACCATTTTGCAACCACATGGAATTAAAAAACTCTTTATAAAACAAAATCCATTTAAACCCAATTTAACAACTTTTATGCCAAGTGAATTTTACACTTTTAAAAACATTTTAGAAAATTCAAGCAATGGAAAACAAAGCAAGGGGAGATACGTGCAAAATTACTAACCACCTACTCAAGGATTGATTCCATATCATCAATACCTACATGTTATTCATCTTAACATATCCATAACCAAATGTAACATGCTTAGTCTAAATTAATTTAATGTGAAAAATACATTATTTTAGAAAACTATGAATATTTTTTAACATTTAATTAATTTAAGACACTTTAAATCATAGGAAAATAGCATATGGAATGTGTACCTACATTCCTAGCCATGATTCATTAATTCACCCAATCTTTCCAATTGTTCTGAGATAAAATCACATAAATCATAAATACCAAAATCAAGTGCTTCACTCAAGATTAAATCAGGCAACAAAAAAATCCCACCCCTAATAACATGGACTTCCTTCATAGGTGGGCTAGCTAATCCCATTAATAAGTTCCATACCAATTATAGATAATTCCCTATATATTTCTACCAATTCCTATATAGTAAGACAAAATAAAAAGGGTTGTGATACCATTTTTTGATTCCCCAGCCTGAATCACCATATCTAGGCTGAGGGGATGCCATGTGACCTCATATGTGCCTCTAGATATACAAGAGACTTCTAACTAGTGGTGAGGACCTAAGAGGCACCCTAGGGAGACTATTAAATTGTTAGAAGATAAAAAAATTGATTATGTAATAATATAAGTAATAATCAGAGTAAATGGTGGAGCTAAAATGCATAAGAAATAATAATAATAATGTCTCATGATATATCAAAAATGACATACAATATCTCAACACAACAAGTAAATAGATACCCTCATGAAATATATCTATATACAATAAAAAGGAAAAACAAATAAAATAGGCATATCTACAAATTGGTCTTAGAGTATGTTCCAACATCACCTCGACCAACCTATTTCTTCTATATAATGGACCAAAACAGGTCACATGACTTCAGACGAATCCATAGCCAAAAGATTATACACATGAACTAAGATGCCCAAGTAGGGTGTGAGTATAAACCTAGTAGGACACCACTAAGGCATCCCCATAATAAATTTATCATGTCATATAAAATTGTATATAATGATTTAAATAAAATACATAAATAAAAATAAAATCTATTATATCATCGTGCTCTAACTAGACCACCATAACCCCAACACCAACTACTTAAGCTCATTTCTAGAAGAAACTTATCTCATTACAATTATTCCACATATATCACATATCCTATGCCTTATTCTTGGTTCATTTACTTGTCAATAACCCTATCCTATCCATGAAAACAAAAGTAGGTCCATCAAGTCACCTCAATCCATCCCTATGGACTCGAAGGAGGCCATCAAACACATTCACCCATCCCTTCGGGTTCTAGGGAGGTTATAGGCAATCACGTTGGCCCATACTTGTTGAATTTTTGGAGGCCGCATAAAATCACATTGACCTATTCACATAGGATCTAGGGAATCTACATCACCAGGTATAATTATCAACATGCACAAAAGGTAAAAAAGGAAAGGGGAAACTCTCTTAACTAAATACCAGACCAAAATCTCACTCATGATGTCCATCATCACAACAAGACTGAACCATATCACTCATGGTCTTCCTCATGTCACATTCCAAGATAATACATATCACTCAAGGTCTACATGTATCACCATAAGAACTCATTTATCATCTTGTATCAAAACTCCAAGTGAGCAAGGGAAGACCCCAACTAATCCCCTATGTCACTTACGCAAGTTATTCTAACCCTTCCTAAGCCCAAATGGCACATTACAATCTAGTTTACCTAGGAGTATATCCCTCAATTTATCACTTATAAAAGGATATCATTCATAGATTCTAAGGTGCACACTCCAGGGGATTCACTACCTGAACCCCTATGTCATTATCCTAGACACACTGGCCTCAACCAAGCCTGAATGATTCATTCCAAGCCTAAAATCTTAAGTAGATAACCCTACATATATACTCGATATAAGGCTCACTTTCACCATTTTCAAGGCACTCACATATAACTCCCCATATAATGAGCCTAACACATCGATACATACCTCACCTTCTCACTTTGATACTAAAACAAATGTATCATTGGGATACACACACACACATACAAATCATGTCATACCATTATATATGAAATCCATAAAATGGTATGTACCTCCTACCTCCAGCATAATGGAACTAAACCACCAAGAATCCACACCTGAACCAATAAAAACCTATCTAATCCCTAAAAATCATCCATTACATTCATAAATTAGGGTTTATATCTAGAAAAACATTAAACTAATGAATAAATAAAGAATTATGGAATATATTTTATTATACATACTAAGAGGGACCAATAATAATTAATGGAGATTCAAATGTACAAGAAATGATGGATAGGGAACCAAAATATTCAATAAGTACACCCTATGTCAACCTAGTCTGTGTAAGTGTTGGGGAGAGGTGAAGAGAGAAAATAAGGCGAGTCTTGAGGAGAAAAGATATCAATTCCCCTTAAAAAACAACCCATAATAAATTCATGACATCAAACCTTGTATTAGACCATGTAAGTTCGAGATAGAATCACCCCCCCCCCCAACTATGGCCTCGATATTTCAGGGTGTGACACACTATCTCGCACTACGAATCCTTCCAACAGCACTTGAATAGCTTTAGGTCCCTCCTGATCCTCCCAAATGTGTTCTTAAACTCTCTTAAGACATTCATTATCCAAAAAAGACCATATTACACCTGAATAGGCTAAAACCAAATCATAATATTCCTTAGAAATAAATGGGTGTTACAATAGAGGTTGATGATCTCGGGGGTCAGAGGTATAATATCTAACTTATATACTTTATCCTTTGTTTTATTTGACTCTGGTACACTAAATTATTATATTACATTTTTCTTAGTGAGTAGTTTGGATTTATTCTTGAAGAGGCATTTCAACCACTAGAGTTATCTACACTAATAGTGGAATGATCGAAGTTATTTGAGGTGATTAATGGGTATAAATTAGTGATTATAGGAAAACCAATAGAGTGGGACCAAATTTTATTAAATATGAATCCATATAAGGCTATACTTGTCATGGATAGGTTTCATGTATTGTGAACCTATATTTATTTTTATAAAATAAGGGTGAAATACTCTAGTATATTTCTATATCATGTGGTTTTTGTTGGGTAAATAGATCTGAGTAATGTTTTACAGCATATCGAACCAAAAATCATTACTTCTCAGTTTATAAGTTTAGTCATTTGTGCATATGAGGTGAAAGTGAAGGGGTTTTCCAAAGTGGTGAGATATTTTTTAAATGTATTCCCTAAGGTGATTACAGTTTTTTATAAATTTATACCTAGGTATATCTATGATATTAATTACTACCTATCATATGGTTCCTGCTAAGCTTTGGGAATTTTAAATTTTGATCAATGGAATGTTGCATGGGTGTTTTATCAACCCTAGTTTTTCCCCAATGGGCACCATGGTTCTATTATCTAATAATAATGATGTAAAATTGAGGTTATTCATCAATTATCAATGGTTGAATCAATTTACGGTGAATAATCAATATCTTTTACTGATAATTGAGGGGTTTTTTATCGGTTGAAGGATACTAGCTAGTTTTGAAAGATAGATTTATGTTCAAGGTAAAATAATATTAAAGTGAAATATTAGAACATTTTTATTTTATCATAATGCCTTTTAAGTGCCACCAATACCCTGGTGATGTTTATAGGATTGATTTATTGGGTGTTTAATCCATATCTTGATCACTGCATCATGGTATTTATCAATGATATAATGATTTACTTGTGGAGAAATGAGGAGAACACTGTGCATTTATGGATTGTTTTAGAACATATTTTCTATAATCATATATCACATAATATGTTAAATTAACAGTAAAAGATTTTATATGTATTTCCTTTGAAATAAAACTTTAATTATTCGATTTCTTTCCTTACACGCAACCCCAAGTCTATATGAACCATGATATAGTAAACCATTGTAACAAATTTGTAAAATTGTCAGGTATTAATAGTAATAAACACATTATGAAAAATATGTATAAATGTTTTTATTAATTTAATTTTTTTGATAAATTCATAATAAATAAGCACTCAATTTTCTGTAAATTCATTTCATGCTTCAAAAATATTCTTTCTTCAAAAATGGGTTTTATCACATTCTTTAATGTGAACATTATAATTAATTTCAAAAAAAATATAAATTATATTTTATTAAATTAATATAAATTTTAAAATCATCATTTCAATATTATCTTGGTGTGAATTAAAAGTATTTTTCTAAAAAGATTTATCTTTTAGTGAATAGTGAAAATACCGATTTTTGTAAAAAAAATGTCATTTATTTTCAAGTAAATGTACAATTATGTTTTGAATTTGATATTAGAGTAAAATAATTAATATTAAATTATAAATAACGTAATTAATTACATAGTAATCATCATTATACTTTATTTTTGTATAAGTTAATTTTTTGTCTTAAAAACACATTTTTCTAAAAATTGTTGTTATGCGTAAACTTTGTTTTTATCTTAACAAATTAATTAAATATATATTGATTAATTAATTTAACTATATATATTATCAAACAATTATATTATTTTAACATTAATCTTATGGTTTTTATAAGGATAATAATGGAATTAAATTATGTTTTATGCTTAAAATTTCATTTTTGAAAAATGGGTTTTCATTGTAGATTGTGAGATTAATTAAAATTAAATTCTAAATATTATATAATTTGAATCTAGTAAAATAGATTCCATATTTTTAGACATCATAATTAATAAAATTTAATTTGGTAAACGTAAATTTTTATCATAGTGAATAGTAAAATAGTAAAATTTTATTACCACGGTTAAGGTTAAAACGGGTTTACCAGGGGAAGTTAAAACATGAGATAAGGGTAAGATAGACATATAAACCTATAAATTTATTATTTTTTAAATATATTTCAACCTTATATTATCCTAAATTCTAATACCTATCAATTTGGAGCCAATTTCCCATGAAAGTGACTTTAAATCATTGAAGTCATTTAAGAAATTCCATGTACGTCTCTCAACTCACTTATAAATGGGCACCTCTTATCATCTATAATTCACACCATTTGAGCCTTATATATCTTAAAATACCTACTCTAAAACATTTCAATAATACTTAACTTCATCCTAGATCTTTTTTTCTTCTCCAAAGATCAATCCTTCAAGGCTTAAGGAGTAATCAAATTGAGGTCTCTCATAGAAGAGGTATAGATCTTGACCAAGCTCTTTCAATTTTATTTCTTATTATACTTCCTATAAAATTTTTGTATCCATAAAAAATGATTAATAAAGTATAATAAATATAATAATATTTTATTATTATGATTTCACAACCATTTACCATCTCTTCCCAATCTAATGTGAGACGAAAGTATCGCTCATGCGTATGTGTGAATTACTACCTCCACATAGGGATACGACTATTTTTCCCCCATCATAATTCATGGTTGGTTATTATGATAGATTTTAAAAAATTATATGATATTTATTTTATAATATTTATTCTTAAAATTTAAATTTATATTTACCTTTCTTTCATTCCATCCATCAAAAAATGCAAACACCACTCGTGTGTGTGTGTGTGTGGACTACCGTCTCCATCTAGTGATTAATTAATTTTTATCACCACTTTATATAAAGGGTTATAATTATATATATAATGAATATATATTATATATATATATATCATCATTAAATTTATGAATATTAAGGAACCATGATCAAATTGTAAGAAATGTAACCACCGAACTAAAACATATATGAAAAATGAAGTAGTTAACAACTAAAATAATGATGATAATGAACGATTGTTAATGAACGGGTGATAAGATGTTATAAGTAAACCATGTATGGTATTATAGTTATTATTATGGTTATTATATATAATTATAAAAAAATTAAATTTATTATATAGGATGTTAGATCATTTTCAAAAACAATATGAACTTGAGGAAAGGGTTCTTCATCTCAATTTTGTTTCGTTGATACATATTTGATGTTATACACCAATATTATTTTATGAGGTTTATGTAATACCATTTTTATATGTTGTATCGTTAATATAATTATATAAATAATATTCAAATTTTTATTTCATGTAATTCATTTCATGAGAATTAGGACACAACTGTTA
Organism: Viscum album; assembly: GCA_963277665.1. Classification (NCBI taxonomy): domain Eukaryota; kingdom Viridiplantae; phylum Streptophyta; class Magnoliopsida; order Santalales; family Viscaceae; genus Viscum; species Viscum album. The sequence goes on from OY728127.1 coordinate 928,637,355, forward strand.
CTAAAGTGATAATGGTTTTATGTTATAATCTCATTTTTATCGGGATTGTTTTTCTTAAATTTACAATAAAGAAATTATATAATCAATCTATACAAAATATTATGTATTATATTATACTCTATTTATTTATTGATATTTCATACTTTCCTTTCATTTTTCTCTCTTTATGTACTCAAGAGACTAAAATAAAATTTTTATGGAAAACCAACCATGTTTTTCCCTTCGGTCGGAAATCATTTCTTCCATGCCAATATTTTATTTAAAATTATTTAAAGAATATTTTAACTATTATAAAAATAATCATTAAAGTAATTTTTTACCATATTTTAATTTTCTTTATATGTTTTAAAATTAACCTTCTTATCATTTTCCAAATGTTTTACTTTTAACTTTTTATTGAAAATGTGAAAGAAATTTTCGTTTTAACATAAACTGCATGAATGGATTTCCACACCAATAAGAATACCCTTTAAATAAAATATTACTTTATAAGTTTAATTTTTATTTCAAATAATAAAATCTTAATATTTTGGGAATTTTCAAATTCTAAATAATTGATTTCAAATAAAAAGGGTATTTTCCTCAAGAAATGTTTTAATGATCTTTTAAATGTATTTTAATCTATAAAAACAAGATTCTCATGATTTACAAGGGATATGATATAGTTTTACCATTTTTATTATTTATTCAAATTAATTATGATTATGATGATGAAATTTTTATTGAACTTGTTTCCTATACATGGGTTATGATTTGATGATATGATGAATGGTCTAAGATCTTGTGGCACACATATGTATGGTTTTCACTATATGATGAGTGGACCCAGAATTATATAACCCCTCAATGTATTGGGTTAAGAAAGATATCTCATTTGATAATAAGGACTAGAATGGGGTTTTAATAGTTCAGTAAGGGAGATTGTCCAATTAGAAAGTCTTGGGAGTGAACCTCAACTAAGTAAATGATGGAATGGTAGGTGAACCCAGTCCATTATGATAGTCTTGAAAGTGATAATTAACTAAGTATATGACTTTTTATAATCATGTTCATGAAAAAAACTTATTTCTTATGAATATGACATATTTTCATGGATCATGATTGGTTATTAATGATTCCTAACTTTTATGTCTTATGTAATTTGTTTGAAAAAATCTTAAACCATGTTTCATGATTAATGATCTTTGACTGATTGGGTATAATTATTGTAAGTATTGATCTTATTATTATGACCTTATTCTTATCTTGTGATCACTTATGATCATTGATTTACATTTATTATTTTTACCCCTACTGAGTATATGATATCACCCTTTATTATGTTTTCCTTCCCCAGGTTATAAAGAAATTTTTTAAGTGTGATATGTCTAAGAAGGGTACTAGTTGTAAAAACATAATTGAAAATGATACTAATATTTGATATACTAGTTTTTTATGTTGGATTTGGTGGCCTAGAACCAACTACTTTGTACATTATTCATTAAATAAACATCTTATGACATCTTGATTTTTCTTCTGTGTGACAATGCATTTGATAATATCCTAAGGACAATTGTTGCATTAAAGGGTCATATTGGATCCCTACAATGATGAGAACCCGAAAATTTCATAACATTGTTCTTAAATATATGTTCTATGGTTGGATGATGTTATTTTAGGGACACAAATAATACAGGCCATTAGGGGTGAGGACTCATAAAACTTTGAGGCACCTTCTCATGGTGTGCGCCCTTGGTAATATCTAGGAGGATGTTATGAGAATGAAACCCGCCAATAGGAAATCCACATTTCATAGTCTCATTGGATTTTCCTATCTGCAGACATGTGTATTGGTCCTTAGACATTAATATTATTATTAATGGGTGTTACAACTCGCGCAATTAGATGTATTGATGAAAACTGTGACGACACACTGTTCACAGTGAGGTAGGATACGTTGGGTGTGTCACGAGTAATACTGCATTAATAGATAATCCGAGAAAGGATTTGTCCCTTCTGTTCCATAACGGAAGAATATATCTCAGGCCCTTTGATGGAATTTATATAGCCTAAATAAATCCATGGTCATGGTAAGGTATGGGAAAGTTCAATTTCGGAAATACAAAGAAAGAATAATTGAGCACATGGGTTGATGGCACTATCATACAACCCGCTTTATTAGAGATATCGAGACAAAGTGATTATATTACACGGTAAGAGTTCATATGAGGTGACACATCAATCCGGAGTCAACTTCTTTCTCTTGTGTGCCTTGACCCATTACAAAATAGTAATCTTGGACTTTAGGCATGCCTGCCCAATGCCAATGAGAAAGAGGCCTAGAGGGTCACACACTAGCTATGTCCATATATCTCAGTTAAATATTAATTTAACAAGTTAAATAAATATTATTCCCAACTATGGTTTAATAATTATTTAAGGATTCCTGATTGCATTTATTTCGACACTAGTTATTCGATAGAATATATTGTGGGATAAATTATATGTTTATTAGTGAGTAATGCAGTTACATTTATTTATTAAATAAATATCCATTACTCAAGGTCTAATAAATGTGGTGGAGGAAATAAAGGAAAATGGAAAATAAATGTACACGCCATGTATATTAAATATACATGCCCTGTAGTTTTATGGAAAACGAGTACATGTCGTGTATTAATGATTACATGGTGTGTAGTTTTTTCAGTGGGGATTTTGAGGAAATAATATCGTTTTATTAAATGATATTTATTATAATCAGTGTGGGTGCATGTCAAGGAATTAATCATTCGACATGGGGGGTTTCAATAAGATTTAATGAAATAAATAAAACGCATAACGCATTTATTTATTATCATAACTCTATAACCTCAAACCTGATTATAAATATCCCCACAACCTCAATGCTTTTCCATAGAGAATAGTTGTGCACAACAATTCTGGAGAATTATTTCAAGGCTGAAAGAACTACTTCCTCCAAGAATGCTCTCAAGACCGAGGGAGATCCTCCCCCATCGGATCAAGGCGATCGAAGGCGGACATCACAAGTGAAGGATCTTCTGCGATATCACCAGGAGATCCCTTCGGCGATGTCCAAAGATACGTGGCACACATGTGGATCACTACTTGAGGAATCCTACACTGGGATTCTACGACGTAATGACGGATCACAAGATTGTGATCAGAGACATCAATGAAGAAAGAATTCCACCAAGGTAATTCTTTTGAATTAATTAAATTAATTATAACCAACATATGATGATCCTATCTCTATGGTTCCGGGATTCCTTATTTTGTTTTTTTTTTATTTGTTCTATTTCGAGTATCTAGAATTTTATATCGTGACAGATCTCAGTTTGAATGTTGTTTAACGCTAAAATAAAAGTTATAACTCCCACCAACATGCTTCCGCTGTGCCCGAAACCTACAAGTGGTATCAGAGGGGTTATATCGTTGATTATAATTATTTAGTTTTTCGTTGGTGATTTATGAATTTAATAATTTAGTTGTTTCAATTCAAGTCAATCATTCTTTAAACCTAAATCTTGAGATCTTTTCCTCCTCTATCATTTCTAATTCACCATATAGAAATGACATTTTATTTTAATTTTTGATTAAAATAAAATAGAGGATCTCATCCGGAGGAGCCAAACGTTCCTGGCTGTACAACACAAGAATACGTGGCATGTATTTGGAAGTATAAGCCGTGTAGTCTAGGTTCATGCATCAGACTGGTCTGCCAAATTAGGCCATGTATTGATCCTATATAAGTCATTTATGACATCGTGTGTTGACCAGGAACATGTGGCACACAGTTTTTGGATTACACACTGTGTGGTCCAACAGAACACAATGTGTGGTCCCTTTGGGTTAGGGTTGGACCGTGTACCCCATACATGGCTTACCCGTCTAAAAACTGTATAATACGGAAACTAAATGGCGTGTGTCCCACTGAACACGCCGTGTACTCCAAAAATTTACGAAGAACATTAACACACCATGTCCTCGGGCATGTACTTCAGATGGATGGTGAAGAAAAGTGCATGTCGTGTAGTCGGAACTACACATTGTGTACTTACCCAAATTATGCAGATTTATTAAAATTTATTATTATATTATACAAACCCTTGAGGCATGTACCATGGTGCAGGAGTAAAGCTAAGGCACAACACATGATAGGTGTTTTATATATATGTATTTAATTGAACATCTGCGTAATGAACGGGAATTCACTGGGTTGCCTCCAAGGTACAAGTTACATACAAGGATAATTTTAATTTATTTAAAATTATGATGGATGAGAATCTCAAGGAAATTCAAAAAAATGGTTTAAGATAAATAGATTTATTAAAGATAATTAATTGATTTGAGCATGATTTATCTTAAAAAAGAACGATTAAAGAATTGAAAGTTATTTTTATTTATGCGTAAATATCGTTTCATGTATGAATGATCATGAGATAAACCAAGACCTTTGTATGTGAATGGTTTCTTTTAATTTATTTATTTAAATTAAATTTGTTGACCTTTGAGCCTTCTCTTCATTAATATATAGGGCTTGCGCGCCCAAGGATCATTTTATGTAAAAACCCCTTTTTACCCCTCACCTGCATGTGAGATAAATGCATATGTAATCGATGGAGCTCACAAGCTAGTGGAGGTAACTCAAGTCAGGAGCCAAGGTGAAACCAATCCAAGGAGATACAAAGGTGGATAAGTGGAAATCTGTAAACATGAACCCAAAAGGTCATGGTGTTTCTCCCCTAGGTCATGGGTTAGTTTATCAATAGCTAGATAAACTAACCAATAGAAAATATCATCATCATACCATTTATTTTATTTCTATCAGTTTCATGGTTTATATTTATTGTGGGTGTGTTTTCATGATCACACAATTAATGAATTAAACAAGCGTGCAAGATGAAACTAAAATAATATTGGCTTATGCGTAAATATTATCTTCTACATGGTTAATCACTTAAGTATATCCCACTTAATATTAACAAGCATGTAATCAAAGATAATAAAATGGAAATTGACGTATAAGGATAAAATCCCTCAAATAAATATTAAATTCGGTATATCCTTCCATAATCTTGGTTAGAATCGAACCATAGTTCAAAGTGCTTGACCAACCCTAGGTGGAGTGATTTCAATTATCGTGGAATTATAATTTAATATTATGGGTTGACTTAACTTGGTTCACATCAAGAGTTGACTGCCACAGCAGGACTTGGTGTGAACAAGAGGAAAAGGTTGAGGAAATCCAAAATAAAATGATTTCATGATTGGGGATTCCCCTCATCGGATCAAGGAGCTGCGAGTTAATACAGTTGGCATTTGGAATTCCTACCTAAAACCCTTCAAGTTGCTTGACCAACCCTAGTTCGGGTAATGTGAAGGGAAATATGGATCCTTTCCACTATAATATTCAGGAAATAGAATATTCCTAAGTCAATGGTGAGGGCTATTGGATTTTGATAAAATAGAGGGAGACTAATAAGTATTAATTTATTTGTTTGTCTCAATTTTATAATAAAGTACTAAACCTTTGCTTATTTTAATTTGTAGAAACGGAAAGAAAAATGACTTCAAAAATATCATTGTGAACCATAATCGAGAAGGAAAAACTTCTCACCAGCACCAATTTCCAAGAGTAGCAGAGGTGTTTACACGTCATCCTTCGCCACGAGAGGAAATTGTATGTGATAGAAGAGCCTATTCCAGTTGTGCCTAGAAATGAGGCCAGTGATGAGGAACTATCTATTTATAAGAAACATAAGGATGATCCCACATATGTCCAATGTTTCATTCTATCATCCATGTCTAATGAGATCTTGAAGAAACATGAAAACATGGATATGTATAGTATGATGTCTCACCGTAAGGATCTCTACCAAGAGAAGGTGAGACAAGAGAGATATCAGATCTCCAATGCTTTGTTTACAACTAAGAAAGGAGAGTCTGCACCAGCTGGGCCTTATGTAGTCAAGATTATTGGATACATCGAATTCATGGACATCTTAGGGATTAAATTACCAGATAAGTTGCGTACAGATCTCATCTTATCATCACTTCCCAATACCTTCTCAAGCTTTATTGTCAACTACAACATGAGAAATAATCAGAAGATTCCATCAGAACTTCTGACCTTTATTCTCCAGGTAGATAAGGACATGGGGCGTGACAAACCTGCTGTCCTTATGGTGAATAAGAAAAGGAAGGACAAGGAAAAGGGGACAAAGACATATAAATGGTGTGAAGCCCCAGAGCACCGTCCCTCCAAGAAAGGGAAGATCCAGAGGCAGGGCAAGGAATAGGAGGTGGTGTGTTTTGTATGTGGAAAGCAAGGCCACTGAAAGAGGAACTACACCTAGAAGCGTGGGGATGCTAAAGGTTCATTTGTTATCAAGTGAAATATTTCTATTTATACACATTGGGTATTAGATACAACTTGTGGGGCTCACATATGTATTCAAATGCAGGAATCAAGTAGATTTAGAAATATTTCCGGAGGAGAGGTGGATCTTCGAACTGCCAATAGCACAAGGCTGGCTTCATTGGCTATTGGAGATTACCACCTCTCATTGCTGACTGGGATGATTTTGGTTTTACATAACTGTTATTATTTGTCTAGTGTTACCAAGAACATAATTTCTTATCTTGTTTGGATATAGATATATTTATTTTCTAGTTTGGAAATAAGGTTTGTCTCTTTTATAAGAACAAAATATGTTATGGTATGGCGCATTTAAATAATGGTTTGTATGTATTAAATTACAAAAACCAAGTGTTGGAAATTGATAAAAAACAAACTCACATGACTCATACATCACCCAGTTGTGGCATCACCGTCTCGGTCATGTAAATGAGAAGTGCTTGACAAAGCTCTGCCAAGATGGTTATTCAGACTCTACTAAGCTAAAACCACTTGATATATGTCATGCTTGTTTACAAGGTAAAATAACGGAGTTGCCTTTTGGTGGACATGGTGAAAGGGCCACAGAGATTTTAAGATTGGTGCACATTGATGTATGTGGACCAATTCCAGTAGAAGCTAGAGGTGGATATTTTTACTTCATTACTTTTACTGATAATTTAAGTAGATATGGATTTGTCTACTTAATGAGGTATAAGTTAAAGTCCTTAGAGAAATTTAAGGAATTCAAGAATGAAGTATAGAATCACCTTGGTAAGAAGATACAGAAACTTTGATCAGATCGAGGTGGGGAATATCTGAACCAAGAGTTCATCGATCTTCTACGGGAGTCTGGGATTCTATCTTAGCTCACTCCTCCTTATATACCACAGTGGAATGGTGTTAATGAAAGGAGGAACTGAACCTTGTTGGACATAGTGAGGTCAATGATGAGTCATTTGTATCTTCCATTATCCTTTTGGGGATATGCATTACAAACTACAGCATACACATTAAACCAATTACCAAATAAGGTGGAAAATGGAATTCCCTCCGAGTTGTGGAATAGAAAGAAGCCCATTTTGTCGCATACACATGTATGGGGCTGCGAGGTGTTTTTTAAGGCCTTCTCAGGAAACAAACTAGCACCCCGAGGCACGAGGTGTATCTTTATAGGATATCCAAAGGAAACGAAAGGATATTACCTATATAACCCTTCAGAAAAGAAAGTGATTATCGCAAGACAAGTCATATTTCTTGAGAGGGATCACATCCTCAAGAAGGATAGTGAGAGAAAGATTGAATTCGACGAAGTTGTTGCTCAAGATACACAGGAGTTGTTCTAGGAACAAGTTCCGCAAGTCCCCATAGAAGAGGTTCTAGAAACATAAGTAATGTATAGGAGCTCAAGAGAGGAAAGGGAACCAGAGAGATTTGGTTTCCTAGTCACTGAGGATGGTGAATCATTATTATTGTACAATGATGAACCTCTCTCCTACAAGGAAGCAGTAGAACGCTCAGAATTTTCTAGATGGCTAGAAGATATGAATTTTGAGATGGATTCCATATATCAGAACCAAGTCTGGGTTCTAGTCGATGAACCAGTTGATTTAAAGCTTGTTGGATGCAAATGGGTATTCAAGAGAAAATTGGACATAGAAGGTCAAGTTAAAACCTATAAAGCAAGTCTAGTGGTTAAAGTATTCAGACAGTGTCAAGGAATTTACTATGATGAAACCTTCTCACCAATTTCCATGTTTAAACCCATAAGAATCATACTTGCCATAACAGCTTACCATGACTACGAGATTTGGAAAATGGGCATCAAAACAGCATTCCTTAATGGGAACCTTCAAGAATATGTCTATATGACACAACCAAAAGGGTTTGTGACACCAGGTGATGCCAAATGGGTTTTCAAGTTGTAGAAATCCATATATGGATTAAATCAAGCATCCAGGTCATGGAACATTCGATTTGATGAAGCCCTAAAGGAATTTGGTTTCATTAAGAACAAATGTGATCCCTATGTTTATAAGAATTTTAATGGGAATGTGATCATTATCCTAGTAGTATATGTTGATGACATATTACTTATTGGAAACGATGTACCAGTCTTAAAATCAGTTAAGGACTGGTTGAACAAGTTTTTCTCCATGAAAGACTTGGGTGAAGCAGCCTACAAAATAGGGATCAAGATCATTCGTGATAGATCCAAGAGGCTGCTTGGACTATGTCAGGGTACATACATTGACCTGATACTAAAGAGATTTAGTATGGAACAATCCAAGAGGGGATTACTTCCAGTGTAACATGGCCTACATCTTTCTAAGAAAATGTGTTTACAGACACAACAAGAGAAAGATAGAATGAGTAAGATCCCATACACTTCAGCTATAGGATCCATTATATATTCCATGTTATGTACTAGGCTTGATGTTGCCTATGCACTGAGCATGGTAGGCAAATATAAAGAAGATCCAGGAGAATAACATTGGACTGTTGTTAAGACTATCCTTAAGTATCTGAGAAGAACTAATTATATGTTCCTGGTGTATGGAGGAGACGAGGAGCTTGTCATCAGAGGGTATGCTGATGCTGGTTTTCAGAGAGATCTGAATGATCTGAAGTCGCAATCTGGATATGTTGTTTGTCTCAATAGAGGAGCTGTGAGCTGGAAGAGTTCAAAGAAGCTATTTTTCATCGATTCTACAGTGGAGTCTGAATATATAGCAGCTTCTGATGCCGCCAAGGAATCCATTTGGATTCAGAACTTTTTCAGGATCTTGATGTGGTGCCTATCAGTAAAGATACCATTACATTATATTGTCATAATACTACAGCGGTGGCTCTTGCAAAAGAACCAAAGTCACATCAACGGACAAAGAACATACTCCGGAATTATCACCTCTTCAGGGATTTCAATCAAAGGGGTGAAGTTGCAGTGAGCAGAGTGTCTACAGAAGATAATGTGGTGGACCCCATGACTAAAGGCCTATCTTAGTAGAAGCATGAATATCATGTGAGAGCTAGCGGGTTAAAATTTGTTAGTAGTTGGCTCTAGTCCAAGTGGGAGTCTGTTGGAGTTGGTGGCCTAGAACCAACTACTTTGTACTTTATTAATTAAATAGACATCTTATCACATCTTGATTGTTCTTCTATGTGACAATGCATGTGATAATGTCCTAAGGATAACTGTTTCATTAAAGGTTCATAGCAGATCCCTACTATGATGAGAACCTAGAAATGCCATAACATTGTTCTTAAATATATGTTCTATGGCCAGATGATGTTATTTGAGGGACACAAATAATACAGTCCATTAGGTTTGAGGACTCATAAAACTTTGAGGCACCTTCTTATGGTGTGCTCCCTTGGTAATATTCAGGAGAATATTATGAGAACGAGACCCTCCAGTAGGAAATCCACATTTCATAGTGTCATTAGATGTTCCTATATGCGGACGTGTATATTGGTCCTTAGATTTTAATATTATTATTAATGGTTATTACAACTCACGCACTTAGATGTATTGACGAAAACTTTGACGACACACTGTTCGCAGTGAGGTAGGATACGTTGGGTGCATCACGAGTAATACTGCATTAATAGATAATGTGAGAAAGGATTTGTCCCTTCAGTTCCATAACAGAAGTAGATATCTCAGGCCCTTTTATGAAATTGATATAGCCTAAATAAATCCATGGCCATGGTAAGGTATGGGGGAGTTCAATTCCCGAAATTCAAAGAAAGAGTAATCGTGCACATGGGTTGATGGCACTAGCATGCAACCCACTTGATTAGAGATATCGAGACAAAGGGATTATATTACATGGTAAGCGTTCATATGAGGTGACATGTCAATGCGGCACCAACTTCTTTCTCATGGGTACCTTGACCCGTTGCTAGACAGTAATCTTGGAATTTAGGAAAGTATACCTAATGCCAATGAGAAAGAGGCCTAGAGGGTCACACACTAAGTGTGTCCATATATCTCAGTTAAATATTAATTTAACAAGTTAAATAAATATTATTCCCAACTGTGGTTTAATAATTATTTAAGGATTCATGATTGCATTTATTTCGACACTAGTTATTCGAAAGAATATATTGTGGGTGAAATAATATGTTTATTAGCGAGTAATGCAGTTACATTTATTCAAGAAATAAATAGTCATTACTCAATCTCTAATAAATGTGGTAGAGGGAATAAAATAAAATGGAAAATAAAAGTACACGTTTTGTATATTAAATATACACACCGTGTAGTTTTATGGAAAATGAGTACACACTGTGTATTAATGATTACATGGCGTGTAGTTTTTCTAGTCGGAATTTTGAGGAAATAATATCATTTTATTAAATGATATTTATTATAATCAGCATGGGCACATTTCAATGAATTAATCATTCGACATCGGGTTTTTCCATAAGATTCAATGAAATAAATAAAACTTGTAACACATTTATTTATTGTTATAACTCTATAACCTCTAACCCAATTATAAATATCCTCACAACCTCAACGCTTTTCCATATAGAATAGTTGTGGAAAAAAATTCTGGAGAATTATTTCAAGGCTGAAAGAACTACTTCCTCCAAGAATGCTCTCAAGATCGAGAGAGATCATCCTCAATCGGATCAAGGCGATCGACGGTGGACATCGCAAGCGAAGGTTCTTCCACGCTAGCACCTGGAGATCCCTTCGGCGAAGTCCAGAGATACGTGGAACATGTGTGGACCACCGCTAGAGGAATTTTACACTTGGATTCTACAACGCAACGACGGATCACAAGATCATGACTGGAGACATCAACGAAGAAAGAATTCCACCAAGGTAATTCTTGTGAATTAATTAAATTAATTATAACCAACATATGATGATCTTATCTCTATGGTTCTGGGATTCCCTACTTTGTTTTTCATTCTTCATTCTATTTTGAAGATCTAACCTTTTATATCATGAAGGGTCTCATTTTGAATGTTTTTTAGTGCTAAAATCAAAGTTGGCACTCCCACCAACGCGCTTCCGCTACGCCCGGAACCTACATGTTACATATCCCAATTTCCAAATACACTAAACCTTTATAGTCCTCTATAGTGTATTATTCTAAAATTTATTTAATATTCATCTGAAATTATGTAAAATTTATATATGAAATGGATGGGTCACTAGTGTTGGTATCAGTGGAAGGTTTAATAAATTATGAAAACTGGGATGAGGAAACTTTGGTGAGAAACATTAGGATAAGCCTAAGTATATGATAATATCCTAAGTTATAGTAAATAAAAGAGTGTGGTATCCCTAAGAAAATACATCCATTTATAGATAATACAAGTGGATATGGTTTTAGCATAAAGGAATCTAAGGGTAATAACCCCAAAAATATTTGGTTAAGTATATCTCAATCATCATTCTAGTGCATGGTGAATGGGCCCTTACTTTCTCCAAGTTTGACACTTTTATGGGATAATATTAGGTCAATTAACATTTTCTTTAATATCCCTTATAGATTATTGGAATATATAATGACCATGGATGGCCTTAGTTAAACCTATTCTATCATAGATTGAAAATAAGGAGTCATTATCTAAACATCCTATAAATGATTTTCATGATTATATGATTTCCCACTATGATTATTATTTCTTATAATATGATTTTTGGTTTTAGTCAATGTCTAAAACTATAAAGAACCATGTTAATATTGAATGTGGTGTACAATGAAATTATTTTTCCCCTGAGAAACCAAATGTTATGGGAGCTAGAATGTAAAATCTTGTTTCTATGATTACGAAAAAAATTCAGTACATGAATCACATTAATCTTATAAATGATAAAAGGAAAAATATATTATTGATTCGTTCATGAGGACAAATCCACATTATTTTAGTGGGTCATCCAATACACTAATTACTTTTCAATGTATCAACACCACTAAAAAGATATTTTTCATTTTCTAGTGTTTGGAACATGAAAATGTTATCTTGGTTATTTAGAATTTGGAATATGAATCAAATAAATGGTGGAATCTTATCAATAATATGAGGTAATGAGAAAAAAATTGAGTCTAAGAAGTGGGATGAGTTTGTGAGATTATTTCTCAATAATTATTTTCTCTGTATACTTCAAACAAATATAAATAATTAATTCCTTGATATTAAGAAAAAGGATGATGAATCTGTTAGTACCCATGAGGAAATTTTTAGAATACTTTTGAGGTACACTTATTGTATTATTATTAATCCAGAAAGTAATATTAATTGATTTTTCAGTGGATTAAAACCAAATATATAAAGGTTATTATCCATTAGAGACATTAGTATCTATAAAGAAACTATTCTATGTGATATCAACATGGAAATTGATAATAGATTCACCCCTCAATATCATGGTTTAGATGTGAAAATAGTGTTGAAATTCGATGGAAATTATAATAAAAATCATATATGGAAGAAGGTGAGTGTTTATTTTTTCAAGAACTATGGAAAGAAGCATGGAGGAAGTTTTCTTAAGGGGACTCATAAATTTTTTAAGTGAGTAAAAGAAGGCCTTTGGACAATTCAATATTGAAGTAATGGTAAGAAGTTAGCTAATGATACAAATAAAGATAAATATCTAGATAATACACCACTCACACTCCAATTATATAATTACAAGGAGTATAGACATTATGTTAACCAGTGCTTGAATCCAAGGGTTAATGATGGTGATCAACATCAGCAACCTCTTAAGCCTAGAGAAAAAGGTAAATCTCATGTGATCATTATTACCAATGTGGGGTGTGATAATGAAGTGGTGAAAGATACACTTACCATCCATTATTGAACTGTTAATGTCTTATTGGATTCTGAATCTACCCACACTTTTATATCAAAACATTTTTCTATGGATATCACATTACCACCTCAAAAAATAGATACTAAAATAGCAATAAAAACTATTAATGGTATGATGATCACATCTCAAGTCTATAAGTCTTCCACAATTGTAGTTTGTGGGATTATGCTTCATGAAAATATTATTATTATTCCTATAGTTGAATTTGATGAAATTTTGGACATGGATTTACATTATTTATAAAAATCCTATATAAATTAACAAGTAATTTAAGTCACATTTTATATTCTAAACTAACCTATGATTATCTATCTGTGCGTTGATAAATGTGAACTTTCAATAGAAATTAAAAACAATTCATTGGTCTTTATTCCTATTCAAAAGTTTTATTTATCTTAAATGGTTGGGGAGAAGCTTAACATAGATGATATGAATATTATATATTATCTTCTATTCCTTTTAAAAATATTTTCCTAGTCTTCCTAAAAATTGTGAAGTTGAGTTTTCATTAAAACGCATACCCTATGCTACACATATTTCAAATAATCCATGTATAATGACCCTAATTGAGTTATGGGAATTGAATAAGAAACTCCAAGAGAATATTAATGAGTGATTCATTCATACAAGTGAATCACCATAGGGATCACCTCTACTTTTTATAAAGAAGAAAGATAGATCAATGCAACTCTGCATTGATTATTGGGAACTTAACAATATCGGGATCAAGAATAAGTATCCTCTACCCCATATTTATTATTTTGTGATCAATTATAAGGATATTAATAGTTTTTTAAGATTTATCTTTGATCTAGGTACTATCAGTTGAGGTTCAAATGTGAAGACATACCCAAGATAGATTTTTGTTTGAGGTGTGGACACTATGAATTCATAGTGATTCCTTTTGGACTTACTTATTCCCCCATTATCTTCGTGGACTTAATGAATAGAGACTTTGTATATTAATATGATATTTTTATAGTGGTATTTATAGATGATTTTTTTATATATTCTAAGATCAAGGAAGAGCATGAATATCACTTGAGGATTGTACTGAAGACCCTAATAAAGGATAAATTGTATGAAAAAATTACTAAGTGTGAATTATAGCTATATAAATTTGATTTTTGGGTCACATAATCTAATTAAATGGTATATCAGTGGGTCTATAAAAGATGGAAGTTATTGAACATTGTCCCAAACTAACCACTGTTACTAAAATATATAGTTTTATTGGATTTTCTATATATTATCAACTATATTTCAGGGATTTCTCATGGATCTCTAATAAAATTATTAAGTTATCTTTGAAGGGAGTTAAGTTCCTTTGAACATATGAGTGAAAATAAAGTTTTAGGGAATAGAATATAAGGTTGGTCAGTGCACCAGTGCTCACACTAACCTATAGTAGAGAAGTGTTTGTGATTTATAGTGATTCATATGAGAAAGTTTTGGGATGTGTTCTTGTAATGACCCGAAATTTTGAATAAATCTTGTTTCCTAATTTTGTGTGTTATTTTATTTTTATACTCAACTAAACTGTTTCATTTGATAACATGAGTATAATTAAAATGATACCGTTGTGTTTTGACTATTATATGACCATTGGTCAATATGACCGCTGGAAACTAAACGTTTCGATTATTGTCTTTAAATATAAGTGATCTTGGTTAATTAATATAGAAAGAAGATTCGATGGCCTCATCCAGTAGTCTCATGCCAATAGAAACCCATCTAACGGAACTTGGGAAGGAGGTAGCACCACTAGGCTTTTCTCTGGACCAAACCCAAGTCTAACTTCATCGTGTGAAGCTAGAATGGAATCGACCTCGCGAGAAGTTCAAACTGATAGAAATTACTACTCGTGCAATGTTGGCTGAGCCGCCCTCAGATTCTCTCACCTTAGCACACCTTACACTTAGGTCCTATGCTGGGGTTATAAGGGGCTATATAAGGAGACCGTAACTGCCTTGTGTAAATCCTTTATTTTAAATAAAAAAATTGATTTCTTCTTAGGATGAAGTTTATGAATTTTCAAATGTCCGGATAAATATAGTATGCATATTTTTTATGAAATTTAGAGAAAGGATATTTTAAAAATGTTTATGTAAACCTTAAATAATTAAAAATGTGTAATTATTTTCAGAAAATGATCTTCTACAATTATGTTCAGTACGAAATTTAGAGTCGAATAAGATCAACATAATTTTTGATGAATAGTAAATAATGAATAGTGATTTTATGCTTAGGATTAGTAATGTGACCAAATGGATTAGTAATCTCACTTAAAAAAGTATTAATATAATCTAGGCACCTTGATTAAGTAATGTGATTCAATAAAATGGTTAAATAACAGTTTCATAAATTATTAGTCAAGTATTAGTTTTTTTGGGTGAATAGTGTTTTTTAATTAAAAATTAAATTAAAATTATTTATAAAATTATTTTTATAAAATGGACTTTATTTTTGAATTCATAACATCGATATTATGCTAAGGTAATTTTTAGGGATTTTTCTGAAAAAAATGAATTTTCGGTGAATAGAGTTTTTATTTAAAAATTAAATTAAAAATGTTTAGAAAATTATTTTTATAAAATGGAGTTCATTTTTGAAATCAGAGCATTGATATTTAGTTAAGGTGAAATTTTTGGAGTTTTCAAAAAAAGTTGAATTTTCAGTGAATAGTAAAAATAAAGTTTTAGGGTTTCGGTATGTTTAATAACATCATGACTGCATCATGATGATGTCATGAGATATTTTAATTCATGGTCGGCTAAAGGGGATGAATTATTGTATGATTTGTACCAAGTGGCCAATACCATGGTCAAATACCATGGGAAAGCCCATGGTTTTGCCAATACCACCAATGAGGTGTCCCTTGGTCATTAATGCCTTGTCCCCTCACTTTTCCTATAAATACCGAGCTATAATCTCATCCATTCGACTCCAAAATCATCCTCAACGAAGTTCAGGTCTCCTTACCTCCCACAGAGTCCTCCCAAGGTTCCCCCAATCCCTCAGGGTCCCAACCTTTGAGTTTTAAGAGTTACGTTTTAAGGTAAGGGATCCTACCTCTCTCTTTCTTTTCAAGTAATCTCTTTTATGTCATTTATTTTATGATATATGATCTTATGTTGGAGTATGTTATTTTATATTACTCTTACTTCCCTTTTCATGTTCATATGATGAGATACCCCCTATTTCTGTCATCAATTCATTTTAAGAAATTTTAAGTGGCGTCGTTAGGCTGTCGAATTTTTAAGGGATTTGTTCACATTTCTCATTTTTCAAAGTTATACTTTCATGTCAAGTATTTCAAGTTCCTTTTTATTATGTTGGGGTATGATATCTATATATAGGATACTGATATTTTATGTTCATATGATTAGAAACCCTATTTGATCTTTTCAATTCATTTCTTTTGAAGTTTAGGTGACGTCGTTAGGCTGCCGAATTTTTAAGGGATTCGTTCACCTTTCTCATTTTTCAAAGTTCTACTTTCATGTCCAGTCTTTCAAGTTCATTTTTATTATTTTGGGGTATGATCTCTATATCTATGATACTGATCTTTTATTTTCATATGATTAGAGACCCTATTTGATCTCATCAATTCATTTTTTTGAATTTTATGTGACGTCGTTAGGCTGCCGAATTTTCATAAGAGAAATCTTATTTTTGTCTTCCTTTCATGTTCTTCATTTCATATAGTATATATTTAAAATTTCAATACCATGTTCTTAAATCCTGTATATTCTGTCCCCCTACTAGTTTATGGATCATTTATTAGTGGTTGACTCATGTCCCCTCTCTTTTCAATGTTTTCTAAAACCTCGTAACATAGCCGTTATGGTGCAGAATTTCCGTCTCAAAATGTCTCTCTCTCATTCTCAAATTCAATTATTTTATTAAATGAATTCTCATAGATATTTCTTCTAAAGGGGTATTCACATATATACCAAAATTTTATATTTTAAATTATGGGATTTACAAACACGAGACCCGCTTTCCCTTTCCGTGGGTTTAAAGTGACATAAAGATCATGTCTTTAAAGAAGTTTTTAAAACGTTATGATTATGAAATGAAACCCATTTATTTTATGCTATATGGTTTGTTTATGAAATTATTTATGATTATATATGTGTCTCACATGATAATAAAGACAAATTAAGGGTGTTCCCTGATAGTTCTCTAATGCATTGGGTTAAGATTTAATCTCTAGAGATGACCATTTTTTTAACGACGCCTTGGTGAATAACCTTGGTAATTTTTAATGACACCTTGGGGATGGACCTTGGTGAAACGGAAATGATTATCAATATTAAATTTTGTAGCCACATCTTCAAGTTATGAAATACGTTATTTTTATTATGATATGCCTCCTTATTTATTTCTCATGCCTTAAAGTTCTTTTTTATGACATTGTTGATGTGTCTCAGGTTCACATGTTAAATGTTTCCCCTTATTTCCCTTACTGGGCCTTCTGCTCACCCTTTCTTTTGATGTATGTCTCCAGGTTATGAGATGAAGTAATGAACCTAGGATGAACATAAGGATAATCCTTTCAAGTGTTGAAGAATAATGTTTTATGTTTTCATGTTTTAAGTTCCTGGTTTCCAAGACACTAAACCTTAAAGATCCTCGGTTTTGTATAATGTAATGAAAGTTTATGTGATAAAAAGGTGGGATGTTATAGTTGGTATAAAAGGATGGTTTATTTATTTGTGGAAATTATGATATGAAAACTCTAGGAAGAACCCCATAGAAAAGTTTAAATATAGGAAATCTTCCTGGTATTTTGGTGATTATTGAGTAAGGGGTTGCCAAGCAAATACATCCCTGTATGGATACGAGCAGGTAGAGGTGGATCTGGCACAGATGTACATAGGGGTGAAACCCAAAAACACCGCTTTGAGCTAGACTCGAATGATAACTGGTACACAAAAACGGGCCTTGCTGCACTCTTGGTTACGACACTCTCGGGGGATATGCTTTGGTAAATCCTAATCTTAGTATGAACCATTATTAAAGGAACAAAGATAAAATAAAGATTCACATAAGAATATATGATCATGGATAACATAGATTGTAACATAGGGGATCACAAGTTAGGATATACTTTTCTTCTACAAGTTTATCCTTTTATGCTTAAAGTTTCCTTTTCATGATTATTGGCTAAGTATTTAAGCCCCTAATTAGACTTTCTTTTCTTAGTTAATTGCGGGAAATTGAAGAACATGTCCTAACAACCAAAGTGATAGTAAATGTGACGATTTCCCTATTAATATGATAGAGATGATGAGATATCAAGTTGAAATATTGTTATTATGCCAAATCAGCAATCAAAAATCACAATTAATAATTGGTATATAGTTGAATGCCCAAATTCATCAAGTAAGAAGAAGATGAAGTCTCAGGGATGTTCATCTGATAAATTTGATAAGGGAAAGGATACCCAATTTCTTTTTTGTAAAAAGTGTTGGAAGAGGCACCAAGGATAATGTCACAAAGGAACCGGGAGATGCTTTATGTGTGGGAAGATAGGGCATAAAGTATCCAATTGCTTCAAAAAATGGATAATGTGATGAAAAGAGATAAGGTTCGATCTAATGTACCTTATACTTTTCATTGTCATAAATGTGGAGAAGCTGGACATTATTCAAGGAAATGCTCTCTTGGAAGGGATGAGAAGCATGATGAGCATCAACAATCTTCAAGGGCAAGGGAACAATGCAAGTCCTATGCTGAGATGGATCATGATGACTAAAGTGCATGCAACTTCTTTGCAATAATTATCTATGTCATGTTGTATTTTAGTTCATGCTCTATGAGCATATCTTTAATGTTTTATAAGAACATTGAGTCACTAACTATGATGGTTTTATATCATTAAGGAAGACATCTATTTTTATGTACCACATGTTGATGTAGTGAAGCTGTTCTTCTTAAAAAAAGGTGATTAGGGGACTAAAAGATGATTATTATTTTGGAAGACGTTCACTATTTTGGGAACCCTATATGATCGAGGTAAATAGATTACTATGGTATTTTCTTTGAGGAATAAAGGTTGAATTATATTTTGAATAATCTATGAATTTAATGTGAACTTATGTTAATATAGGTTATTATGGAAATGATTAACCTATTTTTGGGAAAATATGTTTAGGTTAGTTACTTTTGTTATAAGATGTTAGGAGTGGTTGATGTTGTTTGGAGATGAATGATAAAGTTTATCTTGGAAGACTATGTTATCAAATCCTTCTTGTAATTGGGTTTCAATCTTAGTTTGGTTTATTTCAAGGAATTTTAAGGATAGTTATTTGTGGAATGGTCTATGATGAACTTTGGGTAGTACCATGGAACTTTGAAGATTTAAAAGTAGTTTCCCTTCCTATGGGATTCTTTCTTTTTGAAGAGTTGTTTTATCTTACCCTTTCTGTTTTTGGGATAATGTTTAAAGATAGAAGAAATTGATAGTTAATCTTTTGTGGATTACGTGACTCTCAAGAAGATGATTCTTGTGTTTTGATTAGACCATGTGTTTTTGAATGCTCATCGTTTGGAGAAAATATTAGTTTTGGTAGAAACTTATTAAAGGATGAAACTCTACTTGAAGGTAGGTATATTTCCTTATGTTTTTTTTTTCTATGTAGTAAATCAATTCCTCAAAATTATGAAAAGGAACGTAAAACAAAAATTTTGTTGGTTTACGTTTCCTACTAGGTAATCAAAGACCGTTTACACACATCATAAGTTTTTGATTTTCTTGTGGTTAACTTTCTCCTAATCATGTTTTCTATCACTCTCCCTCAGAACTTGACCCTTTGTTTTCTCTTCCATGTCCATGTTTTCCAACATGGAATCCTAGTGTGGGTTAACTCGGGAGACCTTTGTACTTCCCTTTCTTTCATTTTTAGTAATAGTTTTACTGACTCCTTTTCCGATGTGGTACTTTCAATGAAATTTCAAAACCCAATTTTAAAAATTGCGGGGACGCAATTTCTTAAGGTGGGAAGATTGTAATGACCCGAAATTTTGAATAAATCTTGTTTCCTAATTTTGTGTGTTATTTTATTTTTATACTCAACAAAACTACTTCATTTGATAACATGAGTACAATTAAAATGAGATCGTTGGGTTTTGACTATTATATTACCATTGGTCAATATGACTGCTGGAAACTAAAAGTTTCGATTATTGTCTCTAAATACAATTGATCTTGGTTAATTAATATAGAAAGAAGATTTGATGGCCTCATCCAGTAGTCTCGGGCCAATCGAATCCCATCTAACGGAACTTGGGAAGGAGGTATCACCACTGGGCATTGATTTGGACCAAACCCAAGTCGAACTTCATCGTGTGAAGCTAGAATGGAATCGCCTTCGCGAGAAGTTCAAACTGATAGAAATTACTACTCGTGCAATGTTGGCTGAGCCGACCTCAGATTCTCTCACCTTAGCACACCTTACACTTAGGTCCTATGCTGGGGTTATAAGGGGCTATGTAAGGAGACCGTAACTTCCTTGTGTAAATACTTTGTTTTAAATAAAAAATTTGATTTCTTCTTATGATGATGTTTATGAATTTTCAAATTTCTGGATAAATATAGTATACATATTTTTTATGAAATTTAGAGAAAGGATATTTTAAAAAATTTTATGTAAACCTTAAATAATTAAAAATGTGTAATGATTTTCAAAAAATGATCTTCTACAATTATGTTCAGTAGGAAATTTAGAGTCTAATAAGATCAACTTAATTTTTGATGAATAGTAAATTATGAATAGTGATTTTATGCTTAGGATTAGTAATGTGACCAAATGGATTAGTGATCTCACTTAAAGAAATTATTAATATAATCTAGGCACCTTGATTAAGTAATGTGATTCAATAAAATGGTTAAATAACAGTTTCAAAAATTATTATTCAAGTATTAGTTTTTTCAGGTGAATAGTGTTTTTTAATTAAAAATTAAATTAAAATTATTTAGAAAATTATTTTTATAAAATGGAATTTATTTTTGAATCCGGAACATCGATATTATGCTAAGGTAATTTTTGGGGATTTTTCTGAAAAAAATGAATTTTCGGTGAATAGTGTTTTTATTTAAAAATTAAATTAAAAATGTTTAGAAAATTATTTTTATAAAATGGAGTTCATTTTTAAAATCAGAGCATTGATATTTGGTTAAGGTGAAATTTTGGGAGTTTTCAAAAAAATTTGAATTTTCAGTGAATAGTAAAAATACAGTTTTAGGGTTTCGAAATGTTTAATGACATCATGACTGTATCATGATGATGTCATGAGATATTTTAATTTATGGTCAAATAAAGGGGATGAATTACTGTATGAGGTGTACCAAGTGGCCAATACCATGGGGAAATACCATGGGCAAGCCCATGGTTTTTCCAATACCACCAATGAGGTGTCCCTTGGCCATTAATGCCTTGTCCCCTCACTTTCCCTATAAATACGAAGCCATCCTCTCATCCATTCGAATCCAAAATCATCATCAACGAAGTTCTGGTCTTCTTACCTCCCACAGAGTCCTCCCAAGGTTCCCCCAAGCCCTCAGGGTCCCAACCTTTGAGTTTTAAGAGTTGCGTTTTAAGGTAAGGGATCCTACCTCTCTCTTTCTTTTCAAGTAATCTCTTTTATGTCATTTCTTTTATGCTCTACGCTCTTATATTGTAGGATGTTATTTTATATTTATCTTACTTCCCTTTTCATTTTCATATGATGAGATACCCCCTCTTTCTCTCATCAATTCATTTTAAGAAAGATTAAGTGACGTCGTTAGGCTGCCGAATTTTTAATGGATTTGTTCACCTTTCTCATTTTTCAAAGTTCTACTTTCATGTCAAGTCTTTCAAGTTCCTTTTTATTATTTTGGGGTATGATATATATATATATCATAATGATCTTTTATTTTTATATTATTATATACCCTATTTGATCTCATCAATTCATTTTTGTTGAAGTTTAGGTGACGTCATTAGGCTGCCGAGTTTTTCAGGGATTCGTTCACCTCTCTCATTTTTCAAAGTTCTACTTTCATGTCCAGTCTTTCAAGTTCCTTTTTATTATGTTGGGGTATGATATCTATATCTATCATACTGATCATTTATGTTCATATGATGAGAGACCCTATTTGATCGCGTCAATTCATTTTTTTGAAGTTTATGTGACGTCGTTAGACTGCCGAATTTTCATAAGAGAAATCTTATTTTTGTCTTCCTTTCATGTTCTTCATTTCATAAGGTATATCATGAAAATTTTATTACCATGTTCTTAAATCCTTTATATTCTATCCCCCTACTATTTTATGGATCATTTATGAGTGGGTGACTCATGTCCCCTCTCTTTTCAATGTTTTCTAAAACCTCGTAACATAGCTCTTATGATGCAGAATTTCCGTCTCAAAATGTCTCTCTCTTATTCTCAAATTCATTTATTTTATTAAATTAATACTCAATGATATTTCTTCTAAATGGTTATTTACATATATATAAAAAAAGTTTCTATTTTAAATTCTGGTATTTACAAACATGAGACCCGTTTTCCCTTTCCGTGGGTTTAAAGTGACATAAAGATCATGTCTTTAAAGCAGTTTTTAAAACGTTATGATTATGAAATGAAACTCATTTATTTTATGCTACATGGGTTGTTTATGAAATTATTGATGATTATATATGTGTATAACATGATAATAAAGGAAAATTAAGGGTGTTCCCTGATAGCGCTCTAATGCATTGGGTAAATACTTAATCTCTAGAGATGACCATTTTTTTAACGACGCCTTGGTGAATAACCTTGGTAATTTTTAATGACACCTTGGGGATGGACCTTGGTGAAACGGAAATGATTGTCAATATTAAATGTTGTAGCCACATCTTCAAGTTATGAAATAAGTTATTTTTATTATGATATGCCTCCTGATTTCTTTCTCATGCCTTAAAGTTCTTTTTCATGACATTGTTGATGTATCTCAAGTTCACATGTTAAATGTTTCCCCTTGTTTCCCTTACTGGGCCTTCTGCTCACCCTTTCTTTTGATGTATGTCCCCAGGTTATGAGATGTAGTAATGAACCTAGGATTAACATAACGAGAAGCCTTTCAAGTGTTTAAGAAGAATGTTTTATGTTTTCATGTTTTAAGTTCCTGGTTTCCAAGACACTAAAACTTAAAGATCCTCAGTTTTGTATAATGTAATGAAAATTTATGTGATAAAAAGTCAGGATGTTATAGTTGGTATCAAAGGATGGTTTAGTTATTTGTGGAAATTAGGATATGAAAACTCTAGGAATACCCCTATATAAAAGTTTAAATATAGGAAATCTTCCTGGTATTTTGGTGAGTATTGAGTAAGAGTTTTCCAAGAAAATACATCCATGTCTGGATACGAGCAGGTAGAGGTGGCTCTGGCACAGATGTATATAGGGGTAAAACCCAAAAACACCACTTTGAGCTAGACTCGAACGGGAACTGGTACATGAAAATGGGCCTTTCTGCACTCTTGGTTACGATACTCCTGGGGGATATTCTTTAGTAAATTCTTAATCTTAGTATGAACCATTATTAAAGGAACAAAGATAAAATAAAGATTCACATAAGAATATATGATCATGGATAACCTAGATTGGAACATAGGGGATCACAAGTTAGGATATACTTTTCTTCTACAAGTTTATCCTTTTATTCTTAAATTTTCCTTTTCATGATTATTGGTTAAGTATTTAAGACCCTAATTAGACTTTATTTTCTTAGTTAATTGCGGGAAATGGAAGAACATGTCCCAACAACTAAGGTGATAGGAAATGTGACGATTGCCCTATTAATATGACAGAGATGACGAGAGATCAAGTTGAACATATTGTGATTATGCCAAACCAGCTATCAAAAATCACAATTAATAATTGGTACATAGTTGAATGCCCAAATTAATCAAGTAAGAAGAAGATGAAGTCTCAGGGATGTTCATATGATAAAGTTGATAAAGGAAAGGATACCCAATTTCTTTTTTGCAAAAAGTGTGGGAAGAGGCACCAAGTAGAATGTCACAAAGGAATCGGGAGATGATTGTTGTGTGGGAAGATAGGGCACAAAGTAGCCAATTGCTTCAAAAAAATGGATAATGTGATGAATAGAGATAAGGTTTGATCTAATGTACCTTATACTTTTCAATGTCGTAAATGTGGAGAAGCTGGACATTATTCAAGGAAATTCTCTTTTAGAAGGGATTAGAAGCATGATGAGCATCAACAATCTTCAATGACAAGGGAACAATGCAAGTCCTATGCTGAGATGGATCATGATGACTAAAGTACAGACTTCTTCGCAATAATTATCTATGACATGTTGTATTTTAGTTCGTGCTCTATGAGCAAATCTTTAATGTTTTCTAAGAACATCGTGTCACTACCTATAATGGTTTTATATCATTAAGGAAAACATCTATTGTTATGTACCACATGTTGATGTAGTGAAGTTGTTCTTCTTAAAAAAAGGTGATTATGTGATTAAAAGATGATTATTATTTTGGAAGACATTCACTATTTTGGGAACCCTATACGATCGAGGTAAATAGATTACTATGGTATTTTCTTTGAGAAATAAAGGTTGAATTATATTTTGAAGAATATATGAATTTAAGGTGAACTTATGGTAATATAGGTTATTATGGAAATGATTAACCTATTTTTGGGAAAATATGTTTAGGTTAGTTACTTTTGATATAAGATGTTAGTAGTGGTTGATGTTGTTTGGAGATGAACGATAAAGTTTATCTTGGAAGACTATGTTATCAAATCCTTCTTGTAATTGGTTTTCAATCTTAGTTTGGTTTATTTCAAGGAATTTAAAGGATAGTTATTTGTGGAATGGTCGATGATGAACTTTGGGTAGTACCATGGAACTTTGAAGATATAAAAGTAGTTTCCCTTCCTATGGGATTCTTTATTTTTGAAGAGTTGTTTTATCTTACCCTTTCTGTTTTTGGGATAATTTTTAAAGATAGAAGAAATTTATAGTTAATCTTTTGTGGATTAAGTGACTCTCAAGAAGATGATTCTTCTGTTTTTATGAGACCAAGTGTTTTTGAATGCTCATCATTTAGAGAAAATATTAGTTTTGGTAGAAACTTATTATAGGATGAAACTCTACTTGAAGGTAGGTATATTTCCTTATGTTTTTGTTCTATGGAGTAAATTAATTCCTCAAAATTATGAAAAGGAACGTAAAATAAAAACGTTGTTGGTTTACGTTTCCTACTAGGTAATCAAAGACCGTTTACACACATCATAAGTTTGTGATTTTCTTGTGGTTAACTTTATCCTAATCATGTTTTCTATCACTCTCCCTCAGAACTTGACCCTTTGTTTTCTCCTCCATGTCCATGTTTCTCTTCATGGAAACCTAGTGTGGGTTAACTCGGGTGACCATTGTACTTCCCTTTTTTTCATTTAAAGTAATAGTTTTACTGACTCCTTTTCTGATATGGGAATTTCAATGAAATTTCAAAACCCAATTTTAAAAATTGTGGGGACGCAATTTCTTAAGGTGGGAAGATTGTAACGACTCGAAATTTTGAATAAATCTTGTTTCCTAATTTTCTGTGTTATTTTATTTTTATACCCAACAAAACTGTTTCATTTGAGAACATGAGTATAATTAAAATGAGTCCATTAGATTTTGACTGTTATATGACCATTGGTCAATATAAATGCTTGAAACTAAACGTTTCGATTGTTGTCTCTAAATACAAGTGATCTTGGTTAATTAATATAGAAAGAATATTCGATGGCCTCATCCAGTAGTCTCGGGCCAATCGAATCCCATCTAACGGAACTTGGGAAGGAGGTAGCACCACTGGGCTTTGCTCTGGACCAAACCCAAGCCAAACTTCATCGTGTGAAGCTAGAACGGAATCACCTTCGCGAGAAGTTCAAACTGATAGAAATTCCTACTCGTGCAATGTTGGCTGAGCCGCCCTCAGATTCTCTCACCTTATCACACCTTACACTTAGGTCCTATACTGGGGTTATAAGGGACTATGTAAGGAGACCGTAACAGCCTTGTGTAAATCCATTGTTTTAAATAAAAAAATTATTTCTTCTTATGATAAAGTTTATGAATTTTCAAATGTCCGGATAAATATAGTATGCATATTTTTGATGAAATTTAGAGAAAGGATATTTTAAAAATGTTTATGTAAACCTTAAATAATTAAAAATGTGTAATGATTTTCAAAAAATGATCTTCTACAATTTTGTTCAGTACGAAATTTAGAGTCTAATAAGATAAACATAATTTGTAATGAATAGTAAATTATCAATAGTGATTTTATGCTTAGGATTAGTAATGTGACCAAATGGATTAGTAATCTCACTTAAATAAATTATTAATATAATCTAGGCACCTTGATTAAGTAATGTGATTCAATAAAATGGTTAAATAACAGTTTCATATATTATTAGTCAAGTATTAGTTTTTTCAGGTGAATAGTGTTTTTTAATTAAAAATTAAATTAAAAATATTTAGAAAATTATTTTTATAAAATGGAATTTATTTTTGAATTCAGAACATCGATATTATGCTAAGGCAATTTTTGGGGATTTTTCTGAAAAAAAATGAATTTTCGATGAATAGTGTTTTTATTTAAAAATTAAATTAAAAATGTTTAGAAAATTATTTTTACAAAATGGAGTTCATTTTTGAAATCAGAGCATTGATATTTGGTTAAGGTGAAATTTTGGGAGTTTTCGAAAAAAGTTGAATTTTCAGTGAATAGTAAAAATACAGTTTTAGGGTTTCAGTATGTTTAATGACATCATGATTGCATCATGATGATTTCATGAGATATTTTAAGGTATGGTAGACTAAAGGGGATGAATTATTGTATGAGTTGTACCAAGTGGCCAATACCAGGGGCAAATACCATGGGCAAGCCCATGGTATTGCCAATACCACCAATGAGGTGTCCCTTGGCCATTAATGCCTTGTCCCCTCACTTTCCCTATAAATACCAAGTCATTCTCTCATCCATTCGACTCCAAAATCATCCTCAACAAAGTAATGGTCTACTTACCTCCCATTGAGTCCTCCCAAGGTGCCCCCAAGCCCTCAGGGTCCCAACCTTTAAGTTTTAAGAGTTACGTTTTAAGGTAAGGGATCCTACCTCTCTCTTTCTTTTCAAGTAATCTCATCTATGTCATTTATTTTATTCTCTATGATATTATGTTGGAGGATGTTATTTTATATTCCTCTTACTTCCCTTTTCATGTTCATATGATTATATACCCCCTCTTTCTCTCATCAATTCATTTTAAAAAACTTTAAGTGGCGCCGTTAGGCTGTCGAATTTTTAAAGGATTTGTTCACCTTTCTCATTTTTCAAAGTTCTACTTTCATGTCAAGTCTTTAAAGTTCCTTTTTATTATGTTGGGGTATTATATCTATATATATCATACTGATATTTTTTTCCATATGATTAGAGACTCTATTTGATCTCTTCAATTCATTTTTGTTGAAGTTTAGGTGACGCCATTAGGCTGCCGAATTTTTAAGGGATTCATTCACCTTTCTCATTTTTCAAAGTTCTACTTTCATGACCAGTCTTTCAAGTTCCTTTCTATTATGTTGGGTTATGATATCTATATCTATAATACTAATATTTTATGTTCATATGATGAGAGACCCTATTTGATCTCGTTAATTCATTTTTTTGATGTTTATGTGACGCCGTTAGGCTACCGAATTTTCATAAGAGAAATATTATTTTTGTCTTCCTTTCATGTTCTTCATTTCATATGGTATATATTTCAAATTTAATTATCATGTTCTTAAATCCTTTATATTCTATCCCCCAACTATTTTATGGATAATTTATGAGTGGTTGACCCATGTCCCCTCTCTTTTCAAAGTTTTCTAAAATCTCTTAACATTGTCGTTATGCTGCAGAATTTCCATCTCAAAATGTCTCTCTCTTATTCTCAAATTCATTTATTTTATTAAATGAATACTCAAATATCTTTCTTCTAAAGGGTTATTCACATATATACCAAAATTTTATATTTTAAATTCTGGTATTTATATACATGATACCCTCTTTCCCTTTTTGTGGGTTTAAAGTGACATAAAGATCATGTCTTTAAAGTAGTTTTTAAAACATTATGATTATGAAATGAAACCCATTTATTTTATGCTATATGGGTTGTTTATGAAATGATTGATTATGATATATTTGGATCACATGATAATAAATACAAATTAAGGGTGTGCCCTGATAGTGCTCCAATGCATTGGGTAAAGACTTAATCTCTAGAGATGACCATTTTTTTAACGATGCCTTGGTGAATAACCTTGGTAATTTTTAATGACACCTTGACGATTGACCTTGGTGAAACAGAAATTATTGTCAATATTAAATGTTGTATCCACATCTTCAAGTTATGAAATATGTTATTTTTATTATGATATGCCTCCTGATTTCTTTCTCATGCCTTAAAGTTCTTTTTCATGACATTGTTGATGTATCTCAAGTTCACATGTTAAATGTTTCCCCTTGTTTCCCTTACTGGGCCTTCTGCTCACCCTTTATTTTGATGTATGTCCCCAGGTTATGAGATGCAGTAATGAACCTTGGATGAACATAAGTAAAATCCTTTCAAGTGTTTAAGTAGAATGTTTTATGTTTTAATGTTTTAAGTTCCTGGTTTCCAAGACACTAAACCTTAAAGATCCTCTGTTTTGTATAATGTAATGAAAGTTTATGTGATAAAAAGGCAGGATATTATATTTCTCATGTAGAATTATATGGTGTTAGCTTATTCCTCACACCAATTGAATATTACCAAGAAAAATTAACCAACTCATGATTTGGAGTTAGCAGTGGTAATATTTTCATTAAAGATATGGATTCATTATCTTTACGGAGAAATGTGTGACATATATACTTATCATAAAATTTAAAAGTATATATTCACCCATAAATATTTTAATATGAACCAAATAAGATGATTATATTTTATTAAATAATATTATTTCTCAATACACTACCACGCTGGGAAACTGAACAAAATGGTTGATACTTTGAGTTGAAAGGATCATGCTAAATTATCCATGATAAGGATCACAAATGATCGAATATTTATAGATTTACAAAGGATGTACCTTGAAATATTAAAGGAAGGGGTAAATATTTTATTTCTCAAATGATTGTCCAACCATATATCCATGTAAATATTAAAGAGGTGAAAAGGGATCATATGTATCAATAAAAGAAGGTGAGAAAATTTTCTGAGTTAAACCTTGATTGTGATGGAATGATAAGGTTCAAGAACTGATTATGTGTCCAATCAATACAAGGACTAAAGAAGAAACTTTTAGAATAATCTCATAGCTCATAATTCTCTATTCATCATGGAAGTATGAAGATGCATAGAGATCTAGAAGATTATTTTTAGTGGGACAGTATGAATAGGGATATTGCATCAAATGTATCTTGGTGATTGGTATGCTAGTAAGTTAAGGCTGATAGACAGAAGTACAATGGAATATTACAACCATTATCCAAACCATAATTGAAATGGGAAAACATCACCATATATTTCATTTTTATACTCCCTAAAACATCTAAAGTTCATAATTCTATTTGGGTTGTAGTCAATCACATTACAAATTTAAAACACTTCATTGTTATCAAATAATATTTCTCACTTGATCATATTTATTAGATATAAATCAAGGAAGTGGTAAGTTTACATGGGGTACCATATTCTATATCTAATTAGGATCCTAGTTATACCTTAAATCTCATTTGAGAACTCTTCAATAAACTCTAGTTATAGAGTTTTCTTTCGGTTCTTCTTATCATCTGTAGATTGATGTTTAGTTTGAGTGGACCATTAATAACCTGAAGGATATGTTGAGATCCTATTCTATATATTTAAAAGATGGTTGGGATTAGCACCTTCCACTAATCAAGTTTGTCAGATATACTTATATTGTTCAAACATATCTTAGTTGTTATATGTTTTGATGATCTAAAAAATCATATTTTTATTCTAATGATTTTATATTCGGTGTTTTTGATTGTATTATGTTATAAAATATAAGCTATTTATTTCTAATAAGAATTATTTTAGTCTTAATATAATTTATTTCATTACTCTAAGTAAAATGTTGAAATATATGGAAAAATTTATCCTATAGGAATCTACTTTTGAAAGATTATCTTTCGTTTTATCATATTTAAAAAACACAATGCTGAAAATATATCTTAATATATAATATATTATCTAACAAAGAGAATAAATTAGCTACCTCATGTTCAAAGATATATATTTTAGTTAGAGAGTAGTTATAAAAAGTCTTTATCTTATTCATAGTATAAGTCAATGATATATTTTATATTATGAAGTCTCTCAGAAATTTATTTTATGAGAAAAGTGATATCTATTTGTTATCTTATGAAGAAAAAGTTGTTTTTCAGATCATCATGATTACTTTTATAATAATTATCATAATCTCTCAATAATTCATTTCATTCCTTTAATCGTATCATAAAAATAATTTTATGATTAAGTAAGGATCGATTTCTATAAAGTTTCATTTTTCTAGTAATAGAAATATATGAAGAAGAATATTTCTAACATCGCTATTGCAAAAGTGTATTCCATATTTCGAAAGAATGGACACATTCCATTAGGATCCTATCTCTTCAACTTTTCAAAAAATTATTCACTCAACCATTATGATTATCTCATATGATTAATTTTAAAATCAAAGATGAGATATAAATAGGTAGAGTTATCCACTATGTGGATATACACATAAACACACATAGATGTTCATGTACACACTATTACTCTAATAATTCAAATGAATAACTTTAGTACACAGATAAAACATTTCATACAATTCTCATGTGTTGTGCCTACAAGTTTATCATCTATAATCAAAGAACATATAGAGTTGTGATTTAAATATCATCAACTTATCAGGACATATATTTACCTACTGTAATTTTATACTTGAAAATGTATGGTACAACAATTATTTAAAGTTCATTCATCTTTATTTTATCTACACTCATTGTAAGTGAGTGTGATAAGACTATAGATAGGTATTGTAAAGGAAGATCCTGCTTGAAATCTCTTGTACCATTGTAAAAAGTAACAGCTTCTTGTACTTATCTGGGAGCCCCCAAAAAACATAGTGAAAATCACCAAATTCATAGATTAGAGTGTTGGTGTGGTGGATTAGGGGATTTATGTTCCCTGAACCATTATAAATCACATATGTTCAATCTCTTTCTTCTAAGCTTTTATACTTATTCAACCTTCTTTATATAAGGAAAATATTAGAACTAATATACCTTGAAGAGGGTGGTTTTAAAGTAAAGAAATTTTAAGGAACTCAATTCACCCCCCTCTTGAGTTTTAGCTAGCCATTATTTGGGAAAATAATTGGTATCAAAGATCCTAACTCTTGAGTTCATAGCTATAAAAGTTTAAAGTCTAAATATTTTCATTTAAATGTATGTAATGGTTGATAACAAAGAAGGTATGTTAATGGTTAGAGATACTTACTTTAATGGTGAAAATTATGGTTGTTGGAAGGCATGAATGACTATCTATTTAAAGAACCTTGGATTAAAGGTCTATCTTAAAGCAATGAATTCTTATGAAAGTACAAAGGCACAATCAAAAATGTTGGATGCTGATACTGAAGAAACATGTGATCTTAATTTTAAATTCATGAACACTATAATATGTTTACTATGTCCCGGTTATTTTAATCTAGTTTCCCAATGTCAAATAGTATATGAAATGTGGACTACTATAGAAGTTTCTTCTGAGGGTATAGACACTGTGAATGAACTTATATGTGATACTTATAAAATTAAGTTTGACACCTTCAAAATTCCTGAAGGGGAAATAATTTCATAGTTGAATGGAAGACTCACTGAGATTCTGAATAATGTTGATTATTTAGGAACATTACTTACTCAGCCTAAGTAAGAATTTAAAGTTATAAGATTTTTACCTACTATGTTGATTGGAATATCAGCTTCCATTATATAGTCCACAAAGTTCAAGAATTTAAAAATAAATGATATCATTAGAACTATTATGGTGTATGAATCGTAAATGGAAGCTGGAGTTAGAGAATATAAAATGATCAATAAATAAAAAAGATTCGTTAAAGGTTTCTACTTCTAAAGATAAAAAAAGAACAAGGGTATATAGATATTTGAAACATTTAAAGAAAAATATTTCTCAAGTAATTATGGATAAAATGATGAAATTACTCAGTTTTCCTAGAAGTTTAGAAAGTTATATAACAAGAGAATAGATTTTTGAAGACCCTTTAACAAATACAGGAAGTATAGTGAAAACTCCAAATAAGTGAGTTGTTATGACTGCAAGAGTATGGGACATATTAAGCCAAATTTTCCACAATAGAATGAAAATTAAAATTCTAAAAAAAGGTTCATCAAGAAGATAGAATATTTGAATTAATTCATGAAGGCTATGAAGGCCACAAGGAGTGATTCAGAAGATTCTATGAAATGTACATATTTAGAATTACAAGCTAAATCCCTTAATAAAAATTCCAACATGTTCTTCATGGAATATTCATATGAGGTAAATTCTTATTATTCTTATGATCATGAGTGTGAATTAGAAAAATAAAATTGCTCATATAAAGAATTAAATGAATATTGTAACATGTTAAAGACTAAGTATGAAATCCTAAAAAATAAAAACAGATCTATCAATAATTATTATAAAAAATCGTTAATTAGGAAGATATCTTAAACACACAAATTTTAAGTTTGAAAATTTAATTGAAAAATTATATTGCATCATTTACTAAACATGTTAAGACAATTGAGAACCAGTGGAAGGAGGTTCAAAATTTCAAAGTTGTTTCAAGTGTTTTTACTAAAGGGGAATATTACCTAAAAAATTATTAGTCAAAACCAATATAAAAATGAAAATTTTGGAATAGGAATTTAGGGTGAAAGACCCAAATTTTTTAAAAACTATTTTTTACCTAATTATAAAAATAAAAAACCTATCCAAGATTACTTTTTTCACTCTAGAGAAGTATTCCATTATACCAATATCTATAATCTATAAAATCTTCAATTTCATAGAATAAAAATGTTTTTATTATAAAAAAATTATCAAAATTTATTTCTAATTTTTCTAGAAAACATAACAAGATTTGGATCCCCAAGTCTCCTATAACTAACATTGTGGTACCCAAGAGTATTTAGGTACCAAGAAAACTTGTTGTTTGATTTGTCATTATAGGGAACTATCCACTTGAACAGGAATGCAAAATAGATTATGGAAAATGTTTTTTCAAGACATATGAGTGTATATTTCTCAAATTTTCACTCACTATCAAAGATTTATGGAGGCTATGTCACATTTGGTGACAATTCAAAAGGAAAAATTATTATAATTGGATCAATTGGAAATCCATAATCTATTCTTATCAAAAACATACTTTATTTTGAAGGCTTAAATCAAAAAGTGATAAGTATTTCTAATCTTTGTGATGAAGGTTATTCCATTAATTTTTCTAACAATTCATGTTCAGTTTTCAAAGGAAAAAACTCTCATATTTAAGTCACCAAGAACATATAATGTATATTCTTTATATATTAATTCTTTATGTATAAAAAATGTAAATTGGTTGAATGATGAAATTGATTAATCATGGATTTGGAATAGAAGACTTGAATATTGTAATGTGTCTTCTCCGAAATAATTATCTAAAAGACATTTTATTTCTGATTTTTTTGATCTTAAATTGGATAAAAAGAAATTATGTAATATATAGAAAATAAGAAAGCAACACAAGTCATCTTTTAAACTAATTAAAGATATTTCCATATCTGGACCTCTAGATATTATCAATGTTGATTTTTTTGGACCTACTACATCCACAAGCCGTAATGGAAAATCATTTTCTATGTGTTCATTGATGATTATTCAAGATATACATGGGTTTACTTTTAGACATAAAAATAAATCTTGTTCCATTTTTATTAATTTTTGTAAACTTTTGAAAAATGAAAAGGGTTCCAAAATTATAACATTGTGAAGTAATCATAGAGGATAATTTTAGAATTATGAATTTAATTCATATTGATCAAAACAAGGTATTAAAGATACTTTTTTTAATCTAGGATACCTCAACATAATGGTGTTATTGAAAGGAGTAATAAGACTTTGTAAGAAATTTCTAGAACAATGTTATGTGAATATAAAATGCCCATTTATTTTTGTAAGAATCTATTAACATAGAAATTTATGTCATTAACAAAGTTCTAATAAGGCCTATCTTAAATAAAACACCATGTGAGTTTTGGAATAATAGAAAACCAAAGTTATGTTACTTTAAAGTATTCATATGTAAGGTTTACATATTAAACACCATGAATAATCTTGTTAAGTATGATCCAAAATATTATAAAGGTATCTTCCTCGGTTATTACACAACATCCAAAGATTATAAATTTTTAACAAAATTTCAAAGATTGATAAAGAATAAACTCATGCGAAGTTTGATAAAATTGATCCTTCTGATCACAAGATGAATCAAACTAATGAGATAAGTGATTATATTAAGTAAATGAGACCTAAACCCCTCTTAAATAATAATAAGTATGATGATTTGGAACATGATTATTTTGACCCAAATCCTATAAGGGTTGATACTAATGAACCATAAAGTGCGCTACCTAGACGACCTAGAAATCTTAAAGACCATCCTCTAAAAACAGTGATAGGAAGTTTAGATTAAGGATTTATAACTAGAATAAATATAGGAAATATATTATAATTCTCTACTTTTTATATTATATTCAACCTAGAAATGTGTGAGAACCATTAGTATATGAAAGTTTGGTTTTAGCTATGCCAGATGAGTGAAATCAATTCATGAGGAACAAAGTATGGGAATTGGTTGAAAGGCCCTCTAAAAATTTTAGTATTGGAACTAAATGGGTATTTAGAGACAAAGAGGATGATCTATGTATTATTAATAGAAATAAATCTATATTATTTTCAAAATTTTACAATCAGGAATAAGAAATAGGCTATGAAGAGACCTTTTCTCTTATATCTAGGTTATAAGAAATTATAATTATTTTAGAATATATATATTATATAAATTTAAAATTATATTATATGGATGCTAAATCTTCATTTCTAAATGAATTTTTAATGGATGAATTTTATGTTAAACAACCTCTTGGTTTTGAATACCCTCATTTTCAAAATTCTATTTCTAAACATACCAAATATCTATATGGACTTATAGAAGCACCTAGAGCAAGGTATGAGAGATTAAACTCCTTTATTTTATCAAATAGTTTTTCAGCAGGAAAGGAAGATTCTATATTATTTAATAAAACTTCATCTTCAAATATTTTGTAGGTAAAAAATATATGTTTATGATGTTAATTTTGGATCAACAAACCAAAAATTATGAAATGATTTTTCAAGACTTATGAAAAAGGAATTTGAAATGGGTATTATGGGTGAGTTAAACTAATTTATATGATTTTAAATTTATCAAAAGTATTTTTAAAATATCTTAAACCAAAGTAAATACATACTTTATTTACTTAAAAAGTTTGGTCTTGAAAATAGTGAGACTTATTCAACTCCAACGATCTCTAATATTAAACTTGAAATAGATGATGCTATAAAATCAGTTGAGAATAAGTTGTATAAAGGAATCATTGGATGTTTACCTTAACTTACTCTAAGTAGACCAGACATTATGTTTTCATTATTCCTTTGTGTAATATTTCAATCTAATCCCAAAGAATGTCATTTAAATAATGCCAAAAGGATTTTACAATATTTAAAAGGAACTATGTCACTTTCTATGAATTTTCTAAAAACCCATGATTTTAATTTAACTTAATATTAAAAAGATGATTTTGGTGGATGTATACTATATATGAAATAAACCTCAATAACATTCCATTTTCTTGGAAAATATTTACTATCATGGTCAAGTCAGAAATAGAAAATTTTTTTATTATCAACTATTGAGGCTGAATACATTGCAATAGGATGTTATTATGAACAAGTTTTTTCAATAAAGCACACCCTAATGTATTTTGGATTAAATTTTAATTGTGTTCCAATCAAATGTGATAACATGTGTGCTATTAACATTTTAAATAATCCAATAAAACATTCTATAACAAATAACATTGATTTAAGGAATCATTTTTTAAGAGATCATGCACAAAAGGGTGATATCTCTCTAAAAAAATTCATAGAAAATAAATTATCAAACATTTTTACCAAACAATTTCCTAATAATAGATTGGATTTGATAAAATCTAAATTAGTTTTATTTAACTTTTATTAAATTTTTTCAATATTACTTATTTAGAATTGTGAATTTATAATTAATTAAATATTTTATTTTCAACATTTGGCATCATAATTTTTAAGTACTAGTCACATAAAAATAGGACACACCACCTAATTTTTATATGATTACTATGAATATAACACTACTGGACAATTAGATTATCATAAAACAAGGTAAGTGGGTTCTACATGTAAACCCCCTTTAAAACCTTTGAATCTTCATATCTTTATTATAAAAACTTCTTGATCCTAACACTCCAATATTCTAAATCCTTTTATAAAATAGAGAAATAAAAAAGAACTAACTATGTTATCTCTATTAGTATCAAACATCCAAGGACTATAAGAAAATATTTGAGTGGAAGATCCATATATTTTAGTTTTTTGGATGGTACAGATATGTTACTTAAAAATTCTATAAATCATCAAGGTTTGGAATTCGTTTTTGATGAAAAAATAATTGAATTTGTTTATAAAAAATAAGTTAAATAGTTTTTTTAGATGGGTGTATTTAATTTTGGTGACAGTGAAGATCTATTTACAGTGATTGTGAAGCATAAAAGTTTTTTGATAACTTCATTAGTAGTGGATGTATATTTCAAATTTCCTCATGAAGGTTATACTGACTTTAGTACTTACCTAACTACTATATATGAGGTAATTACACTATAAAGAATAGTTGATGTTGAAAATAAGTTGGTTAAAAATTTATAACATAAAAGGAAGGTTCTTATAAAATTTATTTGGTTTGATATTTCACAATGGAATGGTGAGTTTGGAAAAGTTATTTTTTAAGAATTCATGTTATTATATTTGTTTTTCATTGTGAAGACTATGAATATATAATGTTACATTATGAGGTATATCTGTCACATTAAAAATAATTCAATGGATTTTTATCCCTTTAAAATAATATTAACCTTAGTTTTCTATAAATTTAGTGTCTTTATGGATGACACCACTGCAACATGTTGCCACAGACTAACAATGTTGTGTACAATTGTGTTGAGACAAAGTGGTTTTTATTAGAGTTTTTAGTTGAACAATATTTAACCGATTCATTCAAAATAAAAAATTAATATATATCTCACTATTACTTAGGGGGAGTCATCCCACAAGGTAGTTTCTAGCGATATTATTGCTTAAACTCCTACAAATTTTCTTGTTTCTATGGAAGAATCAAAGAAAAGTATGGACGTAAGAGTTTTTCAAGACAATGAAACTCTCACTAAAAGGTGAAGAAGAGTAATATTTTTCGTTCAAGACTAGGAAATAACTTCTCCTAAAGTTAGTTCATCCCTTTCTCTTACAATGGTTCTGCCTAATTTCATTTTCAATTCTTTTGTTAGAGAATAATTATCCTCAACCATTACTAGATTGGTTAGTGTTGTAAATTAAAGGACCATATCAACAGTATTAGGTGTTATCCATCAATTTTTAATTATCTCTTTATGGGGAGACAATTAAAAAAATTAGAACAAAATATGTTGGTTTTGAAAGTTGAAATGTTGCTAGTGGAGAAGAAGAAGAACTAGAATGTGCAACTCAGATTGTTATAAAAATGAGTTCTAGATCAGAATAAGGAGAACCATATCATGTGTATAAAGTACCTAATATTGGTAAAAATTAATAGTTTGATGAAAATAAAAGTACATAAGTTCATTAGGACGGGTTATTCTCTCATATTCATACAATACAAACAAGTTCAGAAATTCCCACTACAAAAATTTGATGTTGCTGATGAAAGATCCCAAGAGATATATTCCAAATTGATGTCTAAAGTAAAATATTTGAAAATTATTTGATTGCATCCAGAGGTGAAATCATAACTCTTCATGATAAATTCATTTCAAAATAGGATGTTAGGGAATTGAAGCTGTTAGTAAAATCATATTTAGATAAGTTTTTGAAGTAATCTAAAGGAGAAGTAATCCTATACTCTAAAACCCTATCTCATCTTCCCTCTTACTCTGATTCCCTCTAATTTAGAGCTCCACTTTGGTAGTTTGATAAAAATGGATTAGGTAATCACAGTCTGGTCTATCATCATCATTCTATTCATTATTGTTGTTGTTTTCACCACCAGTACATCAGTTCAGGAGTTGGGCTATGTTTAGGATACAAATCTGGCGCCGTATGCGATATTGGTGGAATGCTCTGTCTATATTTGGAAAAATGATCTATGATTTTATGGCGGTATGGATTCTATTTTTTATGAATAATTAGATGGATTGAATTATACATGTACAAGATGTGATTATCATTTAGTTTCAAGGGGATCTCAGCTGGTGGCTAGTTCGGGTTATCATGGTTCCACAAAAACCATGTTATATTGATTCTATTGAATGATTTATGTATGTGTTTATATTTTATTGTAATTTATTTTAATATGCTAATAAATAAAAGAAAAATTTATATTACTAGAGAAGCTTCAAATCAAATATATATATATATATGAAAAATTGGAAGGACTGTCTCAAGTTTTAAACATGATCCCTTCCACCATTGCTTCCATGAAATGTTAGCTTCTTTCCAGTGAGATGTTACAATATCTTCAAAAAGATGTAATTTATGAAGTTAAAAGGATGATTTCATTTCCAGAAATATCTATCTTATCTATAGATAAATCTCAAAAGTAAATATGTTTCTTATTTAAACAAAAAGTGCCATAAATTCAGAATATTTTAGTTAAAGTGAAATAGGATACCACCTTTATTATCATAGAATTGTAAAAAAATTGTTGGATTGCTATAAAGTAATTTTTAATTGTTACAGAAGAAGATAGAAAACTTACATCAGTTGGTAGTAAACAATTTAATTCCATAATCTTCTAAAGAGAATGAGGAGGTGGAGGGGAAGGAGGATGATTTTTTTGAACCTCATAAGCATCAAGTATCCTTGAAAGGAAAGGAAATAGTTTCTACTAATTTTCCAGTTGGTTTGTTAGAAAGTCAGTATAAATCGTTGAAGAAGTTAGTTTTGATTTGTTCCCGGAAAGGAGACTTGAAATTTTTCTATTGAAATTTTTCTTAGAGAGTCTAGAATGTTTTCACAGCTATCCTAGAATATTGCAATAATGAAATGGTGAAGTTGATAGATTCATGTGCAGAGGCTCTATTTCAACTTTGAGGAAGACATTTACCTAGACCTCCTATTGGAGATTGTCATGCCTCTACATCTTAGAGGCTCATGGAGATTTTTGACCCAATAGAAATTTATTTAAGGTAAAATATCGAGTTTTTAAAAAACATTTCATTACCTCTATGGGAACCCTCTTTTAAGCTGTCATTTTTCCCCACAAACAACTTTGATATGGTATGGGAACAAAAAACTACTCTAAATATTCAATTACCTCAGTAAGGATCACTCAAAGTGATTGAGATAAACTTGGAGAATCTTTACTCACATTGGATTATGTTGTTGGAGAATGTGTTGATGATTATATGCCTACATCCTCCTTAACTTTTGGCCATCCACAATCATTCAAAATACCCCTCTAAAAAATTATTTTTCTCCATTGAACTAACATACTTTTATAATTTTCTTATTTAGTTGAATGGAACCTCACAAACATTGGAATGGTGTTTCAAAAAACATTTGAATAGTTGCATGCTTATATTTTATGTCTTTAATTCCTTAATTTCCTTCATTAGTATCATAGTTTATAGTGAATGTGTTTATATATATTCTCAATTTTTTGTATTTTATTCTTAGAATTTATTCACTACTCCTATTTTATATTTCATTACTCTTTATTTATTTTCTTTAATTATTTAATTATTTTTGCAGCTCAATAATTTTGTTAATACAAATTCAGGTAGAATTCTGTTCATATTTAATAGTATTAACTATTTACACTTTTTTATGTGCCATATTGATTGTATTGTTCTTCATTATCCTACTTATTTTTGATATCTCAAAACAGGGGAGAATAAAAAGAGGAATACAAAAATTAAAATCTATTTTAAAGATAATTAAATTAAATTTTTGTTTATTATTCCATGGGTTTTGTGATCATCTAATGGGGGGATATTGTTGGGCAGACTTATGTTGTTCCAAAATATCTTAGTTGTTATATGTTTTTATGATTCAAAAAATCACTATTTTTATTCTAATAAGTTTATCATAAGTGTTTCAGATTGTATTATATTATAATATATGAGATATTTGTTTTAATGAATAATTATATTATGCTTAATATAAGTGATTACCTTATTCTGAGTAAAATTTTTAAATATGTGGAAAAATATTTTATCCTCTAGGAATCTAGTTTTGAATTTTTTATCTTTTATTTGATCAGATTCAGAAAACTCAGTGTTGAAAATTGTTCTAACTATATAAGATATTATCTTACCAAGAGAATATATTAGCTACATTTTGTTCAAAGCTAGATATTTTAGTTTAAGAGTAGTTATGAAAATATGTATCTTATGAACAATAGAATTCAATGATATTTTTTATCTTATTAATCCTATCCAAAATTTATTTTATGAGGATAATGCTATCATTTTTTTCTTATGAAGAAAAATTTGTTGTGATGATCATCATGATTGATTTTATAATAATTACCATAATCTATCGATAAGTCTTTTCATGACTTTAAGTGTATCATAAAAGAGTTGTCTAATTAAGGAAAGAACGATTTGTATAAAGTATTGTTTTTCTGAGAATGGAAATATTTGAAGAAGAATGTTTTTGACAACATCATTGCATTATTGCATTCCATATTTGTAAAGGATGAACACATTCCATTAAGGGCCTATCTCATCAAATTTTTAAGGTATTATTCATTTAACTATTTTTATTATCTCATATTCTTAAGTTCAAAATAAAAAGGAGATATAAATATGGGAGTGTTAGTCGCTACAAGTATATACACACAGAGACATAAAGATGTCCACTTACACAATATTAATTTGATAATTAAAATGAATAATTCTTGTATATAGACAAAAAAATCCATAAAACACTCATGTGTTGTGCCAAATATTTTATCAATTGTAATAAAAGAGCCTATACAACTATTCTTTAAATATCATTACCTTCTCAGTGAATAAATTTATATACTATCAGTTGTTTCTTGCAA
Organism: Viscum album; assembly: GCA_963277665.1. Classification (NCBI taxonomy): domain Eukaryota; kingdom Viridiplantae; phylum Streptophyta; class Magnoliopsida; order Santalales; family Viscaceae; genus Viscum; species Viscum album. Next base: position 928,679,094 of record OY728127.1, read on the forward strand.
CTATGTGATGAAACAATTATTTAAATTTCATTCATCTCTATTTTATCTACACTCATTATAAGTGAGTGTGCTAATATCGTGGATAGTTATTATAAAGGAAGAGTCTAGTTGAAATATATTATACCTTTGTAACAAGTAATATCTTCTTTTACTCAGTTGGGATCCCTTGGAAATGGTTTTTCATTGTGAAAATCACCAAACTCGTGGAGTAGAGTATTGGTGGAGTGAGTTAGAGGATTTATGTACCTTGAACCAGTATAAATCCCATGTGTTAAATCTATTTCTAATAAGATTTTATATTTAAACTGATTTCTTTTGTTAAGTAAAATATTAGAAATCACATACCTTTAAGAGGCTGGTTTAAAATTAAATAAACTTTTAGGAACTCAATTAACCCCCCTGTTGATTTTTTAGCTAGCCATTCTCTGCGACAATAGAGTTTTCTTACAAAAATAGCTTTCACTCGAGCATTCATATGGATCCTTATGAATCACTCTATGAAAGTAAGTGTAAAACTATGACATATTGAGATTAATTTAGAGAAATCAATCAATCTAGTCCCAAGATATCTGAGAAAATACCAGAGAAGGTTAGATCCATTCAGCATCATATCAAGGTAGCTCAAAATCGATAGAACAATTATGCTAACAATCGTCAGTCATATCTGGAATTAGATACTGGTGGGAAGGTTTTCTTATAAGTTTCTCCATGGAATAAGGTTATGAGATTCATAAATAAGGGAATTTTGATCCCTAGGTATATTGTTCCCTTCAAGATTCTTGATTGATTGGTTGTTGTAGCTTATCATTTAGTACTCTCACCAAAACTATCTCAAATTCATGATGTGTTTCATATATCTCTCCTGAGGAAGCACATACCTTATCCATAATTTATACTAAACTCAAATATTATACCACTATAGAATGATATTTCCTATAGATAAACAACTAGTAGAATTTTTGGATTATAAAGATAAAGTTATGTGAAATAAGTCTACTCACATGGTTAGAGTTCTTTGGAGGAATCAGAAATTTGAGGAAACTGTATGGAAACCTGAGGACGTAATGAATCAGAGATATCCTATTTTTTTATACCAAAGTGGTGGAATTTAGAGGATGGAATTAATTTTAAAGGGGGTTATAAATTAACAACCCTAGATTTTATATGTATTTCATTTGAAATAAAACTAAAAGTATTTGATAGCTTGCCTTACACACAACCCCGACTCTATATGAACCATGATATAGTAAACTATTGTAACATAACCATTAAATTTTAAGGTATTAATAGTAAGAAATAATTTAAGAAAAATATTTTTATAAATATTTTTATTAATTTAAATTTTTTATTTAATTCAAGAAAAATAAGTACTCAGTTTTTATAAAAGTCATTTTGTGCTTCAAAAATATGTTTTCTTCAAAAATGGTTTTTAGCGCATTTTTTGCACACAAACATTATAATTAATTTATAAAAAATTTAGAAATTCTATTTAAGTAAATTAATAGAATTTATAAAATATTAATTTCAATATAATCTTATGGATAATTTTTTGTATTTCTTAAAAAATATTTATTTTTAGTGAATAGTGAAAAATACTCATTTTTGAAAAAAAAAATATCATTTATTTTCAAGTCAATGTATTTTTTGAATTTGATATAAAAGTAAAATAATTTTAATTTAATTATAAATAATATAATTAATTATATATTAATAATCATTATACTTAATTTTGGTATAAGTTAATATTTAGGCTTAAAACACATTTTTCTAAAAAAAATTGTTTTTATGCACTCAATGTGTTTTTATCTTAATAAATAAATTTAATTACTATTGATAAATTTTTAAAAAAAATATATATATTATATATTCAATATATTATTTTAACATTAATTTTATGGTTTCTAGAAGGAAATGAATGGAAGTAAATTAAGTTTTATACTTAAAAATCATTTTTTGAAAACAGGTTTTCATTGCAATGTGTGCGCTTAATTAAAATAAAATTCTACTAATTATATAAATTAAATATATTAAAATATATTCCATATTTTGAATAATAATAATTAACATAATTTAATCAGGTCAATTTTATTTTTGGTCATAGTGAATAGTAAAAATAGTAAAATATTATTACCACGGTTAAGGTTAAAACGAGTTTACTAGGGGGTTAAACCATGAGATAAGGGTAGGATTTCCAACCAAAACTAAAAAATTATTATTTTATTAAGATATTTATACCTAAAATTATCCAAAATTTTAATCCTTAATTATTTGGAACCACTTTTCCATGAAATTGACCTTAAATCGTTGATATCTTTTAAGAAATTCCATGTGTGTCCCTCCCCTCATTTATAAAATAGAACCTCTTATCCTCCATTATTCCCAAAATTTTCGACTTATAAATCAAAAAATAAAAGATCTAAAACATTAGAATAATCCTTCCCATTATCCTATATTTTTTTTCTTCTCCAAAGACCAATCCTTCAAGTCTTAAGGTGTAGTCCAAAGGGGGTCTCTCAAAGAAGAGGTATAGATCCTAACCAAGCTCTTTCAATTTTATTTATTCTTATACTTACTATAAACTTATTCTATCCATAAAAACATGATTAATATAGTATCATAAATATACTTATATGTTATTATGGTGATGTAACAACCATTTACCACCTCTTCTCAATCCAATGGGAGATGAAAGTATCGCCCGTGTGTATGTGTAGACTACCGCCTCTATAAAGCAATACGATTCATTTTCCACCATCATAATTCATGGTTGGTTATTATGATATATTTAATTTTTATATATTATATTTATGTTATAATTATTATTCTATATATTTTAAATAATATTTACTTTTCTTTTATTCCATTGATCGAAAAATGGAAACATCACTCAGGCGTATGTATGGACTACCATCTCTATATAGTGATGCAATTTATTTTTCATCACCAATATATGAATGGTAATACTTATGTATATAATAAATATATTTTACAATTATATTATTATTAAAATTATTTATATGAAGTAACCATGATCAAATTTTAAGGACCACAACAACCAAACCAAAACATACATGAAAAATAAAGCAGTTAACACTCAAAATAATAATGATAATAAAAAATTGTAAATGAACAGGTGATTAAATGTTATAGGTAAACCATGAATTGTATTATAGGTATTATTATGGTTATTATATAGAATTATAATAAATTTTAATTTATTATAAATTATTTTAGACTTCTTTTGAATCAATATGGACTTGAGTTAAGGGTTATTCATCACAATTTTAATTCGTTGACACATATTCGATGTTATACATGAATTTTATTTTATGAAGTGTATGCACTAAAAATTTTATATGTTATAACATTAATATATATATATATTACTATAATTTAAAAAAATTATTTTATTCCTTTCATGCGAATTACAACTCAAATGTTACCAAAGTGGTAAGGGTTTTTTGTTGCAATCTCATTTTTACCAAGATTATTTGTGCTTAAATTTATAAAGAATATATTATATAATCTACATATCCAAAATATTATTTAATAAATTATACTATAGTTATTTATAGATATTTAATTTTTTCCTTTCAATTTCCTCTCTTTAAGTACTCAAGATATTGAAATAATTTTTTTAAGGAAAACTGACCTTGTTTTTTCCTTTGGTTGGGAATATTTTATTACATCTTCATATTTTCTTTAAAATTATTTCAAGAATCTTTTTAATATTATACCATGATTTTTTAAAGTCATTTTTGACTTTATTATACTTTCCTTACTAAGGTTTTAAAGGAACCTTCTTATTGTTTTCTAAAAGTTGTACTTTTGTATTTTTACTGAAAATGTGAAAGGAATTTTTATTTTTAGATACACTTCTTGAATAGATTTCCCCAACATTATGAATACTATTATCTTTAAATATTCCTTTATAATTTTATTTTCTTATTTCAAAGAAAATTTTTTCCTTAATATTTTTATATTTTTTGGATTCTAAATAAGTGATTTCAAATAAAAAGGTTATTTTCCACAAGAAATGTTTTAGTGATATTTTAAATGTATTTTTTATATGATAACATCCTTTAATGTTTCTTATGATTTAGTGAGGATATGATCCAATTTTACCAACTTTATTATTTCTCTACATGGTTTATTATTATGATGATTTAATTTTTATTAAACATGTATCCTTTCCATGGATTATTATTTTATAATATGATGAATGTTTTATGATCTTATGTCACACATATGTATGGTTTTTTTATATGACAGGTGCGCCCATAATTATATACCTCACCAATTAATTTGTTAAATAAGGATATATAATAATATAATAAGGATTTAAATTGGGAGTGAAACCAATTCAATAAGGGATATTTTTCAATAAGATACTCTTGGGAGTGAACCTCGACTAAGGAAATGCTGGAATGGGTAGTGAACCCAATCCACTATAATAGTATTTGCAGTGATCCTTGACCAAGGAAATGATTTTATATGATTATTTTTATTCCAAAAACTTATGTCTTATGATTATGATATGTTTTCATGGCTTGTGATTTATTATTGATGATTCTTCACTCCTATGCCTTTTTCATTTTCTTGATAAAAATTTATGTCATGTTTCATGATTAAATATATTCTAATGATTAGGTATGATTATTGTAAGTATTCATCAAGTTATCATACCCTTACACTTATCTTATGCTCACTTGGGATCATTGATTGATATTTCTTACATTTACCCTTGTTGATAATCTAGGCTCACCCTTTCTTATGTTTACATTCCCCATGTTATAAAGAAAGGATTTTCAAGTATGATATGTCTAAGAAGGGTTCTATTTATGAAGAAATTAATTGACAATGATGTAAATATTTTATATACCAGTTGTTTATGTATCCAAGTTTCCAAAGACACTAAACCTATATGGTTCTCAAGCATGTATTATTGTGATATTTATTGAATATTCATTTAAAATGATATAATATTTATGTGTGAAAATTGTGGGTCACTATAGTAAAAGTGTACATTTTGGGCATGAAAATTTCATTTCATTGGATATGAAATTTCATAGAATGGAATATTTTTATACCCATATATGATTTAATTATAAGTTCCATAGAAGGTATCTATGACTGTCTCCGAGATTCATAAATTTCCCAACCTAGCTAGATATTATTGATGGTTTGTATCTAATTTCTCTTGAATTTCAATACTCTTATCATATTTAACCAAAAAGTTCCAGAAATTCATTTATATTTTGTAATTTTATTTGATATTATATTTTTTAAGGAAAATTTAACCAGCGCACCTATTCTTTGCTTACTGGAGAATGGGTTCATGACTAAGGTTTGTTGTGATGCTTCACATCATGGTCTGGGGTGTGTGTTGATATAGGAGAGGGTAGTTATATCCTATGGGTATAGCCATTTGGGACCTTATTAACATAATTATATGACCCATAATCTTGATTTAGTAGCAATGGTTTTTTCACTAAAGTTATGGAGACATTACCGTCTTAGGTAATGATTTGTGGTCTTTAATGACCACAAGTTCTTGAGCTATATATTTTCAAAAATAGATTTCCCCATTATTTAATGTGTTTTGGTTAGGGTTTGTGGGTGAGGGATTGGGCATGGGGTTAAGTCCATTGTCCTGTGTGTTTACTACAATTTGTTTTCTTTAATTTTTTCTATGGTGGCTGATATAATCAATCTTATATTTTTACAAATATATTTTTACTTTTTCTAGTGAATATGACTCAATTATCTATAGGCATTTGTTTTTGAGATTTTATGTACTCTAGGAAAATAAAATGTGGTAGTAGTTACTTTAATTATAAGGAACTATAAAAAAAATTTATGAAATGGGTGAAAATAGAGAATGGCAGAGCATCTCATGACATTACATTTATATTTAGATGAAGTTGTTAGTAGAGGTTGTTTTTTACCAAATAACAGTGCATTATCCTTTATTTAAACAATTGGAGGATTCTCTATTAGGGGATCCTTCAGGGGAGGTATGTATAGATCATATTTTTAACATTGATACTCTTGAAGGATGGTGAATGTATGGATAATGTCTTGTTTTGTTCATGGAATTGTTTTTCATAGGTTATGCAAAAATCTATTCTTCACAAGTTCTATAGTTCTCCTCTAATAGTAAATCCAAGTGCTCTAATATTCATCATGCCTTTATAAAACACTTATGGATATCTAGTATAAATATTTTTTTGGAATAGTTCATATGGTGTTTACTTTTTTTAGAACTTAAGGTTGATCATCAAGTTCCATATGGTTTGTTACAGCCTTTGGATGCTCCCCCAATGGAAATGGGGGATATATCCATGGATTTCATGACATGTTTTCCTCAATAATTAGTAGGATATTATTTCATTTTGGTTATTGTGGATCTCTCTATAGTATTGAATCGTTTCTTAGAAACTAAAAAGTTGAGTGTAGTAAATGTGTTTGTGAGGTGATATATGAAAGAGGTAATAACACTCCATTGAGTTCTATAGATTTTCATTTTTAATAAAGATCGTTACTTCACCTGATGAGTGTGAAGGTGATTACAACATGCTTTTGGATCTTGTTTATGCCATAAAAAAACAATTAACCCTCTGATGGATGGGTAGATAGAGTAGATGATTCATACAATAGGGGATATTTTACATGCATATGTACTCAATTTTGGAAGATAATGGGAGATTAAATTACCTTTGGTTTCTTTTAACTATAATAATAGTTATTATTCATTTATTGGCATGACACCTTTTTAGTAATTGTATGTGTGATAACATATATCACTATGGTTCTAGACCAAGGTTGGTGAAGTGATAATCATTAGTCTAGACTTGGTGCTAAGTATGATAGTAAAGGTAAAAATGTCATAAGAATGGATAAAATCTTCGCAGGATTGATAGAAACCTTATATTAAATGAAGGGTGAGACCCTTGGAGTTTGAGGTTTCTAATTATGAGTTTTTGAATGATTCTTCCCATCATAGAAAATGAATGTCTGATGGTGGTAGTTATCACTATCTATGGTTTGTTATAATTTTTGAGGTACTAAACTATATTAGTGAGGTGTCATATAAGTTCATACTTCCACCCCAATTGAAGTATGTTTATAACACTTTCCATGTTTCACAACTTTTGAGGTATTCACATGATGAATCTCAATTCATCGATTAGGTTGAATTAGATATCGAGGAAGATGCAACATATATAGAATTACCTAAAGAGATCAAGTATTTTCAAGTGAAGTTATTGAGTGAATGATTCATTCAATTGTTGTGTGTTTTTTGGAGACATGGTGGTTTTCATAACTATAAATGAGAGTGAGAGTTGTAAATGTGGGTTCACTAATCAAAGTGGTTTTGAACCTGGGATCTTGTAGTGAAGCTAAAAAAATTATTTTGTATAAAATTAATTGATAATGGATTTAATTTATATATTATGTTTAATACTTTTTATGGTTTTATTATTATTTGAGAGGTATCTCACATGGAAATTTATTTTTTATATTTATGTTTGTTTGATCTGGGTTTTGTTTTGATTCTTGGAGGTGATAATTATTTGAGAGGTGTCTAATGTGAAGGCATGTATATTTAATACATGAAATTTTTTAAATTTTTGTGGTCTTGGATATGGAAGGAGTGATATAAGAGGATATTTTTATAAGTAAAGTTGAAATTTTGTGTTTTTGAGAAAACCAAATCATGGTTTTGGTCTCACTACACCATGGTTTTCTTGATACATTATGGTCGTGATCTGATTGTGTAGGATAGGTCGTGGTTTTTTGTAAAGATAATTTGAAATTCTATTGATCATCATGAGGATAAAATTACATCATGATTTTTTCTACCATGATGTGGTTAAAGAAATTGGGCATAAAGTATGTTGTAGTTTGGATGTATATATTGTGGGAGTTACTATTGGAAATGGGTAATAGGAACATCATGGAATATAATCATGGTTTTGGAAATGAAATATTTTTATGAGGGGGGTAATTCTTTTATATCATGGTTTAGATGATAAATTTAATGAAATTTCATCATGGTGTCCTAGCCACATCATAGTTTTAGTCAATCATGTGATTAAATAATTAAACCTTCAAAGAAATTTAAAATGGGGGAATAGTGTGAATGTTGTGGTTTTTTATTAGGGTTTTTTTACCCAAACCATTACATGGTTTAGGAATTTACATTATGGTTTGATTCAATAAATTCTAAATTTTAAATTTTGGTGATCACTCTTTTATTTTGGTTTTATCTCATCCTTATTGGTGCTAGATGGTTGAGAATAATTCCTTGGTAATTTTTAGTACACTTTGGTGGATTTTAGAGTTATTTTTCTTAAGGTATTGAATCAATGAAAGTAAAGGTAATATCTCTTTGATTTATTCTTCCTTTCTCCAATCCCTTCATCTTCTTAAGTATCCAGATAATTGATGATGGATGGTTTTAATAAATAGTTTATATGGGATCGATATAATATAGGTTTATTGGGATTTATATTTTGAGGATGTATAAGTTTGGATATTTAAGTCTCATTCTTCAATGACAAATTAAATTACGTAAATATAACTTTTCTTTATCCATGTTAAATGAATTTATATAATTTTGGTTATGTGGTGATTGGTAATTATTTTGATTATCTTGATATTAATGGATAGTAAACATAATTAATGGTATTTGGGGAGTACTGGAAGTGAAATTAATGTGGAATGGTGAGACAATTAAAAATATGGTAATTATGATTATTTGAGTGGGTAAATTGGTGTCAATAGAATGTGTGAATTTAGAATAGGAATTAAAGTTTGTGATGTGGAAAAATATTATTGATTTATTATTGTGTTATTTTACAAGGTGGTTCCAAGTAAAATATAATTTATATTATTGTTGGTGATTTTTGTAATATACCACCACAAATACAGTTTTTGCTGTAGTAACTATATCACTATAAAGTTATTTTTATTATTGTATTATCTTCATTATAATAACAAATAGTTATTATAGTATAAACTAATTTCATTATTCGTAGATATAGAGAGAGGTGTTGGTGGATGTGTTGGTTATGGCGATGATGTTCTGGAGATGGTGATGGTGATATAGGTTTCATATGATGATGGTGTTGATGTAGATTTTATTCTTGATTTATATGTTAAATTAAATCATATTTATATTTATATATTTCATTCACTGAGGCCTTATTATGATTATTCACTTGGAATGGGAGAATTTTAAGGAAGATCCAATTGATTATACTCATATGCTCAACCTATAGTTATTTATTATTTTTTAGACTTATAGGATCATGTTGAGGGTGGTGTTGAGCATCATTAGTGATGGATTTTAGAGGGGGTAAAACTTATCCAAAGGTAGTGGAAACCAAAACAAAAACCTAAAAATATGGAATCTTTTATATGTATTGGATTGGATAAAAGAATGAATAATAAATTATTTACCTTATTCTTTGCATATTCATCTCATCCATATGAGTTTCATGTATATCACTAAGATGAATCCAAAATACTCTTTCCTCATATGGTGTCCATGGGTTGTACGAATCACCCGATGCTCAATAAAGATCTCTCTAAAACCATGGTTTAATAGAACCATTATTTTAAATTTTAAAGAGAAATGAGAGATGATAATTTTATTTAATAGAAGTTCTAATATAAGTATCATTATAAATATTTTATTTCTTAAGGATTAAACCACTTATATTGACCTAATGGAACTCAAACCATTTGGACAATATTTAGGAGACATTTATAAAATGTTATCTAATGTTTCAACTCTTTGAAACATCTAGTTTAATCATCACATTTACTATTTAATATTTGAAAATTATGTAATACATTCAAACTCATTATAATTTTCATTTAATGACAAATAATAAATCATGATAGAATTTGGAGATAAATTTCATCAAGTTCCAGAGATCATCACACAATGCAATAATTTTATGAACAGGTACATAGCATAGTGACTTTCACTATGACATGGAGTATCCTAGAATAGACCAAGACTTCGTATAATTCTCTATATAGTTTTCAGTCCTTTTATCTCATATATTCATCAATATCTCACTTATATTAAATGCACATGGACTTAAACACTTTCACCTTAAGTCACATCACATGTAAAAACTTGTGAAATCATATCCAAAACTCCTTTCAAATATCTTCCAAAAATAATTTTTAAAATTATACCATTTTTTTACCCCATGTTACATCCTATGTTATAGCCTGTGGAAATCAATCCAGAAGTTATTCTGGATATCCTCTAAAAAACTTTGGGGTAACTCTTAGAATTTCATAAACTTGATCCTAATTCATACAACCATAATCTGTAACCCCATGGGACTTTATATCATTGAAAATAATTATGAGTTCCTGAATCCATAGATGTAAGAAAAAGGACCATGTGTAATCTCTATCAAACACATGTATCTCCATACCTTAGCCCACCAATTATATCATATACAAGTATAAATGATCATATAATCCCTTTGTCCAAGACATATAGAAACCATGGGAAAAAGAGTATATCAATCTCATATAGCCATTAAAAAATTATTGATTCTCTAAGTATATACTAAATAGGTTGATTAATACATAACATGACACTCACCTAAGCGAATGAGTGAATCACATTCCCCTTATTTAGGTAGATAGGTATATTATATCTACCTTATCAAATTATGGTCATAAATATCCTCACTTTATCTCAATCAAGGGCTTAGATGTTATACTTTTCATATTATAGGATAAATACTATCTTGGTTAAGCCTCAACCAATGAAATGATCAATAACAAACCCAACTACCCCCTGAGGAGCTAACCCATAGGGATTACATAATAAAGGTATCAATGTATAAAGGTTCTCATGATAGGTATATTTCCAACCTATAGTGTAGGGAAAAAATATGAATTGTACACCCATATCATACTAGAGACATAGTGTATGGCACTCCATGTGGTATATATGGTGGGTTATCCAGTACAAAAAAAAACTCATTTTATGCCTTATGATAATATTTTGTATCTTTATATGGAATCTTATTCATGTTAACCATAAAATTTCATCACAAACTAAAATATTTCATAAGGAACATTGGTCAAGGATAACTCAAAGTCCTAATTTGAGAGTTCAATTATCATTTCACTTCACACAATTTATGAATCCAATATAAAATAATTATAAAGTAAAGAATACCTTTTGTATAACATGATACATTTTACATTCTTAAAAAATTTTAAGAATACTAAAAAATCATACAGAAGTTCTCATATAATATTGTCTTATACGACATACCATCAAATACCCCTTATGTTTGTTGTATTTTTAGGTTTTTTTAAACTTATTACATCTCTATGTAATTACTACCACATCTCTATGTGACCATATAATAAAATCCTCTCACTAAACTCATTTAGATAGTAACATATAATAATAAATATAGTTTGAGTAAAAGTGATATTAGGAATCATAATCCTAGTGTTTACCTCTTTGAACAAGTATTCAAACTTCTTTACTTCACAACATCAAATTTTACAATGCTAATAAAATATGTTTTATATCTAGAACTCTATTTATGTCTATCATCATAATTTGGAAACATTCCATGAAAACCTTTATTTGAGATCATTTTTTAATTAATGTAACTTTTTTTCATTAATATATTTCTTTACCAACATGTCCTAAACTTTTTTATGATATAAAGTGACATTCAATTCATTTCGATAACTAAATATAAGTCTTTAAAATTTTATTTATTGATATACCCTAAAACTTTTAGGATATTTAGTAACATTCACTTTTAATTTTGACTAGAATTATATTTAATTTATTTCACTATGAACTTCTATAATTCCATACATACTCTCACTTATTTCTTAAAAACTATATTATATAAATAATATTATGCTAATATATACAAACACTTTTGTATTTAGGAAAGAAAAAAAATTAGTGGGGACATATAATAAATAAACAATTGCATTCATATCATGTATGGTATTCCTATATGTTTGGAGCAATATTCTGATCAAGAGATTTTATTATTTAAAATATACCACTAATGGATAGTGGAATCTTAATTCCTCATATTTTAATAAATAACTTATATAAACTCTTTTATCCTAGATAAAACTCCTTTTATCCTTATATTCTTCTCAAATATGTTATATAATATAAAGAATCATAAACCATGTGTATTAAAACCATCATATCATGTGGTATATAATAATAATTTGTTTAAAAAATAACTTCTATTATCGCATAAGATAAATATGATTAAAATACACTTCCTTTATTAAGATCTATTTGATCTTGGTATATTTCATTATATTTAATTCCTTGATATAGTAACACTTTTATTCTTTATTTCAATACAAAATATAAGCTTCATCAATACATAACTTTATTTTTAACTCCTATATATTTATAATAGTTATAAAATACACTTTTAGTGTCTATAACCTTCACAACTGAACAACTGATTTCAATAACATTGATACCTAATGTGGAATTTCCACGGAATTTTATAAACCCCTTAAAATATTTTGGATAATTCTATCCAATGGAAAGATCAATCCTCTTCATGAAATTTTCCCCTATGTTTCAATTACCGAGGGTGATTTTTGCACCATCACATCTTATTCCTTAAACATTTACCATTTTGTACTGTCAATATGACACTAGAACCTTAAAATCGCATGTCGTCATCACTCATTCTCAAAAAAATTAGGAAATAGGGTAAAAATTTATTAAAATCATTCATATTTTTAGAACCCTTCCAACAATATTCATGGAATTAATTCCATAGATAGAAAAATCCATAAAGGAAACCTCCTATATCTCCAAGTCATAAAGTTACTCAATCATATTAAATATATGAGTATAAACTAAAGTTCCTTCATCTATTTCACATCTAATACCTTTAAAACCTACTATTAATCCTTTTATGCTTCCTATAAGCATCTAAATTCACTTGTTTTACAACTTCAACATTTGGGTTCTTGGGAAGAGGTTTCTATAACACATAAAAAAATTTCATTTTGCATAAGAATAAGTCTTAAGTTTTATACCAGTCTAATAATTTTCTTTTATTGAAATAATCCTTTTTAAATATTTATATCAATGGTATGTACAATGATTATGATGAAATTTATATACAAAATATGCTCTTATTGTATATGTACAATGTTTTAAATTCATTCAATAAGGAATTTAATTAAATGTGATTCAGTGAAACTAATGGCCCCTTTCAAATTTACATCATACCCACTAGTGGGATAAGATCTATATTTCCCTAATATTTGGATAACTTTATCATTTCTCTAATAACTTTGTTATTTAGGTATGTCATCATGTCAATCATATCATATATGTATATTATATAGCTAAGGAAACAACTCTTTGATGAATGCATCATATGGATAGGATCAACTTTATCCTCTAGTATTCTAATACTATTAGGGTTTCCTAGTTAAGTGTAACCTAAATAAAATCCCAAGAAGGGGAACCTAATACTTCCAGGGGAACTCATTACTTTCATTCCTTGCAAAAGATAATCCAGGTGCACTGAACTTCAGCATGACCTACTTAGTTGGATAATCAAGGTCTTGAAAAGTGTTTTCATTGGAAGAAAACTGACACTTATTATTTTAAATAGGATTTAATCCCACATATTATCTCATGTTATTCTCTTTACATGTATACATGCTTCTAATCATTTGGTTTGGAATTTATATTCCTTCCACCAAATCAATATGTTTGAATTGTATTGATGTGTAACTCTTTACACAACCCATAACTTGTGTTACTAACCCAAATTAAAATCCAACTATATTCACATGTATCCAAATGAGTCCCATTAATAAGGTATATGAAACCTTTTTTTAAAGTCTTATAATCATATAAATAAATGATACATGTAATAGTAAGCATAGAGAAACTATTAATCAACCCCCACTTTCATTTTTAAGGAATAAGACACCATGACAATGAGCAGTCAAACCCAAATTCCCTCTACCCAAGATTCTTTTCTCAATATAGATTTCAATTCCATCACAATTATAATAACTAATATGTAAATCATAAATAACTAGGTGATTTAATCTCATAACCCAAAACTAACCAATTTTAAGGTATAAGAAAACTAAATCAATTATCATACTTATCATATAACTTCTTATATTCATGATTGATAATTTAAAGAAGTTGTTTAAGCATTTTTAAACTAAAGAATACACATACTCATGATATAAAAAAATTATACCTATGAATAAAATAAGGAATAATGATAAACAAGTAAAAAAATAATAATTTTATACATGGGATAAACATTTATGAACAATTCAAAAAAAAATTATAAACAATTTATAACTTAGGTATTGATAAACATGAACAATTCACTTTTATCCAATATGAACTTTTTATATTATCAATTTACATGGAATTTTATATCTACTCCTTTATATCCTAAAATATGGGGTACTTTATGAAAAAATTTATAATGATATAACCATTTCTTATATTATGAAATCATTTTACATAATTTAAATATCTCATATTTTATTTTATTTAAACCTTCACTATAGTAGTATTGTAGCAGTTACTACAGCAGGTATTGTGTGGCACTATAGCAGCCAAAACTATTCATCTGATTTGGGACTTCAGACCACTATTTTGGGCCTACAGGACTCAGGGCCTTTGGGACACCAAAGGCCTTCAGGACACAGGGCATTAGGTCCATGGGGCCTTCAGGCCACTAAGGGTATTTGGACCACAGGGATTTCTATCCACCAATGGCCTTCGATTCATAGAGAATTTGGACCATAGAGCCCAAGAAGCATCCTAAGAAGACCACACAGGAGAAAACCTAGAAGAGGACTCAGAGAAATTATCAACCACCATATCAGAGCTAACAAGATTGGAATAATTATAGGGTATGGTGACTTCCATCGGTTCCAAACACCTTGTATCTCTACATGGGGTGATGCTAGTTGATTATCCATGCAATGTGAGGAGCTAGGCTCCTTTAAAGATTTAGATGCTAGGTAGGGGTTGTTTTAAGTAGTCAGGTATTGGGCCTTCAAGGTCATATATTAGGCCTTGTACCTTTCAATCTTCGGGTCATGTATGGGCCTTATTCCTTGGTCTTACAAATCACATAAGGGTTCCCCCTCAACCCTTAAAAAGGGAATTATCAGAAATAAATAAAAAACTAAGGCCTTCAGGCTTTCAGATTAAATTTATCAACACTTTATAAATTATTCAACAAGTAAATCCACATTTTTAGCTTTTTCCTCTTCTCTATTTCTCTTCGTTGAGGTCTTTATCCATGGATTTTTTCCTTTTAAATAAGGTACATGTTTTGGATTCCCTTTGTCATCATACCCCGCTCTGCACCTCTCATAGTCGGAGTTGGGGCGGTGTCAACATCGAGGCTTTGGGATTTTCTTTGAAGTAGATGGAAGGTTTCTCACCCTTCCATAGTCAGTCCTTTTGGTTGATCTGTTTCAATCCTAGACACTCAAACCAGCTCTGACCAAGAGTTCCACCTCTCTTCTCCAGGTCATATTTGGAGTGATGGTTACACAGGGGTTTTGGGCCACACAGTTTTTGGTCATGATGTTTCCTTTTAGGGTTTCATCCCCTATTCTATTTCATCTTTTTTTCCCTCTTTCTTATTGGAGTTGTTTTTATCATCAATGATTTCATGTCTGGTTTGGTCATTTTTAGCATCAAGGTGAGTTATTAGAGTCAAATGGTGTTTTTGATGGGTTTCAATGTTTCGTTAGGTTGTTTGATCGGTGTTGTTGTGTCTTTTTGTCTGGATTTGGTGGAAATTTTCAGTGTAATTGATGATGATGGTGTTGAACAGATGAGTATGGTGATGGCAGTGTCAGATTGGTTTTTTCTGGTGACCGGTCTAATGTTGGTACAGTGATAGTGGTGGTAGTCTAGGCGATGTCAATGGTGGTGCGTTTCTTCTATGGCGGTGAGGTCAGCGATGATGATGACACTGACGGATGGCAGCGACATTACAGGATCCCTTGTGATGGATGATGGTTCGTGGTTCATGGTTCTAAGTGGGTTAACTCGTGTTTCTAGGTGGATATGACTGGTTTTTGAATTTTGACTTTTGAAATTTGAAGATCGAATTTTTGAATTTTGAATGTGTGTGTTGTGGTTTAAGTGAACCTTAGATATGCCAGTACTAGTTGTGGCTCTCTTTGTATGGTTCCCACTTACCCAAAAAGTGTATTTTTAAAAAATACAAAAAAAATGGATTGTGTGATAGATCACATCAACCAAAATTTTTAGTTTAGTTTTAACCCCCCCCCCCCCCCCCACCACCACCATCACCACCACCCACCCTTCAAATTTGATGTGAGCTTGGAGGGCCTATGCTAATGAAGGATTTTGAAAATTTATACAAAAAGATAATTTTCTTTAAAATTATACTCTAAAATACTTATAACATGATATAGTGCATTTTTTTAGTCCAATGAGAATTCTATAAACTATAATCATATTGGAATTTTATTTTAGTTTTTTGTTTCAGGTAGACAATCTATTTTGACCAAGGCATTTTCATGGAAAATGTTCATTTAAAAAAGTATTTAACTTATTTTAAAAAGAAGTTTCAGGAAGGAATTCAATAGTCCCAAAGTGGTTTACAAAACATAGATTATATCATGTTCTAAAACATTTTGGACCATAGACCATGGCACATAGGCCAACTAACCATGACATAGAGAAATGATCCAGCGATGCTCTATTTTTTTCAATTTTCTTTCATCGCCTATAGTGGTAATTTCACATCAACTATGTCCTAGTCTTAGTAAAAAAAATATAAAAATTTTATGTTATGAACCAGGTTATGTTATGGTTTGTGGAAAACTCAATCATAATGACCATTTCAACATAGGTTATGTCATGGTGCCTATAAATCTCATTTTTTTAGTTTTATTCATCCTTCAAACAATCAATCCAAATTACATAAAGGTGGATTTGATATTTCTGATGAGTTCTAAAGGGGTAATAAGTACCTAAAGATAGTATAAAAAACAACCAAAACCTAAAAACATGAGATCTTACATATTTATTGGATTGAATAAAAGAATGAAGAATGAATGGTGTAATTTATTCTTTGTTGAACTATATCATCCACAAGGGTTTGATGTAAATCACTGAGAAACATATGAAAGACTCCTTCTTCCTAGGGTTTCCATAGTCTGAAAGAATCTCTTGATACTTGAGAAGGATCTCTCTCTCAAACTACGGTTTTTAGGATTCTTTTTTATAAAGTATATAGATAAATGGGAGAAAAAAATGTTGACCATGAAGAGTTCTAACGAGAGTCTCACAACAATTATTTTATTTCTTGAGGATTAAACCACTTATATAGGCCTTAAAGAACTCAAAACATTTGACCAATATTTTTAAAATATTTTTAAAACGTTTTTAAAACATTCTCCGATGTTTCAACTCTTTGAAACATTCAATTTAGACATCTGATTTATTTTTTAACACTTAAACATTCATGAAATATGTTTAAAATCCTCATAATTAAAATTTAATAAAAAATAACTAATCATGATAGTATTTCAAGATATATTGGATCAAGTATCACATGTTATCGCATGATGTGATAATTTCAGGCACTGCTCCATGACATAGTGATTTTAACTATTCCATGGATTATCCTATCACTGATCATGGAATAGTATAATTCATTATTCCATGTTAGGAACTTTTATTGCATATCTCCATCAGTTAGTTCTGGAACATGATGACTTAGTTAAGATTAGAATGAGTCACTTGTTGGTGTTTTCCCTATGTAGTGATTGGATAGTGTCTTAGGATGGTTTACTTATTGACATATTCGTGTATATGATCATTCATTTATGTGGAAGTTAATAAAAACATTTAAGGTTGTTGTTTTCTTTTTTAGGGTTGTTTATTTATACTTAAAAAAGGGGGAAATGTCTCTCATTTTTTATACCCTTGGTGCTAATCATCACATCGTGGACTATTTGAGGTGGGATTCAAGATTCATTCTTGGACTTTTATGTCAGTTTAGGAGGATTCATGGAGAGGTTAGGTTTTGAAAAAATCCATAACATTGTTAACCTAAAAAAATAAAATAGGTTATCAAACTATTTCATCGGAAATATAAACTATCCATAGAAAGAGAGTGGATGACACCAAAAATGTAAATCCTTAGAGGAAAAGATAAAGGGTAGCATAAGAAATGTTCAAAGGGTGAAATATAATAAGGCTATTAACATAGATGAAAAATACCTTTAAGGAATATAATAAACAATAGAATATCTAATAGAAATATTCTTTAGGTTTTTTATATCGTTAGAATATTAAATCGAAATGAAAATAGTATTTTAAATGAAATTTTTAATAAATAAATAAAGGATAATAATAATTTTATATGAAAGGGATATTTTAGGTATGACCAATGATTAGGGAATGTAAAAGGAATAAATTTAATAAAGATAAATCTATATAATAAATAAAAGAATTATATAAAAATTGAGAATAAATATTTTTAAGGTTTTATTAGGATGAGAAATATCTATATATGAAAATAAAGGAATATAATGAAAGGATAAATGAAATTTTATGATATGAAAATACTTTACATGTAAATGTTCCAAATTATTATACAAAAAATAAAGTGGATGAATATGGATATGAAAAGTAAATATTAAATCAAAGTAGTGATCAAGAGGAGGGTTCCCCTTACAATAAAGCCTAAGTTGTTTGAGTGTGCTTTAACCCTTTATATAAACAATTTTTATTTATTAATCATCTATTATAAAACCTCTACTATATTTATTTATTTTAATATGAGTTATCTATATTCATTTATCACTTATTTTATTAATCATTCATCATATATGTGGTCCTCAAATTTTCTATCTTTCCAAATATTCCATGTATGTTTTGGTATGAATGTATCAATCATTATATAATACTAATGAGTTTCTAATCTCCAAAATTATCAAACTAAATAAATAAATATGGTAAAAATAGTTCTAAAGTCCCATGTTTGATACACGGTATGTATAGTTATGGTTCATGAATAACCACTCAATCTGTTCTGTAGCTCATGATGATTTTTTTATAATAATTATCTATTTTTAACAATGATATTAATTTATTTATTAAAATTACATAAACATAATAAATAGAATAAATTTATTATTAATTTAATTTTTTTAATTGGTATTAGCTCTTATTAATTTAGTATGTCAATGATGTTGATTATAAAAGAACATCGTTCATGTTAGTGGTCAATCCAACCTGAACATGATTGTGTTACAATGAGAAAGAAAGTTATTATTTCAATATAATATTATTATTACATATATATAATAGCATTATTCATATATTATTAAATTAAATAATTAGGTTTAAGAAGGGTGGGGAATATACAGTAAAGGAAATAGATTAAGGAGGAGATGTTACTTTTTTATAAGAATCTGATATTCTCTTAGGGTCTTTTATGCTTTGAAATCATTGGGACTTCTTCCTATGGCTTGAGACTAATGGGTTTTATAAGACCTTATCATGCTCATAATAGTGTAATAAACCCAATTAATATATAGAAACATCCTTATCAAATCAATATTTAAATAAATAACATAAAATAAAAATATGTACCACATGTCCAGTAACCTCCATATCAACAAAGTCTATTTGATGGAGATTACTCAGTGAAAATCAATAGACTCTCACCTCCATAGGTAGTACATAGGATATAATAATACTTGTATGCTACTATAGGATCCCTAAAACTCCAAAGTTGGGTTATCACCCTCTCCTTAAAGATAAATAGAGAACAGGTAAAGAAGATAGAGATTTGGATATGATTAGAAGAATATCCACCCACACACAATAGGAGGATCCACTCATTTTATTGTATCCCTTAATTTAATAAAGGGTGTTGAGCATCGGCTTCCAATTCTTGTCAGCCGACATGTTTTACCAGAACCCATACCCATTGGAGTGTTATGAATATATAACATTTCAATGATCATAATAAGTTTATCATGCCATAAATGAATCATCTCTATGAATCATAACTGAAAGACACCAATTTTAAGATTTGGTGGTTACCAATTCACCTGATATCACATATCATATTCCATATCATATGATGCGATATAGGCATCATATGCCTTTAATGATGTAGTCATATCATTTTCAATGATATTCATCACATACATAACAAATATTATGATATTTATGAATCATATTATATGATGCATCCTATTTTGTTTCACATCCAACAATCTCCAAATTACATTAAAATCTCATAAGGATTTTATACAAAACTTTAAAAATATTTTTTGAATCCATCAAATCTCCTTTGGATACAGTTTTATCAAACTATATTCATTTTGGAACAAAAAAATTATCTATGAATAAATCCGTATTCTAATTCCAAACTATGTGACCCTATGAATATCTGTATAATTTAAAATAAATATAAATTCTCTAATTCAAATATGTAAGAAAATAGTGGTCTTTAGAAAAATTCAAGTGCCACTCAACCTAAAAAGGGTTCTGGTATGATCACGATCAAAAATTCTCATATCTTCATATGAACATGTCCAATATAATATGTATCATATATATATATATATATTGTATATAATCTTATATAATCCATTTAACCATGAAATCGAGTGACCACTGTACATGTAACATTTCATTCTAGTATAGGTCATCTCATTTATTCATGATTCTCCTAAATAGATTGACCATTTTGAATGAATACATATCACATCATTCATCCAAGTAGAATGAAAATCACATATCACTCAACTAATCAAGTACATGAATTTTCTCAATATAATTCAATCACGGTCCCAATTGCCTTTTCTTGTCATATAAGTGTAAAATTACCATCTTGGTTGAAATCAACAAACAATATGACCAATAGCATACTCTACCACCCCCTATTATCTTAGCCTCAAGGTTAGTATAATAAAGGTATAAAATTATGAAGTTTCACATGCTTAGTATCTTTCCAACCTTGGGAAATGGGGATACATAATAAGTGTACACCCCTAAGTATATCAATGGTTGTATGAAATTATATGTGATATAATTTCACGGTTCAGCCTAGATAATAAGTCTATACTTATTATCTCATGAGTCTACTTCTTATATCTCATGTAATATTATACTCACACTAATATTAAAATATAATCACAAACCATAATACTCTGTGACGACCATCAATTAGAAATAACTCAATGTCGTACTTTGAGGGGATATCATTATTCCACTATTCATGTAATACAAATGAAAAAACACATAAATGAATGGTAAATAAGTATTTTATTTATTATAAAACCTTTATACCTTTTACAACCATTACATATAATCACTCATGTATTAATACCAAGATATATAACATGGCCCTTGTACTTTTGTTCTGTTAATGATTTTTTCAAAGGATCTGCTAAATTCTTATTTATAGCCACCCAAAAGATCTTTACATTTCCCCTCTCAGAGGTCTCTTAAATGACACAGTATTTGTGAAGGATTTTTTTGGTATTTTGGTGATATTGGAATTCCTTGGTCTAAGAAATAACTCCACTATTATCATAGTAAAGCTCAAATTCCCCCTTAATGAAAAGAACCACTCCAAGTTTAGTGATAAGCTTCTTGATCCAAACTACTTCCTTAATATTATCTAATGTAATGATTTATTTTTCCTCTATTGTTGAGTTCTCAATTGTGAATTTTTTGTAACTCTTATAATTGAAGGATCCAATATTAAGTAAAAACAAAAAACTATATTAAGAACTCATATCGCCTTTTTCAAATTGGAAACTAGTATCTATATAACCCTTTATAATAAGATCATCCTTACTTCTTCTTATGTACTTAAAGATATTCTTGGCATAAATCTAGTGACTCCCACTAAGATTTTATTGGTATCTACTTGTTATACTCAAATAATAAGCAACATCAAGTCGATTACATAACATGAAAAACATGATAAATATTATGGTAGGCACAAAAGTAATCTTATCTAAAATTTTAAATCTTTATAAGGATTAATAATATTCATAAGATTCATGCCATGAAACACTAGTAAAGACCCCACCTTAGAGTTATCTATACTAAACCACTTTATCACTTTACTAATATTTCTGTTTTTACCTAGTCCAAGAAACCTCTTTTATCTATATATATATAAATTTATACCTATTATGTAGGTTTTTCACTCATGTATTTCATCGAGAAAACATTTCTTAACCACGCATTAAAAAAATTCAAAGTTAGGACATAATTTCTGATAATTAGTGTGTCATCTACATATAATACCAAAAATGTCACAACACTCCCACTAACTCGCTTATATAAACAATGATCATTTTTTTCTTGATGAAACCAAAATATTTGATTTCATCATCAAACTAGATGTTCCAACACCAAGAATCATTATTTAATTTGTAATTGGACTATTGCAACTTATAAACAATATTAGGATAATTTGGTACTCTAAAACCAATTAGTTATATCATATACATATCCTCAAATAAATTCCTATTAAGTAATGTGGTTTTAGAATCCATTTGATATATCTCATAATCATAATAAAATACTATATAAAGAAATATTTTAATGAACTTTATCATCATGACTGAATAAAAGTTTTATTCATAATAAATACCATGAATTTATTTATAACCATTTTCAACCAAGTGTACTTTATAGGTAGAAACTCTAGCATCCGTGTCATTTTTCTTGTGGAAAACCCACTTAAACCCTATTGGTCTTACCCCTTCAGGTGCATCCACCAAGATTCAAAAATGGTTAGTGTACTTGGAGTCCATTTTAGATTTAATTACATATAACCATTTCTAAAAATCAAAACTTTCAATGGCCTCTAGGTAGGTAGTAGTTTAATTATCTATAAACCTTACTTCATCATAATTTTCAAAAATAAATCCATATCTCTCCGCATCCTCATGAATCCTAACAGACCTTTGAGGTTCTTGTATAACCTAGGTCAATTCTTCTTCTACAACCCATAGTGGAATTGGTTCAACTTCTATCTTAGGAGAACTTACTATTTTTTTGTCTTTAATTTATCCAAGTTCGACTTTCCTCCCATTAACTTCTTGATTCATGTGATCCTTCTCAATGAAAACACCATCTTGAGCCACAGACACTTTGCATCCATTAGGAGTGTAAATGTAATATCCCTTAGTTTCTTTGGGATAACCAGAAAATAAGAACTTCTCAGATTTAAGGCTTAGTTTTTCAAAATAAAAACATTATATGTATGCTTCACAACCATAAATCTTCATAAACTATGAATTGGGATATTTCCTTATACATATATCATGTTATCTTTATTTTTTATTTAGATGGAATGTGGTTAAGTAATAATGAAGTAGTTTCTATAGAATATCCACATAGTGATATAGGAAGGAAACACTAACTCATCATCGATTAAACCATGTCTAACAAGGTGTGATTCCTCCTCTCAGACACACCTTCCACTATGTTTAGATGATCATTAAAATCTTAGCACAAGTATTCACCACCTTAATCTAATCATAGAGTCTTAATAATTTTTCCCAATTGATTCTCTACTTAATTTTGAAAAACTTTGAAATTTTTAAATGTTTAAAATATGTAACTCATAAGAAACACATAACCATTCCAGTTGAAATCATCAATAAAGGTTACAAAGTACCTATACACACCACTTTCTTGAGTAATCATTGGTCCATATACATCAATATGTATTAGATCCGATATTCAACTAGATCTCTCAAATTTTTCATTAAAAGGTGATTTGGTCAAATTTTTTAATACAAAATATCCTCATGTATCAAATGATTCATAATCAAATGAGTTTAATAATCTATACCTATGGATTCTTTTAATGTGTTTCTCATTTATATGTCCAGGGCAGTAATGCTAAAGATAAATGGTGTTAAAATCAACCTTGGCCTTATTATATTGAATTTTATAGATAGGATTATCTATTTCCATAATTTATAGATTATTTACCATATTCCCAACCCCATAAAACATTTCATTAATATATTTAGAACAACTATTATTCTTAATAATGATTTAAAAAATATATTGTCCAAACAAGATATAGAAATAAAATTTCTATATATAGAAAAAACATAATAATTTTTTTCACTTCCATAACTAATCTACTGGGTAGACTTATATTATATGTGTCGACCTCCAATATGGAAACGGTTTACCCATTTCTAAAATATAGATCTACTTCACATTTCTTCAATTATCTCTTATTTTTTACAATGTTTTTACTAGCACAAATGTGTGATTTACACCCGGTATCTAATACCTATGATTCATAAATAGAGAAATTGAATCTATAGAATTCACATCCATATTCTTAAAAAATTTCTCTTTGAGAACACTTCTCAATTGTAGATACTAATCTATAATCATATTATAGGTCATACCTATAAGAGATCTCAAAATGATAATCATTTCCCATTCCATAATATACAATAAAGACATATTTATCAGTGAGTATCATGTTTTATGTAAATTTAATAAGTACTTTTAACAAAATTTAGAGCATTATAATGATGAAAACATGAATCATAACCATTAGTGGGCAAAGATTTATGTTTCTCTATGTAATGTCCTTGATTTGGTGTGAACCTCATTATTTTAGCTATTTAGTTGTCCATTTTTTCAATCATATCACATATGAATTTTGGGTAATTGAGTGGAGAACTATTTTACCATATCCATAATATGGATAAAACTCAACTTTATTCCTCCACCATCTTGACTCTTAGGGTTTCCTAGTTAAGTGGCACTCAGAGCTCACAATAGTATGTAGTTACCAAACTCTTAGTATTAGAAATATCCACCATGAATTACATCTGATAATACATGGGAACCCTTCTTTGGCATGAACCTTGGATGATCAAGTTATTAACATTTTTTTTATTTATAATTAATCTCACATTTACTATTTGATGGTTTTTCTTAGTCTCATGGTAACACCCTGTAATTTTAGTATATATTTCCCATCAGAATAAATTCAACATGTCTGATAGCTTGTGATGCATGAAACACTAAAATTAAATGAATAATGCTTTATACAATACAAAATTTAACATAATACAATATATTTAGACTAAACATAATTATCAAAATAAATGATTATTTTAGAATGAAAGATTCTAATTCACATAGAAAATACAATTGATTTTAAAGGAACTAATTTTGGAATTTTGATTTTTTATTAAATTTTATAATTTCAAGAAACTATTTATTGATAAAATTAAAATAATTATTTTAAAAATAAATTATTAAGATATAATAAATAAAGAAGTAACTATAAAGATTACTAATTTAAATATTCGTGATTAGATAGAATTTTTTTATTTAAAGATAATTTTTAAGCTAAATCTCACTTATTTTGATTATTAAATTTATTGAAGTGTATTTTTTATACATATAAATATATTAATAATAATTTTTATATTGATTATAAATTTGTTATAAATGAATATAAAATCATTTTATGGTAAAAAGAGACATTTTCCAAAAAAATATATCAGCAATGTATTTTTATATTAATAAATTAAATTAATCACTAATTTTGAATAATTTTAATGAAATTTATTGATAATATATACCTTAAACTAAATTAAAATTCATTTAATGATTATTATATGGAAAGTAGTAAGATTAAAAAAAATTATGATTTAAGATACATTTTTCTAAAAAATGGTTTTAACGCGTAATGTGCATTAATATTAAAATCAAATCTTATATCCTATATAAATTCTATTTTATAATAAGGTTTTTATATTATTAATAAAAATATTTAAATATTGAAATAATTTAAATTACATTTTTATTCATAAAAATAAGTTACCTAGGTAAAATTTAGTCACCAAAGTAAAGGTTAAAATAAGGTAAAATGGTTGAAACTAAGTGATAAGACCACAAATATCCCAAAAAACTTATATATAATTTATTTTATGAGTTAATTATTAAATAAAATATATTATATTATAAATTTGACTTATTTTTTTCCACCTTAATTTGGTAATTACATTTATTTTATTTAAAGTTAAGAGTGTTTACAAAAGTTTCACCCTTCTCACCAATAAAAGTATCCATCCTCTTCTCAACTCAAACCATGCCATTACTAAAAATATATATTTAATTACTACCCAAATTATCTCCCTCATAATAAAATCTCACTTTTAGGAACTTATAGTCCCAAGAATAATTCTTAAACCTCTCATTTCCAAGAGGTCCTTCAAGAGGAGATTCAAGCTCTCAACGTAAGCGACATCTTATTCTTGATTTTTCATATATATATTATTAATATACCTATTATTAAATATGATTTATGAATTTAATAAAAAAAATAATATTATATAAAATTAATATTACCATTATAAAATATCATGTTCTTACTCAATTAGTAGTTACAACATGATCTTGTTTGGGTCGGTTTTACTACCAACATAAACGATGTTAAAATGTTTATGTGATTGATTAATGAATATTATATACTTGTGATATTATGTAAAATTTATGAATAAGTTCTTTTAATGATTTTATAATGGTTATATAAATATTTCTATTCATTAATAAAATCAATTCTTTTTATGGAATCGAAATTTCTAAAAAATGATATTTTTATGCTTTTCATGAAAATAGTAGCCATAAGTTCTATAAAATGATCATGGACTCCAAATATATATCTAAAACATATTATAAACCTTCATTAATATTATATAGATTATAAATTCTCGTTCCATGTGCCCGGATTGGAACCATTGAATCAAAACATGCATGGAAAACTGAATAGTTAGCACAAAAATATTGATTTTAACAAAGAATTATTACTAAATGAGTCATAAGAAATCATAATTTAATGGTATATAGTAATATAAATATAAATATTTTTCTTATATAGATGTATAATAAATATAAATTTATTATACCTTAGATTATAATGTTTTCGACAAAGAGGATGTTTGAGGTAATGTTTTCTCATCTAAAATTCCTTTTATTGAGATAGGTTCAATATTCGCCACCTTATTTATTTTTAATGATGTATATAAATTCCTATAATTAAATTTATTAAAATTAATAGGTTTTAAAGAAACATCTTAAGTTCCCACTTTCATGAAGATTTAATTCAAAGGTTACCAAATTCATAATGATTTTTCATCTCAGTTTCAATTCATTGAGATAAGCTTTATATTATGCAAATATTTTCATTTATATGGTTTATATAATTTATTTTAAAATATTATATCATGAATATATTTATACTCATTTTATTTTAAGTTTATTATCATGTTATTTATTTCAAGTTAGTTTTGATTTTAAAAGATGTAATGGGTTTTATTTAAAATCATTTCATTAAATGTTTTGAAGACTTTTACCCAACCCTTTCTCTTTTATATACATATTTTTTATTTTGTTTCAAGAATATTATTCTCTATAATTAAATTAATTTTTGAGGATATTTTAAAAAGTTTTAAAAATGAATTTTATAAATAGTTTCTATATGGATCATTTTTTTACTTTCTTGGTAAATATAAGAAAAGAATGTTTTTTAACATTTACCACTTGATCGCATTTTATAGATTTTATATCTATTCTTAATTATTAATCTTCCTTTACATGTTTTCGTGTTTTTTCAAAGAATATTTGATTTCTATTATTCTAGGTATTTTTCATTTTTAAAAGTAAATAAAATGGATAGAATGTTTCTTCATGTTTTTTAAAGCATATTTCTAATGCATTTATAAAAGTTTTTTTCAACTATGTTAAAATATTATAATTATTATTATACCTCATATGGGATCTGATATAGTGATACCATTCACCTTATTAATATATATGGATTATTATGAATTTTTAGGTAATTTTTCATGAAACCAATTTCTCTCCCATGGGTTAATTAAGTTACAATTGAAATAAGAATTTTCTTTTATTCTTATGGTACACATAGTATAGTTTTCATTGTGTGATAGGTATGGACATAATTATATACCCATCCAATGTATTGGTAAAAGATTTATATCTCATTATATGACATGTAATGAACTATAGAATGAACCCAATCCACTATGTGTGTAACACCCAGAGATTTTATGAAAAATATTCTTTTAATTTCATTAATGTCTTGTGTTGTATGCTACACCAAGATTACCTTGCGCTATACGCAACACCATATTAGCTTGCAGTATACGCAACACTATTCTTGGATCGTGTTACACACAATTTTGATAATAGTTATTCTACGCAACATTGAGTATATATATATATATTCAATGTATAAATGAAATATGTTTGGATTATGTTATAAGAAACAATGAAGGATTCTTGCACAGCATGCAACTCTGACTTGGCTTGCATTACACGCAATCGCGACCTTCCTCGATAGCGTGTGTTGTACGCAATACCGGTTTTTACTAAACAACTATATATTATTATAATATTATTATGAACTAGCTGTTATGAATATTTTTACTAAATTTTGAATCTTATATTCATCTTACACATTTTCTAGAACATGGTATAAGAACAAAATAAATTTTTCGGGTAAAATAAGTATTTTTCAAAAAATGCAGTTTTGCCGCCTTTTGATGGCGCACCCACTTTAAATCTAGTTTTTGACATGTTTATAAGTTAAATTTGAAAAAATAAATTTCTTCTTTGGAATCATGAAATAAAAATTTACTTTGGATAAATTTTTTCATATTATTCTGGTAACTTTCATATTTTGATGAATAGTAAAAACATGCTATATTTTAATTAAAAACAACTTTTTTCATCGCAATAATTTATATGGTTAAATTATAATATTTAATGGTTTTAAAGTATAAATAGAATATATTTTTACCATTTAATATAATGTATGTCATTAGCATTGATTCTACCTTGAATTCGTAGGATAAATCAATTCAATCTTTTGCAATGTTTTAAAGAGAAACCCTATTTCTTTCGACAACGGGATTAATTTTAATTTAATTTCTGCAACTTTTGTGTATTGAATTTGGAAAATTGGGTTCCATATTTGGAATCAGTGTATCCAAATTATGTTAATAAGCTACTTTTTATTTTTGGGAATTATGAATAGTAACTACGGTAAATTTTATTTACCATAGTTAAAGGTAAATCGGGTAATTAAGGGTAAATATAATATTATAAAATCACCCTAACACATGTCAAAATCCTATTTTATGACTAAAAGTCAACCCATATCACCTAAGGGTCGGATTAGATTCATTTAATGGACTTTGTTCCATGAAAATAATTTAATTATTATTAAAACCAAAGAATGTGATAACATGTCACTTTCTTAAATCTTATAAGTATAATAATTTTAATTTAGTGATAAACTTCATGAAACATAGAACATGAATAGTATCCAGAAAGCTAATACAATTATCTAAATCATAGGAATTTATGTAGAATTTTTAGTGATTAAATAATTATCATTTATTATGACACAATGATGATGCAGTAATTGTCTTATTAATGAAATATTAACATAATTGATGTTATAAATACCCAAATAAATGTAATTTAAGACTTTTTATGAATTAAACTAATTTTATAAGTTAATATGACATTTTATTATTGATTTAATTAACTTTGTTCTAACTAATAATTCTTTTATGATTTTCACAAAAATCAATTACTAAATAGTGTCAAAATTGACATAAAATAGTTTTTAAAACAAATATTATATTAGTAATTGTTATTTTATTCATAAAAATCTAAGGTTCGGCCAAATGACTTAGAAAAGGTTATATATATTAATAATAAACAACTTGGGGTTCGTTTGGCTGCTTATAGTAAGTTTATTAACCTTATAGTATAAGAACACAAGAAGACACGGTAAAAGTAAAATTATTTAACTTAATGTTAAATCTAAATGATAAGGTTAAAATAAGAACCTAAACTTGTATAAATTCTATTTTATGAGATTATTTAGACCCATACCCACCTTATATTTGAAATAAATCAATTTGGAGCTATTTAAAACCGAATTTGACTTTATAATAAAATAATAGTTTTAGTTATTCCAAAGGTGCCCCTCTCCTCCTTTATAAAAGGGCACCTCCTCCCCCTCTTCCTCACACCACTTTTAGCCTTCAAGCTCGGCCAACCCCTGCCAATTTCTCCTCTACACTTCCCTAGAAACATACTAGAGGTTCTGGTCTTCTTCAAAGACCTATTTTAGTGCCCTAAAAGGAGGTCTCAAAGAAGCACTTCAAAGAAGAGGTAATATCCATTACCGATTCTTTCATCTTTATTTCTTCTTCCACTTCTTCTTCTTTAGTTGTTTCATTATGAAGTAATAACATCAGTATCACTCATATACTGATATTTTATTATAAATATGAAACAACCCTATTTCACCTCTTATCCATCCTACGGAAAATGAAATCACTGTGCGTGCGTGTGTACGGAATACCGTCTCCACGCCGTGGTGTAATCTATTTTCCACCACCACCTTACTTGGATGGGTATAAGGGTGAAAGTAATGAATATATATGATTATTGCAAAGTGGTATTGATTCTGAAATAGTATACATACACTCCAATACAATTCCACGATCATGGGAACGATATCATCACTCGTGCGTACGTACGGAATACCGTCTCCACGATGTGATGTGATTCGTTCTACATGATCTTCATTGAATAATTATTATATAAATGAATTGAATGAATGAATACGATATATATTACACTAATACCATTCTTTAAATGAGGTATCTATAACCTAAAGAGAAGAATGTGAATTTATTCAACAAAACACGCATAAGAACAAAAAGTAATAAACACCCAAATAACAAGTAGTAATGAAATAATACTAATAAGAAGCTAAGAATATGACCATATATGATATTTGACAATAAGTATGATTCTGGAATAAGTCAATAACATTATTTAAATCAATATACAGGAGGTTCGGACACTTACGAAGCAAATCGTACCTAAGGTAAGGGAAATATCACAATCTCATTTTTATCCGAGATTGTTTATACTTTGGTATTTACTGGGGTGTATTTTATCATCCACATCCATTTTCCCTCAATATGTAATATTGTTTCCATCCACCTACAATTGTTTAAATCCAATTTTACCCTTCGGTGAGTTTTTAGTAAAGGATATGAAAGGAATCTTTTATCATTTTTCATACAAGGTACTTTTTGACTTTTCCGAAAAAAGTACGAGAAGAATGTTTTTTTTAACTTATACGGCATGAATGGATTTTTAAAACATTATTTACAAGAATATTCCTTTACAAGTTTTCAAGTTTATTTTTAATCAACTTCTTTTAGTTTAGAATTGTATGACATGTTAAGAAAGGAAAAGTGTTTTTGAAGTAGAAAGGATATTTTCCTCAAGAATGGAGTTTAAGTGTTTTATCAAAATTATTTTCCATCTAAGATAATAAAGGGTTCTGTTTCTATCCCTATTCTTACATTAATTTTATTATGTTGTGATGGAATTATTTTTATGAATTCATTTATCTTATATGAATTGTTTTATGATGTCACGATGTTTAAGAATCCCATTTTTATTACATGGGTTATGCAATGATGTATGATTTATGATTTTGTGGCACACATAAGAATGGTCTCATTATGAGATGGGTGGGACCTATATATCCCTCTAATTCATTGGTTAAAGATTTTATATCTCATGAGATAGACATGGTCGGAACGGTAGGTTATACCGGTTCAGTGAAACAGGACTGAAACGAGGAGTGAACTCGGTTCAGAAATGGACTTTGTCCACTAAGATAGTCTTGGAAATGAGTCTTGACTAATAAGAAATAATTATCTATGATTATGTGTGTATGCCACAAAGTTTCATGTTTTAAGTTATGATTATTGGGATTTCATTTCACTACTATGATTTATCCCATGTTATGAAATTATGTTCTCTTTTGCAGGTTAAGATTTCCAAAATGTTATGTTCTTATGAATATGATGTAATTGATATTTCTTTTATTTACCCTTACTGAGCATTTGAGCTCACCCTTTTATGTTTTCTTTTCCCCATGATATAAAGAGAGGTTTTAGGTAAAAAAAAGAAGAAGATATTTATGGGAGATGTTGAAGATCTTTCACCACGATTAGAAGATTATATTCTGAGTTTCCAAAGACACTAAACTATTACGATCCTTGTGTGTGTTTTTTTGTTATGTACTAAGTATTCCGCAAAAGTAATGTAATGTCCATGTACGTTAAGCTTCGGGTCTCTACAGTTGGTATCAGAGAAAAGGTTTAGTCAACCTTTGGAAACTAGGATGTGAGAACTTTAGTGAGATCCCTATAGATATTTCTAAGGTATGTATAGGGATGTACCAAAGGTTAAGTATAAGTATAGGTTATAGTACTAGAATTACAGTAATCTAAGATGTTAGATATTGAAGGTACTCCCCCTTTATTATATTGTTTTACCTAGCATAATTTTTTCCTCTCACACTATTCTTTTTGGGTTTTAGACGATGGCTGGAACCCGAAGGAACCGTGTTGATCAATGTAATAGACAATGCAATGATTGTCCTCCTGAACAAACAAATGATATGGTAGATGGAGTGCAAAATCTTATTGCTATACTTACACAAGCTATGAATCATTCCGGACTTCCAAATGAGCAGAGAAGGGAACAACATTCTATTGAGTCCTTTATGAGGCAACGTCCACCTTCTTTCAGTGGGTCTTCTGATCCACTTGTTGCTGAACAATGGATCAGTACCACTGAAAAGATATTTTCAGTTCTTCAATGTTCTGAACATGATAAAGTCATCTTAGCAGTATATCGTTTGGAAGGTGAAGCTGATCAATGGTGGAATCTTATCAAGAATACGAGGCAAAGATATGAAATTGAGTCCATGGAATGGGACGAGTTCAAGAACTTATTTTTCAATAAGTACTTCCCTCGTATTATTCGAACAAAGATGGAGAAGGAGTTTCTTGAACTAAAGAAAAAGGATGATGAATCTTTTGGTATATACGAAGCGAATTTTACATGGCTTGCAAGGTATGCATCTGGATTTATCATCCAACCTGAAAGTAAAGTTGATCGATTCTTCAGTGGCTTAAAACCAAATCTTCGAAGGGCATTAACTATAAGAGACTTCAGTAGCTATGAAGAAATTGTACGTTGTGCTATCAAGTTAGAAATGGAAGTTGGTGTTACTTATCCATCTCATAGTTTTGACAAGAAACGAAAGATGGAGTTCAAGGA
This sequence comes from Viscum album, assembly GCA_963277665.1. NCBI lineage: Eukaryota > Viridiplantae > Streptophyta > Magnoliopsida > Santalales > Viscaceae > Viscum > Viscum album. The sequence continues at coordinate 928,712,419 of OY728127.1, forward strand.
GAAATCTCAGAATAATGGTGAAAAGAAGATGAATGTTTCCTTATGCTCAAAGTGTGGAAAGAAGCATGGTGGAGATTGTCTTAAAGGGACAATTAAATGTTTCAAATGTGGAAAGTAAGGTCATCGGGCATTTGAATGCCGCAATGATGGGAAGAAGATGCCTAATGATGCAAACAAAGGAAGGGATACACAGAATGAACCTACTACACTTCAATGCTTCAAGTGCAAGGAAATGGGGCATTATGCTAATAAATGCCCTAATCCAAGGGTTAGTGATGATCGACATGAGCAACCACTTAAGGAAAAGGACAAAGGGAAGTCACATGCGATCACCATTGGCGATGTTGAATATTAAAACGATGTGGGGTAATGATTAAGTGTTTATGTAATGGGATTCCAGAATAATGTCGTATATAGTATCATGGAATATTGGAATATTTATGTATTGGTCTATTGTGGTTTTAAATAATTTTATGGCATCAGTAACCATGAAAAGTGATTAAAATATTTTTGGAAAGCAGATGATATGCACATAATGAAGGGATAAAGAGAATCTAATATGTTTGATAGTATTCATGAGCTCATGATTGATATAAGGACTAAGTGATATCATGGTTTGAGTATATAGAATTTTGAGGATTTTGGTATGTGGAAAGTGTTAACTTTTAACTGCATTCATGTTTTCACTAAGGTTCAATGGGTATTCACTCTTCAAGAGAATACATGATTAAGGTATTCACATTTTTGTAACTTGACCAACAAGATATATCTTATGATATATGGGGGATAAATGATGGAATTCAAGTGATCATTTTCTTTATACTATGAGCTTGGACCGAAGTATTTTAGATAAGCCTAAAGATTGGAATGGATTATGTTGGACATAAGTTAGTATTGTTTAAGGATAAAACTTTTTTTTGATAATGTTTATGGGATGTTATAGTAATATAGCTTTAGAAAAAAGACAACCTGCAGGACGGGCGACAGCCCATCGCGTCGGACAAGGCTGTGGGAATCGAACCCACAACCGAAGTGCAACTGGCCTTTCTCGCCTACCACTGGCCTATAGGAATTCCCTGTTTAGTAGAAACTAGTTTTATTATATTAACCAGTATAATATAAGAAGTATAAGTCCATTTTAGGAACCATATATGATTAATATCACTATAGATGGACTTACGTATTTTTTTTTTGATAAATTTTCTAACCTTTTGTTTGAGACAGATGGAATGACCCCTCATTCTATCACATGATCTGCTAACACATCACGAATGACAAATCCAACTTCATTTCTTTAAGAGATGAAGTGGAAATTGTCCAAATAATGACTAACGGTGAGACTATACCAAAATCACGAAAGTATTTCTTCTAATTCCAATTTCATCAACTTTAGGGAAATGATCTTGAAAACAAAAAATGGTGTCCTAGTTCCCTTATATCTGATGAATCAGATGGTACCTCAGATCATCACACATCAATAGCTTTGTGATTGCTGGATTTTTCATAGCCATGTTCTCTACCACTCTCCATCAGAACTTGATGGTTATATTTTTCTTCCATATCCATATTTTCACCTATGTTCTCCTACATGGAAACCCAGTGATGAGTTAATTTGGGTAACTGTTACATTTCATACTTTAGTTTTTAAAGCCATGTTTCGGTATTCCTTTTTACGATGTGGGTTTCTATTAAAAAAACTTTTGAGTAGTAAACCATTTATAACCTCGACGAATTTCGAGGGCGAAATTCATTTTAAGGGGGGTAGAATGTAACACCCTGAGATTTTATGAAAAATATTCTTTTAATTTCATTAATGTCTTGTGTTTTATGCTACACCAATATTACCTTGCGCTATATGCAACACCATATTATCTTGAAGTATACGCAACACTATTCTTGGATCGTGTTACACACAATTTTGATAATAGTTATTCTACGCAACATTGAGTATATATATATATATATATATATATTCAATGTATAAATGAAATATGGTTGGATTATGTTATAAGAAACAACTAAGGATTCTTTTACAGCACGCAACCCTGACTTGGCTTGCATTACACGCAATCGCGACCTTCCTCGATAGCGTGTGTTGTACGCAATCCCGGGTTTTACTAAACAACGATATATTATTATAATATTATTATGAACTAGACATTATGAATAGTTTTACTAAATTTTGAATCTTATATTCGTCTTACACATTTTCTAGAATATGGTATAAGAACAAAATAAATTTTTCGGGTAAAATAAGTATTTTTCAAAAAATGTAGTTTTGCCGCCTTTTGATGGCGTACTCACTTTAAATCTAGTTTTTGACATGTTTATAAGTTAAAATTGACAAAATAAAATTCTTCTTTGGAATCATGAAATAAAAATTTACTTTGGATAAATTTTTTCATATTATTCTGGTAACTTTTATATTTTGATGAATAGTAAAAACACTCTATATTTTAATTAAAAACAACTTTTTTCATCGCAATAATTTATATGGTTAAATTATAATATTGAATGGTTTTAAAGTATAAATAGAATATATTTTTACCATTTAATATAATTTATGTCATTAGCAATGATTCTACCTTGAATTCGTAGGATAAATCAATTCAATTGTTTTGCAATGTTTTAAAGAGAAACCCTGTTTCTTTCGACAACGGGATTAATTTTAATTTAATTTCTGCAACTTTTTAGTATTGAATTTGGAAAAATGGGTTCCATATTTGGAATCAGTGGATCCAAATTATGTTAATAAGCTACTTTTTATTTTTGGGAATTATGAATAGTAACTACGGTAAATTTTATTTACCATAGTTAAAGGTAAATCGGGTAATTAAGGGTAAATATAATATTATAAAATCACCGTAACACATGTCAAAATCCTATTGGATGACTAAAAGTCGACCCATATCACCTAAGGGTCGGATTATATTCATTTAATGGACTTTTTTCCATGAAAATAATTTAATTATTATTAAAACCAAAGAATGTGACAACATGTCACTTTCTTAAATCTTATAAGTATAATAATTTTAATTTAGTGATAAACTTCATGAAACATCGAACATGAATAGTCTACAGAAAGATAAAAAAATTATATAAATCATAGAAATTTATTTAGAATTTTTAGGGATTAAATAATTATCATTTATTATGACACAATGATGATGCAGTAATTGTCTTATTAATGAAATATTGAAATAATTGATGTTATAAATACCCAAATAAATGTAATTTAATACTTTTTATGAATTAAAATAATTTTATAAGTTAATATGACATTTTATTATTGATTTAATTAGCTTTTTTCGAACTAATCATTCTGTTATGATTTTCACAAAAATCAATTACTAAATAGTGTCAAAATTGACATAAAATAGTTTTTAAAACAAATATTATATTATTAATTGTTATTTTATTCCTAAAAATATAAGGTTCGGCCAAATGACTTATATAAGGTTATATATATTAATAATAAACAACTTGGGGTTCGTTTTTCTGCTTATAGTAAGTTTATTAACCTTATAGTATAAGAACACAAGATGACACAGTAAAAGTAAAATTATTTAACTTAATGTTAAATCTAAATGATACGGTTAAAATAAAAACCTAAACATGTCTAAATTATATTTTATGAGAGGATTTAGACCCATCCCCACCTTATATTTGAAATAAATCAATTTTTAGCTATTTAAACCCGAATTTGACTTTATAATAAAATAATAGTTTTAGTTATTCCAAAGGTGCCCCTCTCCTCCTTTATAAAAGGACACCTCCTCCCACTCTTCCTCACACCACTTTTAGCCTTCAAGCTCGGCCAACCCATGCCAATTTCTCCTCTCCACTTCCCTAGAAACATTCTAGAGTTTCTGGTCTTCTTCAAAGACCTATTTTAATTCCCTAAAAGGAGGTCCCAAAGAAGCACTTCAAAGAAGAGGTAATGTCCATTACCGATTCTTTCATCTTTATTTCTTCTTCCACTTCTTCTTCTTTAGTTGTTTCATTATGAAGTAATAACATCAGTATCAATAATATACTAATATGTTATTATAAATATGAAACAACCCTATTTCACCTCTTATCCATCCTATGGAAAACGAAATCACTGCGCGTGCGTACGTACGGAATACCGTCTCCATGCCGTGGTGTAATCTATTTTCCACCACCACATTAGTTGTATGGTTATAAGGGTGAAAGTAATGAATATATATGATTATTTTAAATTGTTATTGATTCTGAAATAGTATACATACACTCCAATACAATTCCATGATCATGGGAACGATATCATCGCTCGTGCGTACGTACGGAATACCGTCTCCACGATGTGATGTGATTTGTTCTACATGATCTTCATTGGATAATGATTATATAAATGAATTGAATGAATGAATGAATATGATATATATTACACTAATACCATTCTGTAAATGAGGTATCTATAACCTAAAGAGAATAATATGAATTTATTCGACAAAACACGCATAAGAACAAAAAGTAATAAACACCCGAATAACAAGTAGTAATGAAATATTACTAATAAGAAGCTACAAATATGACCATATATTATATCATAACAATAATTATGATTTTGGAATAATTCAATAACATTATTTAAATCATTATACAGGAGGTTCGGACACTTACGAAGCAAATCGTACCTAAGGTAAGGGAAATATCACAATCTCATTTTTATCCGAGATTGTTTATACTTTGGTATTTACTGGGGTGTATTTTATCATCCACATCCATGTTCCCTCAATATGTAATATTGTTTCCATCCACCTACAATTGTTTAAATCCAATTTTACCCTTCGGTGTGTTTTTAGTAAATGATATGAAAGGAATCTTTTGTCGTTTTTCGTATGAGGTACTTTTTGACTTTTCCGACAAAAGTACGAGAAGAATGTTTTTTTACTTATACGGCATGAATGGATTTTTAAAACATTATTTAAAAGAAGCTTCCTTTACAAGTTTTCAAGTTTATTTTTAATCAACTTCTTTTAGTTTAGAATTGTATGACATGTTAAGAAAGGAAAAGTATTTTTGAAGTAAAAAGGATATTTTCCTCAAGAATGGAGTTCAAGTGTTTTATCAAAATTATTTTCCATCCAAGATAATAAAGGGTTCTGTTTCTATCCCTCTTATTACATTAATTTGATTATGTTGTGATGGAATTATTTTTATGAATTCCTTTATCTTAAATGAATTGTTTTATGATGTCACGATATTTAAGAATCCCATTTTTATTACATGGGTTATACAATGATGTATGATTTATGATTTTGTGGCACACATAAGAATGGTATCATTATGAGATGGGTGGGACCTATATCTCCCTCCAATGCATTGGGTAAATATTTTATATCTCATGAGATAGACATGGCTGGAACGGCAGGTTATACCGGTTCAGTGAAACAGGACTGAAACGAGGAGTGAACTCGGTTCAGAAATGGACTTTGTCCACTAAGATAGTCTTGTAAATGAGTCTTGACTAATAAGAAATTATTATCTATGATTATGTGTGTATGCCACAAAGTTTCATGTTTTAAGTTATGATTATTGGGATTTCATTTCACTACTATGATTTATCCCATGTTATGAAATTATGTTCTCTTTTGCAGGTTAAGATTTCCAAAATGTTATGTTCTTATGAATATGATGTGATTGATATTTCTTTTATTTACCCTTACTGAGCATTTGAGCTCACCCTTTTATGTTTTCTTTTACCCAGGATATAAAGAAAGGTTTTAGGTAAAAAAAAGAAGAAGATCTTTATGGGAGATGTTGAAGATCTTTCACCACGATTAGAAGATTATATTCTGAGTTTCCAAAGACACTAAACTATTATGATCCTTGTGTGTGTGTTTTTGTTATGTACTAATTATTCCGCAAAAGTAATGTAATGTCCATGTACGTTAAGCTTCGAGTCTCTACAATGTGAATCTATCCACCAAGGTTTAAAGGGAATGGGGAGTGAACTCAATCCACTAAGGGACTCTACCCACTAGTGTTTAAAGGGAATGGGGAGTGAACCCAATCCACCATGGTAATTTTTATTCTATGTGATGATGGTATTTGTATTAATCCTTGAAAATGGATGTGATTTTTTATTCTTATGTATGTGACACATTCTTATTTCATATTCTTATACCTATGTTATGATCGCATGGCATAAGATTATTGAATTATGACTCATGTTTATGAAATATTATGACTCATGTATCATGTTATGATAAACAAATACTCCATGACTCATGAGTTATGATCTATGACAAGTTAGGTGTGATTTTTATACATTTTGATCATGCACATTTATTATGTTCTCATACCGTTATTCTCATCTTATGATCACTTATAATCTTTAGTTGTTATCTCTCATGTTTACCCTTACTGAGCATGTGAACTCACCAATTATTATGCTTTTATTTCACCAGGTTGTGAAGAAGGGTGTTAAGTATGATATGTCTAAAACGGTACCTTTTTTTAAGAGTATTTTTGGGAAATTTTAAGAATTTTTGTAAAATAAATTGATTATGTATTTAATGTTCAAGTACACTAAACCTTTATGTTATGGGGTGTAAATTATTGTGAGATGTATTTATTATTCATCTAAAATGATGTAATATGAATGTATGTTATGCTTAGGTCACCTCAGTTGGTATCAAAAGCAGGGTTTAGTTATTTTGAGGAATTATATTATAAATAATAAGAGGATAAAACCTAAAACAACCTATGATAAACCAAAATTGATATAGTATGAACCTAAAATGACATGGATGGAAATAAGTTGACATAATTTAGGAAATATTCCGAATGGTTTCCCTTGTTATATGATTACTCACTCTAATTATTAATGCCTGATACTCACATTAACCATTTTGGTGTTAGTCAATTGATCAAACCAGGGGGGATTGTGTTAAAAATGAATGTGAAAACCAATGAAATAACCATCCTCATGAGTATCAAAATGGAATGAGAGTTATAATGAAATATTTTGTGGTTATTCCTAACCTATTATCTCGAGTTATGATTAAACACTAGAACCTATCTAAATTTCAAAATTCAAAAAATGAGAGAAAGATTGATTTTTTAGGAAACTCTAGTAATAAAACACATGGAGGAAATAAAATCAATCTTACTTCATGTTAAAAATGTATAAATAATCATAGTGAAATTTATAAAGGGGGAAAAGTAAATGTGTCAATTGTGGAAAAGAATTTCACTAAGAAAATTAATTTTTAAGAGATATTAATAGGTGATCCAATTAAATGAATAGAGATAAGGATCAACCAAAATCACCACCCACACTTCAATGCTTAAATTGAAAGGAGTATTGACATTATGCAAACCAGTGGATGAATCTAAGGGATAATGATGAAAATATATTTCAATGAACTCTTAATCCAAGGTATAAAGGTAAATCTTATGCAATATCAACTTCTAAAGTGGATCATGATAATGAAGTGGTGAAAAGGTAAACTTATTATCCACTCAAGAACTGTTAATGTATTATTTAATTTTTGTTCCACACACTCTTTTATATCTATAGAATTTTATAAGGGTATAACATCACCACCTCAATGATTAGATATTCAATAATTAGTGAAAAATTCAAATGGTGTGTTGATTGTATCTCAAGTACCTAACTCCTCTATAATAGAATTTTATGGGAATGTATTTCTTGAGAATCATATTATTACCCAATAGTTGAATTTGATGTGATTTTAGGCATGTATTAGGTCTCTTAATATAGATATAATATCAATTAACATGGTAGGGAGGTTGCATTTCATATCCCAAATCATCCCATGATCATTTATCGGTGTGAGGACAACTATGAAAACCCAATGAAAATTACTTCCATTATAATTGTCTTAATAGATATCATGGGGTTATCTATCTAAAATGGTTAGGGAGAAAATTGGCATTGAGTATATGACTATTATACAGGATTTTTTCAATGTATTTCCTAAATAGATTTTGGTATTACCCAAAATTGAAAAGTTGAGTTTTCAATAGAATACATGCATGGTGTTACACTTATCTCAAAGACTCCTTATAGAATGGCTCTGATTGAGTTATAGAAATTAAAGAAGAAACTCCAAGATAAAATAAGAGCATGAAGATCATTTTAGGATTGTGTTGAATACTTGGAGGAAATAGATTCTACAGGCCAAATTTAGAAAGTGTGAATTTTAGCTACATAAAGTCTAATTCTTGGGATATGTAATCATAAACGAGAGTATATTTGTGGATCCTTAAATAATATAGGTTATTAAACAATGTCTTAGAACAACCACTATTACTAGTATTCATAGTTTTATTAGATTGATTGGATACTATAAATGATTTGTGAGAAATTTATCATTCTTATAAAATCAATTAACCAAGTTAACTTGAAATGGAACCAATTTCCTTTAGATAAGTGAATGTGAATAAAATTTCAAGGAGCTTAAGAGAAGATTGATCATAGCACCGGTACTCAAATTACTATATAGAAGATAAGGGTTTGTGATATATAATAATTCATCAAATAATGGATTGGGATGTTTTCTCATGAAAAATGACATGTTGTCAACATATGCCTCTCACTAATTAAAGGTTCATGATAAAAAAATACCTAAATCATGATTTAGAGATAGTAGCAGTGATTTTTTCCTTAAGAATATGGAGGTACTATCTCCATGGTGAAAGGTGTGATATATATACTGGTCATAAAATCTTAAATTATATATTATCATAGAAGTATTTGAAAACGTTCCAAAGGATATGGTAAGAGTTGATGAAGGATTATGATTACTCAATAAATTAACACCATGGGAAGAAAAACAAGGTGGCTAATGCTCTGAGTAGAAAATATCGCACTAACTTATCTATGATGAGGATTTAAAAAGACCCAATACTCATGTATTTATATTGGATAGACCTTTAAATCGTAAAGAAATTGTAGAATTCATATCTTTCTCAAATGTATGCTCAACCATCGATCCATGCTAAGATCAAAATGGAATTGAATGAGGATATAGAGCAGAAAAAGAAGGTATAGAATTCTCCAAAGTTCAACCTTGACTATGATGGAATGATAAATATTGGGACCTAAATTTTTGTTCCATGAATATTATAATTGAATAGGATTTGTTGGATTAATTTCATATATCACCATTCTCTATCTATCTTGGAAGGAAAAAAATATAGAGATCCTAAAAGTCAATTATAGTGGGAAAATGAAAGGGGATATTGTAGAGTATGTATCTTGATGCTTGGTATGCCAAAAAGTTAAGACTTAATGTTTGAATTATAAGGGGGTGATCCAACCATTACCCATACCAGTATAGGAATGGGAAAACAACACCATTTATTTCATCATAGGAATCCACAATACATCTAAAATCAATAATTTCATTTGGGTTTTAGTCAATCATCTTATAATGTGGCACATTTCATTATTATAAAACAGGATTCCTCACTTGAAAAACTTATCAGGATATACATTAAATAAGTGGTAAGACTATATGGAGTACCACATTCAATTTTATTTAATTGGGATCTAATATTTACCGTGAAGTTTTAGAGAACCCTTCATCAAGAATTGAATATATAGTTGATCTTTAACACTGAATATCATCCATATACATATGCTAAGTTTTAAAAGATAATATAAACCCTAAAAGATATATTGAGATATTTTTCAATGGAATTAAAAAGTGTCTAGGATCGGCTCCTTACATTGGTAGTGTTCTCAAATAAAAATAGTTTCCATTATATCATTCAAATTCAACTATATGAGGCTTTGTATGGGAAGAGGTGAAAAATTCAATGTATTGGGATAAAGTTTGAGATTTTAAGCTACTGGAACTAAATATTTCCCAAGAGATGTCAAATAATAATCAAACCACTCAAGGACCAGAACCTTCAAATCGGAACATGCATGGAAAACTGGATAGCTAACACAAAATATTGATTTTAACAAAGCATTGTCACTAAATGGGAAATAATAAATTATAAGTGAATGGTATATAGTAAAATAAATATAAATATGGTTCTAATAAATATTTATAATAAATTTAAATTTATTATGCATCAGGTTAAAACATGTCTGACCAAGATGAAGTCCAAGGTAAGGGTTTTCTCATCGTAATTTCCCTTTATTGAGATGTATTCTATATTCACCAACTTATTTATTATGAGCGGTGTATATAATTAACATAAATTGATTTTATTAAAATTAATGGGTTTTTAAAATCCATCTAAGGTTCTCTCTTTCATGAATTTTTTATTCAACGGTAACTAAATCCATAAGGGTTTTTCATCTAAATCTCACTTCATTGAGACGTGTTTCATATTATGCATATATTTTCATTTATATAGTGTATATAATACTAATTTAACATAATATATCATGAATATATTTATACTCACGGTATTTTAATTTCATTTCTATGTTATTTCTTTCAAGGGGGTTTTGATTTTAAAAGTCGTAATGGTTTTTATTTAAATTCATTACTTTAAAAGTTTTGAAGTTTTTTACCCATTTCTTTCACATTCATATCCATATTCTTTAATTTTTTTCATGAATTTTATTCCCTATACTTCAATAACTATTTAAGTTAATTTTAAAAGGGTTTCAAAAGGAATATTTTTAACTTATTTTTTATGGTTCTTTTTTTACATTCTTTATAAAGGTGTGAAAAGAATGTTTTTATACATTTACCACTCAATTTCCTTTTAATATTGTTATGTTTTTTCTCTATTATTAATCATACTTTCCATGATTTCGTGGTTTTTAAAAGAAAATTATATTCCCATTGTTCTAGGAATCTTTATTTTTTAAAAGTTTGCAAAATGAAATTATATTTTTTCTTATTTTTTTAATCATGTTTATAATGCTTTTAAAAAAGTGTTTTTATCTATATCAACATCCTTTACTGATTAATATGACTCACTAGGGATATTATATAAAGATACCATCCACCTTATTACTCTATATGTCTTATCATGATCTTTTATAGAAGTTTTCATGAAACCCATTTCTTTCCCATAGGTTAATTAAACTATAATAGAAATATATATGTTTTTATGTTCTCATGGAACACATATATATATATATATATTTCATTAAAAGATAAATGAGATTAGAATTATATAGTCCTCAAATGTATTAGGTAAATCTTCATATCTCATGAGATAATATGTAATAGATTGGGGAGTGAACCCAATCCACTATGAGAGTATATCCACTAAGGTTTAAATGGAATGGGGAGTGAACCCAATCTACTAAGGGACTATATCCACCAAGGTTTAAAGATAATTGGGAGTGAACCCAATCCAATATGGGACTATGTCTACTATGTGATGATAGTATTGGTGGTAAGACTTGACAAAGGAAATTTTTTATGTTTATGTATCTTCCACACTCGTATTATGTGTTCTTATGCCTATGTTATGCTCTCATGGATCAAGATTATTGACTTATGACTCATGTTTATGAATTATTATTAATTGTGTCTTATGAAATGGAAAATACTTATGTAAAGACTCATCATTTATGATATATAACTTATTGGGTATGATTTTTATATATTATGATCATGTACATTTATTATGTTCTCATACCATTATTCTTGACTTATGCTCACTTATGATTTTTGATTTTTATCTCCCATGTTTACCCTTGTTGAGCATTTGAGCACACCCCTTTTTATATTTCCATTTACCTAGGTTATAAAGAAGGGTGTTTAGTATGATATGTCTATAAGGGTACCATTTTTGAAGAGTATTTATGGGAAATATTTAATAATGGTTGTGAAATAAATTTATTATTTATCTAATCTTTAAAAACATTAAACCTTTAGGTTATAAGTTGTGAATTATTATAAAATGTATTGATTATTAATTTAAAATGATTTAATGTGTGTGTATGTTATGATTGGGTCACCACACTCACCACTTTAATATGCATCACATGAATATCAAATATATAATTATTTAATCACATCTAGTCTTTATTATATCATGTTTTATTTATATATGTATGCATTCTTCTAATGATTTAGTTTTGGAATCTCTATTTCATCCACTAAATTATTATGTTCAAACCGTATTAATTTGTAACTTTTACACAAATCACAATTTTTGTTACCCAAAAAATAGAATCCAAAAATATTTACACATATCCAAATGCATCCAAAGTATGAGGTAAAAGAATCAATTTCATGTAATGGTTTATAATTATATGAAACCGGTAATATCTATAAGAGTAATCTTGGAGCGATAGATAGTCAACCCCCATTTTTCTAGATAAGGCATAAGCCTTCGAGCTAGTGAAAAGATCAAAATAAATACCCTCTAACCAATGTTACTTTACTCAAGAGATAATTTAACTTCATCATAACTATAGCACCTAATATGTATAAACCATGATCAAACTCTAAATTCAACCTTATAACTTCAAGACAAACTTAAGTCAAGGTAGATGAAAAATAAATCTTAAATTTTTGTACCTAGCATTCAATGGTATAATAATATTATAAGAAGTAGTTTATCATATTAATTCAAGAATACATAATAGTCACATCATCTAAAAAAATTATATACATGAATATTTAAATGGGAATAAATCAATAAATAAACATTTTATTTATTTACATAATATGAGATATTAATATGAACATTTATTATTTTATTTAAGAATAAAAATATTCCATTTTCAATACCTTACACTTATATTTTATAAAAAAATTATAAATTGTAATATTTTTTCAAAAAATGTTTATTTTTGTCATTTTTAATCTTATATCATATTTTATAATAGATGGTGGAGTTATATATTGTAAGTCATGATTTAGTCACTATATACGATAGGCACTATCATAAAAAACCTACCATATATTATGATATGTATTATCATATAGTGTAGTTCATTGCATGAACTATATCATAATCAGTGATATCACAAATATCATTGTTATGATACAACGCTTTATTTTTTGGAACCCAAATTACCAGTTATAGCCTACAATAACACTTATCATATATTACAACTGAGTGTAAAATTCTGAGAATTGATGAATAATATGTCGCGACTCAACCTGTCATATATTATGACCCTAAAAAACACTGAATCACATATTATGATATCTCATATCAAAGATATAAGTATATCTATCCAATGGTTAATGTTTATCCATGTAATATTTTATTTTATGATATATCCTTTATCACTTGTTTATGTTCGGTTTAATTGTGAAATTATGTCCAATGACCAACATTGTATTAAATGGTAAAAATATATTCTAAATATACTTTAAAACCACTCAAATTCATAATTTATCACTATTAATTATTTTGATTAAAAAATTTGTTTTTAATTAAAATTTAGTAATTTTCACTATTCATCAAAATATTAAAGTTATCCAAAAAGTACCAAAATTTCACCTTAGGGTAAATTCGACACTCTGAATCCAAAAATGAAGTCCATTTTGAAATAAAAAATATATATAATTTCAAAAATTAGGTATTACTATTCATAACGGCTAGTTTTATCGGTTGTGGTGTGTGTTAGAACTCGAAGTTGCATACAACACACACTACTGTATTATTCAAAGAGAAGCGTACCGTGGAAGCTTGGGGTGTTACATTGTAAATTTGTTTTATGTCCCCATTCTAAAGAATAAATTTATTTAGTCAAATTTAATATATAAAAGTTTAAAATATTGGATTTAAAAAGGGTTCACTATTAAAGTTGGTAAAAGTGCATTTTTGAAAAATACTTCTTTTATCTGAAAAAAATAGAATTTGTTATTAAATTATGTCTAAGAAACTCATAATATGGATTCTAAAATTATAAGGATTATATAAGGTTCAAAATTTAGTTAATACTATTCATAACCTCTTTCGAACGACTTTTTTGGTAGGCCATGGTGCGCTTGAAATCGGTGTTACGTGTAGTGCAAGTTATTGAATTGTTTTGAAGAAGTACACACTATGAAGTCTTGGGGTGTTACATTCTCCCCTCCTTCAATAAATTGCGTCCTCGCAATTTGAAATTGTTTTTCAAAAATAAAAGGTTGAAAATAGAAAATATATTTGTGGGAAAACCCACATCAGAAATTGGGTTACTAAAATTTAGTCTTAATATGAGGAAAAGAGAAATGAAAGGGTCACCACCAAATTATGATCTCGATTAGGAGAACATTGGTGGAAATTAGAGACATATAATTGGAGGAAAAACGTAAATATTTATAGGCAGTGATTGAGGTCATAAATCACAAACAAGTGTAAAATTGAGGTCCTTAAATTCATCAATCTATGTTGATTTGAAATACCATCGGTTCAACAAAACATAGGGTATTAGGATAACACATTTTTGGTTTTAGGATTCCTTAAATAAAGTATAAGAATTAATTTCTTCATAGAATATGATAAGAAGAAAAATATATACTTGAAAAGTAGAGTCCCATCCTTTAACTATGTTCTACCACTAACTCATCTTTCACTCTAAAATATAATAGAACGTAAAAAAATATTCTATTTATCCTATTTGTATAGGGTTCAAAAAAAACGAATTTATAATTCATCTACCAGATCTTTTAAAAAAACTACATTATTTAATCTCGGACAACACGTGGGTCAGTGGTAGGTGATACACCCTTGTCGCCCTTCGGTTGTGGGTTCAAGTCTCGCGGCCTTGTCGGATGCGACAGGTTGTTGCCCGACCTTCGGGTTGTCCTTTTATGGCAATCCAAAATAATCCAAACTAGAACTATCCAAAATACTTCAGTCCAAAATTTATAAGGAAGGTAAACAGAATTAAGATCCTTTTTTTCGCGTAATAACATGTGAATACCATCATCATGTATTCTTTTAAAACACTGCAACATCCTGAATTACCATAAAACCTTATTGATTACATTCATGATACCTTATTCCTTAAAGAATAATAGATATACTCCTTCAATCCAAAAATGTTTTAAAACCCAAAAATGATGGAATATACAAATCATTAATCAGTTTCAAGGTAGCCAAGAATATCCAATATAATTTATCCAAAACAATAATGTATTATTCTAAAATCACTACCTCGTTATCAGAACCATATTATGGTTTATCTTTCTCTCAACCATATATTTTCCAAAAAGTTAACCTGTTATTGAGTCACTTTTCTTTGTTCCACACAATCTCAAGTCCATAATGAAATAGTATTGCAGTACATTCCTTATATACTCCATAATTATTATAACAAGTACATTGTTGATACAACACTCAAATGACATAATCAACATAAGAACTCTAATCATTCCTCTTCATCTGTGGTAGTATCATAACTTGATTATTATCTAATAGCATCATTTGCGGCATAGTCTGATGACTGAGACATAGGTTCGCGTAGTGTCCAAACTCCTTGCAAATGAAGCATTGTACATTTGAAACCATTTTCTTACCCTTGCAGTCACGTACTTTGTGCCCTTTCCCTCCACACTTATAACAAACTCCCATTCCTTTCAGGCAAGTTCTAGGGTGTTTCTTTCCACAGTTATCACATATGGGAAAATTCTTCTTTTCCCTCTTCCCTTTATCCATCTTTCTCTCTTCCATCCTTTTCTTCTCTTGCTTCCCTTCAAAGCCATAGGACTCAGTAAACTCTTTACTTATTTTATCAACACATGATATTATTTCTTCATATGATGATAATACATGTGAGACTATTTCTCTTATAAATTCTGGCTTAAGACCATGAAATATATTATCCTTCTTTCTCTTTGTATCATGTGCATTGCTGGAGTTATCATTCCTTCTACTAGGCGCCATTTCTAAACAATGGCATACACTAGATTAGTTTATGAATAACAATACCTAATCCCAAACTTGTGAAACACATAACATAAATTAAATAGTTTATGGATATAATCCATAATCATAAAAATGTCTCTTTTGATGAAGTATATACTCATAAACCCTTCATAATGGTTTGTAAAGAAAATGAGAATTATCCTAAGCATATCCCCTGGGAGTGTCGTAACCAAGAGTGCAGCAAGCCCCGTTGTCGTGCACCAGTTCCTGTTCGAGTCTAGCTCAAAGCGGTGTTTTCGGGTTTTACCCCTAGGTACATCTGTGCCAAAGCCGCCTCTACCTGCTCATATCCAAACAGGGATGTATTGCTCAGAAAACTCACAAAATCTCCACAATACCAAAATTCAAGGAAGTTCTTCTATACTAATCCTCAAAGTTCATCTTAGGTCTATGTGCTCTAATCAGAGTTTATCTAAATCTAGTTTCCATGGTTTGTACTAAACTTCCTCTGATACCAACTGTAACGCCCCAACCCCAGTTACCCAGAGTCGGTGCATTATTACATAACATTGGCATGATCACAAGAAGATCAAATCTTGAAAGACCGATTGGTTTAGTAGCCTTGGAAACGCTAGATATATTCATAATAATTTAAATTACATCATAAAGTGAAAAACTACTACAACAACATATTGTCTCCATAGTCAACACTATTATCCTCTTATAATATCCTTGCAGGTCATTCATAATCTACATCTTCACATCCTAGGAAAAATAAAACATAGAAAAGGGGTGAGATCAAATGACCAGTAAGGATAACAATATAGCAGAAACTTTCATAAATAGGAATAAACATTTAAGGTAGTGTATAACTAAAACAAAAGCCTTTTAAACTTGAACTTCAACATTGTATGGAAAAAATAAAATGAAATAATTGCATTTAATTATTCACATAGATATTCTACTAATCGAATAATCACATGCAATATCAATAACCACTTTCATAATGATGGAATGCATAATTCCAGACTATCATAACCACATAGTCAAGGCCTCGTGCCAAGACTACAAATAAGATTTTGTCAAGGCCTTGTGCCAAGACACTAGTTTGTCTCATGAGACCTACCGATACATCGAGGAGCTATAGCAGGATCCACCTATCACTTACTAAGTCCAATGCATTCCCATATGAAAAGGTTTAAACATAACCTAAACATTCGTATTAAAACTAGCATACGAAATGTCAATACTTTCTCTATAAACCATGAGTGGTATAAAAATAACACATCCATAGTAAAACATATCACAAAACCTTCAATACAATACAAAAGTTGTGTATCATAATAAATCAACTTCAAATAAACTTAAAATCTATCAAATGATGTTGACATAGATGAAATCAAAACTATTTGAGAGAAATATCTCTTTTTTTAAAATCATTTAAAAGTCACACATTTATTAAGGAAGTAATTTAAAAGAGATTTTTGAATCAAAGTGTCCCATACCACTTCGATACTTTTGAAAATAAATATCATTTCAAAACATTCATTTTAATATAAATAAATCCTTAAAATCATTTTGAAAACATGGACATTAATTAAAAATATTTAGAAAGATAAATCTTTAAAACATTTAAAATTATGATTTTGATAAAGAGTACCTTTCATAAATTCTTAAAATATTCATTTTGAAATCATTTAAAAGTCACATAATTATAAAATAAAACATTTAATTTTAAAATATTCTTATAATCTTGTAAGGGAAGCTTTGACGATTTTATAACAGAGGTAAATAGCCGCACCCGCCGTATAAGTTAAAAAAACATTCTTACCTTAAATTTGTCGAAAAGGTTAAAAGTGCCTTGTTTGGAAAACGACGGAAAGATTCCTTTCAAAACACATAAGGGTATAAATGATTTTAACCCATTGTCTATTAAATAGTAAAAATGTTTTTAAATACATTTTTAAGGAACATGGATGTCGATGATAAAGATATCCCAGTAGATAATTACGTATAAACAACCTCGGATAATGAAGAGATTGTGAAATAAACCCATACCTTGTACTTTTACTTGTTTGGGGTAGGTTAAACTCCTGTATAATGGTGAAATAATTGTTATTAAATTATTAAATAATCATATATATTAATATGATATCATATATGATATTTTAACATTGCTTTGTTAATAATATCTTAGAATTATTGTCGTTTCGGGTGTTAACTTACTCGTTTTCTTTTATATGTTTTGTCACGTAAGCCATGTTTGTAATGGATAGGTTGTATCTTAATCATATCCAGAATTATATCAAGTCCTTAGATACTATTATTAATCATCAAATGAAAATTATACTTTAATGGATACGATGGAGAATGAATCTCATCGCGTTCGTGGAGACGGTAGTCCGTACGTACGCACGAGCGATAATATCATTCTTTTGATATTAAAATAATATATAATTGGATGGTATATCATATATAAAGAATAATTATCTTGTTATATTTATTATTTATATGAGTTACACATCATTATTATACCCATCCAAATAATAATATATTGAATAACAATTACACCACGATGTGGAGACGGTAAGTCGTACATACGCACGTGTGGTGACATGTTATTCAAAGGATGGATAGAATAGTGAATATGGTTGTACCATATTTATAATAACATCAAAGTATATATATGATACTGGATTTATTATTTTAGAATGGTAACAACAAAGGAAGAAGAAGTGGAAGAAGAAAGGAACTTGAAAAAGGGTGGTGAAATCATTACCTCTTCTTCGGGTTCTTCCTTTTCATTTGATCAAAAGGGCTCCTTAGGTTGGATTTCTAATCAAACTAAGGCCTCTAGGTTGTAGTGAGGTAAGTTCAGAGAGTATTTGGGCAGATTTTGGCCAAACCAAAAGGCTTTGAAGGTGTGAATAAATGAGAAGGAGGAGTGCCCTTTTATAAGAGGGGTGAGGGGCACCTTTGGAAAAGCTAGAAATATTAATTTATAATAAATTCATATTCGGTTTCTAATGGATCCAAAGTTGATTATTTAAATTTTAAGGTGGGTATAGGTCTAAAACCACTCAACCAATAGAATTTAGACAGGTTTGGGTACTTATATTAACCTTATCTTTAAGTATTAACTCTAAGTTAATTAGTTTCACTTTTACAATGTCTCTTTGTATTTTTATATTATATAGTTAATAAACTTACTATATACATCCAAGAGACCCCCAAGTTGTCCATTAATGATACACCTATCATGATATAAGTCTCTTCACCGAACCTTATATTTTTAGGAATTTAATATCAATTAATAATATAATATTTGTTTTAAAAACTCTTTTATGTCAATTTTTGAAACTATTCAATAGTTGATTTTTGTGAAACTCATAACAGAATGATTACTTCGAACAAAGTTAATTAAATCAATCCTAATATGTAATATTATCCTATAAAATTATTTTAATTCATCAAAAGTCTCAAATTATATTTATTTGGGTATTTATAATATCAATTATTTTAAATTTTCACTGTTATGGTAATTATTGCATCATCATTGTGTCATAAATAAATTAAATTATGTAATCTCTAAAAATTATAAATAAAATATAATTATGTAGGAAATAGTTTTAGATTTCTAATGAATATTTATAGTCTAAAATCCAACATATATAACCCTATGTAAAAAAATTCTAAAAGATATATTCTTGTGTCATTTTTGTATTCATTTTAACTTAATTAAAATAAAGTGTCCCTATCACCTACAAGTGGCTCCATGGGGTCCCAAAATCGACCCAAAGATGCCTATGGTTGAACATGTATCAACCAATAAGGTTAGGACACGTTTTAGGGTAATTTAGTATTATTATAATATTATTTTTTAACCTTTATTTACCGGATTTACCCTTAACCATGGTAAATAAAATATTTACCGCAGTAATTATTCAAAATTTCTAAAAATAAAAGTTACCTATTCACACAATATGAACATCATAATTCCAAATATGGAATCCATTTTTCCAAATTCAAAACACATAAGTTGCAGAAATTAATTTAAAAATAATTCCCGCTATTAAAACAAAAAACATGTTTTTAAGATATAATAACTATCAAAAGATTGATACTTGTTTATGTTCGGTTTAATTGTGAAATTATGTCCAATGACCAACATTGTATTAAATGGTAAAAATATATTCTAAATATACTTTAAAACCACTCAGATTCATAATTTATCACTATTAATTATATTGATTAAAAAAGTTGTTTTTAATTAAAATTTAGTAATTTTCACTATTCATCAAAATATTAAAGTTATCCAAAAAGTACCAAAACTTCACCTTAGGGTAAATTCGACACTACGAATCCAAAAATGAAGTCCATTTTGATATATAAAATATATATAATTTAAAAAATTAGGTATTACTATTCATAATGGCTAGTTTTATCGGTTGTAGTGTGTGTTAGAACTCGAAGTTGCGTACAACACACACTACTGTATTATTCAAAGAGAAGCGTACTGTGGAAGCTTGGGGTGTTACATTGTAAATTTTTTTTATGTCCTCATTCTAAAGAATAAATTTATTTAGTCAAATTGAATATATAAAAGTTTAAAATATTGGATTTAAAAAGGGTTCACTATTAAAGTTGGTAAAAGTGCATTTTTGAAAAATACTTCTTTTATCTGAAAAAAAAGAATTTTTTCTTACATTATGTCCAAGAAACTCATAATATTTATTCTAAAATTATAATGATTATATAAGGTTCAAAATTTAGTTAATACTATTCATAACCTCTTTTGAACGACTTTTTTGGTAAGTCATGGTGCGCTTGAAATCGGTGTTATGTGTAGTGCAAGTTATTGAATTGTTTTGAAGAAGTACACACTATGAAGTCTTGGGGTGTTACAGTTTCAGTAGTAGGCTAGGGTAGTGGTGGTTCATCTGAAAGGAATAGGAAGTGAGATAAGTAGGAAAATATGGGATTTGGTAGCTCATTCATCCTTCCTGACCATACTCATATGCGGCTTCATATATTGGATCAGTCTTCTTTCATTAGTGTGGAAGGTTGGGTCATATGCGGTTAGTGTGTCTAGTCCCACAAAAACCTTTCAATAAGTGAGGATTTATGGGGTACTTGAAGCAGTTTTACAAAGTTTCATGACCATATCAGGGAGGTGCAGGTTCCTCAGCCTCCATGGGAATGAAAGCCCAGTCAAAACCATCCAGGACAATGGGTTCTCAATTTGGAAGTCATGGCAGCAAGGCTAGATCTACTTCTAGATAGAGTCATCATAAGGATGAGTTGTAGGATAGTAATCGTTCTCAGGCTTAGGTAGAGACGAGGCACCTTCATACTATAGATCAAATTTTAGTGGAATCAGATACAGGAACGAAATTAGTTCTACATAATATTATTATTGCATCATCTATAGTGGTTGTCTTTTTTTATATGGGTTCTTTGAATTCTCTTATTTATGCATGTATTTTGGATTTATTGAAATTGTTGACCGATCTCATGTTGTATGCAATGGATTTAGTGATTCTTCTTAGTAAGAAGAGAGAGTTGGGTATCAAGTGTCTATCATATGAACATAGCTTGTAAGGGGACATGATGGAATGGGATTTCCTAGTTCTGGAAATGGGCCACTTTGACGTGATCCTCGGTATGTATTGGATGGTGTGTTTTGATGAGGAAATCAATTGTTATCAGAATCGAGTGATCTTTGTGGAACTTGATGGGAGAACCTAGATCTTTCAAGTTGAATGGGATCATCATTTAGGATGTGATGGAACTCCACTTCTAGAGTTGGTTAATATCATTTTCTCAGATCTCATCACTCATGTTAGAGGATCATGATGGAAGTTCTAAGAGTGGATTACTGCATGTGGTGGATGAGTTTACATAGGTGTTTCCAGATGATTTCTTAGGGTTGACTCTAGATTGGGGGTGGAGTTCACCATTTATTTGGCACTAGTAACACAACTAATATCTCTTCCCCCATATTATATTTCCCCCACCGAGTTGATATATTTAATGATATAGCTAGACGATTTGTAATCCAAAGGATTCATTTTTCCGAGCATATCACCTTAGGCCACCATAGTTCTTTTTACTAAGAGGGTTGATGGATCTCTTATGTTATGAATTGATTACCAGAATCTAAGTAAGGTGATGATCAAGAATAAATATCAATTTCCCCATATTTAGGACCACTTTGACCAGCTTAAGCAGGAATGGTGGTTCTCAATGATCAACTTGCATTTTGGGTTTCACCATGTCATAATCAAATATATAGATGTTCCTAAGATAGCCTTTCAAAGAAGGTATGGACACTTTGAGTACTTGGTCATGCATTTTAGGTTGAAAAATGATTCAACATTCTTCATGACTATCCTGAATAGGGTGTTCCATTAATACCTCAACTCTTTCAATGTTGTGTTTGTGGATGACATCCTGGTCTACTATGGGACTGAGGAAGAGAATTAAAAGCACATAAGGATTATGTTATGAACTCTTCAAGATCATTCTCTCTATGATAAGATCTCCAAATATACCATCTAGATTAGGGAGGTAAATTTTATGGTCCAAGTGATCTCAAAGAATTGGGTTTTCAGTGGACCCTAATAAGATAAAAGTATTGATGTCATGGGAACAACTGAGGAATGTTTTTGAAATTAGGATCTTTTTGGGCCTTGTAGGGTATTATTGGTGGTTAATTATAGATTTATCTTGACCTGATTCACCCATTAATTCCCTTACCAAGAAAGGGGAAATGTTATAATGGATCCCAGAGTGTTAGGATTCATTTGAGGAGCTTAAGTAGTGGTTGACCAATGCCCCTATTTTGATCCTTCCAGAATCTTGAAAGGGATACGTGGTCTTTTTTGATGCCTTAGACACATGTATTGGGTGTGTGTTGATGTAGGATGACCATGTGGTTGTGTATGGTTCTCATCAACTCTAACCACATGAGAAGAATTACCCAACTTGTGACATGGAATTAGTAGCAGTGATGCATACCTTGAAAGAATGGCATCACTATCTTTTAGGGTAAAAGTTTGTATCCTACTTAGATCATAAAATCTTGGCCTATATTTTCTTTAAGAGATATATTAATTTGAGTCAGTTTCATTGGTTTGAGTACTTTTAGGGGTTTGATTTTGATATCATGTATACCTCAATAAAAGGTAATGCGGTAACAGATGCCATGAAATGGAAATTTCCAGTGCAAGCTCTACAAGATTCTAGTGGTGAGTGGACCTTGATGGTACTTTTGTCCAGATGCACCTAGAATTCAAGGAGTATAGTGGAGGTGAATTCTTAACCAGTGTCCAGCTAATGGCCTCCCTTATGGAACTCATTTGGTAATAGAATATGAGTGATGATTTTTTACAATGGTCTAGGAAGTTTCTAAATGGTGGTGAGGTTCCCACCAATTGGTCCTTGTATTCATATATAATTATATACTTCAGGGGTATTCTTTTGGTGTCGTCTTCTTTTCGAAAGGTGGTGATGAAGGATATCCACATGTCTCAGTGGTTCGTTCATCCCAGGACCTCTAAGATGTTTTATGATATGCATCATCGATTTTGGTGGCCTATTATGATGAGAGATATAGCTGACTTTGTGTCTAGATGTTATACTTGTTAGTAGATTAAATCAGAGCACCAAAGGCCCTCTCTTTTGCTTCAGCCCCTACCTATTCCTACCTGGAAGTGGGATAATATCACCATGGACTTAATTATTGGATTAACTCATACATCCTGAGGAATTAATGTGATTTGAGTAGTGATTCACCATCTAACTAAGTCATCCCATTTCATTCTGATCAAGGACTCAACCAAGGTGGATGAGTTGGGTCAATTGTATATGCATGAGATAGTGAGGCTTCATGGTGTTTTGTTCTCTATTATTTCAGACAGGGACCCCTTCTTTACCTCTCAGTTTTGGGAAGGCCTTTAGAAGGCAATGGGATCCCAAATCAAATTGAGCACAACATACCATCCTCAAATGGTTGGTCAGATGGAGTGAGAGAATTAGATCTTGGAAGACATGATCTATACATGTTTGTTGGATTTCAAAGGCTTTTGAGATTACCAATTTGGATTGTTGTAGTTTTTGTATAATAGCAGTTACTAATCCTCAATTAAAATAGCTCCCTATGAGGTACTTTATGGTTGGCCATATCAGTCACCTTTATACTAGATAGAGGTTGGTGGGACCTCATTATTGGGTTTGAGTCTTATACAGGAGATGTTAGATAAAGTTCAGTTGATTAGGAAGAGTTTTTTGATAGCGCAGAGTCACCACAAGTCTTATGTCGATCAGTGGTTCCAAGCCTTGGAATTTTAAGTTGGTGATCATATGTTTCTAAAAGGGTCCCCTTGTTTGGGTCACCATCATCTTGGTAATTAGGGGATTCTGATGTGAAGGTATTTTGGACCTTTTGAGGTTATCGAGAGAGTTGGTAAGGTGGAATACCAGCTAGACCTTCCATATTAGTTGACATTGATCCATTTAGTTTTCCATGTATCGTAATTGAAAAGGTATAACCTGAACTCATCTCATGTGCTGAATTGGGAATAATTGGAGCTAGAATCTAATTTATCTATATTTGAGTGACCAGTGTGATTGTTGATTCCCAAGTGGAAGTTCTTCATGGGAAGTACATACCACTAGTTCAGGGCCTTTGGTAGCACGTGAATGATTAAAATGATAAATGGGAGTGGATGTATTGGTTGGAGGAGTAGAACTCGATCTCATTCTCTGATCAGACTTCAAAATGACTTTTTGAGGGTGTAAAGTTTTCATGATGGGGATAATTGTAACATCTGTGGTTTATTTCAAGGTATTGGTTCTTTTATTTTTGGCATTATATTTATCCCTTGACTTTTGTAGGTGTTTTTGGTGAAAATTGGTGATTTTTTTACCAAAATCAGGTGGCACATAGTTAGCGCATGATTAGTAGAAACCATGTTCCAGCCCAGGGGAAATCGTCTACCATAGACAATGGGACTATCCAGGCTGCACGACCTACCGCACGGGCATGCGGGATAACCGTGCACCCAAATTAGTGAGACTTAATAAGGCACACGATTGACTAAATTTTTTCCCTCCCCCATATAATCATGAAGCCTCTTTTCTCTAATTATATAGGTTTCTCAAGGTTAGCACATAGTTTGGAAAACCGTGAGGCCAAACCGTGAAACCTTCCCAGAACTTTAAAAACGTTGAATTACCTAAACTAACCTTCCCAATTTTTAACCCCAATATACCCTTAATTTTAACTATTCAAGATCTAAAACCTTATATGAATCTCACACTTCTTCTTGGATCCCTTAGACCTCAATCTCTTGGTGAATTTGGTAAGGAATATTCAAGGAATATTCAAGTAAGCCTCTCCTATCTTGTTTTCCTCCTTCTTATGGGTCTTTTCTCCCTTCCTTCTTGGGTTATTCTTTCTCTAGTATATTGGTTTCCCTAAATAGTAATGAAAATTTCTTATTTGGGTTATATCTTGATGGTTATAGTATGCTCTTTCCTTTATAGGCTCTCCTTAGGGTGTGGTTGTGGTTTTTGACTGGTTTTTGAAAGTTTCCAAACTAAAGGTAGGTGATTACATGATTTAGCATTGTTGGATGGTTTTGGTTTGATTTATATGATTTCAAATTAAGTTATATGGATTATTTGGGTATTTTTAATAATTTTTTCAAAACAATTCAGCGTGCATAAAGGTTTTTAAGGGTTTCCCTATTGAAAATGGTGGTTTTTCATGTGTGTTTCTATTTCTAGATGTGTGTGTGTGTGAGGTGGTTCTTATGACATAGGTAATGAAATTGAAAACAAGGGAATACTAGGTAAATAGGTATGGTAGAATATTTCTAGTGCGTTAGAGGGTTCGTTATAGCTAAGTCCTAGTTCCCCTAGCAATATTGACACTACAACACTAACTAAACATATTATAATTGGAGAACACTAAACCTTAAGATGTGATTCCCCTCTGGTGGCTCATGCATGATAATTTTGTGGGTTTTGGTTATAATTAACATTGAGTTACAAGGATCCTAGTACCCCACTAACCCTAGTGACTTAGGATTTTTCCGTGGTTCTCATGTGATGTTATGATTACCATCCTGCTTGTTTTCATGTTTACTCCCCTTCTTAATTTCAAAACATTTTTTATTTAAAAAATATTTTTATTTTTTTCATAAAAATCAACATGTTTATTTTTCTTATGATGTTATAGAATGGAATCTATTTTGGTGGTATCCTATTTGGAATTGTATCACACCTGACATACACCCTCAGGTGTATGTATACCTTCTTATGTTTGACCTAGGTAAAGGAAAGTTGTTCCATGATAGTGATGGTGGATTCTGTTGTTAGTGGTTCCTCTTCCTAAAGGTGTTGGTGGTGGTGACATGGGGGTTTTGACCTATTGTTTTATTTAGGTTTATTTGTGTAGTTATTTCCCCTCCCCATTTTGGCATTTTGGTTTTTTGTTAAAAAATTAAAATGTTTAACTTGTGATTTTTGCATTTATTTTGATTATGGATATTGTTGATGATGTGATATGTTATTATTGTGGTTGTTTTATAGTTTATTCTTATGGTATAAATCATTAAACAATGTTATTTTTGATTCCCATGCACTAGTTTCTAGAGTGTGGGGATTGGGAATGCCCTTTAGGTCATGCCACGACCAAGTTCGGGTGTCGGGTTCAATGGAATCCCAACTTGGTTTGTGACATCCATTATGCTCTATATTGATAGAGTATATTTGATGAAGTTTACTTAATGAAAACCAAAATAATCTCACCTCCACATGTAGTGCACCAACCAATGTAATCCTCAAACACTATGAGAGGATCCCTCAAACTCCAAAGGTGTGTTGGAACCCTCTCTTAGAAGGTATATAGGGAACATGGAATGAAGAGATAGTTTTAGCTATACTTGGAAGACTCACTACCCATTCCCAATAGAAGGATATAATCCTTATATATTCTATATTCATTTAATTAAGGGATTCAAGAATATTGTGTTGTCCCAATCCTTTTTATCCCATTAATTTGTGTGTTTTGGGAGATGGAAGCCTTGAGAGGAAGTTTAGTAGTCTTTAATGGGAGATTAAATTGTTTTGGCCATATAGAGGGTAACCATGCCATAAAATAGGGGATAGTTTTCTCTGTTTTGGGTGTTTTGGATCTTTAAGCATGGGACATGCCATTTGGTATTGAGTGTTTCTAGGTCTTGAGTGTTTTGAGTTGGTATTTTGGTGTTAAGGGTTCCTAGGTGACTAAAATAGTCAGGGTGGCCATTTTAGTGGGTGTTTTGAGATACATAAAGTTCAATATTTCTCTATTTAAAATTATGCACCATCTCATGTAAGGTTATTTGAATAGGATGTGTGGTGATTGATGCACCAAGAGAGGGAACATGGTCAGGGTTTCCATTTTGATATGGCTTTTTTGAGGAATATAGTTCATGTAAGGGTATCATGGGGCTTCTAATTCTCACGTAAGGGTAAATGGGAGTACCCTTACATAGGTCTTTCTTCTAGATACATTAAGGAAGGGTCCTTTGGTGTTGAGGTTCACCACAAGTAGTGAAATATATTTCATAGACATTTTGAAAGTTGTTTTACATGTCGAGTTCACCTATGTTAAACAGTGATAGTTGAAACACTCTAGTTTAGCATTTTCAATGGGAATGGTGGTGAGTTAAGGTGGAAGTAGAAGAGATGTCATGTTTCCCACAAGGGAGGAGGAAATAGTGATCTGGATCTTTCCATGTCATATCCTTTGGTGTGGTCGATCAAAATGGTGATGAATTTCTCCCTATGTCATGGTGGAGGTTTTGGTGGTGTTAAAGGTGATTTAGGATGTTTTTAAAATTCATGATAATCGAGGGATAAACCGATTAAAACACTGAAAAATCATATCAACCTTCGATCGGGGAGAACCAAAGGTGTATTTTGGTTCACTGCTCCTTATTGGAGGATTTCAAAGCTTCCACTATAAAGAGAGTTTTGGCTGCCCATGGTTTGATTTTCCATATTATTCTCTTTAACATTGGCCAACTCATATGCCTTGAACCACCCTCCAACCACATCCCTTTGAGAGTTGAATCACCTTGTTTCATATGGATGAAGTCTCGTGATTCAAGTTTATAGTGGTGTTTCCTTTTTTGGTGGTTGGTTCTTGATTATTCATTCTTGATAGGAGAACATTGAAATTTTGATCAAGGTAGAGGATTTTTGGACTTATAATTCTATCTTATGGAATAATTATTCTTGATAAAACTTTATATGACTCTCTCTACACATTCAAACTCATTTTATTCTATATTGAAACAATATTTCTTGATGGATTCTTTTGAATTATGGGATGAATGTATGGGAAACACACTTTAAAAAATAAATTGAGTTATGATAATGAATTGTTTAAAGAAATTTGGAAATTAAAGGTATGTTTCATGTGTCTATAATTTTTCTATGCTATGAGTTGATCTCTAATTTCATGGTATACTTCTATCATTTTTACCCACCCTTGCTACCATTGATTTATTTTTTCACTGTCATAATTGGTTAGACACTTAAACTCGGTAATAAAAAGGGATGGTTAGAATCTATGAAAATTGTGGAGTTATTATTATTGATATATGTTTTTCCTGTTGAAAGATCCTCTGATTTTTTTTGATAATTGTTTCCTATGAAGGTGTGAATTACTTCTATAAATAAATACATGTATCACTTCACATAAATTTATAAAAATTAAATTTGGGAATTGATGGGTTGATTGCATAACTAGGATGTGAAATAATTATTAGTGTTGGATCATGTATTGTTTATGTCTAGAGTTTTATTTTTATTTATTTCATTTATATAAATGGATTTATTGTGGAGTATTTTTTTGATAGAATTAGAAGCTTCTATTGATATAATTATAGCATCCCTGACCCAATTAGCCACCTGAACAGTGTTATCGAGCTAAATGCCACTGGCCTTAGGTGAACCTCCCTAAATTCTAAAGGCTTCTGACTAGTAGTAAGGGTGTAAAGAGAGTAAAATGTGGAGGATATACCCTCACGTGATGATATAATAAAGATAAAAGTATATACATATAACTAATAAGTGGAAGGAAATACTCACTGGACTCGAACTAGACCTTCCAATGGCAGAAGCATAGTCAATATCAAATAAATAGCAGAATCATAACAAATAAAGTAGTTAAAATAAAGGAAATAAGCCAAACATACAACTTGTATCAACTAAAACAAGAATGAATATATATCAGGTCATACATGTCAATATACATAAAAAGGGTCGCCAATCTTTGACCACATTATAATACATATATAGGAATGTTGATACAGAAAAGATAAACAAAAGGAAAACTCAAGCTAGGCATGACCTCAAGGTAATATTCCATCATCCCATGCCAAACAGACACTATGATCTAGATTCTAAGTCTGAACCTTTACCTAGGAATAGTAACATAAAGTATACATGTGTCCTGAAGGGCCCATATAGGGTGTGAGAATTGGTCTCAGTAGGATACCACCCAGGTCTACATAACCAACATAAGTGTTTAAGTAGGTGTGTAAAATAAATAAATAAATAAAACATGTGTTAAATAAACACAGACTTCCCTAGTTCTTAACAGCCACTAGGAATTCATCACCTACCTTGGCCAACACCATAATCCCTAAAGTGGATTGGGTCCTTGGCCCATGGCCCAAGGTATCCTGTGATATAGAATAGCCCAGGTGAACCCTCAAGTTCCCCCTCAAATTAGTATCCCAACACCTCATGACTCATGACACCTCATGTCTTAAACAAAACCACCAATGTAATGAATGCACGCCCAAGAAATTAAAAACCTATTCCATTATACCCCTACTCAAAATCACTTGTTGGATTGAATCCCAACATTAGGAGGCACAATGATACCTACCCTCAAATAAAATCGTTGTTAGCTTATGACACGACATCCCAAGGAACAAAAATCTCCATCATCCGAAAATAATTGAGTCCCATGACCTCAATATATTGATCCTCATCCCCCAACTGATAGAATTAATGCTATCAATTGAAGGCTCCTCACCTTCCCCATGGATTTATATGGCAAGCACTCCTAACACATTTTCCAAATCCATACTACTGAGGGCCTCTACCCACATGAGTGGTCAAAACCACCACATCACTGAGACCTTCTATGTTTACATGACTCTAATGGGTTCTTTGGTCATTATGGGTGAGCATAAATCACCAATATAGTTCCTAAGCCACATAAAACCAACACCTCATTCTCATACAACCATGTCTCTCAAACTGATGGCCTTTCCATCTAATTCATCTTGGGCCATGCCCACAACCTAACAACCCTTCCACCTCAACCAACATCTATGAATCCCAACTGATGGTCAACAAAACCCAAGTAATCTGGTTCATGCCCAACTAGATGATCACATCACCTCAATTCCAAATGGGCATCACCATTCCAACTTCAGGCCAAGCTCATCACAATCCCATGTATCAAACTCATAAAATTCAATCAATTCATATATTAACAACTTCAAATTAAATAAATAATTCAATATAATTTAATTTAACAACTTACATTTTATTAAAAAAATCAATTTAATTAAATAATACACCTAGCATGGCTACCCAAAGTGGTCGAAGGCCTCTAACCAAGCCTTCCATGACCGAATAAGGTGAACGCATGCCCAATGGAATCTCATAAGGTCACATGGTCAATTTAATATCAATAATGAGGGTCTCTCTCAATTATCCAATGGAACAGTAAAAGACACACCACCAAAATAACTAAAAAAACACAAAGAAAGGTATGAACCACCTAACTTGGTCTTGTAGACATAGGAATGTTTAGTATTAGGATCTAACACCAAGTTGTTCAAGATAAATCAAATTTTATATCAAAATCTATGAAAATAGGGTAAAACAGATTAGATGGATTTAGCAGTACATGAGGTGAGAGTAAATAATAAAGGAGGAAATTATTAGAAGAGACTCCCTGATGTAGTTCCAACGCACCTGACGGCTTGATGATCAGATCACAAATGAAGGAGGGAGATCAATCCCTATGGGAGGAAGAAATTGGTGCCTCCCACTACTGTGTGTGTGACCAAGGAGGAAGAAAGGTGGAAAATATAGGATAAAAACAGAAAATATAAGGGGGTAGAAAATTAATTTTACACATTTAAAGGGGCTGCATGGTTTTCCAAACCGTGTGTAAACTGTGCAGGCTAAAGTGCATAGATACTGCCTAAGTGGAAGTACCTGTGCGGCTTACCACACGGTTTTCTCTAACCATGAAAAAATTGCGTGTATCCCTCTAAAAAAACTGCAAACAAGGCTAAAAAGTCATGTGCCACCCAACACGGTTTACCCAAACCATGTGGCAGTTCAAAACTAGGGCACACAGTTAGATGGAAAAGGCCGCACTATTTACCCTAAACTGTGTGTCTTGACCTGCAACTCCAAAATAGGAATTCAGACCATTGATGCTCCCAAAACCCCTTATAAACACCAAAGTCTTTATAGAAACCCCTAAACCTATTAAAAACACAATATAGGATCAGGGAAACTCTAATAATTGAGTTCCGACAATTGAAAAAGAAAAGGGCGTACCCACTAATAGAAAAATTCAAAACAGGAGAGGTTTTCAAACTGATTCAAAAAATCATGACGTTTAAATCTCCCCACCTTAACATATATCATCCCTAATATATAAAACAAAACCCAAAGATGGTATATAACTTTCCCATCTTGATAAAAAACCCAAATTTCCCTAGTCAAAAGGGTATAAGCCAACTTTCTAGTGGGGGATCCCTGTCTCAGGAGTTACGTACCTTGGTCCATCCTGAACAAAACACAAATCAAGAAAATAGTCCATCAACCATATCCCTAGAATAAAAGTACTCCAATAATTCATCTTCACTCCTGCACCTCCTCAGGTGCTCCTATATCAAAGCAGAAAACCATCAGCATCCTGCACTGCATTAGTTCCCACCTTGTTCCCATGTCATACATGGAACCAATGAGGTCCCACATCTCATCAGATGCTCAAATCAAACTTGTTACTTCACACCTCAAATTATTACTACATAGTAACAATACAAATATGCCAATTCACCTTAAGTAACCACATCTACTCGATTTACTGATGCCAAGCACCTCAAAAATCCCACACCCAACGGTGCTCAAATACAAAACATAGTGCCATGTACCTCATATATATATACTTCACACAACTGATATGATACCAACCTATTAACCAGTATATGGTGGGTTCATATATATAGTCCTTCCACCTTGTGCACCCAAAAAAACATGACTCGATGGGATATGAAAAAGGAAAACAAAAAAGAACCAGTTTATGCCCATGGAGTACCTCTAACTGTCATTGGTTCCCCGGCCTACTCTACCCCTAGTAGCTCCATGGCATGCGCCTAGCCTGAAGATCAACTGCCAGAAGTTTGGCCTCCCTGTTGTGATGTACCATCCATCGACCACTAACCCCATTGTTGAGTCTCTCCATCTCTATTATGACCTCTGTATGCAGCTAAAGCTTGTCTACCCTCACCTGGTACCGATCTCAAGACGACCTCAAAATCTAGAGTCTAACCTAATCTCTAGCTTCTAGTTTTCCAAGAAGACTTCCTATAGAACCTCTCAAGATTCTTGGCCAGTCCACATGCCTGTTACTCCTTTGAAGTCTTCTCACACTGAGTCTAGACATGTCCTAGCTACCCATATTGAAAGAAAACTGGCAACAATCCACTCCAAATTGGTCTGCATGAGTCCTTGTCTTGACCGCCCTACTAGAACTCATCTCTACCTCGCTTCCTTATATCTAAATCATCACCACTGAAATCACCTGATTTCATTTCTCAACTCGATTATGACATGTCCATCAAATTTCCCTTAGCTATGAGTGTTTGGTTCACCACCTTTGAGAATAAGGCCAACCTAAAGATGTTTACTTTCACCTAAATGGAGTGTCTCAAACCATCCTCAAAATTCCTCACTTTCGAGGTGTCGTCACTCACCATATTGGGTGAAAATTGTGACAACTTAGTGAATGTCACTGTGTATTCCATGATAGACATGTCACCCTAATGAAGGTTCAAGAAATCTCAAGCTCTTTCTACCCTCAACTTCTCTGAGAATAAATGCTTGAAGAACCTGCCCTTAAATTCCTTCCAAGCTAGTCCCTCATGTCTGCCTTCCTACACCATCACATATCACCAATAATTAGCCTATCCTCTAAGCATGTAGGTTTCTAGTTTCACCCTCCACCCTAGAGGCATCTCTAGTAACTCAAAAATCATCTACATTGAATCGATCCAATTCTTAGATGCTTATGTACCACCCTCACCCTAGAAAAGTGGTGGGTGCTATAACTTTAAATTCCAAGTAAGATAATCCATTGAAGGCTATACTCCTTGAGAATCATTGTTGATACCCTAGATCACACGTACTAGGCTCACTCTGAGTTTCTCATCAATCCGTGGCCCAAATGCTATAAAATTTGGTATTTTCCATGTTTGAACTAGGACATGTACCTGAGCCTGTACATTTAGCTGTACCAATGGATCATGCTCTACCTAAACCTAAGGGGCATCAACCTTAACATGCTCTAGAGGAACCCTTTCCTCGCTCTCTTGATGATCTATCCAAGTTTTCTAGGTGGAACCAACTAAATACCATAAATATGGTCAAAAATCCCAAACATATATATATATATATATATATAATGTATATAGGAAAATTAGTGATAGAAATTCCTCCTCACTGCCCTTACTCTCCCCATCACAATCATGCCACATTGCATCCTAACCTCATGGGCACATTATCTTCCCTCAATAGATCTAAGTATTGACATACCTCAGTCTATTCCCATAATGACAACCAAAGTTACCTCAAATCGATGACCACATCGCCCAACCTAGCGATCAACATCACCCCATTTAATCATACCTTCCTATTTCTATAAGATCCAGGCCCATTTCACATATCAAAAGTAATTCATTTCATCAGAACATGAAATTTATATATATATTACATGGAATATCTCATTTCACATATAATTTCATATCATGGCACAAGAATATTTAGAATTTAAGACATCTTATCCTGTGCCTAATAAAAATATTAAACAAGAATACAAGCATACACCCCCTTGTCATACCAGGCCAAGGGTCCAATTTCCTTTCCTTGTTGTTCCAGTCCAAGGATCACAATTCATAATAGTAACCATCACATTTCAATAATACCACTAAATTTGGAAATCATATAAACTATGAAATGAGAAATAGTATAATCGAAATTCCCAACCATGGTAACTTGGTCCTTCCCTCGTGCATGGGGATGCAGGCACCCAAACATGAGTTCTAAACCCGTTTTTGACAATACCTAGTATCTAGTATACCATAACCCAAATATTAATACTAGTAGAAAATAAAAGAAAAATAAATCTATATCTCATTAGTATCCATCCCTACACTGCTAATAAATCCCAGTCAATAACTTCCCTGATGCCACTTGTAGCATCTATGAACCAATTATCCACTCTAACAATGCTATCGGGCATAGTGCCACTGGTCTTAGGCACACATCCCCAAATGCCAAATGCTTCTCACTAGTAGTGAGGGTGTAAAGAGAGTAAATTTGGGAGGATATTCCCTTAGGTGATGATATAATAAAGGTTCGATTACATACATATAACAAAGAAGTGGAAGGAAAGACTCAACAAACTCGAACCAGACCCGCCAATGGAGAAAGCATAGTCAATATCATATAAATAGTGGAATCATAATAAATAAAGCAGCTAAAATAAAGGAAACAAACCAAACATACCACATGTATAAACTAAAACAAGCATGCATACATGTCAAGTCTTACATTTCAATATACACAAAAATGTTCACCCATTGATGACCACTGTACAATACATATATAGTAATACTGATACAGAAAATATAAACAAAAGGAAAACTCCAGCTAGGTAGGACCTCAAAGTCTCATGCCATCATATCATGCTAAACAGCCACTAAGATCCAGCTCCTGAGGATGAACCTTAACCTGAACTCAACAACATAAAGTCTACAAGCATCTCAAAGGGACCATATAGGGTTTGAGAATGAGTCTCAATAATATACCACCCAAGTGTGTTTACCCAACATAAGTTTCTAAAAATATGCGTAAAATAAATAAATAAACAGCACATGCATCAAATAAACACACACATTCTAGTGCTCAATAGCCACTAAGAAGTCATCACCAGCCTCGGTCAACACCAGAATCTATAAAGTTGAAAGGATCCTTGGATCATGGATCAAGGTATCCCCTAATGTAGTATACCTTAGGTGAACCCTCAAGTACCACCTCAAATAAGTAACACATAACTTTGTGCCTCTTGATACCTTGTGTCTCAAAAAAACCATCGATGTTCTAAAGGTATTCCCAAGAAAGTAAAACCCAGGTTCCTTGAACCCCTACTCAAAAGCACATGTCAGCTCAAAGCCAAACATCTAAAGGTAGAGTGATACTTGTCCTCAAATAAAATCATTGTCAACCCATGGAATGACATCCCGGGGAATGTTGATCTTTGTCCTAACAAAATAATCCAAGCTCACAGCCTCAATACGGTGAGCCTCAACCCCCAACTCATAGCCTCAATACTATCAACTAAAGGCTACTCACCTTGTTCATGGCTTTCTATGACAAACACCCCCAACACAATTTCCTATGTCACACTATTGGGGGACTCTACGCACATGAGTAGTATTAACCACCTCATCCATGAGTCCTTCTATGTGCACATAACTCCAATCGGCACTTTGTCCATCACGGGTGAGTGGTAATCACCAATATAGTTCCTAATCCACATCAAACTAGAACCTTGTGCCCCTTGGAACATGTCACTCAAACTAATTAACTTTAAATCCAATACATCCCTGGCCATTCCCACAACATTACGACCTTACAACCTTAACTGATGTCCATGATTCCCAACTGATGGTTAATACCACCCAAGTAATCCAACCTAAGCCCATCCAATGATCACATCACCTCAATTCTGATTGGACATCTCCATTCCAACCTCAAGCCAAGGCCATCATGATCCCATGAATCACATCTCATAAAATTCAATCAATTTTTATATAACCCACTTCAAATTAAGTAAAAAAATCAAAATAATTGAATTGAACAACTTATATTTAATAAAAAATCAATTTAATTAAACAACACACCCATCCTAGCTACCCAAGGTGGTCAATGGCCTCTAACCCAGCCACACGTAAGTAAATAATGTGAGGGAATTCCCAGTGGAGTCCCATAGGGTTACACATTCAATTTAATATCAAGCATGAGGGTCTCACTCAATTATCCAATGGCATGCTAAAAGATGCACCCCTAAAACAAA
The DNA here is from genome assembly GCA_963277665.1 of Viscum album. Taxonomy (NCBI): domain Eukaryota; kingdom Viridiplantae; phylum Streptophyta; class Magnoliopsida; order Santalales; family Viscaceae; genus Viscum; species Viscum album. Next base: position 928,748,666 of record OY728127.1, read on the forward strand.
CACAAAAACACAAATAAAGGTATACAACACTTACCTTGGACTCATATATGTAGGCATGTCTGGTATTAGTCTCTAACTCCAAGCAGTTAGAGAGAAATTTGTGTTTCCATCAAAATCCCTAAAAATAGGGTAAAGTGGATTGGATGGATTTAGTAGTCTATGAGGTGATAGAAAAGAAAAAAAGGAATTATAAATGAGGATAGACTCATTGATATGGTTCTAATGCACCTCGTGTCTTAAAGATCAGATCACATAATGAAGAAGGGAGAGAAATACCTAGGGGGTGAAGAATGTGTCACCTCCCACTATTGTGTGCATGACCAAATAGGAAGAAAGGGTAAAATAAGAGGAGAAAAATGAAAAATAGAAGGGGTACAAAAGTAAGTTTACAAATTTAAAGGGACACATGGTTAGCTCATATGGTTTTCAAAACTATTTGCAAATTGTGTGGACTACAGTGCATAAGTACTACCTAAGTGGCAGTTTCCATGCATCTTACCACACGGTTTGCTCTAACCATTAACAAATAATGCAGTAGACCTTTGAAAGAACGGCATACAAGGCCTCACAGCCATGCGCCACCCCACACAATTTACCCAAATAGTGCATCAGTTCAAAACTAGGGCGCATAGTTAGATAGAAGAGGCCGCACGGTTTTCCCTAAATCATGTTCCTTGACCTGAAACTCCAAAAAGGCCTTAGGGCCTCCAATGCTCCAAAAACACCTTTTGAACACCTGAGGATTTGGATAAACCCCTAAACCTATCCAAAAACATGATATAGGATTGGGAAAACTCTCAAAATTTAATTTTGATGATCAAAAAGGAAAAGAGAATACTCACTAATTGAAAAATTCAAAACGGGAGAGGTTTTTGACCTGATTCAAAAACCTAAGATGTTAAAATAATCCCCAACATCATAATTGGTTAAATCATGTAAACTTGGTTAATTAATTGTATTTATGTGTATCTAGAAATTATGGTGAATTGTAGAAGAATATGTTTGGTTGAATAAATATAAAACAGGATAGTGAGCTAGAAATTAGTAGGTGATAATTGTTTAATGAAAGGAATTAAAGCTAGAATTAGAGTGATATATGGGCCGGTAATGACTGTTGAATGTGATATAGATAATGAATGGATAATTAAATTCAATGTTGCTAGAAATTGGTATGTTATAGGGATGATAATTTCATGGACCTGTGAAATTATTATTGTGTGGACTCATTTTCCCTAGAGAATCGTATTTTATATTAATGATGTATTTGTTTTAAAACTTTATTCTTGATGTATGGTTGTAAATTTGTGTCTAGAAATTATGGAGGTGGTTGTGACGGAATGATGCGAAGAAGGGAATATTAAGTAAAACTTAATTTTATGGGATGTAATGATTCACAGTTGTTACATATCTCTATGGATATATTGGCATAATTGGTATCCATTCCCAGTGGTGATAATGATATAGTTAGTGGTAATACCCGATAGTGATATACAATTGGAGGTAGTAACTGGTGGTGATGGTGCATAGGTTGGGAATGTACATGAAGGAGGATCACCTGAGTTTGATGCCCTTCATGTTGACATTACCCCCACCAACTTACAATTTTGGAAAGTGGATATCAAAGAGACGTGGTTATGGTTCCATGATGGTTGTGGTTGTGTGGTGATGAGGTTGTGGATATATGTGATGTGTTATGTGGTGGTGGATTATGGTTTATGGTGTGTTGTTGTCACTAATAAATATGGACTTCCATCCAACCTGACACCTGAACCAGCTCATGGCATGGTCTGAAGGGTGTTCTCAATCCCCACGGGCTGGAAACCAGTGCTTGGGTATCAACAATATTCTTTGGGAATTATTTCACCCATTTTCATAAGCATAAATAACCAAAAAAAATAAATAACACAGTGATAAATAACCAAATCCAAACATGGAAAAACAAATTTCAGATTCAAGAATTTACAAATTTATACAAAAACCAAAATAGCTACAACAAAATGGGAACTGCAATATTATCCCAAAAACCTCCATGTGACAATAGTGACATCACCCTCATGCCACCACCACCAACATCCATGCTAATAGGAACTCTATCTACCAGATCCACCATCTATATTCAACATCTTTCCTTTACTTGAATCAAACATAGAATGGTCTATACACACCCAAAGTTGTATGTAGGGTGTGAGCCAAATCCCAATAGGATTCCACCCAATTAAATATATTCCATGATAAAAAAATTATAAGATAATTTACATGAAAGTTTTATAAAAAGGGGCTAGAACCATTTTCATAGAAAAAAGTTAAAATGAAAAACATGCTTTGATTTTTAAATAACCAAAAAGGAGCATAGTATGCTGACAGAAAGTACAATATCCTAAGATAGCACTAATTCATAGGAAAATCATATAGGAAATAGCTAAAATGGGACACTAGGAATCTTTTATCTTGGTGAAACATGGTATATAAACCATAACCCGTAGAATCCTTGTGCACAACCCACTAGAGGGGAATTCATCCCAAGGTCTAGTGGTCTCCAATCATCATCATAATTTAGTTAGTGTTGTAATCGTTAATCTAGATATATGAATTCAGGATAAACCATTTTTGATTCATCTAGAATACAAGTCCTATTCCACCAACCTAGATACATAGGTTTCACTTCTTTCTTAGTTTTCATTTCATATATCACATAGATCACTATATTCACATGTACACATGCCAATAAAAATCAACACACTTGATAAACCACCATTTCCATAACCAGAACCTCTTTTAAATCCAAACACACATTAAAACCAATTCAAAACATGTTTCTCACCATTCACACATTTTATCAAACACCTTTAAGAATCAAAATAAGGAAGCACATGTGAAACACATATTGAACATAACTCATTTCCTTTGAAAAACCATCTTTTCACACAAACACTCCTTAAATCCTTTAAAAAACATTTTGAACCTCATGCACAATACATAGAACATAAACAAGAATCAAAGAGAATATATTAAAGTCACCAAATAATTTTTAAGCATAGAACCACCTACCTCAAGTGTAGAAACTTCCAGAAATCAGTGTTAAACCACAAATGCACCACCAAGTTACCCTATAAAGGAAAATTGAACCAAAAACATAAATATTGAACCCTAAGAATCATGATCCAACCCTAAATAGGTCAATAAACCCATTGGAGATATGAAACCCCATGAAATAAGAAGAGAAACCCAAGAAAAGAGGAGAAATCAAGGAAGAAAACCACTCACTTAAAGTTTTATTGAAGGATATCCACCAAAATCACCTCAAAAATAGTGGTCCAAGGAAGAAAAGAGGGAGGGAGGAGGAACCTCAGGCTAGAAATCCTAAGTGGTGGAAGAAAGGGGTAGAAATGGGGTTAAATATGGAAAGGGTAAAAAGGTAAAAACCAAAATTTTAATGACCTGGACAAGTAACACAGTTTTCCCACACAGTTTGTCAAACCATGCAAAAATCGTGCACCCCTCGCTATCCAAGAGGCACTACTATATAGTTATCCCACATGGCCTCACTTCCCGTGCATAAGCTATGTGGTAGCTATTACCCAAAATCACCACCTATCGCACAGTTACCTGGGAAAGAGCACATGGTTTCCCCTAACCATGCTCCAACCATGTGCCACATGCTATAAGGCCCAAATTTTCCAATTTCCTCTAAAAACACAATAGAAACCCAAAGAAAAAATGATAGAACAAAAATAAATAGAAAAATACCTCAAAATGAAAATATGGATGTGATAATTCTCCCCACCATGAAAAATTTCCACCCCCAGAAAGTCACTCCAAAGCTTGGTTAGAGAATAGAAACAGATATCCCCCCTCAACCCAAGAATTCCACTCCCAAGTATCATGCACATAATTTCCATGATGCTAAATAATTAATACCATCATAATAGACTTCCCATGAATCACTTTATCTTAAGAATCCATAATCTAAATCAGATTTTCAAATACATAAAAATCGGGATCTAATTCCAATTATTCCCAATTCAATACATGATACAGGTCTGGGTTGTACTTTTTAGCTGAGAAAAATGGAACACAACATGAATTGACATCCGATTCAAAGGAAAATACAACTTGTATTCCACCTTAACAACCTGCTTGGTGATCTTGAAAGGTCCAACATACCTGGGCGTTAGCTTCCCTTTCTTACCCCAACAACGATGACCTAAGAGAGGTGCCACTTTTAGGAACACCCAGTCGCCCACAGAAAACTCCAAATCTTAGTGCCTCTGATATGAATAATATTTGTGAAGACTCTGAGATATCAACAAATGTTTCTTAATAAAATTGACTTTATCAGATGTATCCTACACAAGTCATAGTCCCAACAGCGAGGTCTCACCAACCTCATCCCAATATAAGGGTGACTGACATGACGAACCATAAATCACCTCAAAATGAGTCGTTCAAATCGAGTATTGGTAACATTTTTTATATAAAAACTCGACCAATCCCAAATGGCAATCCCATGAGCCTCCAAAATGAAACACACATTACTGGATCATATCTTCAAAAAATTGATTTTACCACTGCGTATGACCATTCGTTTGATGATGGTATGTCATTCTCAATTTTACCTGTGATCCCAACTCCTTTTTAATTCCTTCCTAGAAATGAGAGGTAAAACGGGGGTCCCTATCAAAAAAAATTTAACGGTACACCATGAAGCCTCAAAATATCCTAAACATATAACAGGACCAACTCATCCACCTTCACTGAATCTTTGATTGGAATGAAATGGGATGATTTGGTCAAACAGTTGATCACCACCCAAATGGAATTCTTTAGCCAGGGTGTATGAGGTGATCCAATAATAAAATACATGGAAATATCATCCTAATTCTAGGTAGTATTGGGTAGTATCTGAAGCAAACTTGAGGGCCTTTGGTGCTCTGTTTTTACATATTGGCATGTATAACACTACAATACAAAATCAGTTACATCCCACCACATATTGGGCCACCATAACTATTGATGCACATCATAATACATCTTGGTAGCACCAATATGAACATCCCACTAAGACTAGTGACTATCTTTCATCACCACATTTCTCAAAGATAATGGAACCACAAAACATCCATTAAATCACAATACTCCCTCAAGAGACAATGACCAATCACAAGGCATCTCTCCACCATAAAGTAACTACATAGACTGTAGGCACACCTCATCATTAGGATGCTCCTACTGAATCAATTCCAGAAGAAAGGGCACCAACTGAACACAAGCCAAGAACATACCTTCACTATGCTCCTTGTCCTCTAAGTGAATTTGAGTAAATATCCCCATCAACATTCACTCATCACTGTAATTCTTTAATGCTTGCACCAGAACCTTTCTTCTCAAAGTATCTTCCACAACATTAACTTTTCCCAGGGTATAGACTATATTGAAATCAAACCCTTGAAGATACTCAATGCAATGATGCTTCCTCAAATTCAAATATTTCTAGGAAAAATGTAAGCTAAGATTTTATGATCATAATAAACCACAAGTTTCTCCCTAAAAAGGTAATGGTTCCATGTCTTTAAGTCATGTATCACTATTACTAACTACACGTCATGGGTTAGGTTATTATTTTCATGTGGTTGAAGATGATGAGAACCATAAGATACCACATGGTCACCTTGTATAAGCACACACCAGAGACCCATACCTGAGGCATTTCAATAAACCACATATCCCTTTCTAGATTCTAGACAAATAAAAATAGGAGTTGTGGTCAATCGCCATTTAATCTCCTCAAAGGATGACTGACACTCTGGGATCCATTCAAACTTTACCCCTTTCCGAGTGCGCACCGTCATAGAAGAATAAATCCATGAAAAATCTCGAACAAACCATCTATAGCACCCTACTAGGCCCAAAAATATTCTGATCTCAAAAACAATATTTGGTTACTCCCATGGAAAAACTGCACCAATCTTTTAGGGGTCCACCGAAACCCCACATTCTGAGATCATGTGGCCTAGAAACTTTACCAATTTAGTCCATAAGGTACACTTGGAAAAATTTTCATAGATATGATGGTCCTAAAGAGAGCCCAACATGATTCGAAAATACTTCTCATCCTCCTTCTCATATCTAGAATAGACTAGGATGTCATCCACAAACACTATAACAAAGTAATTGAGATACTGGTGGAACACCTTGTTCCTAATCTCTATAAAGACTATTGGAGAATTTTTCCACCCGAAAGGCATGACCAAATACTAAAAATGGCCATATATTCTTCATAACACTGTTTTTAGGACGTTCTCCTCTCTCACTCTAACTTGGTGATAATTGGAAAGTAAATAAATCTTAAAGAACCACCTTTCCCACTTAAGCTAATCTAAAAGGTTTTTAATTTTGGGAAAAGGATAATTATTCATGATCTTTACCTTATTCAACTTCTGATAGTCAATTCACAATCAGAGAGATCCATCAGCCTTTTTAGAAAATAGCACTGGAGCGGCCCAAGGTGAGATTCTCAGGAAAATGAATCCTTTGGATTCTAAATCATCCAGCTTTACCTTTATTTTCATTAACTCGGTGGGGGCCATACAGTACAAGGGAAGAGATATCGGTTGTGTTCCTAGTACTAAATTGATGGAAAACTCTACATCCCACTCTGGTAGAAAACTCAAAAAATCCTTTGGAAAAACCACTATGAATTTTTCCACCATAGGAGGTAATCCACCCTCAGGAGCACCACCATCATCGTCCAATGAAAGTGATGATAACTAAAAAATTAGATTACCCAACCTTGGGAGTGGAGGTCTAGCATGACCCGACTAAGGATCCTATTCACCATGAAAATCCTGAGTACTACCATAAGGTGCCACAAAATTTACTCTCCACTTATAACAATCGATGTGTGCCTGAAAACACACCATAAAATCAATAATGGGGATCATGTCAAATATTTTCATCTCTAATACAAGAAAATACCATTCCAACTTGACCCTTGATATGGTTAGTGCACAAGATAGACACCTAAAACCCTTCTCTCTCTTCTTACAAAGAGGATTTACCAACTCCATCACATATATATTATGCTCAATTGGTAATTTTATTACATCAAAAAGGTAATCATAAATAAAATTAATTGAATCACTAGTATCAAAGAGAACAACATCTAAAGATGATGCAATGATAACGGTACCTCAAATTGTCATAGGCCCTTCATCCGATTCTGCAAGTGCCTAATTCCCTTCATGCAGCTGACTAGTCTTAGCCTGACCCTAAGAATGACCACTATCCTAAGGATTTTCCATGAACTTACTCTACTCAAAAGATTATCTAGCCCTACCTCCACGACCACTGAACTAAGAACCCGCTAACCTGGACGGTTCTGACTGGGATGGAATTGCCCTAGAAGCCACCGATCATAAACCACTCTGATATGGGCATGCCACTTTGAAAAAATTATGCAAGTGTCACATTGCTCCACACTAGTGACAAGGTCTGGGATGATATGTGCATGCGTGTTTTATGTTCCCTGCCTTCCCACATTGATGGTTCAAAATTGACCCAGCATCGGAAGCCACTGACGAAGATAGTCGGGAAGGATGGCCTGAACTACCACCTCCCTTCTTCCCATGCTCATCCTGCTTCCTCTTCTTTTTTAATGAACTACCACTACCCACAACTAACACATATCCCCAAAATTTGGGCTGGTAACTATGATAGATTTCTACCATCATCGCATGATCAACCACTTCATCATAGGTCTTAAGTTTGAAAAGAAAAATATGAGATTAGATCTCTAGCTACAACCCCTTCTCAAACCATTGAACCTTCATTTTCTCATTGGAAACAAGCTCGGGTGCGTGTCAAACTAACTCAGTGAAGTGGTTAGAATACTACATCATAAACCAATCTCCCTAGGTAAGATCCATAAACTCTTAGTATTAGGCATAGGCCAAGACCTCAGGACAATAATACTCATTGAAAACAACTTTAAAGTCTTTCCAACCCATCTACTCATGCTTTCCAACTTTCACCACTGAGTCCCACCAATTTTGAATGGGACCTTATAACATAAACAAGGCACAATTAACTATAACAACCTAAGTAGTTTCAAGGAACTCAAATATACACTATATCTTCCTAGTCCATTATTTTCCTTCCTGAGGTTTCATGCTACCTTAGAAAGAAGGAGGCTTGTTCTTGATGAACTCCTAATCCTTGTCCTTACCAGGACCCAGTTCGACTTCTCTAACCTGAGCATGACTAGATACTATTCCTTGTCCCAAAGCTTGGATATCCCAAACCACTACTTCCATTAATCTCTGATCAATTTTTGAGGGAGAACTCTCTCCGGCCTCTTCCCACGGTTTCATAGGAATTCTCTAGAGAGGCATTTTTATACAAAAAAAATAACCATGAGAAAAACTATCAATAAAATAATCAACGCATATTCTAAAAAATTTCAACAACAACAAAAATTCTCAAACACTTTCACAAATCAAAACATAATCAAATCCATCATGATAACAAGTCATCCAAACCAAACTAATCCATCCTCACCCAGTGTCCTTATACAGTCTGCATCTCATACATCTCACCAGGAGGAGGACTAAAAATCCAAATCCCAACATCCCATGGTGACTCAAATCCTATAACATGGTGTGCTGGCCAAAAACTCTACTCACAACCAGAACCTCAATCCCTAAAAGTCCAAGATCCATTATATCTAGACTCTTCCCCAAATAACATAATCTAAAAATAGCATGACCTTACTCTGATACCATTTTTTCATGAACCAACCCGGAGTGTCATCCAACCCGACACCTGAACCAATTAATAGAATGGATTGAAGGGCATTCTTAATCCCTATGGGCTAGAAACTAGTTCTTGGGTATCAATAATATTATTTAGGAATGATTTAACCCATTTTCATAAGCATAAATAACCAACATAAATAAATAACACAACGATATATAACCAAATCCAAAAAAGGCATAACAATTTTCAGATTCAAGATTTTATAACTTTAGACAAAAAACAAAAGATCTATAACATAATGGGAACAACAAGACTATCCCAAAAACCTCCATTAAACAGGAGGTATATCACCCTAAATCCACCACCCCCAACACCCGCATAAAGAGGAACTCTAGAAACTAGATCCACCATCTCCATGAAACATCTTTCCTTTACCTGAATCAAACATAAAAATGTCTACACACACCCAAATGTGTAACTAAGGTGTGATCTAAAGCCCGGTAGGATGCCTCCCAATAAAATATATTCCACGATAGAAACATTATAAGACAATTTAAATGTATGTTTTATAAAAAGGGGCTAGAACCATTTTCATAGTAAAAAAAATTAAAAGAAAAACGTGCTTTTCTTTTGAAATAACCAACAAGGAGTGTCGTATGCCAATAATAGGTACAACATCTCAAGAGATCACTAATTCATGGGAAACCCCTATAATAACTAGCTAAAATAGGACACTATGAACCTTGTATCCCGGTTAGACATGGTATAGAAACCATAACCCACAACATCCTCATGCACGATCCACTATAGGGGAATGTATCCCAAGGTCTAGTGTCCTCCAATAATCATCATAATTTAGTTAGTGTTGTAATCATTATTCCAACTAGATGAATCAAGGCCAAGCCACCTCCAATTCATCTAGAATACTATTCCTAGTCTTACCACCTAGATACCTAAGTGTACCTTCATTCTCAATTTTCATTTCATATATCACATATATCACTACATTCACATGAACACATGCCAATCATTATAAACACACTTGATAAACCACTATTTCCATAACCAAAACCTCTTTTAAATCCAAACACACTCCAAAACCAATTCAAAAACATGTTTCTCACCATTCAAACATTTTATCAAATACACTTAAGAAGAAAAACAAGGAATTACATGTGAAACACACATTTAACATAACTAATTTCCTTTAAAAACCCATCTTTTCACAAAAATGCATCATAAATCCTTTTAAAAACACATTTTTTACTTCATGAACAACCTATAAAACATAAAAAAGAAGAAAATAAAACATATTAAAATCAAAAAATAATGTTTAATCATGGAACCACCAACCTTAAGTGTATAAAACTCTAAAAATTGGTGCCAAACTATAACTGCACCATCAAGGGACCCTATAAAGGCAAGATTAAACCAAAAACATCAAGGTTGAACCCTAATAATCAAAATCCAAACCTAAATAGGTCACCCAACCCACTGGAGATATGAAACCACAATAAAGAAGAATAGGAACCATAGAAAAGATGAGAAATCAAAGAAAAAAACCGTTACTTGAAGGTTTCTTGAAGGATCCCCACCAAAATCACCTCAAAATGGAGGTATAAGGAATCAAGAAGGGAGGGAGGAGGTTCCTAGGGATGGAAATCCTAATTAGGGAAAGAAAGGGGTGGCAATTGGGTTAAATCCAAAAAGGGGAGAAAGTAAAAATCCAAATTTTAATGGCTTGGACAAGTCGCACGGTTTTCCCACACTGTTTTCCAAACTGTCCAGCAACTGTGTTCCCCTCACTATCCAAGAGGCACCTAACGCACAGTTTTCCTGCATGGCCTGACTTACCATGAAAAATCCATGTGGTAGCTACTTCCCAAAACCACCACCTACTACACGGTTACATGGGCAGGGGTGCATGGTTTCCCCTAACTGTGCACTAACCATGCGCCACATGTTGCAAGGCCCAAATTTTTCATTTTTCTCCAAAAACACTGTTGGCAACAAATTCTTTATGGGGAAAAAATTTTCCATCTTTGAATACACTTGAGGCATCCCTTGAGTTAAAAAAACATTCTGAGAATTTCAAGAGATACACGTGCAAGATCCATGGATTGCGTGTAAGATGAAGAATGGTGCATAAGTCTTTTACATGCCAAATGTGATGTCAAATGGAATTATTTTTCTCTAGACTCTCAAAAATGTCCAGGGAAGATACATTAAAGAAGACAAGATGGCACAAAAAAGGTTTACCCACGTGTAAGGTTCTTACGCACACAATTCTATGTCAACTGAGCACTTCCACACTAGCCTCCTTACACATCGCCACCGATATTTTTTCCTATAAATAGAAGGGTAACACCCCCCCCTCAGTTTAATGCTTTAAAAGTCGAATCGTCACTCTCATGTGTATAATCTTACCCCTTCTGTGATCATGTGAAAGTCTTTGCTTCAAGTTATAGGATCTTTCATGACAGGTCCTCCATGGGTCCCCTTTAGGGTGGGCCCAAAAAGTGCTTGACCATCTCCCATTTCCTTTTTTTCCTAAGTTAAATGCATGAAAAATACCCCTATTATGAGTAAGTTTTTCCCTTTTGTAGTACCTATTTCACCCAAACCCCCCCTTTTGCATGCAAGTCTCCAATATTGTGTGCACTCATTCCTATATGATCCATGGGTTTTCATTACCTCAAAACACCATGTTCGAGCCCCTTTTTCATGCGGCATCCATATCTTGCACACATTTCCTTCATGCGCCCCTCCAAGCTTGCGCACAGTGATTTCATGGTCCCCCATGTGGTGTATCATGTTGTGTTTCTCTACATAATTCTTCTTTGCATAGGTGCGCTAATAGATATTGCTACTTCACATAGTTATGCTAACATGGACCCATAAATTGACCACTCCTCCACCTCACACCCATTAGTCATTTTTGGTGCCTTCCCTTCCCCAAGTGTGGGTTGGAATCAGTTATGTAAGTATAAGGGGTGAGGAGTGAGTCCTCATCATCTGAGCTGCAGGATGTTAAAATACTTAGCACCAGTGTCCTCAACACATGATGTTAAATTCTGATTGTTGCATGCCTAGAAATTCTGAGTGGACCAGAAAGTGGATGGGAATATGATCCCTCTCACCCCTCTCTCCCATTGGTCTTTTTTTTCATGTGTGCCTTGGGTATTCTCCATGCCCACTCATCTACACCAGAGTGATATCCCCTTCACCTTTCTAGAAAGGAATGAGATTCTCCTCAGGCTTCCCTCCTATAGTAAGTCCTAATTTCCATCACCCTAGGCCACCTCAATGTGTAAGACCCACATCACCTCTCATGGCCACACCTTTTGCGACATGATCTTCATTTCTACTTCTACCTCTTGTTTCTCACACCAAGCATGACTCACGTGGGCTTAGAGTTAATAGTTACATTGAATCCATCTAGGATTCTAACCCTACCTAAGCCCCATGCACATCACCTCCAATGTACATGGGATTTGAGCCCTATATGCTAAATAGGGTACGTTGGATGCCTCCCTAAGTTTCAAGTCCCATAATCCATTTATTCCGCCTATTTCATAGTGGTTCACACATCGTCATCAATGTGTGAAATTAAACTATATACCTTATCGAACTATGTGTATTTTAATCTATGCATTCTAAAGAGGTTATGTAGGTAGCCTCCATGAGTTTCAATCCCAATAAACTATAAACTCTGGTGCTCCCTCCTAGGAATGTACACTCATTGGGATACTAACCATGTGTAAGCCCCAGAATGTTAAAGGGAAGCTAACCATGTGTAAGCCCTAATGTCATCTAGAACTATGTGCAATTTGATCCCTGTATTCTAAACGGTGTAACGTCCCAACACCAGTTTCCCAGAGTAAGTGCATTATTACATAACATTGGCATGATCACAAAATATCAAGTCTCGAAAGACCGATTAGTTTAGTAGCCTTGGAAATGTGAGATACATTCATAATTTTTACATTACTTTGTAAAATGAAATAGAAAAAAATTGTCTTTATTAACCACATTAATATCCCATAGAATATCCCGGTATTTCAATCATAATTTACTTCTTTGCATCTTGGGAAAAATAAAACATAGAAAGGGGTGAGCTCAGATACTCAGTAAGGATAACAATATAGCGGAAACTTTCACAAATAAACATAAAAATTTAAGCCAATGTATAAGAATAAAACAAAAGACATTTAAACTTGAACTTAAGAATAATATGGAAAAGATAAAATCAAATAATTCCATTTACTTATTCACATGGATATTCTACTATTCAAATAATCACATGCAATATCAATATCCACTTTCATAATGAAGGAATGCATAATGCCAGACTTCATAACCATATAGTCAAGGCCTTATGCCCAGACTAAAAATAATATTTTGTTAAACCCTTATTCCAAGACACTAGTTTGTCTCATGAGACCTACTGATGCATCGAGGATCTATAGCGGGCTCCACTCGTCACTTACTAAGTCCAATACATTCCTCATATGAAAAGGTTTAAACATAACATAAACATTCGTATTAAAACTAGCATACGAAATGTCAATATGTTATCCATAAACCATGAATGGTATAAAAATAACACATCCACAGTCAAAAATATCACAAAACCTTAAATACAATATGGAATATTTGTATCATAAATAATCAACTTGAAACAAGTGTAAAATCCATCAAAGGATGTTGACATAGATGAAATCAAAACTATTTGAGAGAAATATCTCCTTTTTTTAAATCATTTAAAGTCATATAATTATAAAATAAAACCTTTCTTTTGAAAATATTCTTTATATGCTTGTAAGGGAAGCTTCAACAATGTTATAATGGTGGAAAATAGTCTCACCTGCTGTATAAGTTAAAAAAACATTCTTACCTTAATTTTGTCGAAAAGGTCATAATGTACCTTGTTTGGAAAATGACAGAAAGATTCCTTTAAAAACATATAAGGTCAAATAAGGGTATAAATTACTTTAACCCATTTTCTAGTAAATAGTAAAAAAATTTGAAATACATTTTTAAGAAAACACAGATGTGGATGATAAAGAGGTCCCAGTAGATACTTAGGTAAAAACAACCTTGGATAATAAAGAGATTGTGAATTTAACCCTTACCTTGTACTTTTCCTTGGTCAAGGTTAGCTTAACCTCCTTTATAATGTTTAAATAATTGTTATTAAATTATACAAGAACCATATTCATTAATATGATATCATATATGATCTTCTAATATTTCTTTGTTAATGATATTTCAGTAGTATCATCATTTCAGGTGTTAAATGATTCGTTTCCCTTTAATTTTTTTGTTAAGTAAGTAATGTTTTTTATGGATAGGATGTATATTATTCATATTAATAATTATATTAAGTCTTAAAACATTATTTTTAATCATAAAATAAAAATTAGTCTTGAATGGATATGATGGGGAATGAATCTCATTGCGTTCATGGAGTCGGTAATCCGTACGTAGGCACGAGCGACAATATCATTATTTTGATATTAAAATAGTATATAATTGGATTTTATATCATATATAAAGAATCATTATCATTTTATATTCATTATTTACATCATTTATACTCATTATTATACCCATCCAAATGATGAAGTGTTTGAATAACAAACTACACCACAATATGGAGACGGTAAGCCATATGTACGCACGTATGGTGACTTTGTCATTCATATGATGGATAGAATAATGAATATGGTTGAACCATTTTTATAATAACATCACATTATATAGAATATACTGGAGTTATTATTTTATAATGGAAACAACAAATAAAGAGGAAGTGGAAGAAGAAAAGAACATGAAAGAGGTGATGAAATATTTACCTTTTCTTCGGGTTCTTCCTTTTGATTTCATAAAAAGGGATCCTTAGGTTGGCTTCATGACCAAATTAAGACCTATAGGATGAATTGAGGGAAGTTGGTAGTATATTAGGGCAGGTTTTAGATGATCCAAAAGGCTTTGGAGGTGTCAATTTTAGAGAAGGGGGAGTTCCCTTTTATAAGAGGGGTGAGGGGCACCTTAGGAAAAACTTAAAATATTATTTTATAATAAAAACATTTTCGGTTTTTAATGGATCAAAAGTGATTTATTTAGAGGATAATGTGGGGAGGGGTCTAAATAATCGCAACCAATAGGTTTTAGATAGGTTTATTTCACCATATTAACCTTATCATTTAGATTTAACTCTTAGTTAAATAGTTTGACATTTACCATGTCACTTTGTATTTTTATATTATATGGTTAATAAAATTACTATAAACTACCAAGAGAACCCCAAGTTGTTCATTAATAATATAAATATAATTATATAAGTCCTTTGGACAAACCTTATATTTTTAATAATATTATATCAATTAATAATATAGTATTTTTTTTTAAAACTATTTTATGTCAATTTTGACACTATTTAGTAATTTATTTTTGTTAAAGTCCTAAAAATTTTATTAATTCGAAATAAATTCATTAAATCAATCAAAAAATATCATATTAACCTATAAAATTAGTCTATGGCATCAAAACTTTCAAATTATATTTATTTTAACATTTATAATACCATTTATTTGATTCTTTAATTAATAAGGAAAATATTGCATCATCATTGTGTCATAAATAGATTTAATTATTCAATGTCTAAAAATTATAAATAAAATACCATTATGTAGTATATATTTTTAGATTTATAATTAATATTTATAGTTGAAGATATAACATATATAACCCTATGTAAAAATTGTTTTACTAAAAGATATATGCTTATGTCATTTTTTTATTTACTTTAGATTAATTAATATAAAGTGTCATTATCACTTACAAGTGGCTCCATGGGGTCCCGAAATAGACCCAAGGATTCCCATGGTAAGAAAAGTATTATAAAATAGGGTTATTACATGTGTTAGATAAATTATAATATTATTCGTTTACCCTTATTTACCGGATTTACCCTTTAACCATGGTAAATAAAATATTTACCGAAGTAATTATTCAAAATGTCTAAAAATAAAAGTTACCTGTTTATAAAATTTGGACTTCCTGATTCAAAATATGGAATCCATTTTTCCAAATTCAAAACACATAAGTGGAAGAAATTAATTTAAAATTAATTCCCACTATTGAAACAAAAAACGTGTTTTTATGAAATAATAATTACCAAAAGATTGACAATTGTTTATGTCCAGTTTAAATTTGAAATTATATCTAATGACCTAAATTATATTAAATGATAAAAATATAATATAATGACATATTAAAACCACTCAAATTTATAATTTAACACTATAAATTATTTATATTTAAAAAGTTGTTTTTAATTAAAATTTCGTATTTTTCACTATTCATCAAAATATGAAAGTTATCAGAAAAATAGAAAAAATTTATAATAAGATAATATCAATATTCTGAATCCAAAAATGAAGTATATTTTGAAAGATAAAATTTATAAAAAATAAAAAAGTGGGTATTACTATTCATAACGGCTAGTTTGATTGGTCATGGTGTGTTAGAATCTCGAAGTTGCGTACAATGCAAGCTATTTCATTATTCAAAGGGAAACATACCATGGAAGCTTGGGGTGTTACATTCTCCCCTAATTAAAATAATTTCATCCTCGAAATTTCTAGAATATTAC
The DNA here is from genome assembly GCA_963277665.1 of Viscum album. Classification (NCBI taxonomy): domain Eukaryota; kingdom Viridiplantae; phylum Streptophyta; class Magnoliopsida; order Santalales; family Viscaceae; genus Viscum; species Viscum album. The sequence continues at coordinate 928,765,080 of OY728127.1, forward strand.
TACATAAAAATATTCGGGTGGTTCTTTATCACAAGTTCCTCGGGTTCCCACGTTGCCTCTTCAATCTTATGGTTTCTCCATAGAACTTTTACCAGACGAGTCATCTGGTTTCTCAACACTTGTTCTCTGGTATCAAGAATCTTTATGGGATCTTCACAATAAGACAGATCAAGTTCCAGTTTAATTTCCTCATAGGTGAGTACATGCGTTGGGTCAGGCATGTATTTTCTCAATAGTGATACGTGGAACACATCGTGAACTTTGGAGAGACTTGGGGGTATTTCCAAATGGTAATCTACAGCCCCAATTCGTTCTATAATTTCAAAAGGTCTGATGTACATGGGACTCAATTTACCCTTCTTACCGAATTCTTTAATTCCCTTATATGGTGATACCTTCAAGAAAACATGATCTCTTACCTGAAATTACAAATCCTTCCTTTTGTTATCAGCATAGCTCTTCTGCCTACTTTGAGCTGCTTTGATGTGGGATTGGATAATCTTCACCTTTTCCATTGTTTCCTCAACAAGTTCTGGGCCTATGGGTTTTCTTTCACCAACATCATCCCAATAGGTTGGTGTGCGGCATCTCTTTCCATATAACACTTCATATGGTGCCATCTGAATACTTGAATGGAAGCTATTATTATAGAAAAATTCTACTAGAGGTAAATAGTGATCCCACATACCTTGAAAGTCAAGTGATAAATATCTCAACGTGTCTTCTAAGGTTTGAATAGTCCGTTTTGATTTTCCATCAGTTTGAGGGTGGTAGGCAGTACTCAAACGAAGTTTAGTATCCAGGGATTTCTGAAGACTTTTCCAAAATCTTGATGTAAAATGGGGATCACAATCAGAAAAAATTTATAGGGGTACTCCATGAAGTCTTAAAACTTCATTAATATATAGTCTTGCTAGAATTTAAAGTGGTAAATCTTCTCTTATAGTAAGAAAATGTTTTGACTTGGTAAGATGATCAAAAATGACCCATATTAAGTCATTCCTTATAGAAGTCTTTGGTAACCCCATGACAAAGTCCATCATAATATCATCCTATTTCCACTCAGGTATGGGAAGAGGTTGCATGACTCCTCTAGGATGTTGTCTTCCAACTTTCACTTGTTGAAAAACCATACATCTTGACACATAATCAGCGATCTCCCTCTTCATGTTGTCCCACCAAAAATGTTCTTTCAAATCACTATACATCTTGGTGCTACCAGGGTGTATAGATAAATTGGAGATATGGGAAACATCCAACAATTCTCTTTTCAGATCAGGTATATCGGGAACACTAAGTCTCTTCACAAATTTCAAAATTCTATCTTCATATACGAAGTCATTCAATATCCCATCATTCACAACTTTAATCTTCTTTTGAAACTCCTCATCACCAGTCTGAGAACACTTTATCCTTTATAGTAAAGATGGTTCGGAAACCATTTGAAAAAGTATTGATGTTTCACCTTCCATGGTTATTCCCATATCCATCTTTACTATATCCATGTATATAGGATCTTTTCCAACTCTCATCTCGTTCAAAACTCCATGATCCTTTCGGCTCAAAGCGTCTTCCACCTTATTTGCCTTCCCCAGGTGGTAGTGTATAGTGCCATCATAATTTTGAGTATTTCAAGTCATCTCCTTTGCCTCATGTTGAGTTCTTTCTATGAGAAAATATACTTCAAACTCTTGTGATCAGTATATATCTCACATTGTTCACCATAGAGATAGTGTCTTCAAATCTTCAAAGAAATTATTACAGCTTCTAACTCAATATCATGAGTGGGATAGTTATGTTCATGAATTTTTAGTTGTCTTGATGCATAGGCAATAACTCTATCATTCTGTATAATGACACAACCAAGTCCTTTATTTAATCATCACTATAAATAACAAACCCATCATTCCCTGGTGGTAAAGTCAAGGTAGGAGCATTGATTATTCTTCTCTTCAGTTCTTCAAAACATTCTTCACACTCTTTGGTCCAAATAAATTTAACCCATTTATGTGTGATCTTGGTTAATGGGTTAGCCAATCGGGCAAAATTTTGGATGAAACGTCGATAATAACCTGCTAAACCAATAAAACTGCGTATCTCAGTTATACTCGTCGGTGCTGGCCATTCTTGGATTTTTATTATCTTAGAAGGATCAATAGAGATTCCATCCATAGAGATAATATGGCCAAGAAAAGAAATCTCTTGAAGCCAGAATTTACACTTGTTAAACTTCCCATATAATTCATTTCTTCTGAGGGTTTTCAGAATAATGCGCAAGTGATTTTCATGATCTTCGTAGATTTTGAAGTATACCAGGATATCATTAATAAATACCACTAAAAATCCATCAAGATATTCCTTTAAAACTCTATTCATTAGATCCATGAAAATATAAGGTGCATTAGTCAGCCCAAACGGCATTACTGTAAACTCGTAATGCCCGTACCTTGTTCGAAATGATGTTTTCGGAATGTCTTCCTTATTCACACACAACTGATGATATCCAGATCGAAGTTCAATCTTTGAAAAATATTGAGCTCCATGAATTTGGTTGAATAAATCATCAATGTGAGGTAGGGTATACTTGTTCTTTATTATTATAGCACTGATCTCCCTGTAGTCAATGCACAACCTCATAGATCTATCTTTCTTCTTAAAAAATGACAGGGGATCCCCATGGAGAAACACTAGGGCGAATAAATCCTTTATTACTCAATTCCTCTAGTTGTTTCTTTAGTTCCACTAATTCCACAATGTTCATTCTATAAAGGGTCTTTGATATGGGCCTTGAACCAGGAATTAAATCAATTGAAAACTCAATTTCTCATTCTAGAGGATATCCAGGTAAATCCTCTAGAAACACATCAACATATTCTTGTACAATAGGTACATCCTCTATTCGAACATTCCGTTCCACACCCACAGTTATTTCATTATATTCCTCCCTAATAATTGAATTTAGTTGAGCTGTTGGGGGAGGATCTAGATAAGAATAAGGTGGTGATGTTTCTGCTCTAAATATAAGGTACTCCTTAGCATCATTGAAAATTGTAACCTCATTTTTCTTATAATAAATTTTCGCATCATGGTCTGAAATCCAATCCATACCAAGGATTATATCAAATTCAATGATGGGTATGATGATGATATTAGTAGATAAATAACTTTTATATGCCTTAATGGGGACCGATTCATAAAACTTTGTTGCAATGACACTTCCCTTATAAGTTTTGACTGAAAACTCCCTTATTAAATAAAATTAGAAATATCTAATTTTCTTAGAAAACTTGGAAGATATGAAACAATGGGATGATCAAGAATAAAATAAATCATTGGCTAAAGTTGAGGAAACCATTAAATTACCTATCACCATGTCTTTCTGAGCTTCAACCTCAGCAGTAGTGATCGCATAAGCTTGGCCTTGATCCCTTGTCCTTTTCTGAGGTAATTTTCCCTGACGCTTAGGACATTCATTTTCATAATGTCCCATCTCCCTACAATTGTAGCATTAAACATCAGTATCTTCTTTCTTACCCTTAAAATCAGGAGCTTGGTGGCATTTTTCAACACACTTTTAACAGACTCTCATTCCCTTCAGGAAATTACCGGGGTGTTTCTTCCCACATTTACTGTAGGATGGATATTCAACTTTTCCCTTTTTCCTCTTATTTCCATTTCTAGAGTGTTCTGCAGATCTCTTCTTCTCTTGCTTTACTTTAAAGTCATAAGACTTATAGAATTACTTTTCTATCTTGATATCATGTGAGACAATATATTCGTATGAATAGAAGTATTTTGATACTAATTCTCGATGGAGAAATGATTTTAACCCATAAAATAAACGATCAATCTTACTCCTTGGGTTACATATATAATCTGTTGCATGCCTTGATAACCTTGTAAAGTTAGCCTCATACTTTGCGACATTCTCATCCTCCTTTTACCTCAGACTCAAAAATTGTCTTTCCATATCCGCTTGATGTTCACGAGAAAAGTATTTTTCCAAGAAAATATCTTTAAACTCCCTCTATTCCATGTTTTATATTTATTCATCTTCCTTTGTGTTTTGGATTAATGACCACCATTGATCTATATCTCTCGTGAGGTGATAAACTGCCATAACAACATTTTCCCTTTCTCTACTTCCCAAAGCATGAAATATTTTCTCTAAGTAACTTATCCATTCCTCATCTACCAATGTATTTGTATTCCCATTAAATGTTGGTGTTTTTTGTCACACCCGGTTTTTTTGTCTTTGTATTGATCCGGTCCATTGGAAATCCTGATCCTTTTCATGGGTATTTGGTGAGATGAATCTTGAGTTTTGAAGTTTCATATATTTCTAACCACCCTAATTTGGGATCCCCATTGCTTGTTTAGGATTTTTTGAAGAAAGGGTGGTTACTTCATGATTTGGTCCAATCGTGAGCCCATTTCTAGTTTTAATAACCGAATTTGTTTCTTTTATAACTATTTTTTTCATCATTTTTCACCCATTAAACTTACCACATGTCCTATAATTATATATTAAAACTTCTTTATACTTTTTTTACCCCATATAAATTCATAATCATGGTGAATTGGGGTTACTTATTTATGTATTGGGCCAGCCCATGGGCCCATTTCCTATTTTTTTTAAAAATCATTTCTTTTATACCTTTTCATTTTTTAATCTTTTTCAGTGATTCCACCTCCCCCTCGAATCCAATAACCCTATCCTAACTCTAATAATCGATTTACCCTCTTTGGATCTCATATGAGTTGCGTATTAGGGAGAAAATTCTTAGGATACCACAAATCATCTAGAATTGACAAGGTAAATTGTATCATTAATAAATCAATCAATTAGTACTCTTTTGGCCACAAATATTCTTTCCCTAGTTCTTCCATACATTATGAGTCTCTACAAGAAGTTTCAATCCATTACCTTCTCTCTATGGTTTCATATCTAATGAAAGACGAAGAGTTTTCTAGGGTGAAAGGTTAGATTCCTTCTCCTTTCTCCTTCCTCTTCCCCCTCCTTTCATTATTTCTTGGATTTATATTTTCCCCTAGTATTGATCGACCTAGGGTTTTGTTATACCATGTTTTTTATGGGGTTTCTATTTTTTTAGGTCTGGTCTTTATAGTTTTAGGGTTTATAAACCTGTGGTGGGTGATTTCGGGTGTGTGTTTCAATTACGCGAAGGATTTGAGGTAGGATATCCCTTGCACATGCCTTTATCATTCAATTTTCATCATTTTAATATTTTACTAAACTTATATTAATGTTTATTATTGTTTTTAATCCTTTGTATAATTTTCTTGGTGTGAAAAGTGGTTGTTTAATCATTTTTTTGTGAAAGGTAGTGTTGTTTTGTCATGAAAGTGCTCAACAAGTGTTTGTTTAAATGTTCTGTTATCTTATGAAAATTTTTTGTGAGGTTTATAATCTAGTTTCTGGTATTTTTAACATTTTACAGTATCTTGAATGAAAATATTTCATTCAATTGGTGTTTTATTCCTTTTCACATACTTAAAATAAATTGTTTTGTTTAAAAAGGGCATGTCATGTGTTCGATAAATTGCTGGGTTGGCTTTTATGTGTGATGTGTGATTTAAAAGTTATTTGTTTGGATTTATAAATGAATTGGAAGAATTATAAATGGTATTTTTGGGTCCTTATATGGATTTCCAATTTGGATTTGGTTTTACAAACAAGTGGGTTTTGGTTTACAACATATTTTGGCCCGAGTTGCCCAAAAATGGACCGTTTCACATCTTTATAAAAATAGTTGTGTTTTGAATATGTAACCTGAGTATTATAAGAGATTTATAAATGTGGTTTGTTTTTTTAAATTGTGTTTATACACATCCTTAATAAAATTAAAATTCATACCTTCGTCAAACGTTAGTTTTGAGAAAATGTTTAAAGGCCCATTTGGAATTTCCAAAAAATGAAGGAGTGTTTTACTTGTATATACCAAGTTGTGCAATTGGGATTGTTTTATGGTACATGAAATGATTTTATTAAATGTTTTTAGGGATGAAAAATATTATTTGGTATGTTTTTTATGTGTTTTTATAATTGAAAGAGTGTTTTTGAATGAGTTTTATGTGCAAAGCCTCAATACACTTCATGAAATTGTTTTACGAAATTATTTAGCGGTTTGTTGATTCGTGTAAGAAATGTGAAGAAAGTTTATGGTATGTTTGTGTTTTTATGGTTTGGTAATGTAATTTGGATTTGAAATGTTTATTTGATAATATGTTTAACTTTATTGATCACTAAAGGGAATCCCGGGTATCTAGGTGGGCGGACGTGTACTAGTATGATAGTGATTCTGTGGGGTTTGGCCTCTGTTTCACGTAGCAAGTTTGACGATGACAACACTAACTAAACTATGATGATTATGATGATTGGTGACCACTAGTTTATGGTTATGTTACCTACTAGTGGTTTGTGCATGAGAATGGATATTTATTATGGTTACTTTCACCGAGATATGAGGTACCTGGGGCTCACAACTAACTAGTGCCTAGGGGTGTTCCCGTGAGTTGTGCTCATTAGCTATTTTGTACTCACCATTGGCATAAGGTGTGTTTGGTTGGTAAATTCAGTAGTGTGTGTTGTTTATTTAAAAGTGTACAATCTTTAAAGCATCCCTCATTAAAATAATTTTCATTTTGAAGTTGCACCTCTTTGAAAAATTGTTACTTGCATTTTTGGTTTATAAAACATGAAAGTTTTTTTTTCTGATAACTATTATAGCATGTAACATCATTTGAAAAACATACTTTTATATCTTTTATTTAAAACATGAAATTGATGTTTCTTTTATTTTAAAGGAAGTTCATTGGGAATAGAATATCAGGCTAACCTACTAAATTTTAATACTCACGCCTATAGTCTTCTTCCTTTTTTAGCCCTTGTGCAGGTTTCATATTGAGTTTGATCACCTTGGGCGACATTTTATCATTGTGTTGGAGAGTGACCATAAGTTTCACATGGATTTAGCTGGTCATCAGGATTGTTCAGTTGAGTTTTTGGTTTTGTTCAACATTTAGTTTCTTGTACAAATAATATTTAGTTCAATTTTTATATAAATTCATTTTGGGTTGTATGTTTATTTCTGTTGTTTGTTTGATTGTTTATATATGGGAAAAATCATTCCCTTGTATACTCTATTGATGCCCTTGGTGCTTTTCGCCATCCTGGGAGGATCAGGAATGCCTCTCGGGACTTTTCGCGGGCTGGCCTGGGTGACCGGTTTAGGGCTGACTCGGACTGGTTCGTGACAAAATGGTATCAGAGGAGGTCGGCTCTTAGTAGACCATTCTTTTTAGAGCACCCTTGTTATTTTGGTGATTTCAAGGTAGATGGGGTAGGATTTTTGGGACTTGAGGGGTAAGTGCAAGAATATTTTCATGAACTCATTCTCATTCTAATCCTCGGGTTTCCATGGGAAGTCCGGTTTTATTAGTGTCCTTTGTTCTTGTAGATTGTTTGGTGTTGGGATATGACAAGGGGAGTCTGACTAATGGCCTTCGTGAGCTCGCAGGGTCTGGCAAGCCATGTGGAGCTGGGTAATGGTCCTAATAAGTCTCTCTATGTTGGTGTTGTGTTTGACATATGGCCGCCAACCATATGGTCATGTCACCCACCGACACTAGTTCCTTTTTTTGGGTCTCTTGAACCTTTCCTGAATTCTGATTTTTTTTAAAAAAAATCCTTGTGTGAGAATTGTGGAAATGGGTTTTAAAGTAAGGATTTTATTTTCAAAAGTTAAAAAGGGGGTTTTCAAAAATTAAATATAATAATGGTTTTGGAATTTTGTGTTTGTGTGAAAAAAATGGATGGAAGTGGAAATGATTTAAAGGGATTGGATTATCCATAATCTAAACTTGTGGATTGTTGAAATAAAATGTTTTGAAATTGTGAATAATTTTAAGGTGATTTTGGATCTTTGTTTTTAATGGGGTATTTTTGAATGTAAAAAAGTTTTTAAATCAGATAAATTAGTTTTGGAAATTGGTTTTGATCAGTTGGTGTTTTACTAGAAAGGTTATTGGTCTCAATGGACCTCGGATTATGAAAATATACCTTGTTGAATTTTTAAAAAAAATGGGAAGGGGTTGTTTGGAGTGGCTTGGTTATTTAAAAAGTTTTTAAAAATTAAAAGGGGTAGGTTTTTAAGAAAATTGTTCTTAATTAATTGTGGTTTTTTTTAAATATGAAAAGGTTTTTTGACTTGGTGGTTGGTGTTCCTTTTGAAGGTAATTTTTTTTTGAATGATGTTTTTTTGTTTTAGCCTTTGGTGTTTTCATGGGTGCTCACATGCATGGTTTTATTTATATCTGGAAGGATGGACTATATGGTATGGTGGTTGGGTTCCTGGGGTGGCATGTAAATGTTCATGTGGGTGAGACTTGATGAAACACCATTGGTGAATGTGTAAACCCACCAAGTTAGTTTGTTTTTCAAAATTATTTTGAGATGAAAAATTGTGGCCTTTTTTAAAACCAATGGTTATGTGGCTTGATTTTTCTATGTCTTAGAAGAGTTGTTTATTTGGTTAGCTTCCTTGTGATCTATAATTCATACTATTGTTGTATCTTGAGATGAGATCTTGTTGGTGGCTCGGTTTTGGAGTAATTTTCATTGGGTTTCTAAAGATGTGTTTGATGTTGTGATGTGGCCATGGATAGTTCTCTGTTGGAAATCTATCCTACTGATCAACCTAAGTATTCATTTCAAATGTTAAATCGACCTCTTTTTATGATGTCTCAACCTGTTTGTTAGAATAGAGAGCTGTTTGGGATATATTAAAAGTGCTTCTAGGTCGTGATAATTCTTTTGGACAGAGCAGTTGTGTTCGGTGATGTTGATGTGTTTCTTTTTATTCCTTGTCCATTCTTCCCCTCGTTCAGAGTGAGACAGAATTTTTATATATATCTATGAGTTCCCATTTAGATAAAGGTTTTTGTTTGGTGAGAAAGTGAGTTTTTTTAGAGGTGTGATCCTTATCACCTGACTGCGGTGCAGCAGATGCTTCAAGAATCAGTGCTCCAGCCATAGGCCTCAGAGTGAAGCTTTTCACGCTGTCAGGAAATCGACAGAGGTGTGGAGTGCTCGATTAAGATCCTGCCTCCTCTGTTTTGGTAAGTTAGTTTCTATGTCAATGTTTTGGTTCCTAATTTATATTAATTTTCCTTTTTTGCAACAAGCGTGGTGGACTTAACCCCTCACACAGTGTCTAGAGTTATGCCTTCATGGATGTGGGTTTTCGATCAATGTCCCTATGTGGACCTCCTGTGAAAATTGGGTGTGGTATTGGTGTTACCTATTCATAGGTGGAGAGTTTTTGGTAGTTTCTTTTTTTCTTTTGTGGTTTCAGTGGCCAAATTATTGGGTCCCCTTCCCTCCCCTCCCCGAGTGGTGGGGGTCCAGATCCATGCTGAAAGTCTTGGCCCAGTTCTTGTGCCCTCTATTCGGAAGTGGGTGGTATAGATGTCCATGTTGTAACCATATTAAATTGGTATCTTAGGTTTTTGTAGGAGAGTTTTTTTGGTCTTGTGTGAGTGAGGCCCAATTCTAGCTCATGTTGAATTCTTGTCTGTTCGTTGCTAGTTGGTTTCTAATGGTGGGGAGACCCACCATGGGTCTCTTGGATTTTCAACCTAAGAACATTTCTAGTGCTAGTTGTTTCTTAATGGTGGGGAGTCCATTCTGGACTCCCCTAGAATATTTGGTTTTTTTGAGTTCTCTTTGGTTTGGTTGATGGTTAGGTTCATTAGGAGAAGTCCCAATAATCGGGTTCTTGGCTTGGTTATGGAGGTTTTGGCTTGATTTTTCCAATGATTTTCTGGAAGTGGTTGTGAGTAGTGTGTTTTTTTTTTGAGCTAGAGGATTAAAATCCTTTGATGGTTGATGATATTTATTTTTATTGAGAGTCTGGATAATTTTGATAGGTAATCCTTAGGTGTTGATTTTTTAGCTGGAAAGTGTTAAGGCTTTCCGGGGGCGGAAAGCTTTAATGGTGGGGAGAATTGTCACACCCGGTTTTTTTTTGTCTTTGTATTGATCTGATCCATTGGAAATCCTGATCCTTTTCATGGGTATTTAGTGAGATGAATCTTGATTTTTTAAGTTTCATATATGTCTAACCACCCTAATTTGGGATCCCCATTGCTTGTTTAGGAGTTTTTGAAGAAAGGGTGGTTACTTCATGATTTGGGCCAACCGTGAGCCTATTTCCAGTTTTAATAACCGAATTTTTTTCTTTTATAACTCTTTTATTTTCATCCTTTTTCACCCATTAAACTTCACACATGTCCTATAATGATATAATAAAACTTATTTATCCTTTTTGACCCCATATAAATTCATAATCATGGTGAATTGGGGTTACTTATTTAGGTATTGGGCCAGCCCATGGGCCCATTTCCTATTTTAACAAAAAATCCATTTCTTTTATACCATTTTCATTTTTTAATCTTTTTTGGTGATTATACCTCCCCTAGAATCCAATAACCCTATCCTCACCCTTATAATCTATTTACCCTCTTTGGAGCTCATATGGGTCGCGTATTATGGCAAAAATTCTCAGGATACCTCAAATCATCCAGAATTGACAAGGTAAATTGTATCATTCATAAATAAATAAATTAGTACTATTTTGGCCACCAATATTCATTAAATGGTTCTTCCAGACATTAGGAGTCTCTCCAAGAAGTTTCAAGCCATTCCCTTTTCTCTAGGGTTGCAGATCTAATGGAAGACGAATAGTTTTCTAGGGTGAAAGGTTAGATTCCTTCTCCTTTCTCCTTCCTCTTCCCTCTCCTTTCATTATTTCTTAGATTTATATTGTCCCCTAGTATTGATTGACCTATGGTTTTGTTATACCATGTTTTTTTATGGTTTTTATGTTTGTTTAGGTCTGGTATTTATAGTTTTAGGGTTTATAAACCCGTGGTGGGTGATTTTGGGTGTGCGTTTCAATTACGCGAAGGATTTGAGGTTTGATATCCCTTTCACATGCCTTTATCATTCAAGTTTCATAATTTTAATATTTTAATAAACTGATATAAATGTTTATTATTCTTTTTAAGCCTTTTAATAGTTTTCTTGGTGTGAAAAGTGGTTGTTTAATCATTTTTTTGTGAAAGGTAGTGTTGTTTTGTCATTAAAGTGCTCAACAAGTGTTTGTTTAAATGTTCTGTTATCTTTTGAAAATATTTTGTGAGGTTTATAATCTGGTTTGTGGTATTTTTAACATTTTACATTATCTTGAATAAAAATATGGCATTAAATTGGTGTTTTATTCCTTTTCACGTACTTAAAATAAATCGTTTTGTTTAAAAAGGGCATGTCATGTGTTCGGTAAATTGTCCAGTTGAATTTTATGTGTGATGTGTGATTTAAAAGTTATTTGTTTAGATTTATAAATGAATTGTAAGAATTATAAATTGTATTTTTGGGTCCTTATATGGATTTATAATTTGGATTTTTTTTACAAACAAGTGGGTTTTGGTTTACAACATATTTTGGCCCGAGTTGCCCAAAAATGGACCGTTTCACATCTTTATGAAAATGGTTGTGTTTTGAATATGTAACCTGAGTATTATAAGAGATTTATGAATTTTTTTTGTTAATTTAAATGTTTTTTATACACATCCTTAATAAAATTAAAATGAATACCTTCGTCAAAGGTTAATTTTGAGAAAATGTTTAAAGGCCCGTTTGGCATTTCCTAAAAATGAAGGAGTGTTTTACTTGTATATACCAAGTTGTGCAATTGGGATTGTTTTATGGTCCATGAAATGATTTTATTAAATGTTTTTAGGGCTGAAAAATATTATTTGGTATGGTTTTGATGTGTTTTTATAATTTAAAGAGTGTTTTTGAATGAGTTTTATGTACAAAGCCTCAATACACTTCATGAAATTGTTTTATGAAATTATTTAGCGGTTTGTTGATTCGTGTAAGAAATGTGAAGAAAGTTTATGGGTTGTTTTTGTTTTTATGGTTTGGTAATGGAATTTGGATTTGAAATGTGTATTTTATAATATGTGTAACTTGATTGAGCACTAAAGGGAATCCCAGGTATCTAGGTGGGCGGACGTGTACTAGTATGCTAGTGATTCTGTGGGGTTTGACCTCTGTTTCACATAGCAAGTTTGATGATGACAACACTAACTAAACTATGATGATTATGATGATTGGGGACCACTAGGTTATGGGTATGTTCCCTAATAGTGGCTCGTGCACGATAACAGATATTTATTATGGTTACTTTCACCGAGATACGAGGTACCTGGGGCTCACAACTAACTGGTGCCTAGGCGTGTTCCTGTGAGTTTTTCTCATTAGATATTTTGTACTCATCATCGGCATACGGTGTGTTTGGTTGGTAAATTCAGTAGTGCGTGTCATTTATTTAAAAGTGTACAATCTTTAAATCATCCCTCATTAAAACAATTTTCATTTTGAAGTTGCACCTCTTTGAAAAATTGTTACTTGAATTTTTGGTTTATAAAACATGAAAGTTTTTTTTTCTGATAACTATTATAGCATGGAATATCATTTGAAAAACATACTTTTATATCTTGTATTTAAAACATGAATTTTTTGTTTCTTTTATTTTAAAGGAAGTGCATTTGGAATAGAATATCGGGCTAACCTACTGAGTTTTAATACTCACGCCTATAGTCTTCTTCTTTTTTTAGCCCTTGTGCAGGTTTCATCTTGAGTTTGATCACCTTGGGAGAAGTTTGATCATTGTGTTTTAGAGTGACCATAAGTTCCACATGGAGTTAGTTGGTCATCGGGATTGTTCAGTTGAGTTGTTGGTTTTGTTCTACTTTTAGTTTCTTGTACAAATAATATTTAGTTCAATTTTTATATAAATTCATTTTGGGCTGTCTGTTTATTTCTGCTATTTGTTTTATTGTTTATATATGGGAGAAATCGTTCCCTTGTGTACTTTATTGATTCCCTTGGTACTTGTCACCATCCCGGGAGGATCGGGAATGCCTCTCGAGACTTGTCGCGGGCTGGCCTGGGTGATCGGTTCAGGGCCAACTCGGACTGGTTCGTGACATTTTATCCTCATGAAGCAGTCTAACATTGATCCTCCGTGTTGTGGATCAGGGTGCTCCATACGGGTAAGGTTATTATTCATAATCTGAGTGAGTTGTCCCAGTATAGTGATTAGTTGATCAGCACCAGTTTCATCACCATCTCCTCTATAATTATCTTGAGAAAGAGCGTAATCCCTACATAGATTATGTGCGTTGATATAGTTTCTATTCCTTCCACTCGGTGCCATTTCTAAACAATGACATGCACTAGATTAGTTTAACAATCGAAATACATAATTCCAAACTTGTAAAACACTTAACATAAATTGAATAGTTTGTGGATATAATCCATAATCATACAAATGTTTTCTTTGGGGAAGTATATAATCATAACTACTTCATAATGGTTTGTAATGAAAATGAGAATTATCCTAAGCATATCCCCTGAGAGTGTCGTAACCAAGAGTGCAGCAAGGCCCGGTGTCGTGAACCAGTTCCTGTTCGAGTCTAGCTCAAAGTAGTGTTTTTGGGTTTTACCCCTAGGTACATCTATGCCAGAGCCACCTCTACCTTCTTGTATCCAGATAGGGATTTATTTCTTGGAAAACTCATTAAATATCTACATTACCAAAATTCTAGGAAGTTCTTCTATACTAATCCTCAAAGTCTATCTTAGGGTAATGTGCTCTAATCAGAGTTTATATAAATCTAGTTTCCAAAGTTTGTACTAAAATTCCTTTGACATCAACTATAATTCCCTGACCCTAGTTTCCCAGAGTCGGTGCATTATTACATAACATTGGCATGATCACAAAAGATCAAGTCTTGAAGGACCGATTAGTTTAGTAACCTTTGAATTACTAGATACATTCATAAGTTTTACATTACATTGTAAAATGAAATAAAACAAAATTTTCTTCATTAAACACATTCATATCCCATAGACTATCCCTACAGGTCAATTATGATATACTTCTTTGTATCCTGGTAAAAATAAAACATAGAAAGGGGTCATCTCAGATGCTCAGTAAGGATAACAATATAGCGGAAACTTTCATAAATAATCATAAAAATTTAAGGCAAAGTATAAGAATAAAAACAAAAGCCTTTTAAACTTTAATTTCATCATAATATGGAAAAGATAAAATCAAATAATTCCATTTACTTATTCACATGGTTATTCTACTCGTTGAATAATCACATGCAATATCAATAGCCACTTTCATAATTATGGAATTCATAATGACAGACTTCATAACCACATAGTCAAGGCCTTGTGCCAAGACAACAAATAATATTTTGTCAATGCCTTATGAAAAGACACTAGTTTGTATCATGAGACCTACTGATACATCGAGGAGCTATAGCGGGATCCACCTGTCACTTACTAAGTCCAATTCATTCCTCATATGAAAAGGTTTAAAAATAACATAAAAATTCCTATTAAAACTAGCATACGAAATGTCAACACTTTATTCATAAACCATGAATGGTATAAAAATAACACATCCATATTCAAACATATCACAAAACCTTCAATACAATATGGAATATTTTTATCATAAAGAATCAACTTGAAACAAGTGTAAAATCCATCAAAGGATGTTTACATAGATGAAATTAAAACTATTTGAGAGAAATATCTCTTTCCTTTTTGGGGAAATCATTTAAAGTCACATATTTATAAAATAAAACCTTTATTTTGAAAATATTCTTATAATATTTTAAGGGAATCTTAGATGATGTTATGACGACAGAAAATAGCTTCACCCTCCGTATAAGTTAAAAAACATTCTTACCTTAATTTTGTCGAAAAGGTCATAAAGTAACTTGTTTGGAAAACGACGGAAGGATTCCTTTAAAAACATATGAGGTAAAATAAGGGTATAAATGAATTTAACCCATTGTCTAGTAAATATTAAAAATGTTTTGAAATAAATTTTTAATAAAACATGGATGTGGATGATAAAGAGGTCCCAGTAGATACTTATGTAAAAACAACCTCGGATAATAAAGAGATTGTGAATTTAACCCTTACCTTGTACTTTTCCTTGGTCGAGGGTATGTTAAACTCCTATATAATGGTTAAATAATTGTTATTAAATTATACAAGAACCATATTCATTAATATTATATCATATATGATCTTCTAATATTTCTTTGTTAATTATATTTCAGTAGTATCATCGTTTCGGGTGTTAACTGGTTCGTTTTCCTTTATTTGATTTGTTACGTAATTAATGTTTGTCATGGATAGGATGTATCTTATTCATATTCAGAATGATATTAAGTCTTTAAAAATTATTTTTAATCATCAAATGAAAATTATTATTGAATGGATACGATGGGGAATGAATCTCATCACATTCGGGGAGTCAGTAATCTGTACGTACGTACAAGCGACAATATCATTCTTTTGGTATTAAAATAGTATATAATTGGATGGTATATAATATATAATGAATAATTAACATGTTATATTCATTATTTAAATCATTTATACTCATTATTATACCCATCCAAATTATTAAGTGTTTGAATAACAAAATACACCATGACATGGAGACGGTAAGCCGTACGTACGCACGTATGGTGACTTTGTCATTCATATGATGGATAGAATAATGAATATGGTTGAAACACTTTTATAATAACATAACATTATATAGAAGATATTAGATTTATTATTTTATAATGTAAACAACAAATAAAAAGGAAGTGGAAGAAGAAAATAACTTGAAAGAGGTGATGTAATATTTACCTCTTCTTCGGGTTCTTCCTTTTGATTTGATCAAAAGGGCTCCTTAGGTTGGCTTTCAGACCAAATTAAGGCCTCTAGGATTAATTAAGAGAAGTTGGGAGTATATTTGGGCGGGTTTGGGCTAAGCCAAAAGGATTTGGAGGTGTTAATTTGAGAGAAGGTGGAGTGCCCTTTTATAAGAGGGTTGAGGGGCACCTTAGGAAAAACATAAAATATTATTTTATAATAAAATAATTTTAGGTTTTTAATGGATCCAAAGTGATTTATTTCTAGTATAAGGTGGTTATGGGTCGAAATAATCTCAACCTATAGGTTTTATATAGTTTTAGGTCATCATAGTAACCTTATCATTTAGATTTAACTCTTAGTTAAATAGTTTGACATTTACCATGTCTCTTTGTATTTTTATATTATAAGGTTAATAAAATTACTATAAACTACCTAGAGAACCCCAAGTGGTTCATTAATGATATAAATATCATTATATAAGTCCTTTTTCTGAACCTTATATTTTTAGGAATATTATATCAATTAATAATATAATATTTGTTTTAAAAACTCTTTTATGACAATTTTGACACTATTTAGTAATCTATTTTTGTTAAAGTCCTAAAAACTTTATTAATTATAAATAAATTCATTTACTAAATACTAACATGTAATATGTATCTAGAAAATTCGTTGATGACATCAAAGCTTTCAAATTATATTTATTTTAACATTTATAATACCATTTATTTGATTCTTTCATTAATAAGGAAAATACTCCATCATAATTGTGTCATAAATAGATTTAATTATTCAATGTATAAAAATTATAAATAAAATACCATTATGTAGGAAATCATTTTATATTTATAATTAATATTTATAGTCGAAGAGATAACATATATAACCCTGTGTAAAAATTGTTTTACTAAATGATATATGCTTATGTCATTTTTGTATTTACTTTAAATTAATTAATATAAAGTGTCATTATCACTTACAAGTGGATCCATGGGGTCCCAAAATAGAACCAAGGATTCCCATGGTCGGACATGTATTATAAAATAGTGTTATCACACGTGTTAGGTTAATTATAATATTATTTGTTTACCCTTATTTACCGGATTTACCCTTTAACCATGGTAAATAAAATATTTACCGAAGTAATTATTCAAAATGTCTAAAAAAAGTTACCTATTTACACAATTTGGACCTCCTGATTACAAATATGGAATTTATTTTTCCAAATTCAAAACACATAAGTGGCATAAATTAATTTAAAATTAATTCCCCCTGTCAAAACAAAAAACATGTTTTTATGAAATAATAACTATCAAAAGATTGACACTTATTTATGTCCAGTTTAAATGTGAAATTACATATAATGACCTAAATTATATTAAATTATAAAAATATAATCTAATTAAATATTAAAACCATGAAAATTTATAATTTAACATTAAAAATTATTTCTATTAAAAAAGTTGTTTTTAATTAAAATTTCGTATTTTTTACTATTTATCAAAATATGAAAGTTATCTAAAAAAACCAAAAAATTATTATAAGATAATTTTGATATTAAGAATCCAAAAATGAAGTCTATTTTGAAAGATAAAATTTATAAAATTTCAAAAATTGGGTATTACTATTCATAACGGGTAGTTTGATTGGTCGTGGTGTGTTAGAATCTCGAAGTTGTGTACAATGCAAGCTATTGCATTATTCAAAGGAAAACATACTATGGAAGCTCGGGGTATTACAACCAAGGTACATAGGATGCCTCTCCATGGTTCAATCCCATCACCCACTTCCATAACAGTCTTTCCCTTGAGTCTCTATGTCTCTGGAGGATCAGGTCCCAACCCAAGGTTATACTTCCTTTGGGTCCTTATCCACGCACTCCATTCCTCACGAGCTACCTCCTTAGGTATCTCATCAACCCTCTCCCAAACTACATGGACTTTGATTCACAACCACTGGGATACATAGGAATTCCCCATAATGTTCAAGACTGACACCATCACCTTCACATTGGTTCCATCTCATTTCTTTCATCCACTACATATAACCCTCCTTCATTCGTCTTGATTCTTACCCAGGACACCACATCCTGGTGTGATCACACCATTCATATAGAAATCAACCATGCATAATCCCTATCCATATACTCCATCACCTCACCCTCATCACGGCGGGGTCCCATCATCCATATAGGTAGCTAACAATGCATAACCCCATCCCTCCAATTATTTCTCCTAGAGGTACCTAGGAATATAACCATGCGTAATACCCACACAATCCACATTCACTCAACCAAGAGTGGTCCTCTTATGAAGGGAATATATCCATGTGTAAGCCCCAAAACACCCTTTCAAACTATATGGGATTTGATCCCTGACTTCTACATAGGTTATGTTGGAAGCCTCCATGTGGTTCAATCACAGCCAATGGTAAACCTCAGTGCCCCCCTAATTAGGGTCCACGCTCCTTGATCCACCCTTAGTAGTGTCTATATCAGCCTTCATGGTATGAAATATTCCCTTTATGGGACATTCCATCCAGTTTTAGTCCTCATTAGGCGTTCTGATCCATTCATCTGGTAAACCTTTCAGATGATCCCTCCTAGAGATATACCCATCTGATCCACCTTCATAAGTGTTCTGATCAGTCTGATCCATCTCCACAAAATGTTAAACTCGTGGCATAACCCGTTCTAAACATGGTATTCCAAGGAAAACCTCTGAGACATGCCTCTATCATAAGATACTCCACAATCAATATGGGATTCTTATGACAACCATGCTTTTTATTACATGCTTAAACATGATTTATTACATAATCGTCACTTGATACAACATAGAAGATTGAGAGGTATAATGTATTTTGGGATTAGGATCAATACATAACAACTTAAAACATGAAATACAACATCTTTATTGAAAACTTCCTTTACATGACCACTACTTCCCTCATACTTAGCATTGCATGGGATAACCTGAGGACATGCATAATAAAAGGGTGAGATATAAAGCCTAGTAAGGGAATAAACACGGAATAACATGAGGAATACAATAAACTTTATACAATAGGAATATCATTAGATAAAAATAGAATCATAAACATAAAGTCATAATTAAGCATGATAATCATAACATGGAAATGTGGCAACTCTTAACATGAAATTAGCATGAACCAAGGCTCATTGCACATAGAGAATGAGTAAACCCTAATTGCACATGAAGTATGATTAAACCCTAATTTCACTTGAATTATCATGATTCAACACCCATTGCACATAACGTATCATGATACTAAACTTTACCCAATGCATTGGAGTGCTATCAGGGTGCACCCTTCTTAAACATTTCATTTAATGCATAAGTGTGCCACATGGATCATAAAACATTGAATCATTAAACATAATAATTTATTCCATGATAAAATAATTTTGAATACATACATGAATCTCTTTAAACAATAAGTAAATGTGCATAAAGGTGAATACCCTTGATAGAGAAATGGGCATGGTATTCACTACACAATGACTTTGGCTTGGAAAATCGTGGTGCAATTTTGGCTGCATAACGGCGTGACATAAGAACTCATAAAAATGGTTGATGAGAGAGAGAGGGGTGTATCATAATATTTATATGACATGGACAGTAAGGGGGTCATATAGATACATGTCCCAACAAATGTAATGGAATTTAGATTCATGATACAAAAGAATTGCTTGAATGTAAATGAGGAGGGGGAAATTCCTTTCGGAATTTCAGCATAGTAACGGGTGTACATGGGAGGAATTTATTGAGAGAGAAAGGGGTATCCCATAATTCAAAAATAAATAGGGAAGTATGGGGGAGTTTAGAAACCATACCCCAACATTTATAATTGAAATTAAAAAGGCATAACAACTTAAAGAAAATTGGACAAAAATGAGAAAGGAAGAAAAACTCTTACTTGGAAGTGTGCTTCCAAAGGCTTGAGAGAGGCTTCTTGGGAGCTTGGGGCACCTTGGAAGGATTCTAGAGAGAAGATGGAATAGTTTTGATGAACTAAAATGTCTTTGAGTGAGGAGGAAGTGGGAGCTTGGGTGGGTTTATATAGGAAATGAGAGGGAATTGTTTATTATTTAGGTTTGGAACACCTCACATTAAACTAATCAAAACCACAAACCATGCCATGGTTTTTGTCCATGGTTTTTGCCAAGGGGAGTGGAAAAAAATATTTTATAAGGCCAAAGTCCGAAATTCTTAAAATAATAGGTTTGCTTATTCGGAGGTGAGTCACACTCCCAAGGAAAACAATTTAAAAGGACAAGATGTTTAATAAGTCATGGAGGATCCACTAAGGCATCATAAAATTAATCAAAAAAATCAAAAATCACATTATTTTAAGGATAAAAAATATATTTTCAGAAAATATCATTTATAGTATTTTATTACATCACTATTGGGTCATTATGATATCATAAAACACATTATATATTTAAACGGTATTTAATTTTTACCCAAAAATTTGACTATCTCAGAAAATTATGAAAAATTCACCATTGGATAATTTAGACATCCTGATTCCAGAAATAATATTCAATTTATCTAAATATTTTTCTAAATATTTTAATTTTCACTTTTAAAATAAAAACCGACATTTATCAAAAATTCATGGGTTTTGACAAAATGGCTTTCAAACCTTAATAAAAATTACAATTGCATTCATAAAATTAGACGATCATTTATATTTAATAAAAAATTAATTAAATAATAATAATATTTTATTAAAATATTATTTAATTCAAAAATTCATTAATTCATCAAAATATATTTCTTAGTTTAATATTAACTAAAAATATTATTTGTGCTTTAAAAACTATTTACAAGGTAACAATAATAAAATGAAAGTATATTCAATATTATATACAAAAATAATGTACATAACCATAGTACTAGGGTCTTGTTACATAACCCCTTAAAACACCCGCATAAGACCGAAGGGTGAGGTGTGTGATGGTGACAGACTCTTCGGGTGGCTCGGATAACATTGCTCGGGTGGTAATCTCTATCAACTTCCACTTCTCTCGTAGGCGGTTCAATTCAAGATTAACTTGCTCAAGCTCGCCTTGAGCTTGGTCAAGAGTGAATCCTAATGACGCCAATTCCTTTCCAAGCTCTGAAAAATGGGCTTCATACGGTGAAAGTCTACTGGATGAGGCTATCTCTTCCTTTGTCTGAGTAAATTGGATTTGTTAAAGCTCATATGTATACTAATCATGTTATCACTATTCAACGGCTACATTTTCAACGGTCACAATTCTTAATGGTATTTTAAAATCCAAAAACATAAAACAAAAGAAGTGCATATGTTGTATAAGCATTTCACATATCAAGACATTTAATTAGATCAAGAGGGATTTTCATTAACAAAAGTTTGGGTTGTTACAATGCTTCTAGTTTACGTTCCCTTGAGAAGCCCTCTTATAAGGGAGAATTTAGGTGTACCAATGTTCCAGCATCCAGACATACCAACGATGCCCAAGGTGAATACTATCCTGACCTAAGGTTGCTACCCTAACTTGAACCTTTGAAATGTCCTGAAAAAAGAATCATAATTAACCGGTGTCCACAAAGAGATGGCATCGAGAGGTGTTTCACGAACAACATATTAATCTATAAGGGAGACCCAAACTGGACGATGGATTTCGAGGAGGAATCCATAGAAGGAGGGAATGACATCCCATCATCCCATTTCAATAAAGGATCAAACATATGTTAATAAGTGATGAATGATTCCCACCTTTGTAAAGCAGGAATACGAGGCAATAGGGACGCTCGTTGTGAAAGCAGAGGACGCGCGCGCCCTGGCAAAAAGCATTGGAATCAAAAAATGTGAACCCAATGTGAATCTATTCTACTCAAAATGGGGATTAGTAGTGTCTGAGACATTAGTATATAAGCATGTCACCAGATATATCTATCCATTTCCAAGTCTTGCTAATAAAATAGTGGGTCTGGCATGGAACTCATCGGAATTCAGGGTAGTTAAACGTTGGGCATTCTGGTCTGCGACATCGTCAGTGTGGATCTTTATATCTAGTCATGGAAGAATGAGTGGTGTTGGGGCACTGGGAATTGCTTTCTGACTATCTATACTGATAGTTGAATCTCCCTGCTTTTTAGGAACCAAGCTATAGGAAACTAGTTGCCTTCCGCCCACAGACGTAGGGACAATAGAAGTGTCAATGTGGTGATCCTACATGACTTCACCTCTTCCATAACATTGTACATGACCATATCTACAAGTATGGGCAACATGGATCCATTTATACCCACTCCAACATTCAACCATTTCAAGAGCCTCTCCTAAGAACGTTCATATGACTCCCACGCCTACGCCAATGAGGTGAGGTACACCCGAGATATCCTAGCTAGGACTACCACCTAGAAGCCACTGAGGAGGAATCCCAAAAATATAATTCAATGCCACCAACTAATCCCTTAGGCCAAAGAACAAGTGGTATACACCCCTACACCACCATCTTGAGTCCGGCTTACTTAACGTCAATGTCAGGCACAAGCTCAGGAAGACACCTGTCAGGGGGAGTCATATTCCATAGATTTAGTGGCCCGTGCCACCCAAGGCATATTCTATCAGGTCCCTGTCACTTTAGATCATGGATTCACTATTTCCCAATCATAATTGAGACCTCATCCACCCCATGGGAAGGCCAGGTTGACTCTTTCGATCGTCGGCACATCCAGCAGTTGTCGCGGGACAACCCTTGATGATAAGATCTAGTACGAAGGTCATCCCCTTACCATCACCATCCATAGTGGAGGTCCTCCCTACTCTTGTACTCAGTATGGAGGTCCTCCTCATATTTATAGCATTATTCCAAGTGTAGTTATTCCCCATCTTGTCAACATCTGGAATGAATCCAAATAAGGAGTCCCTCCTCATATCATAGATTATCAATGCGTAGGTCCTCCTAGCACCATTCCCGGCTCAAGAAGAGGCCCTCCCCACTCCGAAAACCATCCAAGTGAAGGTCCACCCCACTTCACCAGCACCCAAAATGAAGGTCCTCCCCATGTTCAATTTAATCGATATAAAGGTCCACCACATGACATTATTTCCAATCAGCATGGAGATCCTCCACATGCCACAAGTAACAAACATAGAGCCCCTCACCATGTTCTTACCAGCTCCAAAAGAGCTCCCCATCAGCTCCAGCACTCCCAACTACGGATGTCCTCCCCACACATTCAATAGCCAGTATGGAGGTCATCCCCATATACAAACTCACAAACATGAAGGTCATCCCCATGTCTCGTTTGATATTTTCCTAGGTGCTCCTCACACCTCATTTCACCAAATCGAAGGTCCTCCCCTCTATCATACCCAATATGGAGGTCCTCCCCATGTTCTAATCATCAATTAGATTGGATCTCCTCCCTACCCCCTTAGCATTCCCAATGTAGGTCCTCCCCACTCTAACAACAATAGATATGTAGTTCCTCCCCATATCCCATCTAGCTCAGACGAAGGTCCTCCCTAGTCTAGCACCAACTTACATGTAGGTCCTCCCCATATCCCATACAGCTCTGGAGGAGGTCCTCCCCACTCTAACACCAACCTGCATGGAGGTCCACCCCATGTCGAAGATCTACCCTGCCCTAAAGATTCATTCCGAGGCAGAATGGTGAATCATCACTGTCGGGGGAAGAACTCCGAGAAATGCCAGATCATTGTTAATTTAGTTTGATTTTCATATTCTGAAGCAGAGTGTGACTTAATGATGAAACCTTCACCCCATACTCTCTATTAGAGTCTGAGGTAGGAACTTGGTGTGTGATTTTTTTCCTCCTAGAAAGTGAGATGCACCATATTCCCAAACCCCTCCATAGGTATATGAAGGAGGAGGAATATTTGGCTCCTTTATAGGTTCTTTCCATGAAGTCCTCTCTATAATCACCAGGGTCATTCTATACCTCAACCTGAGATCATAGAGAGTTGTTCTGTGGATTTTTAAATAATGAGAATCATCCAAATTTGGCACCAAAATATGTTGTTTTCAAACATGAAGCGGTTTTCAGCACCTCATTCTATAGGTAAATGATGATGTGGTAAGTATTACCCCAGAGGGATAACCCGGTATGTAGTTTCTTGTCAGTCTACGCGACATCCTCTCTATTAGCTAGTCCTCAACCATAGCAGTCCACATCAGTGTTGTTGTTGGTTCCTCATCCACCCCCAGTCAAAGAATGGGGAAACCAATGGCCAGATCCCACTTTTGAACGAAGGATCTTGGGGGAAACTCTCATGGTAGACCAGTTTCTTGAGATGTTATAGATGATCATGACTTCATACTTTGTAATTTTTAAGTCCCTCAACTAGGAAGAATTCATGTGTTTCCACTGAACCCTCTAGGAAACACATTTCCTCCTTAGTGATCAATGGTTGGATTATCCAAAAAGCCAGGAACATTATGATGACATTGTCCAGAAGTGCTGCATGGTCGAGTTAGTTATGCTACTTGTGGCTCAACATCATGAATCGTTCATTTATCACTAGAACCTTCAGAAATTATGTGTATGGATCTTTATCATGATCTGTAGATTTATTATGGAGGAATCCCAACATGTCCAAATCTATGGATGGGGACATTATGCTACTCTTGACTTTAGTCCCATCCTACATTAACTCTACTTACCAGGTGATATCGAGGATATGTCATCAGGTGTGGTCACAGTGAACATAGATGACCTTAATCCACTAAAGTAAAAGGATACTGAGTAAGGTCTTGATGAATAAGAATCACCTTCTGGGATAGAACAGTACCATGTGGACACTCATACGGGCATCATCGCTCTCCAGTAAATACAATTTTTTGGCTTTACACAACCTTTCGAGTCATTTCCTTTTGGTCAGGACCCCAATAAGGGCCAAGGACAAACTGGGACTATTTATCCCTCTAAATCTATTAATTTTCAGAATATGGAGGATTATATTGATAATTACATGTTTCTTCAACATCTCACGAAAAAAAATTCATCGATGAGCTCATTTTTGAGCACCTTGTAGAATGGAACCTAGACTACGATGATCCTTGGTATGATCTTATATGTCCTCCACTGGGGTAGCAGGGGTGGGAATAGGTCCACCTTGTCTAGTAACCTCCTATTGATCTTGAAAATCCCATAAATATTGATAGGATAGAGCCTGGATCTTATGGAAAATGGCCATAGTATGCATCACCAAATCCACATGAGTTGTCTGAGAATACTTCTCTAAACCTAGATCAAGCTCTTCCTCCAGATGATCTATAGGTCATTCCTTTAGTATCTCCTCAATCTGATCTCTAGGCCCTTCCACATACTGCTCTATCCGCTCCACAAGCTATTGATCCTATCTATCATGTTGAAGAGCCTGATAATGCACTAGTGGTCAGGAATCCTCACCAAGATAGGAGGCCCTGCCAGGGTGATCTGATGACCACTCTCATTACCTGCCTTGAGGACCTTGATACACGATAGGTCAAAATCCCAACTAATGGAAATTTGTATTCGATATGGGTGGATGATATTCCAAAACACCTAGATTTTTAGAATCTTAATTTTTCCACATTCAATAGGATGGATGACACATTATAGCATATGGACCACTTTATTTCGAGGTGTGGACTCATGTTGGGAACTTCAGTGCAACAGGAAGCTACCAAGCTCTGGTGCTTCATACAGATATTAGAACGGTCCATGTTTTTCTGGTACAACCAGCTACCCATTGGGTCTATAACTATTTGGGAAGATCTTCTCAGGAATTTTCTTTATCAATTAAACTCCACCACTCATAAGAATAGTATTTTTGAACTCTTCAAGTGCAAGAAAAGGTCGGATGAGTGAGTTGTAGACTTTTTTTCTAGGTGGAAAGTCCTCATGTATTCATTCAACATGCTGCTAAATCAAGAACAATTACTGATGATGTGTATAGGGAATGTAATGATTGAACTGGTCCCATCCCTCATCACTCAGAATTTCCTAGGAAGATTTCAGGATTTTTTTGATATGGCTGAGCTCCTAAAGGAATCATTGCAGCAAGCTAAGCAGGCACACCCATTGCCTCATCTTGCTCCTGCAAGAAGAGCTGCTAAGGTTGATACTACTATTGTTGCATGGGTAGAGGGCCTCATTCCACTGTAGTTGTTACCGAAATGGCCGCATCCATAGCCTTACCGAGGGAAACATCCTCAAGCCCAGGCTCAGCCTCAA
The DNA here is from genome assembly GCA_963277665.1 of Viscum album. NCBI lineage: Eukaryota > Viridiplantae > Streptophyta > Magnoliopsida > Santalales > Viscaceae > Viscum > Viscum album. The sequence continues at coordinate 928,791,156 of OY728127.1, forward strand.
GATCAGCATCACCCACCTCAGAATCGATTAGTGCCACCCTATCTAGCACCACCACCTAGGCGAGATAATTAGGTTCCACCTCCTAGTCAGGATTCATCCACTCATCATGGATAGGCTCCCAGAGTTCCTTTCCCAGATAGAAGAAACTATACCTACTCATTTGATGAGGCACAAGTTCCCGTCTATTTCTAATGTTCCTTAGAGTAGGGAATCCTGACGTTTCCAGAATGTAGGAGGCCCTAAGAGGCTAATATCACTGATCGCCCTGACTGCTACCCCTATCTCTAATTATTTGGACATACCCTCAGGCAATGATATATGTTTAAGGACTAGCTCTTGGACCAGATTGACAATAATGTAGTCATATTGGGTCTTTCCCTGGCATAGGTAGTGTGTGTTTATGAAATTCCTAAAAGTGACCATGAAGGTGAACGGTAGCAGGTCTCCAATCATGAGTCTTATAAGTATGATGGCTAGATGGATCGCAAGGTAGTTTCCCATGCTCATGATATCATTCATGCCCATTTGAATTGGATTGAACCTTATGAATTCACCACACCTCCTCTAGTTGTTTCTTCTACATCCACATCTCAACTTTCTACCTCTCAGAAGAGAAGGTGTCGATAGTACAAAGGAAATAAAATCCCCCCACTAGTGTCGAATCCATCTCTCATTTTTGGAAACTTCATGCCTCCATAGATGGGAATCGCCCCCATGATTCACCCAGTAATGTAGGATTCATCAAGTGATGATAAGGAGTATACCTTAGTGAATACCATCGAACTGGTGGACCCTAACATGGTTCTAGGTGACGAGGAGTATCAGGTAGGTCCTCCTAATGTCCCCAGTCAGTGCCATCGTCGAATTGGATGTGTCTATATGAATCGCTTAAATGAACAGGTTAGAACATCCAGTCAATCCATTCATGGCACTGAGACCAGACAATAGGTTCAGTGTAGATCTTAGCATGCACAGTCCTCTCATCTCATCTCATCAGATTCCCTTCCACCACTGTTTGTGCTACTTGACTAGGAAGAGCTGCTATGACCACATTGTGATTAGTTATGTACAGCTATGTCCAGACCTCAGTCATCCGATGGTTAGTTGGTAGTCATTTTTCATAGTTTATCTAGTGAGAAATGGGATATCCCTAGCACCATCCAAAATACACTGGTTCATCCAATAGCACCTATTATATCTCCTTCCATAGAACATCCTCCTACCAGCAGAAATGTGTACCTAGCATCAAAGTATAATGTGCTTAAGAAACTTTCTATAATTACTACAAATCTCTCAATCCTTGAGGATATCCTAATAGAGGATATGCATGAAGCTCTTACAAAGTCTTTAAAAAGCCTCATCCAGTTCGAGATAGAGGTAGTGGCCGCCGAAGCCTTTCATGCTGAGGAAGCCGAGTGAGAAAAATTCTAATCCATCATCTTGTTCTTAGAATAAGATTAAGGCTCTCCTGTATAGGGGAACATCCACCCATTTTACATCACTAGCTAGTTTAATGACATGGAGGTACGTCGTTGTCTTCTCGACATAGGTTATGGGATCAATCTCATCCCAACCCGGATGCTCCACAAGCTAGGAAAAACTAAAGAAGATCTAAGTCCCTCTAACCTAACTATTTTGGGTTATGATAGGATAAATAAAAGGTTGTGTGGAAAAATATCCCTAAAGACCCGGTTTGGTGGCCTGATTAGTGGTACTTAATTCATGGTTATCTCATAGGACACTGCCTACAATGTACTTATGGGTAGACTCTAGCTCCATATACACATATAAGTTCCCTCCTCATATCATCAATGCCTCAAATACTCCCTCAGCGGACAAGTGGTTGTTTCCCAAGGTGATACATCTCCCTTTACCTCTTGTGAATCCTGATACCTAGACACCGAATATTATAGGATAAAGGACAAATAGGTTCAGGCTAATGTGGTTGAGCACAATACCATTATGGCTGACCCATGGACAGACTCGGATGATGCTTTCATCCTCTCGATTCACTGGTTGGAGGACACAACCCTAGACTTGGGGAACTACTTATTAATTTTTGAGAATAGGGGAAGACACATTCCCAGGTACAAGGAAAATCAAAAGATTACATTGTACTCCTACATGAATCAGGCTCAAGTCATACCAGAGCCCCTTTCCCCTTTGAGGCATCATAATGTTTTCCCTATAGAAACAACAATATGAAATACCTGCTTGTTTCTCCGAGATGGATTGAATATAAAAAAGATGACATGCCACTACAATTTTGATATTATCAAGTGTGGCCCCCTGGGTCGAAGACCTGATGTAATTAGGTCGATAGCTTTTGTCGTCATGGTTTCAACAGTGCAGGAGTCTCCCAGTGAAGATTATTCCACTACTCAGGCTAAAACAAGTCCTTTAGGGTTGGAAAGCTCAAAATAATTGGCTCATTCCAATAATCCTCTCACCTTAGATGATGAATAGGATTTGGAAGACACTACTCCCTCATTTGAGGAAGGAATTTCCACTATCATTGATGATTTGGTATAGGTGAATCTCGGCACTGAGGCAGACTCGAGGCCAATACTTATTTGTGCAGCTATGTCTACAGAGGAACAATATCAGTATGTGTATTTCTTGAAGTAGCATCAGGATGTATTCACTTGGAGTTATGATAAGATTCTAGGACTAGATCCTCAGGTCTTTTCCCACATTCTTGGTCTCCCAGTAAGTCATCGCGGGTTCAAACAGCCTCCTAGAAAGATTCACCCCTCTCATGGAACTGCGATCAAGGCTGAGGTTGATAAGATAATTAAATCCAAGTTCATCAAGGAATTTTAGTACCCAAGATGGTTGGCCAACATTGTTCCCGTCAGAAAGCAGAACGAATAGATCAAAGTCTGCATCGACTTCTAAGACCTCAACATCCATTGTCTGAAGGTTGATTTTCCCCTTCCTTTGATGAAGTTATTGATTGAAACTATCACTAGGTTCCATGATCGCTCAATCATGGATGGGTATTCTAGGTATAACCAAATATGAATAGCCCCTGAAGATGAGGATTCCACCACCTTTAGAGCACTGTAAGGTACCTTTTGTTATCTGGTAATTCATTTCGGTCTGAAGAATGAAGGATCCACCTATCAGCATGCTATGCACCACATATTTAAAACAATCCTCAATACGTTAGTGGAATTCAATGTGGATGATTTGGTTGTCAAATATAAATAGTGTCAGTACCATCTTAGAGATCTTGAGAAAGTGTTTGGCTTCCTCCATTCCAACCATCTGAAGATGTACCCCTTGATGTCTGCCTTTGGGGTTACCTCTAGAAAGTTTCCCATCTTTGTTGTCAGATACAGAGGCATCGAGATCGATCCAAAGAAGATTAAGGATATCAGTCAGATGCCTCCTCCGAGCAACCTTCAATAGCTCCAAGGTTTTTAAGTCTACTTAGCCTATATATGTTGATTCATTGTTAACCTAGATGGAAAGTGTAAGCCCATTTCTAGACTTATGAATCAAGGTGCTGCCTATAAATGGGATGAAGAGTGCCAGACCACCTTTGAGGAGATCAAGCAGTATCTAATGTAGCCTCTAGTTTTGATTCCATCCATCTCTAGAAATCTGTTGGTCCTTTATGTGACTGCCTGGGAATGATCCCCTAGCTCCCATCTCACCTAGAAGAATTAAAAAGGAATAGAGAATAGTTTTCACTATATCAATCACATACTTCTCGACAGACAGAATATAGATTCCTATATTGAGAAGAGCTTCCTCACACTGGTTTTTGTAGTGTAGAATTTGTGATGTTGTTTGTAGAATCATGGTATACAGATGGTGTACTGCATGGACCCGCTAAAGTAGATTCTGAACCTCCCCATGTTGAAATTTCATCTAGCTCAGTGGGAAGTGATCCTTCAATAGTTCAATATCAGGTTGTTCCCATAAAATTCTATCAAGGGTCAGGCGCTGGAAGATTTTATGGGTGCCCATCCAGCCCCCACGGAGCAGTCCTAGGGTATTGAATTTTTATATGAGGACATCCTCTCAGTGGATCAAGTCATTCCATGTTGGAAGATGCACTTCAATGGTGCCTCATGGAGCTCGATCGGTAGATGGATCAATGATCCCAGACTCAATAGAGTAGGCCTAGGTATTGTCTTCATCATGCTTACACAGGTTGTCTTTCCCTATTCATTATTGTTGTTAGAAGGTTGCACCAACATTGAGGCAGAGTATCAAGCTCTCATCACTTGTCTCTATTTGGCCCTTGAGATTGATTTTCCCAACCTACATGTGAATGGGGACTCTTAACTAGTCATAAAATATATTAATGGTGACTATTTCGTCAGGAAGTCAGAGCTTGTTCCCCTGTTAGAATGCACTCGTGAGCTGATGACCCAGTTCCCTTCTTGGTCGGAGGTCACTCATGTCCCATGATGACAGAATGGTCAAGATGATGTCTTAGCTAGCCTTTTCATATCTCTTGCAAATCCTGACTATGATGACATGATCATCCATGTGGAACATCGAAGGGTCATTGCTCCTGTCACTCCGGATGATGATGACAGTCATAAAGTAAGCCATCTTACCACCAGTTCTTCCAAAACTAGGACCTCCAGGTCCCCCCGACATAGTAGAGGAGACCTCATATTGGACAACACCTTTCATTAAGTATCTTCAGTATATAAATCTCTTGATATAAAAAAGTTGAACATGAGTGAATTCGTTAGCACGTAGGGAATTTCACCCTCCAGAGTGATCCCCACCTCGAGAAGATCCTCTATAAATGTGGGTTAGATGAAATTATCCTCTGTTGTATTCAAGGAGATGAGATTCCCTAGGTTATGTGGTAAGTTCATGCCAACTCATGTGGATCTCATCAAACAGGGTTGAAACTCTCCCACCATATTTGAATTTTGGGATACTTTTGGCACATTGTGGTCCATGATTGTATATATTTCTCCAAGTGGTTCCACACATGTCAGATATATTACAAATTTTTGCATCAACCACCGGATCCCCTCCATACTACCAAGTAATCTTGGCTCTTTGCAGTCTGGGGACTCGATGTCATGGGACCATATCCACCAGCAACAGCTTGCCAATGCTGATTCATTCTGACTATGACAAATTTCTTTTCCAAGTGGGAAAAAGTAGTTCCACTTAAGGAAGTTAAGGCCCATTATATCATTGATTTCATGAGCTCCAATATCATCCATCGATTCGGAGTCCCTCACGCCATTCACACCGATAAAGGCTCCAATTTCTAAGCTACTGAGCTGAGTAAATTGTATGCCAAGTACAACATCCAGTCTAACCATACTTATCGCTATCATGTGATAGAAAATGGATAGATTGAGGAATTAAATAAGACCCTCTCCAACATTCTGCAAAATATGGCTGGTTAGAACAAGAAAATTTGGTCGTAAAATCTCCCCAAGATGCTCTGGGATTATCAGACGACAACTTGAAATTCCACCCAGGCAACTACATATTCCCTAGTATAGAGAACAGAGGTAGTCCTACCCATCGAGATTTAGTTATCATTGCTTCTTATGGATATATATGACCAAAAAATGTCAGACATGATAGTCGAGGTCAGTCTATCTGAACTATAATCCCTTGATGAGAACAAGCTCTAGGCCGTGCATAAGTTAGAGACGCATTAGAATAAGATAGCCTAAGATTTCAATAAGAAATTTCATCTCCACTCCTTCCTTCAAGGTGACATGGTATTTTCCCTAAGAATGATGATGATACCTTGTAGGAAACCACCAATTTTGGAGCCCAAATGGGAAGGATCCTAAATAATCCATAAGGTTTACCCTAACGTTGCATACTCTTTGGTCACCATGGATGGTGATCGGATTACTCCCCCCAACAATGATAAGTTCCTCAAATAATATTTTGCATGAGTGTGGTTTTCTTATCCTACATGATGATAAACCATATAGATTCATCCTACAGTCCAATCTCTATGACCTTAAACTAAGATCCTTATCATCTTAGATCCATGATGATAAACTGCATGACATCCCTATTTCATTATATGAGAGAACATCTCTTCTGGTCAGTCACCTATCATATATAATCTCATAATTATGTGTGTTTTGATTCCCATCCTCATGGGATATGTAGTAATTCCTAGAAATTTCTTTTTTGTTCTATCTGAAAATCATTTCATCTTTCTAGCCTCTTGGACTGAGTTTCCCCTGGGAGTTTGTAGTGTGGACGAGACCTCTTTGGTCCTCATTCATGTTAGGTTTGCAATAGTCTCACCATGCACCTCCCTTGGGAACACTCCCCCTTACTTTCATCCTTAACGCAAGATGTTCAACTACACGGTATTCAAGAACTATGTGTGGCTTAATTCTCATCTGCATGGTATACATAGCGACGCCCAAGAATTTCGTCTTTTGGCCCAACCAGAGGTTCAACTTTTTAGCCCCATGGCCTGAGTTTTCTTGGAAAGTCACATGGTGTGGTTGAGACCTCTTTGTTCCTCATTCATGTCGGGTTTCTTCATGGAACCACACTTCACATCTCCACATCAGGAATTCATCTTACGATTTGAGCCACATGACCCTAAATTTTCTACATATGTCCCTATAACACAACATTAAACTATGTTTCATTGTCCTAGACACATGATAATAAACTGCATCACAACCTTCATCCTCACCACATGATGTTAAACTACACAGTTCTCAAGATCTATGTGTGGATTGATTCTCATTCTCATGGGATACATAGAGATGCCTGTAAATTTGGTCTTCTGGTCCAACCCCAAATTTATTAACCTGTTTATCTCTCTTTGTCCTCTTCATCTGGAACTGGTCCACTACCATGCCACATACAAAGATCCCTCTTGAGTCTTATACCCTTAATATGATCCCTAGATCCCTGATATGCATCATCAACATACCTAGATTCATTGTGATGTAGAAATTAGAGTGTTGGACTCTGCATGGACATTCTCTCTTTTCATTTCCATGCTTCGTGTGTCCCTTTATTTAGGTCTCCATCATCTTTCATTCCTGAAGGGACCCCCTAATGGAATGGTGTATGGATTCTTCTCACCTTCCATCTTGGTTCAACACCCTGGAAAACATTGGATGATATTTTGCGACATGTCTCATATTTAAAACATGGTTAACAATTTACCCTCATTTATCTATCCCCATATCTGGTAACACGATATGGATGTTGTGTCTCAAAAAAGGTTAGCATTTATCCTCCATCATCACACCACCCTCATTATGACCAAAATATGGGATTTTGTGATTCATGTTTTCCACCTCCTTATGTTCAGGTATATTTCCAACACCCTCAATATTACCCCTCTATGCACCTTCGCTCATTAAGAAGGTCAATCAGCATCGTTGCGACATCCTTAACCTAAATTCTTTGTTCCCCTATTGTTAAATTTCATGTTTCATAGAAATACCCTTTTCTCTTTGTTTCCTACACCAAGCATGGATCATGTAGTATTAGGATTCATGGTAGGGTTTGTATATGCATGAAAGATCTACATAACTTCATGGTACAAACTCTATGACCTTAAACTAGGGGTTTGCATCCCAAGCACATGACGTTAAACTGGGAACTGAGGTCCAAGCATTAAAACATTAAACTATGTGAAATTTCTTATTGGGAATGTGTGATGTGTTTGATACCTCCTTGGTCCTCATTCACATTGGGTAGCTTCATGAAACTACATTACATATTTCCTCTTTGGAAAACGCATCCTCATAGTCCAAACTCTATGACCTTAAACTAAATATTTGATATCCTCTGCATGACATTAAACTGCAATATTACCCTGAAAAAGGTCCAGGATTCCCCATACTAATTGTGGGATGCTTCAAATTTATCATTATATAGGATTTCCCTTCCATTGTTGGCCTTCTACCATGCTGTGTTTTAGAACTATGTTTGGGTTGATTATCATCCTCATGGGATATGTAGGAACGCCCAAACATTTTTTTCTTCAGGTTCAGCCACAGGTTCATTAACCTTTTTGGACCTCTAACCCTAGTTATGGTCCTACCTCTATGACCTTAAACTAAGATCCCTATCATCCTACAAAACGTTAAACTACCATATGGTTCTTTCTACATGACCTTAAAAGGAATTTTCCTCTTTTCCTGTATGACATTAAACTAATTCATCCTACATGACATTTAAATTACACCCCATGTCCTTAACGCATGATGTTAAACTACATGGATACATCCCACACACATGACATTAAACTAGGAACCTTGGTCCAAGCAATGTGACCTTAAACTATTTTCAATACCAGGGTCTTTTTTCATGGGCTCAGTTGGGTCTCACCACTAACATTCCCTAACATGCTGGAGTGTGATACCAAAAGTTTCGAGTTCCATAAGGATATTTCCATGACATTTTAAGTCTCCTTAGGTTCATATTTTCACTATTTTCACATCCATAAGGACCCCTGGATAGTGATGGTCCCATACCACTTTGGATCACCTCCCATTCTAGGCCAACGCCCTAATGAATTTCTAGCAAAAAATGGTGAATAATGTGTTGCAAACATGGTCAAAAGATGATTATATATTTTCATTCCCCCACTTTAACTAGTAAAGTGGTCAACCTTGTGTTTTGAACATGGTCAACAGTGTTCCTACCCATCAATATCCCCTTCCATAGATCCAGATATCAGAAGTTTCGGTTTACATTCTTTCCGGTCCCTTGTGATCTAGTGGAGCTTTGACACCACTATTTTCTCCCTCAATGCACTTACGTACATCAAATGGGAAGATCCTATGTTGTATGCTTCCATATGTGATGGTAAAATCCAAACCTCACTGCTTGTTTCCCACAACAAGCATGGATCATGTGGGATTAAGAGTCTTGGTAAGTTTTATACCCGCATGGAAAAGTTGTGCAATGTTCCAAACTTTATGATATTAAACTAAGATCCCCTCCATGATTTTCTCAGGGAGTGTAGATTGTGTATGTGGGACTCTCCAGTCCCTACTCATATCGATTTTCCAGTAGCCACGCCATGCATATCCCTCTTGGAACACCTCCTATAATCCTTACCACATGACGTTAAAATGCACAAACTAGTCCTATCATATGACCTTAAACTACGACATCATCGTCCTGGCCACATGATGGAAAATGGCATAGCATGGTGGTGTTCTTGTTTGAGATAAAATCACCCTTGGAACTGGTCATTCACCATGCCACCTATCAAGACCTATATATGGATTGATTCTTGTGGCGACACCCATACTTTCCATACCAGTCCAGCCGCTCAAAAAAAGAGAGGACAAAATAAAAAATAAGAAATATCTAATATTTATCCTTCTGTGTATGGGTCAGACTAGACCAGTGAAATCACCCTTTTAAAAGTATGTTTTTATTGATTCCTATCCTTATGGAATGCATAGTGACACCTGAATCATCAATATTGGGCCTAGTCGTAATCTTATTTCCCCTTTTCCACCATCATCCTTACTACACTATGTTAAACTGCACAGAATGTACGAACTACATATGGTTTGATTCTCATCCTTATGGGATACATAGAGAAACCTAGACACTTCATCCTTGGGTCTAGCCACAAACTCTCCTAAACCCCTTTTTCCTCATCCCCCATGACATTAAACTATGAGTGAATTCTTCTTAAGTAGGTGTCGTTTGGTGTGGACTTCTGAGGTCCTCATTCATGTCGGGTTTCTTCATAGCGTTGCACTGCATATTCCTATTTCAGAAGCCTCATATTTTTTTAATAACTCTATGACATTAAACTAGGATCCTCATAAGGATATGTGATGTGGAAATGGTCCTGCTCGGATATCATTCATGTTGGGTCTTGAACCTTATCGCATCGCATATGCCTCTTTCCCATTTGTTCTTATTATTTTTACGGTGCGCAAGCCTCCTTTGGATCATTCATGTTGGATTCATTTCCTCCATTCCATGAAAAAATTATAGGAATATACATCATAGTCCATGCAACATGACTTAAAACTGTTGGCCAGGGTCCGGGCAATATGACATTAAACTATATGCAGCATCCTAGTCACATAATGTTAAACTAAACCATGCATCGTCCTAACCATATGACATTAAACTATGTGTCTATCATCCTTATTTTCATGATGAAAACTACATGGAATCCTAGTTCCTCTCCATAGGGGTTCTTTCTAGAAATAGTTTTGATCCTGGTTCAAACCGATATGCTCACACTAAAGTTCTTTCATCACGGTGGCATAGTTTCAAGAGTGTTGGAATCCTTTCAAACATTCCATCACTCCACCTCCATACTTTTTGTACCTTTTACTTGGATCCTCATCCTCTTTAATTTCCAAAGGAAACCCCTAATGGTTTAGTCCCATTCCATCTCAGATCACCCAACATCCTTGGTCAATGTTCTGAAGGACCTTGGTAGACATTTTTAGTTAGGACCCGTGTTTTTTAATATGGTCAGTGGTTATACCTTGTTTGTTTGTCCCCATTTCAAGCTAGCAGTATAGGTACTGTGTTTCAAATATGATCAACAGTCATCCCATATCATGATGTTGTGCTCGTTGTGTTCCAAATTTTGGGTATCATGATTCACACTTCCCATTCCATTTTTGTTTAGATTGATTCTCATGCCCCTGGAGTTATCCCGGTCGTGCACTAGAGTGTATTGGGAAAGGCATGTTGGATTCTCTCAAAACCCTTTTCTCCAGTCACATCCCCTTTCAACCTGAACATTCAGGGTGTTTATTAAATAATGAAAGACCCTAAGTACTTCATGTTTAGCTGTAAATCTCATATAAAATGAAAGATTATGTTGTTTCCCCTTGTTTCTCATACCAGGCATGACCCACGTGAGCTTAGGGATTGATTTTCAGTTACATCACAGATATAATTGAGGTTTAGTAATTGAAACAAGAAATAAGTATGTCCACACATTATGTTTAAAAACATGCAAGCAATAATAAAATTCATGTCTCATAAGTTTGGCCAAAATGTGGCCCTTAGGGATCTTCCCCTTCGATGAATACTTCAACACCGTCACTTTTTGGCATGTGGCTTCTAGAGTCTCTTACATATCCCTAAGTTCCCTCTCCTCATCAACAGCCATAGAGAAAAACTTATTGGCCCTGATCTTCATTTTTTCCCATTCATCTCAGAGTTCATCCACTTGATGGCTCACCTACACTAGCTCCTCTTAATATTCCACCAGCTAGACCTTCAATAGTTCAACGAGCCCTAACTGATTGGTAATGAATGTGGAATGCCCATTCATTTGATTTTCAAGGCACTGGATTTCATGTTCATCCATGTGGAACTTATGGATATTTTTGAATTTATTTTGGCACCAGGAAGAATCTAAGTGTTGACTACTCTCCCACATCTTCCCATCAAGATAGTCGCAGATCGTCACATGAAGATGGCAAGCATCCACCCCACTGAAACAGTGACAGTGAATCCAGGTGTGGAGTGACCCCATTAGACTCATCCACTATTCCTTTGGGATATCAAAAAAAAAATTATACACATCCATGCCATGCACCATGTCATACGGCTCTCCTTGGATGCATTGAGATCAAAATCATCCAGCTCTTCAGGGTCTTTAGGTTTGTATTTAGGGAAGATGGCCAGAAGTTCAGTGGTAGTATCTTCCTCCAGCATCCTTTCTGAGGGGCTAGGATCTATGAAATTTGGATGACCATATTCACTCATTTATTCTTTTGATACCTCACCTCCAACAACTTCAATATCTGTCATAGTAGCGGCCTCACCCATAGCCACAACCGACCACTCACTGGTCACAAAGGTCGGGTCAATGTGAGTGGTTGACTCCTCACAGATAGGTACAATCACCATAAGGTCTCCCAAAGATGTCCCAAACTCACCAGTCTTTCAGGATTTAAATCTTATGATCACTACATATAGTAAGGCACCTCGTACAATCAGAATATCAGATAAAAAATGTGGGTATATGTGAATAGATACTTACAAGAACTAAGTGCAGCTAAGTCAAGTGCTTGAGTCACCACAAGAAATTCCACCATGGGAGACCCCTTAGAACTTATTATCTCGATGATTGGAATAGGTTCCTCGTGAAAAATAGGTACTTCCTAGTATTCTGAAGTTGTCACTCTAGCCACTTCCATTGTTTCACCTCTAGATGCTTCAATCACAACTGGTATTCCGCCTTGTTCAGCATCAGATACAGACTCAGGGAGACATCTTTCCATGTCCATTAGAACACTCTCAACCCCTTCAGTAGGATATCCTTAATAATCAACAATTTTTTCTTGAATAAGAAAAAAATTATTATTGGATTTGAATTGTTGAAAGAGAAGGAACCGAGAAGATTTGAGTAATGGATTACCTCGAGATTCTTAGAGAATCCCTTATCAGAGTCTGCAATATTTCCACACTCCTATGGACTCCCAGTATGGTTCATTTCCCCTTGGGTATTCCCACCACTAGAATCTACATCTTCAACCTCTCCTCCCTCTTCTTCTTATTCCCCTTGGTCCCCCACATATTTATAGGTGTGTATCAGGTCTTCCATGCGTTCGCAAGGCACCTTACATACTGGATTCTAAATTTTTTGTGCACCTCCTTAAAACCATCGTTATTTTCAGTGTTTCCCTCAGAAGCCTACCTTCTAGTCCCCTTTTAACTCAGATTTTGAGTGGGAATTTTTGGTCATGAAATTCCACATAATGTCACAATCAGTCATCTTTGAATACACTGGAGGCATCCCTTGACTCAGAGAAACATTATGAGAATTCCGAGAGAGTCGCGTGAAAGATCCAAGGATTGCATGTAAGATAAAGAATGTCATGTAAGTCTCTTACATTCCCAATGTGACATCAAACAACTTTCTTTCACTCCGAACTCCCAAAAATGGCCAAAGAAGATGCATGAAAGAAGACAGGATGGTGCACAAAAGGTTGTACCACGTGTAAGGTTCTTACGGGCCCAATGCGACGTCAACCAGCCACTTCTGCATCATCCTCCTTATGCATCATTGCTAAGATTTTTTCCTATAAATAGAAAGGTACCCCCTCCCCTCAAATTAACACTCCATAACTCGAACCGTCTCTCCCATGCATGTAAGTTGACCCCTTTCGTGACCATGTGCAAGTCATGGCTTCAAGGTATAGGATATTGTGCGACAGGTCCCCCATGGGACCCCCTTTTGGTGGGCCCAAAAGGGCTTGACCATCACCCATTTCCTTTTTCACCTAAGGAAAGTGTGTTCAAAAGACCCCTCTTGCATGAAAGTCTTGTACTTTTATAGTACCTCTTTCACCCAAACACCTCCATTTTGCACGCAAGTCTCCAATCTTATGTTCACCCCTTTCTATATTCTCCATGGGGTTTCTTTACCTCAAATCACCATGTTCAATCCCCTTTCACACGTAGAATCCATATCTTGCACGCACTTCCTCCATATGGACCTCCAAGCTTGAACATAGTGATTTCATGATCCCCCATGTGGTGTCTCATGTTTCGTTGCTCTATCTAATGCTTCTTCGCATAGGTACACTAACAGTTATTTCCTCTTCTCATGGTTATGCTAACATGGACCCTCAATTGAACACTCCTCCACCTCTCTACCTTTTATAATTGATGCTATAATCCCTTCCCCAAGTGTGGGTTGGAATTAGTTATATATGTTTAAGGGGTGAGGAGTAAGTCCACATCATCCGAGCTATAGGACGTTAAACTTCCTAGCACCAACATCCTTAATACATGTTGTTAAACTATGATTTCCACATGTGTGGTAAGTCTAAGAGGACTAGAAAGTGGATGGGAACTGGAGACCTATACCCCTATCTCCCATTTGGATTTTTCACCATGTGTGCCTCGATAATTCTCCATGCCCAATCATCTCCACCAGAGTGAGATCCCATTCACCTTTATGGCAAGGAATGAGATCCTCCTCAGGCCTCCCTCCTGGAGTAATTCCCAATATCCATCTCCCTGGGTCGCCTCAGGGCATAATCCCCACATCACCTCTCTTTCCTGCACCTTTCACGACACGATCATCAGTTTTAATGTTGCTTCTTGTTTCTCACACCGAGCATGACTCATGTGGGATTAGATTTAATAGTTAATGTGACTACATCTAGGCCACTAAACATGCGTAAACCTCATTCCCCTCACTTCAAAACTAAATGGGATTTGATCCCTGGATACTAAAAAGGTATGTAGGAGGCCTACCTAAGGTTCAAGTCCCATAATCCATCTCTTCTATATGTTTAATGGTGGTTCATGCAGCGTACTCAATGTATGACATTAAACTGCATACATCACCAAACTACATAGTTTTTTATCTCTGTCTTCTAAACATGGTATGTAAGAAACCTCCATGAGGTTCAATCCCAATAAATGGTAATCTTTGGCACTCCCTACAAGGGATATACCCTATTTGGGCTGCTAACCATGTGTAATCCCTAGAATTTCAAAGGGTATCTAACCATGTGTAAGCCCCAATTCCATCTGGAACTATGTAGACTTTGATCCATGTCTTCTAAATAGGGTACATAGGATACCACCCTGAGGTTAAAGCCCATCACCCACTTCCATACTAGTCTTTCCCTTGAGTCACTATGTCTCTGAGGATCATACCCCAACCCAAGGTTATACTTCCTTATGGTCCTTATCCATGTGCCCCATTCCTCATGAGACTCCTCCTTAGGCATCTCATTTCCCCTCTCCTAAACAATGTGTACTTTGATTCCCAACTACCGGGATACATAGGAAGCCACCCTAATGTTCAAGCCTGACACCATCACCTTCATGTCAGTTACATATCATTTATTCCATCCAATTAATATAACCCTATATCATTCATCCTAATTCTTACCTAGGCCACCACATCCTGGTGGGATCATGCCATTCATACGGGCAACTAAACATGCATAATCCCCAACCCTTTACTCTATCACCTCACCCTAATCATGGTGGGGATTATACATACAGGAATCTAACCATGCATAATCCACATCCATCCCATTGATAATCCTAGCAGCACTCGGGAATCTAACCATGCATAATCCCCACACAATCCACATTCACTCAACCAAGAGTTCTTCTCTTGCGAAGGGAAGCTAGCCATGTGTAAGACCCAAACCACCCTTTAGAACTAAGTGGGATTTTATCCTTGTATTCTATATAGGGTATGTAGGAAGTATCCCTGAGGTTTAATCAAATACAATGGTAAACTTTGGTGCCTCCATCATTGGGGTCCACCCTCCTTGATCCACCCGTAGTGGTGTCCAGATCGGCCTTCATGGTGTGTAATCTTCCCTTTATGGGATACACCATCTAAGTTTTGTCCTCAATGGGAATTTTGATCCATCCATATAGTAAACCTTCTAGGTGCTTCCTCATAGGGATATACCCATTTGATACACCTTCATAAGTGTTCTTATCAGTCTGATATGTCTCCGTAAGACATTAAACTTGTGGCATACCCCATACTAAACATGATATGCTGAGGAAAACATCAGATACATGCCTCTATATTAAGATACCCCAAAAATCAATGTGGGATGCCTTGGGTTTCCATGCCCTTGAGAATCCCTCTTATAAGGGATAATTTAAGTGTACCAATGTTCCAGCATACAGACATGCTAGTGATTCCCAACATGACTACTCTCCTAATTGAAGGTTACTACCCTAACTTGACCCTTTGGAATTTCCTGATAGAATAAGCAACATAATTAATCGGCATCCACAAAGATATGTCACTGAGAGGAGTTTCATGAACAGCGTATTAATCTATAAGGGAGACCTGGACTAGGAGACGAATTCTGAGGAGGAATCCACAAAATAAGGGACCAACATCCCATCATCCCATTTCAATCAAGGATTAGATATCTTTGAAGAAGTGATAAATGCCACTCACCTTTGGATAGCAGGAATGTTGGGAAACATAGCCTCTCATCGTGAAAGTAGATGACACGTGGGCGCTGGTGGAAAGAATCAGAAACAAGAAAAGGAAACCCAAAGGGAAAATTCTAGACCAAAAATAAATAAATAAATACCTCAAAATGAAAATACAAATGTGAAATTTGTGGATCCATTATAACATTTCTAATCAAATAGAGAGAGGTCACCATGTTGGTTAGCTACCACTTAAAGGGTACACAGCTCTACTTATAGGTAAGATTAGTGAAAAAAATTACTTCTCCCATGGGAGGAAGTGTTTTGGTGATTCATTATGGAATTTTGGTTTCTTTTTTGTTGATGATGGTTTAGGTTTATGATGCCAATGAGGTAGGGGGTCTTGGTGGAAGATGTTGCAGAGTTGGAAGGGGGTTATGTGACTTCATTTGATCTTTTTGGATTCTAAAGTTTTTTATGTATATAATTTACCATGTTGATATTTTGGGTCTCTAATCTATTACCATGTTTTTTCTGTTTCTTACTGGTGACTATGTTTTGATTTTTTTTCCGAGTTAATTATCATTCATTTATACCCTTATATATTTATTGTACATGGATGTTGAATTGATTAAGAATATAATCCTACTGAGTACTCCCAAATTTCTCACCCTACCAAAGTTTTCTAAGTGTTTATGGGATATATCACTCAAGCTTGAAGTTGTTGTTTAAGTAACTTGGATAGTGTTACTAGCTATCCTATAGTTTTGAGTTCCCTTGTCATGTATTCTTCCTTGATTTTGTACATTTTTATATGTTAGTATCATTTGGTTTATATAAATTTATCTTGGAATGGAAAGTACTTTTGGTTTTTATTGGTGCACTACCCCTTATCTCTTATTCTTGAATATTTTTTAAGGAAATACCACCCATTTGAGAATTTATACCCTTGGTGTGAGGTAGGAATATGGGGGTCACTCCTTCTCTTCATGACTGGATTTGAAGGGGTGTCAATGTAGGGGGGCCATGAAAAAGTTTTATTAGCGATTTTGGTTGAGAGTTAATGTGGATTATGGGGTTAGTCATAAGTGAGGTTTTCATGAGATTGGTAGGGAAATAGTGAAAATCAAACCTAAAATCTGATATGGACCAAAGATACCATCTAGGACGTAGATATTTGGGTGCCCTATGATCTGATGAAAGGAATTTTACAACCTGTTGAACATGTTTAGGAAAGATTGTAATCAGTGTAGAGTATAAATCATAGGTAAGTACATGCATAATGTCACTAGTTTCATTGAAAATTAAATTCTAGAACTCATATGTACTTATATGATTATACTAACATATTGTAGTTGTTAATGAATTTATTTTTTTTTCTGAACAAATTATATAAAATTGTGTGAATATTTAAATTATCATTTGTTGGAATATACAATTTTATTGAAACCATTTTATTTAAACTCTAATGTGTTATCCTCATTATTGCTATAACATTTTATATTTTTAAATTATTATTATTTATATTGTTGAATTGTGTAACATGTTTATCTTCTTATATGGTTGTATAAATTTTTAGTAAATCATTCTCATTGTGTGTAATTTCTTACTTTGAAAACATTTATAAAGTAGATTTACCATAGTAAACTTCATGTTGGTAAACTGGGAATACATTGCTTTATAATTATGATTATAAATATTTTAATGTTTATATAGGTTGATGTTTATGTATTTCCTTTTAATCATTATATGTTATGTTTAAGTGTCAGGGATTCACTATAAGGTTAGAATTTGGCCATTTATTTACGTAATTTTTTGAAGAAAACAAGCATGTTTAGTGATAACTCTTTGAAATTTGAAAACATTTTCATGAATGAACTTGTTTCTTTCTTCCAAGTATGACTATTATTTTGTAGTGTTGAAATATTTATATATTACATGTTAAAATATAATTTACATTCCATTTGTTGTTATTAGAATATAGATAATCTTGTGTAAGTATAAATAGGAATTGTTAATTATAGAAGGCATGTTTAAAATTGAGACAAATTTGTGTGACTTACCATGGAAACTTCATTTCATATTTCCTTAAAATCATGTTACATGTTGATCATGTTCTACTTAGATGTGGTAGTGAAAGTATGTAACCATTTTTGTAAAATGGAAGCATGCTTTTTTATATTAAAATGATTAATAAATCTTTAATTTAAGCCCGATCAACATGAATCATATAATGGATTTCTGGACAATTTCATTTTGAAATTTGGAGAGCATGATTACTGTGGAAAAATGTTGAAAATTTTATTATAGAGTCTCTAGTGTGTGTGTGTGTGTGTGTTCCTAAACATGTTGTGTGTTAATAATGTCACACTAAAATGTTGAAATGAAAACATGTAATCTTAAACACAATATGTAAATATAATTATTTGGTAATAAGATGATTAAATAAAATTTTGATTGAGCATTCCAAACATAGTTTATAGGAACCCTATATGTTCTAATTTCTAATTTTGTTTTGAAAGCATGTTTAGATGAAAATTATGATGATATCTTTAAAATCTGGCTTGAAATTAAGTGTGGTACATGACGTGTTACATGAGGATTTATTTTCCTGAGGTGATAATATGTTTCATTGGAAATCTATTTTGGAACTGTAAAATTTGTATGCTAAATTATAGTATGAATTGATTAATTCTGGTGATGTTCCTTGGTGTTTTGATTTTGTGTTAATGTTATGATTAACTTAATTAAGTCACCTTTAATAAAGTCTAATCTCTTAAAGTTGGTAATGGAAGAGGTTGTTTGAAAATTTTGAAACCTGATGATAATGTCTTGTTTCCCACACTTAATCCCTATAAAAATAACGATGAAAAATGGCAGTTATCATTGTTCTTTATTATTAGATTAGCTGAAAATTGTGAACCCTTATTGGGATTGGTGTTTTAGACTCACCTTGTATAAAAGGCTATGAACTTAAACATGGTAATGAACCGACTATGTGTAAATCATGATTTTTTTGTGAAAGAACCCATATAAGATATAATGAGATGTTATGGAACCCTTTTTTATGGAAACTATGGTATTTATGAGAACTAAAAAAATTATATGTGGGAAAATATGTTTTTTATTAATAAATAAAAAATTCCTTATAAAGGGAAGTTGTATTTGTAGCACCCCAGTCCCACACTCCTGAAATCCAGCATGAATAAACATATTCTTTACATACCATCTTTGAAATGAATCGAAGCGATCCAATTTTAACCATAAAAAATTACAATGTTAATAATAAATTTTGGGTCACTTTCATTATAAGGAAATTTTAGGATTATAATTTCAGTGAGTTAGGAAAAAAATTTAACTGAAAAATCCTATGTATTTCACATCAAATGGAAATTTTTACCATTATATAAGAAACTACTTAATATTTAATAAGTCTTCAACATCTCCCACAAAATTCTCCACACATGATGCTCTTCTAGAAATATCATGTATAATAATTTTCTTTATAACCTGGGGAAATAGAAACAAAATATGGGTGAAATAAAATTCTTGGTAAGGTAAGATTTATATTATAATCTATTAAGGAATGAAATTGGCATGAATAATATGGAAATTAATAAATGATAACCAAATAATTCCATACAACTGATCACATGAGCTTGAAAAAAAATCTACGATTAGCGATATAAATAAACACATAGAAAATCATAACTGAATTCATGGATATGGAATGCATAATTTTGGGCATCTTGATATTTTAAATCAAGGAATCAACCAAGACATTATTATTTTTTATCAAGGCTGCAACCAAGACATCATTCTTGTATTGGGTGGGAATAAACTAAATACCCAAATATGTTGTCTCTTGAGACCAACTGATGAACTGAGAGGCTATATAATATTGATCCCCACCCATCACTTCTTTAATTAAAATGAATTCATCATATGAAAGATATTAATATCAATATAATGAATAATTTATTTACCTTATGATTCAATAAGCATTTTTATAAACAAATGAAATGTCAATATTTTTCTAGTCAATAAAGTTATCCAGAGAAAGAAGGTCAACGGTTAAAAAATACATAATTGACTTACCTAATTAATAAATAAATAACTATATTAGAATAATTAGTATAAAAATTTTCAATATTTATCTAATGAATTGATTAATTTCATCTTGGTGAACACCCTTTAATCAAAGGAACAAATATATAGTGTTCACATTGGAAATTCATTAAAAGACAAATTATGCCTATAACATAGGAGCATTTTGAAAGAAAAAGGTAGTGATATATTTCCAAAAGTTTAATCCCAAAAAATTAAATAGTATGAGATGACTTATAATGTAATACATGACCATTATATACACCACCAAAAGGAAACAAGTGGTGAATATGAATCATGTCTCAATGAATAAAAATTGATATGAAAAAACCCCTTATGGTAATGGTGATGTAAGAATTAAAAGAAAATTAAATGGATACTATGAAATTAAAATATAATGAAATGAAATATATTAATTATTATTAAAGTAAATAGGGTAGTGAATACATAATATAAAATAAAATATGGTGCATAATATCAAACATGTCTCATGGGATTGAAAATAGAGGTAAATAACACTTACATCTTTAGAAACATTCAAATCAAAACCCCTTGAAGGATATAATTTAAAATGAAACATTAAATAAAATGAATAATCAAAGGATAATTATATTAAATATTAAATTATTATTGGATAGACCATTAGAAAACATGGTGTATAATAAGAAATATGTCTCAAGGGGTGAAAATTTGAGACAAGAAAACCTTACAAGTAACATAATCTTTGCAACAAGAATCAGTATATAATGAGATGTAATGAATAATTGTAAAACCTTTGAAAATAAGATGGAAATAAAATAAAATTTATTAATTATTTATAATAAATTAAACTTGGAATAATAGAGTTCAATAAGAAAGTTTGGAACTCAATGGAAGAAAATTGAGTCAGTGCAAACACTTGCCTTGTTCCTAATTCGTTATGTGCATGCACCTAACTTCCTAAATAATAAAATTAAGTTTATTATATAACATAATAGTAAAATTATTAATCTATAATTCATTTAATATAGACCATTTATTATAATATTCTATTTATTTATTATATAGTTTTTTCTTATATTTGTGAGAAACTGAAATCGGTGTCGGCTTATTTCGATAATTTCAGTGATCGAAGAATATATTTGAATAATAATTTAAGTATTTAATATAAAATTTATAGAACCATAAAAAAATATTTATTTTATTATTAAATTATAATAATAATATTATTTAATTTTACATATTCATCCATGATAGAGTTTTGTAGCATAGTTCATGTAGGTGGTTAAACCGACCCAAACATGAATTTACCATAATTCGATGAGGGAGAATGGTTAGTAAATTATATATTTTGTAATAATATAATTATAAAAGAATTATAATGATATTATTTATATTTTTTAAGGTTTTAATCATATTTTAAGTGTTTTGATAAATAATTTAAATCAAGATGAAAAATGTTACTTCATGGAGGTGGTAGTCCATACAATGCACGATTAACGTTTTCATTTCCCGATGAATAAGAGTAAATAAAGGTGGATTATAATTTTTCTATTAATATTCATAATTATATTATATATATATCACTTTTATTTTTAAATTCCATAATTATAACTAGTTAATATATTTTGTGGTAAACAACAAAAGATGTATCTTCGTGGAGGCGGTAGTTCGTACAACGTACAATCGAAGTTCTTTTGTTTTTATAAGTGGATGGAAAGAAGTAAATAAGATTTTTAAAATTAATATAATAATAATTAATTATACTAATGATAATAAATTTTTTAAATAACTATGGTTATGATATGTTTGTAAGTGAAAGAATAAGAATAAAAATATAACGATTAAGTAATACTCACTTTGTGTTCTTGAACTTTCTATTGAAAGTCTCCTTAGAAATGAAGGGATTAAGATAAATAATTGAGACTAGAGTCTTATAAAAATGGAATAGTTTTATATAAGGATAAAAATGGTATATTTTCATGAAAAAAATAAATGTAATTGGTTTATCATGAAGGGGTTAAAGTTTCCCCTTTTATAAGTTAAAAATATGGAACTTTTGTGAACGCCCATTATTTTTCAATAATGGAATGACACTATTCAAGGGTAAATGGTTCCAAAAGCTGAAAATTATGGATTTTGGGGTGATATTGGGTTGATAAAGCCTCAAAAAAGTATTTAAAATCATATTTTAAACATATTGAAAGTCATTTGTTCTTATATTGTTACTTTTACCTTTTTTTTGTTTTTACCAAGGTAACTAGGATTTACCCAAGTATCTTATGTTTTAATAAACTAATAAAATAACCAATATTACCAAATTTTATTTTAATAAATATAAATTTAATATCTAATTAATCTAATTAAATTTATAATTAAGGTAAAATTAACTTTTAAATTAAAATATTTATATACAGAAAAACTATTGTGTAGAAAAATGTTTTTTCACCATTAAGTGTTATTAATATTATTTAGAATTGATTAAAAGTTGAATGAGTGATAATTTATTTAAATATGGGTTTAAAATTATATTTAATTCACTTTTTATAAGATGATAATTTATTATATTAGATAAAAATTACATAATATTAATAAAACAATTCTTTGGAAAAAAAAGTTCTACCATTATAATGGTCATAAACTTTAATCTTATTAATCATAATTTAATGCCCAACAATGAAATTGACCTTATCAAATAATATGATCATTGTAATGAAACACCTTTTTAACAAAGTTATGGATCATTTTTTTCAATTTTAATCTATAGTTTAAGCTTGGTAAACATGTGTTATGGCCTAGGGGAGGTCTGAGGAGCGTCTGGGGCTTGTACAGAGCCCAGAGTTCCAAAAAAGTTGGCTATTTGCTTGGCTACCCAGTTAGTGGGAACCATGCGACCTAATATACATGGTTTGAAAAAACCATGTGGATGCAGATATAGGAACCTTCAAGTTTGTATGGTTTTTCTACAACCATGTGGGCCTATGCACAAGATCATGCGGCTGATTACAGATGTTGGTCAAATCCTTACGGCATGGTTTTCAAACCATGCGTCCCCAAATTTATTGGTCAAATTTACTATTTTTTCCCTTTTAAAATCTTAAACCTTGTTTTTCTTTCTCTCCCCTCTCTAGTGTAAAGAATCCTTCTTCTCCTCCTCTTTGAGATCAAAATCCCTCCAAACTTGGATCTCCTAAAACTCTCATGTCTGGTGTCCGATCGTCGATCTAAAAGAAGAATTGGATAGATCAAGGTAAGTATAACCTCACGCACCCTTCCATTATTGGTAAATCTTGTCATCTATTGTGCTATTTAGATTTAGGCTCATTCTCCCTATTTTCAGGGCATTGGACTGAAAATCAAATCTCTTACAATCTATTTCAAATTTTAGTTTGATATCAAGAAAGGAATCTTCTATGGCTCTAATTTGGGTGGTCACATAGTTTTCAATTTGATTTTTGGTCATTTCATAATTATTTTGTCATGCCATAAGTCAGCCTTTGTCGAGATCCTAAATTGTGATGGTTCCTTCATGTCCTATTGACCCTAGTGTCTTGATATATGTGAAATGGATCTTTATTTGGGGTTTAGACATCACATATATTCTATATGGACACCCATAGTTGTTCCACCTTGAAAATAGTCATTTTGGCCAAATGGTTCAAAATTCATGGAACCCAATTTAGCCTCCATATTGAATTTAAAATGAAATTTATATATAGACATGTGTAATTAAAGTATCCCAAGGTTTATCAAAGGTTCTTGGTCCATTTAGAATTGGAATTTACAAAATGGGAAATTGATTTGTTACATGGCCTTATAATTGGCACATATTCCTTATATTGCAATTTTCCATGTTTAGGAAAATTGAATTCAATGGATTGAATAGGATTATTAGGTTAATATGGATTTAATCATTTATATTATTTAGTTTAAAATGGAATGAATCAAGGTATGGAATGGACTTTCCCCTTTTTCTCATATTTTATAAAGAAAGTAATATTTGAAATGAAATTCATTATTGTAAATGACCTTGATATATGGATGGTGGACTCATGCCTATGTTCATGCATTATAAAATTGATTAATGTTAAATTTTATGCCTTGAATGATTTGAATATTTATGGTGGAACACATGGGAGGTTTTTCCTCATGTTTCATGTAACATACCTATTCATGCCTTGGTTCTTTTGTGAAAGGCTTGATAACATAACATAATAAGTAATTCCTTATGATCACCTTATTAAATGTGATCATGCTTATGATTTATAATTTTATGCATGAGATTTCAATTCCTTATATGTTATATCCATGATAAATGATTACTCCATAGAGGCTGAGGGTCCAAGGGACTGTGAGATCCATTAAGAGGGGAGACCGTGTGAGCTTCTCTACTGAAGCCATGGGATAGACCGTGAGAGTTCCCATGGTGATGGATGATAGTGGGTTACATCTCGGTCCTACTAGTACATCCATGCCAATATGTTGTGGGAGCTCTTGGAGTTGGGTTATGGGCTAGATCATGAGTGATTTCCCTAGAATTGGATATCAGTGGTTTCCATCCCGATTCCCCCCAATATATATATATATATATATATATATATATATATATATATATAATGATACTATATATATATAAAGTGACATGATCAGACATACCATCCATGGGATTAAGAAGGTAGACCTTCCAGGTGTCCTTTAGGAACCTAAGCAGGATTTTATTTGATTATTCAATATTGTTTTACTTTCCAGTTATATATGTACACTATTTAGTTATGAGAACCTACTTAGATTACACATAGACACTATTGGTGGTGGCCTACTAAGATTTTATCTCACACCCTACTTGGTCTGCCTTTTTCATCTAAGAATATTATATTATTATAGGTATTGGAAAGGGTAACGTCCATTATATAGGTTTTTTACTTGTCTTTCTTAGCTAGAACTTGGGATTAGAGGATCAGGCTTAGGCTCGAGATATGCACGGAGCTACTTTTTTTCTTTTATTCTTTTATGCTACTGTATAGCATGCTTGTATTTATTTGTGCATTTATGTATTATTATCATTCCATACATAATTATATCAAACACTTCCATTGAGGATTTTGGTTGTGTTATCCAGTTATTTAGTTATCTACTTCTTCTGTTGCTTGGTTATTTAGATGATTTTTATGCTTCCGTTGTTTACTACATATTTCTGTTGTAATATTCTTCTACTATTGTTTTTAGATTTTTTATCTAAATAGTTACTTTTAAATGAGGGTATAGTCTCCCCATTGTCCTACCTTTACACCCTCGCTTCTAATCGGAAACCTCTGTCATACAGGGAGACATGCTAGAGGTCATGTATCCAACCGGGCTCGGGGCATAGGTTAAGTGGCATCCGAGTCCAGGACGTCACAATGTGGTATCATAGTCGTTCATTTCTTGACTTACTATTTTAAAATAATATAATGGATATTGGGAGCACTTGGGACTTTGTCACAAGCCATTCTTGAGCATCGTAAACCCATGTACAAGGTAAAGGCCAAGTTTCCTTAAATGAGATCGTTATTGATTCTACCATTTATTATTGATATAATTTCATTATAAGGTGATTACTATGTTTTTTGATGTTATGAATGTTGATTTTATTGGAATTATTATTTCATTAATTGACTCGATGAAATAAGGGTTATGCATTAGAATCATGCATCATATTAGGTACAACATGAATTATAGGCCATGCATCTTGTCATGCCATGTTTAATTTTCCACAATCATTGCATGTTTCATGTTTACTATGCCTTGTTATATATTAAAATGTGATGAAATGTCTTGGAGGATCAATAATGCGATATGGTTAGAGTTTAGAGGGTGCTATATTTTGATTCATAAGGTGTATGGGCCCTTATGGATCAGGAAATGGAATTCCAACTAGATCAACCATTTTAAAAGCAGTTTAATTCTATAGATAAGCACAATTTAAATGAGAATGGAATCCAAGTGAATGAAATATTTTGGTTCACAAGGTGTATGGGCCCTTATGGATAGGAAAATGGCATATCATTGGATTTATCTAATTCAAATGTTTTAAATGTTTAAATAAGTGCAATTTCAAATGGGAAATGACTTATAACTTGAGAAAAACCATATTACACATTCCTAACATGGAAATTAGACCCAAACTCAGCCTAAGTAGTGGGTAGTGGGTGTTTCTTTGTTCTAATGGCCTATTATGGTTTGTTCCATCATCTAGACCTGGCTTTTGAAGTAGGCAGAGAGGTGTGTTTGTTCTTATAGGGAGGCTTTGGTACCTATCCTATTTTTCTTGAATTAAATCTTCTATATTTCTTAAATCCCTTATAAGACATTTTTTTGGAATTTTAGAATTATACCACCACGAATCCCTTGAGTATTGTTCCCTAAAGGTGGTGAAAATCATGTTCCTGAGGTGGCAGGCCATGATCCACCAGTCATTCCTCTTGTCGAGACACGTGTGTCTCCTCCTCCTATTCCAAATGTAGGTGTTGATTCCCAGTTTTGAGATGGATTCTTGCATATGATGAAATTGATACAAGTCATAGTGTGACCTACCCCAGGTATGGAAGAGTTGACTCATGAGTTTCAATAGTAACATCCTCTCACTTTCTCAGGGGATGCTGGGCTACATGATGTGGAATATTGGATTGAGGATATCCTATCTATTTTTGAGCACCTAGAGACACCTTCAGAGTAGAGGGTCAAGATAGCTGCTTATATGATTTGGCATTTATCTAGGAGGTGGTGGGATGTCATCACCCAGAAATAATATAATAGAGGCATGGTCTAGGAAGATTTTTAGACCACCTTTTATGACTACTTCTTTCCTTATACTTTGATGGATTACTGAGCTAGATAGTTTATAAACCTATAGTAGGGGACCATGTTAGTTATAGAACAGTTGTCTTGTTTCACTGATATGCAGTGGTTTTCTCCTTCTCTAGATGTTGATGATTTGTTGTCTTCTAGGAAATTTGAGTATGGGTAGTGTTATGGCATCTGGTCGTAAGTCAATGTGTTTAGGATGATGACTATTTCTGAAATTTTCAACTAGAACCATATCACATAGCAGAATCTGAGAAATTATAACGATGTGATCTAGGGTAGTTCAACACCTAGGTCTCCTGGTGGTTCTTCATTTGGGTGAAAGTTTTGTTTTGAGGTTTCTTTTGGATGAGGTAGCAATCAGTCTTCTACCACTGATAGTAATCTTATCTATCATCGGTGTGAAAATATAGGGTGCACCATGTTTTAGTGTCCGTAGGATCTAGTAGCACGCAAAGTCTATGGAAGGATGGGAAATATTCAACATTTCTACAGGACTTTCTTGATATTTCCTAGAAATTTGGGATCTACACCTACTCCTTGGTCATGAGATAGGTCAGTAGGATCAAGACAGTTAGATATCTAGAATACCACCAGTCGTTCAGGATGAGGTGGTGGTCAAGTCAGAGGCAACCAGGAATATGATTATCAGTTACAAAAGAGCATTCCTACTCAGGGAAATCAGGCAAGGACTCCAAGACATAGTATAGTCCAGTTACATGCAGTTCCTCCTACACTGTAGGAGCAGAGTGCCAGACCATCTACTATATGAGGTACTATTCTTGTAGCTTCCACTTTAGTGTCTTCTCTTTTTTACACTGGAGCGTCTCACTCTTTTACATCTATGGTAATTACTAAGATTATGGGCCTTGACATTGAGTAATATCATGGTGTTATGATTCTAGATACTCCTTTAGGTATCCGTTAAAAGGGTGTTCTCTATTTTCATAATTGGCCCCTTGAGATAGGCGGTTACCTATTCACATGGAACTTATACGTTCTCAACATGTCAAGTTTTGATGTAATCATTAGGATGGACTAGTTAGTTCCCTATAGTGCTCATATTTACCATTATTTTCTTAGGGTGATGTTTACATCACCAGAGGGAATTACACACATGAATAAGGGAGAATGGGATGTTAGTGAAACATGAGCAGGACCCTAGGAGTAGAGGATGGGTAGTGTTGCAACACAGGTTTCCAGTCTTTACCTTGGTGACCAAGGGTTATAACCCACTATTTTTCTCCATTAGTGGATCATTATAGATACATATTTCAAAATGAATTATCTAGTCTAACTCCAGTACGATAGGTAGAGTTTAATATTGAGATTGTTCTAAGAGAAGCACCTATAACCTTCCTCCTTATAGGATGAAACTTAAGAAGATTCTGGAGATCAAGAATCAGTTTCAGGATCTCAAGGTGAAATTATTTATACACCAAATTACTTCTCCTTAGGTTTTACCTATCCTTTTTTCTAAGAAGTCGGATGGTAACCTTAGGCTCTGTATAGATTACTATCAGTTGAATCAGCTCACTATCAAGAACCGGTATTCACTACCTAGAATAAATGACCTATTTGATCATTTATGAGGGTATAAGGTGTTTTCTAAGATATATTTTATGTGGGGATATCATCATGTGCATGTTAGGACTTTATACATACCTCTTACAACTTTCAGGAGTAATTATGGTCTCTATGAGTACCTGGTTATATCGTGAGGACTCATGAACACACCTATTATTTTCATAGATCTTATGAATTGTCACTTCCAATCATATCTAGATTCATTTTTTGTTTTTTTCATGATATCTTTGTGTATTCACACTCTAGGAACAACCATGGAACCCATATTGAGATCATGATGAATACGGTAAGAGAGCATCAGCTCTATGCTAATCCCAATAAATTCCAATTATGGATCAATGAATTCCACTTCCTGGGTTATATCATCTCATAGTTAGAAGTTTCAATTTACCCATATAAAGTGAGAGGTGTGGTTTTTTGGGAGCATCCCAATAACTTATTTGACATTCATAGTTTCTTGGGGCTTGTCAGATACTACATATGCTTCATTCATAATTTCTCATGCCTTGAAGTGCCTCTTATGTGCTTGAAAAAAAGTGTGTGAAATTTGAATGGTCTAAAACTTATGAATAATCCTTTTAGGAGTTTAAGGGAAGGCTGAATTTAGTGTCGATACTGATTATGTCGGAGCTTGGAAGGGCCTATATAGTCTACTGTTATGCATCATGCATCGGGCTTGGAGCTATTTTGATGCAGGATGAGTGAGTAATTGTGTATAGTTATTGTCAGATGAGGCCTCATGAGTGGAATTACCTAACTCATGACCTCTATATATTTATAGTTTTACATGACTTACACTGTTGGAGACACTATTTATTTGGAGAGCATTTTTTGGTGTTCACAGAACACAAAAGTATCAAGTATATCTTCACTTAGCAGGATATAAATCTCAGGTAGTGTATGTGGGTTGAATACCTATAATAATTTGATTTCTAACTTTCCTACACTCCAGGTAAAGGGAATTAAGTATCTGATTCTATGATCTAAAAGACTTATACATAATCGGTTTAGGAATCCAGCAATGAATGAAAGCTTATGACCTTATTCTCAGAGATGCACATTGTGGTTCTGGAATACCATGGTCAAACTATTCTCTTAGCCTTAGAGGTGACATCTAATCTTTTAGAATGGGTAAGGTCAAGACAATTATCTGATCCCTAAGGCCTTGTTCTCAGAGAAATAATTTTAGATGATGATACATCTTCTAGTTGGATTCTTGATGGGGATGATACTCTATTGTTCTGTGGGTGTGTATGGGTCCTAGAAGACATCAGAGAGGAGTTTATGAGGTATTTACATGACTCGACATGGGTGGTTCACCCTCAATGACACAAAAATTTATCTATACCTACAGCGCCAATACTAGTGGACTAGCATGAAATGTGATATAGTTGGTTTCATCGCTCGATATTCCACCTGTCAGGAGGTAAAGGTAGTACATCAGCATTCGACAGGGCTTCTTCAGTTGTTGTCCATTCTTGAGTGTAAATGGGATGATGTTTCTATGGACTTCATGATTGGACTACCTAGATCACCCCAAGGTAATGACATGGTGTGGGTTTTCATTGATTGTTTGAAAAAGGTCACACATTTACTACTTATGCAAGAGGACTTCTTGGTAGATGAGTTAGGAAGGTTGTACATTAAAGAGGTGGTATGTCTTTATGGAAATTCTCATTCAATCGTTTCTAATAGAGACTCTTATTTCATGCCACTGTTCTGGAAGGGGTTGTAGAAGGCCTTGGGTATACAGGTACTTTTAAGAATGACCTATCACCTACAGACTGATGGGCAGACAGAGCTTACAATTCAGGTTATAGAGTACATGATTTGAGCATGTGTCCTTGATTTTGGTGGTTCTTGGTAGAAACACATTCCACTCATCGAGTTTTCTTATAACAATAGATTTTAGGCTACCATTTAGATGGTTCCATATGAATCCTTGTATGGTAGGCCTTGTTTCTCGCCTTTGTGCTATCTTGAGGCAGGATAAGTAGTTATGCTTGGACCACATCTTATGTAGGAGACTAGAGATCAAGCCCAACTGATCAGAAAGAATATGTTGACAGCTCAATCCAGACAGTAGTCTTATGCCAATAGGCACCATCAACCTCTTGATTTAAAGGTAGTAGAACAAGATTTCTCACGATTCTAACCTAGTTTGGGGAATATACATATTCAGAAGTAGGATAAGCTATCACTAAGATTCATTGGACACTTTGAGGTTGTGAAACAGATCATACCAGTGGCTTACCAACTATAAATTCCTCATATATATTGGTTTATTCATGATGTTTTTCATGTATCTCAACTTCACCATTACTATCCAGACCCAAATCACATATTTCATCCTGATGATGTTGAGCTAGATATGGATGCTTCCTTTGAGGATTATCTGGTATGAATTGTTTATTGGATTATGAAGACACTCTGAGGCAATTCTATTCCTATTGTAAGGGTGTTATGGTAGCACAGTTGAGTGCAGGATGATACCTGAGAGTGGAAAGCTAATATCTAATCTCAATGACTGTAACTCTTTGCTGATAGTACCTATTTACCCTTAGAAGGACAACTCAAGGATGAGTTTCTATAAGAAGGGTAGGTTGTAATGACCCACCTTTTTGAAAAATTGTAGATCATTGTTTTCAATTTGAATCTATCATTTAAGATTGCTAAATTTGTTTTATGGCCTAGGGGGGTCTGAGGAGCATCTAGGTGTTGTACGAATCATAAAGTTTTGGAAAAGTGGGCTATAGGTTGGGTTTCATATTTAGTGGGAACCATGAGACCCAGGCTACATGGTTAGTCTGCAATTGTGCGGGCCTAAGTGCATGATCGTGTAGCCGATTGAAGATGTTGTTTATAGCCTTACCACATGGTTTGCACACAGTTTTCAAATCATGTACCTAAACCGTGCGACCCCAAATTTGTGGGGTAAAATGACTATTTTTTCCCTCTTAAAATCTTTAAAAAAATTATTTATCTCCCCTCTCCAACAAACAGAACCCTTCTTATCCTCCTCTTTGAGATCAAAATCCCTCCAAGCTTGGATCTCATACAACTCTCATATTCGGCATCCAATCTTCGACCTGAAAGAACCGTTGGATATCCCAAGGTAAGGATAACCTCAAACATCCTTCCTTGATCAATATTTCCATATATTACACTATTTAGATGCAGGATCATTCGCCCTATTTTCAGGGAATTGGAATGAAACATGGATCTCTTCTAATCTTCTTCGAATATGAGGTTTATATTAAGTGAGGCATCATTTATGTCCCTAAGGTAGGTGGTCAGATTGTCTTCCATTTGAGTTTTGGTTGTTTTGTAATTATTTTTTCATTCTATAAGATGTACTTTTCCAAGATCCTAAATTGTGATTGTTCCTTCATTTATAATTGACCCTAGTTTCTTAATATAGGTGAAATGGCTCTTGATTAAGGGTTTAGATGTCACATATACTCTATATGGACACCCATAGGTGTGCCACCTCAAAAATGGTCATTTTGGTCAAATGGTTCAAAATGCGTGGAACCCAATTTAACCTCCAACTTGAATTTAAATTTGAAATTACTATCAAGACATGTGTAATTAAAGTATCCCAAGCTTCCTAAAAGGTTATTAGTCCAATTAGAATTGGAATTTACAAAATGGTAAATTGAGTTGTTACATGGTCTTATACTTGACACCTATGCCTTATATTGAATTTTTCCATGTTTAGGAAAATTGAATGCATTGACTTGAACAGGATAGTTAGGGTAAGATGGATTTAACATTTTAAATTATTTGGTTTAAAATGGAATGAATCAGGGGATGAAATGGCCTTACCCCTTTTTCTAATGTTTTATAAATAAATTCATATTTGAAATTAAATTATTTGTTGCAAATGAACTTGATATATGGATGGTGGACCCATGCCCATGTTCTTGCATTATAAAATTGATTAATGTTAAATGTGATTCCTTGAATGATTTGAATATGGATGGTGGAACACATGGGAGGTTTTGCCTCATGTGTCATGTAACATACCTATTCATGCCTTGGTTTTTTTGAGAAAGGCTTGATAAAAAAGCATAATAAGTAATGCCTTATGATCACCTTATTAAATTTGAAAAAGTTTATGGTTTATAATGGTATGCATGAAATGTTAATTCCTCATGTGTTATATATATGATAAATGATTATTCCATATAAGTTGAGGATCTAAGGGATTGTGAGATCCCTTAGGAGGGGAGACTATGTGAGATTCCCTGCTAGATCCAGAGGATAGACCATGATACTTCCCCTGGTGATGGATGAAAGTGGGTTATATCTTAGTCCTGCCATTATGTGCATTCCAAGAGACCGTGGGAGCTCTTGGAGTTGTCTTAGGGGATAGACCTGAGAGCTTCCCCTGGAATTGGATGTCAATGGGTTATGTCCCAATCCACCCCAACACATATCTATATATATACAATGATACTATATATATATTGATATGATTAGACATACCTTCCATGGGCTAAAATAGGTAGACCCACCAGGTTTCCTTTAGGAACCTGAGTGGGAGGTTATTTGATTATTCAGTATTGTTTTACTTTCCAGTTATATTTGTACACTATTTAGTTATGAGCACCTACTCAGATTACACGTAGACACTATTGGTGGTGGCCTACTAAGATTTTATCTCACACCCTACTCATGCCACCTTTGGAACATGAGAATATTATATTGTTTCAGGTACTAGAAAGGGAAAATTCCCTTATTTAGGTTGTTGAATTGTAATTCTTAGCTAGAACTTGAGAGCAGAGGATCGGGCTTAGGCTCAAGATGCTCGTGGATCTACTTTTGTTCTTTTTTACTACTGTATATAATTCTTGTATCTATTCATGAATTACTGTATTATTATCATTCCGTTCATCATTGTATTAAACACTTCCATTGAGGCTTTTGGTTATGTTATTCATTTATTCAGTTATCTACTTCTTTTGCTGCTTTTTTATTTAGTTAATTAGTATGCTTCTATTGTTTACTACATATGTCTATTGTAATATGATTCTGCTACTATTTTTTTCTGTATCCATTTTGTTACTCTGACGGGAGGGTATAGTCTCTCTGTTGTTTTACCTTCACACTCTCGTTACTAGTCGGTGGCCTCTGGCATATGAGGAGACACGGCATAGGTCATGTGACCAATCGGGCTTGGGGCATGAGTTAAATGGCATCCAGGTCTGGGAAATCATAATCATGTTAATATAAAATATGAAATCCATTTTTTGGATTTAATTTCTACAAGTGATGAAAACTAATTTTTTAATATAAGAGAATAAATAAATTTTTAAAGTATAATATTATTTATGCTTCCAAAATGATAAACATGGGTTTTATAAATATAAAATAGTAATTTTAAATGATTTATTTTACTTATAAATATATATCTTTTATATAAAAATATTTCAAATACATTTAATACATTTTATATCATGGTAGTTTTGTAAAAGTGGTGGTTTTAGAAAAATCGGTATTTTTTCACTATTCGCCTAAAAATAAACTATGTATGAAAAATAACAAAAATTTATCTTAAGATAATATTTTTATTATAAACCCAAAAATGAATTTATTATTTTCAAATTAAAATTATAAAGTTTGGGAATTTAACTTTTAAATAAAAATATAATTAATTAAAATAACTTAAAATTTTCAATAACTCTTATTCTTATTTACTAATAATTTATAATTATATTAAGTTTAATACATTATTCATATCAACAATATATTTTATTCATAATATATCTATTTTCTTAAAATAAAACACATAAAAATTCAATTTTATTGATATACATTTTTTTATAAAATGGTCTTATTAGTTATTTAGTTATATTAATTGAATTTTATGAATTCATTAATATTACTAAAGACCTTTATTTTTATTTATACATATATTTCATAATTCAATTACCTCTATTTTTATCCACCAATTATATATCTATATTATAATGTTTATATAATTTTCCACATTTTGTATTAGTTTGATGTTGTGTTCATTTCAAGTTATCGAACACATTACGTTCTAAAGTAAATAAAATATATGATCTTTAATATTGAGGAGTTACATTATTATGTTGGTAACATATGTTATGGATTCAAGCATATATAGAGGTGGTTTACCTCCCCCATCAAGATGAATTCTTTGGTGACATGTTTTAAAGGCGTATGAGTGATTCAGGTCTGCCATGAGCAGACAATATCATGATGCAGTTGATGGGTTTCCTCAATTTATATACTTGTGGATTCTTTTCTCATGATTATGTGGGTGCTTATATTGTTTGAGGAATATTATATAGTGTTTTACATTGTGTTTTGTTGTCTTGGTTGGCATGATTAGATGTGAGTGAGGTGGTATAGGTGATATGATGTCGTGCTTGGTTGGGAATAGTGATATGGTCATGTGGAGTCTGGTGTGACGATTTGATTGGATATAGAAATGTGTGAATTATTGTGTTTTGTTGTGAAATATTGTTATTTTCCATGATGGTAATTTTCCTTGTGTTTTTATGTTAACCTTGTTGTTTTTGGTTCAAATTTATTCCATCAAACAGTTTTCAGCATGTTGGGTGTGGAAATGAGAAAGAGGAATTGTGGGATAGAGCCTTGCTAAAGTTTCAATGACAAGAGGTTCCAAAGTTCTTTGATGGTGCCTCTAGCCTCAATTTCGAGGTTTCATTGGTAGAAGTTGATGTCACCTTTGGATTAGTGAAGAATCCGAATAAATTATGAGTTGTTTTGATAGTTAGCTTGTTTTGGAAAGCGGTTTGGAGATGGTGGGCAATGAAGTGTGGTGACTTAGAGAATATGCATTGGGAGGAATTACATGAGTTATTAAAGAATGATTTATCCTATCAATTATATATATAAGATCATATGAGGGAGATTTAGGAGTTTCAGTAGGTTTCTATGAGCTTTTACAATTTTAGATCTCATTACATGGATCAAATTAGTTGGTTTCCACACATTCATTCCAATGGGAAGGAATGACCATAGTTATTTAAGTCTTCCTTTAGGATAGAGATCTAATGATCTATTGTTCATCTTTAGTTTATATCTTCAAAAGTGGTGTGAGACTAAGCATAGGTCATGGAATAGGGTTTATCTATGATGGACGGTTCTGATGAAGGCCCTTCCCATATGACTGGGAAGGTTGAGATGAATTTCTTGAGTTATGAAACTTAGGGCTCAAAGACGAAGATATTTAGGCGATCTTCTAGATTTAGAGTGTGTCTTCAATCTCTAGGGGTGATTGGATCAATGTGTTTGGTTTCTCTTGAGCTGGTTTGTTTTCATTTTAATTTTTTGGGGTTTCATTAGTACTAATACCCAAGATTCAACATGTTCTTTATTCTTTGGTGGAGAGTTATTTATGGGAATTCCTTAGGGATGGTCCAACCCCTTTCACTGAAAACCATGTGCCTGTATTCTTTATAAAATTTTAAAACCTATAAAAGAATATATATTTTTTAAATGTGGTTAAGGTGAATGGGGTTGTTAGTGTGTATTCAGTTGTGAGTAGGGGTGGTTGGTGGTGTGTTCTGGCGGTAGCAACATTCCTATTTATGATGCATCTCCCATGGTCATGGGGATTCTTAGGTGTTGTTATTTTAGGGTAGTTGTTTCATATCCCTTAATGAGGTTGTTGATGGTAAGTCTGTTTTGTTTGATATGTATCTTTTCTAAGAGTACTGTTTAGGGTATTGGTGTCGCTTGTTTTTAGGACCCATTCTTCCTATATCCTTCCATGTTCAATCTATAACAAGATTTATAAGTGGTATCTCAAGGCATTGTTGTTCAGAATTTTTCCTCTTCTTTCCTTTTTCTTTCTAAGTATTGTTTTAATTCTCAAGTATAATAATTTTGTGAGAGGTTTATAATGTAAAGGCATGGACCTTTTTGGATCATTACTATGTGTGTTTTTGGATGAGTCTTTGAGAGGATGTTTAGTAGTGTTTTGGGGGGTGAGTGAAATTTTTTGGCCATATATAGGGTCACCAAACTATAATAGAGGGTGTTTTGTAGGTAGTTTTGTGTGATTTTGAGTTGTGGGTATGGGACATGTCATTTGGTGTTGATCATTTCAAGGGATTGAGTGTTTTGAGTTGGTTGTTTTCTGTTTGGGGCACCAAGGTGAGTAAAAAGTTCATATTGGTCATTTTAGTGGTTATTTAGAGATGTGTAAAGATCAATCATTCACCACATAAAGGTTTGTACCATCTCATGTAAAGTTGTTTGTGACGGATATGTGGTGCTTAATACACTATGAGAGGTAAAATGGCCAGGGTGATCATTTTGAGTGGGTATTTTGGAGGAGGTAGCTCACATTAGGGTACTATGGTTATAGCATCCCACCCTTTTATAACATAAACTTTCATTACATTGCAAAAAACTGAGGATCTTTAAGGTTTAGTGTCTTGGAAACTAGGAACATAATACATGAAAACAACATAAAACATTCTTCTTAAACACTTGAAAGGCTTCTCCTTATGTTCATCCTAGGTTCATTACTGCATCTCATAACCTGGGGACATACATCAAAAGAAAGGGTGAGCAAAAGGCCTAGTAAGGGAAACAAGATGAACATTTTACATGTGAACTTGAGATACTTCAATAAGGACATGAAAAGAACTTTAAGGCATGAGAAAGAAATCATGAGGCATATCATAATAAAAATAACATTTTTCATAACTTGAAGATGTGGCTGCAACATTTAATATTGACAATTGTTTCATTTCACCAAGGTCCATCCCCAAGGTGTCGTTAAAAATTACCAAGGTTATTCACCAAGGCGTCATTAAAATGGTCATCTCTAGAGATTAAGTCTTTACCCAATGCATTGGAGCGCTATCAGGGCGCACCCTTAAATTTGCCTTTATTATCATGTGAGCCACATATATCATCATCAAACATTTCATAAATAACCCATATAGCATAAAATAAATGGGTTTCATTTCATAATCATAACGTTTTAAAAAACTGCTTTAAAGACATGATCTTTACATCACTTTAAAACCCACAGAAAAGGAAGGTGGGTCTCATGTATGTAAATACCATAATTCAAAATAGAACATTTTGGTATATATGTGAATACCCCTTTAGAAGAAAGAGCTTTGAGTATTCACTTAATAATATAAAATAACTTTAGAAAAAGAGAGATACATTTTGAGATGGAAATTCTGCAGCATAACGGCTATGTCATGAGGTTTTTAGAAGACATTAAAAAGAGATGGAAAATGGGTCAAACATTCATAAATGACCCATAAAACAGTATATGGACAGAATAATAATGATACATGATCATGGTAATGAAATTTCAAGGACATACCATTTGAAATGAAAAACATGGAAGAAAGACAAAAATTAGATTTCTCTTATGAAAGTTCGGCAGCCTAATGACGTTACTTAAACTTCAAACACAATGATTTGAAAAGATAAAATAGGGTATCTCATCATGTGAACATAATAGTTCAGTATGATAGATATAGAGATAATGCCCCAACATAATTAAAAAGGAACTTGAAAGACTTGACATGAAAGTAGAACTTTGAAAAGAATGAGAAGGGTGAAGGAATCCCCTAAAAATTCGGCAGCCTAACGGCGCCACTTAAAACTTCAAAATACTGAATTGAAGAGATCAAATGGGGTCTCTCATCATATGAAAATAAGAGTACATTATGATAGATATAGAGATCATACCCCAACATAACAAAAAGGAACTTGAAAGAATTGACATGAAAGTAGAACTTCAAAACAAGAAGGGTGAAGAACCACTTAAATATTCGACAGCCTAACGGCGCCACTTAAAACTTCAAAATACTGAATTGAAGAGATCAAATGGGGTCTCTCATCATATGAACATAAGAGTCCAGTATGATAGATATAGAGATCATACCCCAACATAACAAAAAGGAACTTGAAAGAATTTACATGAAAGTAGAACTTCAAAACGAGAAGGGTGAAGAACCTCTTAAAAATTTAACAGCCTAACGGCACCACTTAAAACTTCAAAATACTGAATTGAAGAGATCAAATTGGGTCTCTCATCATATGAACATAAGATTCCAGTATGATAGATATAGAGATCATACCCCAACATAACAAAAAGTAACTTGAAAGAATTGACATGAAAGTAGAACTTCAAAACGAGAAGGGTGAAGAACCTCTTAAAAATTCGACAGCCTAACGGCACCACTTAAAACTTCAAAATACTGAATTGAAGAGATCAAATGGGGTCTCTCATCATATGAACATAAGAGTCCATTATGATAGATATAGATATCATACCCCAACATAACAAAAAGGAACTTGAAAGAATTGACATGAAAGTAGAACTTCAAAACGAGAAGGGTGAAGAACCACTTAAAAATTCGGCAGCCTAACGGCGCCACTTAAAACTTCAAAATACTGAATTGAAGAGATAAAATGGGGTCTCTCATCATATGATCATAAAATATCAGTATGATAAATTTAGAGATCATACCCCAACATAATAAAAAGGAACCTGAAATACTTTACATGAAAATAGATCTTGAAAAATGAGAAGGGAGAAAGAGTCCGTTACAAAAATTTCGGCAGCCTAACGCCACTTAAAACTTCATAAAACGAAATAATGAGAGTAAGAGGGGATATCTCATTATATTAACATAAAAAGGGCAGTAATAGGAGTATAAAATAACATCCTCCAACATAGGAACATGTAGAATAAAAGGAATGGCATAAAAGAGATTACTTGAAATGAAAGAGAGAGGTCGGATCCCTTACCTTAAAACGTGACTCTTGAAACTCAATGTTTTGGACCTTGAGGGCTTGGGGGCACCTTGGGGGGACTCCTTGGGAGGTAAGGAGACCATAACTTCGTTGGGGGAGAGTTGGGAGTGAAAACCAAAGGAGGAATGGGTGGGTATTTATAGGGAAAGTGAGGGGACAAGGCATTAATGGCCAAGGGACACCTCATTAGTGGTTTTGGCAAAACCATGGGCTTGCCCATGGTATTTGCCCATGGTATTGGCCACCTGGGACACCTCATACCTTATCTTACTATTCACAATTCGACCATATTTAATATATACTTAATACATAATTTAATGATGTCATTAGACACCCGTAACTTAAAAACTGTATTTTCACTATTCATCGAAAATTCAACTTTCTCAGAATAATCCCAAAATTTCACCTTAACCAAATATCAACGCTCTGATTACAAATATGAACTCCATTTTATAAAAATAATTTTCTAAATATTTTTAATTTAATTTTTAAATAAAAACACTATTCACCGAAAATTTATCTTTTTCAGAAAAAACCCCAAAAATTACCATAGCATAATATTGGTGCTCTGAGTTCAAAAATGAAATAATTTTTATAAAAATAATTTTCTAAATATTTTTAATTAAATTTTTAATTAAAAAACACTATTCACCTGAAAAAACTAATACTTGAATAATAATTTATGAAACCGTTATTTAACCATTTTATTGAATCACATTACTTAATCAAGGTGCCTAGATTATATTAATACTTTCTTTAAGTGAGATTACTAATCCATTTGGTCACATTACTAATCCTAAGCGTAAAATCACTATTCATAATTTATTATTCATCAAAAATCAAGTTGATCTTATTAGACTCGAAATTTCGTAGTGAACATAATTGTAGAAGACCATTTTTTGAAAATCATTACACATTTTTATTTATTTAGGGTTTACATAAACATTTTTAAAATATCCTTTCTCTAAAATTTATCAAAAATATGCATACTATATTTATCTGGACATTTGAAAATTCATAAACTTCATCATAAGAACAAATCCAAATTTTTATTTAAAACAAAGGATTACACAAGGCAATTACGGTCTCCTTACATAGCCCCTTATCACACCAGCATAGGACCTAAGTGTAAGGTGTGCTAAGGTGAGAGAATCCGAGGGAGGCTCGGCCAACATCGCACGAGTTGTAATTTCTATTAGTTTGAACTTCTCACGAAGGCGATCCCGTTCTAGCTTCACACGATGAAGTTCAGCTTGGGTTTGGTCCAGAGAAAAGCCTAGTGGTGCTACCTCCTTCCCAATTTCTGTTAGATGAGCTTCGATCGGTCCAAGACTACTGGGTGAGGCCATCGAATCTTCTTTCTATATTAATTAACCAAGATTGCTTGTATTTAGAGATAGTAATCAAAACATTTAGTTTCCAGCGGTCATATTGACCAATGGTCAAATAATAGTCAAAACCCAACAGTCTCATTTTAATTATACTCATGTTATCAAATGAAACATTTTTGTTGAGTATAAAAATAAAATAAAATAACACATAAAATTAGGAAATAAGATTTATTCAAAATTTCGGGTCGTTACAATCTTCCCCCCTTAAGAAATTGCGTCCTCGCAATTTTTAAAATTGGGTTTTGAAATTTCATTGAAAGTCCCACATCGGGAAAGGAGTCAGTAAAACTATTACTTTAAAAGAAAGAAAGGGAAGTACAAAGGTCACCTGAGTTAACCCATACTAGGATTCCATGTAGGAAAACATGGACATGGAAGAAAAACAAAGGGTCAATTTCTGGGGGAGAGTGATAGAGAACATGATTAGGAGAACATTAACCATAAGAAAATCCCAAACTTATGATGTGCGTAAACGGTCTTTGATTACCAAGTAGGAAACGTAAACCAACAACGTTTTTGTTTCACGTTCCTTTTCATAATTTTTAGGAATTCATTTACAACATAAAACAAAAACATAAGAAAATATACCTATCTTCATGTAGAGTTTCAT
Organism: Viscum album; assembly: GCA_963277665.1. Taxonomy (NCBI): domain Eukaryota; kingdom Viridiplantae; phylum Streptophyta; class Magnoliopsida; order Santalales; family Viscaceae; genus Viscum; species Viscum album. The sequence goes on from OY728127.1 coordinate 928,832,340, forward strand.
CCTTTAATAAGTTTCTACCCAAAACTAATCTTTTCTCCAAATTATGAGCATTCAAAACTACTTGGTCTCATCAAAACACAAGAATCATCTTCATAATCCACAAAAGATTAACTATCTATTTCTTCTATCTTTAAACATTATCCCAAAAACAGAAAGGGTAAGGTAAAACAACTCTTCAAAAAGAAAAAATCCCATAGGAATGGAAACTACTTTTAAATCTTCAAAGTTCCATGGTACTACCCAAAGTTCATCATAGTCCATTCCATAAATAACTGTCCTTAAAAATCCTCAAAATAAACCAAACTAAGATTGAAACCCAAATACAAGAAGGATTTGATAACATAGTCTTCCAAGGTAAACTTTATCATTCATCTCCAAACAACATCAACCACTCCTAACATCTTATAAAAAAAGTAACTAACCTAAACATATTTACCCCAAGATTCATCGATTCTTCAAAATATGAGTCAACCCTACTCTTCAATGAAAATACCGTAGTAATCTATTTACCTCGATCATATAGGGTCCCCAAAATAGTGAACATCTTCCAAAATAATAATCATATTTTACTCCCCTAATCATCCCTGTCATATTAATACGACAATCGTCACATTTCCTATCACATTGGTTGTTTGGACATGTTCTTCCATTTCCCACCATTAACTATGAAGAGAAAGCATAATTAGGGGCTTAAGTACTTAGCCAATAATCATAAAAGGGAACTGAAAGCATATAAGGATAACTTGTAGAAGAAAAGTATACCCTAACTTGTGATCCCCTAGGTTCCCATCTAGGTTATCCATGATCATATATTCTTATGTGAATCTTTATTTTATTTTATCTTTGTTCCTTTAACAATGGTTCATACTAAGCTTATGAATTTACCAAAGCATATCCCCTGGGAGTGTCGTAACCAAGAGTGCAGCAAGGCCCATTGTCGTGTACCAGTTCCCGTTCGAGTCTATCTCAAAGCAGTGTTTTCGGGTTTTACCCCTATGTACATCTGTGCCAGAGCCACCTCTACCTGCTCGTATCCAGACAGGGATGTATTTGCTTGGCAACCCCTTACTCAATACTCACCAAAATACCAGGAAGATTTCCTATTTTTTAACTTTTCTATAGGGTTCTTCCAAGAGTTTTCATATCCTAATTTCCACAAATAACTAAACCATCCTTTGATACCAACTATAGCATCCCGCCTTTTTATAACATAAACTTTCATTACATTACACAAAACTGAGGATCTTTAAGGTTTAGTGTCTTGGAAACTAGGAACATAATACATGAAAACAACATAAAACATTCTTCTTAAACACTTGAAAGGATTCTCCTTATGTTCATCCTAGGTTCATTACTGCATCTCATAACCTGGGGACATACATCAAAAGAAAGGGTGAGAAAAAGGCCTAGTAAGGGAAACAAGATGAACATTTTACATGTGAACTTGAGATACTTCAATAAGGACATGAAAAGAACTTTAAGGCATGAGAAAGAAATCATGAGGCATATCATAATAAAAATAACATTTTTCATAACTTGAAGATGTGGCTACAACATTTAATATTGACAATCATTTCGTTTCACCAAGGTTCATCCACAAGGTGTCGTTAAAAATTACCAAGGTTATTCACCAAGGCGTCGTTAAAATGGTCATCTCTAGAGATTAAGTCTTTACCCAATGCATTGGAGCGCTATCAGGGCGCACCCTTAAATTTGCCTTTATTATCATGTGATCCACATATATCATCATCAAACATTTCATAAATAACCCATATAGCATAAAATAAATGGGTTTCATTTCATAATCATAACGTTTTAAAAAACTGCTTTAAAGACATGATCTTTACATCACTTTAAAACCCACAGAAAAGGAAGGTGGGTCTCATGTATGTAAATACCATAATTCGAAATAGAACATTTTGGTATATATGTGAATACCCCTTTAGAATAAAGAGCTTTGAGTATTCACTTAATAATATAAAATAACTTTAGAAAAAGAGAGATACATTTTGAGATGGAAATTCTGCAGCATAACGGCTATGTCATGAGGTTTTTAGAAGACATTAAAAAGAGATGGAAAATGGGTCAAACATTCATAAATGACCCATAAAACAGTATATGGAAAGAATAAGAATGATACATGATCATGGTAATGAAATTTCAAGGACATACCATTTGAAATGAAAAACATGGAAGAAAGACAAAAATTAGATTTCTCTTATGAAAGTTCGGCAGCCTAATGACGTTACTTAAACTTCAAACACAATGATTTGAAAAGATAAAATAGGGTATCTCATCATGTGAACATAAGAGTTCAGTATGATAGATATAGAGATAATTCCCCAACATAATTAAAAAGGAACTTGAAAGACTTGACATGAAAGTAGAACTTTGAAAAGAATGAGAAGGGTGAAGGAATCCCCTAAAAATTCGGCAGCCTAACGGCGCCACTTAAAACTTCAAAATACTGAATTGAAGAGATCAAATGGGGTCTCTCATAATATGAAAATAAGAGTACAGTATGATAGATATAGAGATCATACCCCAACATAACAAAAAGGAACTTGAAAGAATTGACATGAAAGTAGAACTTCAAAACAAGAAGGGTGAAGAACCACTTAAAAATTCGACAGCCTAACGGCGCCACTTAAAACTTCAAAATACTGAATTGAAGAGATCAAATGGGGTCTCTCATCATATGAACATAAGAGTCCAGTATGATAGATATAGAGATCATACCCCAACATAAAAAAAAGGAACTTGAAAGAATTGACATGAAAGTAGAACTTCAAAACGAGAAGGGTGAAGAACCTCTTAAAAATTCGACAGCCTAACGGCACCACTTAAAACTTCAAAATACTGAATTGAAGAGATAAAATGGGGTCTCTCATCATATGAACATAAGAGTCCAGTATTATAGATATAGAAATCATACCCCAACATAACAAAAAGGAACTTGAAAGAATTGACATGAAAGTAGAACTTCAAAACGAGAAGGGTGAAGAACCTCTTAAAAATTCGACAGCCTAACGGCACCACTTAAAACTTCAAAATACTGAATTGAAGAGATCAAATGGGGTCTCTCATCATATGAACATAAGAGTCCAGTATGATTGATATAGAGATCATACCCCAACATAACAAAAAGGAACTTGGAAGAATTGACATGAAAGTAGAACTTCAAAACAAGAAGGGTGAAGAACCACTTAAAAATTCGGCAGCCTAACGGCGCCACTTAAAACTTCAAAATACTGAATTGAAGAGATAAAATGGGGTCTCTCATCATATGGTCATAAAAGATCAGTATGATAAATTTAGAGATCATACCCCAACATAATAAAAAGGAACTTGAAATACTTTACATGAAAATAGATCTTGAAAATTGAGAAAGGAGAAAGAGTCCGTTACAAAAATTTCGGCAGCCTAACGGCACCACTTAAAACTTCATAAAACGAAATAATGAGAGTAATAGGGGATCTCTCATTATATGAACATAAAAAGGGCAGTAAGAGGAGTATAAAATAACATCCTCCAACATAAGAACATGTAGAATAAAAGGAATGGCATAAAAGAGATTACTTGAAATGAAAGAGAGAGGTCGGATCCCTTACCTTAAAATGTGACTCTTGAAACTCAATGTTTTGGACCTTGAGGGCTTGGGGGCACCTTGGGAGGACTCCTTGGGAGGTAAGGAGACCATAACTTCGTTGGGGGAGAGTTGGGAGTGAAAACCAAAGGAGGAATGGGTGGGTATTTATAGGGAAAGTGAGGGGACAAGGCATTAATGGCCAAGGGACACCTCATTAGTGGTTTTGGCAAAACCATGGGCTTGCCCATGGTATTTGCCCATGGTATTGGACACTTGGGACACCTCATACCTTATCTTACTATTCACAATTCGAACATATTAAATATATACTTAATACATCATTTAATGATGTTATTAGACACTCGTAACTTAAAAACTGTATTTTCACTATTCATCGAAAATTCAACTTTCTCAGAATAATCCCAAAATTTCACCTTAACCAAATATCAACGCTCTGATTACAAATATGAACTCCATTTTATAAAAATAATTTTCTAAATATTTTTAATTTAATTTTTAAATAAAAACACTATTCATCGAAAATTCATTTTTTTCAGAAAAAACCCCAAAAATTACCATAGCATAATATCGGTGCTCTGAGTTCCAAAATGAAATCCTTTTTATAAAAATAATTTTCTAAATATTTTTAATTACATTTTTAATTAAAAAACACTATTCACCCGAAAAAACTAATACTTGAATAATAATTTATGAAACCGTTATTTAACCATTTTATTGAATCACATTACTTAATCAAGGTGCCTAGATTATATTAATACTTTCTTTAAGTGAGATTACTAATCCATTTGGTCACATTACTAATCCTAAGCGTAAAATCACTATTCATAATTTACTATTCATCAAAAATCAAGTTGATCTTATTAGACTCGAAATTTCGTAGTGAACATAATTATAGAAGACCATTTTTTGAAAATCATTACACATTTTTATTTATTTAAGGTTTACATAAACATTTTTAAAATATCCTTTCTCTAAAATTTATCAAAAATATGCATACTATATTTATCTGGACATTTGAAAATTCATAAACTTCATCATAAGAAGAAATATAAATTTTTATTTAAAACAAAGGATTACACAAGGCAATTATGGTCTCCTTACATAGCCCCTTATCACACCAGCATAGGACCTAAGTGTAAGGTGTGCTAAGGTGAGAGAATCCGAGGGAGGCTCGGCCAACATCGCACGAGTTGTAATTTCTATTAGTTTGAACTTCTCACGAAGGCGATCCCGTTCTAGCTTCACACGATGAAGTTCAGCTTAGGTTTGGTCCAGAGCAAAGCCCAGTGGTGCTACCTCCTTCCCAAGTTCTGTTAGATGGGCTTCGATCGGTCCAAGACTACTGGGTGAGGCCATCGAATCTTCTTTCTATATTAATTAACCAAGATTGCTTGTATTTAGAGATAGTAATCAAAACATTTAGTTTCCAACGGTCATATTGACCAATGGTCAAATAATAGTAAAACCCAACAGTCTCATTTTAATTATACTCATGTTATCAAATGAAACATTTTTGTTGAGTATAAAAATAAAATAAAATAACACATAAAATTAGGAAATAAGATTTATTCAAAATTTCGGGTCGTTACAATGGTGCATTTAAAGCTCATGTAAGGGTAAACAGGAGTACCCTTATGTATTCCTTACTTAGTTATATGTAAAGGTAGGTCCTCTTAGTATCGAGTTTCACCATAGGAGTTAAATGGATTGGATTGCCATTTTGGAAGTCGTTTTTCATGGAGAGTTCATCTATGTGAAATGGGGATCACTGAATGTGACTTCCCGACCCAGAAGCCATTGAACGGTGCCCTGAGCCGATTGGCCACATGCCCTCAAGAACACATCCCCATATGCTAGAGGGTTCTGACTAGCAGCAAGGGTCTAGTAATTCAGTCTTGGGGAGACTATACCCTCTTTTATCAGAATAAAACACCAACGGAAGCAAAGAACAATAAAAAAGTGCGGAAGAATATAAATATCTAGAACAAATCCATTTCATATGATAACTAAAACATGAAAATAAAATACTCAACTGAAAGGTAAAACATTCTATGACAATGAAAATATCAAGTGTCTACAATGCAACTAAAAGTAAAGACACAACGACTCCCAAATGGGTCCTGAACCACATCTAGTTCCCTCTCCCATGCTCCAATCCCAAACAGAAACCTATCCCAAGGCCTTTCCCTTATCCTATCCTACAATAAAAAATTATTCTCAGGTGCTGATCAGGAAGCCCGAATAGGGTGTGAGTATAGCTCAGTAGGCCACCACCAATGGTGTCTAAAACAAGTCTAGTCAAAAAATAGTGCATGCAGTTTTATGAATCGATAAATAAAATGCATAATTTAAATAGTTATCACATAGTCATATAATCTTTAATTATCACATTAGGACCAGTTTAAATTCATGTTTCCCATTTTAATCAGCATTCAATATCATTAATCATTTAGTGTAGGTATTCATGTCTAGAACCCCAAATATCAGTTGAATCATCATTCATTATTATCATTCATTTAGTGTAGGTCATCATACCTAGCACCACAATCCCGTTGAGTGTAGGTCATAATACCTAGAATTCCTTTTCTCATTTGGTGTAGGTCTTCATACCTAGAACCCCATAATCTCAATCATGGATAACTATTAAGGAGAAACATCATGTCTAAGTCCCAACTTCTAATTGGTCTAGAACTCCATGTCTAGTATCATAAAAATAGCATCCATTTAATCATTCATTAATTCACAAGAATTTTCCACATCATTCCATTACTAATCCAATGATTAGTGAAACATTTCAAATTCCATTATTTAATTCAACAATTAACTAAGAACGTAACCCATTAATTAATTCATCAATTAATTAATCAATCAACACAATCTATTTCCATAATTAATTATTCACAATTAATTATCCATATCAAATCTCAACTTTTCATAATTAATTCTCACAATTAATTATCTTTGATCATCATCATGGAACATAATTAATTATCAAAATTAATTATCTTTGGTCAAAATCATAGAACATAATTAATTATCACAATTAATTATCTTAAACAGCCAAACATCATTTCATAATTAATTCCCCCAAATTAATTATCATAACAAAATCAATTAAATATCTCAATTATAATATCTCAACCAATATCAAATCTCCAAAATATCTATTTGTGAAACTTCCCTGATTAAATTACCAATTAATCACCAAGGCAAACCCAATTCAATCCCACATTCCTAATTACTCTAATTTAGGAACTCAATTATCAAGGGAATCTATAAAATCATAAACTCACATACACATATCAAAACCATGACTGTGGGATTTTGATTTAGAGCACCTAACTAAGTTTATTGATGGAATTTATCCCAATGGAAATCCCCAAATCTGAGTGGCACAACGTCATCGATCAAGCTTTGGATCTAAATCCCTAAACCAAAATTAAGATCAAATGCATCAATATCTTTCAAAACTAGATCTAGATCCATAATACTAGATCTATATCTCAAATTATAGGTTTAGATCCAAGAAAACGGTGGAGATATTACATGAAAAGATTTAGGAAAGATAGAGGAATGAACAGGAGAAACATCGGGATGAAATCTACATACCGGAACAAGAATGGATCTTTAATATAGGATTTCAATCTCGATGAACGGCATTCTAATTTCCTTGGAATCCCTTAAGAAGGCTCTGAGATCACCCAAAAATTTTCAATCCTGATCCTAGGTTGAATTAGATAGGTTTCTGGGGTTCAGGTGGTTTTAAAACCAATTTTCAGATTAAACTGCTCTGCACGCACAGATTCACCTGGGAGTCTGAATGGTTATGCCAAACTGTGCACTAACCATGCAGTCTTCCACTACCCACACAGCTTGATGGAGCACTATTAGGAAAACCACGCTCCAACCGTGCTGACCTCCACTTTCCGCATGGTTAGCTTGCGTACAGTTTGTCCAAACCGTTCGCAAACTGTGCATAGCCCCATGTCTTCCCAAATCCTTAAAAACTTCACCCAAACACACCCCAGGTCATTCCCCAACCAAAAGGTAATTAATAAAAAAAGGTACCTAAAAACATTCCCAATATTTCTTTAGAAAAGGTCAGTATCTTAGAATCTCCCCACCTTATAAAAGTTCGTCCTTGACCTGCACTCCTGAACTTCTCTAAGATTCTGAACCAAAAAGATTGGTCTATTGATCCCTCATTTCTTCTTCTTGTTCCCAAGTTTCCTCTTGAACACTTCCATGTTTCCATAGCACATGAACTAACGGCACGGTATTTCCCTATAACACTTTCTCACTGCAACCTAGCACACGTATCAGATGCTTCTCAAAGGAATCATCTATCTCGAGGTCAACCTCTTCTACATAAATCACATGAGAAGGGTTGGGGTGATACCACCATAGTTTTGACATTTGGAAAACATCATGCATAGAAATGAATTTATGTGGAAGTGTTAATGGGTATACCACTAGCCCGATTCTCTCCAACACCTCAAACAGTCCTACAAACCTGGGTGCTAGCTTGCCCTGCCTTCATATCCTGTGGTGACCCAATCTAGGCAACACCCTAAGGAATACACAATCACCCACTATAAACTATAGGGGTCATCTCCGTCTATCAGTATACGAATTTTTCCTACTCTAAGCCATATCCATACATTTACAAATCAATTGCACCTGCTATGATATCTCATGAATGAGACTTGGTCCCAACAGCTTTGACTCACCCACCTCTAACCAACATAGTGGTGATCTAAAAGGTATAACATAAAGTTCCTCATATGGTTCCATATTTATATTTTCCTAATAACTATTGTTATAGGTGAACTCCACTAAATCCAAGTGCTTCTCCCATGAAAAAACAAATTCAAGCACACATGCTTGCAGTATATACTCTAACACCTGTATGGTATGCTCTGACTGCCCATCCTTCTGTGGGTGTAAGGTCATGCTTAATAGAATCTATGTACCAAGAACCTTCTGTAAGACCTTCCAAATTCATGAAGTAAAGCATGAATTGCAATCTGAAACTATATTCCATGGCACCCCATGTAAATGAACTATCTCTCTCACATACAGTTCTCCCAAATGCTCTACTATAAAGATTTTCCTAATAGGAAATAAATGTGCTACCTTCTTTATTTGATCCACAATGACCCAAATAGAATCATTCTTCCTAAGATTCTTTGAAGATCCTACCATGAAATCCATAGTCACATCTTCTCACTTATATTCTGAAATAGGTAATGGTTGCAATAGGCCTTCAGGTCGTTGATGCTCTGCCTTCACCTAATGATAGGTGAAACATCTTATTAGAAACCATGTTATCTTCTTTTTCATTCCTGGCCACCAAAACTATCATCATAGGTCACGGTACATTTTTGTCACCCCAGGATGTACCGACCACCTTAAAGCATGAAATTCTCGCATGAGTTCCTCTCGCATACTCGTAGGTACAAAAAACTAATTTCCCATATAGATGATCTCATCCCCATATATTTTCTAGTATGAAGGTGTCTCCCCACATTCAAGGCTTTCCCTTAAGTCTAAACACTTCATATCCTCATACTTCCTGTCCCTAATCCATCTCAAGAGTGTAGACCCCACTGCTAAAGAAACCAGATTCATCCTCTCCTGACTCTTCTGAACTACCACATGTATTTCTGCCAGCAAATTCATAATATTCCACTCTACACTCGACTCATATACCAACTGAGTCTTATTTTTCCTACTCAAGGCATCGGCCACACTATTCCCCTTTCTGGGTGTATATGCTAGTTCAAAATCAAAGGACTTCATATACTCTAACCATCTTCATTTCTGAAGATTAAAGTCGTGCTGTGAAAAGATATACTTCAAGTTTATGTTATCCATAAAAACTATAAAATTTTCACCCAAAAGATAGTGTCTCCAACACTTAAGAGAATAAACCACTAATTCCAACTCAAGGTCATGCGTTGGGTAATTCCGTTCATGCAGCCTCAGCTTCTGAGACCCATAAGAAACAACTTTATCCCCTTGAATCAAAATAGCTCCGAGTCTGATCCCATAAGTGTCACAATACACCATGTACTCCCCACCCAACTCAGGTAAGATCAAAATTGGTGCTGATGTCAAGTGCCTCTTCAACTCCTAGAAAGCATTCTCACATGATTCTGTCCAATCAAAATTTATCCCTTTCTTTTTCAAACCTGTAAGCAGTGCTTCCAATCATGAAAAGTCCTGGATGAACCTCCTGTAATAACTAGCTAATCCCAAAAAGCTTTATATATCAAAAACATTATTGGAATGCTCCCAAGAAATCACAGCCTGCACTTTTTTTGGGTCCACGGCCACACCTTCTTCCAAGATGATGTGACCTAAAAAGTGTACCTTTTCGATCTAGACATTTAGATATCTTTTCATATAGTCGATGCTCTATCAGTGTACCCAGGACGATGTCAAGGTGTTGGGCATGATTGTCATGAGTTTTAGAGTACACTAATATGTCATCCACAAACACCACCACAAACTGATCTTAGTACGGATGAAATATCTTTTTCATTAAGGTCATAAACACTACTGGAGAGTTTTTCAGTCCAAACGGCATTACAAAAAACTCATAAATTCCATTCATGTTTCTGAAAGTAGTTCTTGGTATATCAAAAGTTTTAACTCTCACCTGATGATACCCTAACCTCATATCGATATTTGAGAACACACAAGCCCCCTTTATATGGTCAAACATATCATCAATATGGAGAATAGGATATTGGTTCTTCATATTCATTTTATTCAACTTCTGGTAATCAACACATAAGCGTAAATTCCATTCGGCCTTCTTTGCAAACAAAATAGGTGAACCCCAAGGTGACCTACTTGGATAGATAAAACCTTTATCCTCCAACTCCTAAAACTGTGTTTTGAGCTCTTGAATCTCAGTCGGTTCCATTCTATAAGGTGGAATAGATATTGGGTCAGCCCTCGACATGAGCTCAATAGCGAATTCCATATCTCTCTCAGGTGGAAACCCTGAAAAGTTTTCAGGAAAGACATCCTAAAATAGTTCCATTACTAGTGGAAGGAAGTCTTTTCTACCACTCCCATCATCCATCAAAAGACTAGAAACTTGGGCTGTGAGCTCTCCTAGTAGCTGAGTAATTGGTCCAGCTTGTCCTGTATGGATATCCCATTCTCTACGATGAACATACTAGTCACCCTCAGGAGATACAAAGGTCACTCTCCTGTTGTAACAATCTATGTGGGATTGGTATGTGACTAACCTGTTCATACCCATAATTAGATCGAATCCCATTGTATCAAGGACATAGATATCCCAAATAAAATGATACTTTCTGATCTCTAGTGAACATACCTAGCATAAACAGATATCCCTAGACCGCGTTCCCAATGGTGTATCGATATTCATCGCCCCGTTTACGGACTCCACCTCTAGGATCAAGCCATTAACAAGATTTGTATATATAAAGGAATGAGAGGAACTAGTATCAAAAAAATTAGTAGCTAAGGTAAAAGCAACTAGAATAGTACCTCTCACTGTCTATGGACCAGGCTCGCTCTCCACAAGTGTAGGTTGCATTGCATGTAACTGTCCTTATCCTCTTCCTTGTGGTGTCGTCTGACTCCCCTGAGTAGCACCGCCCTGCTGATACGAGTGCTCATACCCTAAAGCACCACGTCCACTAACTCTACCACCTCTTCAAGTAGAACTCCATCTACCATACCTATATGGTGTAGAAGACCCCCTTCCCATAATCTGACTCTGAGAAGATGCTCCCTCAGCACCAGCTTGTCGCTACCTCCTACAGAACTTCTGTAGGTGTCCCATCTTGCCACAAAACCGGTACTCCACTGGTGGTCTATTACAATGTGTATGATAGTGTACCTGCCTACCGCACTGGTGGAAAATCACATGAGTAAGATCTAGTGAAACTATTCCTCCTGGCTGTCCACCTTTCTTTCCACTATCCTGACTAAGGTTCTCATGATGGAACTTCCTTCTCTTGGAAGGCACACTCTCTGATTGTCCAGTGAAAGTTACCCATCTAGTACTGGAAGCCTCCTTCAAGTTCCCCTCTGAAATGAGAGCCTGATTAACCACTTCTATGAATTTCTTCAACCTAAAGATATTCACCTGGGACTTAATTTCACACTTATGTCCATACTGAAATTGTTTTTCCAAAGAAGCCTCATCTGTTCATCTACCTCCAAAGATGGAGTAAAATGATGTAAATTTATGAAACGTCCAATGTATTCCATTATGGACATGATTCCTTAGTTCAGATGCATAAACTATGAAGCCTTCTCTTTTCTCAACATGTCTAGATATAAGTATTCTAAGAACTTATCTAGAAATTCCTTCCATAACATCTCATCAGTCTGTATAGATCGTACCTGAATGTCCTACCAGCGCTTTGCTGAACATCATAGAATATAAGCAGCCAACTTGACCCTACTCTTATCCAGAGTCTCCAAGTGGTCAATTATCGCCTCTATGGATTCAATGAAGAATTCATCTCCGTCAGGTCCACCCTCTCTAGTAAAAGTAAGAGGGTGTTGTATCTAAAACTCCCTTTTCAACTTCGATATGCTTTTCTGAACCCGCCCTGGGTCTATCTCCATGAATTTCATGAAATGGGAAAAATTATCTCGGAACTGTTCCCCTTCCTCCTCAGCTTACACCAATGGTACCTCAAGTTCCCTGTTTGGAAGTTCATTCTAGGACATACCCCTCGGTCTCTCCCTCAACATGCACCATGAAATTGTATCTCTAAAAATCCAAACACACATCTTAGGTCTCATAATGCAACCTTCTAACATTTACATAAGAGGAGAAACTAACATAATAAGTTTCAACATGTCCTTTCCCCCTTTTCTCTCCACACGATCAACACTGAGGCCTTATCACTACCCTTGACCATCCTACTCCTAGGTATTAGTTAAAAAGGGTACATTCGTTCCCATTAATTAATTCAACCATTAATTAATCACATTATCTCAAATTAATTAATTCAACTATTAATTAATTAATCATACTCATTTAATCAATCAAGGTTCTCATTAAACACCCATTTATTCTAATTTTGAATCATTATTTCAATATCACAATAATAAAAATAGTTCAAGTTCAACAACTTACCCATAACCCATTTTCCCATGAGTACCTAGAATGATGCATGTCACAATAACCCTGAGTTCCTATAATGATGCATGCAGACTCAACTATAGTGTCTCTTTAGGCCACGAATCAAAATTCAACAATTTTCAAAACAAATATCACATCACACCATAAGTGTGTCACCCAAGGTGAAATAATATACAACTGTAACAAAAAACAGCAATCACAACAATCCCACCCTGAGTACTCAGATTTTTCACTATACATGGGTTTGCAGCTCCCATGAACGAGCTCATTACCAAGCCTCGACTCTTCCTAGTCTCTTGTATACCTTTCCCAAAATAGTAAGACAAAAGAAGGAGAAAGAAAATAAAACTCTGTTGATACCACTTTGTGACGTCTTGACTCGGAAGCCACTAAACGGTGCCCCAAGCCAATTGGCCACATGCCCTCAAGTGTGCCTCCCCATATGCCAGAGGGTTCCGACTAGCAGTGAGGGTCTGGTAAGTCAGTATTAGGGATACTATACTCTATTTCATTAGAATAAAACACTAATGGAAGAAAATAATGATAAAAAAGTGTAGAAGAATATAAATAACCAAAAAAATCCATGTCATATGATAACAAAAACATGAAAATAAAATACTCAACTAAAAGGTAAAACATTCTATGATAATGAAAATGCCAAGTGCCTACAATGCAACTGAAAGTAAAGACACAACGACTCCCAAACGGATCTCTAACCACATCTGGTTCCCTCTCCCATGCTCTAATACCAAACAAAAATCTATCCCAGGGCTTTGCCCTTATCCTACCCTATAATAACAAAGTTTTCTCGGGTGTCGATCAGGTGTCTGGAATAGGGTGTGAGTACAACTTAGTAGGCCACCACCAACAGTGTCTAAAATGATTCTAGTCAAAAGATAGTGCATGTCGTTTTATGAAGAAATAAATACAATGTATAATTTAAATAGTTATCACATTGTCATCTAATCTTTAATTATCACATTAGGCTCAGTTTCAATTCATGTTTCCCATTTTAATCATCATTAAATATCATTAATCATTTAGTTCATGTCTTAATGCCTACCACCCCAAATCTCAGTTGAATAATCATTAATTATTATTATTCATTTGGTGTAGGTCTTCATGCCTAGCACCATAATCTCACTGAGTGTAGGTCATCATGCCTAGCACCCCTTTTCTCGTTTGGTGTAGATTTTCATGCCTAGCACCCCATAATCTCAAGCTTGGATAACTATTGGGGAGGAATGCCATGTCCAAGTCCCAACTTCTAATTGGTCTATAATGCCATTTCTAGCACCACAAAAATCTCATCCATTTAATCATTCATTAATTCACAAGAATTTTACACATCATTCCATTACTAATCCAATGATTAGTTAAACATTTAAAATTACATTAGTTAATTCAACAATTAACTAAGCACATAACCCATTAATTAATTCATCAATTAATTAATCAATTAACTCAAATCTCTTTCCATAATTAATTCTTCAAAATTAATTATCCATATAAAATCTCAACTTGTCATAATTAATTCTCATAATTAATTAACTTTTATCATCACCATGGAACATAATTATTTATCTTTTGTCAAAATCATAGAACATAATTAATTCTCACAATTAATTATATTACACAGCCAAAAATCATTTCATAATTAATTCCCCCAAATTAATTATCTTAACACAATAAATTTAATATCTCAATTATAATATCTCCACCAATATCAAATCTCCAAAATATCTATTTGGGAAACATCCATGAATCAATTACCAATTAATCACCAAGGAAAACTAAATTCAATTCCACATTCCTAATTACTCCAATTTAGGAAATCAATTATCAAGGGAATCTATCAAATCATAAAATCACATACACATATCAAAACCAATACTATGGGAGTTTGATTTAGACCACTTACCTTGGTTTATTGATGGAATTTGGACCAATGGAAATCCCCTAATCCGAGTGGCACAACGTCGTCTATCAGGCTTCGGATCTAAATCCCTAAACCAAAATTAAGATCAAAGGCATCAAGATCTTGAAAAACTAGATATAGATCTAAAATCCTAGATCTATATCTCATATTATAGGTTTAGATCCAAGAAAATGGTGGATATATTCCATGAAAAGATCAAGGAAAGATAGGGTAATGAATGGGAGAAACATCGGGATGAAATCTACATACCAAAACAAGTCCGGATATTCGATCCATGATTTTGATCTCGATGAATAGAGTTTGGATTGCCTTATAATCCCTCCAGAAGGCTTTAAGATCACCTTGAAATTGTCAACCCCAAGCCTAGGTCGAATTAGAGAGGTTTCAGGGGTTCACATGGTTTTAAAACCAATTTTTGGATTAAACTGCTCCACACGCACGATTTCACCTGGGACTCCACACGGTTATGCCAAACCATGAACCAATTGTGCGGTCTTCCACTACTTGCATGGCTTTATAGAACATAGTTAGGAAAACTGTATGTCAACTTTACCGACCTCCACTGTCCACATGGTTAGCTTGCACATAGTTTGGACAAACCATGTGCAAACCGTGCACAGCCCCTATCTTCCCAATTCCTTATAAACTTCACCCAAACATACCCCAGATCATACCCCAACCTAAAGGTACTTAATAATAACAAAAATTACATGAAAACACACCTAATATTACTCCATAAAAGGTCAGGATCTTACACTGAAACACCTTGGTTTAGCCATTTGATAGGCATGGTGGTAAGTTATGGTGGATTTATAAGAGACTTTTTGTTTTAAAAAAGGAAGGATGAAGTAGAGATAAAGAGCTCACTACACCATAGGCTTTATCATGGTGGGGTAAAATGATAAGTAATTTATACCTATATTTTTTTGGAGTCTTTGGTGGTGGTCAAAGGTGATTTAAAATGGTTTTATAATGTGTGAGAATCAGGGGATAAATTTATTTAAACACTGAAGAAATGGATCTCCCATTGACCGAGGAGTTCCATGGGTGTAGTGTGATTCACTATGTTATGGTGGTGGATTTCAAATCTTCCTATATAAATAAAGGGTTGTATACCCTAGGTTAGATTTTCCATTTTCATCTCTCAAACCCTAGATGACTCCTAGGCCTCACACCACCCTTCATCCAAATACCTTTGAGATTTTAAGCACCTTGTTTTATAGGGATTGTTGTCTTGTGATTCAAGGTATTGGTGGTGTTTCCTTCAGTGGTGGTTAGTTCTTGATCATCCGTTATTACTCGAATAATTTTGAACTTTTGATCAAGGTAGGTGGTTTTTAAACTTATCATTATATCTTATGGAATAATTATTCTTGATAAAAATTCATGTGACTATCTCCATGCATGAAACCCAATTTTATACTATATTGAATTGATATTTCTTGATGGTTACTTTTGAATTATGGGAATAATATGTGAGAAACACACTTTAAACATTAAATTGAGTTGAGATAATGAATAGATTAAAGTAATTTATAAAGGAAAGGTATGCTTTATGTGTTTTTATAATTTTCCCATGTTATGAGTTGATATTCTACTACTTAATATATTGTTTTTGTGGTTACCCTATATTACTAAAATTTATGGAGTTTTTCACCATTATAATTGGTTAAACACTTAAATATAGTAATAAAAAGGGATAGTTGGAATCTAGGAAAATTATGGTGATATTGTTATTAATGTATATTCTACTAATTGAGTGATCCCCTAATTTGTTGTGATAATTATTTACCATGAAATTTTGAATAATTGTTGTGATTAAATGTTGTAATGACTTCTTATAAATTGATAATAATAAAACTCAAGAATTAATGGGTTGTTTGCATAACCGAGAGGTGAAATAATGATTGGTGTTGTCTCGTGTATTATTTATTCCTAAAGTTACATTTTTTCTTGTTATAATTATATGAATGGATTGATTATAGAATTTTTTTGTGATAGAATTGGAATATTATATTGATATAATCCCCAAATTTATAATTTGTTAAATAATTTAAACCTAATTAATGAATTTTCTTTGTGTGAATCTGGAAATTATGGTGAATTGGAATGGAATATGTTTAGTTGAAGAAATATAAAACTGGATAGTGGGATGGAAGTTAGTGGGTAACAATTGTTTGATGGAAATAGTGTAGGATGGAACTAAAGTGGGACATGGTATGGTAATGATTGTTTAATATAATGAAAATAATAAATGGATAATTAAATTTAATGAGGCAAGAAATTGGTCATTTATGGGCATGATAATGACATATACTCGTGAAATTGTTATTGTGTGGACTCCTTTTATATGGAGATTTGGATTTTCTATTAATGTTGTGTTTATCGTAAAATGTTCTTCTTGATATATGGTTATTATGTTGTGGCTAGAAATTATGGAGGTGGTTGTGGAGGAATGATGGAAAGAAGTTAATTTTTATTGAAACTTACTTTTATGGGTTGTAATAGATCATGATGGTTACGTATCATTATGGTAATAATGGAATAGTTAATGGTGATGCCTAAAGGTGACAATGACATGGTTGGTGGTGATGTCTGGTGGTGATATATAGTTAGTGTTGGTAATTGGCAATGATGGTGCATAGGTGGGGAATGTGCATGGAATGACGAGAGCATGAGGTTTATGTCCATCATGTTTACATCACCCCACTAGATTATGATTTGGGAAAGTGGATATTGAGTAGATTTGGTTGTGGTTATGTGATAATTATGGTTTCATAGTGGTGGGGTTTCAGATATATGTGATATGGTATGTGGTGGTGGAGTATGGATGATGGTGTGATGCTTTTTTGGATCAATTATCACATTCCTGATCAGATAGGGAGAGTTCTCTCTACCGGTTAACTACTGATCAGAGGGTACACGACTCTTCTAATAGTTAAGAGTGGTGATGAAAATTACTGGGACCACAGGAGGAAGTATTATGTTAATGGATATGGAATTATAGATTTCTTGGTCATTGGTGATGGTTTTGGTTTATGATGCCAATGAGGTGGGGGTATAGTAGTGGATGTTGTAGAGTTATAAGGGATGATTTGACTTCTTTTGATCTTTATAGGTTCTAAATTATTTTCTATATCTAATTTACCCTGTTGATATCTATAGAATCTAATATATTACTATTCTTATTTGGTTTTCTTTCAATGACTATGTTTTGACTATTTTCTTGGCTGATTTTCACTCATGTCTACCCTTTTATATTTAGTACACATAGATGTTGAATTTTTTAGAAGGAGGATCCTACTAAGTACTTCTAAAGTGATCACTTCACCATAGTTTGATAAGTGTTTGTAGGACACATCACTGGAGTCTAGTGCTATTATTTGAGTAGCTTGTATGGAGTTGGTAGTTGTCCTAGAGTTTAGAGTTTCTATTTCAAGTATTTTTCATTGATGTTGTACATTTTTAAATGTTAGTATCATTTGGGTTATGGAAACTTATGTTAGAATGGAAAGTTCTTTTGGTGTTGATTGGTGAACTCCCCTATATATTGTTCTTGAATATTTTTTAGGGAAATAACACACAATTAATGTTTTTATACCCTTGATTCTAGTCACTAACCTAAGTCCTATCTGAGGTGGGACTAATGGGGTCACTTCTATTCATTATTGGTCTAGGATGGTTACTAGTGGAGGGGGGTTAGGACATGTCAGCTGCCAACACTTGGCATCCTAAGATCATTACCATAATGCATGCCCATTTTATTTTTATGATCACTAAATTTTTCAACAATAATAATAATTTTTCCATACCATATATGAATCATCTATATGATTCATAGCGAAAGGATAACTATATAGAGATATTGTAGCTACCAGTGCACCCAATATCACACATCATATGTCATATCATACAATAAATAATTTTAATTATATCCCTTTAATGATATGGCCATATCATTTCCTATTATATGCATCACATGAATGATAAGGATTATAACATGGTCAAATAATATAATATGATTTATCCAGTTTTAGTGCACATCCAACAAAGACCACCTGACATAAGAAATGCTTGAAGGAGAGAGAATTTGGGTATATTTTTTAGAGAAAACTAATCTTGAGATGTGGTTTGGGATGGGTGGAGCGTGTCCTTATATAGATAAAATTGAATGTGGTTTTTCCAAATACACATTACTTAAATGTCAATAAAAGTAAATTTGAAGGTAAATTGAGCTATAAATAGATAAAATCAAAAGTGGATCATTATTCCCTAAATTATTTTATATGTGTTTATTTTTAATAATGGTATACACTATATTTACAATATATGGTATTTTAATATGCTTACTACTTTTTTATGTACTTCACAATCCATCTAGATAACTTATTTTTTAAAAATGACATTTACCTTCTTTCCTAATTTAAATGTGATGAACCCATTGGACAAGTGCAGACACCTGAGAGGGGGGTGAATCAGGTGTTTCCTACATTTTTACAAATTAAAAACTATCCTAAAACCCCATTGGAATCTAACCTATGTAATCAATTAGTGTATATGGATATATTTTACATTTAACATAGAAATCATCAACTATATGCAATATAAGAAAATCAGTAAATAAATACACAATGTTTTTACAAGGTTTCATACAAAGACCTACTTCTTTCCTTGATTAGTTGTTCACCCTAATTAAGGATTATCTACTATAATATAATGTTTTTTATAATGGGTGGTGTTTCTTACAAAAAATTTGAGTCTCGTGATGTTTATAATTTATGAGTATCACATGTTTTTTATCTGAAGTTGTACCAAACCATTTTCCATAATCACACTGGTCTTATATCTGTAACTTCACACTATAGTCACTGAGTCACATGGTGATCTCCTTGCATACCCTAATCCACATAGGTTCTATGAAATCACACTATATATATGCAATTGTTTCTCTATAGTGATTCCTATGAAGTAGATCATCAAATTTGTTCATGATGCTTCTGCATCAATAAGATGGATCTTCTTCAAATCACAGTAGTGTCTTTTAATTATTTAAGGTCTTCAAGATAGACTATATGAAAATAGGTATATAATACAGCTCAAATACATAGTTATTAATCATACCTACTCACTTGTATTCCTCACTACTCAAACATTGAAAGGATATGCATCAAATGTAAACAGCACAACATAGTCAATCTTTCCTCTATTCTTTTTCTCACTACTTTGGTTCTCTCTCAAACTGATCTTTGAATGATGGTCAATTAATTCTTCTTAATTTTATTTAATACCCAAAATATCTTTGTCTTTAGAACACTATCATATTACTATTACTCTTTACTACAACATTTAGTGGGTCCTCCTACTTCTTCTTTGAGAGATATATTCAATAGATATTGCATGCACATTCAGCACCTCTTGGATTCTCAGTTCTCAGACACCCACAATAGTGGTGGCTACTTTCTATTTTTATTTATTTATTTCTCAATTTCATAAATTTATCATGTGAATGAGAGAATTAATTTAAGATAATTAAATATAACACATCATAATGAATTTCCTTATATGGAGAATGATGAATGCTTTCTATTTTTCAAATGAAAAGATCTATCATGAAATAGCCACTTTAGGAAGTACCACTTTTATACACCTTTATCTAAAAAATATATTCATTATGTAAAGTGGTTACACATTGATTTAATCAAGTTACCTTATGCACTTTATCTTCTCAAGCTCTAAAAAAATACTGAAATAAAATCCATAGCTTTAATCATGTTTCTTAGTGGTAGATAAATTTTACAACACATGGATCTATGGGATGGCCTTTTATCCACTTATGATAACAATCATTAGTTCATCTTTTCAAAATTCATTAAATTTAGAAGTCTTCACATTTCTTAAGACTTTATAAAATTCCCATACTTGAATCATAGTCACTCACAAACACTAAAACAATAATAGATCCAAATAATGTAGGCTTTGATGAACATTAGCTAAAGGTTTACTGGTTCTTCAACTATATTATTCTTAAAAACCTGAAAATTTCATTTTTTATAATATATAAATACATGTAGTGGTTATCCTCATTTCAATCTTCCCAAAACAACTTCATGGCATGGATTGAATAAGATTTAAGATGTTTTTATCTTGAATGTGTGGAATAAGCATCATTGGATTTATATTTTCCTCATAAGTAAATAATTCTAGAAACTCCCATGTTTATGTTTCTTTGATCTTCCCTTACCATAGATGAATATAAACTCCTCTTTATATAAAATCTTGGATCAAAAACCCTTCAATATGTTTATAATGTTTGAATCCTTGAATATCAGCTTTAAAATCATCCTTAATTATTTTCTTATTCAGATATTAATCTTGGAAAGACATTAATTTTCACCCAGCATATATTATAATTCCCTTATGTGAATCCCATACACAGTGCTTCATGTATCCAAATTTGGATATAGGGTTCTCTTTTTCCAATTTTCCTACATGATACTTTATTCAGATATGTGGATCTTTATTTAGATACGTAGAAACTTTGGTTATATGAAGTTTGAATGCACCATGGAAAACCCAGACATGAGACATTTGTCTACATCACCGAATTTAACTATATCAAGCTTCATGTATGCAAAAAATTGCATATATGTTGAATTCATCTATGTGGATTCACCTACATTGCTAGAAATATGTGTACGTAGTGAATTTGGCTATGCGGTTTTTCATGCATGGAACTTGAACTTAGATAGATTATTTTAGATTTACTTTATTTCAAATCAAGGCAGTCCATATCTATCCATTCTCAACCATTCACAAACACTTCATAAAGCCTTTTGGAATTTATGAAACTTTATCAAACACTTAAAAATTATTCCAAAGAACTTTATCAGCATATAAACTCACCTCTTTGAGTTCTTCAAAGTTTTGTAATTCACTTCTAATTTTAGTTAACCCAAAACCACATCAAAGTGTGCCTCATCACTAATTTTAGTGATCATCTATAAAAACACACTAGGATGGACTTACTTAAATTCCTTGGGTCTTTGAACTCCAATCATCTAGCCTTTTTAACAGTGATTATAATAGCTTGTTCACTATATCTAGCACTCTTGTTATTCCAAATTTTTATTGATATTAGTGGAACTCCTCCTTTAACACATGTCATGTTCCTCAAAGAAGATCATCTCATCAATCATTTAATATATATGGTACGCTCTTGATAACTTGTCCATCCATATGTTCTAAGCAGCCAACACTCCCAACTTTCATTGACAGCATGTGAAACTCTATTTATATAACAATGGCAGCAATATAATTCTCATTCTCACATAACTCATTGGAAGAACCTTCAATATCCAAGTAATGATTCGGTACACACTTCATAATCCACATCATCATATTTTCATAATGACATTGACAATGAAAATAAGAACAAGTGACAACAAATACAATCATCAACCTAAGGTCACTATAATCTCTACCTTTGGATTTTTTTTCAATTCCATATTTACTCTAATGGAAAATTTCATTCATATCCACCTAATTGATAATGAATGAAAAGGTGGGAAACCCCCCCCCCCCAACAATTTTAAAGGAAGGATATTCTCCACTAAACATATTCTCTCCTTATAGCTCCAAAAATGTTCTACTTGAGCAGAGGGTGGAATTCTCCAAATACCAATTTAAACTTATAAATAATGATACTATTTTTAAATAAAATAACCTTCACACAATATGGTATTCTCCTAGTTTTTCAGAATCTCTATAAATTCCATGGGATAATGAATTCATCTTGTATCATAGCTCACCAGTTTCAAGTGACAATCAGAAATGAAGATCGGCATAAGTACCACCACAATTAAAATGTTGAATCACATATTCCTTATTATTATATCATCAATCAAAATACTAAAATTAAATGTGGTAAAACTCGATGTGGAAAACATGAGTGATTAATTTAAATAATAAATTTTTCTATAAAAACTCACTATATGATGCAAACTTAGAGTGACATTTCTCAAGGACAATACAAACTATATTTTCAAAATGAATATGAACCTACACTCATCTTAACTAACACATAATAATGTTAAATTGAAAATAAATTACATCCCCCTTTTTATATAAAAACACTCCCCCTTGATAATATTACTAAGAACAAATTATAAAAAATATAGGGAGAGTGAGTGTCAAACCTAAAGCATCAGTTTTCTTCAAATATAGCTAGAATTACAGATTTAGTAGAAAATTTAAATTCTCTAGCATATTGGATTATTTTAGTGGATTACCCTCAAGGGATGTTTCCCATATAAATTCACCTTCAATTATCCAACATTCAAGCACCTTCATATTGATTTGGGAATAAGGTGTATCTTCCATTACTTCTTAGTTGTAGATCTGGGATTTGGAATTCTTTCTCAACCCATTTACAATTTTTTAGATCTAAAATTATTTCTTTTATTCTTTCTTTTATTCTATTTAGGTTTCAAAAATTGAACACCTTATGGTAGTATGGATTTCATCATAGGTTTGTAATTATTCTTGACATTATATTTGACACTAGGGATCCTTTTTATTCAATAGCTCTATATTTTTTGATAGGGTAGTCATACACTTTTTTAGAGTGTGTATAACTTGATTGAACCTTCCACACACCATTTATTTCTTATTTTAGATACCACACTTTGGAAACTTCTCAACATTATTCAATGACTTCTTAGGAGTGGTTGCATAAACTTTTTCATATGCTCACTCCTCAAGGAAGTATTAATTTTGTTTTACATATTCATCAGCAATTATGGACTTATCCTCCCATGAACATAGGATCTATGTTGGTTTTATGTATACAAAAATTATTAATATGTGTGAAAAATAATTTTTTAAGAGTCATGGAATCTTTATATCTTTTCAAAACTATTTTTCAATGAAAAATTCTTCTTATTCTATGAAACCTATTTCTTTTTTATAGTAGGTTTTTTCTCATTTTTAGTTTTTCTCCCCCTTTATCTTGGCCTTATATAAATTTCATATGCTGAAACTTTGTACCAAAAAACTAAGTTAATATGTATAAAACTCTATAAACAACATCAATAACCTACAAATATATTTCTTTTTTTTTAGTTGGTGTCCAAATTTTCAAGATTTACATGATTTCTATTTTTCAATAGTATGACTATATTTTTTATCTTGGTTTGGGGGGTTCTATTTTGGTACTTACTAAATTCTGCTATTTATATGTTGGTGGTTTGCCCAATATTTTTATACTTCCACATTTTCATATAATTTTACCTTTTTCCCTTCACTTTTAGAGAATTTAGAAATAGCGCACATAGATTTAACAGCATAGTGAGATGCCTTTTTTCAAGAGATAGAGGTGGATGATTATCCACAAGATCTTTGAGTTTATTTAAAACCATTATGAGATTTTATTTTATACAATAATCACTTATAAATTTTGAGTTATAACACACTTCTTCTTAGCTAATTTTTAAGTTCCAGCTTTGTCTTCCAAATCATTCAGTTTGATTTTCAGCGCTATAAATTTTAGGTTGAGTGGGTTATTTTAATACACCATAGATATAAACCTAAATTCCCATCATATATTCTCCTTTTTAATATTATCCTCATGAAACTTGATACTTTTAATAAGGAAACTTTCAAGATATTTGATTTTTTATCCTCCACTTTTATCTAATCTTCCTTGACTTTAATTATAGCCTTTCGAGATTTATCCATAGCATAGATCTTATTTTTAGAGGTTTTAATAATTCTTAATTTCTCATAAATATAGAATTTAAAACTTTATTCTACCATTGTAAATTTTTCTCTATTAATCTACAAGGACCGATCCTTGGATTTCAATTCTTTTATATGAGAATTTCATTTTAATAATTGTCTAGACAACGCCTTTTTAATTTCTTTAGCATGTTATATCAAAAATGATATTTAATAATTAAGATCCTAAATATATTAAATATATATGATTAAAAAATTTGGAAGAAACTTGTTTCACGTAGTCCCTAACCTCACAGTAAATATAATCAGCAGCTTTAATATATTCAGTGTCATCACATCTTAAACTACTAACTTCACTCTGATAACTTTCAGCAAGTGGGTGTTATTTATTTCTTATTGAGGTTCTTCTCAAATCCTTATCCTATTTATTTCTCATTTTTTCCATCATCTTGGGTGAGACTTCCACATTTGTAAAAATAGGAATAGATTCTGATATTTCCATATGATTTTGTAGAACCATCTCAAATCCACACTTTATAAAATCAAATGGAATTCATTGGGTATTTAAAATAGATCCAATAAAATGATTCCTTGGATATGATACCAATTGATGAACCCATTGGACTGGTGCAGACACTGATGAAGGGGTGAATTAGATGTTGCTTACTTTTTTCCAAATTTCAAACTATCCTAAAACCCTTTTGGAATTTAACCTCTATTTTTTGTTAGTGTATATAAATCTATTTTACATTTAACTTATAAATAATAAAATTTATATAATTCAATTAAATTAATAAATAATTACATGGTATTTTTACAAGGCTTGGTATAAAGATCTATTTCTCTATTGATTGATTGTTTGCCTCAATCAAGGATTCTCCACTATAATATGATGTTTATTACAAGTGGTGGTGTTTCCTATACCAATATTGAGTATCATAGTGTTTAAAATACCTAATTATAAAATTAATACTATATAAATTTGAACCATACCATTTTCCAGAATCACGTTGGACTTATCTCAATAACTTCACACTATTCTCACTAAGTCACACAGTGGTCTCCTTGCATACCCTGAGTCACACAGATTCTATAGAGAGTCTCACTATATATATGCAAGTGTTTATTTATAGATATTACTTGTAAGTGTTTTAGTAGGTATGAACATGATAATTTTTCATCAATAATATATATCATCGTCAACTCACATTAGAGTCTTTGAATACCTTCAAGTCTTCAAGATATATTGTATGCAACTTAGTCTCCACAACAGATCAACTTCACAGTTCTTCAATAAACCTGATCACCTAGATTCCTCTCTAATAAAATGTTTAAAGGCTTGAAATTATATTTAAATAGCACAACATAGTAATTTTTCCTTTATTCTTGTTCTCACTACTTTGGAACTATCTCAAACTAATCTTTGAATGATGACTAACTCCTTCTTCCCTTTCTTTGATACCCAAAAGATCTTCAACTTCATAATAGTATCGCAAACACACTCAATGGATCTTGGATTCTAAATTCTTGGACACCCACATTAGCTACTGCTACTTACTCTTTTTGTTTCCATCTTTCTCAATTTCTATAATAACCAAGACCCTACTATAGCAGGTAAACACTATATCTTAAACAGCCACACAATGCACACTCTAAAGAGCCTTTATTCATGATAATATTTAAAAGTTTTATTTTGGAATGTTAGAATTTTATTTTAAATAAATAAACTTCATTTTTTAATTTTTCATAAAGATATTATCTTAAGATAAAATATTTAGATTTTTCCAAAAGATCATTTTTAGGTGAATAGTGTAAATACTATTTTTTGTTAAAACCACGACTTTTATGACATTGCTAGGATGTGAGAAAAAACTAAAACTCAAAAAACATTTATATTGAACAAATATATGTTTTATAAGTAAAATTATACATTTTAAAATATTATTTTTAATTTATAAACCTATATTTTATATTTTAAAACTTAAGTTAAATTTTTTCACAAAAATTATTTTAATGCATTATATATTAAATATTTAAAAATTAACTTATAACACCTTTATAAATTTAATATTAATAAATGTATTTTAAATTTGTAATAATTAGGTCCTAATTATGTAAAAATGAACATTTTATTTTTAGTCATAAAGGATAAATTACTAATATAAAAACTAGTTAGCGCAATCAAAGTTAAAATATTAAAAGTAGAAAATCTAATGGTAAAGAGTTGAGAATATGTTTAAAACATGTGTGAAATTGAATTTTAGATGCTTATTCAGAATATATATTCCCCCACTCCATTATTTCTCAATTTTTGAGTCACTTTCCTTGATATTTTCATCTCATTATTGAAAATTTTTGGGTGTTTATAAAAAGGTTGTCTCTTTTCACTTATAAAATGGGAACTCCTCTCCTCACTTCCCTTCACAACACAACCCACTTATTTCAGCCCAAAATCTACCCAAAACCATACTAAAAATTACTTTAAAACTTCAATGGGTTTTTTTCTTCCCAAAATACCATCCCTCAAAGGCTTAATTCTCTTTTCAAAGGAGATAATCCAAGAAGTGGGGTATAAATTTTTAACCACTCCTTTCACATTACTATTTATTTACATGCACTTATTCTTCCTCAAATTCCATTACACCATATTAAAATGATAAAATCAGTATTATTATTATATTGTTATGTTATTATTATAATGGTACAATCATTAACCACCTTTCCATTTTCCTTAAATAAAAATGAAACCAGCATTTATGTGTTGTGCGGACTACCGCCTCTATGACGCAACGTGTTTATTTTTCCTTCACCACCATAAAATTATTGTCCTAATATGTGATTTAATATATAAGTACTATATTTATGACATATTTTATATTCTAAAATGATAAACCATATTACTCATTTTCCCTTTTCTATGGAAAACTAAATCATTATCCATACGTACGTGTGGACTACCGCTTCCATGGAATGATTGATTTCTATTTTTATTTTTATAATAACCTTTATTTTATGGAATTAAGAACAATTTTAAAATATAAATATTATTTTTATGTCACTATTAAGGTTTTAGTGAGACAAATTGAAGAAATTATTAACTATATAAACAATAAACAATCGTTATAAAATTAACTGTCTTAAACAAGCATACTAAGAGGGAAATATTTTTATTCATATTATATAATATCTTAATATCCAATTTTTATTATTATAATTCCTAATAATTATGATATATAACACTAATAAACACTAAATAATAACATTATTCTTCTAGTATAATGATATTACAACAAAACCATCTCATAATCAATCATTAAATCAGGGTATGTTCATGTTTTATATTATGCACCTAATTTTCATTATATGATGTATATAATTCCTTTTTGAGATGTTATGTGATACCCTTATTTTAAGGTATGACCTTATTTTATGTTATTACTTTTATGACTAGAGTTTTGGGTTAAATGGTTGGAAGGGTTTGAATGAGGAAATAGCTTGGAAGCTGGAATCTAACTATAGGAGTCAGTTCACACCATGAATGGTTATCTATGATGTGAATGGTTTTTTGGGAAGATTCCATGAATATAATTATATTTATGAATGGTTTTGGGAAGATCATTTCACAATTTGAAATTTTATCCAGGACATGAACTAGTTTTTTTAGATTTTAAATTGAGGTGGCTTATTTTTTGGTGTATGTGGAAACTCAAAAATTCATGACATGAATCCATAATTCACACTGTGAATGGGGTCAAGTCCAGTGGATTTATTTAATTTTTTTCCCCTATGATCCCAGTTATCCTTTATCATATCCCTATTAAAACTATGGATCTCTTTATGCAATTTTATAGTATTTATTTTATCTTGAGGCTAACCTCATTATATCTGCAAGCATTGATCCTTATAAATCAAAGGATTTGTAAAGGTTTAGAATGGGAAGTGTGAATAAATCATTATAGATAGGTTGATTTACTATATATACCATTTTCCATATAAATTTAAGGCTTATATTTCTAAATTATTTTCTTGTTTTTTCTTTAAAAAACTGGGATGTGTTCTTATTGGAAAACCCCATTTAGTTATTGGTTTTTGAATTGGGAATCATGGGTGATTTCAATGAGGTGTTTATTAAAAAAAATTCAAAAAGAGTTTTTTTAAAATAAAAACATTGATTCGTGTATGTGGAATACTTGGTTGGTGTGTGTTAATACTTTCATTAACGGTTCCTTATTGGGTATGGACTTGGGGCTCATGCCGATGGGGAGCATTGGTAAACAGCTAGATGATGACTTGGTGCTAGAAGGATAGGTTTTTATGCTCATTATTTGGGACTATTAAAAGTTTGGATGAATGCATTGGGTGTTTTCATGGTGGAAATGGATATTCCAAGTGGAATAGATTTGTTTTACTACTTTTATAAAACAATGGTTTTGTTAAATTATTTTGATGATCTCTTCTTCTATTTTATATAAAACTATTAGTTAACTTGTTCTTATCTTGTTACATGCATGGAAAGTCTCAGGGTTTTCCTAATGATTTATCATACTCACCCCTTTCATATGTAATTTATTTCATATTCATAAGTTTTTTCCATAATATAAGAAATTGATAGGTTGTATACTTTTCTAGTGGATTACTGTGATGTTTTATGTAGGTTTTATAAGAGTTGGAGCATAGAGATATTTTGCTAAGGATTCATTATAGTTCCACTTAGGTGCCTTGGAGTCTTTATTATTTTTGAGTTTTCATACCTTGTTTATGTATTATTATTTTCACTATCACTTGTATTGTATTCTTGTTTATTTTATGATGGTTTTTTTGATTTTACACCATGAATCATATTATTTCATGTCATAGTGTTTGTTGTAGGTTATCATCTTGAGGGAAAATCATCCCCCATGGTTTGGTAAAACCCTTTGCATTTATTTTCAACCTTAAGTGCCCTGGGTACATCACCTAAGTTTAGTAACACCCCCACCTCTTCCCAAGACAATTTATTGGGGTGGGATGTTATAAGAAATGTCAGTTTGGTTGATTTGTCACTTAGGATGGTAGAAAAGAGATATGATACATCTAAACTTGAAATTTATAGCATAAAAATACATAGATAAGGTTTTGATACTAAACTTTAAGTTACCAAGGTATTTCGGGTATAAAAAGGTGTTCTTAAATAATGATATTAATGTTAACAACTCATTTTCATGGGTTTATTTGATGAGGGTAGAATATCATGCATTGGCTAGAAGTCTTCCAACTAGGATTGCATCATTCACATTGTTTTTATTACTGTTTGGAGTTTTTCATGATATTTTTTCCTATTATGATTTAGAATGTCCTAATACATCAGTAAATTGACATATAGATACTAAAGGTAATTTTGATATGGTTTAGAGTGAAATATAACAAGTTATAAGACTTTAGAATAAACCATAATAGGTTGTTGAAAATGTGGTCCAACCTAAACCATAGGTGAACTAATAGCTGGTAAAAATAATTTTACAAGAATTTCAGGTTATAGGCAGAATAAATAAAAATGAGTAAGTGCCCCATATGGATCATGTTGTGGCATTTCAAAGGAAGAATCCATTGATATTTCTTAGGGATTAAAGACTATAAAAAGTGGAAGAATGGATTTCTTATATGTACAGAAAAATTTATTTCCTTGGAATGCTGGCTAATACTAAGTGAAGCTAGTAGTATACATGCTAGAGGATATCATATGGAAATGGTGGGATTTATTAATTTAAACTAAATATGACCAAGACTATACTTTTAAAGGATTCGAATAATTTTTTAATAAAAAATTATATCCTCATACCTTCAAGGTATCCAAAATGACAGACTTATTCAGTCTAAAGTAAGAGAACCCATCTTTCATAGAGTATACAGCTAAGTTTACAAACTTAGTTTGGATTTCACTATAAGTATTTATTAGTGGTTACCTAAAGGTTTTTATAATTGAGAAAGTACTACAACCAAACATATGCTCTATGATCATTATACTCTATATTGATGATTATACAGAAATGGTCAATAGAGCATCAATGGTGGAAAGAGACCTCATTGGGAATTCTAGAGGAGGTAACACCTTAGTATCCAGAGACATAGGTGGGAACTCCAATTCTTGAAACAAGTTGAAGAGGTAGATCTATTTATAGGTAATCATAGTACTGGATAATTAGTCAATATGATGGGTTTATCTTACTCCTCATCACAGAAATAATCTAGGATGTTTCCAATGTGGTTCATTGAACCATGTAAAGAAGGATTGTGTAGCACTATGGTGATAATGTTACTGATGTTTTCATATGGGACACCTTTATCATTATTATATTAATTCTCTGAATATAGCTAATTGGGATGATTATAATGTAATACATGCCTCTCATGACTAAATGGGTTGATCACGTCAGAATAGTTCTCAACCATATAATCAACCAAGTTAGGGTGATTTTAGAAACACCCAGACATCATAGATGATTCAACCTCTATAGAGAAGCAAGGATTACTCAAAAATAGCTAGAAAATAGTTATATAGTGTTAAATAGGATTTCATAGAGAAACAAGCAATACCCTTAATGGTGTGAGGTACCATTCTTCTAAACTCTAATATTATGAAAGTACCGTTTGATATTTTCACATCCCATTCTTTCATTTCTTCCCATGTGATAAATAAAATGGGTTTGACTATGAAAATTATGTCGTATGTGATGATCATCCAAACACCTCTTGGACAACGAGGGTGTCAAGGATTTAAGTGAGTATCTTATTCCATAATAATAAATGGAATCCATATTTTTTGGGACTTTTTTTCTAGAAATAAAAATCTTTTATTTAATTCTAGGATAGAGTGGTTAGTTGCCTTAAAATATTACATTGATAGTTATGATTTACAAGTTCAATTTACAAATTTGGATAGGCCAGTTCACCTCTTTAAAGGGTATTAGCATGTGAATACAGGAAGAGAGTGACCTTTAGAACTAATGGTTGGAATTTTCTCTTATCAATTGATATCAGTAACCTTTGGGACAATTGATGTAGTTAACTAGAGAATTTACTACCATTGTAGATCATTATTCTGATGTATTTCCAAAAAAATATATGGGTTCCCACCAGATGGAAAGTTGAAATTTTGATTAACCTTCTTTTAGGGAAGGATCCTATTTCCCTTATGTCATACAGAATAACAACAAAAAATTTGTCTGAATTGAAGTTATAGCTTAAGGAATTAGAAAGAAATGGATTTATGAGACTGAGTACATCACATTAGGCTACTCTGGTTGTCTTTGTAAAGAATAAATATGATTTTGATTAAACTTTGTGTTGATTATAATAAAATAAATCATGTTAAGATCAATAATTTATACTATCTTCATCGAATTGATAATATGTTTGATCAACAAAATGGAGTCAAAGGATTCTCCAAAATTGATCTATGATCAAGGTATCATCAACTTCGAGTTCGAAGAGAGGAAATTTTAAAAACATATTTTAGAAGCCTCTTTAGTCATTATGAATACCTTTTTATTCCTTTTGGTCTTATGAATTCACTAGTAGTATTCATGGAATTAATGAATTGTATCTTTCAGATTCACCTTAACTTCTTTGTTTTAATATTTTTTTATGACATTCTGGTATATTCCTAAACTAAATATGATCATTAAATGCACTTGGATATTATTTTAAGCACCTTACAAAAACATTGAATCTATGAGAAACTCTCTACGTGTGAATTATGGTTACAAGAATTTTTCTTTCTTGGGCATGTCATATCTAAAAAATGAATATCAGTGGACCCTATAAATATATAAGTTTTCATATCTTTCCAATCATAGAAGAACATTTTTTTAGATACAAAACTTTCTAGGTTTGGTAGGTTACTATCTCCACTTTGTTCATGAATTTTCAATACTCACTTATCCTATGACATCTTTGATGAGGAAAGACTCTCCATTATAATGGATCAATGATTGATGGAAATACTTTCTAAAGCTTAAGGATCGGCTCACTTCAGCACCTATCCTAATCTTTCCAAAACCAGGTAAAGGATATATTGTATTATGTGATGCCTCTAGATCTAGTTTGGACTATGTACTTATGAAATGATAACATGTTGTAGTTTATGTATCATGAAAACTATGAGTACATTAAAAGAATTACCCAATGCATGATCTGGAATTTTCTATAGTGGTCCATGCACTAAAAACATGGTTTCATTATCTTTTTGGTGATAAGTTACTATGTTCACTGATCATGAAAGTTTGAAACACGTTTTTTATAAAGATATTTGAACCTCGTACAGTGACGATGGATGTAGTATCTCTATATGTTTGACTTTGACTTGGTCTATACACTTGGAAAATTGAATTATATTGAGGATTATTTAAGAAAAAAATCATATAACCATTATCCAAATAATCTCATGATTAGTGGCAATTAATAAGCATATTTTTTGATATGCGCATGGATTTCACTGAGTAGAATAATGTAGAAGTATTGTTTCCAATGACTCTTATTCCAAATCTGGTGGAGTGGATCAAAAATACTCAATGATTTTATATTGTTTTCCTTACCATATGGTTAAAGTGGTGGGGATACCATTTATGGATTAAAAGAAGATAACAATAAATTGTTTCATTTTTTAGATCAGATAATGGTTCTGCCAACTTATTAGGAAATTCTTCTTTTATATTATAAGAATTCTAAATGGGAAATTAATCCAGGAATTTAAAAGATGTACAAGATCGTTAGGACCCATTTTTTGTGGTTAGGTGTGAAAATAAGAGTGGTTGATTATGTTATGAAATACCTCATATGTTAATAGGTCACGAAAGAGCACCAATGACTGGTCAAGTTATTGCAATCGTTGTTTATACCTATCTAGAAATGGGGATATATTTTTAAGGTATTTATCACTAGTTTTCTAAGAATGATTCGAAATAATTATTCCATCTGGGTGATAGTGGAATAACTCATAAATTCATCCCACTTCATTCCAATCTATGAATCTAATATAGTGGAAGAATTGGAAAATGGGTATATCTAAGAAGTTTCATTGAGTGCTAGTTTTGATTATCTTGGATAGGAATCCAAGGTTCACCTCTTGGTTTTGGAACACCTTTCAATAAACCCTTAGAACCTAGTTGACCATGAGCACACCATATCATCCTCAAATGGATGGGTAGTCTAAATTTACAATTCAGACTTTGGAAGAGATGCTCTGATCTTGTTTCATGGGATTTAGAGGCTCATGGGAGGATCAATTACCTCTAGTGGAGTTCTTGTATAACAATAGTTTTTAGGTGATGATACATATGTCCCCATTAAGGCATTGTATGGTTTTTCTTATCAATTTACACTTTTCTATGTGGAAACTAGAGAAACTTCATTAATCATTCCTATAATCATTCATGATATGATCAAGAATATTCAGATGATCAGGAAGTGAATGATGATAGACCAAAGTCTCCATAAATCTTATGATGATAATCTTCATCACCTATTATATTTCATAGTGGGATACTGTGTATTTATTAAAGTCACTCCTAGACTCAGGCATCATTGTTTAGGTAAGAAAGGGAAGTTGGAACTTTGGTATGTTGGACCATTTGAAATCCTAGAGTGGATTTGAGATGTTTCTTATCATATTTCTCTACCAACAAGATATATCCTAGTTCATGATGCATTCCATGTATCAAAATTAAATAAGTATCAACTGAGTCCTAATCATGTGATCAGTTGGTATCATGTAACTCGTGAACCTGATGTGTCCATTATGCACAACCCAGATTTTATTATAAATAGGAAATACATGGTCTTTAATGGAATACAGATGTCCATGTTGTGGGTTTTATGGAAACATGGTCAAATACAAGAAATAACTTGGGAAAAGGATAACCATATGTGAGTGTAGTGGCCCAAACTTTGCCAAATAACCATTTTCCTTGTCTTTCTAAGTACAGAAATCCTAATGGTGGGGAGAATGTGTTACCCTCAGTTTGAGGTATTCCCTTGTTTTATGTTGTTTCTTCTATGTCTAGATTATTTGGGTTAAATGGTTGGAAGGGTTCAAAGGAGGAAATAGACCAAAAGATGGAATCTGGATACAAAATCTGGTTCACACTAGGAATGGATATTCATGATGGGAATGGTTTTATAAGAAAATGTCATGAATCGCCTTTAGGGCATGAATGGTTCTGGGCATATCAGTTCACAACATGAAATTTTATTCATGATGTGAACTATCTTTTCATGATTTTAAGTTGAGGCATATTATTTTTTAGTGTATTTGGAAACTCAAAGATTTAAAACATGAATCTATAATTCAATCTATAAATGGGGTCGAATCTAGTAGAGTTATTTAATTTCTATGCCCTATGATCTTAATTAACCTATCTCCCATTACTATCAAACCTAGAGCTATCTTGTGGTGATTTTGGAGGATTTATTCAATATATAGGCTAACCTCATTAGATATTTAAGTATTGATACTTGGAAACCAAAATATTTGTAAAGGATCAAAAAAGTAAGCATGAATCAATCATTAGAGTTGGGTGGATTTCCTCTCTATCCACTTATTCTGTAGAACATGAAGGATTATATTTCTAAATGCTTTGCCTATTTTTTCTTCAAAAAAACCTGGATTTTTTCTTATTGGAAAACCCTATTTTCTTATTGGATTTTGAATTGGGAATTATGGGTGATTACCATGAGGTGTTTGTGAAAATATTTTAAAAAGGGATTTTTAATTATAAAGAAAAACATTAATTTGTAGACTTAGAATAATTGGTTGGTGTGTGTTCATAATTTCATTGATGGTTCCTTGTTAGGTATGGACTTGGGGTTAGTGTCGACAGGTCACATTGATAAATGGATAGGTGATGACTTGGTATGAGAAGAACAGGTTTTTCTACTCATGAGTTGGGATTTTAAAAGGTTGGATTCATGCATTAGGTGTTTGTGTAGTAGAAAGGGATATTCCAAGTGGAATGGAATTATTATTATTATTCTATAAAATTGTGGTTTTATTAAACTAATTTGATAATATCTTCCTCTATTTTATATAAAACCATTATCCAACTTGTTCTTATCTTAGTGGAATGCTTGGGAAGTCTTGGGGTTTTCCTACTAAGTTATCATACTCACCCCTGCATATTCACTTTGGTGTGTATGAAAATGTTATTTTCTATGATATTAGAAAGGGATATGTTTCATAATTTACTAGTGGATTACCATGATATTTTAGGAAATTTTTATATGAGTTGGAGAATGGAGGTATTTTTTCAAATGAGTCATCATGATTCCACTTTGGTGCCTTGGAGTTTTTCTTGTTTTTAAGTTTTCAGAACTTTTTTATGTATTTTTATTTCAATTATCACTATGATTGTTGTTTGGTTCATTTTATGTTAATTATTTTCATATTATGTCATAAATTATATTATTCCATGCCATGGTGTTTTTTCAGGTTGTCTTCCTTATTGAAAATCATCCCCCATGGTTAGGTAAAGCCCTTTTCATTTATTTCCAACCTTTGTTTCCTTGAGGATGTCACCCAAGGTTAGTAAGATTGCCCACCTCTTCCTAATTCAAGGGGTTGGGTTGGGATGTTATATGTTATATCAAGAAATTCCTTTTATTCATAGTATTTGAAGATCAATTTTAAGCACTCTATTTTAAGAGGTTTTGATTAAATTATTACTCAATCCATAAGTGTGTTTTCTATGTGACATCCCAACCCATCTCACTCGGTAACAGTATATGAACTAGTGGCCACATGTCTATAAGTGAACCTCCCCATAATCTAGAGGTTTTTGATTAGTATTAAGGGCCTAGGGTGTGTCCATGTGTAGACTATTTCCTCTGGTCAGAGTGGAATGCAGCAATATAATGATATTAATAAAATGAATAAATATAATGATAATAATGAATATACAGAGAAAAATAAGAAATAAACATCTATATAAGATAAGTCAACTAAACAATAATAACTAGAACTGTATAAAAAAATGATTCAATGTCATGATGTTATACAAAAAGGAACAGTAATTCATGGAAATATGTACATGTATAGTATAAGTATAAAAAAAGGAACAAAAAGATCAAAAACTATCTCTAATAGAATCATGAGCCTAAGCTCGGTCATGTACTCCAAGTTCACATGCTATAAGTAGATCAAGAATCCATGATTGGGTGCGTTCCCTTGCCCCTAATTGCATCCATGAAGTCTGTTCGGGTACCAATCGGAAGCCTGG
This sequence comes from Viscum album, assembly GCA_963277665.1. Lineage (NCBI taxonomy): Eukaryota > Viridiplantae > Streptophyta > Magnoliopsida > Santalales > Viscaceae > Viscum > Viscum album. Next base: position 928,869,023 of record OY728127.1, read on the forward strand.
ATGGGGTGTGAGATATACTCAGTAGGACTCCACTAAGGTGTCCATAACAAGTCCAATCTATGAATATAAATGTAATAGTGTGAATTTATATGAATAAGTAGTGGAATTAAAATGTGTGAAATTAATACCATGTTAGGCTCGGACTCCTCATGGGATGCATGGCCGACCATACCTGCTTCAGCCTAAGCCAGATGTGTCTGAATAGGTGACTTATATATGGTCAGGGTCTCACAGATATAACCAAGGAATCCAAGTATAATCAATATATAAAAATTATAACACAAGTCATAAATAAGGTGTTTAAGTGGTAATAATAATAAAATGGGACCCAAGGTGTAACCAAGGTATCCTTTACCTTAGAAGGTTAACTAGCTCACAGCAATGAACCATTAATCCTAGCTATAGGGGTCTCAGTGTAATACAAGGGGTAACCCTAAGTCATTCCACTAGAATAATCGTCTAACCGAGTCCATGAAAAATCTCCATAGTAAATCTTGGGCTAAGCATGACCAGGGCCTGAGGGAAGATTCTAAGGCACCTCTTTTCCAAGGAAGTCGGCTGAATACAAGGAGTGTATCCAAGTCATTCTAATACCTAGAAATGAATTGATTGAAATTTTAGTACTATGTTGAGGCATTAATGTACTATTAAGACATTAACCTATTTCCAAGGTGGATATCTCCCTTGAAAATCATCCTAATGAATCGGGGTGGTGTCCTCTGAGTTCTCAATGCATTTCTTCAAGAATCCAAGGCAGGCTCAAGTATGACCACTCCTTTGATAGGAAAAAGTTCCATAATTGTCACAAACCAACCTAGGCCGACCCTGAACTGGTCACCCAAGCTGATCTGTGACATGGTCCAAAGGGCATTCCCGATCCCCATGGGTTGGCAACTAGTGTTAGGAATCAACAGAGTAACCAAAGGGAATGATTTGTCCCAATATAAATAAATAAACTAAACAGTGGAAAGATAAAAAAGCATCCCAATATATATATACAACATCCAAAATGAACATCCATTATACAAGAATCTAAAAATACAACCAAAATATACAATAAAAACCAAACTGAAACCTAACAACACTATACCACCATGTGACCCAGAACGTCACTCTCTAATCCATAACCAACCATCACCCAAGGTGATTAAACCTAAGATGAAACCAGCAATAGAAACTAAAAATAATAAATAACTATAGGTGTGAGTATTAAAACTCATTAGGTGTTCCTAAACAAATCTATTCCCAATGAACTTCCTTTAGAATAAAAGAAAAATCAATTCCAAGTTTGAAATATAGTATATAAAATTAATATTTTCTATACATTTTCTAAATGAAACCAAATCATGGTCCATTTCCCTTTTACCATTTCTAAACCACATTATTTTTTAGGGGGGAAACATATGTATTTTTAAAACACTTATGAAGCCTTTTCAAAAAAACTTTAAAGTATTTTATAAATTTTAACAAGAAAACATCATGCTCAAGGAGAACAGCACACTAATCATACAATAAGGGCAATGGGAAATAGGCACATAAGAGTAACCAACTAATCATGCATCTTAAATAACCAAGTTCTAATAGACATGGGTGAACCTAGGAGATCATGAATAATCCAGAAAATACTAATACATGAGACCCATCCTCATAATCATGCCTCACATGATGAAAATAAAAATAACCCTAAATACTCTCGGCCACCCTAACCCAGGACAGATCTAGGGGAAAATCCCATAGTAATAAACCCAATATATCCACCTACTATGGGCCACCAGCCAGTGCATAATCTAGCTAGTGCAGCAATAGTTCTCATAAAATTATCTCATTATGACAGGTTCCCATGTATCGCATATAAATGGGGTGAGCCAACTGATGCCAACCAAGAATCCAATCACATGCATATATAATAATAATTCAACAACAAGCATCACCCCTAATCACCCCAAGGATCTATCTTATGCCATGGAACAAATAGATCTCGAAGGAGTCCATACCAAGGATATACCATTCTCAAAATGGATCGTAAGGATTACATAGTGATTACATACCATATATTAAACATAATAAGTCAATAGAATAATCCAATGGAGGTTTATTATAATAAATACTTTCACCACTTTCACAAAAGTTCCAAATAGGCCTCAATATCCTTTCATAAAACCATCATTTTTAGAAGAAACAAATAATGTTTCCAAAAGGTGAAAACAAACCACTTTATATTTCACAACCATTCATAAATCAATTAATTTAAGGAACTCATCCCACATTTAAAAACCAAATCCATTTTTATTAAAATTCCAAATGGGCCACAATCCATCATACTATTTCAAACCACTTTTAAAATCCAAATACACACTTCTTTTAAACTTAAAACCACTTGAACCTATTTCAATAAACCAAAGTTAATAATTTCACAAGACACGTATTTATTAACAAATCCAAACCATGATTTCCATACCATGAATTACTCACAAAATCCAATTGGTCATTTCATCGAACACTTGGTGTGAAATATTTAACAAAACAACTCTGTTTATCACATAACAAGGCATAAAACACCACTTTTCACACCCAAATTTTTTTTCAAAGGCCACACATCAATATTTATCATATAAGAGAGGTGTGTAAGTCATGAAATCAAAGATTCTTAAATGAAAAATTCAAGTTTAAGGGAAACCTACCTCAAACTTATGGCGCTTTAACAACACACACCTGAAACCACACCATGAAGGTTCCTAGATCCAAGATATACCAAGAGAAACCCTAAACACACAAAACCCCCAACATAAATCAAGGGGAAACCAAATACTAGGTCAACATGACCATGGGAGAAGATAAACTCAAGAAGAAAAGGAATAATAGGTAAGAGTAAGATAAAGGGAGGAATTTACCTTGAGATATTTTCCCCAAATCTTGAATAAGTCCTTAGATCCACACCCAAGGAGGAAGAAGGAAGCTTGGAGAAACAAAGAGAGGCCTCCCTATGGTTGTATGAACCATGTGGGAAGATAAATGGATATATTTGGGGTTAAAATACCGTAAGGGAAAAGGGGTACTTTTTCAAAAATTTAGATATGGGAATCTTACACGGTTTGGCCGCACGGTTTACAAAACTGTGCACCAACCATGTGCCCCCCACTGGACACACCTGGGCATGATTATAGTTTAGTTGCACGATTTCCAAAACCATGTCTAAATCATACCAAACACCACTACCCCAAAGTGTCACATGGCTATACGGTTAGATGGGTTGAGCCACACGGTTTATCAAACCATGCACTAACCATGCACAGGCCACTACCAAGCCCAAAAATTAAAATTTTCTCTAAAAAATCATGTGAAGACTGAGGATAACCATGGGGTCAAAACTAAACAACAAAACACTTCAAAATATAGAACCCGACACACAAAAAACTTGAGAGAAAAATTGAGATCCAATGATGAAGTGGAAAAAAATATCAAAAAATAAAAATCAGGGTGTAACAATTCTCCCCACCATAAATAATTTTTGCCCCCAGAAGGCCACAAAATTTCTAGTTGATCGATCAATGACTAAGGATTTTCATAACCTCATGATCCAACTTCTTAAATCAATAACGCCTCAACTATCACCAAAACCTAACTTACACCTCTTCCTAAAGGAGAACAACAAACCAAAACCACATTCTCATTAAGGGAGCCCAGATCACCTCCCCACCATTTAGAAAAAGACTAGAATTGATCAATACCCAAGATAATTATTAACAATACCCACAGTGGGTATCCCCACCATAAAAACAAACCAACACTGACCAATCTAAAATTCAACATTGTAACACCCCAAGCTTCCACGGTATATTTCCCTTTGAATAATGAAATATTTTTCATTGTACGCAACTTCAAGATTCTAACACACCACGACCAATCAAACTAGCCGTTAGGAATAGTAATACCCACTTTTTGAAATTTTATAAATTTATCTTTCAAAATAGACTTCATTTTTGGAGTCTTAATATCTAAATTATCTTAGGATAATGTTTTGGTATTTTTCTGATAACTTTCATATTTTGATGAATAGTGAAAAATACGGAATTATAATTAAAAACAACTTTTTTAATAGAAATAATTTATAGTGTTAAATTATAAATTTTAGTGGTTTTAATATGTCATTAGATTATATTTTTATCATTTAATATAATTTAGGTCATTATATGTAATTTCACTTTTAAAATGGACATAAACAAGTGTCAATCTTTTGATAGTTATTATTTCATAAAAACGTGCTTTTTGTTTCGACAATGGGAATTAATTTTAAATTAATTTCTGCCACTTCTGTGTTTTGAATTTGGAAAATTTTATTCCATATTTGGAATCAGGATGTCCAAATTTTATAAATATTTAACTTATATTTTTAGACATTTTGAATAATTACTTCGGTAAATATTTTATTTACCATGGTTAAAGGGTAAATATAGTAAATAAGGGTAAACAAATAATATTATAATTATCCTAACACATGTCATAACCCTATTGGATAATACATTTCCAACTATGGTCATCCTTGGGTCGATTTTGGGACCTCATGGAGCCACTTGTAAGTGATAATGACACTTTATATTAATTAATTTAAAGTAAATACAAAAATGACATAAGCATATATCTTATAATAAAACAATTTTTACATAGGGTAATAAATGTTATATCTTTAGGATATAAATATTCATTATAAATATAAAATTATTTCCTACATAATTTTATTTTATTTATAATTTTTATACATTGAATAATTAAATTTATTTATGACACAATGATGATGTAGTATTTTCCTTATTAATGAAAGATTCAAATAAATGGTATTATAAATGTTAAAATAAATATAATTTGAAATTTTTGATGCCATCCACAAATTTTATAGGTTAATATGACATGTTAGTATTTATTAAATGAATTTATTTATAATTAATAAAGTTTTTATGACTTTTACAAAAATAAATTACTAAATACTTTCAAAATTGACATAAAAGAGTTTTTAAAACAAATATTATATTATTAATTGATATAATATTCCTAAAAATATAATGCTCGTCCAAAGGACTTATATAATGATAGTTATAATATTAATCAACCACTTGGGGTTCTCTTGGTAGTTTATAGTAAGTTTATTAACCATATAATATAAAAATACAAAGAGACATGGTAAATGTCAAACTATTTAACTAAGAGTTAAATCTAAATGATAAGTTTAATATGGTGACCTAACCTGTCTAAAACCTATTTTTTGAGATGATTTCTACCCATACCCACATTATCCTAAAAATAAATTACTTTTGAGCCATTAAAAACCAAAAATTATTTTATTATAAAATAATATTTTAAGTTTTTTCTAAGGTGCCCCTCACCCCTCTTATAAAAGGGAACTCCCCCTTCTCTCAAATTCACACATCAAAAGCCTTTTGGATAGGCCAAACCCTGCCCAAATATACTCCCAACTTCCTTAACTTCATCCTAGAGGCCTTCCTTTGGTCATAAATCCAACCTAATGAGCCCTTTTGATCAAATCAAAAGGAAGAACCCGAAGAAGAGGAAAATATTTCATCACCTCTTTCAAGTTCTTTTCTTCTTCCACTTCCTATTTCTTTGTTGTTTCCATTATAAAATAATAAATCAAGTATATTCTATATACTGTGATATTATTATAAAAAAATTTCAACCATATTCATTATTCTATCCATTATATGAATGAAAAAGTCACCATATGTGCATACGTACGGCTTACCGTCTCCACGCCGTGGTGTAGTTTGTTATTCAAACACTTCATCATTTGGATGGGTATAATAATGAGTATAAATGATTTAAATAATTAATATAACATTATAATTATTCAGTATATATGATATACCATCCAATTATATACTATTTTAATATCAAAAGAATGATATTGTTGTCGGTGCGTACGTATGGATTACCGACTCCACGAACGCGATGAGATTCATTCCCCATCATATCCATTCAAGACTAATTTTAATTTGATGATTAAAAATAATTTTTAAAGACTTAATATCATTATGAATATGAATAAGATACATCCTATTCATAACAAACATTACTTACGTAACAAAGAAAATAAAGGAAAACGAATCAGTTAACACCCGAAACAATGATACTACTGAAATATCATTAAAAAAGAAATATTAGAAGATCATATATGATATAATATTAATTAATGTGGTTATTTTATAATTTAATAACAATTATTTAACCATTATACAGGAGTTTAACCTACCCTCGACCCAGTAAAAGTACAAGGTAAGGGTTAAATTCAGAATCTCTTTATTATCCGAGGTTGTTTTTACGTAAGTATCTACTGGGACCTCTTTATCATCCACATCTGTGTTTTCTTAAAAATGTATTTCAAAACATTTTTACTATTTACTAGACAATGGTTTAAAGTAATTTATACCCTTATTTTACCTTATATGTTTTGAAATGAATCTTTCTGTCATTTTCCAAACAAGGTACTTTATGACCTTTTCGATAAAATTAAGGTAAGAATGTTTTTTTTAACTTATACGGAAGGTGTGGATATTTTCCACTATTATAACATCATAAAATCTTACCTTAAAAGATTATAAGAATATTTTAAAAATAAAGGTTTTATTTTATAATTATGTGACTTTAAATGATTTCAAAAAAAAGAAAGAGATATTTCTCTCAAATAGTTTTGATTTCATCTATGTCAACATCCTTTGATGGATTTTACACTTGTTTCAAGTTGATTCTTTATGATACAAATATTCCATATTGTATTTAAGGTTTTGTGATATATTTTACTATGGATGTTTTATTTGTATACCATTCATGGTTTATGGATAAATTATTGACATTTCGTATGCTAGTTTTAATACGAATGTTTATGTTATGTTTAAACCTTTTCATATGAGGAATGAATTGGACTTAGTAAGTGATGGGTGGAGCCCACTATAGCTCCTCAATGCATCAGTAGGTCTCATGAGACAAACTAGTGTCTTGGAACAAGGCCTTGAAAAAATATTATTTGTAGTCTTGGCACAAGGCCTTGACTATGTGGTTATGAAGTCTGACATTATGCATTCCATCATTATGAAAGTGGCTATTGATATTGCATGTGATTATTCGACTAGTAGAATATCCATGTGAATTATTAAATGTAATTATTTGATTTTATCTTTTCCATATTATGATGAAGTTCAAGTTTAAAAGGTTTTTGTATTAGTCTTATACGTTGCCTTAAATTTTAATGTTTATTTATGAAAGTTTCCGCTATATTGTTATCCTTACTGAGCATCTGAGATCACCCCTTTCTATGTTTTATTTTTACTAGGATGCAAAAAAGTATATTATTATTGACCTGCAGGGATAGTCTATGGGATTTGAATGTGGTTAATGAAGACAATATTGTTGTTGTATTTCATTTTACAATGTAATGTAAAACTAATGAATGTATCTAGTATTTCCAAGGCTAATAAACTAATCGATCTTTCGAGACTTGATCTTTTGTGATCATACCAATGTTATGTAATAATGCACCGACTCTGGGAAACTGGGGTCAGGGCGTTACAGTTGGTATCAGAGGAAGTTTAGTACAAACCTTGGAAACTAGATTTAGATAAAATCTGATTAGAGCACATTACCCTAAGATAGACTTTGAGGATTAGTATAGAAGAACTTCCTAGAATTTTGGTAATGTAGAGATTTTATGAGTTTTCCAAGCAATACATCCCTGTTTGTATACGATCAGGTAGAGCCAGCTCTGGCATAGATGTACCTAGGGTTAAAACCCAAAAACACCACTTTGAGCTAGACTCGAACGGGAATGGGTGCACGACAACAGGTCTTTCTACACTCTTGGTTACGACACTCCCGGGGGATATGCTTAAGATAATTCTCATTTTATTTATAAACCATTATTAAGGGTTTATGATTATATAATTCCTCAAAGAAAACATTTTTATTATTATGGATTATATCCATAAACTGTTCAATTTATGTTAAGTGTTTTACAAGTTTGAAATTATGTATTGCGATTGATAAACTAATATAGTGTATTTCATTGTTTATAAATGGAGCCTAATGGAAGGAATGGAAACCGTATAAACGTACATAATCCATGTAGGGATTTCCCTCCTGCACAAGATAATTATAGTGGATCTAGTGATGCAATTGGTGCTGATCAGCTAATCACTATACTGGAACAACTCAATCAAGTTATGAATAATAACCTTACCCGTATGGAGAACCTTGATCCACAATGTGGAGGATCAATGTTAGACCACTTCATGAGGCAACAACCACCAACATTTAATGGGAATAAAAATCCATTGGTAGCTGAGTAATGGATAGGATCCTTAGAGAAAATATTTCATGCTTTTGGAAGTAGCGAAAGGGAAAAAGTTGTTATGGCAGTTTATCGCCTCACGGGAGATGCAGATCAATGGTGGTCATTAATCCAAAACAAAAATAAAGATGAATAAGAACAAAACATGGAATGGAGGGAGTTTAAAGATATTTTCTTATAAAAATACTTTCCTCGTGACCAACAAGCGTATATGGAAAGACAATTTTTGAGTATTAGGCAAAAGGAGGATGAGAATGTCGCAAAGTATGAGGCTAAATTTACAAGGTTAACAAGGCATGAAACATATTATATATGTAACCTAGGGAGAAAGATTGATCATTTATTTGATGGGTTAAAATCATTTCTCCGTCGAGCATTAGTCTCACAATCCTTCCCGTCGTACGAAGATATTTTTTCATGTTTTATCAAGACAAAAAAGGAATTCTCTAAGTATTATGAATTTAAAGAAAAGAAAGAGAAGAAGAGATCTTCTAAACACTCTGGAAATGGAAATAAGGGGAAGAAGGGAAAAGTTGAATATCTATCCTGCGGTAAATGTGGGAAGAAACACCTTGGTACTTTCCTGAAGGGAATGGGATTCTGTTACAATTGTGGTCAAAAAGGCCACCAAGATCTTGATTGCAAGGGGAAGAAAGACGCTACTGATGTTCAATGATACAATTTCAGGGAGATGGGACATTATGAAAATGAATGTTCTAAGTGGCAGAGAAACTTACCTTAGAAAAGGCCAAGGGATCAAGGCCAAGCTTATGTGATCACTACTGCTCAGGTTGAAGCTCCGAAAGATGTGTTGGCAGGTAATTTAATGGTTTCCTCAAGTTTATCCAATGCTTTATTTGATTTTGGATCATCACATTGTTTCATGTCTTCCCTGTTTTCTAAGAAAATTAGATATTTCCAATTTTATTTAACAAGAGAGTTGTCAGTCAAAACTCCTAATGGAAGTATCATTGCAATAAAGTTTTGTGAATCAGTCCCCATTAAGGCATATAAAAGTTACTTATCTGTTGATCTCATCTTCATACCCATGATTGAATTTGATATAATCCTCAGTATATATTGGATTTCAGACCATGATGCGAAAATTTATTGTAAGAAGAAGGAGGTTACAATTTTCGATGATGATAAGGAGTACCTTATCTTTAGAGCAGAAACGTCACCACCTTATTCTTATCTAGAAGCTCAACTAAATTCAATTATTGGGGAGGAATAGAATGAAATAATTGTGAGTGAGGAAAGGAATGTTTGAATAGAGTATATACCTATTTTATAAGAATATGTTGATGTGTTTCCAAAGTATTTACCTAGACATCCTTCAAAATGAGAAATTGAGTTTTCCATTGATTTAATTCCTGGTTCAAGGCCCATATTGAAGACACCTTATAGAATGGTCACTATGGAATTAGTGGAACTAAATAAATAACTAGAGGAATTTAGTAATAAAGGATTTATTTTCCCTAGTGTTTCTCCATGGGGAGCCCTTATCCTTTTTGTTAATAAGAAAGATGGATCTATGAGGTTGTGCATTGACTACAGGGAGATCAATGCTATAACAATAAAGAATAAGTATCCCCTACCTCGCATTGATGATTTATTTGACCATCTTCATAGATCTCAATATTTTTCAAAGATTAACCTTAGATCTGGATATCATCAGTTGTGTGTGAAGAAGGAAGACATTCCAAAAACAGCATTTCGAACAAGGTATTGGCATTATGAGTTTACAGTAATGCCTTTTGGGCTAACTAATGCACCCTCTATTTTCATGGATCTAATGAACAGAGTTTTCAAGGAATATCTTGATGAATTTTTAGTGGTATTTATTGATTATATCATGGTATACTCCAAAATCTATGAAGATCATGAAAATCACTTGCGCATTATTCTGAAAACCCTCAGAAGAAATGAATTATATGGAAAGTTTAGCAAGTGTGAATTCTGGCTTCAAGAGATTTCTTTTCTTGGCCATATTTTTTCTAAGTATGGAATCTCTGTTGATCCTTCTAAGACAAGATCAATCCAATAATGGACAGAATTGATGATTATAACTAAGGTACACAGTTTTATTGGTTTAGCAGGTCATTATCGATGTTTCATCCAGAATTTTTCCTAATTGGCTAACCCATTAACCAAGATCATATGTAAAGGGTTTAAATTTATTTGGAAAAAAGAGTGTGAATAATGTTTTGAATAACTGAAGATAATATTAGTCAACGCTCCTATCTTGACTCTACCATTGGGGAATGATGGGTTTGTTATTTATAGTTATGCTTCAAAGAAAGGACTTGGTTGTGTCCTTATGTAGAATGATAGAGTTATTGCCTATGCATCACGACAGCTAAAAATTCATGAAAAAAACTATCCCAATCATGATCTTGAGTTAGCAGCTGTAATATTTGCTTTGAAGATTTGGAGACACTATATCTATGGTGAAAATGTGAGATATATACTGATCAAAAGAGTTTGAAGTATATTTTCTCACAGAAATAACTCAACATGAGGCAAAGAAGATGGCTTGAACTACTCAAAGAATATGATTGCACTATACACTACCACCTGGGGAAGGAAAATAAGGTGGAAGATGCTTTGAGTAGAAAGGATCATGGAGTTTTGAACAACATGAGAGTTGAAAAGGATCCTATATGCATGGATCTAGTAAAGTTGGATATGGGAATAACCATGGAAGGTGAAACATCAATACTTTTTCAAATGGTTTACAAACCATATTTACTAGAAAGGATAAAGTGTTCTTAGACTGGTGATGAGGAGTTTCAAAAGAATATTAAAGCTGTGGATGATGGGAGATTGAATTACTTCGTATATGAAGATGGAATTTTGAAATTTGAGAAGAGACTTTGTGTTCCTAATATACCTGATCTGAAAAGGTAATTGTTAGATGATGCCCATAGCTCCAATTTCTCTATACACCCTGGTAGCACCAAGATGTGTAGAGATTTGAAAGAACATTTTTTGTGGGACAACATGAACAGGGACATTGCTGATTATGTGTCAAGATGTATGGTTTGTCAACAAGTGAAATCTAGAAGACAACATCCTAGAGGAGTCATGCAACCTCTTCCCATACCTGAGTGTAAATTGGATGATATTATAATGGACTTTGTCATGGGGTTACCAAAGACTCCTAGAAGGAATGATGCAATATGGGTCATTATTGATCGTCTTACCAATTCATCACATTTTCTTTCTATAAGAGAAGATTTACCCCTTGAACGTCTACCAAGACTATATATTAATGAAGTTGCAAGACTTCATGGAGTACCCCCATCGATTGTTTCTGATCATGATCCCCATTTTACATCAAGATTCTGGAAAAGTCTTCAGAAATCCCTGGATATTGAACTTCATTTGAGTACTACCTACCACCCTCAAACTGATGGACAATCAAAACGGAAAATTCAAACCTTAGAAGACATGTTGAGATCTTTCTCACTTGACTTTCAAGGTACGTGGGATCAATATTTACCTATGGTAGAATTTTCCTATAACAATAGCTTCCATTAAAGTATTCATATGGCACCATATGAAGCATTATATGGAAAGCGATTTCATACACCAACCTGTTGGGATGATGTTGGTGAAAGAAAACTCATAGGCCCAGAACTTGTTGAGGAAACGATAGAAAAGGTGAAGGTTATCCAAACCCACATCAAAGCATCTCAAAGTAGGCAAAAGAGCTATGTCGATAACCGAAGGAAGGATTTGGAATTTCAGGTAGGAGATCAAGTTTCCTTGAAGGTATCTCCATGGAAGGGAATTATACGATTCAGTAAGAAGGGTAAATTGAGTCCCAGGTACATCAGACCTTTTGAAATTCTAGAACGAATTGGGGATGCAGCTTATTGTTTGGAAATACCCCCAAGTCTCTCCAAAGTTCACGATGTGTTCCACGTATCACTGTTGAGAAAATACATGCCTGACCCAACGCATGTACTCACCTATGAGGAAATTGAACTGGAACCTGATCTGTCTTGTTATGAAAATCACATCAAGATTCTTAATACCAGAGAACAAGTGTTGAGAAACCGAACGACTCATCTGGTGAAATCTCTATGGAGAAACCATAAGATGGAAGAGGCAACGTGGGAACCTGAGGAACTTATGATGAAGAACCGCCCGAATCTTTTTATGTAGTAATATTCTAGAAATTTCGAGGATGAAATTATTTGAAGGAGGGTAGAATGTAACACCCCAAGCTTCCACAGTATGTTTCCCTTTGAATAATGCAATAGCTTGTATTGTACGCAACTTTTAGATTATAACACACCACGACCAATCAAACTAGCCCTTATGAATAGTAATACCCACTTTTTGAAATTTTATAAATTTTATCTTTTAAAATAGACTTCATTTTTGGATTTGGAATATCAAAATTATCTTAGGATGAATTTTTGGTATTTTTCTGATAACTTTCATATTTTGATGAATAGTTAAAAATACAAAATTTTAATTAAAAACAACTTTTTTAATAGAATTAATTTATAGTGTTGAATTATACATTTGAGTGGATTTAATATGTCATTAGATTATATTTTTATCAGTTAATATAATTTAGGTCATTATATTTAATTTCACATTTAAATTGGACATAAACAAGTGTCAATCTTTTGATAGTTATTATTTCATAAAAACACGCTTTTTGTTTTGACAGCAGGAATTAATTTTAAATTAATTTTTGACACTTATATGTTTTTAATTTGGAAAATGGATTCCATATTTAGAATCAGTAGGTCCAAATTGTGTAAATAGGTAACTTTTATTTTTAGACATTTTGAATAATTATTTTGGTAAATATTTTATTTACCATGGTTAAAGGGTAAATCCGGTAAATAAGGGTAAAACAATAATATTATAATTACCCTAACACGTGTCCTAACCCTATTGGATAATACATTTATGACCATATGAATCCTTGGGTCGATTTTTTCACCCCATGGAGCCACTTATAAGTGATAATGACACTTTATATTAATTAATTTAAAGTAAATACAAAACTGACATAAGCATATATCTTTTAGTAAAACAATTTTTACATAGGGTTATATATGTTATATATTCCACTATAAATATTAATTAGAAATATAAAAATATTTCCTACATAATGGTATTTTATTTATAATTTTTTGACATTGAATAATTAAATCTATTTATGACACAATGATGATGTAGTATTTACCTTATTAATGAAAGAATCAAATAAATGGTATTATAAATGTTAAAATAAATATAATTTTAAAGTTTTGATGTCATAAACTAATTTTATATGTTATTATGACATTTTAAGATTTATTAAATGAATTTATTTTAAATTAATAAAAAAATTAGGACTTTAACAAAAATCAATTACTAAATAGTGTCAAAATTGACATAAAAGAGTTTTTAAAACAAATATTATATTATTAATTGATATAATATTCCTAAAAATCTAAGGTTTGGACAAAACACTTATATAAAGATATTTATATCATTAATTAACCACTTGGGGTTCTATTGGTAGTTTATAGTAATGTTATTAACAATATAATATAAAAATACAAAGAGGCGTGGTAAATGTCAAACTATTTAACTAAGAGTTAAATCTAAATGATAAAGTTAATATGGTGACCTAAACCTCTCTAAAACCTATTTGTTGAGAGTATTTAGACTCATAATCACCTTAGCCTCGAAATAAATCACTTTGGAGCCAGTACAAACCGAAAATTATTTTATTATAAAATAATATTTTAAGTTTTTCCTAAGGTGCCTCTCACCCCTCTTATAAAAGGGCACTCACCCTTCTCTCAAATTCACACCTAAAAAGCCTTTTGTATTGGCCAAAACATGCCCAATTATACTCCCAACTTCCCTAAATTAATTCTAGAGGCCTTACTTTGATCATAAAGCCAACATAATGAGCCCTTTTGATCAAATCAAAAGGAAGAACCCGAAGAAGAGGAAAATATTTCATCACCTCTTTCAAGTTCTTTTCTTCTTACACTTCCTCTTTCTTTGTTATTTCCATTATAAAATAATAAATCCAGTATATTATATATAATTTTATGTTATTATAAAAAAATTTCAACCATATTCATTATTCTATCCACCATATGAATGACAAAATAACCATACGTGCGTACGTATGGCTTACTGTCTCCACGTCGTGGTGTAGTTTGTTATTCAAACACTTCATCATTTGTATGGGTATAATAATGAGTATAAATGATGTAAATAATTAATATAACATGATAATGATTCTGTATATATGATATAACATCCAATTATATACTATTTTAACATCAAAAAAATGATATTGTCTCTCATGCGTACGTACGAATTACCGACTCCATGAACGCGATGAGATTCATTCCCCATCATATCCATTCAAGACTAATTTTCATTTGATGATTAAAAATAATGTTTAAAGACTTAATATAATTATTAATATGAATAAGATACATCCTATACATAATAAATATTACTTACGTAACAAATAAAATAAAGGAAAACGAATCATTTAACACCTGAAACGATGATACTACTGAAATATCATTAACAAAGAAATATTAGAAGATCATATATGATATCATATTAATGAATATGGTTCTTGTATAATTTAATATCAATTATTTCACCATTATACAGTAGGTTAACCTACCCTCGACCAATGAAAGTACAAGGTAAGTGTTAAATTCAGAATCTCTTTATTATCCGAGGTTGTTTTTATATAAGTATCTATTGGGACATATTTATCATCCACATCTGTGTTTTATTAAAAATGTACTTCAAATCATTTTTAATATTTACTATACAATGGGTTAAATTCTTTTATACCCTTATTTTACCTTATATGTTTTGAAAGGAATCTTTCCGTCATTTTCCAAACAAGGTACTTTATGACCTTTTCGACAAAATTAAGGTAAGAATGTTTTTTTTAACTTATACGGTAGGTGCGGCTATTTTCCACCGTTATAACATCATCGAAGCTTCCCTTACAAGATTATAATAATATTTTAAAAATCAAGGTTTTATTTTATAATTATTTGACTTTAAATGATTTCAAAAAAAATAAAGAGATATTTCTCTCAAATAGTTTTGATTTCATCTATGTCAACATCCTTTGATGGATTTTACACTTGTTTCAAGTTGATTATTTATGATACAAATATTCCATATTGTATTGAAGGTTTTGTGATATGTTTTACTCTGGATGTGTTATTTTTATATCATTCATGGTTTTTGGATAAATTATTGACATTTCATATGCTAGTTTTAATACGAATGTTTATGTTATGTTTAAACCTTTTCATATAAAGAATGCATTGGACTTAGTAAGTGATGGGTGTAGCCCGTTATATCTCCTCGATGCATCGGTAAGTCTCATGAGACTAACTAGAGTCTTGGAACAAGGCCTTGATAAAATCTTATTTGTAGTCTTGTCACAATGCCTTGAATATGTGGTTATGAAGTCTAGAATTATGCATTCCATCATTATGAAAGTGGCTATTGATATTGCATGTGAATATTCGACTAGTAGAATATCCATGTGAATAATTAAATGGAATTATTTGTTTTTATCTTTGCCATATTATGCTGAAGTTCAAGTTTAAAAGGATTTTGTTTTAGTCTTATACATTACCTTAAATTTTTATGTTTATTTATGAAAGTTTCTGCTATATTTTTATCCTTAATGAGCATCTGAGATCACCCCTTTCTATGTTTTATTTTTTTGAGATGTGAATAAGTATATTATGATTGACCTGAAGGGATAGTCTATGGGATATGAATGTGGTTAATGAATAAAATTTTGTTGTATTTTATTTTACAATGTAATGTAAAACTTATGAATGTATCTAGTATTTCCAAGGCTACTAAACTAATCGGTCTTTAGAGACTTGATATTTTGTGATCATACCAATGTTATGTAATAATGCACCGACTCTGGGAAACTAGGGTTAGGGTATTACAAACATGATCCAGCACAAGGAATTTCCCTTACAGGCCAACCAAAACTATCCCACACCGGATTAATAACCACAATTAAGAAGAACACAACAATAGCATTTGGATCACCCACTCTTGAATAGAAGGGACAAAATTGGGCCAAAACTCCCCACACTCTGGTGGTTTTCTGACTGTATGAAAAACTTCACTCCTAGACCTATGGCTGGAGCTCTGATGTTTGAAGTATCTGCTATGTCACTGTCAGAAGCTGGTAACCTTTAAATAAGACTCATTTAAGGTAAATCCACTAGAACAAAGATCCATAATATGAACATAAATTACAGAATTATATTTAATGGAGAAAACATAATCCCCAAAAAGAAAAAACACACTTCCTTTAAAAATAAAAGTTCTTAGAAGTCATACAACCTTCCCTTACATTTAAAACACCAAAGAGAAAACACCACCGACACAAACTCGATAACAAAAGAATACTTACAACTAGAAGGACACTTACAAAAAATAAACTTTAAATGAGTCCCTAAATAGCACATCACTTTTGTGAATTGGCCCCATGATGCTTTCTAGAAACACCCTAACAAAATTGTTGCAAGTGACCTAAGCATCCACAAGCATAGTAGGGACTCAGAGGACATGGACATGATGGCTTCTTGTGAACCTTAATTCCACACTGATAACACATTTAGATCTCATGACTAGAAGATGTTAACAAAATATACTGAGGCCTTTTGATTCCATGACTGTCACCAACAGATTTAGGTCACCTCCCCACTTCCTTACTAGAATTCCCATCACTGCTTTTAGGGACTAGAGTAAAGTCAGCAGAATCAAGTGCTCCTTCTGTTATAGCTTCAAAAAAGATAGATTGATTCACCACATCAGAAAAAGAATCTAGATTGAACTTTGACACCTTCGACCGTAGATCAGGATGAATCCCACACTCAAAGCATCGAGTATTCATGGAATCATCCACAATATACTCAAAAATGTAAGGAACTGGGTCCAAAAAAAGACGTGAGTATTCCAACACCAATCTACTACCTTGCTGTAAATAGCACATCTCCATCTCCTTTATCACCTTTTACATTTTAAAAAAAATACTGATGAATGAATGAATCCTTGAAGAACTCCTAAGTAAGATCTTCCCTAGGCTTGTTCTGAGACACCGACATCCACCACTTCCACATTGATCAAGTATAATGGTATAAAACTTAACATTTAAAGTATCAGTCAACTCAATGAGGCTAAATATACTTTCAATTTTCTACACCCACTCTTCCTCTTTGAGGGGATTCTCTTGACCATGAAATAGATGTGGATTTAAATTATGGAACTCAAGAAGGAAATCCTTAGGTTGATCAACTAGAGGGTCTACTAAAGGAGAACTACCCATGGATTCACTTTTATTATCAATTGAATCTCTATGGGAAAAACACTAATCAACAAGAGAATCAAGAGCTTTAACAAAACCAAAAAATCAACAAGGCTTCTCAAAATAAAAAAAAAACATATAAACAATAATTCCAAATCATAAAAAGAAGCACCACACAACCACTGGTTTTCCAAGAAATCACAACTTTCCTATTAAAAACATTTTCAAAATAAAACAACTTGGTGGGTTTCACACTCACCAATATTATTCCATGGAGGCTCACACATGCACGTTCCATGAAACCCCAGTCATCAAACAACCCATGCCAATCTGGGCACTTTCCAACTATATTCCACATATATCCTTGCATTTGAGCACCCATGGAAACACCACAGGTCAAAAAAACATTATCATTTCTCAATTCATAAAACTTTTGAAAATCCCACCAACCATTAATTCAAAACCATTTTCAAAATCCAAATTTCAATCCATTTCATTATGTTAAAAACTAAAATCCCATTAATTTACATTCAAAAATTCAATTCATTTCATTCAAAACATTTTCTAGCAGCTCAAAAAATCTCATTTCATCAAAATTATTTTATTAAATACCCACTCATTTTAATTTTCAAAAAATAAAAAATAAACATATGCTTTCAAATAACTATTTTCTATAAACCCCAACCTTTTATTATAGATATCCAATCTCATTAAATCATTTCCATTTTATCCCAAGAGTTTATTTTATAAAAATTCATTTTCCTGAAGTCTTACGCAAGTTTAATTCTAAAAAAATTACACTTTCCAAAACAAATTCATTAAAACTTTAAATTTAGGTTTTCACATTTCCAAAACAAGAGGTTTCAAAACAATTTTCAAAATATAGGAAGACTCAAAACAACTCACAAGGGGGAACTAGTGTCGATGGGTGACTTGGACATATGTTTGGTGGTCATATGCCAATCATGCCACCACCAAGGGGGGTCCTTTAGGACTATTTCCCTATCCCAAATGGCTTTCTAGTCCCTACAAGCTCATGGATACCACTAACCCAACTCTCTTTTCATATCTCAAACACCAAACAATTCACAAGAACCAAATGAAACTAATAAAACCAAACTTCCCATGGAAACCTGAGGATCAGAACAAGAAAGGGTTCATGAAGTCCTTCCCATTCCTACCTATAGATCCTTGAAAATCCTACTCCATCTACCTTGACATCCCCAGGTAAAAAAAAGGGTTCTCTGAAAATCAAGGTCCTCCAATGACTTACATAGCTCTGATACCATTTTTTCATGAACCAAACCGGTCTGACCTCGAACCGATCACCCGAGCTGATCTACAACATGGCCTGAAGGGAATTCCCAATCCCCATGGGCTGGAAACTAGTGTTAGGCATCAATAGAGTAACCAAATGGAATGATTTCACCTAATATAAATAAATAAACTAAATAGATAAAATATAAACAAGCAGCACAATATATATATATATACAATATCTAAACTAAACATCCTTTATAAAAGAATCTGAAAAAACAACCAAACTATACAATAAAACCCAAACTAAAATCTGACAACACTAAACCTCCATGTGACCCCGATGGTCACTCTCCAATACATAACCAACCATTACCTAAGGTGATTAAACTTGAGATGAAACCTGCTACAAAGACTGAAAATAAGAAAAAACTGTAGGTGTGAGTATTAAAACTCAGTAGGTGTGTCCGAAAAAATCTATTACCAATGCACTTCCTTTTGAATAAAATAAACATCAATTATAAGTTTAAAATATAGTATATGAAATTAAGCTTTTCTATACATTTTATAAATGAAACCAAATCATGGTCCATTTCCCTTTTACCATTTTTAAACAACATTCTTTTCGAGGGAGGAAACATATAAATTTTTAAAACACTTACAAAACCTTTTAAAAACACTTTAAAACATTTTATCAATTATAAAAAGTAACCATAATTCTCAATGATACAAGCACACTAATCATACAATAAGGGAAATAGGAAATAAGCACATAAGTGTAACCAACTAATCATGCATCTCAAGTAACCAAGTGCCAATAGACATGGGTGAACCTATGAGACTGTGAATAATCCAGAACATACTAATACATGAGACTTATCCCTGAAAGCATGCCTCACATGATGAAAATCAAAAGCACCCTAAACAATCTCGGCCACCCTAACCCAGTACAGACCGAGGGGAAAATCCCATAGTAATAAACCCAATATATCCACCTACTATGGGCCACCATCTAGTGCTTAATCTAGCCAATGCAGCAATCCTTATCAGAAAATTATCTCACTATGTCAGGTTCCCATGTCTCACATATAAATGGGGTGATCCAACTTATTCCAACCAAGAATCCAATCACACGCATATATAATAATAATTCAACAACAGGCATCACCCTGAATCACCCCAAGGATCTATCTCATTCCATGGAAAAAATAGATCTTGAAGGAGTCCATATCAAGGATCTCCCATTATCATAATGGATCATAAGAATTCTAAAGTGAGTCATTCCATCCATAAAATATAGCAATGCATGATAATCATCTAATTGAGGTTTTTCATAATAAATACTTTCACCACTTTCACAAAAGTTCCAAATGGACCTCAAACTCTTTTCACAAAACTGTCAATTTTAGAATAAACAACCCATATTTACAAAATGTTAAAACACACTAGTTTCCATTTCACAACCATTTATAAAACAATTCATTTAAGTAACTCATACCACATTTACAAACCAAATCCATTTTTATTCAAATGCCAAACAGGTCACAATCCATCATCCCATGTCAAACCACTTTCAAAATCCAAATACACACTTCTTTTAAAATTAAAACCACTTGAAAATCTTTCAAGAAACCCAAAGTCATCATTTAAAAAGACGCATATTTATTAAAAAATCCAAACCATGCTTTGCAAACCATGAATTAATCAAAAAAGACAATTGGGCATTTCATCGAACACTTGGTGTGAAATATATAACAAAACAACTATATTTATCACAAAAAAGGAATAAAACACCACTTTTAACACCCAAAAATATTTAAAATCCCACACATAAATATTCAGCATATAAGGGAGGTGTTGAAGGCATGAAATCAAAGATTCTTAAATTAAAAGGGCAATTCCAAGGGAAAACTACCTCAAACTTATAGCGCTTCAATAATGAACACTCGAAACCACACCAAGAGGTTCCTAGATCCAAGATCTACCAAGAGAAATCCTAAACACACAAAACCCCCAATATAAATCAAGGGGAAACCAAATAATAGGTCTAAATTACCATGGGGAAGAGGAACTAAAGAAGAAACATAAGAATATGGAAGAGGAAGATTAAGGTAGGAATTTACCTTGAGATATTTGCAAAAAATCTTGAATAATTCCTTAGATACACACCCAAGGAGGAGGAAGGAAGCTTAGAGAACAAAGAGAGACCTCCCTAGGGCTATACGAACTAGGTAGGAGGAGAAATGGATGGATTTGGGGTTAAAATATTTTAATGGAAAAAGAGTAATTTTTCAAAATTTTAAATCTAGGTAGCTCGCACGGTTTGGCCTCACAGTTTACCAAACTATTCCCCAATCATGCACCCCTCACTAGAAACACTTGGGAACAAGCACGGTTTGGCTGCATGATTTCCAAACCATGTGAAAACCATGCCAAATGCCATTATCCCAAAGTTTCATCTGGCCACATTGTTACCCGGGCTAAGCCGAATATTTTATCAAACCGTGGACCAACCGTGTGCAAGACAATTCCAATCCCAAAAACTAATATTTTATCCAAAAACTCATGGGAAGACTGAACAATAACCACAGGGTCAAAACTAAAAAAGAAACTTTTCAAAATATATAACCCGTTACACCCGGAACTCGAGATAAAAATCAAGATCCAGCAACAAACCAGAAAAAAAGATCAAAAAATTAAAAAAAGGTGTGAAATAGACACTTTACACTTATAAAATAATAATAATCCATGTGGTAATCATGTCAGTTTTTTTACTTTATATAATTCATGTCACCACCTTTCCATTTATAAATGAAAAAATTTTATATGAGGTGTCATGCCATTAATCATGTCATTCCAAGTTAATGAGATCCAAGTGAAACATTCTTACCCATTTATTAAGAAAAGAATCATCCATTTAAATTAATTAAATCTCATATGAAAGTGAAACTAAATACACCAATGGATGTTTTGGTTAATAATTTTCAAATGTTTACATAGGAATACATATGTCACGCCCAAGGGGTGAATCACGTTGAGATCATTGGTCTCTGGTGGTAGAAGGGGTTCTTTTGAGGCATTTAGATTCCAAATTAAGCAACTAGATTGAGGAAAATCAATTTTTAGGGGAAAAGTGCAGGTGAAACTGATTTTTTGTATAAATAAGACAAATATAGACAATGAAGTTTAATGTAAAGTTTTAGACCACCTAGCTTATAGAGTTAGAATAACCCTCATCCAGTATCAGCTTTCGGTTTGGGATAGAACAGAAGAAAATGGAAAAATAGATGAATACCCTGAAAATAGGGGGAAAGATCCTACTTGAAGATAGCATAATGGATGGTGATATAAACATAGAAAATAAGGCAACTGATTTAATCTCTTACTGAGAGGAATCCAATGAGATGAACGGTGGGTGAAACAAAAATCGTTTGAGGAAGAAACCTCAAACATGGTAAAGAGCCTTGGGAGAGCTCTCATGGTGGGCTACTATACGTTGATAGGAGAGAGAAAAGAGGGTAAGAGTTAATAAGAAATTAGGGTTAAAAATGGAATTTCACCCAAATTTAAAGAGGCGCATGGTTTGGTCGCATGGTTAGAAAAACCGTGAGCCAACCGTGAGTCAGTGCTATCCAAGGAAGACACCCCATTGCATGGTTAGGCACACAGTTAGACAAACCATGTGCTAATAATGAATTTCATCTTTGTTAAAGGTCTCTAGTTTTTCACAAAATCATGCATCCTCCCTCACATAATTTTTAAAATTGTGCTCTCTATATATATAGGCTTCACAGTTGTGCTACACAGTTACTAATAACTGTGCGCCAACTGTGAGCCTCATAGTACTTCTCCAAAAACTAGAGTTTTGGGCTCTGAACAAGCCCCATATATTCCTAAACCCTTCCTTAATCATTTAATCCCAAGCATAAGGTTAAAAAGAAAGATTCAAACTAAAAATTAAATGATTCTTACCTCAAGAGAAAAACTGAAATATTATAATCTCTCCTCTTTAAAATAGCTCATCCCCAAGTTTCCCTTCTGAGGGTGGTAAAACATCATTGAAAAAAATATATATATATTTTTTATATATTCACAAATAAAAAATTAATTTTATAAATAAAATTTTAATTTTATAAATAAATATTTAAACATATTTACATATAAAATATATTTCTCAATATATATACATTATATAAATAAAAACTAATATCCATTTTATTTAAAATAAAAATGTATGAATATTTATAAACCTATAAAATTAATGTATATATAATGTTTATATATATATATATATATATATATATATATATATTCGTGTGTGTGTATTGAAAAACATATATATATTTATCAATATATTCTAATATATGTATATAAATATTAATATATAATACATGTAAATAAATATAAACATGTATAATTATATTTATAGATGCACACATATGTGTGTGTGTGTGTGTTTATAAACACATGCATACACACACACACAAAAACATGTTTTATATATGTATTAATATATATATGTGTGTGTGAATAAAAAATGTAATGAAATATATATAAATATATAGATATGTCATAAAATGGAAAATAAAACAATATAGGGAAGTGTAAAAGGTGTTGGTGTATAGGGAGGAGGTATCAGGTTCGAAACTCATTGAAAGTAGGGGAATTCATGGGAGGGTGGGATTATCTAAAGCACTGATAAAGGGGAGGAGGCACTAATAATGTTGGGGTGTGGGAAGTGATGATAAAAAGGTGGGGCATGAACAAAAAAAATTGTCCCTTTTATCAGCGGGGCCTTTATCAGCAATTTTTTAGTGCTGTTAAAGGGGGCCTTTAACAGTGATTTTTATGAGTGTTATTAAATCAAACCCTTTAACATCACTCACATTATTATTGCTTCTATATAAATGATAAATCATTTTTACAAGCACTGTTAAAGTCTCAATTTATAGTATTGTTTTCCCAAAAATCTTTGAAATCAAGGACACATTATCTAAGCATGTCCTCTAATATTTGTATCATATGCTTGGATTTACCATTATTTTATGGGTGAAAGGTTGTACTTAGAACCACCTGTGTACTCAGATCCTTCTACAACCCTTTTGAAAACTGTGATGTGACCCGATCATCTCTATTAGATACAATATTCTGTGGAACTCCACGAATTTGGATAATCTCTTGGACATAGATACTTCCAAGATCATCCACTAAAAATTTCTCCTTAATAGGTAAAAAGTGAGTAATCTTTATAATCCTATTAATGATCACCCATATTTCATCACTACTTTGAGGGGATCTCAGTGAAACGGTCACAAAATGCATGGTGACATCATTCTATTTCCACTCTAGAATGGGAAATGGATGTAATAGTTCTATTGGTCACTAGTGTTCCTCCTTTACTTGTTGAAAAGTGGAACATTGGTAAATAAAACCTATTATCTACCTTTTTATCATTGGACACCAATACTGGTAATGTAAGTCACAGTTCATCTTAGTAACACCGGGATGTACTACCCAAATAGAGGCATGATACTCACACATCAACTCCTCCTGTATGTCTAGATGAACCTATATTCATCTGTGAATGTGTATTATCTCATCCCTATCAATGATCCAGCCTAGTTGTGGGTCCTCACCTGAAACACTCTTCCTTAGTACTAAACCCTCGGGGTCTGAAAATTTCCTCATATTCACTCTCTCCATAAGTGAAGAGGTCACTGCTAAAGTTATGAAGATATGTTTTATGTGATTCTCCTTAACCTCTAAGTGCATCTCAAAAAATATGGTCATCAACTAGCACTCACTATTGGCCTCTAAAACTACATGTGTCTAATTCCTCCAACTTAGAGCATCAAATATGGAATTTTCCTTCCTAGACATATAGAAAAGCTCAAAATTGAATGACTATAGGTATTCAACCCACCCCATATTCCTAAGATTTAAGTCATGTTGTATAAATATTTACTTGAGGATCTTGTAGTCTATAAACACCACAAACCACTCTCCAAGAAAATAATTCTTCCACCAACGCAAGGTGTGAATTACAGGTACCAACTTGAGATCATGCATTGGGTAATTTCTCTCGTGTGGCTTCAAATGACAAGACTCGTATTCCATAACTCAATCTTCCTAAATCATAATTTCTCCTAGAATAATTCCTAATACATCATAATAAACTATGTAGCTTCTACCTGACTTTAGAAGAATTAGGATCATCGCTGAAGTCAGTCTCCCTTTTAGCCCCTAAAAGGCTATCTTATATGCTTTAGACTATAAAAAATTTTACACCCTTCTTATTCAATCCTGTGAGAGGTGTAGTTAGGCATGAAAAGTTATGAATAAAGCACTTGTAATAGCCATCCATCCCTAAGAAACTCCGGATGTCAAAAAAATATTGGGTTTCTCCTAGGTAACTACCACTCTCACCTTCTCTAGGTCAACAGATAATGTCGCCTCATAGATGATGTAATCCAAGAAGTGCACATTATCAGTCCAAAAGTGTAATTTAGTGAGCATAGTAAACAACTATTGTTTTCTTAGTGTATTCAAAATGATCCCAATATGTTTGGAATAGTCATGTCATGTATGAGAATTCACTAATATTTCATCCATGAAGACCACCGCAAATGAATCCAGATATGGGTGAAAAACCTGATTCATCAAAGCTACGAAAACGGTGGCGGGTGTGTTCGTCAAACTGAATAGCATAACTAAATACTCATAAAGTCCATACCTAATAAAAAATATTTTATGAGGTATTTTTAAAGTTATAACTCATAACTGATGTTATTGCAACCTCAAATTGATCTTGGAGAAAACCATCTCTCCTTGGAGCTGGTCAAATTGGTCATCAATACAAGGCATTGGAAAATGTTTCTTAACTATAAGCTAGTTCAACTAATGGTAATCCATGAAAAGCATGAGGTTACCATCTGCCTTCTTGGTGAAAAGGATAGGTGAACCCCAAGGTGAAGTATTGGGATGTATAAAACCCTTATCTTTCAAGTAATATAGCTACCTCTTAAGCTCCTACAACTCAGTGGTAGCCATCCTCTAAGGAGGAATGGATACCATTGTTGCTACTGGTACTAGATCGATAGTAAAATCTACCTATCTTTCAGGAGGTAGTACAGAAAAATATTTAGGGAATACATCCCTAAAATGATATAATATATGAGTTCATTTATCTTCATGTTTATCCTAATCATCTATATATAGGTGAGTGATATGGACTGTCACTCTACCTAGCCCATAATTCTTTGGTCCATATCTACTTTTATGGGCATCCCATTCACCCTTTTAAATATAACTACCACCCTCTAGTGATGTTATGGAAACCCTTTGGTGACATTAATTGACATATTAATGATAAGGAGCTAACCAATCCATTCTAAGAATGATGTCTAAGCTCATCGTCTCGAGGAAGAAGAGGTCCCATAAGAAATGATTGTTGCCTACCCTAAGGGGGAATTCCTTTCACTAGCATACACTTTCCGATAAAATTCCCAAATGAGTATCAAGTGTCATTACTCCACAGAAATACTAAATCTCAAGACCAAGTATTTCCACAATATCCAAAGAGATAAAATAATGTGAAGTGCCTATATCAAAAATGGAATATACTAAAGTAAAGGCTACCAAAATCATACATTGTATTGTAGATGACCCAGCACCCTACTCCTCAGGTATAGGATGTATTTCATATATATTTACTGATCCATGGCCCTGATCTACAACTTGAATTCCTAGATTAGCTCTACTTAGTTGGAATTGGGTATCCTAATTATGTCCTCCTCATCCATGTATACCTCCTTGACCTGTATGACCAGTGGTAGTCCAGCTTCTGATATGGCGTGGAGCTATAAATCCTACTCTGCAAGGTTGATCTGGTGTGGATACCCTTCTACTAAGAATAGATGGAAAGTTTTGGGAAAACCTATAAAGATTCCCCATTATATATAAGGATCAAAAATCAACTAGCTCCTGGTCACACTGAGGTTTTATGTGACCGCACCTCCCACACTGATGGCATATAACAGAACTACAAGTGAAAATACTATGGATGCACTTCTTTGTTAAGAACCCTCCAAATGAAATTTCCTACCACTGGTCAAACTAATACCCTACCATGGTATTGAACCACATTTACCTATAATTTTGGATTCCCTCAAGTTGCACTCGGTAATAATGTCTTGATTAAAAATTCTTAAGACAGTAGTCAAATGGAAAACATTTACCTGAGACCAGATGGCATACCTAAGCCCATACTCAAAGAGTATCACTCTCGAAAGATCATAAATAGAAAAGAGAGGTGTAAAATGATAAATATCCATAAAGATAGCTGAATAATACATAAATGATAGGGATCCTTACTTCAGATGTAAAGATTCCATATCTCAGTCAACACTCAGCATCTCTAGAAAAAAATAGTCAAAGAAGGTAGCCTGGAAATCCCTCCAGATTATATCCTAATGATGGCCTATCTAAGTGATAACATCCCACCAATTATTGGAAGAACCTTGAATCATATAAGAACCAATCTTGACACTATTCTTTGGAGGAATCTTAATATTCTAAAATATAGACAGCATGGCCTCTAGCCATGTCTAAACAGCCTGTAGACCGTCATCCCCAAAAATGTGGGAGGATGTTGCTATTAAAAATCTTGCATCAACTCTTCCATAGTAGGTGTAGGCTATAGAGATCCCTGAATAGTATACATAATCTATAGTAAACCCTCTCAAAACTGGGCATCATCACCTAATTCAGGTATAACTGGAGGTGTCCTAGGTGGCACTACTGGTGGGTTAAGTACTACTACTTTAGGAACATGGTATTCGCCAATTTCCTAGTGCTCAATTAGAGGACTTCATGGTGGAATATTTCTACAAATGTCAGTAAAACACCTCAAATAAGATTTAGAAATGATTAAATCAGATATTTAATAATAGTACGGTTACATCCCTTCCTATATAAGAGTCACACCCCTCTACCTGTTCTTAAAGCCAGGTCTGAGTAACGTATAAGACCAAAATGAATCACTATAGATACTTCCTAATTCCCACTACTAAGGTCGGTTCTAGTTCAAGTTCTCTATTTTATATTAGGGGTTATGGTATACAGTGTGTCAATTGCAATTTATAGAGGAAAACACCCTTTAAGTTGAAATTGTAATCACTATTTAATGGAAACCATTTCATTTAAGTTTAGAGATCAATAGTTCATAAAATCGTTTGTATGTATATTTATATTTGCATATATATCAAGGAATAGTTAGATGCATTTATCATTCCCAATTTATAAAGTATTATACTCTATAATTTGAAAATGATACTACATGTAACTACAACCATGATTTTATGATGGTTTAATTATATGGATCACTATTCCTAATTTATAGAGCCACACACATTATTTAAATTGAAAATGGAATACATGTAATTGTAACTAACTAACATTCAGCTTGTGTGACCAATGGTCCATGGCTCAAGCATGCTATAATTGCCTAATTAAGGTTTCATCATCAAGCTATATGGGAAAACACCATTTAGGTTGATGTAGATACTTTAATTATTCCAATTATTTTATCCCTATAAGAAAAATTAGCATAATCTCAAATATAACTATCCAGGAACTTACTACAATCATAGGAAATACATGCAATGAAAGCAACAAGATACACCAATATGGAATGGCATAATTCATGTCATGTGAATCTCTATGTGCCTATTAGGATGCATGAAAGGATACCTTCCTACCATACCAGGCCATGGAAGAAAGAGAAACACAATAATAAAGTCACAAATCATGTACATCACCTAATGGTGAAATAAATTCAACTATAATGGGAAAAACCTGAATAGAAATATTTTAAGGACTCAACCTTAATCATTACATATTCTTGTGATTTTAAACTAGAATAAATGTTATTAAATTCCTAATAATATTTTAAGTTTAGAGTTTTATATAATTATTAAAAAATATTACATAGTAAACCCTTACATAACAATTGGACACTTATTCCCAGTATCCATTTTTTTCCATAAAACAAAAAATGTTAAAAATAAAATAAGAATTATTGTCATGATCAATCTTTAAAATTTTCCCGTCGATCTCATCCTTGTCTCTATTCACCCTTAAGTCCTTGAAAAAAAAATTAAAATATGGTATGAGTACAAAATCTTAGTAAGAGATATAAAATAAGGAAAAATGTTAGTCCATTGAAAATCCATAAAAACATTTTCATAAAAACATACTTTTTTATTCAGAAAAAGTAATCAACTTTTAAAAAATATCAATATCTTACCTTTTTAAAATCAATCAATTTTCATGAAATATCATTAGAAAGAATCTAAAATATAAGTAAGTAAATTGGGAAATCATTATACATATAACTCTTAAAAATGGAGTAACCAATATATCCAACATCTAACACTGAAGTAACCAATACATTAGAGCTTATAACATAACCACTCATCCTTGCTTTATCACAAAACCACGCGTCATTGGTTTATCACGTAACCACCATTCCTTAGTTTATCATGGAACCAACCATCATTGGTTTATCACGTAACCACATTTAATTGGTTTATCACATAATAACCCATCATTATAACCAATTCTCAATAACTATAACATAAACATAAATCATTAAATATTGCATCATAAAAACACTCTTTGAAGAAAATTAACTTTTCATTTTGAAATCACACATTTTGAAAAACTATGCACATACAATAGAAAACATTTTCTTTGAAAGTAAAAATATAAACTTGTAATGAAATATTAAAAATATTAAAGTGACATGAAATTAGAAAATTTATTTCCTTCCATATATGTAATAAAAATATTCATTTTGAAAAGTTAACTTTAAAAGAGGATTTTTAAAAGAAATTCCCTTATAAATATTATATCATTGGAGTGAATGTTATTAAAATTAATAGATTGTGTGTATCCACTATAAATAAAAATAAAAAAATTAGAAATAAAAATTAATATATTCAAAATTAATTTCACACATAATCTTAGCATGACATGATCAATAAGTATAATTTTAGCCCAAATAATGGAAATTGGGTTAAGAATTCCCTTACAATTTGTAATCATATGAATTGTATGCACCATAAAAGTAATAATTATCAAATGAAAAATTGAATACCATGAAAAATATGATATTAATGATATGATATATAAAATTTCATTATATACACCACACACACAAAATATTGGTGAATAAGTCATAAATCTCACAGAAGTAAAAGTGAGATGAGAAACTCTTACATCTTACTTCCATTTACTTTTGATTACTTTAACCTCTTGTATAATGGTTTAAATAATGTTATTAACTAGTTAAAGAACTATTTTAATATTTATAATACCTTATGTGGTGATTTTATAAGATCTTATGACCTATTCGTTAATAATATTTCATTCTTTTCATGGTTTCAGATGTATTTGTTTCATGGTTTCATGATTGGTTCGTTTGTGTATAATTATGGATGTTCTTGTAAAATGGGATTATAACTCCAGAAGTGGAATGAAATAGTATTAATTAAATTCAATAAGTATAAATGTTCCCATATATAATTTTTATTTATTGTATTATTATGATTCATTTGATATAATGTTAATGATAAATGTTTAGTTTATTTTGGCGGTTTTTCTAAACACTGTGAACTAGTTTCATTTAATTTAATATTATGAGTATATATTAGTTAAAAAAACATTAAATAGGGTATAATATACCTATTAAAATATTATTTAACCATAATTATACTTTTATTACCAGCCATGAAGGTGGTAATGGAAAACGAACAAAATCATTATTCACAAAGACAGTTAACTGTCATAATTTGGACAATGGTTTTTGTTTCTTTGAAGAAATGAAATGGATATGAGATATTAAAATAGAAACATAAAACTATAATATATAAATTATTATGGATTTATCATTACTTTATAGATGAAGTGCATGAGGATAAAATAGAATAATAAAATAAAATAAGAGAGGGGCTTTGAGAAAATTACCCCTTGAATATCACCTCCTAGAAGTAGCCCTTGAGGACCTTTGATTTGGTCTTTTGGTGATACATTAAGAACTTGGAAATGGTAATAGTTATTAGGAGAAGTTTTTTCATATATTTTATGAGATTAAAGGCTTTTTGGTATAAAGGGGGTGGTGAGGAGACGTATTTATACTTGAGGATGGGTGGTTTAAAGTGATTAAATAATGATTATTTTATATTTAAAGCCAACCACATTAAGGTGGTATTAATATCCATGAATTTTTATAAAAATTAATGTTTTAAATTATTTTTAGGTTCTAGAAACACACTAAACATCCATTAAAATGTGTATTTTTTTAGTTATTTTAAGCTTTTGTCTCTTAACTTTAACTTGTTTCATTATTTTACCTATACCGTGGTAAATGATTCTTTTTACTACGGTAACTTTCATATGTATAAAAATTAAAATAAAATTTAAATCTAATTTGGACCTTATTATTTAAAATATGGAATCTATTTTATTAAATTCAATTCACATAATTGGAAAAATTATATTTAAAATTAATCCCACAGACAAGACGAGAAAGCGAGTTTTTAAAGTGAAAATGTTCAAAAGTTTGAAATATTTTTATATACAGATTCAATATGAAAATGATTAAAATGACCTAAATTGGATTCATATATGTATAATTGATATAATTATACTTTAAAAACAATTTAAAATATAATTTTACTTTATTAATTATTTAGAAAAAAAGTCAATTTTCAATTAAAATTCAGTAGATGTTCACTATTCATTAAAAAATGAAACTTCTCAGAAAAATACCAAAAATTCACCCTAAGATAATTTTGAAATTATTATTTCAAAAAATAAGTTTATTTTGTTAAATAAAATTTATAAAGGTGTCAAATTTTGGTTTTTAAACAAGTGCGCCATCAAAATACAGCAAACTACCTTTTAGAAAAAATATATCTTTTATGATTAAAATGAATTTATTCTTATATTAAGCCTATAAAAATTATTGGATGAATTTGAAAACATTTTATTTAATATAATATATAAATTTCATTATGATATTTCACTAATAGTTATTAATTTAATTTATTAAGATAAAATGTCATTGTGGGCATAAAGATGGTTTTTTATAAAAAACATACTTATATTCAATTGGTTTTCATTTTGATTTATAATTAATTGGTAACCAATGAATTAATTTTATAAACATGTGTAAACTACATATTAATAATTTAGTTAATCTCATTTATTCCTACCATTCCAATGGTTAGGTGATAACAGTCACATTTAAATAATAATATTAAGTCATTAGTTTAAGCTTAATGTGTCATATCTTATATGATATTGAGCATAGTTTTTTCTTTTAAAATCTCAGGATATTACATTATACCCCCCCCCAAATAAATTTTTTCCTCTAAATTTTAAATTGGTATCAAAAAAACTAGGGTTTTGACTTTTCAAAATACCTTTGATTAAATCCCACATCGTAAAAAGGATAAATAAAGATTCCTTTTGAAAAGAGAGAAAGGAAATTATGAAGGTCACCTAAGATAACACATATTAGTATTTCATGTAGGAAAACATGGACATATAATAGAAAATATAATGCTTAAGTAATGATAGGTAGTGATAGAGAACATGGCCATGAGAAAGTTAACCATCACAAAATCGTAAGTCTATGAAAGGTTAAAAGGATATTGATTTCTCTTTAAGAAAATTAAATGAAAAACGTTTTTTTTTTCAAAACAATTTTCTTAAAATTGAGGATTTATTTCACTACATATACTAATAAAATAATGAAATGTACTTACTTGACAAGTATAATTTCATTCTTATATTTTCTCCAAACGATGAGTATTAAAGATGAATTATTCATACATGAAGCATCAGAATCGACTTATATAGATCACAAAATCTATAAAAGTATAACTCTATATTCCTCTTATATTTTAGAGTTAACAAAAACCAAAATTGTTAGTCCAAGATAATTTAATTCTCCAAAAAATAATAAACCTTTATATGATGAAAAACTTCTTTAATATCCAAAATTAAACTATAATAACCAAATTTAAACAAATATCATTCAAAAAATAACTATTATTAAAATTAATCAAAATATTTTGGACTAAAATTTGAAAGCTGAAAATAAAAAGGACTTTAACACCTAGTTTTCCAAGATAAATTTAATATATATCTTTAATTAATATCAATATATCTTAAAGTATCATAAAAATGTAATTTCTCTAATCACATAATCTTCAAGATATAATAATCATTTCCATAAATAACCTAAATCATTGTAAATCATATATGTTTCCAAAATATAACTCATCCTTTATTTATGGAATAAAATCCCATATTATTCTATTTTCCTTAATCATATAAGGTTCTCAAAGTAGTTAAAATCATCTGAAATGACAGTAATCACTTAATCACCAAATCAGTTTCTAATCTCATGGTTATCAATATGATAAACATATGTTCCCAAAATGAACTTAACATTTATCCATCAGATATTTTAATAAATAAAAACAAATTCATACTAACCAGGACATCACATAGGTCAATGGTAAGTGATGCACCCTTGTTGTTCTTTGGTTGTGGGTTCGATCCCTATGGTCTTTTCGGATATTATGGGTTCTCACCCATCCTACAGGTTGTCCTTTTTATAAAACTATATTAATATAATCCTTATAAAATTTTAAAAATGTTAGAAACATCCTCAAAAATAACCTTAATATATTTTAACCTCAAATTTTATCTCATACCTTTCATTTTTCATCATAAAAAGTAAGAACCCATAATTAACTCAAATTTAGAGATCACATAATAAAAAAATATTGTCAATGCCTTTAAACTTATTTCCATTAAAATTAAATGAATTGTTCCTCAAATAACCTTTTTCATATCATAAAATTAAGGGTTACATGTACCTTAAAAATTTTAACCTTTTTCCATTTTTCAAAGGTATCGATGCCATCTAACATATCCTTCTAAATTTATGAAAAAAAACCTACTATAGAAAAATCCTTAGGCTTTCCATGATTCACATAATATTTTTAAAATACCATTATATCATAAATTTGAAAACTCAATACATAAACACACCCTTCATTCAAAATCCTTCTAAACCATTAACCATTCTTTGTCATCTTCTCCTTTCATATATTATTACTAAAATAAAAGATATAAATTATATCCTTATGATTCATCAATATAAAACCTAAAGGTTATCTATACCTTAAAAATTATGTCCAAAAAATAAAAATAGAATTATTCCTCAAATAACATTTTAACATGATAAACTTAAGGGTTATATATAACTCAATCACAATAAAAGTATCCCAAAGTACTATCATCATCAAAAGAGTATTAATACATTTAAACATTTTATCACCCTTAAATATACCATAACTCTTGAATCCCATATATATATTCATATTCATTATTAAGTGGTATTCTTAATCCCATAACCATGCCTTTCCATCTTATTCCTCAATACTTATTTCTTGTAAAAAAAATATGAATCATGTCCTAAGATTTAAAATTGTCAAATCATAATAAAAGAAATAATCCATACCTTTCATATTTCAGTTTCCCCATCTTCAATTATAATGGAATTATGAATTAATAAATATTTAATTGTACCATCATGTCAGTCCCATTCATTGTGTAATTATGTTGGACCACTTCATGTGACAACAACCTATAACATTCAGTGTAATTACTAATCCATGGGTAGTTGAATAATGGATCAATTCCCTAGATAATATCTTTCTCACTTTGGGAAGTATTTAAAAGGAAAAAATTCATATTTTCAGTCTATCATCTGAAGGGTGATACGGACTAATGGTGGTTTCTAATTCAAAATACTAAAGGGTTAGGTGAGATAAAGTGCATAGAATGAGTACTTTTAAATGAGTTATTATATGAAAAATACTTTCCTCATAAGAAAAGATCATAAATGGAAAGATAATTCCTCAATCTTAGATAAAAGGAGGAGGAAAATATTGTTGAGTATGAGGATAAATTTACAAGGTTATCTAGACATGTTGTAGACTATATACGTAGAATGTAAAACAATATTGATCATATTTTTTATGGGTTAAAGATGATCCTTTGAAGGGATTTTGTCTCTCATACCTTTTTATCATATGAGGATATAGTCTCAAGCACCATTAAGAAAGAAAATATGTTCTCTATGATGTATGGGTTTAAGGAAAATCAAGAGAATAAGTGGTTGGTTGAGAATCATGGGAAGAACAATATAGAAAAAAGTAATACATGAAGGATGATATTTTCCACATGTGATAATTGTGGGAAGAAACGCCATGGGGCTTGCATGAATGGAACATGAGTTTGTTACAAGTGTGTATAAAAAGGACATTAATCTCATGAATGCAAAGTTAAGGTAAAAAAATTTATGTTCAATGATTTAACTATAAGGAGAAGGGACATTATGCAAATTAATACCCCAAATTTCAAGATAATTTACCTTATAAAAGGCCAAGGGAGTAAGTAAAATCTTATATGATTACCACAAATGAATTCAAAATTTATAATGATGTGGTATAAGGTAATTTTATGGTATCCTCAAAGTTAAATAATGTTTTATTTGATTATATATA
Organism: Viscum album; assembly: GCA_963277665.1. Classification (NCBI taxonomy): domain Eukaryota; kingdom Viridiplantae; phylum Streptophyta; class Magnoliopsida; order Santalales; family Viscaceae; genus Viscum; species Viscum album. Next base: position 928,904,634 of record OY728127.1, read on the forward strand.
TTCACATTATTTTATATCTTCCATTTTTTTCAAAAACATCAAATATTTACCTAAAAACTTTGTAATGGAGTTATCAATTAAGACACCAAGTGGAAATATTTTTACAAAAAAAATATGTCAGTCGGTTCCAATTATAATGCATATACATTCCTTATTTGAAAACCTGGTTATTATACCGATGGTTGACTCAGATATAATCCTTGTTATAGATTGACATTAAAAACAAAAAAAAAATATTTCTAAAAGAAGGAAATTATGATTCATGAAGGTGAGGTGGAACCTATTTTCTTTATAGGGGAGACTTCATCATTTAAATCACGTCTAGATCCTCCCCCAATAGCTCTCTTTAATAAAATTCTAGGAAGAGAGGAAGATCAAGCATGATTTATGGATAGGTAAGATATCCTAAGAATATAGTATGTGCATGTGGTATAAAAATACATTGATGTTTTACTAGAATAATTACTTAGTCATCCATCTAAGCATGAAGTTGGGTTCTCCATTAAACTCATTCCTGATGTAAGACCTATATCTAAAAATCCATATATGATGTCACTAGTGGAGTTGGTGGAGTTAAACAAATAGTTGCATAAGTTATGTGATAAGGGATTTATATGCCCCAGTGTTTCACCATGGGGATCCCCTATTTTATTCATGAAAAAGAAGGATAGTTTTATGAGATTGTGCATATATTATAGGGAGATCAATGCCATTATAATAAAGAATAAGTATCATTTACTACGCATTGATGAATTATTTGATCAACTTTAAGGAGTCCGATACTTTTCAAAGATATGTCTTCACTCTGGTTATAATCAACTAATAGTGAAGAAGGATGATATACTAAATATGGCATTTCAATAAACGTATGAACATTATGAGTTTATAGTAATGCCTTTTGGATTGATGAATGCACCTTATATCTTTATGGATATGATGAATAGAGTATTCAAGGATTACCTTGATAACTTTTTGGTGGTACTAATTGATTATATCTTGATATAATCTAAGAGTTATGAAGAGCATGGAAGTTAACTTCAAATAATTCTAGAGACCCTCATAAAAAAGTAATTATATGGGAGATATAGTATGTGTGAGTTTTGACTTAATGAATCTTCTTTTCTTGGATATATTGTCTCCAATTATGGAATATATATAGACCCTTCAAAGATAAAGGTAGTCAAATAATGTAATACATCGACAAATATAACCAAGATACATGGTTTCCTAGATTTAGTAGGTTATTATCAGTGGTTTGTTCAAGATTTTGCTCATTTGTCCAACCTGTTAACTAATTTAACACATAAAGGGGTTAAATTCACATGGTTAAGGGGATGTGAGGAAAGTTTTGGAGAGCTGGAGAGGATACCGATTAATGCACCAATATTAACTTTACCATCTGGTAAGGAAGGGTTTGTAATATATGGTGATGCATCAAAGAAAGGACTTGGTTGCATCATTATACAAAATAATAAGGTGATTTACTATACATAAAGGAAATTGAAATACCTGAGTAGAATTATCCAACTCATGAACTTGAGTTGGAAGCTGTGATATTTGCTTTGAAAATATAGAGACACTACCTCTATGGTGAAAGATTCTATATATATATACAGACCATAATATTTTGAAGTATATTTTCTCTCAAAAATAGCTCAACACAAGGAAAAGAAGATGGTAGGAACTACTCAAGGACTACGGTTGTTCGATACACTACCACCCTAGTAAGGAAAACAAGGTGGTCGATGCATTTAGTAGGAGGGACCATAGAGTTCTCATCGTGATGAGTATTAAAAATGATCCTATATATATAGATCTATTAAATATGAATATGGTTATTTTTAGACAAGGGGAACCATCATTACTTTTATAAGAAATTTCTAAACCATCCTTACTATAAAAGATAGATAAATCCCAGCAGGATAACAAGGACTTGCAAAGGAAGGTTAAAGAAATAAATGATGGGAAATTGACAGACTTAATTTATAGTGATAGAGTGTTGAATTTAGGAAAGAGTTTATATTTTCCATTCCTACCAGAGTTAAAGAGGAAACTACTAGATGAAGCACCTGGATAAAATTTATCTATACAACCTAGTAGTATAAAGATGTATAGGGATTTAAGAGAACATTTCTGGTGGGATAGTATAAAGTGGTAAATTTTAAACTATGTGTGCTCAGTATGCCAACACATAAAGGTTGTAAGAAAAATCCTAAGGGAGTCATACAACTTCTTAATATACCTATAATGAAGTGGTACAATATTACAATGGACTTTTTCACTGTACTCTCAAATACTCCAAGGGGAAACAATGTTATATGGTTCGACATTGATTTTACTACCAAGTCTGCTCATTTCTTATCGATAAGAGAAGATATACCCCATGAGTGCCTTGCCTAACTCTATATCAATGAAATTATAAGGCTTCATTGGGAACCTCTATTAATTTTATCTAATCATGACCCTTGGTTCACATTAAAATTCTAGAAGAGTCTTCAAAGGGATATCAACACTAAGATACATTTAAGCACCACTTATCATCCTCAAATTTATGGGTAGTCTAAAAGTACTATCCAAACATTAGAATACATATTGAGATCATGTTCTCTTAACTTCAAAGGTATGTGGGATCAGTATATAACTTTGGTAAATAATTTATATAATAATTTCTTCTATTTGAGCATCCAGATGGCACCATATGAAGAATTTTATGGGAAGAGATGTTGTATTCCAACTGTTGGGAAGAAGTTATAGGAAAAAAAGATAGTTGGCCCAAAGCTTATAAAGGAGGAAACTATTAAAGTATGGACTATTTAAGATCATATTAAAGCATCCCATAGTAGAAAAAAGAGATCTGCTGATAATCGAAGGAAAGACTTGGAATTTCAAGTGGGATATCATGTATTCTTAAAGGTTTCCCCATTAAAGGGATTTTAAGATTTGGTAAAAGGGGGAAGTTAAGACCTATGTACATTGGACCTTTTGAAATGCTAGAAATAACTTGAGTTATATATTATTGATTAGCTATGTCGCCCAACCTTTCTAAAGTACACAATGCCTTACATGTTTTATTACTAAGTAAATACATTATAGATCTAATGCATTTAATCACATCTAAGGGAATAGGGTTGGATCATAGATTTTCTTATAATGAAGATCATGTCCAGGTTCTTGGAACCAAATATCAAGTGTTGCGTAATCGAACAACTTGATTAGTGAAAGTCCTTTGGAGAAATCACAAATTATAAGAGGCAAATTGGGAGCCTGAAGAATCTATGAGGAAGGATTATCCAAAAAAATTCAATAGTTTATACATAAACCAATTTCAAGGACAAAAATATTTAGGGGGATAATGTAATAACTAAGACCCAGCTGTAGTAGGTAAACACTATATGATGAACTATCACACAATGCACACTCTCAAGAGACATTATCCACGAGTATATTTAAAAGTTAAATTTATGAATATTAGAATTTTATTGTAAAAACATAAAATTAATTTTTGAATCATTCATAAAGATATTAACCTAAGATGAAATTTTTGGATTTTTCGAAAAAGAATGATTTTTAGGTGAATAGTGCAAATACCATTTTTTGTTAAAACCATGACTTTTATGATGCCGCTAGGATGTAAGCATAAACTAAAACTAAAAAACCCTTAAATTGAACAAAAATATATGTTTTATAAGTAAAATTATACATTTTAAAATATTATGTTTAATTTCTTAACCTATATTTTATATCTTAAAGCTTAAGTCACATTTTTCGTTAAAATTGTTTTAATGAATTATATATTCACTATTTTAAAATTAACTTATATAAATTTTAGAAATTTAATCTTATTAATTAGATTAAAAATTTGGAATCATTGAATCCTAATTATTAAAAAAAGTACCATTTTACTTTTAGGAATAAATAATGAATTACCAAGGTAAAAACTAGTTACCGCGATAAAAGTTAAAATCGTTCAAGTGGAAAACCTAATGATAAAGAGTTGAAAACATGTTTAAAACATGTGTGAAATTGATTTATGGATTCTTTCTCAAACTTATCTCTTACTCACTCTATTATTTCTCAATTTTTGAGCCATGTGACTTGAAATTGACTTCCCATTATTCAAAAGCTTTATGTATTTACAAAAATGTCACCCCTTTTCACTTATAGAAGGGGCACTCCTCTTATCACTTCCACTCACACCACATGTAATGAAACAGCCCATAATATTATTTAAATTTTCAATCTAATTAATTAACTACTAACCTGAAGGGTGTTTCCGATCCCCATGGGTTGGTGAAAAGCATCTAAGCATCAATAGGAATGAATTGATAAGGATTTTTTCAAATGATAATAAACATAAAAAGAAAAAAATAGTGGAAATAAAAGTCAAAAAGGTATAAAATGAGATATATAATAATAAAAGGAATAATGAAACTATAATAGATCAGATAACAAGGTTGATGGTTGATACAACTGACAATAATGGAAAAGATACCAAGCCACCGGCATCTCCATGTGCAAGTGAGGAAATACCACACAAACCTCCACAAAATCTAAAAACCAAAGATATAAGAATATATGTTGCATTGAAAAACCTAATAAACCTATTATGTATAGGTGTGAGATAAAAGCTAAATTTTTCACCACCCACTGACCCAAATCATAACACTTTAAAAGAGAAGGTGTATCAAGTGGGTTTGAAAATACGAATACAAAATATGTTTTCCATATTTTTATTCAATTAATCATGTATCAAACAAATACCTTGAAAACACCTATTTTCACAAACTGATCCTTTTCCAAAAAAATAACAATTTATTTTCTCATAATAAAACATTCATAAATTGTAGCTTAAAATAGGTTTAAAGACACATTGAAGGAAAATAGGATATCATTTCAAAAAAAATAAAAGTAACCATACCTTGGAAAATATACATAAATCATCATCATAGAATAAAAAGGTACTAAAAGTAAATAATATTGATTAGATATAACATGGTTATCAATGAACAAAATTCCACACATTGAAAAAATAATCAACACATCAATCAACCTCGGCCTAAACACCCAGTCCTACCCTATCCTGGCCTAACCGAGGGGAAAATACCATAGGTTGACCTATATCCCACCTAGGTCCACTAACTAGAGCATGATTATAAACTATTTAACGTGTGTATATAGACTCTCCACCTAGACATACACTAGTGGAAAAGATATCTATACCAACGATTTGTTAAAACCATTTGTATAGCTCCCTATATACCAAAAACTTACAATAATAATTGGTATAGGTTTCTTTAGTGAAGGATATACCAATGGATTCAAAAAACATTGGTATAGGATGTATTGTTGAAGGATATTCCAATAGTTACAATAAACCATTGGTATAGAGTAGTCCATGTACTGAAGGCATAACAATGGTTTCTATTAATTGTTGGTATAGACTAGATATACCAATTCTTTTAAAAAATAATTGGTATAGAATACCACATAAATTCCTTTTGTAGCCTTCCCCTCCTTAGATCGCATTCAGCCATATGATCACATTCCAGTTTCTTCTCAAGCTGCAATGATCCATCCTTAGTTTTTATTTTCATTTAGTTGTTCTTCATTATCAAATTAGTGAGTTCTAAATCCATCGTATCTTATACCAAGAATCATTTTTATTTTTATTTCTAGGTATAAAACACTAACCTATATTTTTTATGGTATTATTCTTCCAAATTCATTGAACAAGTGTTAGTACCGGTACTCGTGGATTGTATTAATTAATTTTTATTCTTTTTTTTTCTGATTATCCTTAATTTTATTAGAGTTTTCATCGATATATGTAACTATTTTTATAATTGTGATGATGATGAGTTTTTTGTGGTGGAAGTGGTTTGGCATAGTTAATGTATGAATGATGTGAGGGTGAATGAATTTTTATATATTTCTATTGATCATTTTTCTTGATTTAAAATTTCAATGTATCGCCAATATTCTAAGATATTTTACTTGTTAATATCTTACTAGAGGGTACATTCTTATTATATATTTAGTGATTAACAACTGGATTTGTTTTAAAAATGTAGTTGCAGTCATTATAGTCTCTGCTTTTTATTCATGACCAAATGGAACTTGTATTATCGAGTGTGAGTAATTTTTGTGATTCTGTTAGTGCTTTCTAGTAAAGGAAACTAATTTTTAACCTTATGATTTATAATGTGAAGAAAATGAACTAATTAAAATATTTTTGAAATGGAAGTAATATTTGGAGAGGTATTTATAAATTAGGTTTTTCTCCTATAATGATGGTATTTTATATTATTTCCTACCATGTAAAAACCTAATTTTTTAAAGAGAATAAATTAAGTTTTTAATTTTGAAATGGAATGGTGCTGGTAAAAAATTATTTTACTAAAAGAGCTTGATCTGTTATAGCCCACACCCACACACACATGTATATATATATATAAACCTCAATCCATTATAGCATGTACTATTAAAAAATATAGAGTTGGTAAGAGAGATTAATCATTTGTTCATTTATTATATAACTTTGATGTTAGGGAAACTACTGGAAATCAAAACCATATGAAAATCAGTAAGGTTCCCCAACTCGGGTGGTGGTGTGCATGAAATAACAAGAAAATAGAAGGGGGTATAACATATCAAACAAACCAATTCCTAAGGTTTTATAGTCAAAACACACTATAACAACCCATAACATCTACCTCATCATCAATACCCCTCACTAATAACTACCACTTCCACTACATTAATTTTTTTCATTACTACAACGTATACCATCCCTATCTATCCTCACAAAATAGTGAAAAAAAATTATATTTTTACTTGAATTTTTTATTGAAAAATAAAATATTACTTTAATAGTTTTATTTCAAACTATCATATAATGGATTATATTATAATGGTTAAGAATAGATAATTTAGTGTAATCCTCGTAGAAGTTATATTTTTCACAATATATGCACACTTTATGCATATGTAGACCCAATTTACTTTGACGTTGGTAGTTGAAAGTTGTTGTTTGAGTTAGAGGATGATCATTGGATATTATTTAGGCTTATAGAAGAAGAAAAATAATACATTTTTTCTTTCCACTTGGAGGTGGGTAATGTTTTCTAAAAAAATTATTGCTTTTCATATATCATACAACTTTAGGATTCCATCTACTTTATCACCTGTTGTATATATTTTTATTATTGAATAAATCTTAGTTTTTATGTTTTTTGGATTGAATGATTATTTATATTTATATAAATTATTCATATTATGTAATATATTAAAGAAATTATAAGGAATAGACTATTTGATAATGATCGACGACTGTGTGAGCTAGGGCTTCCTCCTATGGTTCCCTTAGTGGGTATAATAATTGTAATGTTTTTCTTCTACATTACATTTAGTGTCATGTTATTATTTTTTATCAAATTTATTTTAGGTATATTCATCTAAACCAAATTTGACCTCTCCTCATCCTACTAGTAGGGGTCAACAACATGGACTATCGAGTGAGGGTTCTATTAGAACTAGACTGAGTACTCATCATACCTGTTCACACCCAAAATTGCCAGCAGACATCCCATCTACCACACTTTTTCCTCCTCTACTTCAACCTCTAGGGATTTTACCACATATGCCTCCATAATAATCTTATTTAGGCTCTAATTCTCATATACCATTTCTATATTCTATTATGTATCCCCATACCTTCTATCTTTATCCTACAATGTCTATGTCGCCTCCATTTCCAACTCATGTCTATCTAGGATCTGGTGATTGTTCTCATTCATCTTCCACTCCACTGATTGTAGATGACACAGTGAATTAATTAGAATAGACACATCCTTTAGAGGCTACCAATCCATAACAACACATAGATTCATTAGCATAGTGACCCTCTCTTTTCAAACATTAACATTACATAACTTTTGTGGAATACTTAAATATTATACAAATAGATTCCCAAAGACTGTAATTGTTCTAGTGCCTTTGTAAACATGGAAACATAATACTGGTACATAAATGAACTACATAATATCCCAATAGGTTCTTATTGACTATAACCCTTCTTAGATACATCAAACAAAGTACATATAATCATAACCTGGGGGAAAGAAACATAAAATAGGTGAGCTCAGATGCTCAGTAAGGGTAAACAAGGGAGATATATAAGCATAAACATGAGTATAAGGGTATGAGAATGTGATCATGAAAAAAAATAGAATATCATACCTTGTATATCAAATATCATAATAGAAATCATGGAATAAATATTGGAAGTTCATGGGACATAATTCATAATTAAATAAAGAGCATAATCCATGAAAGAATAATATAAAAATAAGACATGGAAGTGTGCTAAGCACATAAGCATATATTGATTTACATAGTATCCAAGGTATCACTTCCAATACCATATTAGTAGTATGGGTTCACTTCCCAAACCATATTAGTAGTCATGGTTTACTCTCATGGCCATCTTAGTAGCATGAGTTCACTCTTCATACCATCTTAGTAGTCAAGGTTCACTCCCATGGTCATCTTAGTAGTCAAGGTTCAATCCCAAGACTATATTAGTTTATCTCATGAGATATAAATATTTAACAAATGCATTCGAGAGAGATATAGGTCCCACCAATCTCATAATGAAATCATTCTTATATGTTCCACAAAAACATAAAACATTCCCAAGGAATAAAATGAGTTTCTTAAACATCATTCCATCATGATATAATCCATATAAAACAAATGGATTTCATAAATAGAATTCTATCATAAACATAATAAACCATAATAATAATAGGGATAGTATACTTGAAACATATCCTTAATCTTATATGGAAAATAATTTTGATAAAACACTTGAAATTAATTCTTGAGGAAAATATCATTTCTTCTTCAAAAATATTTTCTTTTCTTAAAACACCACGCAATTTTAAAAGAAAATAATTTATTTTAAAATAAACCTGAACACTTTTAATATAAGTTTCATATAAATAAGGCATTATGAAATCATAAAAATCCATTCATTATGTATAAGTTAAAAAAACATTCTTCTCGTACTTCTTCCATAAAAGTCAAAAAGTACCTCATATGGAAAATAAAAGAAATATTCCTTCCAAAATGTGTAGTAAAAAGTAAAAAATGTGTAAAAATGGATTTAAACATCCATAATAGTATAGTAAAACATTTTATGAAGTCATTTTTATAAAACATGGACATGTGTGATAAATAAATCCTAGTAAATTCTTATGTATAAATAATCTCAAATAATAATGAGATTGTGAAATTATCCCTTACCTTGTGTCTTGACACTCTTTATACTCGCACAAGATTCCTGTATAATAAATATAAGTTTATTATATATCTTTTACATAATCATATTCTTATACATAATACCATATATTGTTTTATTATAACCTTATATTACCCACTTGTTAACGATCCTATGTTAAGTTTTACTTTGGATAATATTCGCTTTGTTCTTCGCATGTGTCTTAATTTGTTATATTGTTGATCCTTATAATTATATCATGATTCCAGAATTTATATCATGATATAAATAACATTTATATATAGTATATTTATATTTTAATAATCTATAGCATAAAAAAGTATGAAATGGAATACACCGTTCATGGAGACGGTAAGTCGTACATACGCATGAACATTGTTTCCATTTTTAATTGTCATGCTGAAAGAAGGTATGTAAATTTAATATGTATATATATGTATTTATATATATATATATCATTATTACAGTATCATTTTTATATCATATAACATCATTAAAACATTCCATGTGGTGTGTGAATGAATCACATTGCTTTGAGGGGTGGTAGTCCACACTTCCTCAAACGAGATTATTGTATTAACGCCAAATGGAAAGTAAAATAGTATGAGTTTTAAAAAGGAATAAGGAAGATTAAATACATAATAAATATAATATATAGTATATATAAATATAGTTTTCATCATAATGGCCACCATGATTGGTGGTAAAATAAAAATGAACAATTATCATTTCATGAGGCAGTAGTTCATCGTACACAGAAATAGTATGTTCAATATCCATTAGATGGAGGTGTGTGTAAGTGTAGGTAGAACCCTGAGAATAAAAACATACTAGTATATTTATTATAATGGTGTTTTCATACCAGAATGGAATAAATATAGTGCAGGGGTGAATAATAAAAATAAAGGAAAGGAGCTTGAGAGAAGACATTACATATTAATCGGGTAACTCCTTTTGGTTTGTGCCAAAAAGCTTTCTAGAGTTTCCTTATTCCCAAGGGAAGGATTTTAAGAGCAAGTGAGGGAATTTGGGAGGAGAAATTTATATTCTTTTTCCAAGCCAAAAGGCTTTATATATGTGAATAAAAGAGAAGGAGAGGTACCCTCTTATAAGGGGGAGGAGGGGCACTTTAGGAAACTCCAAAACTATTAATTTATTATAAATTTATTTTCTATTTAAAATATATCCAAAGTGATTTATTTAGAATTTTAGATGAGTATGGGTATAAATACTCTCAAATAATGAATTTTATACATGTTTAGTTCATATAATTAACCTTATCTTTTGGATTTAACCTTTTAATTAAACAATTTAACTCTTATCGTAACAACATGTCTTTCTACACTATAGGGTTAATATAGTTACTATAAAATGCCAAAAGAATCCCAATTGGATAATTTATGAAATATTTAATACTATCCAATTTATTTTTCCAAACCTTAGATTTTTATTAATTTTATAACATTTAATAAATTATTATTTATTTTAAGTATCATTTATGTCAATTTTGATACTATTCAATATTTTCTTTTTTTAAAATATCAAACCAACATGATAACTTAGAACCAATACTTTCAATATATAACTAACATGCCTAATTTATCTATAAAATTCGTGTATTCCATTAATTAAGTCAAATTATATTTATTTTAATATTTTTAATATCATTTATTTGATATCTAAATTAATTAAACAATTACAGAATCATTATTGTACAAGAATTTAATTTAGTTATTTTATCTATAAAAATTAAAAAAAATTATGATGAAGATAAATTTATTATATTTCAAATGAATAATTATAGTAAAATTTATATTATGTATAACAATATATAAAAATTATTTAGTTATTAAATTTTGAATATGACTCTTTTAACTTTTCTTTAAATAAAATATAATAAATGTATTAATCTAACACAAGTGGCTTAAATAGGATCATATTTTTGACCTAAGGTTTATTTGGGTCTAAAAACACATATCTAATGAAATTAGTACATTTGGGTAATTTTATATTATTATAATATTATTTTTACCTTTATTTACCCTATTTACCTTTAATCGTGGTAAATAAAATTTAAAAGTTACTATTCACCAAAAAAATTTGATCTTATTAGAACAAATTTTTCATACTAATTACAACCATGTATGTCCATTTTTTGAAATTCAATTCACAGAAGTTGTAAAATTATGTCTAATTTTAATCCCACAAATGTGGCTTGAAGGCAGGTAAAAGAGACCTTCAAAAGTTCAATAAAAAAAAATTATATCTAATTCTATTATAAAATGATTCCAATGAATTAATTGGATTAATATATTCATCATTTATCTATGGTGAATTTAAAATCAATTTAACTTAAAATAATTATTTAAATGAAAAAATCAGTTTTTAACCACAAAGCATTATTTTTCACTATTCATCAAAAATTAAAACTTTTCAGAAAAAAAATACCAAAAAATCACCCTAAACTAATTTTGATATTCTAAATTCAGAAATGATTTTTATTTCATCAAAATCAATTTATATTAGTGTCTAAAATTAATTTTATTAGAAGTACATTAAAAGCGGTTCATTAGAGAAAATGATATTTTTAAACATAGGACTTTACCGAGAATCATATCTTTTGTTATCAATATTTGAAAAGTAGTTATTACTATTCATATAACTATGTTTTAACAGATAGTTTATAATTATCTCATTTAGATAATAATAATAATAATAATATATATTTCATAAAAACTCAGTGTTGCGTGTATCGTAGGCCAAGTCAGTGTTGCGTGCAACATACGCCAAGTCAGTGTTACATGCAATGTATGCCATGTTAGTGTTGCATGCAACGTACGCCATGTCAGTGCTTCATGAAACGAACACTAAGTAATTTCTATGTGAAAGGAATGTTTGACTTAGTGTAATTAAAGATATAAATTAATGTTTTAATTTATTCAAAAAAATCCATAAAAACTTGGGGTGTTACATTCTACCCCCCTTAAAATGAATTTCGCCCTCAAAATTCATCACTCGGGTAAAAACAAATGAGGATACTTATACTTCATAATATCCTCAATCTCCCACATAGATTCCTCTAACCGGTGATTTCTCTATAAAAATTTAACTAGGCGAGTGGTCTTGTTTTGTAGAATTTTCTCTGATCAGTCCAAAATTTCAACATGTTGCTCCTTGTAAGAAATATCATCTTCCAGCGGTATGACCTTTGAGTCTAGTACATGTAAAGGGTTAGGTATGTACTTCTTCAGGAGAGATACATGGAACACATCATGAACTTGAGAGATATTTGGAGTAAGTTCCAAGAAATAGTATATTGTCTCGATATGATCAAGAATCTCAAAGGGAACAATATACCTAGGGATTAGTTTCCCTTTCGTCTCGAATCTTATAACTTTCTTCCAGGGTGAGATTCATAGAAATAATTTTTCACCAACTTCAAATTCTAGATCACATCGACGATTATCAGCATAACTTTTCTATCAACTTTGAGCTATCTTGATATGATTTTGAATGGTTCTAACCTTCTTGGCCATTTCTTAAGAAATATCAGGTCCCAATAGCTTTCTTTATCCAACCTCTTCCCAACATGTTGGAGATTTACATTTATTCCCATAGAGGGCTTCATACAGTTCCATATTAATGCTTGGGTGGAAGCTATTATTGTAAGAAAACTCAACTAGAGGAAGGTGTTGATCCCAACCACCTTTAAAATCTAACAAACAAGATCTCAAAATATCCTTTAGAGTTTGAATTGTTCTTTTAGACTGACCATTTGTCTAAGGATGATAAGTAGTGCTAAAACTCAATTCAATATCAAGTTATTTTTGAATACTTTTCCATAACTTTGAGGTAAACCTCATATCCTGATCTGATACAATGTAATTTGGTACTCCATGCAACCTTACCACTTCCTTGATGTATATCCTAGAAAGTTGATCCAGAGAGAAATATTCTCTGATAGTAATTAAGTGTGATGACTTAGTAAGGTGATCGACTACCACCCATATAGAATTTAACCCTTTAGATTTTTTGGGAAGTCTAATGACAAAATCCATAGTTATATTCTCCCATTTCCATTCTAGTATAAGTAATGGATGCAACATCCCTTTAGACTTTTCTCTTTCAAACTTAACTTGCTGGCATATCAAACACTGAGATATAAATGATGTGATATCTCTCTTCATGCCATCCCACTAGAAGTATTCTTTAAAATCCCTATACATATTCGTACTTCCAGGATTAATAGATAATGAAGAACTATGAGATTCCTCTAACATCTCCTTCTTCAAATTTGGTATGGAAGGAACACATACATGGTTCCTAAACCTCATCATTCCATCCTGATCAAGGTTAAAATATAGAATATTTCTAACCTTATTTTATAGCTCTTCATCTTCTTTCTGTGCCTCATTAATCTTCACTTGGATAGATGGTAGAACATTCATTTGAGAAATATAAGATATTTCCCCTTCCATTAGTATTTATAGATCCATCCTTTGCAAATCCATGAATATTGGATCTTTTGTGATCCTCATAATGGATAATCTAGCATGATATTTTCGACTGAAAACACCGGCCGCCTTGTTCGCTTTTCCAGGGTGGTAATGTATTGAGTAGTCATAATCCTTTATGAACTCTAACCATCTTCTCTAGAAAATGTTCAACTCCTTTTATGTGAATATATATTTCAGACTTTTGTGATCAGTATATATATCACACTTTTCTCGATAAAGATAATGCCTCCATATCTTTAGTGAAAAATTTGCCACTGCTAACTCCAAATAATGAGTTGGGTAATTTTTCTCATGAATCTTCAACTATCATGAGGCATAGGCTATAACCATGTTATTCTGCATAATAACACATCCCAATCCCTTCTTGGATTCATCACTATATATTACAAACCCTTCTCCACTATAAGGTAATGTAAGCACAGGTGCACTGACCAAACTTCTCTTCAGTTCCATGAAATTTTCCTCACATTCACTATCTATAGGAACTTGATACCCTTCTGAGTTAACTTGGTCAGAGGATTAGATAGTCATGAGAAATTATCTAGAAACCATCGATAATATCTAGATAAACCAAGAAATATACGGATCTCAGTCACCATATTTGGTCTAGTCTATCTTTCAATAGCCTTCATCTTTGATAGATCTACTATTATACCATCTCTTGAGATTATGTGACCCAAAAATGAAACTTTTTGCAGCTTAAATTCACACTTTGTAAATTTTTCATATAACTTCTCCTTCCTCGGGGTCTGTAGTACAATTCTTAAGTGATCTTGATGATCTTACTTACTCTTTGAATAGATAATAATATCGTCTATAAAGACTACCGCAAACATATTGAGGTAATCTCTAAAGACTTTATTCATTAAATACATGAAGATGGCAGGGGAATTAGTAAGACCAAATGGAATCACTATATATTCATAATGTTCATACCTTGTATAGAATGTTGTCTTGGGTATATCTTTCTTATTGACCCTCAATTGATGATATCTAGAATGAAGTTCAATCTTAGAAAAGTATTGAGCTCCATGTAGTTGATTAAACAAGTCGTAAATATGTGAAATAGAATACTTATTATTGATTATGATCTTGTTCAACTCCCGATAATCAATGCAAAGTCTCATTGATCTATCTTTACTTTTCACAAAAAGAATTGGTTCTCCCTAAGGTGACACACTTGGCTTAATGAATCCCTTATCAAGGTTAGCTTGGAGTTTCTTCTTCAATTCCTCCAACTCAATCAAGGCCATTCTATAAGGAGTCTTTGAAATTGGTGTAGAACCAGGTATGAGTTCTATTAAGAACTCAACTTCACATTTTGGTGGAAGACTAGGTAACTCTTCTAGAAATACATCCATAAAATCTCGAACAATGTGAATATAATCAATGTTGATATTATCCCCAACCATTTGAGATAAAGAACCCTTTTGAATGGGAATTAATACCCATACACTAAATGTAATATCTATAGGAAGTTCATACTTATTGTCACATTGATGGATGGTCATAGGATGGTTTGAAATATCAAATGTAACTTCCCTTCCTTGAAAATTGATGTGGAGTTTATATATAGAAAGTCAATACATGACTAAGATGGCATCAAATTCGACCAAAGGAATAATAACAAGATTTTCAGGAAGAACATTCCCACAAACTTCAACTAGAGAGGAATCATAGACTTGAGATGCAATCATCATACCATTAGGGGTTTTCACTGCTAATTCTACACCTAACTATTTTTTTGGAATATTAACTCCCTTATCAAATTCTTTATATATGAAAGATTGGGTAGATCTAGAATCAAATATTACATTAGCAGTTCTAGAGTGGATGGTAAGTGTACCTTTCATCACATCGTTATTGCACCCCTCATCAGAAATAGAGATTTCATGATATTTACCTTTGTCCCTCAACTTAATAGGTTGTTGATGTCGATCATTATCACCATCTCTTGGGTATGGTAAGTGGTTATAATAATGCCCATTCTCCTTACACTTGTAGAACTAAATCATGGGGGGTGCATTCTGTGATGCTTTGTCCGCATTCACAACATTAGCTAACTTATTCCCATCACTTCGGCAATCAATTGCATGGTAACCTTCCTTTCTACACTTAAAACATTTATTAGACCCCTTAAGGAAATTTACTCCATGTTTCTTCTCACACTTAGAGCATAAAGGAAATTTTATCTTCTTTTCTCCATGGTTTTTAGAGTTTCCTCTAAACTCCATCTTCATATTATTGTCAAATCCATGAGATTGATATGTGACTCCCATCTCCATTTCAACCTTGACTGCACAATGTATAATATCTTCATATCTACTAAATATCTTATGGACAATGCCCTTCTGAGACTTGGATTTAAGCCACCGAAGAACCTATAAACTTTACTTTCGGGTTGGATGATAATTCCTGAAGCATACCTTGAAAGTCTTGTGAAATTATCCTCATAGGTACCAACATATTCATCATCCCTTTGCTTCAACTCAAGGATCTCTTTCTCAATCTTGGTATGAAGAATCTGAGGAAAGTACTTATTGAAAAATAAGTGCTTGAACTTGTCCCAATACATGGATTCAATCTCATCTTACTACCTCGTATTCTTGATTAGATTCCACCACTAATTTTCTCCATCTTCTAACTGATAAACAGTTAGAATGATTTTACCATGCTCCTAACACTGAATAATGGAGAATATCTTTTCAGTAGTACGGATCCATTGTTTAGAAATAGGTGGATCAGAAGACCCTCTGAAAGAAGGTGGATGCTACCTTATGAAATAATCGATAGAATATTGTTCCCTTATTTGCTCATTTGGAAGTCCACCATTATTCATAGCTTGAGAAAGGTGTGTGAGAATAACAATGAGGTTTTTCATTCTAGCTCCCATATAATTTAGTTTCTCAGGAGTACATTCATTGCATTTTCTATTACAATCACCATTAACATGGTTCCTTCATGTTTTAGCCATTAACTAAAACCAAAATAATAAAGTAATAAATAGCTATCATAATAAGGAACCACATAACCATGAAAAATCAATTATATTATGTATAAGTTACGACACCTTCCTTAATCTATGAAACATTAGATTTATCATAGGTTATTCATAGACAACTTATATTTAAATCCTTCATAATGTTTCATTAAGATTTTGTGAATTCCCAAAGCATATCCCCTAGGAGTGTCAAACCAGGTGTGCAGCAAGGCCCATTGTCGTGTACCAAATTACCTTGAGTCAGGCTTAGACTACCTTGTTAGAGTTTTTACCCATAGGAACATCTATTCCAGATCCACATCCACTTGAAATATCCAGATAGGTATGTATTTCTAGGAAACCACTCACTCTATCCTTCACCAAAATTCCAAGACATTTTCTTATACTTTTCTTTACACTTAGACTTATCCTTAGGCATGCCCTTATAGTTCTCACTAAGGTTTTATCATCCAAGATTCAAAAGGTTGACTATACCTTTTCTTTTATTCCAACTATAATGACCCTAACTTTTCAAACATTAACATTACATAAATTTGGTGGAATACTTAAAAATTATACAAATAGACTCCCAAAGACCATAATTGGTCTAGTGCCTTTAGAAATATGGAAACATAACACTGGTACATAAATTAACTAAATAATCTCCCACTTGGTTCTTCTTGACTAGAACCCTCATTATATACATCAAACATAGTACATATCATCATAATTTGGGGGAAATAAACATAAAAGGGGTGATCTCAAATGCTCAGTAAGGGTAAAAAATGGAGACATATAAGCATAAACATGAGTATAATGGTATGAGAATGTGATCATGAAAAAAAAATAGAAGACCATACTCTGCGTATCAAAGATCATAACATAAATCATGGAATTAATATTAGAATTTCATAGGAAAAAATTCATAATTAAATAAAGAGCATAAACCATGAAAGCATGACATAGGAATAAGACGTGGAAGTGTGTAAAACACATAAGCATATATTGATTTCCATAGTATCCAAGGAATCACTTACAAGACCATATTAGTAGTATGGGTTCACTCACCATACCATATTAGTAGTCATGGTTCACTCCCAAGGACGTCTTAGTAGCATGAGTTCACTCCTCATACCATCTTAGTAGTCACGGTTCACTCCCATGGTCATCTCAATAGTCAAGGTTCACTCCCAATACCATCTTAGTTTATCTCATGAGATATAAATATTTACCCAATGCATTAGAGGGAGATATAGGTCCCACCCATATTATAATGAAATCATTCTTATATGTTCCACAAAAACATGAATCATTTATCATAAACATAACCCAAGGAATAAAATGGGTTTCTTAAACATCATTCCATTATAACATAATCCATGTAAAACAAATGGATTTAATAAATAGAATTCCATAATAAACATAATAAACCATAAGAATAATAGGTATAGTATACTTGAAACATATCCTTAATCTTATATGGAAAATAATTTTTATAAAACACTTTAAATTAATTCTTGAGGAAAATATCCTTTCTTCTTCAAAAATGTTTTCTTTTCTTAAAACACCGTGCAATTTTAAAAGAAAAGAATTTATTTGAAAATAACCTTGAATACTTTTAAGAGAAGATTTGTGGAAATAAGGCATTATGAAAGCATAAAAATCCATTCATGTCATATAAGTTAAAAAACATTCTTCTTGTACTTTTGCCTGAAAAGTCAAAAAGTACCTCAAATGGAAAATGAAAGAAATATTCCTTTAAAATAGTGCAGTAAAAAGTAAAAAATGGGTAAAAATTACTTTAAACATCCATAATATAATATTAAAACATTTTATGAAGTAATTTTTATAAAACGTGGACATAGATACTAAATAAATCCCAGTAAATTCTTGTGTATAAACAATCTCGAATAATAATGAGATTACGAAATTATCCCTCACCTTGTGTCTTGACTCTCTTCGTACTCGCACAAGATTCCTGTATAATAAATATAAGTTTATTATACATATTTTATAGAATAATATTCTTATACATAATACCATATATGGTTTTATTATGACCTTATATTTCCCACTTGTTAACGATCCTATGTTAGGGTTTTATTTCAGGTAATATTCGCTTTGTTCTTCGCATGTGTCTTAATTTGTTATATCGTCGGTCCTTATACTTATATCATGATTCATGGATGTATATCATGATATAAATATCATTTATATACATTATATGTATATTGTGATAATATATATCATAAATAAGTATGAAATATAATACACCATTCATGGAGACGGTAAGTCGTACATACGCATGAATGTTGTTTCTGTTTTTAATTGTCATGTTGAAAGAAGGTGTGTAAATTTCATATGTATATATATATATATATATAATTATTTAATTATCATTTTTATATAATATAACATCATTAAATTATTCCATGTGGTGTGTGAATGAATCACATTGCTTTGAGGGGGTGGTAGTCCACACTTCCTCAAACGAGATTATCGTATTAAAACCAAATGGAAAGTAAAATGGTATGAGTTATAAAAAGGAATAAAGAAACTTAAATATATAATAAATATAATATATGATATATATAAATATATTTTCCATCATAATGTCCACTATGATTGGTGGTAAATGAAAAAGGAACATTCATCGTTTCGTGAGGCCATAGTTTGTCGTACACAGAAACAATATGTTCAATATCCATTAAATGGATGTGTGTGTAAGTGTAGGTAAAAAATGAGCATAAAAACGTCCTAGTATATTTAGGATATTGTTATTGTCATACCAGAATGTAATAAATAGAGTTTAGGGGTGGATAATGAAAATAAAGGAAAGGATCTTGAGAGAAGTCATTACCTCCTAATCGGGTAACTCCTTTTGGTTTGTGTCAAAAGGCTTTATTGAGTTGCCTTATGCCCAAGGGAAGGCTTCTAGGAGGAAGGTAGAGAATTTGGTAGGATAAATAGTCATGTTTTGGCTGATCCAAAAGGCTTTATAGGTGTGAATAAAAGAGAAGTAGAGGTTCCATTTTATAAGGGGGGAGGGGTACTTTAGGAAACTACAAAACTATTAATTTATTATAAATTGATTTTCGATTTCAAATAGATCCAAAGTGAGTTATTTAGAATTTTAAATGATTATTTTTCTAAATAATCTCAACCAATGAATTTTAGACATTTTTAGGTTATATAATTAACCTTATCTTTTGACTTTAACCTTTAGTTAAACAATTTAACTCTTACCGTGACAACTTGTCTTTCTACACTATAGGGTTAATATAGTTACTATAAAATACCAAAAAACCCCAATTGGATCATTTATGACATATTTAACACTATAAAAGTTATTTGGATGAACATTAGATTTTTATGAATTTTATAAAATTTAATAAAATATTATTTATTTTAAAGTATCATTTATGTCAATTTTGATACTATTCAATATTTTCATTTTTAAAAATATCAAACCAACATGATAAATTCAAAAAAAAAAATTCAAATATCTCACTAACATGTCTAAGTTATCTATAAAATTCATTTATGTCATTAATTAAGTAAAATTATATTTATTTTAATATTTTTAATATAATTTATTTGATATCTAAATTAATTAAACAATTACTGCATCATTATTGTATAAGAATTTAATTAAGTTATTTCTTCTATAAAAATTAAAAATAAATTATAATTATGAATATAAATTTCTTATATTTCTAATTAATAATTATAGTTGAATTTATCTTATGTATAACCCTATATAAAAATGATTTATTTATTAAATTTTGAATATGACTCTTTTAACACTTCTTTAAATAAAATATAATAAATGTATTAATCTAAAAAAAGTGGCTTAAAGAGGATCATATTTTTTACCTAAGGTTGATTTGTTTTGAAAAAAACATATCCAATGTAATTATTATTAGTTTTTGGGTAATTTTATATTATTATAACTTTATTTTTACCTTTAATTACCCTATTTACCTTTAACTGTGGTAAATAAAATTTAAAAGTTACTATTAACCAAAAATTATTTTTGATCTTATTAGAACACATTTTTCATACTAATTAAAACCATTTATGTCCATTTTTTAAATTCAATTCACATAAGTGGTAAAATTATGTCTAATTCTAATCCCGAAAATGTGGCTAGAAGGCGGGTAAAAGTGACATTCAAAAGTTCAATAATTTTTTTTATATCTAATTCTATTATAAAATGATTAAAATAACTTAATTGGATTAATATATGTATAATTTATCTATAGTGAATTTAAAATCAATTTAACTTAAAATAATTATTTAAATGAAAAAATTCAGTTTTTAACTACATAGGAATATTTTTCATTATTCATCAAAAATTGAAACTTTTCAGAAGAAATACCAAAAATTAACCCTAAGATAATTTTGATATTACAAATTCATAAATGATGTTTATTTCATCAAAATAAATTTCTATTATTTTCTAAAATTGATTTTATTAGAAGGACATTAAAAGTGGTTCATTAGAGAAAACAATATTTTTAAACATAGAAGGACTTTACCAAGAATCATATCTTTTATTATATATATTTGAAAAGTAGTTATTACTATTCATATAACTATGTTTTAACAGATAAATTATAATTATCTCATCTAGATAATAATAAAAAAATATATGTTTTGTAGAAACTCAGTGTTGTGTGTATCGTACACCAAGTCGGTGTTGCGTGCAATGTACGCCAAGTCGGTGTTGTGTGCAATGTATGCCAAGTCAGTTCCATGTGAAAGGAATGTTTGACTTAGTGAAATGAAATATGTAAATTAAAGTTTTAATTTATTCAGAAAAAAAGGTCTATAAAAACTCAAGGTGTTACAATCAGAGCCTAATGATCAGTCTGGATCATGTTTTTTTATATGTATGTAAAAATATATCACATCATTTTTTCAGTTGTACCATGAATTAATTATACTTTTTTTCTATTATCATATTTATTGGTATCTTATAATTTCCGATGTGGGCACACCCGTATTCATGAATCTTATAACCTTCAAATACAAATAATGGTATATTATAATGAAGACAATCAAATGATAGGTAAAAATGCCAGATAATGTAGAAGTTTCATGGAAACTTTAGCCAAGTACATCAATATTAGTCTAGTGGAACCTTTATCATGGAGGCATATTGGTAATAAAATCATGGATAAATAATGGGATGAGATATGGGTAAGAAAATTTGTTAAATTGATATCTATATTATTGTTTTAATTATATGAATTAACATGTTCATAGCAGCATCGGTTTAACTTTCCTGATGTTCAAGCTGCTAAGGTCACATAGTTTATGGAACTTAGGGAATTGTGGTGATCACATAAGCATGAGTTATATGTTTGTTGGAAGAGTAGAGTCGGCTCTAAGTTTGAGGGTGCACCAATATTCAAAGACTTTCCAACAACACAATGCCGAGAAATGATTGTATATTGGAAGAGTAATGAGTTTAAGGTATTCTTAAACTTTAATGGATGGTATTGAAAATTTAATTCTTATTAACTGTATTGAATTTTTTTTAGTATGAATCAAAAAACAAAATGAAAAAAGATTTTATGAATTATATGCACACTTTGGGGTGCACTACAATGCAGGAGCATGAGAGGCATCGAGTACTTTTTATCACTCCCACCTTTTTAATAATATTATTTATATCTATTTTTTCATGAAGTGGTATTTATTTCATGAACCTCCAAATTTATAGGTATTATGCTTCCCCTTTATATTAAATTGATAGCATCACATGATTCTCCATCAATAAACCTCATGATCCTTTTACCCCTTGCTTTCTCATTCATAAAAATAATCACTTTCAACCTCTTGTTGAATATAACATGAATCTTTAAGGTCCTTTCAACCATAATTCATTAGGAACATTAATTTCTACCTACATTATCACTATAAACTACATTATTCTCATGTTATTTTAGTGATTTAAAAAAATGGAAATGAGTCATTAAAAATTCATTTAAACCTACCGAGTTAGAATACGTTGTTAGAATCGAGAATCTATGTTAATAACTTCAATTATTTTCATGTCACTCACTCACTTCTATATGATTATGAAACTTTTAAAATTATGTTTATTCAATATCTAATTTCATGTGATCTCAACCACACTTACTCAATAAATTCATTATATATGAAATGAAGTACTATGTATGAGAGTGATAACACATGTTCAAACAATTCATACAACCATTTCATCATAAACAACTAATACTATATGTTATCCTTTGTATTTCATTATTCATAGGATTTCACTATATATGGATAAGGTTAATCATCCTTTAAATACTTCTCAATAATTCCATTTAATTTAATAAGTTCTTGACACTAAAAAATTATAATCTTCAACACAGTGAATCCAATTGAGATTATAATAAATTATTTTGAATAAAAATTAGTATATTAGAAATAAACTAGTTTTTAAAACATGGATATTCCATAAAGGATATTTATTCCTCCATGAATGTTCATATTACTTTATCATATTTTCCCTTTTATTCTCCAAGGACTATTACTACTTGGTAAAGGTATGATTCCACATTTTGAGTTCTAAAATTAGCATGATACATATAATGGTTTTTTTAAAATGAAAAATTAAATAAAGGTATAATGGAATGATAAATTGAAACACACTTCTATTTAGTAGATTATAGTGTTTCATAAATTTGTGGATATAAGAAGGAATTGGTCTAAATATTTGGTAGGAAGCAAATCTGGTGTCTCCAAGATGGATAATGCAATCCATGATGTAGAGGGAAGTGATTTATTCATGTAAATCATTGTTTGGGATATGAAATGAAATTAGGGTTTCATATTTGGGGGTTCTTGTATCAGGTAATATGAATAAGAAACCCACAAATGATGAACTGAAGTATTTTTTCACCTAATATATACATGAAAAATATTGATATATAGTTAGGGTTATTAAAATTTATGGGTTCCCATGTGTTATGAAAGGGAAGTGAGGGGAGAAAACAAGATGGTTACTTCCCTATGAAAATGGTGAGTCATGGAGGAGTGCCTACTAATGAGATATAGAGGAGCACCGATAAAGTTAGAAGATGGTATAGTGACTTCATACAGCAAGTCAAGGAGGATTGGTTTTAAAAAGGGATATATTTAGCATGATGTTGACTTAGTAGAGGTGGATGAGCAGAGAAGTAGATGGAGGTGGGGTTTTGGTAGAAAGGGGGAGTCAAAGGAAAAGAGTAAATATGTAACTCATTCTGTGCAAACAATTTTTGGGGATTAAATATGAAGGGAGATAAGGAGTGAATTTTTGGGGGAGAAATTAATGGATAGAGTGTCATATAGAGGATATTGAATTTAGGATTAGTATATATATAGATTAAAAAACTCTAAGTAATGTTTCATTCAATATGATTCCTTTTAAAAAAACATACAATACTTAAAAAATGTAATTAATCAATTGAATTAGGTTAGTAAAAGAACAAATTCACTAAGAGAAAATCAATCCATGAAATAATGAAATTAGTGAAAAAGATTCTTCTTAAATTTATAGTTTTCTCTATAATAAGGGTTGACATATTATCCATTGATGATGAATTTGTTTATAGTTTCAATGTATATAGAATTCAATTTTCTCATATTAATTACCACTCTTACCTAAAATAAAACATAAAATAAACCATATACTCAAAAAAATTAAATGACTTATAAATTATGGTAGTCGTATTTATTAACACAAAGATATTATTGGTTCATATATCCAATAATATCCCTCTTTTTTATTAGGAAAACATAATTAAACCAAAATATAAAAAAAATATAAAACATAATTTCAAAATAAAATGATAAATATAATAATAGAAAGAGTTAATCTAACACAACCAATTATCCAAGAAACGCCTTACACTTGATATATCTTACACTTTTGATTTGAATACACATCCTATTACCATTTGAACTTATCAAAATGAAATATGGAATTAAACATTTACTTTTATATATCATTTAATACTTGATTGAATTTTTTAATTTATAAAATCAATATATTCAAAACAATACAAGATAAATAAACACATT
The DNA here is from genome assembly GCA_963277665.1 of Viscum album. Classification (NCBI taxonomy): domain Eukaryota; kingdom Viridiplantae; phylum Streptophyta; class Magnoliopsida; order Santalales; family Viscaceae; genus Viscum; species Viscum album. Next base: position 928,929,514 of record OY728127.1, read on the forward strand.
ATGATTAAACTCTGTCATAAACTTTTTTTTGGAACATATTCTTTCTCCACACCTGATTTTTATATCTATGTCCCTTCTGAGGATATATCAGCAACTTATATTTTATCTTCTTCAACTGAAATTTATTTATCAACATCATAATTTTTCACTTAATCAGATTTAATGAGTACTTAAATAGTTAGATTTATCTCTTCAACTATGGTTATAGATATAGAAACTATCTGAAATAGAATATCAATTATCCTTATATATTATATTATAGTTTTCCATTTGTTCACTTCCATTTTTTTATGAATCTATTGTCTATTTATATTATTTTTTATCCAATATTAATAATATAATGGATTTACTCTATTTATATAGGGATAATGCATATAGATTCCATAAAAACATGAATAAATTCTTCCATTGATGATGGCTCTAGCTGAACACTTTATCTTCAAATAGGTTGAGTCATAATAGTCACTTCCTCAACATCATACGCAATAAGAGAGACTATGTTCCCTTTCATCTTCAAAGTTAATTTCAACCTTGTTGTAATGAACCACTACCACTAAAACCCTGTTTGGAATGATATCAAAACTGATTATGGCCCATTAATCCCGCCATTAATAGAAAAAAATGTTTGAGACTATCATTAAGGTTATAACAATAAAGTATGGAAGGTGTTTCCCTTATAAACACTAATAAAAATAGAATAAAACCGCCAATAAACACCAACTCATGATATAAAATAAAACCATAATCCCAATAATATTCATTTAATGTCATAATAGGATGTTTATTTTCTATAAAACCTAACCCACCTATACTATTGAGTTGAAAAAATTTAATTTAAATAACCCCATATCACTCAACTGACTGACCATTCAAAAATTTATGGACATTCAATTTACTTCTAGAAAAACATTATATTCTCTTCTAAGAAAACATTTAAAACATATAAATTCATGAACAATATTCACTTCCAACACCAGAATCAACTTCTGAACATCCACATAATCAACATCTTGAATTCCACTAATAGTTCTTCTTAAACCTTCGAACATCTAGAAAAAACTCAAATGCATCATTGGTATACATCTTGAATCATCTAAATGTGGATCTCATGTGTCTAGTAACCATACTCTTCACCTTTTGATTCACCATGTCCTCTAATATCAATTTACATGTCCTTGTCAATAAATCCAAATACTATGTCATCAAATCCAACACATAAACTCATTATTCCAATATTCTCCCTGCATATTTTTTTTATAATACGATTATAATTAACATCCCCCCTTTTAACACTAATATATTAAAAGAAATGTATTGATTTATAGTTAATTATAATCAGTCATCCTTTTTAAATAAAATTAAATATTCTTCTTGCCCATATATTTCATTTAATTATCTTCCCCTTTCACATAGAATTTAGTACGGTTATATATTCTTATCTCTACTCTCCCTTCATTTTGGATTGATTAATCATAGTTTCACATAATATTTTTGTATAATGGTTTTCTACATTCAATTTCATTATAGAGAGTGGTATTGAATATTGAAGGATGTTTGCCTCGAGAAAAATTGTTTTGCTCGAGTAGAAAGAAGAAAGATGGAAGCATTGTAAATGAAAAGACACAACAGCAGATTGTAAGTTTTATTTTGTTAATTTTAAATTTAAATATCTATTTTGTAACTAAATAATTCATTTATATTTTAAAAAATGTGCTTTGGGGTCCCTTTATGAGTAGTAATCTAATAATTTTAGGCCAAATGATCATTTGCACCAGGTATTAGGAGATGATCACCATGGGAGAGTACGTTGCCGACCAGGAAAGAGTATTGTCCCCACTAGATATCGGCTCACTTTAGGTGCCAGTTATGGTAGCACTGAGTTGGAAACAGCTCATGTTAAGGCATCACAGACTTATACATAGGTAGTAGAGGCCAAAAGAATGTCCATGTAGGAGCGTGAATAGAGTAAAAAGGACAATGATGAATTTATGAAAGTTATAGATGTTAGATTTGGTATCCTAGAACAAACTATTTTTACTTTGATTACATTTATATTTAATGTATTTAAATATTAAACATCTTATTACATATTTTTCATTATTCTGTATGATTATGATGTAATAATATCCTAGAGTATTTGTTGCATTGATAAGGTCATGGCAGTTCTCCGCTATGTTGAGAACCATGAAATGATATAACAATATTCTTAAATATAGTTTTGTGGTTGGATGGAATACTATTATGGGACACATAGCATATATACCGTCAGGTGTGAGTACTCGTAAGCATATGAGACTTCCTCTCATAAAGTTTGCACTTGGTAATCTCCAAGACAAGATATTATGAGAACAAAGCCGCCAGTAAGAATTCCGCATGTTTTTGTGTCATCGAATATTCCTATCTGTGAGTGTTTGTAATGATCCTTAGACTTTAATATTATCATTAATACATGTAATGACTTGTGTACTTTGATTTACTGACAAAAACTGTCATGCAGATAGTTGGTGGGAAGTAGGGTATGTTGGGTGCGTCATGAGTGGAATATTATTAATGGATATGTCGAGGAAGGATTTATCCCTTCCATTTATGGAATTTGATATCTCTTCCCTTTGATTGAAGTAGAACCATCGTGTGAAATTCCATGTCCATGGTGTAATGACGAGTTTATTTCAGGTATTAAAAGAATGACATATCAAGCATAAAGGTTGGTGAAACTATCATGAAACTAGCTTGATGATATATTGAGACAAAGAGATTATATTACATAGTGAGAATTTGTGTGTGGATGTCATTGTTGTGACTTAAAGTTATTTCTCTTTGGTATCTTGACCCATTGCTAGAAAATACTCTTGGAATTTTGGCTAGCCCACCTAATTCCAATGAGAAATAATCCTAGAGGGTCACACACTAAGTGTTTCTAGTAGTGTCGGTTAAATTCTATTTGAATTTAATTAATAAATATTATTCTCAAGGCAGTGGAATAAGTTTATTCAAGTTAAAATGATTTCATAAATTAAATAAATATTTATTCACCATATTTTGGGTAAAATTTATATATTTATTTTATTGAACATTTAATAAATATTTATTTACTAGTTTGTTGATAAAATATTTATTTAAGAGAATAAATTATTTATTTATTTTTTGGGTGTTCAATAAATGTAAGTGGAGTTCGATCAGACCAAGGATGGTCCGGTAGTAAAATAATTATTTGCAAGATGGTAAATAGTTATTTAACTAATTGGCACAAATTAAAATAATGATAACACTGCTATTATTTTGTGATGCAGAATTTTATTTATAATTCCATTTTGCGCAAGTTGGCACATCATAAATAATGATGTGGTATTATTATTAAGATCATGGGTTTTTTCTAAGGTTATGAATGTATTTAATTGTTTTTATGCAATTAAATATTGTAACTGAAGCCCCATGTCGATAAATAGACATGTACGTCTATTGTTCCATGTACCGAACAGCACGCCCGGTGAATTGAGAATTGTTGAGCTAAAAAATTTCTCTCTCGAATCCTCTTATCACCCCTCTCAAGAGTGAGATATGTTCTTCAAGGCTGAAGAACAAGCAATCAAGAACAGTTGACACACGACACTCGCTTCATCGTGCTAGCACCCAAAGAACGAGTGGTGTCGATCAGAGGCCATCGGAGCACGTGTGGATCACCACTAAAGGGATTCTAGTTTAGATCCTCACAAGCGCAATGATATAATTCAGAAGGGTCATTATAGATGATCAACATCATCAATGAAGAAAATACTGAAGATCCAGGTATTATTTTCTTTATGAAATTAATTAAATTAATTATAAATATAATGTGCAAGATCCTCTCTAAAGGTTTCAGGCCTCTTCCTTATTTATCTAAATCTTTGATTCTATTCCATGGATACTGGCATTTATCTTCGTATTGATCCCAGAATAATCATTGATCATGGTAAAAAATAAAGTTGGGTACCATCCCAACCACGCTTCCACTAAACCTGGAACCTTCAAGTGGTATCAGAATGGTTAAATCATATTTTATAATTATTTAAATTTTTTTTTGATCATTTACGCATTTAATAATTTAGTTGTTTCAATTCAAGTTAATTATTCTGTAAATCTGAATATCGAGATTTGTTTCTCTTCTTTCATTTCTCGTTCACCTAATAGAAATGATCTTTTTCTTTTTATTTTGATTAAAATAAAATAGAGGATCTCATTCGAAGGAGAAAAAGGTTCCTGGATGTACAACACACGAACACATGATGTGTATTCGGTAGTACACACCATGTAGTTAAGGTTCAATGCATCGGGACTAGTCTTTCAAACCAAGTCGTGTGTTGGAGTTTATCTAAGTCTTTATGACTCCGTGTGTTGACCAAGAACAGGTGGCACATGGTTTCTAGATTACACACCATGTGGCCCAAAGGACACGGTGTGTAGTCCCTTCGGGTTAGGTTTGGAACATGTACCCCATACACAGCTTACCCGACTGGAGATCGTGTAATGCAGAAACTACACGGCGTGTGGTGCACTGGACACATCATGTACTCTGAAGATTTTCTAAGTACATATACATGTCATGTCTCTGGGTGTGTACTTAGGATGGACGGTGAATGATAGTACATGTCATGTAGTCATAATTACACACTGTTTACTCATCCAAATTACGCAGATTTATTAAAATTAATTATTATATTATACAAACCCATGACACATGTACCATGGTATGGGTGTAAAGCTGAGGCACAACACATGATAGGTGTTTTATACATATATGTTTAATTTAACATCTGCATAATGTTCATTTCTACTCATTGGGTAGTTATGAATGGGAATTCACAAGGTTGCCTCTAAGGTACAAGTTACATACAAAGATAATTTTAAATGAATTTATTTGTTTAAAATTATGATGGATAATAATCTCAAGGAAATTCAAAAAAAGGGTTTAAGATAAAAGTATTGATTAATTAAAGATGGTAATTAATTGATTCGAGTGTGATTTATCTTAAATAAGAATGATTAAAGAATTGAATGATAGTTTTATTTATGTGTAAATATCATTTCATGTATAGATGATCATGAGCTAGACTAGGACCTTTGTATGTGGATGGTTTCTTTTAATTTATTTATTTAAATTAAATATTTTGGCCTGCAAGCCTTATTCTCATTAATATGTAGGGCCTACATGCCCGAGGTTTTTTATATAAAACCCTGTTTTACCCCTCACATGCATGTGAGTTTAAAATCATGTGTAATGGATGGAAATACCAAGCTAGTGAAGGTGGTTCAAGCTGGAGCCGAGATGAAACCAATCCCAATATATACATAGGTGGACAGGTGGAAAGCTATAAACACGAACCTAAAAGGTTCAAGGTGTTTCTCCCCTAGGTCAGGGTTAGTTTATCAACCACTAGATAAACGGACCATTATAAAAGCTCATGATCATGCCCTCTTTTTTATTTTATTTCTATCAATTTCATGGTTTATCATTACGGGTGTGTTGTCGCGATCACACAATTAATGAATTAAACAAGTATGCAAGATGGAACTAAAATAAGACCATATTATGCATAAATATTATCAAGACATAGTTAATCACTTAAGTAATTTCCACTTAATATTAACAAGCATGTGATAATGATAATAATCAATTCACGCATAAGAGATAAAAACCCCTCAAATAAAATATTAAGTCATACCAAGCCTTTCGTTACTTGATTAAGGGAAAAGGTCAATAAAACTATGTGTTTGTACAACCCTTGTTGGGACACTTACTTTTATACAGGAAGCCCTTATGAAAGGTTTCAGGTTGACTTAACCATATTACATCAAGAGGAGTATCCCTTTCTAGACTTGGTGTAATATTAGAGGTAAGACTTGAGGAAATACAATGGAAGGATTTCAAGATTGGGGAGTCCACTCAACAGATCAAGGAGCTACAAACCCATAGTTGGCAAAGACCTGCCTACCTAAATACCTTCAAATAGCTTGACCAACCCTTGTTGGGGTTATTCGAAGGATAATATGGATCCTTACCACTAGAATGTCATGGAAACTAGACATTCTGAGTTCAATGGTGAGGGTCATTGGGGCTTGATAAAATAGTGGGATACTTAATAAAATTAATTTATTATTTCTCATAATCAAGAAAGTACTAATGATATGCTCTTTTAATTGTAGAATAAAAATGACAAGATCTTCAACCACACTATCCCTACGATCAATTATGGATAAAGACAACATCCTCACCGGTAGTAACTTCCAGGAATGGTTTAGACGCCTTTGGGTTATCCTACGCAATGAATGGAAGTCTTACGTGTTGGAGTCAACATTACCTGATCCACTTTCCAAAGAGGCTAGTGACGAGGATTTCTTGATCTATGATAAACATATGAACGACACAGTTGACATTCAATGTTTGATGCTATCATCAATGTCTAGTTATCTCATGAAGCCTCACGAAAACATAGATTCTTATAGCATGCTCGAGCACCTCTATGGTCTTTACCAGGAGAGGGAAAGAAAGGAAAGGTTTGAGATCTCCAAGGCACTCTTTCAGAGTAATCTTAGAGAGGGTGCCCCAACTAGGCCTCATGTAGTCAATCTCATTGGCTACATTGAGAACCTGGAGGTTCTAGGGTTTAAACTCCCTAAATAAATGGGCACCGATCTCATTCTCCCATTACTCCCTCAGAGATTCTCTAGATTTGTTGTTAATTTTAATATGAACAAAATTAAGAAGTCTCTATCTGATCTTCTTATCCTCATTTTCCAAGTGGACAAAGATATAAAGCATGACAAGACTTTTATCCTTATGGTGAATAAGAGGAAAGGGAAGGAAAATAGATTTAATCCCAAAGCTTCTTCATACCCTTACAAGAAAAGGAATATTAAAGGGGAGGCAAGGGAACAGGAAGTTGTTTGTTTTGCATGTGGCAAGGAGGTCCACTGGAAGAAGAACTGCACCCATCCTAAGAAGTAAGGGGAAGCTTCAGGTGGATTTTTTATTGAATGTAATCTATCTGTTTCTAAAAATTGGGTATTATATATAGCTTGTGGTGCTCACATATGTATCCAAATACAGAAACCAAGTAGATTCAGGAAGACTAATAGAGGGGAGGTAGATCTACAAGTAGCCAACGGATCCAGACTCGCTGTTTTAGCTGTTGGGTACTACCACCTCACATTGCCAACTAGGATGACCTTTGTGTTAAAGGGTTTTTATTATGTGCCTTTTGTTACTAAAAACATTATTTTCTATCCAGATTAGATACAGATGGATTTGTTTTCAAGTTTGGAAATGAATTTTTCTTCTTTTAAAAATATAGCATTTGTTTTGGTAGGGCACATTTATACAATGGTCTTTACGTGTTGGATTACACAAACCAGGTAATGGAAATTGATAAAAAATATACTCCACATGAATCATACCACACCCAACTTTGGCATCACTGGCTAGGTCATGTAAATGAGAAACGATTGAAAAAGTTACATCAAGATGGATATTTATATTCTCTCGAACTAAAACCACTTGGCGTATGTCATGCATGTTTAAAAGGAAAAATGACCAAATCCCCATTTAGTGGGAAAGTTGAAAGGGATAAAGAGCATCTTGAATTGGTTCATATCGATGTGTATGGACCATTTCTAGTTGAAGCAAGAGGAGGGTATTCATACATCATAACTTTTACTGATGATTTTAGTAGATATGGATATATCTACTTAATGAGGTATAATTAGGATTCTTTCGATAAGTTCAAAGAATACAAGAATGAATTTGACAACCAACTTGGTAAGAAGATTAAGGAACTTGTCTCAGATCGAGGTGGAGAATATCTTAATAAAGACTTTATTGATTACTTACGGGATTTTGGGATCCTATCCCAACTCACTCCTCCTTACACACCCTAGTGGAATGGTGTGAGAAAAAGGAAGAATCGCACCTTGTTGGACATGGTGAGATCAATGATGAGTCATGAGAGTCTTCCATTATCCTTTTGGGGATATGCGTTACAAATAGTGGTACACATAGTAAACCAAGTACAAAATAAATCAATAAATGATATTCCATATGAGTTCTGGAGTGGAAATAAAGCCATGTTATCAAATTTACATGTGTGGGGAAGCGATGTGTTTGTTAAGGCCTCTTTAGGTAACAAACTTGCACCTCGAGGCACAAAGTGTACCTTTATATGATATCCTAAGGAAACAAGGATATATTACCTATAAAACCCCTTATATAAGAAGGTTATTGTGGAAATACACTTCATATTCCTTAAGGGGGAGAACATATCTAAAAGAGATGGTGGGAGCGAGATAGACTTCGATGAAGTTGAGGCTCAATCTACACAAGAGTTAGTATACGAACAGATTTCACAAAGACCCATGGAAGACAGAACTGTTCTAGAGACACAAGAACTATTTAGGAGTACAAGAGAGGTTAGAGAAACAGAATGATATAGTTTTCTAGTTACCGAGGATGGTGACTCATTATTAGTTGATAATAATGATCATGTAACCTACAAGTAAGCAGTAAGTGGAACAGATGTTGCCAAGTGGTAAGAAGCCATGAATTCTGAAATGGATTCCATGTACCAAAACCAAGTCTGGATTTTGTTAGATACTCCAATTGATGTAAATCCTATTAGTTACAAATGGGTATTCAAGAATAAACTGGAAATGGAAGGATAAGTCAGTACCTATAAGGCATGACTGGTTGCAAAAGGGTTCGAGCAGTGTTAAGGCATTGACTATGATGAAACCTTTTCACCAGTTGAAATGATGAAATACATTATAATTCTATTGGATATTTCTGCTTAGCATGACTAAAAGATTTGGAAAATAGATGTCAAAACAGCCTTCCTTAATGGGAACATTTAGGAAGATTTCTACATGACACAACCTGAAGGGTTTATAACTCCAAAGGATTCCAATAAGATATGCAAGTTGCAGAAATCCATTTATGGATTAAAGAAAGAATCCAGGTCAAGGAACATTCATTTTGATGAATCCATAATAAAATTTGGTTTCATAAAGAATGAATATGAGCCTTGTATCTACAAATGGTTTAGTGGGAGTGCAGTCGTTTTTCTAATAGTATATATTAATGACATATTACTTATTGGAAATGAGATATCAACCTTACAGTTTGTTAAGGAATGGTTGAATCAATGATTCTCTATAAAGGACTTGGGTGAGGTAGCATATATTATTAGGATCAAGATCCATCATGATAGATCCAAGAGATTTTTGGGCCTAAGTCAAAGTACATTTGATAAGATACTGAATAGATTCAGTATGGAACAATCCAAGAGAGGATTGTTTCCAGTGTCACGTGAAATTCATCTTTCCAAGAAAATGTGTCCTCAAACACATGAGGAAAGAAAGATAATGGCAAGGACCCCATACACATCATTGATTGGGTCAGTCATGTATGACATGTTATGTACTAGGCTGGATGTTTCCTATGCATTGAGTGTGGTAGGCAGATATCAAGTTGACCCAAGTGAGCATCATTGGATGGAAATCAAGACTATCCTAAAGTATATGAGGTGTACTAAGGATATGAATCTGGTTTATAGAGGAGATGAGGAACAATTCATTATAGGATATGCAGATTCTAGTTTCCAAACTGATCAAGATGACATGAAGTCACAAATGAGATACATCTTCACTTTAAATGGAGGTGCAGTGAGCTGGAAGATCTCAAAGTAGAGTGTGGTCATAGATTCTATAGTAGATTCTGAGTATATTATTACTTCTGAGGTAGCTAAAGAAGTAGTTTGGATGCAAAGCTTCATCTAGGAGCTGAGTGTGTTACCTATTAGTAAATATCCCATCACACTCTATTGTGGTAATACTGCAGCGGTGGCTCTTGCAAAAGATCCAAGGTCACATCAGCGGAAAAAGCACATACTTCAGAAGTATCATCTCTTAAGGGATTTTTCTCAGAGAGGTGAAGTTGAAGTGAGTAGTATTTCCATGGAAAAAAATGTGGTGTACCCCTTGACTAAAGCTTTGACTCATCAAAAACATGATCATCATGCGAGGTTTAGCAGACTGAAATTCGTAGGTAGTTGGCTCTAGTCCAAGTGGGAGTTTTTTAGAGTTGGTGTCCTAGAAAAAACTATTTGTACTTTTATTACATATATATTTAATGTTTTTAAATATTAAACATCTTATTATATATTGTTCATTGTTCTGCATGACTATGATGTAATAATGTCCTAGAGTATTTGTTTCATTGATAAGTTCATGGCAGTTCCCTGCTGTGATGAGAACCTTGAAATGCTATAACAATATTCTTAAATATAGTTCTGTGGTTGGATGAAATACTATGATGGTACACATAGCATACAGACCGTTGGGTGTGAGTACTCATAAGAAGATGATATTTCCTCTCATGAAGTTCACACTTGGTAATCTCTAAAATAGGATATTATGAGAACAGACCCGCCAGTATGAATTCTGCATGTTTTGGTGTCATTGGATATTCATATTTATGAGTGTGTGTAATGATCCTTAGACTTTAAGATTATCATTAATACGTGTCATGACTCGCGTACTTTGATTTACTGATGAAAATCGTTACACATACAGTTGGCGGGAAGTAGGGTATGTTGGGTGCGTCACGAGTGGCATGTTATTAATGGATAAGTCGAGCAAGGATTTTTTCCTTCCATTTATGGAAGTTGATATCTCAGCCCTTTGATTAAAATAGAACCATCACGCAAAATTTCATGGCCATGGTTTAATGACGAGTTTATTTCAGGTAGTCAAAGAACAACGTATCAAGCATAAAAGTTGATGACACTATCATGAAACCAGCTTGATGAGATATTGAGACAAAGGGATTATATTAAAAAATTGAGTGTTTGTATGTGGATGTCATTTTTGTGACTTTAAGTTCTTTTTATTGGGTGCCTTGACCCGTTTCTAGACAGTACTCTTAGACTTTAGGCAATCCCACCTAATTCCAATGAGAAAGAATCCTATAGGGTCACACACTGAGTGTTTCTAGTGGTCTCGGTTAAATTCTATTTGAATTTAATTAATAAATATTATTCTCAAGATAGTGGAATAATTTTATTCATGTTAAAATTATTTCATAAATTAAATAAATATTTATTCACCGGATTGTGGGTAAAATATATTTATTTATTTTATTTAACATTTAATAAATATTTATTTACTATTTTTTAAATAAAATATTTATTTAAGAGAATAAATTATTTATTTATTTATTCAGGTGTTCAATAAATGGAAGTGGAGTTCGAGCGGACCAAGGTTGGTCAGGTAGTAAAATAATTATTTGTAAGATGGTAAATAATTATCTAACTAGTTGGTATAAATTAAAATAATGATAACGCTGCTATTATTTTGTGATGCAGAATTTTATTTATAATTATATTTTGCACAAGTTGGCGCATCATAAATAATGACACAGTGTTATTATTAAGATAATGGGTTTTCTATAAGGTTATAAATGTATTTAATTGTTGTTATGCAATTAAATATTGTAACTGAAGCCCCATGTTGATAAATAGACATGTACATCTATTGTTCCATGTACCGAACAGAACGCCCAGTGAGTTGATAATTATTGACCTAAATAGTTTCTCTCTCGAATCTTCTTCCCTCCCCTCTCAAGAATGAGATATGTTCGTCAAGGCCGAAGAACAAGTGATCAAGAACTACTGACACAAGACACTCGCTTCACCGCGCTAGCACCCAGAGAATGAGTGGTGTCAATCAGAGGCCATCGGAGCACGTGTGGATCACCACTAGAGGGATTCTGGTTTGGATTCTCGTAAGCGCAATGAGATAATCTGGAATGGTCATTCCAAATGATCAACATCATCAACGAAGAAAATACTGAAGATTGAGGTATTCTTTTCTTTATGAAATTAATTAAACTAATTATAAACATGATGTGCAAGATCCTATATAAATGTTTCAGGCCTCTTCCTTCTTTATATAAATCTTTGATTCTATTTTGTGGAGACTGACATTCATCGTCATATTGATCCTGGAATAATCATTGATCACAATAAAAATTAAAGTTGGGTATTGGCCCAACCGTGATGCTGCTGCACCCAAAACCTTCAATGGAAGCCTTATGTTCATCACTTCCACCAGATATTGTCATGGTTTGTGAAAAATACGTGTCAGTGATGTGTTCGTTATGTGATGCATCGAGCAATGGTGGTGATGGTCCTAGTGGTTGTCGGTATGATGATGTTCATGGCGATGGTGATGGTGATGGTGAGAATGTTGGTGAGGATGATGGTGATGACAATGATGATGGTGATGACGATGACGATGACAATGACGATGACCATGACAATGATGATGACAATGACGATGACGATGATGATGATGATGACGACGAAGATGACGATGATGAAAATGACGATGATGATGATGATGATGATGATGACGATGATGATGATGACGATGAAGATGATGATGATGATGACGATGATGATGGTGGTGGTGGTGGTGGTGGTGGTGGTGGTGGTGATAATTATGATGATGATGATGAGGATGATGGTGATGACGATGGTGATGAGGGGGATATTGATCCCTTCTATTTTTTAGTTGACAGTAAAGAGACATATGTGTGGATGGTGTTTAATGACTAAAAATGGTAAATTTTTTGGATTGTCTATATATGTTATAGTATTGTAGATGGTTTTAAACCCTTTGATAATAAGTTGGTTAAATGCGAAATGTTCAATATTTGTATTCCATTAAATGTGCATCATGGTTTTTTTTTGTTTACAGGTTATGGAAGAGGTGTTGTATGGGCTTGTTGTGGTTGTTGGGGAGGGGAATCTATACCAAAAGTTCTGTAAACTGTTGGTATAAATTTCTATTGGACAACATGTTATACCCATGGTTTACTCAAAATCATGGGTAATCAAATTTTCCCATGAGATATACCAATAATTTCAAGGAACTGTTGGTATAGGGTAAATCCAGATAGCATATACCATTGGTTTTATGAAAACTATTGGTATAAGGATATACCCATGCCAAACAAGGAAACGGTTTAAGGAACTATTGGTATAGCCTATACCAATGTTTCCATGGTCTATATCAATGGTTTAAAACTGTTGGTATAGGGTCAATTTCTAGTAGTGATCCAAGAATTCCCATGAAATTCAAATGGAGGTGAGTATTTAAAAGTAGTATCATACCATATATCATATCATATTATCACATTTATAAACAATCCCCAAGTCTTTCACACACCTTTGAACACCCACATAAGAACATACCCCTTTTATCAAGCATATTAATTCAATTCAATTCATCCTACTTCAAGGGACATCTCATTACAAGAATTCAACAACCTTTATTTACATCATATATAAAGGGGAACATCCTATGGGTTTTCCATTTTCTAATAAATCATTTAAAGTGTCAACTGAGCATTTTTTCCTTCTACTCAGATTTCTAAGCCATTCAAAACAAATCAAGGCCATTTATAAAACCATTTATAAACCATTTCACTTTAATAAATACTATTTTTCAAATCTTTCTCCCAAAAAGGGTTGAATGCACCGGAGCTTAGAAAGACACACTTTTCTTGTCATTTTGTAAATAATCATCATAAATAACTCAAGGACATTTATTAATAACTAATAGGGTATTTAGATTTCCAAAATAAGAATATATTCCTTTAAAAATTGTTTTCACATCAATTCATATAAAAAATATCATTTTACACTTTTATAAGAAGCTCAAGAAATTGTTAATATTTTATATAGATACTAGATATAATCAAAAACATTGAAATACATTGAAAACTCGAGATGAAAGAACAAGAAATCATAAATTAAATTATAAAGGGAGATGATTGTGACACCTACCTCAGAATACTCAGAATCTCAATCACCAAAAGGAAACCAGAATTCATAGAGAGGATTGACTCATAGAAATGAAAATTTGATACCTAGAGTCACAAATATAAATTAGAAAACATGGATCCAACAAACTCTCATGGTTTTCATAGCCCTTGGTCAAGAATAACACGATGAAGATGAGGATCCACAACCAAGATGGAGAAAGACTTTATGATCAGGAACCACCATAATGAATGACACTTTAAAATACTAATAATTGAGGATGGGGAAGCTAAAATAATCCAAGGAGATCCCCTAGGTTTGAATGGATCAAGAAAAGGTTTATGAAGGAGATATAATAAATAAAACAAATATTCTGGGTAAAAAGTCTTAACATCCCTTACTAAGTCTCTCATCTAGTGATTCCATCAGCTGGCTGGTGGGAACCCACTAGTTATTTGATGGCTATAGTAGAGTGTTGTAGCCACCTCCAACCTCCAATAGCTTTCTGGTGTCTCTCGTTGAATATCTTGTGGACCATTTTCATCTCTTATGGCTACCGGTTTAAGACCACACCTACTCCAGACTTCCAATAAAGCCTCCAACTCATTGAGAAACCTAGAAACAAATAAAAAAAAGATATTCATAGATGAGAAAAAAGTTAGCATGTGATAATTATCCCCACTATAAGTCTTTTCCACCCATAAATATTAATGAAAAAAAGTTGGTCAAAAAAAGAGAGGAGAAGACTCAATAAGAACAAGAAGATTTGGTCTATGTTACTATATCCAAACACTAAAAAAAACACCAAACATTTAACCCACTTAGATAGAAATAAAATAGATTTCAAACTAGACCAAAAAATAAACCGAGATCAATAGGAAACTACACCAAATTCTAGATTCACAAAGCCATACATCCAAATAAAATCAAAGAACTAGTTTAGGAAAGGATGATAAAATCTCCAAGTAATATTCACAAAATGATTAATCTTCAGTAACTGGATAACAGGCCCTCAACTAATTGAGAACCCAAATAAATAAGAACACAACCATCAAACTTTGACACAAACTCAAAAGCAACCCATGCAAAAACCTCAGGTATCACACTAAAACCGGAGGCCTGAAAATATTACCACCTCGAGTAAAGCTACCCAAAATATCACATGAGATAAAAATAGAGAACAACTAAAAATACATCAAGTAGAAACATTCCTCATCGAGAGTTGTATAGTCTAGACTTATTTCAAGTGAGGGTAACCTGGGACCACACTCCCTAAACACCAACACTCGGTAACTCTAAACAAAACACCATATCATCTTTAACACTGCCTACCAATCACACTAACACTTACCCAACTTTACCATGTACAAAAATTAAATCTAACCTCTAGCCCAACACAGAGCCTGCATCATATCGAGCGAAGAGAAAAACAACAATCACTAAGTCATAAGAATTTAAAAAGCAACCATAATCCCACATGGGATAGTAAAGAGGATTATTCAATAAAATTAATACATGAGGATAATCTCTACAAAAACCTAAGAAAAACTAAAGTAGAACTCACATATAGGTTTACCCAAATATATAAACACACATCCTCCCATAGAGAATTTTCCAGGGCATACTTGAAAAAACACATTAGAGAAACCCACACATTCCAAACTCTCCCAAACTCAAACTAAAGGGCCTCTATAAAAACACAGAAGGTTGTGGTTAGGGAAAAAACAAGAAAGATATTTGAATAAGAACATCTTTATTTGATTGCAACATAAAGAGGTAAGTTCAAGATCAAGGAAACCACCGTCCCTATTTTGAGTCCACAAGGAAATGAAAGATAATTCCAAATAAATAGAAGGTATAATATTCCAACATGAGAAATTCGGTAATGGTGATCTCCCCACAATATTTTAATTTCCCTCAGATTCAAAGTCCCTAAACTCAACTCAATAAAATATATGAATTCAAACAAGAAGAATAAAACATGAAAATCCAATTAAACTAAATTATTTTATCACTAAGATAGAATCTAACAATGAGACTAGAAAATCTCAAAACATCATCACACAAACTCTAGGGTAACTAAAGAACAACTCCTAAAATTAAGAGATCAATAGTAAGAAACAAGTTATAATAAATAAAACTCAAATGATATTTACTCTGACATCATGATTGGTGGTTTGAACTAGAGTATCTTTATAAGGGTTAGAATTCACTCATTTCCTTCCAATGGCACCTCTATATAATTTTTGAAAATGACCTAGATAGCCACAAGTATGACAAGCTTTAGGAGGCTTTTAACAAGAATTCTTTGTATGACCCACCCTTCCACACTAGTATAACACAAAGTACTTATTACCAGATAAAGTAGGTGAGATGAAACATGATGGCCTCTTAATGCCACTACTCATAGGGTCTGACTTGGAATGCTTCCTTTTTCTCTTTTTCATAGCTTCCTCAACCACACCTAGGTACAAGAGAAACTTTCATTTACTCTATTAATCCCACTAATCCTACTTCAACCTTGAAATATTTCATCAAAAAATATTCATATGAGTTAAGGATAAGAGAAGAAACAACTCGTGATATGTCTGGTCGAAGACCTTCCCAAAAACACCTAGCCACTAAAGAATCATCTATGGATAGATGAGAATGATATGGAACCAAATATATAAAATGGTTAGAATAATCCAACACTGTTTTTATCTCCTTACTAGAGGCCCTAAAATTTCATAGCCTTTGGTACCTTCATTGTAATGGGAAAAAAATCTTGTATGAAATGCACCTTCAAAATCTTCCCATGAATGGTCCTTCTAAGGCTTAATTTGAATAACAAAATTCTGCCACTTCCAATTCAGACCCTCTAACATGAAGGTTGAAAACTTAACCTTGACAGATTTAAGAAGCTTAAATTGGATGAAGATTTCATCAATCCTCAATAATTATTCCACTTCTTCCTGATAATCTTGTTTCCCAAATAAATGAGGAGTACTCAGGATTTGAAACCATCAAATGAAGTCTTCACACTAGGGTATGAGAGGAAGGACATAGAGCCCTAAAACTATAACTGAATGACCCATGAAAATCTTTATCAACCAAAGATTCCATTAAATTCAAATGGGTGTATACTCTAAAAAATAAGGAAAATAAACCCATTAAAACAAAATTCAAAACACAAATTTCACAAGACAAAACATAAATCAACAAATGACCTTAACACATCATTTAAACAAATTCAAAAACCAACATTGAAAAAATTATAAACTAACAGTCCCAAATCATTATTTATCTATAAAAGTGAAAGAAAATTACCTCTTTGACTAAAGAAGGTTTTATCAAAACTCATTTCAAAATGAATTTCCATTCTTTAAACCAATGTTTACACTCACTTGAGAATATTTAAAGAAAGGTCCTTATTACAAAAAATATTTTAAAAAATGGATTTTAAAACATTTAACACATAAAATCTTTAAAATATTTCAATTAAAATTTAATAACATCACATGAAAATGTCGAAAATAAAAAGTATTATACCCTTTCCCAAAGCACCAATATATTATACAAAAATATTTCATCATTTTAAAGTAAAAATATTTTAGAAACACCGCTTTGAATTTAAAGGTTTTTTGAGAGCGAATCACACATTTATAAAATCACATCTCCTTTATCAAAAGAATAAAAATGATTAGTAAAATTATAAAGATATAGAAATTCCCAACTCTTTTCTAAAAACCCAAGGTTTTGATTTAAAAGATTAACTCAAACAAACCAAAACACTAATCAATCTTTCAAGAAGAAACTCCAAAAATCGGCATGAACCAAAGGAAAGAGAAAGGTATAAAAACCCAAAATAAGAAGAATAAAGATAGTAAAAATATAAAAGAAATAATGGACACACATGTTTTAGCCACAAGGTTTGGCAGACTGTACACCAATCGTGCGGAGTCCACTTGAAGTCAACCAGAGCCGGTTGCATAGTCTATATGTGGTTTTCTAAACCATGTATGTGCCCTTTTAATTTCCTCCAAAACCCACTCTAAAACATGGAGTTTCTAAAAAATTTCATGAATTATAAAGGATAAAAAGAAGAACTAAAATAAAAATCAAAAGTATCAAAAACAACATTTGAGGACTTAGCTCAAACTCGAGACAAACTCATCCTGGACAACCTTGGTAACTCAAGAGTTGTCTCGGATGGGTAGTGATCAAGAACCCTCTTGTGACCGACTACTTTAATTCCAACAATACTACCTAAAAACTACCAGACATCCTATAAAATAAGGCAAAACCACCTTTGATACCAATTGTAATGAATCGGTCTATAATACCATCTGAACTGACAACCAAATCAATTTGACAATAGCCTAAAGGGCATTTCCGATCCCCACAGGCTGACGACAAGTGTCTGGGAACTAACAAGAATGCATTAGAAATGATTTATCCTGGTGATAATAAACATAAAAAAATAGTGAAAAGAAAATTCAAAAAGGTATAAATTGAGATATCCAACAATAAAAGGAATAGTGGAAGAACAATAGACTAGATAACAAGGATGATGCCTGATGCAACTAGAAATAAGGGAAAAGATACCAAGCCACCAACATCTCCATGTGCAAGTGAGGTAATGCCATGCACACCTCCACCAAAGCTCAAACCCAAAGATATAATAATATTTGTTGTGCCAAGTAACCTGTTAAACTTGTCATATATAGGTGTGAGCTAAAAGCTCAGTTGGTCTCCACTTGTCGACCCAAATCATAACACTTTAAAATAGAATCCATATCAAAAAGGTTTTAAAATAAGGGTAAAAAATAGGTTTTTTAGGTTTTTATTTAATAAAACCAGTATCAAAATAATTACCTTAAAAATGCCCATTTTCAAAAACTATGCCTTTTTTCAAATAAAACCAAAATTTATTTTCTCATAAATAAAAATTCATAAATTGCAGTTTAAAATAGTTTTAAAACACGTTGAAGGAAAAAATTATATCATTTACAAGGTAATCATATCATGGAAAATATATTTAAATAATCATAAAGAAATCCAAAGGTACTAAAGGGAAACAATCTAGAACAAAGATAACATGGCCATCAATGAAGCAAAGTTTGTTCGCCAAAAAACAATAAACACATCAATCGATCTCAACCCAAACACCCAATCTTGTTTTATCCTATCCTAACATAGGGTAAAATCCTATAGGATGACCTAATCCCAACCTAGTTCCACTAGACAAATCATTATTCTAATCTAGTGCACATGTGTATCTAGAATTTCCATTTATCCACCCAAGTCTTCCCATGACATTCAAATAGAGGCGGGCATTTTAAATTAGTATCATACCATATATCATATCATATCATCACATTTGAAAACAATACAAAAGTATTTCTTACACCTCTAAATTCCCACATAGGAATATCCCCCTTTATCAAGCATATCAATTCAATTAAATTCATCCTCTCTTAAGGTACATCTCATTAAAATCATTTAAACATTAATCATTTCCATTATACATAAAGGGGAATATCCTATGGATTTTTTGTTTTATAATAAATCATTTAAAGTTAGAATTAGGACTTCCCGACTTCTGCTTGGATTTCTAAATAGTTCAAAATAAATCCAAGTCATTTAAAAAACCATTTATAAATCATTTCACTTTAATAAATACTAGTTTTCAAATCTTTCTCTCAAAAAGGGTCGAACGTACCCGATCTTAGAAAACAACACTTTTCTCATCATTTTAGAAATAATAATCATAAAAAACTCAATTAAATTTATCAAGAACCATCCCGGAATTTCAATTTCCAAAACAAGAGTATCTTTCTTTAGAAACTGTTTTCACATCAAGTCATATCAAAAATACCCTTCTCCACTTTTATCAAAAGATTAGGAAATCATAAATATTTGATATAGCTACTAGATATAAGGATAAAAATTAGAATAAATAAAAAAATCAAGATGAAAGCACAAGAAATCGTATATTTAATTCTAAAGGGATATGATTGGGACACCTAACTCAAAATACTCAAAATCTCAATCACCGGAAGGAAACCACAAGCTAGAGAGAGGATAAAATTAGATAAGTGAGAAGGAGATCCCTAGAGTAAAAAATACTAATTATAAAATATGGATCTAATGAAATCCTATGGATTCCATATCCCTTGGTAAAGAATAACTCAAAGAAGATGAGGATACATGACCAAGATGAAGAAAGACTTGTCAATAGGGAACCTCCATGATGAACGGCACTTTGAACCACAAATAATTGAGGCTAGGGAAGCTAAAATCATCAAAGGAGATCCCATAGGTTTTCATAGATCGAGAAAATATTGAGGAAGGAGGTATAATAAATAAAATGGATATTCTGGGTAAAAATATGTAACAACCCTTACTAAGTCTCGCATCTAATGATGTCATTGGATAGCTGGTGGCTACAGAAGAGTGTTATATCCACTTCCAACCTCCACCGACTGGTCGGTGGATCTCAAAGGTGATCTAGTAGACTGCTTGTGGCTCCTATGGTTGTAGGTTCATTTCCACACCTACTCCAAACTTTCGATCAGGCCTCTAACCACTTGAGGAACCTGGAAAAAAACATAAAAATCCTTTCAAAGATAAGATAAAATTCGGTATGTGACACCATAACCCACTTATTTTAGATCAATATCTACTAAATACCATCTTAAAAATTTATATCTACCATTAATAGGTCATGGTGTTCTCAAAATACCATCCCTTAAAGGCTTAAACCCTTTGTAAAGGAGATGATCCAAGAAGTAAGATATAAATTTCTAACCGCTCCTTTCAAATTTCTATTTCTTTATATGCATTTATTCTTATTAAAAATCCATTACAAAATCTTAAAATGATAACATCAGTATCATTAGTATACTAGTATATTATTATGATGATGGTACAAAAATTAAATTACTTTCCCTTTTCCTTTAAGAAAAACTAAACCATCATTCACACATTGTGCGGACTACCGCCTCCATGATGCAATGTGCTTCATTTTCCTTTACAATATTACAATGATAATCCTAATAGGGAATTTAATATATAAGTATAATATTTACAATATATTTTATATTTTAAAATTATAAACCATATTACTCATTTTCCCAATTCTATGGAAAATTAAATAATCATCCATGCATACGTGTAGATTACTGCCTCCATGGAATGACTAATTTTCATTTTTATTTTCATCACCACATTTAATGGATAGAATTAATAATGATTTTAAAGGATAAATATGATTTTTATGTCACTATTAATGTTTTATTAATACAAATTGAATAACCTATTAATGATATAAATTATAAACATTCATTATAAAATTAACCGTCTTAAACAACCATAATAAAAGGGAAATATTTTTATTCATATTATGTAATGTTTTCATATCCATTAATTATTCTTATAATTCCTTAAAATTATTATATATCACACTAATAAACACTAAATAATATCTTAATGCTTATGGTATAATGATATTACAACAAAACTGCCTCATAACCATTCATTAAATCAGGGTATGTTCATGTTTGGGTTGGTTTAACCACCAACTTGAACAATAATATGAATTTATATCATGAATTACTATGGGAAAATAATTACTGATATAATATAATATAAATTTTTAAATGATTATTTGTTTTTATAATGAAGATTTTATATCAATATTTAATTTTTTAATTAATAAAACACCCTTCAATCATCAAGAGTCATCGAAACATGCTTGTTATCGATTTCATCTTTAAGAATAAAGACTAAAACACTCATGAAAGGAATTTGAAACATCATAAATTATTATAAATAATTAATAATAGTAAATTTAATGACCTAGTAATGATGAACTTTGTAAGAAGAATGAATACGAACATTGTTATTATGAAACTAGTACAAACGATCAAAACTATAAACACCTGATGTGGAAAATATGTAGAATTCATATAGAGAATGGATATTTATGAAGATTATAAATTAATATGAGTATGGTTATGAATTAAGTGATTAATATAGTTGTGTTTGTGATACAAGAGGTTAAATTATGTTCATATAAGTCAGGACAAGTGGTATGGGTTTTTTCATCTCAAATCCCACTATTTGAGAGATGTTTTGTATTATGCACCTAATTTACTTTATGTGGTATATATATTTCCTATTTAATATGTTATATCATGAAATTCCTATTATTCATGATATTTTAAGATCATTTTGAAGCCCTTTATTTCAAGAGGTTTTGATTGAATTGATACTCAATCCATAAGTGGGGTTTTTCATATTAATTTTCATTATTTGGGACTCATACTATATTCACCACTTATTTACTTTTGTGTGGTGCATAAATTGACATGGAAGAATTTTTACCATATTATTCATGAATTTTAAGGGATTTTTAAGTCTATATTATTATCCCTCCCTCGTTTTTTCTAATTTAAGAGTTACCAAAATCATTGTAAAACTCAATCTTTTACATGGTGGAAAACCCATCCAAAGTTTTGGTAAAGTAAAAGTGTGTGTGGTTTACTAGAAAATAATATATTCCTAGATAATGGAAAGTGAATTTGGTTGTGGTGCAGATTCACCCAGGGGTAATCACCCTAAAAAGGGTTGGTTGAGCATTCACTCAATCATCACTCTGATGCATGACGAGTGGACCTAAGACTGCACATCTAGCTACATTATTAGGGGATATGCTTTAGAATATTCACACTATTTATGAACCATGAGGAAGGATTTTTCCTACCATTTACTTGGTCTCCTGTTGTAACATCTCGGCCTGGGTTCCACGCAACGGTGCCCCTAGCTAGTTCGCCACATGGCCTCAAGCGTTCCTCCACGTACGCTAGAGGTTATCGACTAGTAGTGAGTATCTTTTAAGTCGATCATGGGGAGACTATACCCTATTTTATTAGATTAATGCACCAACAGAAAATAAATAAACAAAAAGTCTAAGCATATGTAACATGTGTAATACCAATGTCATAAGATAACCAAAACAGTTAATAAAATATTTAACTGAAAGGGAAACATGTCATGCCAATGTACGTGCCAAGTGTCAATATGAAAAACCTAAAAATAAATAAATAAAGACACTGAAAACTCCTCTAAGTGGGTCTTGACACCAAGTATAGTTCCCTCACCATGCTCTATCTCAACTCTGTCATCTAACACAGGGTCTTTTCCCTTAACCTATCCAGAAAACAAAAAGTCTATTAGGGTACCGATCAGGTAGCTCAAGCAGGGTATGAGTACAACTCAATAGGCCACCACCAACGGTTTCTAAAGAAATCTGGTCAAAAGATATTGTATGAAATTCTATAAAGAAATAAATAAAATGCATAAATAAATAGTTGTCACATTATAATTTATTCTTTATATAATCATTTTAACTCTAGGGTTCTCGAGGAAACCCGTACCTAAATACTAATTTGAAAATTATTTGTCCAAAAAAATCATAAACCAATCCATTCTCATTAATTAATTTATCAATTAATTAATTTGGTTCAACCATCTCAATAACTCCACAATTAATTCCCATAATTAATTATCAAAATTTCACAATTCCATAATTAATTATTTTACCAAATTAATTAATTATTTTTGGAAATCAAATTTCTAAATAGATCTAGAAATTCTATAACTTGCATATACATAATTAAAAATTATGACTATATGATTTAAATTTTAGACCATTTACCTCAAGAACGGTGAAGAAAGCTTGCCAATGGATAATCCCAATTTGAAGTGGAACCATCATGAACTCGATAAATAACACGGTCTAGATCTGAAACCCGAGAGATGCACAGATGGTCTTCGGTCAAAGATGATGGTGTGAGGAGGAGATTCAATCTGATACAGAGGTGCATCGATGAATTTTGGTCTAAGGTGGAGGTGCACATATGATTTTTTGTCCTTGGTGGAGGTGCGCTGATGAGTTTTGGTCTATGGCGGAGGTGCGCCAATGAGTTTTGGTCTACAGAGGAGGTGTGTGGAGGCTTTGCAGTGAAGAAGAGAGGGTTCTAAATCCCTGCAATGGAGGTGAGACAGTTTAGAGGTTTACATAATGCTTGAGACATGTTTTTAATATGTTGAGTGTAAAATAACATGATGTGAATTCCCATTTCATATCGTGTAAATGTTGTAACATTTTTCCAGTAAAATCCCATCAAACCCTTTAAAAAAAATTAATTAAGATTACACGTTGTGTTATCTAATTACACATGGTGTAATATAATTAAATGTGGTGTAATTCAATTTTGTAACATGTCTATGCGTGGTGAATGAGAGTTATAGGGGGTGTAATCTTTCAAGGATTTTTAATTAATTCACGCCATGAATTAAAACAAAGTCAACCCATCTTCACCAAAAAAAATTATAAGAGTCATACCTGGAAAAAGGATGGGATCTTACACCTACCAATGCAAACTATCAAACCCAATTACTACCTTATATGGATAACTTAGGACATTAAAAGTACCATCGCCCCTATATTTTTTTTGATAAGGGTACTTCCTGCTACTTTGATGATTCCCCACAACTTCTAAGTTTATTAAGGAATGTTCTCCTAGACATCCACAGTATTCCATTGAAAAGGTAGGTATTTGTTTTCTATAGTTTTCATTATATGGATAGTCATGTTTTTATTCAGTTAGAGGTTCCTTAGGGGATGGTATGGGATATCTTGTTGTCTCTTATGGTGAATTCATTGGACTTAATTAGGTGATGGGTAGGGCCCAGAATTATATAGACCCTTGATGCATCGACGAGTCTCATGAGACAAAATAACTTGGGTTTTGGTGTATACCTCACCCCATTCAGTATAGTGTCTTGACACAAGTCCTTGACAACATTTTTTGATGTCTGATATTATGAAATCCATCGATATGAGATTAATGATTATTGATATCCATGTTTTCATTATTTTTCATAGATATATTATTCTCTCAGTTTTAGTTGATTATGGCTTCATATTATTTATTTATTCCAGCCACATCACTTTTTCCATGTTTATGTTATGATTATTGGGTTTTGTATGATTATCACATGACCATGTGCAACAGAAGATAACCCAAACACAGGTATATCTATCTTTGATAATCAATGCATAAATAAACTGTATAAACAGTGTACCTAAAAAACACCAATGACGGTATTCTTCTTCCTCGGTGAAGGAGAATTCTTAATGAATATCATGTATCAATGAACAAAGGCACTCTGCCTCTTAGGGGGGGTACACTGGCCATTGGATATTCATTAATATTGTGAGTATTATCGAATGTTGAATGGGTACTAGTGCCTTTATCTCAGATGATGAACAGTCGTGTGGGAGAAAGAGAGAAATGAGAGTCTTGCTCACAATTACTTATCTTCAACAGGAGGGATCACATCCCTTTATATAACCATCTATGATATGTTTCATTAAATAAAAATGTGTTGGCTATATTAATGTATCCATATAAATTTATTCCCATAATTTATTGAATCTTATTCAATGAGTGGTCAAGCCAATCAATCCATTCATAATGGATTGTAACTAATAATAAAACCATTCGATAGAAATAAATATATATCAAATATATATTTATTATCGTATATATTTAATACATTCATCACATGCAAGTAATTAAATATACACTTTATATATATAATATCATATTATATATATATATATATATTTAGTGCATATCTAACAGTCTCCCACTTTCACTAAAATCACATAAGGACTTTATGCATAACTTCACAACTCTTTGTGAATCCATCCAAACTCTTTTGGATACAGTTTTTCATCAAACTCTATTCATTTTGAACAAAAATTTTGTCCAAAATTTTATCTTTATCCAAAGGCCTAATTGTTTGACCATGCAGGCCTTAACAGCATTAACAACAACTATGAAATCTTTATTTCATAAATGTAACCAAAGAGAATCCTTTAGAAAAGCATCAGTGCTACTCAAGCTACTAAGGGGTTTTGCATGATCTCCATCAAACATACTCATATCTCTATACTAACATTTCTACCACAAGATGTATCATATACACCATAAGCATCTTATATAATCCCTTTTTCCACGACATCAAACGACCACTAGACACAGAACATTTCAATCTAGTATAAGCCTCTCGTCATTTTCTTGATTCTATAAAAAAGACTGACCAAGTGGATAAATACATCACATGTCATTCATCTATCTAATAAGCACATCACATGTTAATTATCCAAGTAGTTTTACACATCATATGTGAAACAACTAAGCATGGTCATGCATTTCCTTGGTCTAATTCAATCAAGGGTCAGATGTCTTTCTTGGTCATATAAGTGGATAAATCCCTTCTTGGTTTCACTCTAACCAATGACATGATTAGCAACAGGTTATAAGGACTAATAATAATCATACATCCCTAAGTATATATATGACCGTATAACATTCCATGAGATATACTTTAGCATACCAGTCCAAGTAATAAGTCTCTACTTATTACCTCAAGAATTTATTCTTCAATATCTCATATACAACCCTTTTCAATGGATATAATTATCTATTCAATCTAACCTTTACATTTCATCACAACCCATTAAACTTCGTGATGACCATCGATTAGGGACAACTCAAATTTTGTACTTTTGAGTGGATATTTATCATTCTACCATTCGTGTAAAATAAATTTCATCATAAACGAATGAATGATAAATGGATATTGAATTTATTATAATAACATTATACTTTTACAACAATTACAATCAATCTCTTATAGAGATATAACATGACCCTCATGCGGTTTATATAGTAATGGATTCATTTTCCAAACATTACATTCATATGTAATCTCCATCACATACCTATGTGACCATTTGATAAAATACTCCCACTAACCACTTAGTGAGTGACATTTATGAAGCAAGATAGTTTGAATAATAGTGATACATAGGAATCATATTCCTTAAGTTCAACTCTTTGAACTTATATTCAAACTCCTTAACTTCATAACATCAAATGCTATAATGTTATATTTTATTGTCTACTTATAACTCTTTCTAATTTTAGCATCATCATATTTAGAACCTTTTCCATTAAACCTTTTCCCTTGAAATATTTTGTAAATAATGTAACTATTTACATTATCACTTTACCATCACATCCTAAACTCTTTTAGGATAAAGTGATATCAACTTTGTTATGGTAATTAATGTAATTGTTTAAATTTTTCTTTATCATCATACCCTAAACTCTTTTAGGATAAAGTTACAGTCACTTCATTTTGGTAAACATATATAACCATTTATATTTATCTTTACCAATATTTATTAAACCTTTTAGGAAACTAATTTTTCATAACATTGATATTTATTGTATCACAGTAACTAAATGTAATTATTTACATTTTTCTTTATAGACACATACCCTAAATATTTAGGATATTGAGAAAAAAATCACTCAAACTCATATTGTAACAATATGTTATTTGTTAACTTTGAACTTCTCTAAGTTTATACATACTCTCACTAGACTCTAAGACATCATATTCTCTTCAGAATATCTTTCTAAGATTCAATACAAACTAATTTATGTTTTAGGAAATAACATTTATTTCCTTTTAGAATGAATATAAAACAAATAATCTATTGTTTTCGAATCATAAATGTTATTCTATTCATTTGAAACATTTCCCTTTATAAAGAATGTTTTATTAAAATATCTCATTGATGGATGGCGGGAACACATTCCCTCATATTTTAACAAATATATGGATAAATACTTTTATCATGGATGAACACTTTTATCAAAATATTCTTCTCAAAACATGTTATAAAAATCCAATGAATCATAAACCATGTGTATACATTTAATAATCTAATAACAACCCTTTGTTATCAAACATCCTCTCTTATAATATAAGAGAAGTGAATCATATTGAATTATTATTATTCCTTTCCTAACATCCCTATATTTTAATGACCTTGATAAGATTCTTGAAGAAGCATTATTGAAATATTCAACCAATTTTTCTTCTTTTGGTTTAAATATTTTACCAACTCGTATTATCTATATAGTATCATAATCTAGACATAATTGTCTAGTTCATCCATTATCAACACTTTTAGAATATCGGGTAAACCTTTTTTATTGAATTCAATCATATTTTCATAACAATTCCCTAATGATAATAGGATTAATTCTGTAACTAGAAAAATCCATTTTTGTCTCTTATTTAAAGAATATTATAGAGTTAAACTAACCATAAACCATGTGTAAAAACACCCATCTAGTTTCATTTAAACAACCATTGTTTACAAGCTCTTATTAAGATCTAAATGAGATATTGTACATGCCTTATGATGGGTTTATCCAAGCTTGAAGTATCCAAGTTATCAATTTAGAGACTCCTTTACTCCATTACTTGAAAAAAAATAAAGCTTCAATTATTTTCATATTTCTAACCTTCTGTATATTTATAATACTTTTTAAAACATACAATTGATATAATATATCTGTCAAAACAATAGAATTTATTTATATAACCAATAAATCTTTAAGGAAACTTTTAGTCTCACAAGGTCATTAATATATTCAATAATACTGAATATCATTTGATGTACCCAATTATATTGAGTATATGAGACTAAAATCATTGATTTAACCAATCATATTGAGTACATGAGTAGATACTAAGATTCCTTTAGTCGTATGGAATCTGATTCCATTGAAACCTAAACAAATCATTATATGCTTCCATAAGCATCTTGATTTTCTTATTGAACAACTTCAATGCTTGGTTACTCAGGAAGGAACTGTTTTAACACATAGAATACTTATCTTGCATGTGAAATTTTCTTAAGCTGCCAATATTATGATTTTTCTTACTTTAAGATCCCCATTTCAAGGATTTATATTAAGTTTAGTTTGATGATGATGATGTATTTAACATAACTTTTAATCAGATGAATATCAAATCTTATATATTTTCATTAAGGAATTTTAATGAAATTTATCCCACTAAAATTGATGACCTTGTACATCATATCCATTTAGTGAGCCAAGATCCATATTTCACCATAACTTACATTGGTTATCATGTAAGCAAGTCATGATTATTTATGTAGGGAATCATCTCAATCATAACAGTTATGATTCTTATATAGTTGAGTAGATAACTCTATACAAATCCATCCAATGGATTCACTCAACTCTATTCCTATGGTATCCTAACCATTAAGGATTCTCATCTAGTGTGACCCAAATCAAATGCTAATAATAATCCAACTAAGTACAATTAAGGGATACTCATGCTGATCTCGATAATACCCAACATGATAATTGATAGAGCAAAATTAATTGAATTTTTTTATTAAAATTATAATTATTTATTCATTATTTTAAATGATAAAATTCATTTATTTCAATGTTTTCTTAAAATAATGGGTAATTTGAATTATAGAATGAAAATGGGCTAAAATGTGAAAATTGCTTAATTCTGGAATTTTGATAGATTTTAATAACTTTGGTATTTTGATCATAACTTATAAAATATATATATCCAATTAATGTGATTCCTTTTTTAGGATTCCTTGATTTTTCGGCTAAAAATTTATCTTCTTGATAAAGAGATAATTCAGCCATGTAGAGGCCTGAAAAAATAAATCAATTTGAAAAGGTGTTCAGGCGGATAGAGTGGACCCCACTCTAGAAAAGTGGCATAAATCATGCTACACGCCTTACAAATGGATTTAAAATAGGGCTCATAGTCGCGTTTCCACATTAAATTTGAAGGAGTTATTCACTCGCTATGGTGGTCATTGGATGCTCAACATTGAAGGAACATTTATGAATCATTCAGCTAGAAAAAAAATCTTGGAGTAAATTGGAGATATCTTCTAATACACATAGAGGATGGAGATGAAATTTTGAGGAAAAATGTGTAACATATTTTGGAACAACTTTCTTGAATACTAAATTCACTAATTCGGACATTAATGGGGTCAACCATGTGAAACATTTTAGATGAAGAATTTTGGATCCAAAAATATCCCCCTCGCCTATAAAAGGAGGTGAACCCCTCCTTTCCAAATCATCGTTCAACACCACCAAGAAGGAGATCTCCAACAAGGAGGATTCCAGATGAAAATATCCCCCATTTCTTATTCTTCTTCATTTTTTTATTTTCTTTTTATTTATTTTAGTTTTAGGTTTCATTGTTTCAATTGTAATTGCAATTCTCATTTAGTTTTAAATAAATAAGTTCAT
The DNA here is from genome assembly GCA_963277665.1 of Viscum album. Lineage (NCBI taxonomy): Eukaryota > Viridiplantae > Streptophyta > Magnoliopsida > Santalales > Viscaceae > Viscum > Viscum album. The sequence goes on from OY728127.1 coordinate 928,959,614, forward strand.
GCATTTTTTTGTTTTCACCCATTCTTCAACCTTTCTTATTCTTCTTAATTTTATTATTAGTATTATTATTATTATTATTATTATTATTATTATTATTATTACTATTACTATAATTATTAATAATATTCTTTTAACACTTTTATTTTCTTTACTTATTCTCTTCTTATCTTAATTATAATAATAATAATAATAAATTATTATTATTATTATATTCTTTATAAATTATATAATTTCAATTTTTTTATTATTTTATTTATTTATTTTCTTATTCTCTCTCTCTCTCTCATCCAAATTCTATTTTACTTTAATCTTTTATTTTCTCATCGTTATTCTTTTTAAATTTTCTTTTTTTTATTTTATTTTATTTCTTCTTCTTCTCTTCCACTCACTCCACCAAGTGATCTTCTACTCTCAAAAATAATAGGTTGGCCTCGAGCCTTGGTTCACAGGGAGGTCAACGTGTTCTTGAATTTTCCTTAAATTTTATTTTAAGTTTGTAGATGGAATTGAGTAGCATGCATGGGTGAGGCGAATGTCCCCAATGTGGTGATCGTCCCCAAGTCCCCAATGACATGAAACTCAATCTATCTATATTCTTTTATTTAATTACTTTTCCCTCTCTACATTGGTTAGTTTTTCACATGTTATATTTAAATTAATCAATTGATGAAACAACATCAATAGAGTCGGGTCCTGGAAAATGGAACCTCCTAGACCAAGGAGTGTCATCAACCTTGATTAAAGGAGGAGGTGGAATTAAGGGTGCTTAGGAATTCAATGATATTCCAAAATTTTTAATAAAGAATATTAATTCAAACATGATACTTCATGTTTGTATTATCAAATTTAAATCAAACACATAAAGGAGAATGATGATTGAATCCAAGGTTGACCCAAGACCAAGTTCTTTATTTCCTTAACTCATTCTGTCTAGTTTTCATGTTAGTATAAATTAGAATTTCCATTATTTCATGTTATTATTAAAAAACCCAAAAATATTGTCCTTGTTTCCATTATATAACAAAAACAAAAAAAAAGAGATAACTTAGGAGATTTAGAAGAAGTAAATGAACAAAATAAAAGGCTCCTCAAGTGAGATGACCCTGGTCAGCCACTATGTAGCACTGGGAAAAATTATAATTACTTTTGATCATGCCTCGCAACCAGTGTGCACCAATAATTCTGAGTTACTCATAGCTCTCTTATATTACACAATATAATCCAGGGGCACTCGTGCTAAGCTCGGCAATACCCAGTTGAATGATTGAGGTCTTGAAAAGTGTCTCTTTAGAAGGAATATCACACTTAGTATTTCAGGGGTTTTCTTTTTAAGGTATCACCAATTTAATATACACCATACGCATATTAAACTCATAACTATTACATCCTATGTACTAATTATCTTCTCATGTTTTATTCCCTTTTTTTGTATGCATGATTCTAATGATTTAGTTTTGGAATCCTTATTCCAATCACCAAATTAATGTGTTCACACCGCATTAATGCATAACTCTTTACACAACCCACCAGTCTATGTTAATCACACAAAAATAGAAGTTAAGTATATTCATACATATCCAAATACATCATATGCATAAGGTACATTAACACTTCATGTAAAGTAATGGAGTTATATGAGATCAGAAAACTCCACATGAGTAAGCTCAGAGAGATAGATAGCCAACCCCATTCACTTTCCTAGCTAAGGAAAGCCTCTAGGAAAGTAGGTGGTCTAACCTCATGTCCCTCTACCTAGAGATACTTTACTCAAGAGAGAATTCAATTCAAGAAAACTATAACACCTAATATGTACAAAATATACCCTACAAATATTCTCAAGATCATAACTAAAATTACAAAACGAGGTCAATTTAGATGAAAACTAAATTTTAATATATCAAACCTAGCATGATATAAAAGGCTCTATCCTAGAAGAAATTTACCATAAAAATTTTGGTATATAGTTATTCATAATATAAACAGTTTATAAATATGAATATAACCAAGAATAACCTTTAAATAAACGAAAGATTCAAATATTTAAACATGAGATAAACATTTATGAACAATTTCATAAATAAAAGCTAATTATAAACCCTTTTTAATTTCAACTTTAACACTATGGACATTCCATAAATATTTAATATAAAATATTTTTATTCTTTCCAATATTAACACTTTCATATTTATCATAATATGACATTTCCTTTTAAATATGTGATATTATATGAATTATAAACTATTTAAAATTCAATTTCTATTATGTAAAACTTTTACATAATCTAACTATCATATACTTAATTTAAACCTTGATCATATAAATTATCAAAACACCTTTTAATGTGTCTTAAATAACATTTAAATAAAGACCCTTTAATTTGAATAATTTCAAATTAATTAATTATGAACTAAACATGAATATTGTGAAAATTTAATAAATAACTAATTTATTTATTTTTCAACATATGAGACATTTATAAACTATTCATAAATAAATGATAATTTTAAACATTTTATAAATTATCAAGAATATAAAAATTTTATATTCTTATCAATATGAACCCTTTCACATTTTATATTAAATGGAATTTATATGATATTTCATGAATTATAAACATTTTATAATTCAATATCTATTATATAAACATTTTTTATATAATCTAAATATCATATATGTTGAAATTTATAAACTCTTTATAAATCACCTTTTATTATTTCTAAATAAACCATTTATTTATATATCATAAAGCCTGTCATTTAATTTTTCAAAAGGTATTAAAAAATATCTCTCAATTAACCATAAACATTTTATAGTTAATTAATTTATAAAACAATTTTATAGATTTGTATAAATATTTCAAAATACCTTTTTCATTATTTTTAAACTATTTATAAATAAAATAATTCAATTCAAAATTGAATCCTCTTGATTAAAATAAATATTTTATTTATTTTCATAAACAAGAGTAATATATTTGAATTTTTCATATTTATTTTCAGGCTAAAAAATCTCATTTTACAATTAAAATATATTTTTCATAAATCAATAAATGTGTTAATCCATCAAAGAAGCCTTCATTCTGATACCATTATTGGGTTTTATATGATCATCACATGACCATGTGCAGTATAAGATAACCCAAACACAAGAAGATCTATCTTTGAGAATCAACGCATAAATAAACTGTATAAACTGTCTACCTGAAAATCACCAATGACAACAGTCTTCTTCCTTAGTGAAGGATAATGCTTGATGAAGATCACGTAGAAGTGAACAAAAGCACCTTGCCTCCAAGGGGGTACACCGACCAATGGATCCACTATCTTATAGCGAGGATTCTCGAATATTTAAGGGGTGCTAGTGTCTTCATCTCAAATGATGGATAACATTGCGGGAGGAAGAGAGAAATGAGAGGTGTCATGACCCGCCTTCACCAAAAGGAGGGAAGGGTCAGTAGATTATCAGACCCTTCCTAATTTAAGTTGAAGGAGAGATAATGACCCCCGAGACCCGCCTTAGATAGGTCTCAGAGTGGAGACTAGCACCAAGGGTATAGAAATCACACACAAATGGAAGGCATTACCCCTTTTTGTTTTATAGGATCGGGAGATAAGATGATGGAACCCAACAACACCAAAACTAAAAAGAAAAGTAAAGCCAAAAGTAAACCATTACCATATGCATGTTTCAAAAGTAAAGCCACAAAGTACAAAAGATGACCACAAAGGTAAGTACCAAAAGAAGAAAAACTGCAACTGCAACTTCCCCAAGGTCCGAGCTAGTATGGTCCTGCGCGATCCCCGAAGTCCTCCTGGAAACCTAAAAGCAGTTTTATATATGTAGGGTGAGCATACAAGTACACTCAGTAGGGAAAACCAAAGACTCTCGTGCACAAGTGGGGGAACGTACTAAAGTCCCGTGAGAAAAGGAGTAATCCAAACACCTATCAAGTTAAACTATCCACCCAAGCCTCACCAAGGCACACTCCCCAAATAACGCAAGTCAAGTAATACATATAATAAGAGCACATCTATGTTTGGGTACCCCACGCCACTTTCCCACTAGTTATTGAGACATCCTACGCATCGAACCAATCCCGCCATTCTCACCGCAGTCCCACTGCCACACCCGCCCGCACACACCTGGGCCACAACCACACGCAGTCCCACTTCCGAATCTCGCCCGCACACACCTGGGCCACAACTGTCACTCGTAACCACACCTGCAAACACCTAGTCCAGAACAACCACCACCACGCCCGAAGACACCTGGGCTAGAAGATCCACTGCCACGCCCGAAGACACCTGGGCCTCATCCTGAAGACACTTGGGAAACCACCTGCCGCACACACCTGGACAATCACCACACTACCCCGTCCGAATGTTCTTGGGATAATAATATACCTCAGGCCATCACAGCCTGCCCGAAGATACTTGGGCTATCCGGGAAAGGGAGCAGAAAAGGAGCTAATAACCAGCCACTAAGAGTAGTGTTGGGAAAAACACACTCCCCCATGAAATGGGGGTGTTTGGAACTAAGTGATCAACTTGGTTGGGGTGCGAATAAGAAACACAAAACTAAAAATATAGATATAGGTAACAAGAACTCACCCAAAGTTTAGGTTTTCCTTCAGTCCTCCTAAAGAGCACAAACAGCACTGCGTCCAAGTCACGACTCTCGCCAACAAAACCCATTTTTCCCATTCTTGTTTCATGTTCAGTAACAATGTTTAAACAAGTTTAAGCACTACTGGGAAACTAGTAAACATAGGCACAAGTCTAGGAAAGTAAACAGTCAAACATAAACCATAACACCCACACCCGGTTCTCTTGTAAATCTGCATCAACTAAAGAGAACCCTAAGTTACAGCCCCATGCCCAACATCCGGGAGCAAGAAGGGCTTCTCAACAACAGAGGATCCCACCCAAATTTGTGATATAAACAAGGTAACCACCCTGTCTCAAAACTCACAAACACTAAATCCATAACAACAGGGGATCTCATCCCCGATTCCACAACCATCGAGAGTATAAAAACAGGGGATCTCATCCCCTCCCACATCTCCAGCAAACAGCCCGTAAAAGGAAACAACCAACCACTACCACCGACACAAAGCAGGGTCATGCCTGTATTTTCAGATTTAAAAGATTTTACATGCTCCATGATTTCAATTTCGTGTGCTTTAAACGGGGGTTATCACAGAAGGATTGATCCTGGTGCTTCCAATTTATTCAGTCGGGTATACGTGATTAACCAATTTACTTTTCACAATAGGAGTTTAGAATTACAAAACAAGTCATTTAAAACACCACTAGGGGTTCATTAATGCACAGACAACGACCACCAATGGCCTCGATTTTCAGAACTCGTAAGCCAGCACAATTCAGAAAGATTATCATAATATAAACAACATCAACGGTCACAACCCCCCTTCATTCTTTATAGAATCAGTTCATTATCTTTATTTAGGTCTGGTTTATCCAATTCTACCAAAACAAAATCACGCCCACCCCGCATGATACACAAAAGAGAGAGACGAAGGAGAAAATTCCCTACTTGTTGATAGACGATCGACGCTTAGGTCGGGCGGGGAACCTTACGGATAATGATGCGGCTCGCCCGATGCACAAAAAGCTGTTCGTGAAAATCCGCGATCCAGGAAAGAATAATACATGCCTAACCCTTTAGTTTATAAGGGTCGCGGACGGTTGAGATAAGAACATGGAACCGTGTGAGGCACGGGGTCGTGGGTTGGCCACGCGGCCCCACTAGTCATTAAGGGGTCGGGTGGTTTAAAACGACTCATTAATTCATTAAGTATTTAATTAAAACTCTTATGGAGTTACGGGTCTTTAAAACACACTCAAAAAGGTCAAAATAGGGTTTAAAACCCTAATTGCGCAAGAAGGAACGCCACTGGAAAGAACCCGCAGGGGTAGGCCAGAGCCACCTGTGGCTGAAGGCCACCGGTGGGTGATGGCTACCGGTAGGCTCAGGCTACCAGTAGGCCAAGTCTACCGGTAGGCCAAGGCTACCGGTAGGACAAGACCACCGGTAGGCCAAGGCCACCGGTAGGCCAAGGCCACCGATAGGCCAAGGACACCGGTAGGCCAAGGCCACCGGTCGGCTTGCTACCGGTAGGCCAAGGCTACCGGTAGGCCTGCTACCGGTAGGCTAAGGCTACCGATAGGCCTACACCGCCGTGATTCCCAGACCAGAAAACCCAACACGATATTTTCAAAAAGTAAAGGATCCCCACAGAACCCGGGTCGTTACATCAGATACCTCTTAAATGATTCTCATCCCCGATAATCAAAACAAACCAGAAGGAAATAGAGGGTCCGAACAACCACCTCTAAAGATACCTCTTAGGAGTGAACCCACGCACACTTCCAACATACCAAACCAAGCTGCCCAGGTATGTGGGTTGGGGAGTCTCCTCCCCCATGTCAAGATATTATCCTCTTTGGGCGGCACTGACTCGCCCGCACGGGTTTAATCGCATCCACCTTAATGCGTCTTGATTAGGGGTCGGGTTCTCTCCTCCCGCATAGCCAGGGCTTTTCACACGCATTCAGAGGAAGAAAACCAGTACATTTTATAGTCAACAAGGCAAAACGTTCCACCACAACAGGTACAACAAGGAACAAAACTCAAAACAACTCTGGGTACTGGGCATGCATATGTGCTTCCCTTTCCCACATACTCTCCTCAAGCCCACCATGTCTCCACAACACACGAACCAAGGGAATGGTTCGCCCACATAGCACCTTCTCCTTGCGATCCTTGATCATCACTGGTCTCTCCACAAAATTCACGTTGTCCTCGATGTCCAACTCACCCCAATCAAGGATGTGTGAATCGTCATGCAGGTACCGACGGAGCTGGGACACATGGAAGACATCATGTATCCTCAGTAGCGGCGGTGGTAATGCTAGCTGATAAGCCACTTCGCCGACACGCCGCAACACTTCGAAGGGTACGATGAACCTGGGAGAAAGCTTACTCCCCTTGCCGAACCTCCACTGCCCATGCCGAGGGGAGACCTTAAAAAACACATGGTCTCCAACCTCAAACTCCAAGGGCCTCCTCCTCGTATCAGCATACGACTTCTGTCGGTCCTAGGCCACCTTCATCCTTTCCCATATGAGCTGAACCTTCTCTGTCGTGCTCTGCACCACCTCCGGGCCAAGGATGTATGCCTCTCCTACTTCTGTCCAACACACAGGCGAACGGCATGGCCTCCCATACAAAGCTTCAAATGGGGCCATACTGATGGTAGAGTGATAGCTATTATTGTAGGGAAACTCTACCAGGGGAAAGTATCGCACCCATGATCCCCCTGAGTCCATAACACATGCCCGCAGCATATCCTCCAAGGTCTGGATGGTGCGCTCTATTTTTCCATCTGTCTGAGGATGGAAAGCAGTTCTAAGGTGTAACTATGTGCCAAAAGCATGCTACAATCCTTCCCAGACCCGTGAGATAAACCATGCATCCCTATCAGAGACTATAGACCTCGGGACTCCATGCAACTGCACCACCTCATCCACATACTTTTGTGCCAAAGCATCCACAGTACTCGACTCCCTAATCTCCAGAAAGTGGGCTTATTTCGTCAACCGGTCCACTACCACCCAGATGGCGTCGTATATCCCTTGGACCTTGGGAATACCCGTGATGAAATCCATCGAGATTTCATCCCACTTCCACTCGGGGACATCTAGAGACTGCAGTAGCCCACCTGGAACTCGGTGTTCAGCCTTCACCTGCTGACACACTAAGCACTTGGTCACAAACTCAGCCACCACTCGTTTAACTACGGGCCACCAAAACTGCCTCTTCATTCCCTGGTACATCTTGGAAACTCCTGGGTGTACCGCCAAGGGTGAGTTGTGGAACTCACTAAGAACCTTGCCACGCATCGCCTCCGGAATGAACAACCTTCCCTGAAAAAGCATTCAGTTCTGACCATCCTTCCAGAGCATTGCCCTAGTCAACTCGGTCATGCATTACTTCTCACTCTGGGTCTCCCCACTGAGATTCCTCCACTTGATGAAATAGAGATGATTACACTATCATCTGATATAGGCAACCTTTACTGCTATCCATCTTCGCATCCAGGTGTAAGGCAGCCAACTCCTCCATCACCTTCCAAGCATCTGGCGACTCTCAAACTGCATCCTTATGCGTCCTCCTGCTCAAGGAATCGGCCACTACATTGACCTTTCCCTCAGTATAAGAGATCTCGAAGTCGTAATCCTGGAGGAACTCCACCCATCTCCGCTGTCGCAAGTTTAGGTCCCGCTAGGAGAAGATATACCTCAAGCTTTTGTGATCCGTGAAGACCACAAAGAGTTCTCTGATGAGGTAGTGTTGCCATAACTTTAGCTCAAAAACGACCGCTGCAAGCTCCAGGTCATGGGTGGCATAATTACGCTCATGAGGGCGTAGCTGCCTGGACCCATAAGAGATCACCCCTTTTTGCTACATCAACACACATCCCAGGCCCTGTCCTGAAGCATCACAGAATACATCATAAGACGCCCCTTCTTCTGGTAATCTCGGCACTAGGTCACTAACCAACTTCTCCTTCAGATAGCTGAAGGCTGACTCGCACTTCTCGCTCCACACAAAAACCTGGTCTTTCTTGGTAAGGGCTGTCAAAGGGGATGCTACTCGGGAAAAGTTGGGTACGAACCTCTGATAGTAACCCGCCAGCCCAAGGAAACTATAGACCTCTGCCACATTCTTGGGTGCTACCCAAGAAACGACTGCCTCAACTTTTGATGGGTCCACCGCTACTCCCTGCTCGGACACCACGTGCCCGAGGAAGTGCACTTCTCGTGTCCAGAACTTGCATTTCGACAACTTCCCATAGAGCTGATGTTGTCGGAGGACCTCTAAAATTGTCCTCAGGTGATCTGCATGGTCCTCCTTTGATCTCGAATAGATCAGGATATCGTCGATGAACACAACCACAAACCGATCCAAGTACTCCTGGAAGATGGATTTCATAAGCCCCATGAACACAACTGGGGCGTTCGTAACACCGAAGGGCATGACTACGAACTCAAAGTGTCTATATCTGCACCTGAAGGCTATCTTCAGAATGTCTCCCTCCTTCACTCTCAGCTGGTGATACCCAGACCGCAGGTCGATCTTCAAGAACCATCCTTCCCCTTTCAGCTGGTCGAAAAGATCGTCTATCCTCGGAAGAGGGTAGCGATTCTTGATTGTCACCTGATTCAGCCTCCTGTAGTCTATGCACAACATGAGACCACCATCTGCCTTCTTTGCGAACAAGACTGGAGTGCCCCATGGTGACGCACTCGGGCGAACATAACCCCTCTTCATCATATCGTCAATTTGGATCCGCAACTCCTGCAGCTCTGAAGGTGTCATCCAGTACGGATCCATCGAGATCGGACGAGCGTCGGGCTGTAGGTCTATCCTAAACTCGATATCACGTCGAGGGGGTAGAGTCGTCACCTCCTCAGGGAAGAAGTCCATAAACCCACAGACAATCTCTGGAACTTCCACCATTTCATCATCTACCGACCCTACTGACAGCTCAGCTAACAAGGAGAGGAGGGGTTCCTCTCGCCTGTCGCCCTTCTGACTGCTCTGCTCGCCAGTGAAAACAACACGCCGGCCGCCCAAGTCTGAGAACACGATTCTTCTTCAGAAACATTCGATGACGGCACACACTAAGAATAGCCAGTCGATGCCCAGGATGACATCGTATGGCTGTATCTATAGCAGAAGAAGATCCCTAACCGACTGATGTGGCCCTATCATCAGTCTGCATCCCTGAAAAACAAACAACAAGTCGGTCTGACCTCCGACTGGTGTGCTCAACACTAGGGGAACTGGAAGTCTCTCGACATCTAGACCCAAGGCACGGGCTAGACTAGGAGCAACAAAGGAGTGGGAAGCTCCAGTATCAAACAAGGCATAAGCAAGGGTACTAAACAAACTGATCATACCTCGAACAACCTTCGGCCCTGCTGGAACTGCTGCCTCTGCGGCGTGCAACTGTCCACACCCAGCTCCCCTGCCCCTCGACTATCAGCCACCTCCCTGACCACGCCCCGGTCGAGGTACCTGAGGAGCGCCCTGAGGTCGTCCTCCTCCTCCTACGTCTGCCCTCAGAGGAGCGGGAGCTCACTATCCCTGTTGTTGCTGCTGGAAAGGCCTGGCTGGAAGCTGCTGTTGGGGCGGGTGGTGGGGTTGTCCACCACCGCTGTACTGTACCCAGTCTGGGCACTGACTCTGGAGGTGTCCAGGGCTCCCACAGACGAAGCACCGCGGCCCCGGGCCCGCAGGAAAAGGGTAAGGACCAGGGGATCAAAACTAAAACTGTTGTGGCCTGCTCCCTGCGGGTCGGAACCTGGAGGAGGCTTGGTGTTTACGGCCTTCCCCTTCGATGGTCCCAACTGGATCCCCTCTCATGACACTCCTCCTAGAGCATGCATCCTCTCCACCACTTCAGCCTTCTTCTGGACCTCCAAGTATGTCGAAAGGGTAAAGGGGGTAATAGCATACTGGAGGGAGGGTCGGAGCGCCTCCTCCAAACGTCTTGCCCGAGACTCCTCGTCGGGAAAGAGGTCTGGAGAAAAACGTAGTAGGTCCTTGAACTTGATCCCTAGCTCCCTCACAGACATACTCCCCTGCTGGAGGGAGAGTAGCTCCTGTCTCTTTTCCGCATTCATTGTCAAAGAGAGGAATTCCTCCTGGAACTCCCTCTCAAAATCCGCCCAAGCCACCTCAGCCTCTCTCCTCTCCCCCAGGTAAAGCGTCCACCACTGACGCGCCACTCCCCACATCTGGATGATGGCCAGAGGAACCCAGTACTTGGTTGGGGCCTGAATCAGGCCGAAATCTATCACTAGCTCCTCCAACCAGCCTTTCGTCTTCATGTCAGAGGTGATTCCCTCATACTTCTCGAGGGTCTGTCGCTGGAAGGCCCGGAGAGTCCTCTGCCACTGGTCATCCTCCTCTTCTCGGTCAACTCTCTGCCGATCGGCCAAGGTATTCTGTGGGGCCTCGATCGTCTATACCACAAGTGGTTGCCTTCCAGGTGCCATAGCTTCAAGGTAAACAAGGAATGCCTAAGCCCAAGTAGTTCAAATTATTGTCTTTAAAACTTCTTAAACTTTTTGTTTATTCTTAATTCCCAAAACACCCCAGAAACACGAGAACACAAGTCATTATGATGCATGTACCTTTCCTAGGGTCTCTACCCTGCAATAAGCGTGGCATCACTTGGTCGTTCGGTAGGTCCAGAGTCCTTGCGTCGGATCACGGGGGGGCCTAAAATCCCGTGTCCTAGCCGGTCTTCCCTGGACTAATTCAAGCACCAAGGTCACCCAACACTGTTGCATTACCATCCCATGCAATCCTCACTGTGCCTAACTCCAGACTCCACCCTATCTCTCAACCATCACCTCTGATACCATTCTATCACGACCCGCCTTCACCAAAAGGAGGTAAGGGTCGGCAGATTGTCAGACCCTTCCTTCTTTAATTTGAAGGAGAGATAATGACCCCCGACACCCGCCTTCGATAGGTCCCGGAGTGGAGACTAGCACCAAGGGTATAGAAATCACAAACAAATGGAAGGCATTACCCCTTTTTGTTTTATAGGATTGGGAGATAAGATGATGGAACCCAACAACACCAAAACTAAAAAGAAAAGAAAAGTCAAAAGTAAATCATTCCCAGATGCATGTTTCAAAATTAAAGCCACAAAGTACAAAAGATGACCACAAAGGTAAGTACCAAAAAAATAAAAACTGCAACTGCAACTGCCCCAAGGTCTGAGCTAGTATGGTCCTGCGCGATCCCTGAAGTCCTCCTGGAAACCTGAAAGCAGTTTTATATACGTAGGGTGAGCATACAAGTACACTCAGTAGGGAAAACCAAAGACTCCCATACACAAGTGGGGGAACGTACTAAAGTCCCGTGAGAAAAGGAGTAAGCCAAACACCTATCAAGGTAAACTATCCACCCAAGCCTCACCAAGGAACACTCCCCAAATAACGCAAGTCAAGTAATATATATAATAAGATAACATCAATGTTTGGGTACCCCACGCCACTTTCCCACTAGTTATTGAGACATCCTACACATCGAACCAATCCCGCCATTCTCACCACAGTCCCACTGCCACACCCGCCCGCACACACCTAGGCCACAACCACACGCAGTCCCACTTCTGAATCTCGCCTGCACACACCTGGGCCACAACTGTCACTCATAACCACACCTACAAACACCTAGGCCAGAACAACCACCACCACGCCCGAAGACACCTGGGCTAGAAGATCCACCGCCACGCCCGAAGACACCTAGGCCTCATCCCGAAGACACTTGGGAAACCACCTTCTGCACACACCTGGCCAATCACCACACTACCCCGGCCGAAGGTTCTTGGGATAATAATGGACCTCAGGCCATCACATCCTGCCCGAAGATACTTGGGCTATCCAGGAAAGGGAGCAGAAAAGGAGCTAATAACCAGCCACTAAGAGTAGTGTTGGGAAAAACACCCTCCCCCATAAAATGGGGGTGTTCGGTACTAAGTGCTCAACTTGGGTGGGGCGTGAATAAGAAACAAAAAACTAAAAATATAGATATAGGTAACAAGCACTCACCCAAAGTTTAGGTTTTCCTTCAGTCCTCCTAAAGAGAACAAACAGCACTGCGTCCAAGTCACGACTCTCGCCAACAAAACCCATTTGTCCCATTCTTGTTTCATGTTTAGTAACAATGTTTAAACAAGTTTAAGCACTACTGGGAAACTATTAAACATAGGCACAAGTCCAGGAAAGTAAACAGTCAAACATCAACCATAACACCCACACCCGGTTCTCTCGTAAAGCCGCATCAACTAAACAGAACCCTAAGTTACAGCCCCATGCCCAACATCCAGGAGCAAGAAGGGATTCTCAACAATAGGGGATCCCACCCCAATTCGTGATATAAATAAGGTAACCACCCGGTCTCAAAACTCACAAACACTGAATCCATAACAACAGGAGATCTCATCCTCGATTCCACAACCATCGAGAGTATAAAAACAGTGGATCCCATCCCCTCCCACATCTCCAGCAATCAGCCCGTAAAAGGAAACAACCAACCACTACCACCAACACAAAGTAGGGTCGTGCCTGTATGTTCAGATTTAAAAGATTTTACATGCTCCATGATTTCGATTTCGTGTGCTTTAACCGGGGGTTATCATAGAAGGATTGATCCTGGCGCTTCCAATTTATTCAGCCGGGTATACATGATTAACCAATTTACTTTTCACAGCAGGAGTTTACAATTACAAAAAAAGTCATTTAAAACACCACCAGGGGTTCATTAATGCACATACAACGACCACCAATGGCCTCGATTTTCAGAACTCGTAAGCCATCACAATTTAGAAAGATGATCATAATATAAACAACATCAACGGTCACAGCCCCCATTCATTCTTTATAGAATCAGTTCATTATCTTTATTTAGGTCTAGTTTATCCAATTCTACCGAAACAAAAGCACGCCCACCCCGCATGATACACAAAAGAGAGAGACGAAGGAGAAAATTCCCTACTTGTTGATAGACGATCGACGCTTAGGCCGGGCGCAGAACCTTACGGATAACGATGCGGCTCGCCTGATGCACCAAAAGCTGTTCGTGAAAAGCCGCGATCCAGGAAAGAAGAATCCATGCCTAACCCTTTAGTTTATAAGGGTCACAGATGGTTGAGATAAGAACGCGGAACCGCGTGAGGTGCGGGGTCATGGGTTGGCCATGCGGCCCCACTCATCATTAAGGGGGTCGGGTGGTTTAAACCGACTCATTAATTCATTAAGTATTTAATTAAAACTCTTATGGAGTTACGGGTCTTTAAAATAGGGTTTAAAACCTGGGCCATTACAAGATAGGGTTTAAAACCCGGGTCGTTACAAGAGGTTTAAAACCCGGGCCGTTACAAGAGGTTTAAAACCCAGGTCAAAATAGGGTTTAAAACCCGGCCGTTACAAGAGGTTTGTTCATAATTTCTTGTCATCGGTAAGAGGGATCACATCCCTTTATATAGCCATCCAAGACGTGTTTCATTAAATAAAAATGTGTCAGCCATATTAATGTATCTATATACATTTATTCCCATAATTTATTGAATCTTATTCAATGAGAGGACAAACCAATTAATCTGTACATAATGGATTGTAACTGATAATAAAATCGTTCGGGAGAAATAAATATATATCAAATATATATTTATTATAACATGTATTTAATACATGCATCACATGCATGTAATTAAATATACACTTTATATATATAATTTCATATTATATATAGAGAGAGAGTATATCTAACAATGATAGCTTCCATTGTATGTCACTCTTTATCGAGCATCTGATATCACCCTTATTTTTTTCATTTCCTCAGGAAACCTAGAGGAAAACTATGTGTAATTTTCAAGGATATAATGTAAAGGCTTATTATTTTCTCAAAATGTGTTCATGTTGTATCTTATGTTTTCAAATATAGTGTGTGTGTGTGTGTGTTTCCAATCTTCCACGACTACCAAGCTGCTAGATCCTTCAGGGATGCTTGTATTCTTTATCAATATTGTAATATAACTATTAGTTATGGGTTTCTAGAGTTAGGGTTGTTATCATTTCCTCATTTTCTCATGTGCATGGGTGGATTCATTTAAGAATATTAAATGGATCCCATCGCAATCAGTTTTCTTATATATAGAATGAGGAATGCTTTTTATTTTGTTAGTAAAAAGTTTTATCGTGATATAGCCACTTCAGGAAGTACCATTTTTTTGCACCATCATCTCAAAAATAACCTCATCACGGAAAGTTGATCCACATTGATTTACTCAAGTACCCTTCTACACTTCATCTTCTCAAATTCTATAAAAATACTCAACTTAATTCCACAACTTGAATCATTTTTCTTCGTTGTGGACAAATCATACTTTACACGGATCTATGAGTTGGTATTTTCTTTATTGTTGGTAACACACAACAACTCTTCTTTTCTAAATTCATGAAATTTGGAAGTCTTCTCATTTCTCAAGTCTTGGGAAAATCATCAGACTTGAATCTCAATCACTCACGAACACTCGAACAACAACATATCTAAATAACATAGGCTTTGATGAACAACAACTTTAGGTTTGATGATTCTTCATCTGCATTATTCTTGAAAACCTAATAATTTCCTTTTCTACAATCAAGAAATACATGTAGTGGTTTTCCTTGTTTAAATATTCTCAAAACAAGCTTGAATCATGGCTTAAATAAGCTTCATGGTGTCTCGATCTTGAATTCATAGAACAAGAATCATCGAATTTTTATTTTCCACGAAATTAAAGAATTCTGGGAACTCCCATGTTCATGTTTCTTTGATCTTCCCTTTCCATGGATGAAGATAAAATCCTATTTTTATTAGTTCTTGGATCACACACCCTTCAAGATGTTTATTATGTTTGAATCCTTGACAACTAGCTTCAACATTGCCTGTAAAAAAAATCTTCTTCAGGATATTAATTCTGGAAAGTCTGCAATTTTCACCCAGTGCGTATTCAAATTTCCTTACGTGAATCCCATATGTGGCACTTCACATATCCATATCTGGATATGTGGTGCTCATGTGCTATTTTTCCTACGTGGTACTCCATTTGGATATGTGGAGCTTCATTTGGATATGTAGTAGACTTCAGCTACATGAAGTTCATATATGCTATAGAAACCCCATGCGTGAGGAATTTGGCTACGTCGTTAAATCCGGCTATGTCAAGCTTCACGTATGAAAACATTTTGCATATGTGGTAACTTCGAATACATGGATTCACCTATATTACTGGAATTCATGTACGTTGTGCATTCGACTACATGGTTTCATGTACGTGGAACCTGGACTTAGGCATATTCTTCCAAATTTCCTTTATTTCGAACCAAAGCTCCTCCAATCCATCTCCAGTTGTTCTAAACCATCCACAAACACTTCATGATTCCTTTGGGAATTTATGAAACTTTCTCAAACACTTAAAAATGATTTCCAAAATATTTGGTAGTATATATACTCACCTCTTTGAGTTCTTCAAAGTTGTGCACTGCACTTATGATTTCAGTCGACCTGAAGCTGCACCCAAGTGTGTTTCATCACTGATTTCAGCAGTCTTCTACAATAGCACATCGAGATGACCTTATTTCAATTCTTTGGGTCTTCAAACTCTAATTAGTTAACCTTTTTAACATTGTTTATAACAAATCTTAAGTTGTTCACTATAACTAGCACTTTTGTTATTCCAAACTATTGTATACAGTACTCAGACTCCTCTTTTAACACTTTTTGCGTTCCTCTATAAAGATCAGCTCATCAATTTTCTGATGTATATGGGATGCCCATGAGAACCTGTTCGGCCAGATGTTCCAAGACATCCAACACTTCCAACTTTTGTCTCCAACATGTGAGACTCTCTTTATATAACAATGGAAGCATCATGGTTCTCCTTTTCCCATAATTCATGGGCAATACCTTCAGTCTCCATGTAATGGGTGGGTACACACTCCACCACCCACATCATCACCTTTTCATAATGACATTGACAATGATAATAAGAAAAAGTGAAAACAAATACAATCATCAACCCAATATCACTTTAAAATGTCATGGTTCCAAATATAAAATCAATTTTATTAAATTCAAACTATAAAAATGAAAAATTTAGCTTTTAAATAAAAGCACATAATGTGTAGAAAAACAATTTTGTTATAATGAAAAATATTTATTATGAAATGAATAATTATAACGTTATTTCTTATCATTACATAATTATTACTTAAATGACAACTATTTATTTATATGTATCAAATATATTTTTTATAATGTTTAATGTCTCTTTTTATCTTTAACCAATGGATTACACATGGTGATCACATATCAGCAATACCAAATTGCTATGTGTTTAATGACATGGCACCAATTGACTCTATTTCCAATGACTATACCCAATAAACACACACACACATATAGACTATATATAGCCAACAATTATGTATATGCATTGACAATATATACCCATACACCCTTACAGACTCCTACCATACTCATCTCAACCAATTATTTCATTATATAAATGTGTATTATATTTCTAATATTTTTCATTCATTTTACAATTATACCTGATGGTATGATATTCATGGTAGATCGTGAGAGATTATAGTTTAAGCTTGTATCCTTCTTATTTACTTATATTTACCGCGCACTTGTTTTTTTTATAATCATGCCCCGTATATGTTTCCTATGATAATAATGTTTATTTCATTTTATGTTATACTATAATATGTCAATGAAATCAAACATTGTTTACTTTAAAATCATATTTCACGTAGGAACAAGTTATTCAATCAGGACACATGAAAATTAGAAATATAAATCATGTTAAAACCTGAGATGTTACAGTTTCTAGACACATGGACACAATTTTAAACCGTAATAGTAACCTGATAATGTAATGGTAAGTAATTTACTTGAGAACATTCCAAAATAGTACTCAAATATCAAAATTGTAAATTATAAAGAAACAGGAACTTCAAAATCCAATCAATTGATTATACATAGCACATATTCCATGTATTTTATTCGAGCACATAATCATTATAAATAGTAAATTGAATAATAATTAACTATCTATTTCAATAAATAACTAGACATGTAAGAAATTTAATAGAGATAATGGTTTGAATCCTAACCATCCCTTTGTGGGATTTATGATGCTGCTAGGGATGCAAGCATGACGTGGGTGGGCGGTGACGCAGGCATGATGTGGGCAGATGGTGATGAAGGCATTGTAACGACCCAAAGTTTCATTAATGGAAATCCCTCTTGATCTAATTAAATGTCTCTTTATGTAAAATGTTTATATAAAATATCAACTTCTTTGGTTTTATGTTAAGAATTGTGACTGTTGCTTTTATAGTCGTTGAACAGTGATCACATGATTAGTATAAATATAGGGCTTTAACAAATCCAATTTACTCAGACAAAAGAAGCGATGGCCTCATCCAGTAGAATTGCTCCATAAGAAGCCCATTTTTTGGAGCTCGGAAAAGAGGTGGCATCCTTGGGCTTTTCTCTTGACCAAGCCCAAGCTGAGCTTCATCATGTCAAGCTCAAACGGGATCGTCTACGGGAAAAGTGGAAGTTGATAGAGATTACCACACGAGCGATGTTATCCGAGCCCCCCCCAAGAGTCTGTCACCATCGCACATCTTACCCTTAGGTCTTATGCGGCTGTTTTAAGGGGTTATGTAAAAAATCTCTAGTACTATGTTCATGTACATTATTTTTTGTATATAATAATGAATATACCTTCTTTTCATTATTGATACCTTGTAAATAGTTTTTAAAGTACGAATAGTGTTTTTAGTTATTATTTAATTAAGAAATCTATTTTATTAAATTAAGGGATTTTTGAATTAAATAATATTTTAATAAATTATTATTATTATTATTAAATGAATTTTATTATATATAAATGATCATATAATTTTATGAATGCAATTATAATTTTTATTAAGGTTTGAAATCCATTTCTCTCAAAACCCGTGAATTTTCGATAAATGTCGCTTTTTATTTTAAAAGTGAAAATTAACATATTTAGAAAATTATTTAGATAAAATAAATTATATTTCTGGAATCAGGACGTCGAAATTATCCAACGGTGAATTTTTCATAATTTTCTAAGACAGTCAAATTTTTGGGTAAAAATTAAATATCGTTTAAATATATAATGTGTTTTATGACATCATAATGACCCAATAGTGATGTAATAAAATACTATAAGCTTTATGTTCGGCCAATATATGTTTTAAAATTAAAATAATGTGATTTTGGGTTTGTTTGACTTACTTTTCAAAGCATTAATGGACCCCTCAAAACTTATTAAACATCTTGACTTTTTAAATTGTTTTTCATGGGAGTGTGACTCACCTCCACATAAGCAACCCCATTATTTTAAGAATTTCAGACTTTGTCCTTATAAAATATTGTTTTCCTATTCCCTTTTCCAAAAACCATGGGCAAAAACCATGACACTACTACAACTTGGCCCTTTATCAGCGCTAAAAACTGACATTAATAGCGCTAGAAAAGCGTTGTTAATGTCGGCGTAGATAAAGGGGGGGTCCCCTTTATCAGCGTTCTTCTAGCGCTGTTAAAGGTGTCCTTTATCAGTGCTCAAAAAAGCACTGATAAAGGCACCATCGCCTGCACCTGCAAAACAGAACCTGCACACCAGAATACCTGCACAAAGTAGCACATGCACACCTGCACAAAATAGCACCCGCACACAATATTTTGACCGACAACGGTATATACATTGACTTAACATCATGAATACAAAAAACACATTTCTATATACATTTCAAAAAAAATTACATGGTTAAAATTAAAATTATTCAACAACAGTTATAAACATTCATGTTTCATCCTTTGATATCCGTGATCCGCTCTCAAAAATTGTCGTTCACAGTATTTGTTGCCGAACAAAGCATCTGAACTCAAGGAAAAAAATTCACCTATATAAGAAAACAAATATTATGTTAGTAATACAATAATGAAAGAAATTAAAACATTAATATGAAAGAATACATTAATATGGAAATGTGAAACTAAAATATGAAATTTTAAACTCAAATGTTTTCATTGTCATAACAATGAAAGGGAATAATGTAAAATCAATATGTTTTTGATTGATTTATCTCATTTAATAAATACTGATTCTTTATCTAATGAAAAGATTTACCGGTCACATTGTGAGTCAGATTGAGGTGCGGTCGATTCGTACACATCAAAAATGACTCATGGATCATTATTTTAAAATTTCAAAACAATCTGAACGCGTTTGCTCGGTATTCCGTATGTCAGTAGTGTTGTTTTCTAAAGTTTATGTCATTTTCAAACTGATATCAGACACTTTTATCCATACCAGTCACATCGTGCGTCGGATTGAGGTGTGGTTGATTCTTACTCACCACAAATGACTCATGGATCATTTTCATAAAGTATAAAAACAATCTGAATGCGTTTGCTCGGTATTCCGTGTGTCATTAGTGTTGTTTTCTAAAGTTTATCTCAATTTGAAACTGATATCAGACACTTTTAGCCATACCGGTCACACTGTGCGTCAGATTGAGTTGCGTTCAATTCGTACACGTCACAAATGACTTAGGTATCATTTTCCTAAAGTATCAAAACAATTCGAACGCGTTTTCTTGGTATTTCTTATGTCGGTAGTGTTGTTTTCCAAAGTTTATCTCAATTTAAAACTGATATCAGACACTTTTAGCCATACCGGTCACACCGTGCATCGGATTGAGGTGAGGTCAATTCGTACACTTCATAAATGACTCAAGGATCATTTTCCTAAAGTATCAAAATAATAAGAATGCGTTTTCTTGGTTTGTCATATGTCACTTGTGTTGTTTTCTAAAGTTTATCTCAATTTGAAACCGATATCAGACACTTTTAGCCATACCGGTCACACCATACGTCGGATTGAGGTGAGGTCAATTAGTACACATCACAAATGACTAATGGATCATTTTCCTAAAGTATCAAAACAATCCAAATGCATTTTCTCGGTATTTCGTATGTCAGTAGTGTTGTTTTCTAAAGTTTATCTCAATTTGAAACTGATATCAAACACTTTTAGCCATACCGGTCACATTGTGCATCTGATTGAGTTGTGGTCGATTCGTACACGTCAAAAATGACTCATGGATCGTTTTCCTAAAGTTTAAAAACAATATGAACACATTTTCTCGGTATTCTGTATGTCATTAGTGTTGTTTTCTAAAGTTTAGGTCATTTTCAAACAGATATCAGACACTTTTAGCCATACCGGTCACACCGTGCATCGGATTGAGGTGCGGTTGATTCTTAAACGTCAAAAATGACTCATGGATCATTTTCCTAAATTATCAAAACAATACAAATTCCTTTTCTCGGTATTCCGTATGTCAGTAGTGTTGTTTTCTAAAGTTTATCTCAATTTGAAACTGATATCTGACACGTTTTGCCATACTGGTCACACCGTGCATCAGATTGAGGTGTGGTCAATTCGTACACGTCACAAATTACTCATGGATCGTTTTCCTAAAGTATAAAAACAATCAGAATGAGTTTTCTTAGTTTTCTGTATGTCACTTGTGTTGTTTTTTAAAGTTTATGTCAATTTGAAATTGATATCAGATATTATTAGCCATGTTGGTCACACCATGCGTCGAATTGAGGTGAGTTTAATTTTTACACATCACAAATGACTCATGGATCGTTTTCCTAAAGTATCAAAACAATCCTAACATGTTTGCTCGGTATTCCGTATGTCAGTAGTGTTGTTTTCCAAAGTTTATCTCAATTTGAAACTGATATCAGACACTTTTAGTCATACTGGTCACACCGTGCGTCGGATTGAGGTGCGGTCGATTCATACATGTCAAAAATGACTCATGGATCATTTTCCTAAAGTATCAAAACAATCGGAATGTGTTTTCTCGGTTTTCCGTATGTCACTTGTGTTGTTTTTAAAGTTTATGTCAATTTGAAACTGATATCAGACACTATTAGCCATGCTGGTCATACCGTGCGTCGAATTGAGGTGCGGTCAATTCGTACACGTCACAAATGACTCATGGATCGTTTTCCTAAAGTATCAAAACAATCTGAATGTGTTTTCTCGGTATTCCATATGCCAGTAGTGATGTTTTCCAAAGTTTATTTCAATTTGAAACTGATATCAGACACTTTTAGTCATACCGGTCACACCGTGCGTCGGATTGAGGTGCAGTCGCTTCTTACACGTCAAAAATGACTCAGGGATCGTTTTCCTAAATTATCAAAATAATCCGAACGCGTTTACCCAATTTTCCGTATGTCACTTGTGTTGTTTTCTAAAGTTTATCTCAATTTGAAATTGATATCAGACACTTTTAGTCATACCGGTCACACCGTGCGTCGGATTGAGGTGCGGTCGATTCTTACACGTCACATATGACTCATGGATCGTTGTACTAAAGTATTAAAACAATAAAAACATGTTTTCTCGGTATTTCATATGTCAGTAGTGTTGTTTTCTAAAGTTTATCTCAATTTGAAACTGATATCAGACACATTTAGCCATACCGGTCACACCGTGCGTCGGATTTAGGTACGGTCGATTCATACATGTCACAGATGTCTCATGGATCGTTTTCCTAAAGTATCAAAACAATCCGAACACATTTTCTCAGTTTTTCGTATGTTACTTGTGTTGTTTTCTAAAGTTTATCTCAATTTGAAACTGATATCAGACACTTTTAGTAATACCGGTCACATCGTGCATCAGATTGATTTGTGGTCGATTCTTACATGTCACAAATGACTCAGGGATCGTTTTCCTAAAGTATCAAAACAATCCGAACGCGTTTGCTCAGTATTCTGTATGTCACTTGTGTTGTTTTCTAAAGTTTATGTCAATTTGAAACTGATATCAGACACTTTTAGCCATGCCGGTCACACCGTGCGTCAGATTGAGATGCGGTCAATTCATACACATCACAAATGACTCATGGATTGTTTTCCTAAAGTATAAAAACAATCCTAACGCGTTTTCTCAGTTTTCCGTATGTCACTTGTGTTGTTTTCTAAAGTTTATCTCAATTTGAAACTGATATCAGACACTTTTATCCATACCGGTCACACCGTGCATCAGATTGAGGTGCGGGCAATTCTTACACGTCACAAACAACTCAGGAATCGTTGTCCTAAAGTATCAAAATAATCTGAAAGCTTTTTCTCAGTTTTCCGTATGTCACTTGTGTTGTTTTCTAAAGTTATGTCAATTTCAAACTGAGTAGTAGGAATTCACTAATCTAAGGATATGAAACATAATAAAGGGAGATCATAGTTGCTCAATAAGTGTAAAGGGAGATATCAATTACCATATAAAGATAACATAAGTATTAGGAATTCACCTTCATTTTCCTATTTGTTTACATTCTTCCATCAGGTACGCTACCCATTCATTTCTAAACACATTTATATCATCTTCTGAATAGGAGTTTTTGCGACAGTCATAGTAGTACTGAAAAAATATAAATACACAAAGGATTAATAATTGTTTTAAATGAAGTAGTAATTATTTTCAAAAATACCTCTTCAAGGATGCTAGTTTGTTCATGAAATATGATCTCTTTCATAAATTTACAAACATAATAACCGTAGTCCTTGTCATTTTTTTATTTCGAACACTGCAGAAACATCGAGAAAAATAAGTAATTTGTTTTGATATATATTTGGATAGTGAAATATAATTATATATACCCAGATACTTCTCCATTTGTATATCTTTTGGGCATATCGTCCTTATGCCCTGGATTCATTCCAGCCTTTAGACGATATTCATACACTGCCCTATCATAACAAAATCCTAATTAAAAGATAATATAAATTATATAACTAGATATTTAGTTCAAAAATATTGGATCTAGTATATTACAAATTGAAAATTTCCATCATGTGTGGTCGGTTTTTTGGATATCCATGCAGTGAATCCAGAAAATAAATCTTTGGAGTATTCAAATTGACTGCAATGAGCATCCAATGATCCCTAAAAACACAAAAAGAAATAAGTACTGATAGAAATGAAAATATAATTGATATGATTAAAATGTAGAGTTTTACCCCTACAACGTTGGTATTAAAAAGAGTCTGTCAGTCATAATTCTGCTTTGAAACGTTCTAAGCAAATTTGACATTAATTCAGCCTGAAAATCAGAATCTATTTCTTCTCGTTGTGTAGAAATGGTGTGAGGACTAACGAGTCCAAATTTGTATTCATGGGAAAATCCCTTTAATTGTTTTTCATATATACGCCTGTGAAAAATATGATATGTATTTAGCCATAATTATCAAAGTATATCAGCTTCAGTAAAATCAAATCATGAAAACATACCTCATGTATACATTTATAACTGAGGCGCCTAGCCAGTCGTATGTGATGATCTCAGCAACAGCGTCTGTACTAACGAAATCGAATGTTTCCTCTCCGTACATATCTTTTTCACAAACAATTGTATGACTCTTTCCGCCTATCATTTTCGTATCCACACGAGCTTGAAATGATATTAAATGTGGATATAGAACTGGCAGGGTGAACGCGCTCTCAGTAGATCATTTTGATCGGTTGGTTGATCCTTTGGAGCCGCTCTTTCGTTTTAGCTCCTCTATTTTGTCCTTCTGTAATAACATTCATCGGTTCAGCCATTTTCTAATTTAATGTTAAAGGTTCTGCTTGAAAAATGAATTATAAATGAATACCTCCTGGTCAACATGTTTTTTTACAAGATTCGACGGCCATGCAACGAATGTTCCAACAGCTTTTTCCACCATATGAATGCCATCATCGTCATTTGGCATGGGTAGCTCGGCGTTTGGCTCATGAGATACGTTAATCGACATTTTGACATGACCGTTTGGAAGTGTTCTGGAGTGTAGCGTGTCATTCTGCATATTGAACACCGTAGCCCTCGCTACAAGGCGATGGGTGGGAGTTGACAGATATAAATCACAGTCATTTTCACCCTGTAGAATATCATTACATGAAAGGTATCAATGTCTATGTGATTCACATTTCACAGAAACGAATATTAGAACATTGATTACCTCAGTTAAGTCAGGTCTTTGAGGGGAATGGCTTGCCTAAAAGCTGGTGGGGGTGGGGTGGGATCTTCTCGTGTGGGTTGTTCTTGAGTTGTTTATTCTCTTCGCCTCTCCTCCATCAAACTCTTTAGAATCTCTCCCTGAGTTTGGAATTGTTCTTCAAGGGTAGCTACTCTATCGCTCATTACATGCAATTCTTTAGTTTTTTCATCCTCTTGTTTTTTTTTCTGAAAATATGCCCGAGGTGACACCCCAAAACCCACACCTCTGACACGGCCATACTGTTCTAGCTGTTTCAAGGCCGCTGAAAGTATGTCTGCATCCAGTGCCGGTGTTGTTGATTCCTGTGACTATGTCAAATATAAAATATGGAAAAATAAGTAATCATAATTATGTAATAGTGATTTAAAGAAAAACAAGTTTATATTGTGTCATACTTACACATGTTTCCCACACTTTTTGTGTGTTTTCATCTACCATTTTCCCCTCTTTATTAACACGAGCCTCCTTCCATAGCACATGGTGTGGAATGGAAGTGGCTTGGGATTTTGCTTCATCAATCTACATATAAACAGAGAAACATGGTTACAGTGTTGTTTTATGTCACATAAAATTATTACAGTACTTTTAAAATACGTACCAATTGTTTTTCAATTGAAGCGTACCCCAGCCTTGCTTTACAGTAGGGGTACGCTGGTTTTGTTGTCCGTTCTTTATTTTCAGCACTTAGTTGTTGTTTCATAAATAAAAACATGTCAATCAACGTGATGAATACAAGCAATGTTACACAACGTGTAACCAAACACAATGTACCTGAAAATTTTGTTCCGCACGACAGTTGCAAAACGTATCCCACGTTCCTTGGGATATCAAGAGTGCATAAAGAGGAGGCGGGTGTAGCTTGATTTTCCCTTCAGCATCTTTCAGATGATGTTTCGTTAAAATGGTGTGAAAGCCTCTATGAATCCTTCCTTCCAGTCTTAAAACATATTCTTTGTGCGAAACATCTACTATAAATGCACTCTGCAAGAGATGATGAAGAGTTAGTCAATATTTCAGTATTTTATTTTATTTTATTTTAATAAATTAAATAGATGATATCGTAATGTTATCGTAATCTCTTCTCACATTAATGTTTTCAACTCGCTGACAACATGGTGACACGACTCTACATCAATCGGCACACGTTGTCGAGTGACGATTCCAATGTAGCTACTAAACATGGCTTTTTTGGGGTTTACATGTTGGCCTCGTTTATTCCATCCCACCTCATATTTGATGCCTTTTGCTTTTGCCTTAAGGATTTTGGCTAAAACTGTCAAACTATGACGCACCTATTTTTTTTGTGTTGTTGGGGTTTCATCGCCTACCATTTCCTCGGTTTCTAAATCATCATTATGTTTCTCCGAAGCGCTAACATCGGCACTGGGACCAGCTGCAACAGGTTGAGAGACCTATTGTACCTCAGCAGTGGGACCAGCTGCAACAGTTTGAGAGACCTGTTGTCTCTCAGCAGTGGGACCAGCTACAACAGGTTGAGAGACCTGTTGTGTCTCGGGATTGGGTGCATCAGCAGGTGAAGAAGTCATTATCTGCATAACTGGTTTAACATTTAATTTAGATCACATAAAATCAGCAGCGAACAGATAATAACATAATGTAACACAATCTATATTACAATAAAAAAAATAACCTGATTATTGAACTCTCTTTTTTTTAAGGCTGAAGGTATTTGACCCCTCTATCAACTATCCATATCCCTTCATTGTGGTCTCCTCTGACATAAAAAAACGTTGTTTACATTGGGACCACTGCGAAATGATTGCGAAGTCCCAATGAAAGGGCCATCTTCCATTGAATTTTCATCTGACCCTTCAGCTATTTTGGTCGATAACAGAACGATTGACCAGTTTCGGTTTGCGGGATCTGAAACATAAAATACTTGCACTACCTGTGATGCCATTATAAATGGTTCGTCTTTCTCCCCTTCCTTACTGAAATCAACTTTCATGAATCCCAAATCATCTATTTTAATAGCACTCCTGTTATCAACCCACTTGCATTGAAATATCGTAACTTGAAACTCCCGTATAATCCAACTCCCATATTTATTTGATGATGCCAAAGTATGACATATTCGCATAAACTGGATTTATGTCCTTAGCACAGGAAACATGCATCACTTCAGCCACAAGTGTAACCCCACTATTCTGCATGGTACTGTCTTCATCATGTTCATTAGTATAAAATGTATAACCATTAACTACATAAGCATTGTAAGATAATGCATACACACTTGGTCCTCCGGCTAGCCATCGAAGTCGTTCCGAAATTGACTCTGGATTTTCATCTGACTTCTTAAAAATATGATCTTGAAACCATCATATAAACTGTCGATTATGTGTATCTGATATCCATTTTTCAGCCCTATATAGATTCAAATGCCTAAGAATTTATTTGTGCATTTCAACATATGGGTCAACGTTGAAACTGTTATGAA
The DNA here is from genome assembly GCA_963277665.1 of Viscum album. Taxonomy (NCBI): domain Eukaryota; kingdom Viridiplantae; phylum Streptophyta; class Magnoliopsida; order Santalales; family Viscaceae; genus Viscum; species Viscum album. Next base: position 928,986,841 of record OY728127.1, read on the forward strand.
AAACATAAAGGTGGGCCTGCTCCTGATCTGTAATATTGATTGTGACAACCTGTCTTCCAGAAATTCCTTCACCCTCAAGCCGCCCAGTGTGACGAGATTTCGGTAATCCAATGCTTTCCACACCAGACAAGTATTCGGTACAGAATTCAATGGCTTCCTCAACAATATATCGCTCTGCAATACAACCCTCTGGCCGACTTCGATTTTTGACATACCCTTTCAAAATCTTCATATACCGTTCAATGGGGTACATCCATCTATAATGTACAGGACCACATAGTCGAATCTCTCTCACTAAGTGTACCATCAAATGAACCATCATATCAAAAAATGAAGGCGGGAAGAACATTTCTAATTCACATAATATGACGGCAATTTCTTTTTCCATAGCTGGCAATTTCGCCGAGTATATAACTTTGCTGCATATAGCTTTGAAGAAGAAACACAGTTTCGTTAATGTATGGCAGACATTCTTGGGAAAAATGCAACGTAAAGCAATTGGAATGAGATCTTGCATCAAAACATGACAGTCATGTGATTTCAGACCTTTTAACTTCAAGTCGCTCATTGACGCGAGGTTACTGATATTTGATGAATACCCCTCTGAACCTTTACGTCATTTAAGAAATTTCAAAACTGATATCTCTCCTTCCTGGAAAGAGTGTAAGCAGCAGGAGGAAGAAATGTTCATTTTTCACCCTTTACTAGTGCCAACTCTTCTCGTATTCCCATCTCAATCATGTCCAACCTAGTCTTAATTTCATCTTTTGTTTTTTCAGATGTATTTAGCAACATGCCAATAACACTATCAAATACATTTTTTTCTACATGAATAACATCAAGAAAATGTCTTACATACAGACAATTCCAGTATTGTAATTCAAAAAAAACTGATCTATTTTTCCAACCGATTTTCGTAAGGTTTTTCAAAGCCAGTTTACCAAAAGTAGTGTCCACATTTTTAACATTCTCAAACAATTGATCGCCTGTTAGTGGAGACGGTGTTGTACGTTCTTCTGAACTTCCATCGAATAATGTCGTCCAAGAACGGTACTTATGTCATCGCGGTAGAAATATGTGATGTCCTAGAAACACGGTTTTCGATGAATGTTTCAACCTAATTGATTGTGTACCTTCTTCGCAAACGGGATAGCCTTGAGTTCCTTTAATGCTATATCCTGACAAATTTCTGTAAGTAGGGAAGTCATTTATCGTCCCGTACAACATGACTCTCAAAGTGAAATATTCCTTTCTATAAGCATCATACAATGTAACACCTGAATCCCACAATAATTTCAAATCTTCGATCAATGGAGCTAAATAAACATCAATATCATTACCCGGTTGTTTTGGTCCTGATATAAGCATAGATAACATGATGTATTTTCGTTTCATGCATAACCACGGTGGTAAGTTATAATTTATCAACATAACCGGCCATGTACTGTGACTGTTGCTTTGAAAACCAAAAGGATTCACTCCATCTATAGATAACGCAAGACGAAGGTTTCTCGACTCGTTTCCAAATTCAGGATACTCATGATCGATTCTCTTCCACTGAGAAGAGTCTGTCGGGTGACGTAGTATCCCATCTTTAATTCTTGTATTTGCATGCCATGTTAATTGTTCTACAGTCTCCTCACTTCCATATAGGCGTCTAAACCTTGGAATGATTGGAAAGTACCATACAACTTTAGTAGGACTGGATTCATCTTTCTTGTATCAAGAAGCACCACACTTTGGGCATTCTTTAAGTGATTTTTGGTCCTTGAGAAATAGTATACAGTCATTCGGGTAGGCGTGTATTCTTTCAGAGATCATACCCATCGAGCGTAGCATTCGTTTGGCATCGTATGTTCGGCTCGGGAGCTCATTTTCTTCTGGGAGCATGTCATTCATGAGAGCAAGTAGTTTCGTAAAAATGTCATCACTCCACTCGTTGTCTGCTTTCAAATTATACAGCTTCAGTATGGCTGACAATGCTATATATTTAGTGCAACCAGCATACAATAGAGTCTTTGCATGACTTTTTAACTTCTCAAACAATTTTGGGCAATCACTAAGTTCATCTTCGACGGTCCTTATCATTTCCTCAATACGATCTTCATCATCATTCACATCTGTAATCACATCCTCCATACGGTCATCTTCATTGTTCATGTTTGTAATCATATCAGATGATCCATAAAACGCAGTGTCATCCTAGTCACTACCTATATTCGTTGTTTCCCCGTGTTTATTCCAACATGTATAACTCTGATCTATTCCATGACAGATCAAGTGTTCTTCCAACTCTTCTGGACTAATTTGTTTTGAATAACAATAGCGTAAACACGGACAAAGGATTTGAGAAGAGTCACATGCATGATCTTTTGCAAACTTGATAAACTTTTTCACGCCTTCTTCATACTCTTTTGTCAACCGATTGGCATTCATCCATTCTTTATTTATATTCATCCTATTTGAAATCCATAGGATGAGTATATAGGTTAGGGGAGAAGGAATATGAGTATAATTTAGATAAAAAACTAGATACTTCAAAAATGGTAGGGGGCGTGCTCATTAATAGCAAATCTTGGGTGGTTCTTGGGATTCATCCAATCTCTTCATCTCTTAGATCACCCCTGATGAGGGGTGGTTATGATTTGGGATGATTTTAACTAGGATTTATGTGATGATTTCACTATATCATCTTCAAATCAATTCAGATGATGTAGATTTTGATTGTATTGGCTAGAGGTTGTCCTTGTATGATGAACGCACCATGTTTTGTGAGGTAGGTGGGCCCTATAATACAAAACCATGTTCCAATTTATGCATGATTGTGCATTCATGCATGAGTATATGTGTTCCAGTGAAAGGTATAGAAATCAAGAGCAACCAAGGTAAATAAATAGGATGTTTTTGAGAGATAGAGTGAGGGTTCTATTGAATGTTTGTGATTTTGTGATCATCCAGAGATTATGTCTCCATGGAGTAGTTGTGTTTATGAAAGGATCGGGTTTGGTATGAGTTTTGTATAGCCTAGTTAGGTTTTCTAAGGCTATTTGATTAGAGTCTTAGGCCTAAAGAAGATGGATCATATAGTTTTATATATCACGTATGATGAGGAACACCCTCTTGAGGATATATAAGAGTCATGGTGTGATAATATGATGTGAGATATAGAAATGGGGATATATATAAACCAAATAGATCACACAACAAAACCATGAGGATCCATAAGCATAGAACATAAAGAATACATAAACATGATCCATATACAGCGTCAACTGAACAAAAAAGAAACTAAAAACAAAGATAGAATAAATAAGAACCCGACCAGATATCCTCGTGACCTTTGGGTTACCACTAACTATAAGACCAACCTGCTTTAAAGGAAACCTAAACAAGAAACCCAAACCTAAAAATAACTTGGGTCTACTGATGCCGAGTGTCACAAGTAGGGTGTGAGCATAAAACAACTTAGTAGGTAAGCACCACAGAATCCATACATTACCTTTCCTGAAATAATACAAAAACACTAGTTTGAAATACATTTATAAAATAGGTTTTTATCATTTAAAGAACCAACACATATTTTTTAGAAAATCCATTTTCAAAAACAAATCACGACTTCCCTTTTTAAAATAGATATCTAGTTTAAAAAATGAATTCAAAATTCAATATAAGAATATAAACAAGGTGATCACAGAGCCATGATGAAATTAATTGAAATAATAAAAGTAGAAAAATACTGGAAAACTATATAACCAAAGTGCAGAAAAATAAAGAAGAACATATAGATAGGTAATCATTAGAATTACCTAAACATACCTAGAAGAAATCCCTAGACTTACTAGGTTCAGACTCACCTGCCGACATATGGTGTACCTCCATAGTGAACAACCAACATTGATGCTCCATTATAGTAGTATACCAGAGAATGAATAGGCCATCACATGCACGATATAAACCAATAACACACAAGTGCCAACCGGGCCTATACATCACATGAGTTTCAAAACCAATTTCCAAAATACCACAAAATACCAATAGATCTTTAAAATTTACAAATCAAATTCCATTTTCAAAACCAAGGGAAAAACACCATGTAAGCTCTGAAGATTCCAAATGGGCCTTTATGCCATTTAGAAACCAAACCACACCTCAAGAAGTCAAACATAATTAATCTCAATATTGACAATAAATGCAAACATAATTAATTCATGCAAATTCAATTTTACTCACCTTAAGGAGGCGGACCCGGTGGCGGAGGAGAAGGAGGCGTCGACAGCGGAGGCACCGGAGGCAGCAGAGGCAGCGCGGAGGCAGGGCGGAGGCAGCGGAGGCAGCGGAAGCAGCTCGGAGGCAGCGGAGGAGGAGGAGGAGGAGGAGGCCGCGGTGGAGGACCCGTGGTGGAGAGGAGGCAGCGGAGTAGGTGGAGGAGAAGGAGGAGGAGGCGCCGGTGGAGGAGGAGGATGAGGTCGCGGTGGAGGAGGAGGAGGAGGAGCAGGCGCAGAGGAGGAGGAGGAGGAGGCGGCCGGAGGAGGAGGAGGAGGAGGCCGGAGGAGGAGGCGGCAGCCGCAGAGGAGGAGGAGGAGAAGGAGGCGGCGACAGCGGCGCAGAGGACGGCTTCCGCGAGAGCTTGACAGGGTGCGGGGAGGAGGAAGAGGACCCGGTGGATTTTATCAATCCCGCATGGACCTTTATCAGCGCTTGTAAAAAGCGCTGATAAAGGGTGTATTTATCAGCGCTAAAATGAAAAGCGCTGATAAACACCACCTTTATCAGCGCTTTTTTAGCGCTGATAAAGGTCGGACTTTATTAGTGCTTTTGTAGCGCTGATAAAGAGTGACTTTATTTGCGCTTTTCATTTTAGCGCTGATAAAGACACTCTTTATCAGTGCTTGTTTAGCGCTGATAAATACGTAGTTTATCAACGTTAATAAAAGCGCTAATAAATGTATCAATTTAAGAGTTTCTTTATATTATTATATATTTATTTAACTCTAAATATATATATCTTTATTTATACTTATAAAATTATTTGAAAGATATATTTATATATATATCATTGAAAATATAATAAAATATATTTATTTATTTTTTAAATATAATTTAATTTTAATTATAAGTGTACATTTTTTATAACATATATATTATATGGGTAACGTAATGAATTATAATATCTATAAATGAACATTATTCAATATGCACATATGTATACGCATGTATGATATATTCATTGGAAAACACATATATATACACGCATGTATGATATTCATTGACCCCAATTCATTGGAAAACACATATATATATTCAATAATTTCAATTATAGTATATATATATTAGAACGCATTATATATTTATAAATAAAACAAATACATTAAATATAAAGAAATATATTAAATATATATTAAATATAATGAATTGATAAATCTAATAAATATAATGAATTAATAAATCTAATAAATTAATATATAATGACTTAATAAATCTAATAAATATATAATGAATTAATAAATCTAATAAATATATTTATTATTAATCTTATAATTATTTAATTATATATATATATAATTATTTAATTATATATGTAAATACGTAGTTTATCAGCGCTAATAAAAGCGCTGGAAAATGTATAAATTTAAGAATTTCTTTATATTATTATATATTTATTTAACTCTAAATATTTATATCTATATTTATACTTATAAAATTATTTGAAAGGTATATTTATATATATATCATTGAAAATATAATAAAATATATATTTATTTTTTAAATATAATTTAATTTTAAGTGTACATTTAATTAATATATATATATATATATATATATATATTATATGGGTAACATAATGAATTATAATCTATAAATGAACATTATTCAATATGCACATATATATACGCATGTATGATATATTCATTGACCCCAATTCATTGGAAAACACATATATATAGACGCGTGCATGTATGATATTGATCGATCCCAATTCATTGGAAAACACGTATATATTCAATAATTTCAATTATACATATATATTAGAACGCATTATATATTTATAAATGAAACAAATACATTAAATATAAAGAAATATAATAAATATATATTAAATATAATGAATTAATAAATCTAATAAATATATAATGAATTAATAAATCTAATAAGTATATAATGAATTAATAAATCTAATAAATATATATTGAATTAATAAATCTAATAAATATATTTAGTATTAATCTTATAATTATTTAATATATATATATATATATTTAGTTATAACATGTGTTTTTTATTTAATGTATACACTAAATACTATCACCGCTAAGAAAAGCACTGATAAAGGGTACACCATTATCAGCGCTTTTTTTAGCGCTGATAAAGGCCCGCCCCTTTATCAGTGCTTTTCCGTTAGCGCTGATAAAGGCAGGTGCATGCCTTGCCCAGTTTTGTGGTAGTGTGAGCTGATTTGTAGTTTGGATTAGTTTAATATAAGGGGTCTCAAACCTAAATTATAAAGAATTCACTCACCTTTCCTATATAAACTCACACAAACTCCCACTTCCTCCTCACTCAAAGCATTTGGAGTTCGTCCAACCTCTGCCCTACTCTCTCTAGAATCCTCCCAAGGTGCCTCAAGCTCCCAAGAAGCCTCTCTCAAGCCTTTGGAAGCATACTTCCAAGTAAGGGTTTTTCTTCCTTTCACTTTTTTTGTCCAATTTTCTTAATATTGTTATGTCCTTTTAATTTCAATTATAAATGTTGGGGTATGGTTTTGCACATCCCTCATACTGCCCTCTTATAGTTTGAATGATGGGAGACCCCTTTCTCTCTCATTAAATGTCTCACATGTACACCCGTTACTATGCTGAAATTCCGAAAGGAACTTCTCTCTCTTCATTTACATTCAAACAATACGTTTGTATCGTAAATCTAAATTCCATTACAATTGTTTGGACATGTATCTATATGACCCACTTACTGTCCATTTCATGTAAGTATGATGAGACACCCCTTTCTTTTTCATCAACCATTTTTATGAATTCTTATGTCACGTCGTTACGCTGCCGAAATTGCATCGATTTTCTAAGCAAATGTCATTGTGTAGTGAATACCATGCCCATTTCTCCATCAGGGGTATTCACCTTTATGCACATTTACTTATTGATTATAAAGTTTCATGTATGAATTTCACATTCATTTATCGTGGAATAAATGATTATGTTTAATGAATCCATGTTTTATGATCCATGCGGCACACTTATGCATGAAATGAAATGTTTAAGAAGGGTGCGCCCTTAGAGCGCTTCAATGCATTGGGTAAAGTATAATATCATGATACGTCATGTGCAATGAGTGTTGACTCATGCTAATTCAAGTGCAACGATGGTTTACTCGTGCTTCATGTGCAATGAGAATTTCCTCATGCTCCATGTGCAATGAGTATTGGCTCATGTTAATTTCATGTTAAGTGTTGTTGCCGCATTTCCATGTTATGACTATCATGCTTTATCATGTCTTTATATCCGTGTTTCTCTTGTGCTATATTGATATGTCTATTGTCTAACATGTATTGTACTCCTCATGTGTTTCATGTTTATTCCCTTACTGGGCTTTATAGCTCACCATTTTTCTTATGCATGTCCTCAGGTTATCTCATGCAATGCTAAGTACGAGGGGATGTAATGGTCATGTAAAAGAAGTTTTCAATAAAGATGTTGTATTTTCATGTTTTAAGTTGTTATGTAATGATCCTAAGTCTCAAATACACTAGACCTCTTGATCTTCCATGTTGTATCAAGTGAATAGTTTATGTAATAAATCGTGTTTAAGTTTGTAATAAAAGCAGGGTTGTTATAGACATGGCGCAGTTAGAATAATGGAGACATGACTCTGCACTAGGACTTTGGGTCATGTAATGAGCTTCATGTCTATTGAGCCTTTAGACCATCCGTATAAAATAAATAAGACTTGATGAGTAGAGTATTCCCTTATGAGGGAGTTATAGTTCGTTTTTCGACCTGTGTGTGAGGTGTGCGTGTTTGATATAATTGTACCCTCAAACGCCAATATGTACGAGAATGATGATTTAATATTGCTAAATTTCACGCTATGGTAATAACAATGAACTAAAACTAAATGATTCCAGAAGTGACAAAACAAAATACAATATTGAGATATGAAAAATCAAGATCCCCAAACACAATATTTGAATCAACCTTAAAAATATAATAAAGTCGCACATAATATAATACCTTTGAACAATTTATCAGGTGTAAGACTTCTAGATCTCTCTTAAATATTGAGATTTTTGAACCACCATAAAATGTAATATAATTGCGTCATCTATATTAAAGATTACATTTTTGTGTCCTAGGGTGTAGCTTTGTTAGTAGCAGTCTTGCGGGGACTCGAAAAGGTCTCGGGTTTGAGTATCGCTGAATTCTTCCTTGCTAGCAGTGTAGGGGTTTTCTTGTATTTTCCCCTCTTGAAAATGAAAACAAATAAATATCAATAGATAAAATCGTCAAACAAATCTAAAAAGCCAGGTTTAACAATAAGATCAATCAAATAATTGATTTTTAGGTAAAAAAAAGCAGAACTCGACTAAATTTTAATTGAATCTGGGAGTTTGATTTATTAATATTTTTTAAAATCTTGATGGTAATTTATAACATTAAATTATAAAACTAAATCAAAATTTATGAGATAAACTAGATACATTTACGAGTAAGCGAAAAGCCTTCTTGATCCACCCCTCGTAAAAATAGCAACCTAGATCTCAGTGTCACGTCAGCAGCACAGGCTCCATCACGCTGTTCAGAGTACGTGTTTTCCTTTCTGCTGTTTGATTGAATATCGCGTTTTCCCGAGGAAAGGGTGATCCGATGGTTTGAGTTCGGTGGAAATCTTGATTTATCGGGCTTCGTTTTTGCTCGTGTTTGTGATGATGGAATCGAACCTTCTTAGACAACCGGTCACAAGTGGTCGTGGGTTCAATTTGATGAAGGTGATTAGGAGAGTTTAGCCTTGGAATAAATTCAAAATTCGAAGCTCTGCAGGCAGCTTGTTGTACAAATAATAAATGGGCTCGGAGTTGGAAGGCACTTCGGATCCTCCATTGCGGCGAGATCCTTACGAGGTTTTGGGCGTGCCGAGGGATTCATCCGACCAAGTGATCAAAACTGCATATAGAAAGCTTGCGCTCAAGTATGTTACTATAAACAAGTATTTTCATCGTAAATTTGGGTTCTTATACGGGACACACGAGTTCCTTCCCGCCTTATTAAATGCATGAAGGGAATTGCTTTCCCTTTTTCTTTTTACTGGACCGTATATCGTTTTCCACCTTTACTCTTTGAGAAATAAAACAACTGCATAGACTGCCGTAGCTTAAATCAAGTTGAGTTTTGATCTCTTCTGGATCAATGTTTGATTGAAATAAAATTTTCTGCGTCGGGACAATTCATTTCACGTGTATTCTTGCGTTTCTGAGTTTTCCTTCGTCTACGATGGGTATTCGTTTGTAAAATTTTATTTTCTTAATGTTACACTTAAAATTTTCTGAATAGATTCCCATTTGAAATCCACTGATCTCTCCATATACTGAAAACTTATTTATGGACCTTCCTTTATTCCTAAAATCAAGGAGAAAGGTTCAATGCAATAAATGGACTTCTATGAGCCCCTGAAAAAGGTGCACTTCATCAACAGGGAATGTTCAACCATTGTTTTTAATTTTCAGATTTGCAGGTTGTTTTTGTAGATTTTTAGTTGTTTTTTCTGATAGCTTGATATTTCATTGACTTTGGTATCACCTTTATCTTACTATAAATTAGTTGAGCATTACCTTTTCCTTTTCCCAATGCAACAACACTGTTGTGCATTCATATTGACTAGAGTTGCGATTCAAAAATTAGACAACAATAACAACACGCAAGTTTTAAACCCAATTAAATGAGGCCAATTACATGGATCAAACGCCGTCAATTAGCTCTATTGAAGACCATATTTGCATTGAAAACATTTAGAACAAGATTATTTTGAATGATTTGTTTAGGAGTCTTTTTAGGTCCACCTCTACCTCTTTTAATAAGTGAATTAGTCATTAAGCTTACCCTATTAACAGGTGCATCTTTAGGTCTTCTAACATGTCTAAACTGTAACAACTTAGAATTTTATCAATGAAAATTTTCTTATTATAATTATGTTATATAGTATAAGTTACATAAAATCACAAAGAGAACACAATACAAAATTTATAAATGAAGAATGAATGAAATGAGAATTATTTATAGAAGTTAAGAAACCTATACCAATGAAATAGTAACTTGACATTTGGAATAATAATATGACCCTTAGGAATAGTAATTCGATCAATAGAATAATAACCTCATCTATGAAAATATAAATAAAATTTAGGTATCTTATGAATGAAAATATGATGTATTTATTTCATGGCATAAGTAAATTGTCGGAGTCTGCATCCCACATCAGACTTGTAATCCGATGTGGTCTTTATTATTCCTTATAAAATAACCTCAAGGTCTCCCTTAGAGAGACACCTTGGGTATTCGGTTCACCTTTCTTTATCATTCTACATGGTATCAGAGGAGGTTCTGTAAACCCTACCCCTCCATATCTATTTTTTCCTTTCCCCCGCTGGGGGGCAACCCCTCGGCCTTAGGGTAGTCGGACGCCCCCTCACGCTCTGCTTGTCGCTCTCCGTCCAGCGACGGTCTCCTCCGGGTGCGGTCTCCCGGCTACGTCCGGCCCCCCGCCCTCCCGTGGCGCTTTTCCAGCCGCCCTCCCCGCGACTTCCCGTCTACGTCCGACCCCGCCCCCCTTCGGGGTGCGCTCGACGACGGACACCCCGCTTCCATCACCGAACTCCTCTGCTTCCATTCCCGTCTATGTCCGGCCTCGACGACGTCTTGCCCGCCTGCGACTTCACCCGCACACACCCTCCCTCCTGACGCCTGACGACTCCACGAGCACCTCCACCTCCCGTCGTCGTCTGTTCCTGCGTGATTGTGGTTCCTCCCTCTGCGCGTCGACTCCAGGTGGCTCCTCTGCTCATCGCGCCGTCCAGTTCTGGAGGTCCGCCTCCTCATCCTTCTCCCTCTCGGTGCTACCTTCCTCCGGCGACCGACTACCCCCTTCACCGCATTGCCCAGATCTGGCTGCTGCCTCCCCTGCTCGCTGACCCTCTCTGTGCGCCACCTCCTCGCGCCGACTCTCCTCCCCGACCAGTCTCGTCGGACCCTGCCGATCGGCCCTCTTCCAGCCAAGCCTCGCCTCTGCATCCGGTGCACCATCATCCGGCCCCGCTTGTGCGGCTTTCCCGTTGCTACATCGACCGGCCCCGCTAGTGTGGCATTCCGGGCGCCTCTGACGACCGCCTGCCTGTGCGGCTTTCTTGACGCTCCGTCGACCGGCACCGCTTATGCGGCTTGACAACCAATCTTTTTCAGCAGCATCATCCATCATCGTTTTGAGGGGGAGCAACAGTCATGACGGTTTATCTTTTTTTTGTTTTGTCTTGTTTTGTAATCAAGCTGGGTATGTCCAGCTTGAGGGAGAGTGTTGGAGTCTGCATCCCACATCGAACTTGTAGTCTGATTTGGTCTTTATTATTCCTTATAAAATAATCTCAAGGCCTCCCTTAGAGAGGCACTTTGGGTATTTGGTACACCTCTCTTTATCATTCTACATAAATAAATGTTTTAAAAATGAAAAATTAAGTGTTGTATTTTTGTAAGTCATAAATATGTAATTATAATTTTATAATTAATTTAATAATTTAAAAGAAAATGTATTTTCATGAAATTTATTCATAAATTAATATTTTGTTGTCTTATGATTATAACATAATTTTACGAGAGCTTAATTAATTTTTCGAAGTGTTATAAAATCAGTTATAATTTTAAAATATTTATTTTTTCAGTAAATGATGATTTTAATTAAAAATTAAATTTCTCATATTTAAAAAATTATTTTCATAAAATGAAGTTTATTTTTGAATTCCACATGTCGAAAAATGGTTGGGGTGAATTTTTGGGATTTTTCTAAAATAGTTGAATTTTTGGTGAATAGTGAAATATGGTAATTTACGGTATTTAAATTATAATCCAAATACATGAATTAAAACATCATGCATGATGTAAGCACTATAATCTCGAACTCCCCTTCATTATTTTAATATATTTAGTGATAATGGTCAAACTATTCACAGTCTTGAATCAAAATAATAAACTACTGAATAAAATAATGAGAAAACATCATTCTCCTCCCCTATAAATACCATCCCTCACCACCTCTTATCCTCACACTTTCCAAGCTTTGACCTTTGTCCAATTTCTGTCAAAACCTCTTCCCAAGCCCATTCCTCACGTCCATGAGCTTTTGGTCTCATCAAAAGATCAAACTCTTTGCCCTAAGGAGGTTCTCAAGGAGTAGAAAATCAAGAGCTAAAATCATCATTTTTAATTTCTTTTCGATTTCATTTCTTTTCTTATTCTCCCCTCACCTCCACTTAATCAAGTGACATGATAACTTCAATATCTTTTATATACTGGAATGCTATTATGTTAATGTAATAATTCATCTTCAAATCTCTTTCCTTTTTCTTTTATTCTAAAAATGAAAATATCATCCGTGATGTGTCAATTTACCGACACCATGGACGATGCGTTTTCATTTTTCAATACCATCTTCAAGGCTGGTCATAAAACCATCATTATGATTAAATAAGATTGTATTATATATATTATAAGTTATATAATGTTCTGGAATCAATATATAAATATGATATTAAATAAATTGATGAGTTCATGATGGTCGTAAAATACGTCAAATAAATTAAATCATTTTCATTAAATATTTATCTAATGATTCATCTTCATACCATATAACCAAATGATGTATAAGATCATTTAATCTTTTAAAAGTTCATTAATAACATATAATTTCAATTCTCGATAACTATTCCAATTTTACATGAACTTCCATACTCATATACAAGCGAACCGATCATGAAAACCAAAAAAACGAACACTCCCGAACGACGAAATTGAATATTATAACCCATAAAAAAGATCATAAATGAACTTAATAAAATTATACTAAATCAAATACATATAGAAAAGGTTCTGAATTAATTAATTAATGAATTTAATTTGATTATCCAGGACATTAAGTTCAAATGCAGAACACTTTCGGACATAAGGTAAGAGATTTTTTCCGAACCTCCATTTTTTCTCCGGGTTACGCTTTCTCTCTCTACCCCAATGTAACTCTTCATTCTTTTTATATATTTTTTCTACATTCTGTGTATATGTTCCAAACTCATGTATCCAGATCAATACATCTTTCTTTGACAGAGAAATACATGTTTTAATAAGCTTTCCTTTTCAATTCTTTCCGATAAGCAAGTCTGATTAAAGAAAACTTTCCGATTTCTTACCTATTTTCAAGTGCACTCCATAATCTGTTTTAAGCCACCATTATTTTTCTAAAATCACTCATTTTAACATAAAATTATCTTGGTTCAACTCTGGTTTTATACAGACAATTATGTCTTTTTCGTTTTACAGAATCTTGAAAATTTTCCCTTAAACTGCATTAAAACGTTTTATTCCTAAAGTTTCTTAAAAACTCTTTTTATATGTTTTCATTTTAGTTTGACATCACTTATCATGATCTATGCCTATTTTTCCTTATGAATGTCCATTTTAAATCCATTCTTTCATGGACACCATCATGATATTTCTTTTTGATATGCCTTTTGACATGATTATGATACCCAATTATTTCCATGGGTAAATGTATGATTTTTTATGTGACACGCATATTCATGAACATGTTATGATGGGTGCATCCATATATCGCTCTAATGCATTGGGTAATGTTTAGTCTCACGAGAGGTCATGTGCAACGGTTTTGGTGGTTAGTCTTGACTCATACTACATGTGTAATGAGCCCTGACTCATGCTTATGTCATGTTTTATGTTGCTGCCGCATTATTATGATTCCATGATTCCATGATCCCATGTTATATGTTTATCCATGTTCCATTTTTTTTGTATCATGTTATGCCTTCTAATCCATGTGTTATGCTTTATTCTTATGTTTATTCTCATACTGAGTTTTTTATCTCATCCCTTTGTTCATGTATTCCTGAGGTTATCCTATACAGATGTAAGGATTCAAAGGGTTTTAGGAGCTCATTATGAAGATAAAATAAAAGATGTTTTTATTTTGGTTCCATGTTTTCAGTTTTATGTACCTAATCTTTCAAAGACACTAGACTTTACGATCATTGATTAAGGCTAATTATGCTTAAAATCATACAATAATATGTGTACAAGGTTAAGGCTGTTATATAAACCATCTTAATCTAATCTCAGTCATCTTCTCGTTAATCGGAGTCACTCCAATTTTCTCTCGAATACATTCCTTTCCGATCCTATTCATCTTAGTATGTTCACATGTCCATCTTAACATTTTCATTTCTGCTAACCTTATTTTTCGTTCAAGATGTCTCGTCAAAGACCAACACTCACTACCATATATAATAGTTTTGACATGTCATATTATATTCGATTTTGAGATGATTTTTGAACACTTGTCATGTAGGTGACATGCATTTTTGAATATGGGCAGGTATCATCCGGACAAGAATGTTGACAACCCTGAAGCAACTGAGCTGTTCAAAGAGGTTGCATATGCTTACAACATCTTGTCTGACCCAGAGAAAAAAAGGCAATATGATACATCTGGCTTTGAGGTGGGTTTATTCTAACCAATCCCATGATAAACACGTGGTATATGCCTTTCCTCTAATTTACTCTGGGTTTTTAGAAATTTCCGAGTCACTTATTTTATGCTCTATTTTGATTTTTTGCTATTGAAGTGTATGAAAATATCTTCCCAACAAGCTAAATCAAACGAATTGAGACTGTTTTAACTATATATTTTCTTGGATTGACTGATATCAATATCAGTTCTGTTAACACAACTGTGTGCCTGTACTTTGTTGCTAAAATGCAAAGTAGCTCTTCTATCATAGAAATTATTCTCAAATGCTATATGTTGATAATTGTCTTTGCTTTTTGTGCACTATTTGGAAATTTCCTTTCTATCTTGCAGTCTTCAAAGCGCAGTCTTTGCTCAGAGAAGCTAAAGTTGTATCGAAGGATTTCCATGCATCTATTTTAATTATTCAGTTTTTCATTTTAATGTTTATTCTTCCGCACTGGATTTATTCTTTGTTTAGAGCTCGAAATGCTCTTTAATTTTTAATCAAATCAACCCTTATTAGCTTTTGGAATGTATGTGCACTGAGAGTTGTACAATGTAATAAAAATAGCTTTTGCAGCATTTTATTGTTTAAACTAAAATATGAATATGAACGCTAATATTTACGCAGGGTTTTTGAAAACTCGTCTCTTTTTCTTCCACATCCTTATTGGTCATTATCTACTCTCTTTTCAACTCTTGAAATTTCATCCTTTCCAGTGAGTTTAATAATTGATTGTTAAATTAGTCAGGGTCTTGATGCTGATGGCTTGGATATGGAAATTGACTTGTCTAATCTCGGAACAGTCAATACAATGTTTGCAGCACTGTTTAGGTGATTGATGTGTGAGAATTATCTGTTATCTTTTTTAATGTTCATCTTTTTTTAGTTCCTCACTGTCCTTGAATTTTAGCAAGTTGGGTGTCCCTATAAAGACCACAATTTCTGCCAATGTTCTTGAGGAAGCTTTGAATGGAACTGTCACTACCAGGCCTCTTCCAGTTGGAACATCTGTCAGTGGAAAGGTGCCTGCCTTTTCATTTTATTATTATTTTTTAGTTTTTTTTAGCAATATTGCTAATGGCTTGCAGATGCTTTGGTCAAGTAACCTGCATGTCATGGCAGGTAGAAAAGCAAACTGCTCATTTTTATGGTGTCACTATTAATGAACAACAAGCTGAGTCTGGGATTGTAGTCAGAGTAATCTCAGCTGCTCAAAGCAAATTCAAGGTGCACTAGCTTTTTTAACACACACAAACTTCAACACACAATCTTCTTTATGGAGTTCAAATTCTTGCTTGCTATTATTGTTAGGTCAGGGAAAATGTTTTACATGCTTGCATGTACCCATAATTTTTATGGGTAGCTGATAGGACCTGCTAGAGCAGGCTTCTTTGTATAGAAATATAAGGAGGCTGTTGCAGCCGAATTACAGAGAATTATAGGGGAGAGAAGGAATGCGAGACAAAGGTGAGAGAAAGAGAGAGAGAGACTTCGAGAGGCTCCTCAGCGCTCCCGCCCAAGCCACACTGGCCGAATTGCTCCCAAAGAGCTCCCAAACAGAATAATTCCCCCCCTTCACTCCAGCCCCCAGCCTCCCTTTATAACAACTCCAGCCCCCCTTTAGTTTCCCACGTGCCTCCAGTTTGTTAGGCTGTACAGTGCCCCCCCTTCCAGAATATTCTTTCCAGCTGTGGCTAGCCTGACTCCTTGCTGTATCCCCCTTCTAGAATACTCTTCTAGGTTGTGAACAGCTGTCCCGGTCCATATCAGTAGCGGGCAAGAGAATCAATGTTGCTAGACTTGTCGCCTTTCATCATTCTTTGTTTTGATTTCACAAAACATTTTATCGTGTTCAACAATTTTGCCAAGTGTTTCAGAAGATTATATTTTTAGTACAATGAGAAATCTGTGAGTGGTCAGTTTTCTTTGGGATAGTCTGGAAATTTGCGAAGTATCCAATTCTTTCTAAGATGTTTAAGTGTGCTGTAAGTGATACTTTAAGTATTTAAAACTATCAGGCCTACACGAAGATGTTTATGAAGTATTGCATAAGGAGATTAATGGAGCATTGTGTTAACAAGAGTTCTTATTAAATATCATTTTAGACAACGATTTATAAAGCACTGCATAAGAAAAGAACATATGCGTTTCGACAAGCATGTTGAATGAATGACACATGAACATGCAAATTTTTTTTGCTGAGTACTGAAGAAGTGGATGGTACCCTGAGGCATGTATGCCATTTATTAAATCCCACTTCATACACACCCTCAAGACTAGCTCATGCGGCAAGGATGAGGTGGGGTGTTTGGGTAGGTTTGGGGTCAAACTCCGGTGTAATGTAAAAAATTTCACTTCACACACAATGGGAATTGTGTGGCATGCAAGATGCATGGAGATAAGGATAAAATTGGCGAAGTGCGGAGTAAAAACTTTTTCATGAGCTGTAGTGACTCACATATGTACTCAACTAAAAGGAAGTGTCCTTTGGTCTTGCAAATTTGTTAAGGTGAGGATATCACGTTGTGGCTTATACAAACTCAACCAGTTATGTGCTGCAATGGCTGACAGAAATTTGCTTGTTTTTTGACATGTGTCTAAATTTTTTATGCAAGTATGGATGTCTGTCTTCTTCAATACATCTAACAGGCAAAATCAAAAAAAGGCCAGTATTCGTTTTAAGCTATCATTATTGAATATCTAACTACCACATTTGTTGCAAGGCTAATTATGGAAGATCAGGATTAATGAACGGTAATGAATCAGAGGAGTGTCTTAATATTCTGAGAACCCTAGATTGGTAAGTAGCTTTCTGACATTTTACTTTTTGTGGTCTTTGAAAATTCTCTCAGCACTCCTTGAAGATTATTCAAGTTCTAGAGATCTGCAACAACCTGGAGTTTATTTGTGTGATTTGATTTGTTTAAACAAAACTGGGACATGTGAATCTTCATCAATAAAATCAACTAACCTTCATGAAGTCAAACATCAATGTTTTTTAAGTCCTATCTTCATGGCTTTGATTTGATTCTCTCACAGTGTTTCTTTCTCATTGAAGAACACAATCTGTTGTGATTTGGGTAGCTAAAGACTTAAACTAAGTGATTGGCCATATTTAGTAATGATTTTTGAGATCTTGATAAGGATCTTGCATTTCTAATTATGGGGATAGGAATCCTGTACCTGTAAACAACACATTATAGCGAAATGCTTTGATTGAGGATATCTCAAAGAAGAGTGGATGTAGGGTTTTACATCGTGCTTGAACCACTACAAATCTTGCATTCTCTGTGCTTGTTTTTGTTTTGCTTTATTCCACTTCATTTTTTAAACAAGCATTTTGGTTTTAAATTTTTTTAACTATTAATTTACCTTGGCAGGGAGGTGGTGGGGTGTTTGGGTAGGTTTGGGGTCAAACTCTGTGTAATAATTTTTTTTTCACTAAGAATAAAATTGGTGAAGTACAGAGTAAAAACTTTTACATGAGCTGTCGTCGATCTGAAGCTTTCCGCCGTTCGTGGTCCGCTCGGGTAACCGATTCCGCCGCAGATCTGGAGCTGCCCGCCGACTCTCGTCGTCCGCTATCAGATCTGGAGCTGCCCACCGACTCCCGCATGACAACCCTCGACGACTCGCTGCCCCTCCCGCTTCTCCCGTCATGCGTCCTTGTTGCGCGCTCCTTCTGGATGGGTGCTATGCAAGATCCTGCGAGTGTTGCCACTTCCCAGACCATCAAGGAGGAGGCAGATTCATGATCATTTTTTTGGTTGGCATAATATTTTTCTGCGACTGCTGTTGTGCACGTCTTCCCTGGCAGACGCCCACATCTGATATGTCCTCTAGCTGCGCTCCAGTTTTTTCGTCATCAGATCTGGCTGTCCAGCCCTCTCCTCTGCCCATTGATACAATCCCACTGTCCCTGCTAGACATTCGAACAATGTCCCGTCTTGTGCTCCTGACCCGACCATTCCTGTTAAGGCTCTATCCGGCTATTCCTGTCGGTGCATTCTCTTTCCAGCTATTCCTGCTGGTTCTGCATGATGAGCACTGGTCTAGGGTTGACACATCTTTTTCAGCAACATCTTCCATCATCCCCCATTTTCATCTCGAGGGAGAACTGTGATCATGGATGATTTTTTTTTCGTCTTGTTTTGTAATCAAGCTGGGTATTTCCAGCTTGAGAGGGAGTGTTTGCAGTATTTCTTGTTTGATTTGTTTTCTTTAATTATGTATCCAAGCTAGGTAGACCTAGCTTGAAAGGGAGTGTTGGAGTGTGCCTCCCACATCGGACTTAAGTATTTTGTTATCTCTATAATTCTCTATAAATAAACTCCAAGACCTCTCTTTAGAGGCATTTTGGGTATTGAGTCCACCTCTCTATCATTCTACAATAGTGAAATGTTTTGATTGAGGATACGTCAAAGAAGAGTGGATTAGGGTCTTACATTGTGCTCAAACCACTACAATTTTTGCATTCTTTGTGCTTGTTTTTGTTTTGCTTTATTCCACTTCATTTTTTAAACAAGCATGTAGAAGTTGAATCCCACAATTTGATAGGTTCCCGTACCAACAATAACACCTGAACATTGTATATAGAATGAGCCGAACCAGAATTACAGATGGGAGGGGAAAAAGGAATGGAAGACAATAGAAGAAAAATCGAGAGGCACTGGTCTCCCTAACAACCGTGCCCCCCCAGCATATTCCTTATAACCACCCCAATTGGCCCACATCATATTCTCCATATATTCTATTTCTTCCAACTACTTCCCCCCTCCAACAATTACCCTAAAACTCTTATTCATTTCAGGTGGGATAACTGGTCTCTATCACTGCCGCCCTCTTAAAATTCACCTTGTCCTCAAGGTGACAAACATGATGAAGATCTGATGCAACCCCCAATTCGGTGCGTTGTACGTCGAATGCGCATCGCCATAGTGAGAAACTAGGGCCGACCTTCTGGTGGCACGTAATTCCAAGCAATTTGCTAGAGGGTCCTTTTTGCTTCATGGTTCTGGAGAAATTGATGGTGATGCACCCCTTTAGCCCATAGTCTCCAGGTAATCTCCCAAATGGTTCGCCCTGCTTTAGTGTCCTGTAGAAACTGAGCGTGCACCCACTTATAACCCACTTATAAGATACCCTCTAAGCAATTTCCTAGATGGTCCTCTCGGCTTCGTGGCCCCACAAAAGGTCGACTAATGTGGCATACTGTTTCAGATCATGAAAAGACACAATTGCTCAGATGTTCCAGCTCCCCATCCACACCAGTGTCCCCATGACGCTAAGGCCCACACAACACATGCTAGAGTTGTTGGTTGCAGCACCCTGCTGCAGAAGGGGCAACTGCGTATAAAACCCATGTTGCGTAAAGGTTCATTGTGGCTGTGGAAAAGCCTTTCGTTGCTGCTGCGAGAGAGTCCCCTGGTGGTGTATCTTCTTCGTTCGCTGCTCTGGGCTGGAAAAGAATTTTAGGAATTCCACCAGGTCCCCCATCTCCCGTGTGGATGATGTCGCATGACAACATCCCAAACTGCAGCGCATCCTTGATATGACGTGCACGATGCGCTGCTGGGAAGAAGATGAGTCTGGGGAGTGGCCAGGTGAATGAACAGTCGCCCCTGCGTTGCGTTCCTGTACCCCCATAACACCTGACACTACTGTAGGCATTGTTGTGTCAGGCCGGCCCATGCGATGCCCCATCTGTTTCGTCTCCTTATCGTCTGAGTCCCCTGCTTGTGCCTTAGGAGATGTGGTCGGAGTTGATGGAGACTATCGCCGAAACTTCATGTTGTAGTGGCAGCTTCACCGTTGGTTGAGGGATTGCAGCAGTTGGCCCGCTGAAACGCTCCAGGAATTCCTCTTCGAGTCGTTAGGAATTTGCCAGATAGTGCAGCTCAGCTTGCATAAGCCATTCCCAAGGATCAACACCATACGAAATTGGTAGCTCGTCCCGCCTGCCGATTGATGTGTGGTTGAGAAAGATCGGGTCTCGTGCGGCCCAGGTCGCATTCTTCTCAGGTGATGTTGGGCGGGCAGAGCCATCCCCGACGGTGCCCGATTTCACATAAAGTAGCGTCGGACGAGATTCATCTAAGGGTCGTTGCTTCTCTAGACAGAGCAATATGAATTTGCGGAATTTCTGTTGCTCGGCCAAGTGTTGGTCCCGACATTGCTGGCCTTGGCTAAGGTCGTGGAGGCATTGATGGAGGGTCGCGATTGTTGCAAACTACTCAGTAAGAGATGTCTCCATGTGGTCTATTTGTTGCTCTGTGGCGTCCAAGCGCGAGTGATTGCGAGCCTCCATGAAGTGAGTGGAAAGCTCGCCGCCTCCTGTATTATATTGTGTGTTTTTTTTTGGCAGCGGAAATTTACCGGTGCGAAATAAACGGCGAGACCGCCTCCTGTGCGACCAGAAGGTCCAGGCGCTGCACAACTCTGTCAAAGGCGAGAATGGTGTGTCGTTTCCGCACTCTGGAAACTTCCCTCTCGACGTGCGATGGCGAAACAAAGCCAGTGTGGTCCTTTTACCCGTGCATGTGCCTCCCTCCCCTGAACGGCTCCTGGGAAAACTCATTGTAGCCATTTCAAGAAGAAGACCGGCGGTACAAACCTCCCTCAAACGAAGCCCCAACAGTGTGTGCCTCCTCGTGAGCCGAAAGAGATCGTGCTGCACAAATGGTGTGATTCGGCGGCAGGTCGACGTTACTTCTGTAGCGGTTGTCTCCTGCGAAGTCGACGACGATTGGCGATGTGTCCAATCGTCAAGAGAAACCGACGCGTTTATTTCAGTTGCGTTACCTCATGGCAGAACCAGAACAACCGGCTTTGATGAAGATTGCAATAGGTTTCCAAGATTACGCATCGGAGATGCGGAACCGGATGGTGCGCGCCGGCAGGCCGAACCAAATGATAGGTTCCTGTACCCGCAATAACACCTGAACAAAGGACTTTTGTATATAGAATGTGTAACGACCTAAAGTTTCATTAATGGAAATCCCTCTTGATCTAATTAAATGTCTCTTTATGTAAAATGTTTATATAAAATGTCAACTTCTTTGGTTTTATGTTAAGAATTTTGACCGTTGCTATTATAGCCGTTGAACAGTGATCACATGATTAGTATAAATATAGGGCTTTAACAAATCCATTTTACTCAGACAAAAGAAGCGATGACCTCATCCAGTAGAATTGCTCCATACGAAGCCCATTTGTTGGAGCTCGGAAAAGAGGTGGCGTCCTTGGGTTTCGCTCTTGACCAAGCCCAAGCTGAGCTTCATCATGTCAAGCTCGAACGAGACCGTTTACGGGAAAAGTGGAAGTTGATAGAGATTATCACTCGAGCGATGTTATCCGAGCCACCCCAAGAGTCTGTCACCATCGCACACCTTACCCTTAGGTCTTATGCGGCTGTTTTAAGGGGTTATGTAACAAATCGCTAGTAATATGTTCATGTATATTATTTTTTTTGTATATAATAATGAATATACCTTCTTGTCATTATTGAAACTTTGTAAATAGTTTTTTTTAAAGCACAAATAGTATTTTTTTTAGTTAATATTCAGCTAAGAAATCTATTTTGATGAATTAATGAATTTTTGAATTAAATAATATTTTAATAAAATATTATTATTATTATTAAATTAATCTTTATTAAATATAAATGATCTTATAATTTTATGAATGCAATTGTAATTTTATTAAGGTTTAAAAGCCGTTTTTGTCAAAACCCGTGAATTTTCGATAAATGTCGGTTTTTATTTTAAAATTGAAAATTAACATATTTAGAAAATTATTTAGATAAAATAAATGTTATTTCTGGAATCAGGACGTCGAAATTATTCAACGGTGAATTTTTCATAATTTTTTGAGATAGTCAAATTTTTGGGTAAAAATTAAATACCGTTTAAATATATAATGTGTTTTATGACATCATAATGACCCAATAGTGATGTAATAAAATACTATAAGCTTTATGTTCGGCCAATATATGTTTTACCATTAAAATAATCTGATTTTGGGTTTGTTTGGCTTATTTTACAAAGCATTAATAGACCCCTCAAGACTTATTAAACATCTTGTCTTTTTAAATTATTTTCCATGGGAGTGTGACTCACCTCCACATAAGTAACCCCATTATTTTAAGAAGTTCGGACTTTGGCCTTATAAAATATTGTTTTCCTCTTCCCTTTGCCAAAAACCATGAGCTGATTTGTGGTTTGGATTAGTTTAATGTAAGGGGTCCCAAACCTAAATAATAAAGAATTCAATCACTTTTCCTATATAAACCCACCCAAGCTCCCACTTCCTCCTCACTCAAAGCCTTTGGAGTTCATCTAATCTCTGCCCTACTCTCTCTAGAATCCTCCCAAGGTGCCCCAAGCTCCCAAGAAGTCTCTCTCAAGCCTCTCTCAAGCCTCTCTCAAGCCTTTGGAAGCACACTTCCAAGTAAGAGTTTTTTCTTCCTTTCTCATTTTTGTCCAATTTTCTTTAAATTGTTTTGCCCTTTTAATTTCAATTATGAATGTTGGGGTATGGTTTCGCACCTCCCTCATACTGCCCTCTTTATGTTTGAATGATGGGAGACCCCTTTCTCTCTCATTAAATGCCTCCCATGTACACCTGTTACTATGCCTAAATTCCGAAAGGAACTTCTCTCTCCTCATTTACATTCAAACAATACTTTTGTATCATGAATCTAAATTCCATTACAATTGTTGGGACATATATCTATATGACTTCCTTACTCTTCATTACATGTAAATATGATGAGGAACCCCTTTCTCTCTCATCAACCATTTTTATGAATTCTTATGTCACGCTGTTACGTTGCCGAAATCGCACCGATTTTTTAAGCCAATGCCATTGTGTAGTGAATACCATACCTATTTTTCCGTCAAGGGTATTCACCTTTATGCACATTTACTTATTGATTTTAAAGTTTCATGTATGAATTCCACATTCCTTTATCGTGGAATAAATGATTATGTTTTATGAATCCATGTTTTATGATCCATGTGACACACTTATGCATGAAATGAAATGTTTAAGAAGGGTGCACCCTTATAGAGCTTCAATGCATTCGGTAAAGTATAGTATCATGATACGTCATGTGCAATGAGTGTTGACTCATGCTAATTCAAGTGCAACGAGGGTTTACTCGTGCTTCATGTGCAATGAGGATTTACTCATGCTCCACGTGCAATGAGCCTTGGTTCATGCTAATTCCATGTTAAGTGTTGTTGCCACATTTCCATGTTATGATTATCATGCTTTATCATGCCTTTATGTTCATGTTTCTCTTATGCTCTATTGATATGCCTATTATCTAACATGTATTGTACTCCTCATGTATTTCATGTTTATTCCCTTACTGGGCTTTATAGCTCACCCCTTTTCTTATACATGTCCTCAGGTTATCCCATGCAATGCTAAGTACGAGAGAATGTAGTGGTCATGTAAAGGAAGTTTTCAATAAAGATGTTGTATTTCATGTTTTGAGTTGTTATGTAATGATCCTAAGCCCCAAAGACACTAGACCTCTCGATCTTCCATGTTGTATCAAGTGAATAGTTTATGTAATAAATCATGTTTAATTTGTAAAATAAGCAGGGTTGTCATAGAATGAGTCGAACCATAATTACAGATGGGAGGAGAAGAAGGAATGGAAGACAAGAGAAGAATCGAGAAGCACTAGTGCTCCCTAGCCCAAGCCACCGCTGGCCGAATTTGTGCTTGTTTTTGTTTTGCTTTATTCCACTTCATTTTTTAAACAAGCATGTAGAAGGTGAATCCCAGAATCCGTACCTCCTAAATGAGGCCAAGTTATATTTATAGATGAAGATAAAGATACAAGTTGAAACATAAATAAAAGCCAACCTGTTGACCTAGTCAAACCTTTGACCTTCGACTCATCTTAAATATCTAAATACCCTAAATGTCTAAATACTCTTAACACCCCCCTCAAGGTAGGTTTACTTAGCTTGGATACATAATAAAAGAAAACAAAATAAATACTCCTGATACTCTTCTTCAAGATGGACATACCTAGCTTGCTACTAGAAAATGACAAATTTGATGTGCGTTGTCCGGTGAATCCCACCCGCTTGTGTGACTCCATCTTTCTCTATGACTTTGCTCACCCATACTGATGACGACTAGTCCTTGAATATGCCGGATGAAACGGTGATTGATGAGCTGTCTCAAAACAACCATGTGGAACGACGCTCACTGCGTGGACCAAACGGCCGGGTGGAACGACGTTCGCCATGCGGACCCAAAGCGCCGGGTGGAACGATGTCCGTTCTGTGAACCCAAAGCGCTGGGTGGAACGATGCCTGTTTTGCGAACCCATGAAGGCCGGGTGGAACGACGTCTCTCATGCGAACCCAAAAGGAATCTTGTGGTCGAAGATAACTCTAGCAAATGATAGAAAGTAATTTTGGACGTCATTATAGGTGGTATAGAAAAGCCGGGCTGCCACGGAAAGGACCGACGAAGGTCCGAGCAACAACAAATAGGTTCGACGGTGATGGTGATCTGGGCTGTAGAAGTGGTGCGTTGAACTTGTGTGTGGTGTGGTTGGGCAGCTAGAGGGGTGGTGGCTGGAGTTGCGACTGGCTAGGTCGACGACACCAACTTCAATAAAGGGGATGGATACGCCTAGCGGGAGGGGGGCACCGATTGTGAAGATGGCCTTTAGCCATGAAGGTTGCCGCCCCCTTAGGGGTAGTACACATGACGAGCGCCATTTCACCCGACCTTCTTGGATCTGAATGGTGGCCGTTGTATCACCCAGCCTTATTGGGTCCGCAATGTGGGCGCCATTTCACCCGATCGTTTTGAGGCCGCTTGTCGGTCTCCATTGTTGCGGAATCGTCGAGAGACGCAACGACAAAAACGAGAAAACGAAAGAAAGCAACAAGAACAAAGCGATTTACGTGGTTTGGGAATAATCCCTACGTCCACGGGAGAGGCAGAATTTCACTAAATCGGGAGCACAAATTATAGAGTTTTTTTTGGTAGTAACCCTAGCCCAAAAATGGGCTATAAAACAATGGAGAAGACGATCACTGTTCGAAAAGTGAGTCCGCGTCGCTACAGTGAACGACGACCAGCTTTGTCAAAAAGCGCTACAGTGACTGCCGACTGGAAGCCAAAAGTGCTACAGTCCAGTTGACCCCGAAGTCCGCACTGCTACAATGCCTTTCGGTGTCGGTCGGTCAGCTCCGCTATAGTGGTCAGAGATGCTACAGTGCCGAAAAATTGGACCGGGGGCCTTCTGCCCCCCGGAGCAGGGGCGCGTTGCCCCTGCAGCCCCCAACGAGCTCACCGCGGAGCTCGACCCGCGACAGTTGCGGGCCACAAGCATTCGGCCCAACCGGATCGGGCTACACCAATCCAACATCCATTTCATCTGGCAACTTCTAGCACTAGTCATCAACAACACAAGAGTTCTTTGATTTCCCTATTCTCTAGCAACAATTAGTTAATACTCAAACGCAATCATTTATATCGTGAGGGGGCACTCATGCAGAGGAGGGCAAAGCTATACAAGCAGGGGACACAACCAAATGTTCTTATTATTGTCATTTTATGTAATTAAGCTTTTCATGTCCAGCTTTAGGGGGAGTATTAGTGACACGACCCAACCCACCTGGGCCCCGCCCCGAGCTAACAGAAAGCCGAGTGCATCACCCCTAGCCCACCTACAATAGGTCAGGGGTTGGTGACTCGCACCAAATAGGTATATCACACAATATGGGAGGCCTTATGATGAGAATCAAGGTGCACATGTGCATTGAAGGAATGAAAGTGGGCATGGCACGGTGGGTGGAAAGCGCATAATTGCACAAGGCCTGTTGCAAGGAATTGGAGGCTCAATGACGCGAGAGTGGATTAAAAGAATGAAGGCCTTACATGGATCAATCATGAATATCCAAGGGGAGGCCAAACACTTTTGCTTGGGGGAATCATCCGAGCCTATAATTACACTAATTAAGGCCCAAACTTGCTTTTAAAAGCCCAACCCAAGGTGTGCTTGAATTTCAAGCCCACTCTCTCAAATGAATCTTCAAAGTCAAAGTTAGGGCATTAAATTTCAAAGGTGGTGGACTAGTTGTCTTAAGTCTTTTTTAGGTGTATTATTTTCAAAAGGGTTGTGCTGGTTGTCTTTTAAGTCTTGGCCAAGTGCAACACTCTCAAAAAGCATGACATTGTCTTTTTTGACTACGGAAAACTAGACATCTAACTATTTTATCTCCTCTTTGGCTATAAATAGCCACCTCATTATACTCTTGAGATATGATGAATGAAAGTATTGTTACTATGGTGGGTTTTGCTTGAAGCCTTCATGTTTTTGCTTAATTCTTCGACTTATCAAAGGATTGACCATCCTTTGTGGTGTATTGAGGCTAGAGTTCTTGGATACAAGTTCTCTTTGGGTTTTACCTCGATCATTTTTCCCATCCTCATTTTCACCATGCATACACCACTCCTTTTTTTCTTGTGAAGATCCGAGAGCTCGACACAGAAGCGTTGGACAAGGTTCCTAGGACGTTTTCTAGCGGTTCATGGGCCGCGTATCATTTGGTATCAGAGCTCACTTGCAAGAAATCAAGTTCTAACTTTCACACTCCTATTTTCATTTCTCTTTGAATTGGGCTCATTTTTCGGTTTATTTTCTACACTTACGAGCATCATTTCCTTGTCATTTTGGATGAATAATAGTCATTCTTATAGTTCAAAAGTCAATCTTTATTCTTCATCTGGAATCACCGAAATCCAAGCTATAAATCGTGAGATATAGCGGATTCAATTCTTGTGATGAATTCTGCAATTTTAAAATTCGTGCGTCTCACACTTTGAATTCATTTGGAGTTTCAAATTATTGCTTCTCCCACATACACAGGCTGAAAATTCATTTTGTTGTGGTTGGCTATTGTTAAAAATAAAAATAAAAAAAAGGCTAAATTTTTTTGCAACATCTTAAATTCGACGTCCCATCATCATTTTCTTCATCTGTTTTCATTCCCATTCCCACGTTTTTCCTCTTCAATCCTTTTTGAATTTTATTTTTGAATTCTAGTTTAGGATTGTCACATTTCAATGATCCTTTAGATTTGTTGGAGTTGAGTAAGAGGTCTATAAGAAGCAAGTGAAGTGGTAAAAGACAAAAGAGTTCTATTTTATTAGAAAAGCCAAATTTGAATGAAACACGAGGGAAGACTACTTTTGAGCATAAACATGCAAGGGAGTGTGTGGTGTCCATATTTCTTTCTCTTTAAATTTTCTTGCGAATGGTGGAAGCGAGTGACACCAATAAAATGGACATTAAGATTGTAGATTGGGAAAACCCCCTTACCTTCAAGGTGAGGCAGATGCCTTCTTTTATAGATTGAGAAAGAGGAATACACAAAGGAGTATTCCGATGTGGGACTCAGAAATACCCATAATAATAAAAAGAATAAAAAGAGGGTTTAACACCCCCCCTCAAGCTGGACATGCCCAGCTTGGACAACGAGTCCCACAAAAAATGACATCATACAAGACCAGACACACCCCCCCTCAAGCTGGGTTGCAGATGCGGTGGATGCCCAGCTTGGAACTGAGTGAGGCTAGGCGAGCTCCTGGGAGGCCTTTGGTGAAGATGTCAGCAAGCTGGTCTGCCGTCGGAATGTGGCTAAAACTGACATGATTGTGCTCCAGGTGGTGTCGAAGAAAGTGGCAGTCCACCTTAATATGCTTCGTGCGTTCATGGAAGACGGGATTCGAAGCAATCTTGGTGGCTGCTTGATTGTCACACCAGATGTGAGCAGATGTCTGCTGAGGAAAGCCAAGCTCTTGAAGGAGTTGGCGAAGCCAAATGATCTCAGTAGTGACGGTGGCCATGGCACGGTACTCAGACTCCGCACTGGATCGGGAGACGACAGTCTGTTTCTTGCTGCGCCAAGAGACGAGGTTGCCTGCCAAGAATATGGCAAACCCAGAAGTAGATCTCCGAGTAGCAAGACAACCGACATAATCAGCATCACAAAAGGCCTTAATATGCAGATGAGGATGTTGAGAGTAGCGAAAACCACGGGCAAGATCTCGCTTGATGTATTTGGCGACGCGGATGACAACATCCCAATGTGAGGTGGTCGGATGCTTCATAAATTGACTCACTTTGCCAACAGCATAGGCAATGTCGGGACGAGTCATGGTAAGATAATTGAGTTTACCCACTAGTCGACGGTACCACTCTGGATGTGGATACAGTGCCGAGGAGGAATAAAGAGACCGTTCCCCAGGCTCCAGAGGAGTGTCGACAGCAGTGGCCTGTGTCAGCCCAGCATCCTGCAGAATATCCAACGCATACTTCCATTGACAGAGGGAGATGGTGTCCGAAGAATAGGAGACCTCAATGCCTAGGAAGTATGTGAGAGCACCGAGATCCTTAGTGTGGAAGTGCTGGTGAAGATGCCCCTTGAGATGGGTGATAACCGCAGAGTCGCTGCCAGTGATGATGATATCATCCACATAAACGACCAATAGAATGCAGTCAGCGGAGATCGTCCTGTAGAACACAGTGTGGTCCTTCATGCTGCGAGAGAGCCCAAAGTCGGGGACAACCGTGCTAAAGCGGCCGAACCAAGCACGGGGAGACTGCTTGAGGCCGTAAAGAGAGTGGTGGAGTCGGCAGACTTGAGACTCAGCGCTGGAGGCACAAAATCCGAAAGGGTGCTGTAAATAAACATTTTCCTCAAGGAAGCCATGTAGGAAGACATTCTTGACATCCAGTTGATGAAGAGACCAATGATGATGAGCGGCCAGAGAGATGAATAATCGAACGGAGGCCATCTTGACAACTGGTGAGAAGGTATCAAAGTAGTCAATACCTTAAATCTGCGCGAAGCCCTTGGCCACTAGGCGGGCTTTGAGGCGATGGAGGGTGCCATCGGGATTCAGCCTAACTATGTAAATCCATTTGTTGCCGACCGCCTGTTTGCCTACTGGAAGGGTGACAAGATCCCAAGTATGGTTTTCTTTCAGAGCCTGCAATTCATCCCGCATTGCTGGTAGCCACCTGGGGTGAGATTTGACTTCACCAACTGTGCGAGGAATAGAAACTGTCTCCAGAGCGGACATACCCCTGTATGAAGATACAAATAGAGGAGTACTCTGGCAGGAGCGAGTACCTTTCCGTAAGGCAATGGGCAAGTCCTCGGGCGGCGGGGCAGGAGCATCGGACGAAGCGGGGATGACGGTGTCATCGGCCGGGACGGGGGATACAGTTGATGGACGATGGGAGTAGACCTGACCAAAATGGGTGTCAACAGGGGTTGACACCGGTGGAGGGTGGATGATGAGAGGAAGATAATCATCGATGGCGGGGTCAGGATGAGGAGAGAGAAGGGAGAACGAAGAGCTCTCAACAAATGCGACGTCGACCGAGATGACATACCGCCGTAGGTCGGGTGAGAAGCAGCGATATCCGCGCTGAGTGCGGGAGTAGCCAAGAAAAATGCACCGAAGGGATTTGGGAGAGAGTTTGGAGAGACCAGGACGTGTGTCACGAACGTAACAGAGACATCCAAATACTCGAAGGGGAAGAGAGTGAAGAGGGAGAGAGGAGAACAAAGCCCGAAAAGGAGTCTCCCCCTGAAGGATAGAGGAAGGAAGACGGTTTATAAGGTAGGTGGCGGTGAGAATTGCATCTCCCTAAAAATGCAGAGGTACCTGTCGGTGGAAAAGGAGGGCACGAGCAGTCTCCAGAATGTGTCTGTGTTTCCGCTCGGCCACGCCGTTCTGCTGGGGTGTATCAGGACAAGAGGTCTGATGAAGGATGCCTTTTGTCTGGAGAAACTGCCGAAAGGGAGTGGAGAGATACTCATGCCCATTATCCGAGTGGAGACATTTTACAGAGATGGAAAATTGGTTTTTGTAGATGGTGAATTCCCCTTTCCTCAATGTGAGGTGGGGATACTCTTTTATAGATGAGTAAATCTAATTACAAGAAGGGTAAGTCAGATGTGGGACTCAGAAATACCCATTTAAACTTAAATGGGGTCCAACACTCCCCCTCAAGCTGGACATGCCCAGATTGGATAGAGTCCCACAAGAAAAAAAAAGAATGACAAGACACAAGACCATCTCATACTCCCCCTCAAGCTGGGCCATGGAGGCTGTGAATACCCAGCCTGGTAGTGAGAGACTCAAGATGAGCTCCTGGGAGACCTTTGGTGAAGAGATCGGCAAGCTGATCTGCCGTCGGGATATGGCCGAAACCGATATGGTGCTGCTCCAGATGGTGGCGTAGAAAGTGACAGTCCACCTCGATATGCTTTGTTCGTTCATGGAAGACGGGATTTGAGGCAATCTTTGTGGCGGCCTGATTGTCACACCAGATATGAGCAGGAGTCGATGCTAGGAAACCGAGCTCTTGGAGAAGATAACGAAGCCAGAGGATCTCAGTAGTGACTGTGGCCATGACTCGATACTCGGTCTCGGCACTCGATCGGGAGACGACAGTCTGCTTCTTGCTGCGCCAAGAGATGAGATTACCGGCGAAGAACACGGCGAAACCCGAAGTAGACTTGCGGGTAGCGAGGCAACTGGCATAGTCCGCATCACAGAAGGCCTCAACATTCATATGAGCATGATGTGAGTACTGAAGGCCACGTGCAGGGTCTTTCTTGATGTATTTGGCAATGCGGAGGACAGCATCCCACTGAGATCGGGTGGGATGCTCCATGAACTGGCTGACTTTACCAACGGCACAGGCAATGTCGGGACGCGTCATGGTGTGGTAGTTGAGTTTACCGACCAAGCGTCAATAGCTCTCGGGATGAGGAAATGGTTCCGAATCGGAATGAAGGGAGCGTTCCCCAGGCTCTAGTGGAGTATCCACTGCGGTGGCTGTGCTCAACCCGGCATCTTGCAAGATATCAAGAGCATACTTGCGCTGACAGAGAGAGATAGTGTCCGCAGTCCGGGAGACCTCGATGCCAAGGAAGTAGGTGAGGGGACCAAGATCTTTGGTGTGAAAGTGCTGGTGAAGATGCGTCTTGAGGCTGGCGATGCCTCTGGAGTCGCTCCCTGTGATGATGATGTCATCAACATAAACCACAAACAAGATACAGCCGTGCGTCGTCGTATGGAAGAAGACTGTGTGATCTTTCATACTCCGAGAGAGGCCAAAGGCTGTGACAACAGTGCTGAAGCGGCCAAACCATGCTCGAGGAGACTGTTTGAGGCCGTAGAGGGAGCGACGGAGACGGCAGACATGAGAGTCGGCACCAGAGGCAGAGAAACCAGGGGGCTGCTGCAGGTAGACTTCTTCGTCAAGAAAGCCATGGAGAAAAGCATTCTTAACATCCAGTTGATGAAACGGCCAGTGATGATGAGCAACCAGAGAGATGAATAGGCGGACAGAGGCCATCTTTGCGACTGGAGAGAAGGTCTCAAAGTAGTCGATGCCATATGTCTGAGCAAATCCCTTTGCGACAAGCCGGGCTTTGAGGCGACAAAGAGAGCCATCGGGATTGAGACGGATCGTGAAAATCCATTTACAGCCGACCGCCTGTTTGTCTGCCGGAAGTGGAACAAGATCCCAAGTATGGTTGTCATCCAGAGCTTGCAATTCATCCCTCATTGCAGCTAGCCACTCGGGGTGAGATTTGGCAATGAAAACTGGTTGAGATGTTAGGGACGAAAGTTCAAGTGATGAATCCAGTTGTGAAGAAGCAGAGATTGCAAATCCGTGCATTATGGGCTTTAACATTTGGAATTATGGTAATTTCTGATCCAAATTGTAGTAAAGTTTTTGATTCTGAAAAGATGGAATTTAGGTAATTTCTTATCCAAGCTGTAGTAAAGATATTGATTCTGATTTTGTGGTTGAACCTCTGTCCTTTGATGAGCTGAATTCTTATTGTGATTAGTTGAGATTGAGTTTACGGCTCTAAAAATTAAATAACAAGCTTGAATGTCTTTTGAATTATTGGCCAATAAGAAATATAAATTGGCAGCTAAAGTACTAAGCCTTAAATCTAGTTCTAGTATCAACCCTTATGTAAGCTAAAAGCTGAGAATGTGCTGGACATTGTGCAAATGCTTGCTATTTGAAAAAGAGGCATATCAGTGGACCTCAATATTTCTTTGTTTCAAAATAGGTCAAATTTGTCCAAATTTTACCTGTGAAGCAGATTTGGCTCCCTATAGCCTTGCTGGTTAATTTGGATGGCCCCAAAGGGATTTGGGGTGCCAAAAACATGAGTTTACTTATTGATTACAGGGTACTTGCCTTTAGAGCTCTAAAAATTCAGGTTTATGGTGTTTGGACAGTAGGTGCTAATGAAATATGACCGTCGATTACAGTTAGTTTAAATCTCTCACCAAAGTTGATGGAGGACGTGTGTATTGGTTCTTAGATTTGATATTATTATTAATGTATATCGCGAATCACATACTTTGATGTATGGATGAAAACTATGACGACGTATGCTTGTGCGAGGTAACATACATTGGATGCGTCATAAGTGATGTGACATTAATTGAATAAGTCAAGAAAAGATTTGCCCCCTTTGAGTTAATGAAAGAAGATATTTCTGGCCATTTGATCAAAATGAAACTGTATGATTAAATCCATGACCATAGTAGTTGATTATGTGTGCATTTCTGGAAGTCAAAGAAATATAAATTAAACATGTAGGGTGATGCCACAAGTATCCATGTTGCTTGATGAGATATCAGTAGACAAAGAGATTATATTACACAGTAGCGTTTATAGGAAGATTGTTGTTGTTGCCACATTAACTTTTTTCTCTGTGTGCGCTTTGAAGTGTTGCTCGACGCTGATCTTGGATTTCAGGTAAGTTCATCTAATGCCATTGAGAAAAAGACTTTGAGGGCCACACACCAAGTGTATCCAGAATTTCATTGAATTCTAGTGAATTTAGTATTACGAATTAAGAATAAATATTATTTTAAGTCGGAAAGGTTAGTCAAGACAAAAGCCCTTACCGAATTAAATAAATACAAACTACAGAAGTCTGAAGGGGTAGTAGTTTTATAAATATCACGTTCCACTAAGACATACAAATCTTGTGGGACCCCCTCTTTCCAAACAAAGGAATTACATGCTACACCTTCATTGGTAAGGCAATCCGCTATTGAATTAGCCTCCCTAAAGGCGTGAGAGATAACAAAATTGATGGAAAGGAGGTCCTCAAGACATCTAATAAATAAATATTTATTTATTCAACAGTTTAGTGAATATATTAATATAAATACTTATTTAGTTATGTGAATATTAAAATAAATATTTATTCGCGAGTTTAGTGAATATAATATTCATTTATTTATTGAACGAATAATATTTATTTGATTAAATATTTTATTATTTAAAGGTTCAATAAATGGAGGATTGACGGGTTGAGATAATAGTCCGATAAAAATGATATATTTTTCCGTGAGTTTAATGCATGTCATGAAATATAATAATAATAATATTATTAGACAAGGAATTAATTAGAATTGTAGGAGAATAAAATGGGAGACCCGAACCCCCTAGGTGTACTCTCTAAAGGAGCCCTTGGGGTTCTTTTATAATGAATAATTAAGACCACACCGGACCTTAAGTCCGATGTGGGATACAGATTCCAACACTCCTCCTCAAGCTAGGTGAACCTAGCTTGGACACATAAAGAAAAAACAAATCAAACTAAAAGGACAAAATAATCAACAGACTGCAAACACTCACCCTCAAGCTGGACATACCCAGCTTGACGACAAAACAAGGCAAAATAGAATAAAAGATAAAGCTGCAAGGCTGATGCTCTCCCTCACGATCGCAGCTCCCCCTTCTGGATGATGGATGGATGATGTCGCGAGCACAGCAGAAGAAACCACACAGACCGGGCCGGTTGACGGAGTGCCAGGAATGCCGCACTTGTGGGGCCGGTCGATGAGACGCCGGGAAATACACGCTAGCACCGGGAAATCCGCACTTGCGGGGTTGGTGACGAGAGGCGGGGATTCCGCAGAATTGTTGTGGGGTTTGGCGGCGCCAAAGGGCCCGGTCCAAGGCGGTTGAAGTGTTGCGCCACGGTGGAGGAAGCAAAAGGGCGTGCTGGCGGCCAGGGATGCGGCAGCTGGGAGTCGTCGGGAGATGCTGGGAGGCGGGGATTCTGCAGGAGGTGCCAGAGATCCGAAACTGGAAGCAGGGCAGCCACTGGGAGAAACTGGAGCTGGCTGCCGGAAGAGGAGCGCAGGAGGGGGGGCTGCCGCAGAGAGAGGTCGGCATGGAAGGAGCAGCGCAAGAGGCGTCGTGTAGGGCGACGCGCAGCGAGGGAGCCGCTGGACAGCAGCAGAGCCATCGGAACTGGCGCACAGAGAGGGGAGGTCGTCCGGCAGGAAGGAGAACCTCCGGAAGGGAGAGGGGAGAGAGATGCTGGCAGGGGAGTAGACGCGAGTGGAGTGCGTCGCAGGAGTGCGTCGCGGCCTACCGTCGGGATCGCGGTAGGGCGCCGAAGGATCAGGCGCACAGGAAGCCGGGGCGACGGGCTGCTTTGCGACGGAGGGGCTACGCCTGGATGATGGCGCTGCAGGGGCCGGGAGTTGTGCAGGGATTCGGGAGCCGGAGGCGCAGCGATTTGAGGCGAGCCGGGAGGAGAGCTGCCTGGAGAGCAGCGGGAGGGCCGTCGTGCGTAGCGGGAGAGGCGGGAGGGAGGGCGACGTTGGGAGGGAAAGCCGTCGGGTGGAGGAGCCGCGAGTCGCGGCAGATGGGGGCGCCGGGAACGCGCGTTGGATCGCGAGCGGGAGACGCCAGGATTGCCGCTGGGAAGAGCGGCCGAGAGTCGTCGCTGGGAAGGGCACCGGACGAGGTTGCTGCGCGGGAGCGGTGCAGGATGGCCGACGCAGAGATATTCGCGCGCAGGGAAGAGGCGGGCTGTCAGGAGGAGGTGCACCGGGAGTGGACAGCGGGAGGAGGGCGATGTCGTAGGGCAGAGTCGGGGTGGCCGCGTAGGGCAGACCTGCGGGAGGAGCCATCGCGCACAGCTGGAAGGGGACTCCGGGGAAGAAGGTGCCAACAGGGGGGGATCCGCCGGGAGCCGCGCGGGATGACGGGGCAGAGGATCGCCGCGGGAGGAACGCTGGAGAGCCGGAAAGAAAGGGAGGTTGGCGCAGGATGCAGGCACCGACAGAGGGGAGAACCGTCGGATGGGAGGGATAGCCGGCAGGGGGGCGACGGGAGATACCTAGGGCTTGCTGGCCATGGAGGCCGTCGCCCCCCAACCGGGAGAAACCCTAGAGGCCGACGGGAAAAAAAAACGGGAGGGTTCGAGATTAATTTCTCTCTGATACCATGTAGGAGAATAAAATGGGAGACCCAAACCCTCTAGGTGTACTCTCTAAAGGAGCCATTGAGGTTCTTTTATAATGAATAATTAAGACCACACCGGACCTCAAGTCTGATGTGGGATACAGACTCCAACAAGAATAGATATTTCATAAAGGGCCATTGAACAATTATCAAATATTAACCCTAAGTATATATTTCAGCTTATATTATTTTAATGTTTTATGAGTTATTGTGCACAATGGAAAAACTCTAGAGAATTTTGACAAGCTCTAGAGTGAAAGTCCTCCACCCCCTCTCAAGAACCAAGAGATAATAAGCGAATCCTTTGTTATGATCGATGACGAACGACTTGGCACTCAAAATATCAAGAACGTTGTTCGATGATTCGTGGAGCACGTGTTGATACGACTAGAAGAATCCTCACTTGGATTCTCCACCACAACGATGACATGATAAGAGCGACATTAGAATTGATCAAGAAGAATTATCACGTTTGAGGTAATTCTTGTTTTAAATTAATTAATAATTAAAAATGAAAGATCCTTTCTAGAATATTCTAGGGCTGCCTTCGTCAAGTTCTTTGGATATTACCTAATAGGTACATGCATTTTGTCTTGTACCATGGTGTATTAGTTTGGTTATTGATGCGAATCTTGTAATAAACCAATAAACCATTGGTTATTAGTTTGGTTATTGATTGGTTAATCCTGTGGGCATTTAATTAACTAAAGTTCCTCCAATTTCATAATATTTTGCTTGATTTTTCAGCTACTTTACTTTGAACAAGACGTCAATGGTGGATATGGATTAGCTTTGCAGGTATCATCTTTTTATGGTTTCTGATGTTCCCTTTTCTGTTTCTTTGATGTCTATGTGATACTGGCAGTTTTGTTTACTAATTTTTTACTGTAGCCTGTTTTTCTGATGAGCCTTGGGCTTGCCTTGTTATTGTATTGTTGTCACCACGTGCAACTTTGATGTGGGGTCTGTCTAGTTAATAGTTTAAACGTTTTTACTGTATTCACATCTCTGGCTTCAAAGGGGGGTTGCGGCTTCCATGGCCAGGGAGCCTATCCCGTTAGTAGACACCATGGCGAGGAATCTTGGGAGAAAACGTAGACACCATGGCCTCCCTTAGAGTGGAATCTTGGGAGAAATCGTAGACACCATGACCTCCCAGCCGTGCTTGACATTCCTTTTCCCGGTGCTCTATCGATCGGCCCCGCCAATGCGACTTTCCTCCATCGGCCGGCCCTGCCTGTGGGGATTTCTCGGCGCTCCATCGACCGGCCCTGCCTATACGGCTTTCCCGGCGTTCCATCGACCGGCCCCGCTTGTGCGGCTTTCCCGCCGCTCCATCGACTGGCTCCGCCTGTGCGGCTTTCCCGGTGCTTCGTCAATCGGCCTCGCCTTTGCGGCTTTCCCGACACTCCACCGGCCGACCCCACCTGTGCGGCTTTCCGGCGCCTCGTCGACCGGCCCCGCCTGTGCGGCTTTCCTGGCGCCTCGTTGGCGCATCTTTCAGCGACATCTTCCATCATCCATCATTTTCATCTCGGGGGGGGGAGCTGCGATCGCGGATGATTTTTTCTTTTTGTTTCGTCTTGTTTTGTATTCAAACTGGGTCTGTCCAGCTTGAGGAGGAGTGTTTGCAGTGTTTCTTGTTTACTTTGTTTTTCTTTGCTTTGATTTATTTTCTTTATGTATCCAAACTAGGTAGACCTAGCTTGATGGGGAGTGTTGGAGTGTGCGTTCCACATTGAACGCGAGTGTTTTGTCATCTTTATTATTCATTATAAATAAACACCAAGACCCCCCTTAGAGCGGAATCTTGGGTATTGGGTCCACCTCTATCATTTTACAGATGACAATCATATCTGGGATCTTGTCCCCCTTCCGGTAGGTAAATTGGTTGTTGACAGTAAATAGATTTACACGGTACGTTTAAATGTTTATGGTATTTGTTGGACCCCATTTCATTTAATTGGGTATTTCTGAGTCCCACATCGGACTTACCCTCTCTGTATTTTGTTTTACTCATCTATAAAAGAACATTCTCACCTCACATTGAGGTAAGGGGAATTCACCCATCAACATGGTATCAACGGGATTTTTTTCCCGAACCCTCCCTCCTCTGCGGATTCCCGGCGTCCTCCCGGCCCTGCCTCTCTCCCTGCTGCCCTAGCCATTCCCGGCAGCCCCCCCCCTCCCAGCGGCGCTCCCGGCCAGCCCCATCGTGCGCGCGCCCAGCCCCTGCGGCTCACCTCCCGGCGGCCCTCCATTCTCCCGACGCGGTTCTTCCCGTCGGTGTCCAAGCCCCGACGGCCTCCGACGCCTCCCGCTGCTCCCGGCGCCTCCCGCTGCTCCCGCGCGCTCCCGGCTCCCCGGCGTCTCCGGCTCGCCCCGACGTCCCGGCTCCCAGGCTCCCCGGCGTCCCGGCTCCCGGCTCCCTGGCTCCCGGCGCCTCGCCCCGGTGCCTCGCTGCGGCGCATCCCGCCCTCGACGCCTCGTCCTCGGCGACTCGCTCCGGCGCTCCGCCCTCGTTGTCCCGCTCTCGGCGACTCGCCCCACTTCGCCCCGGCACCCTCACCCTCGCCTGGCGCGCTCCCGACAACCCTCGCCCGTCGCCTCCCGCAGCTCCAGCGCCTCCAGCGCCTCCCGCTGCCCCGCGCCTCCCGAGCGCCCCCGCTGCTCTCGCCCTGCGGCCCCCCCTCCCTTTCCGCCGCCTTCACCCTAGCACGCGCCCTCGGCCTCTGTCCCGGCGGACCCTCCCGGCAGAGCGCCCTTCTCCCGGCAACACGCCCTCATCCCGGCAGAGCGCCCTCGTTCCGGCGGCCCTACCAGCACGCGCACGTCCTGCGCCCGATCATCCCGCCGGCCCGCTGCATCAGCTCCTGACGCTTCCATGGCGGACTCCTCGAGACGTGGCCGTGCTTCACGTCGTCCACGTCCCTTCTGTCACCATTGTGGCAAGTTTGGCCACCTGATCGCCCGATGTTGGGTCCTGCATGGCCGACCATCTCAGCACCCGCGGCAGGGACAGCCCGCGGTCCGGGACGTGTCCTCGACTGTCGCCTCTCTTTTCCCGTCTCTGGCCCTGTCTATGGCCGACCTCAGGCGGCCTCATGATCCACCGGCCTCTGTCCGCCCCGCTCCCTCCTCGGCTTCTCTGGCCCGTACTGTTTGCCCCACTGCCTTGGTCAGCCATTGCTCCCCTGCATGGCTGCTGGACTCAGGTGCCTCCGACCACCTCACCGGTGATGCTGGTATGCTGACGTCTTACTGCACTTATGTCGGCTCTTCCGCCATCACCGTCGCTGATGGCTCCACTATCCCCATAGCAGGCTTCGGCGCATGCTCCCTGACTCCATTGATTCACCTACCCTCTGTGGCACATGTGCCCCGCAATCCCTTTAATCTGCTTTCCATCAGTAAACTGACTAAGGATTATAACTGTGCGGCCATATTTATATCTTCTGGTGTTGTGTTTCAGGAGCAGACTACGAACCGGGAACTTGGTTGAGGCCGGCTTCGAGACGGGGTCTACATGTTCGAGGGACCAACACCCATTGCTTGCACGTCTACCTCTTCTCGGGCACTAGATCTTCATTCCCGATTGGGCCACCCGCCTGCATCCACCATTCATCAGATGTTTTCGGACTTCCATCGGACTCTTACTTTTCATTGTGAGTCCTGTTCTTTTGCGAAACATCATCGCTCTTCCTACATTCCTCGCACGGATACACGGGCCTCCCACCCCTTTGATCTGGTTCATTCAGATGTTTGGGGCCCGTGTACCATTCCGAGTCACTTGGGATATAAATACTATATCTCTTTCATTGATGACTATTCGTGCATGACGTGGCTATACCTTCTTCGAGAACGCTCCGAAGTGTTTTCCACCTTCCAAACCTTTTTCAATGAAATTAAGACCCGTTTTTCTATCTCTGTCAAATGTCTTCGCTCGGATAATGGGCGCGAGTATCTCTCCACTTCCTTTCGGCAGTTTCTCCAGGCAAATGGTATCCTTCATCAGACCTCCTGTCCTGATACACCCCAGCAGAACGGCGTGGCCGAGCGGAAACACAGACATATTCTGGAGACTGCTCGTGCCCTCATCTTCCACCGTCAGGTGCCTCTCCTTTTTTGGGGAGATGCCATTCTCACTGCTACATACCTCATCAATCGCCTTCCTTCTTCTATCCTTAAGGGGGAGACTCCCTTTCGGGCTCTTTTCCCCACTCTCCCTCTTCATTCCCTCCCTCTTCGAGTGTTTGGCTGCTTGTGTTATGTTCGTGACACTCGCCCTGGCCGCACCAAACTCTCTCCCAAATCCCTCCGCTGCATATTCCTTGGTTATTCCCGCACTCAGCGCGGATACCGCTGCTTCTCCCCGGACCTTCGCCGGTATGTCATCTCTGCGGATGTCTCCTTTGTTGAGGGTTCTCCATTCTCCTTTCCCTCTCCTCCTCCTGACTCTGCTATTGATAACTGTCTTCCCCTCATCATCCTTCCTCCACCGGCGTCAACCCCTGTTGACACCCATTTTGGTCAGGTCTACTCCCGCCGTCCTTCGACTGTATCCCCCGTTCCGGCCCGTGACACTGATGCTCCCGCTTCGTCCGCTGCTCCTGCTCCGCCACCCGAGGACGTGCCCATTGCCCTCCGGAAAGGTACTCGCTCCTACCAGAGTACTCCTCTTTTTGTCTCTTCATTCAGGGGTCTGTCCGCTCTGGAGACAGTTTCTATACCTCGCACGGTTGGTGAAGCCAAATCTCACCCCGGGTGGTTAGCTGCAATGCGGGATGAATTGCAGGCTCTGGAGGAAAACCATACTTGGGATCTTGTCCCCCTTCCAGCCGGCAAACAGGCAGTGGGCAGCAAATGAATTTATACGATCCGTCTCAATCCTGACGACTCTCTTTGCCGCCTCAAAGCCCGGCTGGTGGCGAAGGGGTTTGCTCAGACATATGGCATCGACTACTTTGAGACCTACTCTCCGGTCGCCAAGATGGTCTCTGTCCGCCTGTTCATCTCTCTGGCTACTCATCATCACTGGCCACTTCATCAGCTAGATGTCAAGAATGCCTTTCTCCATGGCGTTCTTGAGGAAGAAGTCTACCTGAAGCAGCCCCCTGGTTTTTCTGCCTCCGGTGCCGACTCCCATGTCTGCCGCCTCCGTCGGTCCCTCTATGGCCTCAAGCAGTCTCCTCGAGCTTGGTTTGGCCGCTTCAGCACTGTCGTCACAGCCTTTGGCCTCTCCCGGAGTCTGAAGGACCACACCGTCTTCTTCCGTACGACACCGCACGACTGTATCTTGCTCGTGGTATATGTTGATGATATCATCATCACAGGAAGCGACTCCAGAGGATCGTCAGCCTCAAGGCGCACCTTCACCAAAACTTTCATACCAAAGATCTTGGTCCCCTGACTTACTTTCTTGGCATTGAGGTCTCCCGTTCTGAAGACTCGATCTCTCTCTGCTAGCGTAGGTATGCTCTTGATATCTTGCAGGATGCCGGTCTGAGCACCGCCACTGCCGTGGACACCCCACTTGAGCCTGGCGAACGTACTCTCCATTCCGACTCGGAACCATTTCCTCATCTCGAGCGCTATCGACGTCTGGTGGGTAAGCTGAACTACCTCACCATGACGCGACCCGACATTGCCTGCGCCGTTGGCAAAGTCAGCCAGTTCATGGAGCATCCAACCCAATCTCAGTGGGATGCTGCCCTTCGCATTGCCAAATACATCAAGCGGGACCTTGCACGTGGCCTTCAGTATTCCCGTCATGCTCACTTGGATGTTGAGGCCTTCTGTGATGCTGACTATGCAGGTTGCCTTGCGACCCGCAAGTCTACTTCGGGGTTCGCCGTGTTCTTCGCTGGTAACCTCATCTCTTGGCGCAGTAAGAAGCAGACTGTCGTCTCCCGATCGAGTGTCGAGGCTGAATACCGCGCCATGGCCACCGTCACCACTGAGATCCTCTGGCTTCGGCATCTCCTACATGAGCTCGGCTTCCCGGCACACACCCCTGCTCATATCTGGTGTGACAATCAGGCCGCCACGAAGATTGCCTCGAATCCCGTCTTTCATGAACGGACTAAGCATACGGTGTCAGTTATTTCTGACATTTTCTCCCCGATTTCTAAAATGGTATTTGTATGATTATTCATCTCTCTTACAGCTGCCCATCATTGGCCTGTTCATCAACTCGATGTCAAGAATGCTTTCTTGCATGGTTTTCTTGATGAGGAAGTTTATCTGCAACAACCTCTAGGCTTTATTGCTTTAGGGGCCAAATTCCTTGTCCCTCGGCTTCATCGATCTCTTTATGGACCTAAGTAGTCCTCCCATGCTTGGTTCGGACGATTTCGCACCGTGGTCACCACTTTTGGACCTTTTTAGAGTATGAAAGATCACACTGTTTTTTATAAACAATCGTCATCTGGCTAAATCCTTGTGGTGGTTTATGTTGATGATATCATTATCACCGGTAGTAACTCATATGACATCGCCCATCTCAAGTCTTACCTCTACCAACAGTTTCATATCAAAGACTTGGGTCCCTTGAAATATTTTCTTACAGGATATTGGTTTGTATCAGGCAATCGATGTCAACACTCCACTTGAGCTAGGGGAAATGTCCCTCCATGATGACAGTGGCCCGTATTCTCTTTCAGATTGGTATCGTCGTCTTGTCGGCAAACTCAATTATCTCATGATGACTCGTCATGATATTGTATGTGTCATCCGCAGAGACAGTCCTTTCATAGATCATCCGACGAAATCCCAATGGGGCGCTATTTTTCGCACTATCAATTACATTTAACAGGACCTTGTATGTGGTCTTCGCTTTTCCCATCACAATCATCTGAACATTGATACCTTCTGTGATGCCGATGTCGGCTGCCTATCTACCTGGAAGTCTCCTTTCGGATTTGCGGTTTTTCTTTTCGGTAAATTAATCGCTAGACATAGCAAGAAACAAACTGCAATCTCCTTATCTAGTGCTGAATCTATATCGTGCTATAGCCATTTGGTCTCACCAACTACTTAATGAAATTGGTTTTTTGTTGCAGGTTTCTGCTCATCATTGGTGTGATAATCAGGAAGCCACGAAGATTGTTTATAATCCAGTTTTTATGAACGCACAAAACATATTGAAGTTGACTGTCACTTCAACATCACCTGGAGCACAAACATGTTACATTTGGCTACAATCTCAATGCTCATTAGTTTGCCGACATCTTCACCAAAAGCTTGTCTGGCTCCCGATTGAGCTTTCTTTGCTTCAAGTTGGGCATGCATAACATCTACGACTCAGCTTGAGGGGGAGTTTTTTCAGTCTTTATAGTCTTTCTCTTCATTTGTTTCTCTTTTTGTGGGACTCATTCCAATCTACACATGCTCTAGCTTGAGGGGGAGTGTTGGACCCAATTAAATGTATTTAGAGTCTCATATTGGTTTTCCCTAAATGGTTTTATTTTTCTCCATCTATAAATAAATAGATCCACCTCTTATTGAGGCAAAGAGTAGGTTTTACTCCTGTATTCTTTATAAATAAAGGCCAAGGCCTCCCATATGGGGCGTCTTGGGCATTGGGTTACAAACTTCTCCATTCGAACATGGCATTAGAGCTGGTTCTTGAGCCCTAGCCCTCGTCTCTCCTCTCCCCTTTCTCTTAAGAAAAAAAAAAAAATCCCCCCTAGGAGATTCAGATTCTCTGAAGGGGGCCGGTGGCCCGTGCAACCAAGCTAGGCATGCCTCTGGCTCAGCCGCCACCCTTCCAGCTGCCTCACCGCCCTCTCTTCCTGCTGCGAGTGTCACCCTTTGTTGTTGCGCTTCTCATGC
Source organism: Viscum album (assembly GCA_963277665.1). Lineage (NCBI taxonomy): Eukaryota > Viridiplantae > Streptophyta > Magnoliopsida > Santalales > Viscaceae > Viscum > Viscum album. The sequence goes on from OY728127.1 coordinate 929,030,829, forward strand.
TGGTCGCACTACCCCCTGTTGCACACGCCTCTTGCTGCTGCCATGCGGCCCTCTGTTGCTCTCAGCTGTGGCGCCAAGCACAACCCTCTTCTCCAGCCACAACCTCTCGTGCTGCACCCTCACCCCACCCTTCGTATCTCCTTTAACGCGTCTTCGATGCGTTTTCCCACCGCGGGGGCCCTTTAGACATTTCTCCTCCCCATGGGTTTTCTCAGCACGCGCCCCCCACATGTGGTCCACTTGTCCAGATGCAACCTACTTTCACTATTTGGGCAGAATTAAAAGAAAATTCAGTATTTAACCAACGTTGAAGAAAACCTTTTTGACCTGAATTTACAAATTTTTCTGTTGTACTGCTATGTAACACCACAGATCATGCAAGTTATCTTCAGTTGTGCTATTATGCACTTGCGTGGTTTTCAAATTTTTTATTTGCCGCCTGGTTGTTTGCTTTAGACATGAAATCCATGTGTTGTGTGGATTTAGCTGCCTCTGCAGGCATATTTTGTTGCTTTTTTTTTGTTTGTTTTACTTTTTTCGCAGGAAGATAGTGAGAAGGCTGGAAAGGTGACATCTGCAGGAATGTACTTCCTACATTTCCAAGTGTACAGAATGGATTCCACTTTGAGCGCGGTATATTATTTTACTGCTTGTGCAGTTCATGCAAAGAAAACAAAAAGAATAAGAAGAAGAAGAAGTTTTGATGACTCAATTTATCTGTGTGCAGTTAGCAATGGCAAAAGTCCCTGAAGCTGCTTTCTTCAGGAGGTTGGAGGGCCTTCGACCTTGTGAAGTTTCAAAGCTACAGGCCGGCACTCACATATTTTCTGTATACGGTCAGAAGTTATTTTTGGTTTTGGCTTTGGCTTTGGCTTTTGGCTTTTGGCTTTTGGTGGTGATTTTAATAGACTGCAATGCATACCAAATATCTTGCGTTTGTTTTCAACTGTTTTTGTCTTTTGATAAAACCCATGATTTGGTCAGGGGACAATTTTTTCAAGACCGCCTCCTATACAATTGAGGCTGTTAGTGCGAAGTCATACGCTGATGCGACAGAGAAGCTGAGGGACATTGAGACCCGGATTTTAAGCAAGAGAAATGAATTACGCCAATTCGAGACTGAATACAGAAACGTATATATGGCCTGCTGCTTCTTCTATGCTATCTGTTCTTGCACTGCACGGAATTTCATCGTATTGTTTTGCAGGCATTGGCCCGTTTTCAAGAAGTCCACAACAGATACGCCCAGGAAAATCAATCTGTAGGTTCTGATCTCAAATCACTAGTTTCTTGACATTCCGATCGTTTTGTTTTTTTAGAACAGTTTCCTTTTTTCCAGTTTTTTAATAACAGTTCATCAAACATTGTTTTTATTTTTTTCTTCTTTATATTAACAAAAAAATTATATTTTCCTAAACTTTAAAAAAGTGATTTTATATTTGTGTTATGTAAAATCAGTCGAATCAGAATAGTTTTTTAAAAAAGTTGAAATTAATGGGAGTGTTGACATGGATGATAGGTGGAGGAGTTGTTGAAACAGCGAGACAGCATCCACTCGTCCTTCACTACGGTCAAGGCCAATTGCAGCAATGGCAGGGTTGCCGGTGAGGATTTTAAAGGGAGCAGCGCTGGGGAAGACGGAGACCCAGAGGTGAAGGATAAGCCCGGGAAGAAGAAATGGTTCAATCTCAACTTGAAAGCTTCCGATAAAAAAGGATAAGCATGTGTAATTTTTGATAATTTATTAATCAACTGTTTGAATTTAACATTCAATGTCTTTCGTATGTCCACATTTCTTTTGTGAAATGAACATATAACATGTATTAGGTGTAAAGTAATTGTTTGCCAGTAAATGGTAGACGTTTAAAAACATAATGTGTATTTTGTGATATATACAACATTAAAGTAGGTGATATTGTTGATGTTGTGATCCGCATCACCAATTGATTGATAATTATCTCTGCATTAAGGATTGAAATAAAGTTTTCTATTAATGTCATTTTGTAGTTTAGTGAGGCATTCTGTAGTGACTCATATCATAGTGAATTTTGAGCCCTACTCCCTTTTGGGTTTTTTATGTAAAATGCTGGTGTTTTTGTTTTCATTTTTTTTGTGGCTGTTCATTTGATAATTTGCTCTAACAAATTGGTATCAGAGCATGTGGTTCAATCAACACTAGTTCCAATCAGGTTTTCGTGATTCAAAGAACTTTGAAGATCCGATCTTTTTCAATCTTATTTCTTTTTTGTGACAGCGACCATAAAGTTTGATATTCCGATTTTGGATCGCAACACCAGATTTTTGTTATGATAGGTTAAGATGTGGTTTGAACTCACACGGATGGATCTAGATGACATGTTGGGTTTCGACAAGATGCCCAATTTGTTGATTGTGGAGGGAAAACAACACAAGGATCGTTACTCACAATTTCAACATCTCTCAAATCAGATTTTGCAGGATGTTTTGAAAGAGAAAAAACTAGAGCACCTTTGTATGATAGAGAGTCTTACCAACAAGTTGCATCTGGAGCAAAGTCTATACTCATGTTGACAGGTACATCCATTACGGATCATTTAATAGTTTTTAAAGAAATTGTTTCTAATTTGAAAAATATGGAGGTTAAATATGATGATGATGATTTGGGTTTAGTTTTGTTATACTTTTTGCCTCCTCCATATTGACCTTTATAGATACAATTCTCTATAGTTATGATGCACTTACTCTTGATGATGTTTGTGATGCTTTATTTTCGAATGAGCAAATAAAACAGTTTATGGTTGGTTTTGAATCTTAGGAAAAACGTTTGGTTATCAAAAGAAGAACAAGTGAAAAAGAATTTTTTACTGTAAGGGGCGGGTCAAAATCTCAAAATAAATAGAAAACCTACAATTACTGTAAGAAAAAGGGGCATATTAAATCTCAATGTTTTAAGTTGTAATTTATGAACAAGAATAAGCGACCTATTAATCAGAAAGGAAATCAAATAGAAAATTATACTGAAGCTAGTGTTGCAGAGGATAATAACAGTGATGGGGAACTCCTAGTTATTTCTGATAGCGAATCTAAATTTTGTGATGACTGTATCTTGATTCATCATGTACTTTTTACATGTGTCCTAATCATGACTGGTTTTCAACATATGAAATTGTTACAAAAGGAGCTGCGTTGATGGGAAATAATAGATCTTACAAGATTGTTGGAATTGGAACCATACAAATTAAGATGTTTGATGGCATTGTAAGAACTCTCATCAATGTGAAGCATTGTTGCGGAAGTGTTGAGAGTCGCAACAACAGAAATGAGATACAGAAAGAAAATGCAGAAGGAAAACACACGTGACACACAAATTTACGTGGTTTGGGAATAATCCCTACATCCACAGAGAGGCAGAACTTCACTACTATTCGGGAGCACAGATTACAGAGTGTTTTTGGTAAGAAACCCTAGCCTGAAAAATGGGCTACAAAATGAAGAAGACGATCCACTGTTTGCACAAGAAGTTCGCGTCGCTACAGTGAAAGGTGATCACCTTTGTCAAAAGTGCTATAGTGGTTGCCGACTGGATGTTAAAAGTGCAATAGTAAAGTTAACTTCGAAGTTCGCACTGCTACAGTGCCCTGTCGGTGTTGGTCAGTCAACTTGGATTCTTCTTTTCTTTTACCCTTAAACCCTTTAAAAAATATTTTAAAACTTGGGATGGGCACAAAAATCTCAATAAGGGACATAAAAAGAAGGAAAGAAACCGTTAGTACACGATTACTTATAAACATATGAAATCATTTTCACAAAGACATACTTCTCACCCATAAAGTATATGCTTACTTTGTGAAAACAATAGGTTTCCATAAAATATAGAAAACATAAATATAATCATAAAGGTAACTTAGGGGATTACTTACTTAAGATTGTAACCCTCACGACTACCATATGATTTTTAACCCTCATAGCTACCTTACAATATAACCCTTATGGTTGCCTTATGATGTAACCCTCACGACTACCTTATTGTGTAACTATCACAGTTACACTTAGAGAGTAACCATACGATCGACCTCCAACATAAACATACCCAATGCATTGGAGGAAGCTATAGGTCCCACCCTTCATCATAAAAAATGCTCAAGAATCAGAACATAATCATAAAACAAGAATACCTGTATCATAAAAACATTCATTTTAAATTTTGTAAAAATATAAATTTAAATGAGGATTTTTAATGAAAAGTCCCTTACATAAAACTTGAAAAAATATCCATTTTTGAAAACATTTGAGAGTAATTTGAAAATATAAATTTTATAACATTCATGTCCATATAAATACATTCATAAAAATCTTTTTGAATACATGGTCCTGAAATAGAAATATTTAGAAGAATAAATCATTAAAACATTTAAAACAATGTTTTAGTTCAAGAGTCCCTTACCTCAGGTTTGACTTCCTTAAAATGTGCTCAAAACTCCTATATAATGGTTTAAAGAATGTTATTAATATATTAAAAAACTATATTCATATCTATAATACCTTATATCACTAGTAGAAAAAAGGTCTTTAACGTCGGTTTTTTTTATTTTTCACGTCGGTTTTTAACCGACGTTGAAGTCGCCGACGTAAAAAATATGACTTTTTATGTCGGTTTTTGTAAACCGACGCCAAAAACAAATTTCAATTGCTTTTTTGCGTCGGTTTTGTAAAAACCTGACGCCAAATAAACTCATCAGCGTCATTTTTGGCGTCGGTTTCCCTAAAAACCGACGCCAAAAAGTTTAAAAAATAGTTTCGGCGTCGGTTTTTTTCAAGAACCGACGCCGTAAATGGAAATAACTTATTTTTGGCGTCGGTTTTTACAAGAACCGATGCCAAAAAGCAATTTTTATTGTTCGATGTTTTAGAGCATTTCCTAATCTTCGATTTGACTGGTCGTGGAGCTAAAACGGAGTTATGGATCAAAAGTTATGGCCGTCAGAAGTTGAACATGTCAAAGTATCGATTGATACAATATGTTTTAAAGAAAACAAGATAAACACAAGTTAAAACCACGTACACCAAATGATATAAAATATACATAATACTTCAAACACATTTCGATTATTTTTCGATCTTCCATTGAAATGATATGTTGTTTATCATCATATCTCTTATATTTAGCGTAGATCTCATGTGATAATAAAAACGACAATCGATAATTAAACTTACACCAAGCTTGGTAAATGTCATCCGAACGTTTTATATTTTTAACACAATAAAAAAGTAAATCATCATTATTTGAAATCTAATCGAGTTGTTTATAAATGAAGGACATTAATAATAATGAAAATGAATGAATATAATACGTACCGTAATCAAATTAATGATTGATGCCGCATTGAAAACTTGATTGAATCGAAGAGGATGAAAATGATAAATGAAGGACAAACAGATTTATATATAGTAAATGAAAATATTTTCGATTGAGTTGTATGAAAATATAGGCGGGATTTTAAAAAGTTAAACGCGCGTTGTGAAAAAAATTGAAAATTTGATCCCGCGTATTAGTGAATACTATTTGGCGTCGGTTTTTAAATAAACCGATGCTAAAAAGATAAAAAAAATACGTTTCGCGTCGGTTTTTTTTAAAAACTGACACGAAAAGTAAAAATAAATTGTTTATCGCGTCGGTTTTTTTAAAACCGACGCGAAAAACAAAAAAACAGTTTTGGCGTCGGTTTTTATGAAAACCGACGTGAAAAGTAAAAAAAAATATTTTTGGCGTCGGTTTTTATGAAAACCGACATCAAAACATAAAAAAAAAATTTACCATGTGTTAGAAAATTTCTTAAGCTTCGATTTGACTGGTCGTGGAGCTAGAACGGAGTTACGGATTAAAAGTTATGGCCTTTGAAAGTTGGACTTAATTAACACTTCTTTTAGAGAAGATCAACTTCCAACATCCATAACTTTTAATCCGTAACTCCGTTTTTGCTCCATGACCAGTCAAATCAAAGCTTAGGGAATTATCTATAGGATTGTAAATTTTTTTTACATTTTTGGCGTCGTTTTTCATAAAAACCGACGTCATAACTTTTTTTTTTATTTTTTCACGTCGGTTTTTAAAAAAATCGACGCCAAATCATTTTTTTCATTATTTTTTCGCGTCGGTTTTTTTAAAAACCGACGCCAAAACTAATTTTTTTTTTATTTTTTGGCGTCGGTTTTTAAAAAACCGACGTCATAACTTTTTTTTTATTTTTTCACGTCGGTTTTTAAAAAAACCAACGCCAAATCATTTTTTTCATTATTTTTTCGCGTCGGTTTTTTTAAAAACCGACGCCAAAACTAATTTTTTTTAGTTTTTGGCGTCGGTTTTTTAAAAACCGACGCCAAAACTTATCCGCAAAAATATTTTACGTCGGTTTATAAGAAACCGACGTCAAATTGACGATGTTAAAAATGATTTTTCTACTAGTGTATGATCTTTTAATAACAACTTTCTACCCATTTATTAATAATATTTTGTTATCTTCATTGTTTCGAGTGCACTCTTTTCATGGTTTCCATGGTTGGTTCATTTTGGATTTTCTTATCAAATGGAAGCGAGACACCAGAAGTGGAATGTAATGGAATTAATATGTTTCCATAATTTTAAATGATTCCATACATCATTTTGTTTTCTGATATGAGGATGATTTACTAGATAAATCATTATTGAAAATAATTTTATTTATTTTGGCGGTTTTTACGATCATCACGAACTTATATCATCTTATTTAATATCATATTTATATATTGGTTCTAGAACATTATATAACTTATAATAAGTATAATAAAATCTGATTTAACCATAATAATAGTTTTATGAGCATCCTTGAAGGTGGTAATGGAAAATGAAAGTGTATCGTCCATGATGACGGTAAATCGACACATCACGGACGATGTTCTCATTTTTATAATAAAAGGGAGAGAAGGAGTTTGATGATGGATTTTTCCATCAACATGATAACATTACAGTATATATAAGATACTGGAGTTTTCATGCTAGTTGGATAAGGGTAGTTGAAGAGAAAATAAGAAAAAAAATTAAAAAGAAAATAAAAGAAAATGAAAGATGATTTTACCTCTTGAATTCTTCTCATTGAGAACCTCCTTAAGGCCCTTGGTTTTGTCCTTTTGGTGAGACCAGAAGGTCTTGGACATGGGTAAGAGGCTTGGGAAGAGAATTGGGTAGAAATTAAACAAGCTACAAGGCTTTGAGGTGTGAGGAGAAGATGTGGTGGGGGGTGGTATTTATAGTGGAGGAGATGAGTGTTTTCCCATTATTTTATTCATTAGTTTATTATTTTGGCTCAAGACTATGAATAGTTTGAGCATTATCACTAAATATATTAAAATAATGAAGGGGAGTTTGAGATTATGGTGCTTAAGTCATGCATGATGTTTTTAATTCATGTATTTGAATTATTATTTAAACACAGTAAATTACCGTATTTCACTATTCACAAAAAACTCAAGTATTTTAGAAAAATCCCAAAAATTCACCCTAACCATTTTTTGATGTGTAGAATTCAAAAATGAACTCCATTTTATGAAAATAATTTTATAAATATGAGAAATTTAACTTTTAATTAAAATCATAATTTATTCAAAAATACCAATTTTAAAACTATAACTGATTTTATAACACTTTGAAAAATTAAGTAAGATCTCATAAAATTATATTATAATCATAAGACAAAAAAATATTAATTTATGAATCTATTTTATGAAAATATATTTTCTTTTAAATCGTTAAATTAATTATAAAATTATAAATAAACATCTATGTTTCACAAAAATACTAACAGTTAATTTATCACTATTAAAACATTAACCCAATGAATTACCTTATTTCGCAATACTTGCTCTCTACGATCAATAATCTGAACAAGATTTTCCTCATAAAAAAGGTTCTCTTCCAGCTGAACTACTTCTAGTCTCAAAAAATGAGATGAACCTAACACATACTTCCTTAACATCGAAACATGAAAAACATTATGTACCTAGGACAAACTCAAAGGCAAAACTGTTCTATAGGCAACTGGTCTAACATTCTCTAGGATTTCATAGGGTCCAACGAACCATGAACTTAGTTTCCCCTTATTACTAAAACACATCACACTTTTCCATGGAGAAACTTTGAGAAAGACATGATCACCTACCTTGAAAGAAATATCCTTCCTCCGGCTATCCGCATAATTTTCTTCCTACTTTGAGATATCCTCATATGTTGTTAGATCATCTTTACTTTCTCAGCCACTTCCTCTACTAATTTTGGTCCCATAAACTTCCTTTCCTCGACTTCATCCCAAAATGTTGGAGTTTGACACCTATTTCCATATAATTCCTCACAAAGTGCCCTCTGTATACTGGAATGAAAAATGTTATTATAAGAAAACTCAACTAAAGAAAGATGCTGATCCTAACTTCCCTGGTAATCCATTGAAAAAGAATATAACATGTCTTCCAAGTTCTGAATTATTCGCTCGGTCTGTCCATCAGATTGAGGATGAAAGACTATGCTGAAATTTAATTCAGTTCCCAACAACTTGTGAAGGCCTTTACAAAAGTTAGAAGTGAACCTGAGATCACAGTCAGATACAATGGAAAAAGGAACTCCATGTAACATGAAAATATCTTTGAGGTACATTCAAGAAAGCTGATCCAAAGATATAGTATCTCAAATAGGAATAAAATGTGCAGATTTATTCAGTCAATCAATAATAACCTAAAGTGCATTGTTACCTTGAGAAGTCTTTGGTAGTCCCACCACGAATTCCATGGATATATTTTTCCATTTCCACTCTGGCACTGGATAAGGATGAAACATCCCCTTTGGTAGTTGTCGATTTGCTTCAACTTGTTGACAAGTCAAACATTTTATTTTAAAATCAACAATATCTCTTTTCATTCCATCCCATTAGTAATACTCCCAAAGGTCTCTCTACATATTGATGGTGCTAGGTTGAACTAAAAACAAAGAACTATAAGCTTCACTTTACAATTCTTTCTTCAGCTGGGAATCATAAGGCACCAATAATCTTTTTCCAAATCTCAAGATAAAATCTTTATCAATATTAAATTTAGGAAACTTACATTTCTTAAACAATTCTACATTTTCCTGTAACTCATGGTCTTCCTTCTGTGCTTGCTTAATTCTTTTTGAGAGAGACGACTGCATTGACACCTAAAACAAAACAGAGAAATTTCCTACACCAACAACTTCCAAGGAAAAATTCATCAAATCATAAACCAAGAGGTCATGTTCCAGACGTAACATAGTTAATGTAGTATGATGTTTTCAACTCAAGGAATCCACCACTTTGTTTGATTTTCTAGGATGGTAATTGATCATGCAATCATAATCATTTATTAGTTCCAGCCATATTCTCTACCTCAGTTTCAATTCCTTCTAAGTAAATGTATACTTCAAACCTTTATGGTAAGTATATATTTCACATTTAGCTCCATATAAATGATTTCTCCAAATTTTTAAAGTGAAAACCACAGATACTAATTCCAAATCATGTGTGGTATAATTTAACTCATGAGGTTTTAGTTGTTTGGAAGCATAAGAAATTATCCGATCATTCTACATTAGAATGAAACCAAGTCCCTTCAACGAAGCATCACTGTAGATGAAAAACTCTACATTTCTAGAAGGCAGGGCCAAACTAGAGAATTCACCAATCTTCTATTCAATTCTTAAAAACAAACATCACATTCTTATATCTAAATAAATTTAACCCCTTTTCGTGTTAACTTAGTTAGAGGTCTAAATAACTGTGCAAAGTTTTTAACAAACCGTTAGTAATATCCTACTAATCCAAAAAAAACTATGAATATTAGTAACATTTGTTGGTCTTGGCCATTCATCAACCACTTTTATTTTTGCAGGATCAACTGTTATTCCATCCTTATTTACAATGTTCCCAAGAAAATAAATCTATTGCAATAAAAAATCACATTTTCTAAATTTCCCATATAACTTCTTTTCTTTGAGAGTTTGCAAGACAATCCTTAAATGTTTTTAATGATCTTCATAACTTGTTGAAATCAACAAAATATTATCAATAAAAATAACAAAAAACTTATCCAAATATTCATGAAAGATTCTATTCATAAGATCCATAAATAAAATAGGATAATTTGTCAAACTAAAGGTCATAACAATAAACTCATAATGCCCATATCTAGTTCAAAACGCTGTTTTCAGAATTTCATCCTCCTTCACCTTCAAAATGGTAAATATAAAGAATAACCTTTTGATTATCTGAACACCCAATGACATCAAATATCTTTTCAAGGGATTTAATCCACCCTTTAGCCACAACCGGGTCAGAAGATCCACTGAAAGTAGGAGGGTGTTGCCTCATAAAATGTTCCACTATCGTCATGTTCCTTTGTGTTAGCTCTAGTTGTCCTATTGCATGGATGCTACCACCATTTATAGCCTGCATCAATTGATCCATTACCATCACAAACTGATCGGTTCCAATTCCCACCATTCCATGATGCGTATTCAAAAGGATATCATTCTGTCAGTGCCTTCTTACTTCAGCTTCAATATTTATTCTGTGGAAAACCATTTTGAACAGACATATATTAGATGAAGTAACATGGAAATATTCAAATGATATATCATTTCAATATAAAAATAAGGTAAAAATTACTTATGGTATTCTATTAACATCATACTAACCCATAAAGTTTTCTAAACCGTGCTCTAATACCAACTATAAGGACCAGACCTTAAACATTACATAAACTAATAATTTTTTTTAAATTCACTTTCTTACATTCCCAAATATCTTTTCAGTTTATATTTTTAGAGAATTAGGATATAATTCATACATATCAAACCATGAGCATACAAAATGGTTACTAATAAAATAGTATCCATTTCTTCCATAATACATTTTTTTAACAAAATAAGAGGAATCTTCACAACATTCAACTTGGATTCTTCTTTTCTCTTACCCATCCTTAAACCCTGTGAAAAACATTTTAAAACTTGGGATGAACACAAAAAGCTTAGTAAGTGACATAAAAATAAGGAAATAAACTATTAGTCCATGATTACTTATAAACATATTAAATCATTTTTACAAAGACATGTTTCTCACCCATAAAGTATCATATACTTTGTGAAAACATGAGATTTCTATAAAACATAGAAAAAATAAATAAAACCATAAAGGTAAATTAGGGAATTAATTACTTAATATTTTAACCCTAACAGCTACCATATGATTTGTAACTGACATGTCTACCTTACAATATAACCCTCACGACTACCATATGATGTAACCCTCATGGCTATCTTATTATGTAACCATCATAGTTACACTTGGAGTAACCATATGGTTGACCTCCAACAAAAACATACCCAATACATTAGAGGGAGATATAGGTCCCACCCTTCACCATAAAAAATTCCCAAGAACTAGAACCTTATCATAAAATAAGAATACTTATGTCATAAAAACATTCCTTTTGAATTTTGTAAAAATATAAATTTAAACGAGGATTTTTAAAGAAAAGACCCTTATATAAAAATATCCATTTATGAAAAAAATTGAGAGTAATTTGAAAATATAAATTTTATAACATTCATGTCCATATAAATCCATTCATAAAAACCATTTTGAATACATGGTCCTGAAATAGAAATATTTATAAGAATAAATCATTAAAACATTTAAAATAATGTTTTAGTTGAAGAGTCCCTTACTTGAGGTTCAACTTCATTAAAATGTGCTCAAAACTACTATATAATGGTTTAAAGAGTGTTATTAATATATTAAATAACTATATTAATATCTATAATACCTTACATGATCTTTTAATAACAACTTTATACCCATTTATTAATAATATTTTGTTATTTCCATTGTTTTGAGTGTATTCTTTTCATGGTTTCCATGGTTAGTTCATTTTGGATCTTCTTGTCAAATAGAAGCAAGAATCTAGAAGTGGTATGAAATGGTATTAATATTTTTCTAGAATTTTAAATTATGGCATGTATAATTTTGTTTTCTGATATGAGGATAATTCATTAGACAAATCATTATTGAAAATAATTTAATTTATTTTGGCTGTTTTTACGATCATCACGAACTTATATCATCTTATTTAATATCATGTTTATATATTGGTCCCAGAAAATTACATAACTTATAATATATATAATAAAATATTATTTAACCATAATAATGTTTTTATGAGTATCCTTGAAGGCGGTAATGTAAAATGAAAGTGTATTGTCCATGATGGCGATAAATCAACACATCACAGACGGTGTTCTCATTTTTAGAATAAAAGGGAGAGGAGAAGGAGTTTTATGATGAATTTTTCCATCAACATGATAAAATTATAGTATATATAAGATAATATATTTTTCATTCCACTTGGATAGGGGGAGGTGAAGAGAAAATAAGAAAAGAAAAGAAATTAAAAGAAAATAAAAGAACATGAAAGAAGATTTTACCTCTTGAATTCTTCTCATTGAGAACCTCCTTAAGGCCCTTGGTTTTGACCTTTTGGTGAGACCAGCAGGTCTTGGATGTGGGGAATAGGCTTGGAAAGGGAATTGGGAAGAAATTAAATAATATACAAGGATTTTAGGTGTGAGGAGAAGAGGTGGTGGGGGTGGTATTTATAGTGGAGGAGATGAGTGTTTTCTCATTATTTTATTCATTAGTTTATTATTTTGAATCAAGACTATGAATAGTTTGAGAATTATCACTAAATATATTAAAATAATGAAGGGGAGTTCGAGATTATAGTTCTTACATCATGAATGATGTTTTTAATTCATGTATTTGGATTATTATTTAAATACCGTTAATTACCGTATTTCATTATTCACAAAAAATTCAAGTATTTTAGAAAAATCCCCAAAATTCACCCTAACCATTTTTTAATGTGCAGAATTAAAAAATGAACTCCATTTTATAATTTTTTTTTTAAAATATTAGAAATTTAATTTTTAATTAAAATCATAATTTATTTGAAAAATACCAATTTTAAAACTATAACTGATTTTATAAAACTTTAAAAAATTAATTAAGGTATTATAAAATTATATTATAATCATATGAAAACAAAATATTGATTTATGAATCTATTTTATGAAAATATATTTTCTTTTAAATCATCAAATTAATTATAAAATTATAAATAAAAATTTATGTTTCACAAAAATACCAACACTTAATTTATCACTATCAAGACATTTATTTACTTATTTCATGATATAAATATATCATATTTTCACTTATAAGATACATAAATTTTATTTATAATTTCATAGGTGAGGTTACCATTCTATTTTTATAGATTCCTTAATTTCTATAAATACCAGTTATTTCATTATACATTTATAATGAATTATCTATTTAATTTTAGAATGAAAAAAAAATTATTTTATAAGTACCTGGGTTATTACATTCCCAATCATACAAGTGTGTGTTTTAATTCTTCAATATCTAAAATTATTTGTGCACTTCTTTTTCAAGTAAAATGATAAATTTTAATTTTTTATTCTTAGTGTTTTTGTTTTCCCTTTCAACTATTTTTTCATAATACTTGTAATGTGTTTATGATGAACTCATCTTATGTTCTTAGTATTTAAAGTTTATTTTTAATTAATGTTTATATGCATCTATATATGATTATTATTTTTTTTGTATTAAAACATCAAGAATTATGAATACAAATATATTGATTTTAATTTTCAAGTATTGGGAATCAATTCACCTTTTAGACTAAAAAGAAATATAATTTTAGTGGTTAAATGAATTTTGAAATTCTTAAATAGTCAACTCTAATAAAAGATAATGCAATGAAATATTTGTATTAGTTTCTGAAAAAAGTGATGTTTTTTTTGAAAAATAGTGAACTATGTTCATCATATTTTGAGGAAGAATGTGATTTGTTAGGAAGTTACTATAAGAATAAAAAATGACATTTTTAATGTTACGAGGGGTCATATGACATTGTTCATATTGAGAAAAATTCCGAAGAAGATGTTTATAAGTTTCAAAGAGTTATATGTTAATTTTCTAGAAATGTTAGTTTTCAATTTAAATGTAATAAAATGATAAATCTAGAATTATAGTTGAGTGTTCTAAAAAATTGTGGATTCATTGAAAAAAATTAATAAAATACATATGTTATATGGATGTTTTAACATGTTGTGTTTCTTGAAATAGTGTTGAAAGTGCATGGTAAAAAATCACCTTTCATTTTATGAATTTAAATGGTATATTAAACATGCATTAAAATTATTTTTTTAAGAATTTGAATTTCATTTAAAATAAAGTAATATGTACAGACATCGGGAAAAGTCATAAGACCAGAACTAAGGGAAATGTGTAAGATAACGACAACATATAGGGAAAGAAAACATGGACAGGAAACCAACTAATAATGGAAAGTAGCATTTGTTCCCCACCACAAAACAACACAATATAGATAAAGGGAATGAGAAGCATCTATGACTAATCTATTAGACTCACTCCACAACACCACCAACTTCCCATGAGATGAAGAGAATCGAACTGACCAATAAAATCAAACACAATGAACAATCACCCACACCAAAACTAAAGTGATCGACTCAATCAAAGGATATACCCAAAACCAAATGAGATCATTTGACAACCTCCTGGTTTGAGGGAGCAATAAAAAAGTGGGTCATTTGAACATCACCAACTTATCATGGACAATAGACAATAACATCACACCATCAACATCACTGATATTATATCCCATCAGACAAGAAAGGTTGATACTTGTGGTCATGATCAATAGGAAATCACATCACACAATCAATACTGATGATAATATATTCCATCAAACATGAAAGGTTGATATCAATAGTTAGGGAAACCCTACCCACCCACCACCTATTCTAGAGGGGGTCATGAACCTAATTATCAATAGATTCCAAGGTGACAAGAACCTAAGCAAGCGACGATGAATCCAAGGTGACATTTTTGATGAAAGCACGACCACATTAAAAAAAATCACCCAGAACATGGTCATTGAATATTGTTTTCCCTCATAAAAAAAGAAAGAAATATTTATCACTACAAATAAAAGTGAAACCATGCTTGTAATCCAAACATAGAAAAAATGAGTCAGTTGCATAACCAAAAAAATCAATAAAACTAACCCTACCTTAGGGGATACTTTTTTACAAGGTTTTTTTTAATGTATATATTAGTATGGGCGTGAGAGATTTTTTTATAGTAGTAACTGAAGGGTTTTGGATGGGATAACAATTGCCCAAAGGAAGCAGAAATAATCATCCAAAACCCATTTTTTCCAAGATCTATTCATTTTTTAGATTGAATAAGCATATATGAAGAACATACCTTTTCTATGATGAAATTGGATCCTTCATATACACTATGGTTGATCAAGATCACTAAGAACCAATCAAAAGACTCATTCCTCCTAAAATATCCATGGGTTGTATTAAATATTCAAACACTTGAGAAGGATCCCATCTTCCTCAAGGTTTTCTAGATCCTTGGTTAGAGAGAGTGTGAGTGGGGGAGAGAGTTAGAGAGAGATTTGAAATACAGTAGTTTCTATAACATGGATATGGCACAACCTTCTACTGGTTTCACCCTCAACATATAGGCTTCAAGGATGATACCTAGTGTTTCATAAACATTCATTATTTCATCATTCCAAACATTTAATAAATTTTTTAATAATTAAACACGTTAAAATCCATTTATAACGGTCAATGAACACCAATGAAAAAATTTAACACTTTAAACATTTAATATTTCATCATCAAACCACCTTAAATAATCATATCATGATAATATAACTAAACATGATAGCTTAGGTGGAATAAAATAACATAATCATGCATCATTTTATAACACATGAAATTCCATTAATAAAACCATGATGTAGCAACCTTCACTACGTCATGGTTTACGACAACACAAACCATGACAAGGTTCATACCACAATTTCATTGTTTGATTTTAATTAATTTTTCTAACAGTCTCCCACTTACACTAAAACCTTATAGATTTTATACACTTTCACCATATGTCATGTAATGTGTAACAACATATTAAACCACATCCAAAACTCATTTTTTTAAATATCTTAAAAACATAATTTTTGAAAATATATCATTCATTTTCACATCATATTGCATCATATGTAATAAATTGTGAAAATTCATCCAAAACTTCTTTTGGATATCCTCCAAAACTCTTTTGGGATATCTCTAAAAGTTTTATACAAACAATTTGTAACAAAATTTAATCCTCATTCATACAACCTTAAAGTATGGACCTATGGACCTTTGTAGTGTTGACTACAATTATTAATTCCCCAATCCATAATTGTAAGCATAGAGTGACCTCTACCAAAACATCAATACTAATCAAACCATAAAGGGATCTAACATGATCTTCAGCAAACACCTATATATCTATATTTGTATCCACCAACTGTGTCATATAAAAATATGTATAATCACATAATCCCACCATAGAGTGATCATGAGATATGAAGTATGTAAATCTTGTATTGCCTACTCATACATTCTCACTTCTTTAAGTATAGACTTCACAAAACCTATGAAAGAGATATGTGCTAAATCCTTTATATATATATATATGATATATATAAGGTATACCGTATGGTAAAATATAACCAATCATAGAGGATGACACACATACTGCAAAATAGTTTTTGTACAAGCATATGAAGTGTGTCATATTTTATGATTAAGGGGGAAAACATAAGGCATGGAATATGATTCAATGTAACTAGAAATGGCCAATCGTAATGTAAAACTGGGGCCATATCATAAGACATTTTATTATGATAAAATGCTACTAAATTTCCATAAATCATATACTAATATTCATTTGGAAAGGCTATGACACTCATTTGATATCTAAATGTTAAGTTTTAGAACTCAGATCGATCTTCCCCAATGAATATCATTTAAAGAAGTGTTACATGAGATGTGATGTGAGGGATTGGAATTATCCTTAAATTCATGAATGAGTTGGCTAAGACATTAAATCATCCATTATAATGCATGATTTAATTTATTCTACCGAGGATCATCCTCAAGGGTCTATAAAATCCTGCTTCCATATGATGATAGTGTATGTGATGATTCATTCAAGCTAGGATGAGACTTCCATAACCCCAATGCTCTCTTCTCATACCACATTTTCACGACGAGGAACTTTCATTCCATGGTGGGTGGAAGATACCGTACATACACCATGTTATCCAATCAACCTTTGGATACCTCAATAGGTGGGATGTTGCAGCGATCAATGAATTTTCAAGTCATTATTTTGAGAATAAAATTGAATTTGAGGTTTGTTTTGAGAATCGGAACTCAAAATGAGGTTATTAGTGTTCATAAATTTAATAATAACATTCCTAGATGTGGTTTGATACCCTGTATGTTTTATAGGTGTTTGGGAGACCATCAAAGAAGGGTCAGGTAGCCAGGTTGCTGTAGAATTTTAACAATAGCCCCATTCACGGTGTGAACCACTAGTTCATGCTCTGAAATTCCATGACATAGGGAGATTACCTATGACCAGAATAGTTCATGATGTGAACCATGGGATCACACCATGAAGGGGTGTAAGTTATTTTTTTAATAAAAGGGGATTCCTCTATTTTGGTTAGCCAAGAGTGTGCATGGGGAGGGCCATTAAGCCTGCTCCCCCTTCCTCCCCTTTGATCTACCATGACATGGAGTTGTGTTTAGTAGTAATTTTAGGTATTTTCCTCCCTATGATTCCCTTTATTTTGGTTTTTTTATGGCTATCAATAACATCGGTCCGATTTTGGTTAGGGTACAGAGCTGATTTCACCAGAGCATGGTGGAAATAGCCGAAATTGGAGTGGATTTCATGATCTATGACTAGAGGAGGACCCAAGGTGATGATTACATGCCAGTGGAATAGGTTCTAGATGAGGTGATACATTTCCCTATTTTATTTAGGTTTTTTTTGGTAAAATCAGATTAAATTGATGGTTGTTTGGGGGTTGCATGATAGGGATTTTGGGAAAGATGGTTTCAAGGATGCGCCACAAACCTTTTGTGGTTGGTTGTTCATGGTTTTTGGTGTGATAAATGTGCCTGATGAGTTCTTGGATTAATGTGACTTTTTTTAAATTAAATAATTAATTGTAAATTTTTATAATTAATTATTTATATCGTATAATACGGAACATGAGCCTGAGTGACTATATGATCTTGGAAGAGCCTTGGATGGGCTTGGTTGAGGCGATAAAGAGATTGGATTGGATTTTAAATCATTGATGTAGGTTGGTGGTCCCTTTAATAAAAATCCATATACTTTTTGTGCATGATTGACTGCTGCATACATGTTCTATGGATTTAGGTAGAATGGTTTGGGATTGAGTGGGTCTTTGGATGGAGAGATAGGCTGAAATTCTACCTCTTATACTTGAGGTAATTCCACTTTAATAATTTTGAGTGTTTTGGGATCTCCCAGATACTATGTTTTCAATGGTAGAGGGCATTGATTGAACTATTGAGAGATATCTAGAAGGTTCAGAAATGAAAAATAAAATATGGGCAACCTATGGAAGATTCCCCTAGGTCTTGTTGGATAGGAAAGAGGATTAGGCTGTGTGATGAAGGGTGTGATGACCATTCATCTCACGTTTTATGAATGACACCCTCCTGAGATGTGAGATGGATCCTAGTCATATTAAACACTTTTTTTCACCCTCATCTAGTCATGGAGGACTCACCCTGCTCATAAGGCTCACAAATACCTATGTAAAGAGAGATGTTTTTGAATAGGGGATAAATCTCAAGTAACTAGTTCCCTAGGATCATCTAGAGACCTATGAGAAGTTACGTGGCCCTAGGTGCTTGATTTAACCTCCCCAGAGCTTGTGTGGATAGGTCTATGTGCTAGTGACCTCTATAAAGTCTATGGGGATGGGTCTATATGCTTTTGAACTCCTTAGAGAATGTGAGGATGAGTCCATGTGCTTGTGAACTCCCTTGAGTATGTGAGGATGGGTAAATGTGGATGATGAAACTTTCCAGGATTATCTTGGGATGAGGACCACCCTACGGGCTAGTCCATGTGCATGAATTATACCTTTACTTGAGAGTCTTGGGTCGTAACAGTGGACCACTCATAAGGGTTGGGCTGTGTTACAACGTGAGATGAGACTGATGGAACTTACCTTGAGTGATAAGGGAGTGGGTCAAGATGTGGATGTATGACCATGCCCAGTACCTTCAGGTTGTTGGTTGAGCTTTGGACGCTGCCGTAACCTAATTACTAAGGTATATTCTGGGAATTAGTATGATGGAATGGGACAGGGCGATGAGGTGGATTCTAGCATGGCATTGAAGCATATATTATTGGGTTCCATGGTGGCTTGGTTAGCACAATGTGACCTAATGTGTAGGGGATCTTAGTGTCCTAGTTAGCACACAATGTACAAGGTTCTTTCATGAAATATTTATTTTATTCATTATTTATACAAGTATATTATGGTATATAATGGGGGAATTTTTTGAGACCCCACTGAGAAGTATTTTTCACACCCCAAATAGGAACCTCGATGCATGTGCAGACCTTATGAATGCTTTTAGGTTCAACACAGGACATGAAGTGGATCGGGATGGTGTAGCTCTAGGGTATTTAGAGATAAGGTGAGGCTTATTGACGATAGTATAAAAAAAATGCATGTGTTTTATTTTTGGTTATTTTGTATTTGGGATCGACTTAGTGGGTGATTGGTGATGTATTCTTATATGACTTCCACATGGTACATTTTTTTATATCATCATGTTTATTTTATATTTCATACTCTAATTGTGTGCTATGGATTATTTAGTTATTTTTATGATATTTTATGTCACGACCCATCCTCGGGGCCCGTTCCGTGACTACCCCAAGCCCGCCTTCCATAGACCAGGGGCTGGCGACTAGCACCAAAGGCGTAATTCATGATAACTGGGAAGGCGTTGCCTTTATAAAAGTAAACAAAACACCACAGAGTACAAGCAGAAGTAAAACACTAAGTAAAAAAGTAGTGCTAAAAGGTAAATGGACCAGAATACAAACCCAACTGAAAGTACAACTACAACAGAACGAAAGTAAAACAGAAAAGACAAGCAGCTGGAAGAAGACACGCAGCTCCTGGATCATCCACCATGGATCCTACCTGAAGGGTAGGTACAGATTCCCTCCTCAGCACTCCATGTCCGATCGTCCGTCCGTCTGTCTCCTCCGGGTACCGACTCGTCATGAGATCTACCTCCGGGTACTGTCCAGTCCTTGAACGCTCGGTCTCCATCAACGCTGTCCGTCGTCTGCATCCAACACAACGAGGTGCGGGCATAGACCGTGCAGGGGTGAGTATAACAATACTCAGTAGAGACCCCGAGACCCTCAAGGTCTCTCTAAATCCAACAAGGATAACCACAAAGCAGAAACTCAATAGATAACTCTTACTTAGGTATAAGCCCTTACTTATACCTAAGTCATCAGTAACCCATCTCAATCATGAGGAAACACAAAGGTTATATACTCAGCTCAAACCAGGATTTTATTCATGAAAACGAAACCACGGCTGCTGGAGAACTCCTCCTCTGTCGAGTACAGTGGGCCTACCGCTACAACCAAGCGCGTCCCACCAACCTTGGACTGCTGAAGTACTCCACCTATCGAGTAATGTGGCCCTTCCGCTACAACCAAGCGCACCCCCTCATAGCCTACAGAGGTACTCCTTCTATCTAGTACCGCGGGTCTGCCGCTACAACCAAGCGCACCTCCGCCGTGGGTCTGCCGCTACAACCAAGCGCACCCCACTGGGCTATCCGAATCACTCCGAGTCGATCGATCAGCAGTCGTCAAGTCTCAGTCAGCTACTAGGTCTCTGCACTCTGCTAGCTCGTCTCCGGGAGGGTCCGCTCCACGAGCTACTGTCGATACTCCAAGTATCACAAGTCCCACGAATAAGTATCTCAAAGGACCGCCTCGTCATAGGGGTCTCAAAGCAACAGACGGCGCATCAATCAGACGCCCGGTCTGTGAGTTATTAGCCTTTTCGTCCCAGGGGCCCGGTTGGTTTTGTGTACGAACCAACCTGACCACATCTCAAATGTACCCCGAACTCTCATAGGGTATACCCATAAGGACCATTTCCCAACATGATCACCAACGCCGCTGACGGTTCTTCAAACGGACGTCCGGTCTGAAAGTTATCAGCTTTTCCGTTCCAGGGGCCCGATTGGATTTCGGGTACAATCCAACCCGACCACTATCCAACTGCAACCAAAACTTATGCGAAGTGTTCCAAAAGTTCCGTCTCATCAAGAGGAATCCAACAAAGTCGACGACACATCAATCAGACGTCCGGAGCTCAAGAAATAAGCGTTTCTGCTCCGAGGGCCTGGTTGGTTTCGTATCCGAACCAACCCGACCATACTCAAAGTTCTCCGAAACCTTGAGTGTAACACACCGAAATTTCCATCTCGATTCAAGGATCGCATCGCAGCTGACCGTGCATCGATCGGAGGTCCGTAACCCAAGATATGGGCAAAAGACCGTAAGAGGTCCGCGAATAGGGGGTTCGGGCCCGTCCGACCCGGCCCGATACCCCCTGGGTCGGCCCGAACCGGGTCGACCCGAATCGGGTTTGGGTCCGGCCCGCTTGGGCGCGGCCCGGCCCGGTGGGTGCGGCCCGGCCTGGCTCGCTCGGCCTGGCCAGCGTGGCCAGGCGGCTCGGCCGTAACGGCCGAGCGGTAGGGATGCAGGGGGGGGGGGGGGGCGCTGCTTCCCTGTTCGTGAAACCGCAACCCCCATGAGGGGGGCCGCTCCTGTCGTCCAGCCAGGGGTTACGACCCCCGAAACTTCTCGGAAGCCGGACGGCCGGCCATGCTGCTGCCGCGGGACCCCGCGGTCTTGCCCTCCTTCTCCGGCGCCGGCGGCCGGAAGCCAGCCACCGCTTCCTGCTCTGCCGCGGCTTGTTCGACTTCAACGGCACGGTGCGACGGCGCCACGCTTCTTCACCCAAACTTTAATATTTTTCCGCGCGGTGCAACAGCACCGCGCTGCCTTATTCGTGCCGCAAACAAATCAACAATCAAGGGGGGAGGAGGGTCGGCCGTGTTCGCGCGGTCCGACCCCCTCTCGTTATTGCGTTATTAGGCGGCTCAAATAGGATGATAAATAGCGAAGAAAGTTTTCAGGAACAAAAAGAAAATAACCCCCCTACCTCGAGCGTAGTTGAACGAAGGCTCATCGCGGAATTGAACGTCACAGAAGAAGGCGTTGCAGAAGGAGGTTCCGTACACATTGACGGAGATCGTCTGAGGAGGAACAATGTCTCCCTTCCTTTGACGCAGGAAGAAGGAACGAAAGAAAGTGCGTCAGGTCATCGATCTTCGAGGAAGGCGTCTCTCACCGTCATCTGCCGTCGGAGGTCAGCGTTCTTCGCGTTCTTCGTCGAGGAAGAAGAACTTCAAGACCTTGAGCAAATTCTCCCAAGCCTTCACGCACAACGAACCCCTTAATAAAATAAGACTTGTCTTATTTTATTAACACCCAAGCCAAACTTCTTTGAAATTCAAAATTGAATCAATCAATAATTTTAATTAATTGAAATGTTTAAACCGCCCAATTAAAAGAGGCATTTCATAATTAGTTAAACACAAGAGTTGACTTCCATTTAATGGGGGTGTGGGTGCATTACCTATTTAATAAGGGTTTGAGGAAGTTGAAAGGGTGGAGTTTGTGTGGGCCCCACCCCACAAATATCCTACCTAGTGGAGTAGGATATAGTGGGTCACACTCCAACCACTTAGCTTAGGTTAAACAACTTTAAATAAAATAAAATTGGTTGCACCACTTTTATTTTATTCCTTTACTTAACCCAAAAATTTAAAAACCACACCCGAGAAAACGCAACTCTGAAAAAGGTGTTCCTAAGTAATTACCGGTGCTGCGATTCCATCGGTGTCCTTGTATTTTGATTCTGAGCACCGGTTCAAAATTTAGGAAAACCCGCTCGTTCGTTCACTGAATGTACCCGAGCTAAACTTCAGAAAATAATTATGGGCACACCGAGCCTCAGAATCAGGTTCCGTCAGA
Organism: Viscum album; assembly: GCA_963277665.1. Taxonomy (NCBI): domain Eukaryota; kingdom Viridiplantae; phylum Streptophyta; class Magnoliopsida; order Santalales; family Viscaceae; genus Viscum; species Viscum album. The sequence continues at coordinate 929,054,003 of OY728127.1, forward strand.
GACTGCATTCTTTTAAAATTCCAAAGAAATTAAGAAAAAAATTTCCTTGAAATTTCCAGGTCTTTACATTTTATGTCTATGATTCAAGAGAATAGTCTCCCCACTGTATGGATCATGAATTTTCTGTTAATCGACAGAATCTAGCGTATGAGGAGGTACGCTTGAGGTCATGTGATGACATCATCGTAGAAACTGATGATTAACCTGGGGTGGAGTATAAAAAAGTGGTATTAGATATTTTTTTAATGATTTGGGGATATGATAAATAGGTGTCCTAGGAACCTTTTGGATCTTGTAATGTACCTTATATTGGTTATTCATGAACACCTTTCCAGTGGGAAATCTTGGTTACTAGGGGAACAATATTATTGTTCTTACTTTTTTACATTATAGATGAGATGTTTATTGAATAAGAGGTGTTTATCAAAGATCTTATTTATGGTTTTGAATCATGGAAAATGGGAAAGAGGTAGTTTACATGCATTATATTAGGCACATAGGACTCATATGACATGTTCCTACTTGTGTGTGATTGGTTTTTATAATGACAGGGCTTGGTTGTTTAAATTCTCAAAACAACTTATATACCATTTTCCTATATAACTTGTTGGTTTAATTCTACTCAAATGAACCAAAATATTTTCTATTATGCAATATCATGTGGATCCTTATGCATGAGGCTCTTTGGTGATGGAAATTAAATCCCTTCATCAAGGGATGCATAAAGAACCTTGGTGGGTTAGTACAAGCATTTGATGCCTCAATAATAGAACCCTAGTGGGTTTGGTATCGAAATTTAATGTTTGGGGAATGGTTTGAGGATAATAATGGGTTACCTTGAGGATGTGGATCCCTAGTGGGTTGGAAATGGGCCCGGTTACCCCAAGTGTCAACAAAAACCTATATGGTCTTTTTTTATATAGCTTCTTGGTTGCATTTTAATCAACCGAATCAGGTAGTTGAGGAAAGGAACGGGAAATGCCTTAAGATTTCGAGATGTGAATCACTCCAAGTGCTTCTAATATTAAGATTGGTTTTGGATGGCAGGACCACCTAGATGCTTGAACCATAGGTTCTGTATGAGATTTCAATAGCACAACAGGAGTGTGGGTAGATGCAAGGGGTTTTGGAGCGACGCTTGTGTGGTGGGTGGTCGTGCAATTATCCTTGGCATGATTGATATTCCTTGAGTTTTTGGGTGAGAATAACATCTATATGGGGAATTATTAGCGAGTTAGGTGTGTGATCCTGGGTTAAATGGGATGTGACTCATTTGAGTGTGAGTCCAGTTGTGCAATCGGGTTGTACGAGAGCATGAAACCATTAGGTTCTTGTGAGAATAAGTAGGATTATAGGTAAGAACCTATGAGAAGGTTCTTGATGGACCAATCTACCTTTGGATGGAGGGGGTGCATGTTGGTAAGTCATTTTGTGAAATTTCTTTGTGTGTGAGGGAAGGCGTGCACTCGGTATGCACGGTGCCCGATTGTGTTTTGAATAAGTGAATGGGCAATGTGTGGGTCCTTTGATAGGGGTACTTAGGTTGTAGAAAATGGTGAAATGTGAGTGGGAGTTATAACCTAGAGTTTTAATCCTTAACAAAGGTTTTGTTAAGGAGGCATGTTGCTGAGACCCATTGGGGTCAGTACTCATGGAGTGGTGTAAGGAAAGCCATATGGTGGGGAGCGCTCCATTGGTTGTCGAAGGATGTCATTCCTAGTGGGATGGAAATGGAAAATTGTTTATGTTTCACATTGGTGATCAGGTGAGAGTGGTATGACCATGTTCATTTGTTATGTGCAGTAATGGATGGATTGTGTGCTGTGGATTTTGAGTTTTGGTTTAGTGAGCGATAATAATGATACACCTATGACATTGATAATCGTATCGGTTACGGGTGAGTGACCCTCATGTTGGAAGGGTTGTGGTTATAGTGAGACTGGTTAGAGAAATGGTTTTGGTGGCATCATAATATTGATACATGGGTGGATTTAAGTGTATATGTTTCCTTGGGTAATATAAGATTGGAAGTTCAGATGCGGTGTTGTTGGAATTAGTGTGTTTTTATAGGGATCCAGAAATTTTTAGTGTGATATGAGGGAGATTTTTGTGGTGATCCCTAATTCATCATGTGATTTATGGGTGAATCACAATTCATGGCATGGTGCAGGGGGTGAGCCATAATCCATGGCATAGTTCATAGGGTGAATCCGATTCATCGCATGATTCAAGGGGTGAATCATGTGAAGAAATGTAATTATAGATTCTATTGGGATAAAAATGCTTGGGGAAACAAGTGAAGATAGTTCCATGGTTTTGGGCATGATAAGTACCTTTCATATGGGGGTCATGAGAAAAAATGTTGGGTTGGAGGTAGGTGTTCTTTTGAGGATGCGTCAGTAGGTGTGACCGATTGTTTTGGGAAAAGTCGGCCATAGGAGGTCCAATTAGTGGTTTTTATTAGATTTGGATACAATGAGTTTGGAACCATGTCAGAAGCATCTTGTGTGATGCTATTGAGGTGTTATGGGGGTTGTATTGGGAGTTTTTTGAGGAATAAACTAGTGTATCTTGGCTTGGTGGTTAGAGTTATGCAGTAGAAGCGTGTTTGGAATTCAGGAGCAGAACACGATGTCTTTTCAATGGTTTTACAACAAAGATATGTTTTAAGATGTGGTTTTAGGGTTACCATGACTTATAGAGGTTGATAAGTGTTATGGTGGAGAGTTTGTAATGACCCGCAGATTTCTGGGTCATTATTTTGAGAAGGAAATTGAATTTTACATCTTGTAGGAGGTTTGTTTTGATAATTGGAACTTAGAATGAGTTTATGAGAGTTTGGACATATTATAATGAAATTATTGGACATGGTTTGATACCCTTCATGTGTTAAAAGTGTTTGGGAGACCTTCAGTGAAGGGTCAGGTGGCTAGACTACTGCAAAATTGTAGCAGGATCCCATTCATGACGAGAACCTCTGGTTTACCCCATGAAATTATGAGATAGATGGAGAGGTCTTCTTCCCCAAAAGATTCACAGTGTGAACTTGGGTTTCAAACTTCAAAGGGGGCGTCATTTTGTTTAAAATAATAGGGTGTTTCTCTCCCTAATTTGGTTGTCTAGGAGAACGTATGGGGAGGTTCGTTCGATCACCTCCTCCCCTCCCCTTCCTCCCCTTTGATCCCCTATGCTGGGGGGTGGTGTTTGGCAGTGATTTTAGGTACATTACTCCCTATGATTCCCTTTGTTTTGGTTTTTGGTGGCTAACACTAACACCGATCTGATGTTTTTTAGGATTTGATGATGATTCCATTGGATCATGGTGTAATCGACTGAAATCAAAGGTCATTTCATGCAAAGTCAAAATAGGAGGACCCAAGGTGATAATCAAACGTTGTTGGAAGTGGTTCCAGATGATGTAAGTCATTTCCCTTGTTTATTCAGGGTTTTTGGTAAACTCTAATGAAATTTAAGATTTTCCAAGTGTTACATGACATGGATTTTGGGTGGGGTGGTGTTGGGAGTGTTTCATAGACCTTCCATAGGTGGCTGGTCATGATTTTGGTGTCACAACACTGCTTGGTGAGTTTTTGGCCAGATATGATTCTTTGGTTTAAATTAAATATTTGATTATAAATTTTTATAATTAATTTTTTTTTCATATTATGTGAGGAAGGAGTTCAATTGATAATAGGATCTTGGACATGGCATGGAAAGGCTTGGCTAAGGTGATGCAAAGCTTATCTTGAGTGGTAATTCTATGACAATGATAAGTGTTACCTTTAATAAAAATCCATATTTTTGTTATGCATGATTGCTTGATACATGCATGTTGCATTGGTTTAAGTAGAATGGTTATGGACTAAGAGTGACTTGGCTAATAGAGATAGTTTGGTCTTCGACCTTCTATGCTTGAGGTAATTTCTCTTCAGTACTTTTGAGTGTTTTGGGATTTCCCGATGGCTTTGTATCTAAGAGGAGAAGGTGTTGGTTGAGATGAAGAGATAACTCTAGGAGGTATAGGAATTCAAGATGGAATGTGGGAAGCCTATTAAATATTCACCTAGGAATAGTTTGATGGGAAAGAGTCTTAGTCCAAGTGATGATGGGTGAGAAGACGATTCATATCATGCATGATGAATGACACCCTCCCAAGGGTGGCTTATGTCTTGGTGAGCCTTGTGAGTAGGGTGAGTCCTCTAAGATTAGTTAGGGGTGATAGAGAGGGGTTTCCTCCAAGTGATGAGTTGAGATATCTCACTTAGGATATTTGAGACGGGACCTAGGTGCGAGTTGTGACCTTGGTTAGGACTTGGCAATATGATGTGCAAGGGCTTGGAGCATAATGGTTTGGGGTGGTCACTGGGTAGTAGGACTGGGAGTGATGAGGGATTTGGTGAGGTTATACCAGATTGTGGGGTATGGTTTGGGATGAGCCTATGGGATATGATATCAATAATGGGTGATGAGTGCAGGATGGTATCAATAAGAAGATATCGTGATGGGTTTAGAGGACCTAGAGGATGCCCTGATAGGCAATGTGAGATGTGTTCATGATGAGGGGATAGGTTTTGAGTGAAAAGATCCCTGGGATCAGTTGAAGACCTGTGTGATGAGCTACAACCCTATGTGCTTGATGTGACCTCCCTAGATCTTGTAGTATGGGTTGGTATATTGGTAACATCCCCAGAGTCTGTGGGGATGAGTCAATGTGCTTTCAACCTCCCAAGAGTCTATGGGGATAGTTCAGTGTGATTGTAAAATCCCTTGCGCTTGAGGGGATGGGTTGGTGTGGATAATGGACCTTACCATGAGTGGATTAGGTCGAGGACTGCCTAAGGGATTGGGTCGTGTGCATGGATTGGACCTTGTCCCTTGAAGTTTGGGTTATAGTAGTGGACCACCTGTAAGGGTTGGAACACAATATGATGTGAGATGAAACCAATAGACTCCACCTTAAGTGATAAGGAAGTGGGTTGATATGTGGACATATGATTGTGCATTGTCTATTTGGGTAGTGGGTTGAGGTTTGGATGCCACCCTACCCCGAGTATTCAGGTATGGGATAAGAATTAGTATGATGGCATGAGATGAGGAGACAAGATGGATTCTAGAATGGCGCCAAAGGTATGACCAGGTTCTATGGTGTCCTGGTTATCACAAAGTGACCTGATGCATTGGGAGTCATAGTTTCCTGGTTAGCACATGATATCTAAGGTGCTTTCATGACATGTCTATTTTATTCCTCATGTATACACATGTATGGTGGAATATACTTGGGACACTTGGTGTGACCCTACTAATAATTATTTCTCACACCCTTCATAGGAACCTCAGTGCGTGTGAAAACCTTATGTCTACTTTTAGGTTCAACCCAGGATATGTAGTGGATCAGTCTGGTGTAGCATGAGCGTATTTAGATTTAGGGTGAGTCTTGAGGATAAAAGTAGGGCCATTATTCATGTGTTTTATTTTTGGATATTTTTTATTTGGGATTGGCCTGATGGGTGATCGATGATGCATGCTTCTATGACTTCCTCATAGTACAATTAGTTATAACATTGTGTTTATTTGATATTTTATACTATGATTATGTGTTGTTGATGTTTTGGTTAATTTTTTATATTTTTGTATAACTCTGATTTATAGGAATAGTCTTCCCACCATATGGATTAGGCCCTCACTCTAAGTCAACAGCCTCTGGCATACATGGAGGCGCATATGAGGAAATGTGGAGACCTCAGATCGGTTATTGATGAGTGGATCGGGTAAGGTAATCACAAAAATACTTTGACTTCCTCTTTAATGATATTTATCAAGCCCATTAAAAGGTGTTAAAAGATAATGGAGATATGTAGTGGATCCTTGGTGTTTACTATATATTGTTTTTCAAATCTTCATTCAAGAATGCGTGTTTTTATTTATCAATGCATGGAGATATTGGGTTTGGGATTTTATTGCTTTTATTGCTTCTAATAACACTACAAGAAATTGGGCGTTTCGCGACAGTTTTTTCGCAGCGATTTTAAAAACCGCTGCTAAATGTTTTTCGGGCCGCTATTTCGCAACGGTTTTTTCGCGGCGGTTTAAAAACCTCCATGAAATGTGTTAGGTTTTTTTTTTAAAAATTTGTTTTAAATTTTTTTGAGGATTAGTGGCAGTTTTTTAAAAAACCACCGCGAAATAGTGGCGGTTTGGGTAAAACCGCTGCGAAATGAAAGGAAAAAAATAAAAAAACATGAGAAACCCCAAAATCACTAAAACGACGATAAATTTTGATCCGGGCATCTGTTAGAGCACCACGACTAGTAAAATCGAAGCTCATGAAGAGATCTAGAGGCATGTATAATCAAAACCATGAGAAGGTCTAAGGTGCAGAAGATATGACAGTTATATGAAAGTTGAAAAAAGTTTTCCAACTTCAAACGGCCATAACTTTCGCTCCGGGTGTCCGTTTAGGCTCCACCACATATCAAATCAAAGCCAGAGAAGAGAGCTACGCACTAATTCAACACAAGAAAGATTTTTTTTGTGTTTTTTGACCCCAAACCCCCTCAGAATGCCTCCAAAATCTCATTTTCGTCACCGGTGTCCCGTCGAACTTATCTTCAAATGGTCCTAACTTTTGATCCGCATGTCAGTTCAGACTCATCCACCTACCAGATCGTAGTTCATTCCATGAGCTTCAGTTTGACTGGTCGCGATGCCCACATGGACTCCTGGATCATAAGTTATGGCCTTTTTAGTAGGTATCGGGTTTGTTATATTTTTCGATGCCTCGTTTCTAGCACCCGTTCCCCGTCATTTTTTTTAAATGGTCGTAACTTCCGATCCACCGGTCCATTCGATCACTTTCACCTATCAGCTCAAAGATCGTTTTAGGATCTTTGATTTGAATGGTCGTGGATCTAGAATGGATTCTCAGATCATATGTTATCTCCGTTAATGAGAGTCTAATGTTTTTGTCACTTTATGACCGTTTTGACGGGTTTTAACGGTTGCTCCATTTATTACTGTTTATTTGGTTTTCCATGACTTGTTATCTTTATCAATGGTTTTTCGTGGGTTATTATGATGATTATGTTGAATTCTTAAGGGGTTTTCTAGAGTTTTCACGAGTTTTCATGCGTTCTCATGCTTTCTAATGCTTCCTTCTTCATGCTTCTCCATCCGTTTTCATGCGTTTTCATGATTTTTCATCCCTTATCACGCCTTTTCATACTTTTTCATGTGTTTCATATATTATATATTATATATTATATATTATATATTATATATTATATATTATTATTTATTTATTATTATTTATTGTTTATTATCTATTATCTATTATCTATTATTTATTATTTATTATTTATTATTATTTATTATTTATTATTTATTGTTTATTATTTATTATTTATTATTTATTATTATTTATTATTATTTATTATTTGTTCTTTATTATTATTTATTGTTTATTATTTATCATTAATCATTAATTATTATTTATTATTAATTATTAATTATTATTTATTATTTATTATTTATTATTATTTATTATTTATTATTATTTATTATTTGTTATTTATTATTTGTTATTTATTATTATTTATTGTTTATTATTTATTATTTATTATTTATTATTATTTATTGTTTATTATTTATTATTATTTATCATTTATTTATTATTTATTTATTTATAATTATTTATTATGTGTTATTTATTATTATTATTATTTATTATTTATCATTTATTATTTATTATATGTTATTTATTATTATTTATTATTTATTATTTATTATTTAATATTTATTATTATTATTTTTATTATTTTTTATTATTTATTATTTATTGTTTATCGTTTATCGTTTGTTATTTATTGTTTTTTATTTATTATTTATTATTTATTATTTATTATTTATTATTTATTATTTATTATTTATTATTTATTATTTATTCTTTTAATTTCATAATTTTATAATTTTATTATTTTATTTTCATAATTTTTTAATTTATGTAAATATTATTATAATTTATTTGTTATTTATTATAATAAATAGTAAATAATAACAAATAACTCAATAAATAACTAATAAATCAATAATTATTAATTATTAATTATTGGTTATTAATTTTTGATTATTTCTTATTGTTTAATTATTATTGAGTTTATATCTATTAGTTATGTATTATTTGTTTTTTCAATTAGTATATATAAGTATATTAAATTCTGTTTATTAACCACATGACGAGCTTGCTGGAGTGGTAAAGTCTTTGGAAAATATGTAAGAGGTTAGGGGTTCAAATCTCACCAAACGCAGTATTTCTTTATATTGCATGGGCATGGGCATGCGCATGCATGCATGGATTAAGTAAATAAAGTAATACGAATTAAATAAAATAAAAACGAAATAAATAAATAAAATACGAAATAAATAAATAAAATACGAAATAAATAAATAAAATAAATACGAAATAAATACGAAATAAAAAATAAAATAAAAAATAAAAAATAAAATAAATACGAAATAAATACGAAATAAAAAATAAAATAAAATAAAAAATAAAATTAAAATAAAAATTAAAATAAAAAAAAAAATAAAAAAAAAATTAAAAAAAAAATAATAATTCAAAAAAAAATCAAAAAACCGCCGCGAAACGTTCTACAACGGTTTTGAAAACCACCGCGAATAGTTTCCCGATGCACAATTTAGCGGCGGTTTTTCAAAACTGCCGCCAATCGATTTAGCGGCGGTTTAAACCACCGCGAAACGAAAAAAAAAACCGCCGCTAAATCCCCATTTTCCCATAGTGTAAGTGTTAATAGGCTCTTATAAATCCTAGCAGGGTTATTAGAGCCTTCTATTTTTTTAGATTTTTGAAATCACTCATGAAATGAAGATTATCACTGTCATATTACATGTCATATTTTAGTCATAAAATAAGACACATTGTAATGATTTGTGGGGTTTTTTTATCATGACATATGATATAAGATATCACAATCCATGCCATGATTTGAATATGTGGATTTATATTGGTCATAGAATACAACTTCCTCATATCGCAACTTATGATTTCCTGTAGAGTATTTTCGAAAGAAAGAGCATTGAATCATTAAGGTGATATCAATGTCTATATTAAGATATAATTTGATATTGTAGGTAATTATCAGGGTTATCAATCATAGAATACAATTACCTATCATATTTGATGGTTGTGATATTAGTCATAAAGTACGACTGATATTGGATGAAGTCGCGACCAATCCATCATAGCCTATGACTCAACATAGATCATAATATATAACCTGTATCGTATTCTATAATTACGACTAAGTTGTAAAATATGATTGAAAAAGAAAAATTTATTTTTATTTATATTCAATTATGAATTGAATGTTATTATTTATAAATTTCTTATAAATAATGATAAAAAGGTATTTTGGGGATATTAATTGGTTTATAGAGTTAATTAATTAATTAATTATAAAGAGTTTATAATTAATTAATAAATGTTTATGAAACATTTATTATTAAATATTCCTTAACATTAAATGTTAGTTTTAGTGATGTGGCATTTATTCATGTGTTTTTCCACATCTATTTTGATGTATAATTTGTGTATTTAATGATTAATTGTGTCTATTTTTGGTTAATAATACGTTTTTTGAAAAATGGTTCTTTAAATATTATATTCATTAATTTTCTGTTTAAATGAGTGATTTTATGATTAAATTATAATTGTTTGTCTAACTTTGAGTTTGAATAATTTAATTTTGAATTTTATTTTAAAATATTTTTTATTTAGTGTCATTGTTTAATTTGTGTGATGTTTTGTATTTACCTTTTCTTTTTTTAACTTTAATTAATTAGTTAATTAAATATTAATTTAATTTATAATTTAATGAATTTAATAATTTAAAAATTTCTAACTTTAATTAACAATTTTTTTAAAATTTTATCATCACTTAATTCTGTTAATTAATTAATTTAAGCATGTTAATTTTTAATCATTCATTTTTTAAAAAAATAACATTTACTTTGAATTAATTTGATTTAATGTTTAGATATATTTTTAATTAATTAAAAAATTAATATTTATTTTATTCTCTGATGGATTTTTAATCCATTACTTTTATATTGATTTTTGGTTGCAGCAGCAACACACTGTCAATTTTAGAAATGCCCCACATAGCCAAGTTTAAAATAGTGATACATAGCCAATTCTTGAAGGTGACCATGTATCCGATTTTATGAGGGTTTCACATACCCAGATTCCCCCTAGTTACACACCCATTTCCCACGTATCCAATTCAGACATCAACATAGAGGAATGAGGGGATTCATGTAGCTAAAATCCCACATACGGGCTTTAGGACACCGAACCAGTCGAGCTCCCAAGGCTTCCAAATGAAACTAATCCATGTTTCTGTGAAGACCCCACAGTCAGGAAATTGGGATAAAGATAGTTACCATCAAGGCCAAATTGAAACCTCACCTTGATTAAACTAAGAGGTTGAATACCGATGATTTATGCCCAAACTGGACCAAGCCGCCAACGATGATGAAAACAATTTTGAACCCAGATCTGGATTTGACTAAGTTTTCCACTATGTAAGATGATATATTGAGCTTGAAATCTTTACCAAAAATGATAATAGAGATTCCAACCACAACCAAAGGTTTTGTTTTTGATTAATAATAAACATAAGATTTCAACTGAAGCTAGAAGATGACCAAGACTGAGATGTTTCATCAGTTATATCCACCAAAGAAGAACCAAATTCTGTTTCATTTTTGAAGAAAAAGTTATGATTTTGAATATGATCTTATTGAGACTCGATTGTATATGAATTATCATCATAGGGATAGTATCAAATTGAAGTTTTGGTTTTGATGGAATCTTTTGTGTGTATAATCAGTCGAATAAGAAGGTAGTGGGACCTCCTTGAATCTGAATTCCACATCTACCAATTTGATTTCTTGTGTTCATCAGGTTTTCAAGGGAATAACTGGCCAATTGTAAGCCTGTATCGTTGAAGTCAGTTGGTTTGAGCTAATGATTCTGGTGGAAGATGATGACAACAACACCACCCGTATTCAAATGGTGTGAGGTCAACTCCAACAAAAGATAAACTAAGGCTTGAGGTGTGATGAAGGCGATGGTCAGTTGAAACATTCATGTTGGAAGTAGGAATATAATGGGTTTAGATTTAATTGAGCAGAAAGACAAGACTGACCAAAGATAAGGTTGGGTTTCAGATGAGATGCTATTTAGAGAAACTCATTCCGATACCCATATGATCTATGTTTATTGATTCTCTCAAGCTTGTCTATTGAAGGCGATGCAGATTTTGAGCTATGGTTGCTTAGAGTGGAGTTAGATAGATAGATTTGTAGATATGAAAATCTAAATTGAAGATGATTTCTCATGTTTGTTGATATGTTTTCTCATATTTTAGATCATCATGTATTAGGTTGGATTAGTGGTGGAAGAAGGGAAAGAGAAGAGAATTTATGAAAGTACAATAAAGTGGAAATAATTTGTTAGGAAGTTGTGCTAAAATTATAGTGTAGTGACAAAATTAATAGGATTATTCACCCTCATTTGGAAGTCACCAAACTAGGTCAGTGGAGAATTTCCTTAAGAAGAGTTCAAAAATAAGATTTAGAGGGTCCCAAATAGAGCACAATTTCTGGGATGAAGAAAAAATACAGAATAGAATTTCATGGACGGATATGGGAGAAGAGAGAATATTTCTCACTTAGAGACTTGGAGAAGAAGGAAAAAAACTCTAAATGTGGGAGTTGCTAAATAGGAGAAATGAGGGGGAAAGTGACATCGATCAAGTATGTTCTCTCCTCTTTCTCCTCTCCCTGTTTTCCTATTCATAGATTCACATTATCAAATATATTTTTTCTATAATTGAAAACATGAGTGATTAATTTATTAGGGGTTTCAAATTGTTATGAATTGATAAATTTACAATTTGTATAATTTATTTTTCATAATTGTGTTAGTATATTTTATGTACAATTACCTTTTTCCCCTTCTCTATGAGCATTTATTTTCACGCTATTCTAAGCATCAACATGGTATGACAGTGAATCCATTTCCTTTGAGCATCATCTGAATTAATACAAATTAGAAAAGGATAACGTCTATGTTTTGCATCAAAGAACATATTTCTTCTGAAATATTGGTTTAATGATCATTTTTAGGAGAGTTAACTGCACAATTTATAACACTTGAACCATAGTTAGGTGATTCTACATACCTTCATTTCTATAACTGGTACATTTTTTTAATTGAAATCAAGTAGAGAAAATCATTTTTAATCAATTCATGACAGTCCAATTCCCCTTAAATCTTATACTGCCAGTCTTTATATCATCTCTCTTATTTCACTTCTTCTATCACATCATCACTTCCACTATTTAGTTTAGTTTTCTTTTGTTTGTTTTTCTCACAAAATTTTATTGCCTTCTCTGTGGTACGATACTCTTACTTTCCACAATATAGTAGTTATTTGGTTTTATAAATAATTAAATTTGTCATGTTCTCAATGATGATGTAATAAAATTTTGTAACCATTTTCAGGGAATATGAAAGTAACCAACATCAAAATAAAAAAACAAACTTAAAAAAAAACATTTAAACTTTAAAAAAAAATATGTATTAAAAAAAATATGCTGGAAAATATTCGTTTACTTTGTTGCTGTGTGAAATTTTTATACCATTTGATCTTGAATTAATATGAACACAATATAAAGGGATAAACCTTACCTTGAAACATTTTTAACTGAGATAAATATACACTATTCATTCCTTAATAATAATAACAAATATGAAATGGAGAATCAAAATCAAAATCAAAATATGGAAGTTTGGATAGCTATTTTGGAAAATCAAAATCTTGAGCCTCCATAACATAGGAATCAATTTTTTAAGAGACCTATACTTAGTGATTAATGAATTAATATTGTTTCAAATAATCCTTCATGTATATAGTTATACCAAAGGTTTAGGAACTATGAAATGAAATAATTACACCTCTCAATATTACCCTCTTTTAGCACAAAACCTAGTGAGGATTACTTAGAATTCATTAGAGAATGTTATGACACAATCCAACAACTAACTTTGCATGAGATTTGTGAGGAGGATCTTAGGTTGAGAATATTCATTTTTTTAAATATTAAATCTAATAGTTGATTTTATAACTTAGAAGAAAAAATATTTGATACTTGGGACCAACTTTTCAACTCGTTTTAGGGAAGTTTTATTCTAGAAATATGGCCACTGAGGTGAGGTATAAAATTATGGGATTCATCCAAGATGGGGGAGATCTATTTCATGAAACATGGATAGATTTATAGGTATTATTAGACTACGTACCAACCATCATATTTATACCCATATTTTAATAGATTTTTTATAATGGTCTTACTCCACACCATTGGAATATAGTTGACCAGTTTTCTGGTGGTGATATTTTTGATCAAACACCTAAGGATTTGAAGTAAATATTAAATAAAATGGCTTAAAATTATAATAATAAAATATCTAGGAAAATAAAAATCCATAAGAATGATAACCACTCTTAGGATATTGCTATTAATGATAGCACACTTAGAGAACAATGCTTACACTACAACATGTTTGGTTACAGTAGGAGCTGCTATCCAAACTTTGATTTACCCATTTGATAGGATGAGAGTGCTCAATTTGTAGGCTATATAGATATAAATGAAGGAAAAAATTATCATATTTACAATTATTTCAATCAAGGTTATAGGAATCACCCAAATCTGTCATGGAAGGAGTAATGAGTGTTGAGACCTGCTTCTAACACTGGTTTCTAGCCACAATCTAGACCTCAATTTAAAAGTTATAATCAGGCTGAGTGTTCAAATTATCATGGGGAGATAAAGGTTTTAATGAATAAAGTATTATGTGAAATTGGTTCACTTAAAAAATATATATATTAAAAAAATCTATAATCTTGAATTTCAATTGGGCTAACTAGCTAGGGATGTAGAAGGAAGAGATTAAGGGAAGTTACCTAGTGCAACACCCAAAGATTTTAAAAGAGAAACATTATATTCGATAGTGTATATGACATAAAAAACCAAGATTATAAGAGAATTTAAAAAATAAAAACATTATGATATATTTATTTTTAAATAAATTTAATCTCTTCGATAGTTTATTATGCCCCAAAGTTGGGTTTAAATGAAATGCAATACTCTATTAAAATATTATTATTTAAACCCGACCATTATAACTTAAGTGTAAAGTTGGTTGGTATGAATATTACTAACTAAATTATGAAAATTATATGGTTTATAAATATATAAAATAAATTTAATTATTTTCTATTGATTAGAAATAAAATAAGAATCATTTGAAATAAAAATAAATGTTTTCTGAAAAACTGTATTTTTCTAAAAGGCAGTTTTGTGATGCTTTGCGCACATAATTTAAAATTAATTTTTAACAATTTTGGAAAATTTATTTGAAAAAATAAACTTCATTTTAAAATCTATATGTAAAAATTATCTTTGGGTTACTTTTTTGTATTTTTATGAAAAGATTAATTTTTTGATGAATAGTAAAAAATACTGATTTTTATTGAAAACTGTATTTTCATTTAAATTATTTATAAGGTTAAATTATATTTTAAATTAGTTTTAAAGTAAAATTAGTAAAATTATATTAATATTTAAATAATTTAGTTAATTGGAATCAATTTCATATCAAATTATGATATATTTTATAAAACTTTTGAAAGTTTTTCTTTGTAAAAATTACTTTTTGACGCGTCTGCGAGTTTAATTTTAAATTGAATTATTACAATTATATGAACTGAATTTGAAAAAATGTATTCCATATTTAGAATCATAATAATTAATATTATCTAATAATTTCACCTTAATTTTTGACCATAATGAATAGTAAAAATAGTAAAACTTAATTATCATGGTTAAGGTAAAAATGAGTTTACTAGGGGGTTAAACTAAAAAGATATGGGTTAAAAATGATCTAAAACTTATGAAATTTTTTTTATGGCCATATTTTTCCCTTATTTAATATAATGGTTTATAATGACTCATTATGGAGGCTTATTACATGATAAAAATGTGGGTATCACTTTATCTTTTAAAAAATTCTACGTGTGCCCTCCCTCCCACTTATAAAAGGCCACCCCCTATCCTCCCTTGATCACACTTATAAAACCATTTTATTTGGACAATAACTACCTAAATAACTTCCTTACTTAACTCTTAACATAATATTTGTATTATTTTGATTGGGAATCCATACAAAGAAGGCTTAAAGTATAAACCTAAAGAGACTCTCTAAAGAAGAGGTAAAATTCTTAAACGTGTGTATTTGTTTTATTTCTTATTAAAACTCCTTAAAATAATATTAAAATATGATAATATAATAACACTAGTATCCAATATATATTTAGATGTTATTATTTTAATTTCATAACCTATATCCATCTCCACTTCCATTAAATGGGAAATAAAACTATCGATCGTGTGTATAGTAGACTGCCGCCTCACGAACTAATGTAATTCATTATCCATCACCACCTTTCAAGGATTTATATAATGATGTATTTAACATATGTATATGATATTTATGAAATTAGTATACTTAAGGAATTATTATATCACATATACTTTATTACTTTCCATTCTGTGGGGGGATACAATAACGTCGCTCATGTGTACGGTGGACTACCACCTCATAAAGTGATGTGATTCATTTTTATCCTATGATTTACATGGAAAGTGATAAGGATAAAGTAAATAAATATATGATATATTTATTACCTAAATATACTTATGAAAATATAATATCACATCTAACTTCTTACCTTCCAATCCATTGGAAAAAAATAATGTCGCTCGTGCATACGTGTGGACTACCGCCTCCACAAAGTGATGTGAAATGTTTTTTAATTTATTTTTACATGTATGGTAATAAGTATGGATTTGATTAATATAAATGATATATATAAAATAATAATAATTCTTTAAATATTATTTAATATTTATTTTCCTTTCATTCTATCTGTTAGAAAAATGGAAACAACGTTCATGTGTACGTACGACCTACCGTCTCCATTAACGATGTAATGAATTTTCTATTGTTAAATTTTATAGATTAATATAAATACATATAAAATTAAAATATATGATATTTATATCATTTTTTACATTATGTATATGATGTAACTATTATTAAAGTAAAAGGACCAAAAATTCCAAATCAAAACATACATGAAAAACAAATATGTTATTACCCAAAATAGTAATTTTAAAAAATAATTGTTAATAAATGGCTGATAAAATACCACAAATAAATAATATATGGAATTAGATATATTATTATGTTTTTATAATATATTTATAATAAACCAATATTTATTATATAGGAGGTTCAGATACATATGAGGGAAGTCAAACCAGAGGTAAGGGTTTCTCATTTCACTTTTACTTCTGCGAGACATGTCATATTCACCAAAAATTACATTGGTGTGGTGAATATACTACCCCTTTTTATATGTGATTTAATGAATTCTTTTTTATTAATGGAATTTAATGATTCATTTAATGTTATTCTTTTCATGTGGATTATGATTCAAAAGTAACCAAAGTGGTAAGAGATTTATGTTTCAATATCATTTTAATTGATATTGTTTCTTTATGATTACGATGATGAAATATTATGATATATCTCTCAAGAAAATGATGAGTTTTATTCTCTTATAGTTATTTCTTGTGAATAAATGTATTCCCTTAATTTTTTATATATGTACTCAAGATTATCAAATAATGTTTTCAAAGAAAATCCAAATTTATTTCACTTTTCAGTCAACCATTTTTTTGCTTCCAAAACCATGTTTTATAAAAATGTTTTCAAAAATGTTTTTAACATTATAAAAATTATTTATTAAATATATTTTCACCCATTTTTTAATTTTTAAAAAATGGTTTGAAAGGAATATTCTTACCATTTTTTGAATGAGACACTTTTTAAACTTTTTACAACAGCGTGAAAGGAATGTTTTTAACTTATGCGACATGTATGGAATTACCCACAATCATGACCACTCATTACTTTAGAAATTACCTTAAAATTTTATAAGTATATTTTTAAATAAAGTTTCTTTCTTAATATTATATAATTTTTTGATTTTTGAAAGTGATTTTCAATGTAAAAAGGATATTTTCCTCAATAATATTTTTAATGTAATTTTTATGGTATTTCTATTCATCAATGAAAAAAACCCTTATTTTACTTATGATAAATTAAGAATATTTTGTAATGATACCATCCTCATTATTTATCAAGATAGTTTATGATTAGTTTGACTGGGGTCATACTATTTTGATACCATTCACCATATTACTTTGAATGGTTTATGATTATGTTTACTGATTGGGGTAATTATTAACATTATATATGTTATTAATTAAATAAAAATGTTTCTATGGATTATGTTTCATGAATTTTATATAAATAATGAATTGGACTTAGTAAGTGATGGGTAGAGCCCACTATAGCCCCTTGATGCATTGGTAGATCTCATGAGACAAACTAGCTTGGGTTTTTGGATGAGGCGTTACCCATTTATGTAAGATTTATTGGAATGAGGCCCTGATGATATTGTTTTGATGTTCAAAATTATGAATTCCATCATTATTATATTAGTTATTGATGTTCCAAGTGAATATTAGACTAGTTATAATATCCATGGTTATCTTTCAAGATCATGTGAATTATTTATATGGGATTATTTGATCATCACTTATTCCTTCCATATTATTCTTCATCTTAAAGTTATTGATTAAATGGAATATGTTTCATTTAATTCCCTTTATATATTGATTATGTATTATGTATTCATGATAACTTCTACTGAATGCATACCCTTACTGAGCATCTGAACTCACCCCTTTATTATGCTTTATTTTCAACAGGATACCAGGAAGTGTTTTATGATTGATATGAAGGGATATGCTAAGGGGAAATATGGAATTTTCAAAGAAAACAATTTGTGTATTTTATGTTTTCAATTGTAATTGAAGAAACCAAATAGATTTTTGAAGTTAAAATTGTTCTTAATTACTTGAGAATATGAAAAAGTCAATGAGTGATAAATGTGATGACTGTAGAGCTGGTTTGAAGTTAAGAAAGACTTGTTTCATTGGTTATTTGAGGTTAAAACAATGTTTAAAACATATGTAAAAAATTATTTATCATTATGTAAGTGGGTTTGAGTATGGTTTTGTTGATTATTTTGGTTCGGTTGGCTTTTTATCTTATGGAACATTTTTTTATGCAGTGTTTTACTAAAAAATAGCCAACCATATGGAAAAGGCCAAGCCAACTCAACCCCTAACTTAGGCGGGACTCTGGAGGGTCAACCATGACCAAGTGAAGCTAGCCTAGTCCAAGAAAGGAAACATAGTGGGAGAATTATCTTTCTTAGATAGAGGGATTATGTAGCACCGCCGTGCAGGGTGGCACGATAGCAGAATAGAGGCCGACACAGGGCGGTGCCAGTAGGAGTAGGGTATATGCGGTATCCAATTTCTAAGAAGTTACAGTCACATGATCTATTATAAAGGAGAACTAGGAGTGAATTCTATTTGATGTGGTATTGATCTGATTTAATCAAAACTATTCAATCACCTTTTCTTTTTATCTTGACCATCTGATTGACTCACTGAGCCTTCAACCGTGTGATCTAATTAGAAAATTTCTTCTTGATGTTCGATCATATCTAGTTGAGTCATATTATTTAGAAAGACACTGAAGGAACTCGCCTGAGACTTCAATATAGTTGGATCTCCATGCCTAGGTCATCTAAATCTCGAACCAAGTGCCCTGTTCATCGTTTAAGCATTCTAAAAATTTCAACATGATTGAAATATTTTACTGATTCGTTTGCATGATTAAACACAGATAAAAACAAGGATTTTAATAATGGATAAAATATGAAGATACTAGTGATGGTAATGATTTGTGATCATAGTATGTTCTTTATCTGTGATTCTAAAAGGTTTTGAAAAAATATTCACTACTTATAAATACCTGAGGGTGGGTTCATTTTTGAGTCTATTGATTTTTATAGGATCCTTTTTGATTGAAGTTGAGGTTCCGTGAATCTCTCTGGTTCATGAAGGATTCCACACAACTTTATTTTCACAAATAATGAGAAGTAATTCTATAAGAAACCTATATGTTCCTAGCACACTTTTGTTTCTTCACAAAGTACAGTGTTCTATGAAGAAAATGAGATAATTTGTTTCTCTTATGTGTTATCTACTAGTATTTGCATGAAAAAGTTTGAGGAACCACGTTATAGTGTATACATAAACTTCATATTGCGAAGAAGGTCCCACACATATCAAAACTATACCCATTTGGGTTTGCGTGTAAAAAGGAAGAAGTTAGGAGAAGCCTCTGTACTTTAGTTATTTATTTTCATAAAGACAATACTGGGTTTATTTTCACCGGTAGTATGCATTTTATAAGTGCAGTGAAGAAGAAAAATTGAGGCAATATTATTCACAGCATAAAGAGTGTGCCTGCATTATATAATAATGATCAAACAGTGTGAGCGATGGTAAGTGATCAAGAAGGCATATGGTGTGTGTGAATGGTGAGTGGGAAAACTGAATAGTGTGTTTTCACAAGGATTTTTAACTAGAAATAAGAATAAGTGTCATGTGTAATTTGTTAGTAAAAAATAGGCAGTGTGCTATATACACATACTTTGAAGTACATGATGGGAAATGTGTGTGTATCTATAAGGTGTAAGTAAAAGATACTAAGTGGAAAGTTCATACAAAACTTTTTCATGAAGTACTTGTATTGTACATGCATGATTTCATGCATACATACCAACATTGAGAAGATATTTCATTGTTTACACATGTATGAAGGTTGAAAAGTGAACAAGATCTATAAACTGTATGATCAGTATTTTGAGAATGAAGCCGAGACTATTTTATCATCAGTGTTTCATAAGAATTTATGTATATGAGTTTTCATTTTTAGTGAGGTTGGGTATTCTATAGAAGAAATAATTCTTTCCTGAGCAGTTTTGTACTGAGGTAGTTGATTATATTTAGTGATCATAATTATTTGAGCAAGTCTAGAATTAGTGAAAAGGAACTTGAAATTTTACATGAACCAGTTTGATCCAACAAGATCATGGAGGAGGATCTTTAATTGATCATCATATTCATGGATTATATATTATAAGAAGAAGAAGAAGCTTGTAACTAGGGGGTCTAACCAGTTTCTGAAGAGGCTCTAGAGACTGGGGGTCTAACCAGTCAAATGGTTGGGGTGTCTAAACAACCGAGGAAGAAGAGTTGGATTGCCATGGGGGGGGGGTGGCACAACCAGAATCAACTGGAGGATCAATTACTTGGATGTATAACCAGTTAATTCCTAAACCATTGTAATTGATAAACATATTATAGTGGATAATTCATGTTGGGGAGTCTAACTAACATGCAAGGATGTAGGTCATAATACCGAAACTGGTAAAAAATACCGTGTGTTGTGTTTCATTTACTTTTAGTATTGCATGAATGATCTAATCATCTTAATAGGTGGTAGATGTTTGAATTAAAAGGTGAAAAATAATTCAGTAAACTATGTCACACTTGATTCACTGCTCCTCTCAGTGTGATGACACAATCATTGGGAAATTCAATTAGTATTAGAGCATAGACCACCTTTGATTGGATCTAATATACTCATCTAGTTGTTTTTATCATAAGCATATGAAGTGCATATTTGAGTTTGAAGAAAATTTATAAGATATTTAGATGGAAAATCCTATCTCTTCTCTTGATGTTATAAATGTTTAAGTTTCATTCAAGACTTAGAAAAACAAGAAAAAAAGAGGGGAAAAGAAGCTGAAGAATAATTTAAAGATAAATGAAGATCAACTGATAGTTGAAGGCACTTAGAATGGAAATTTTTTAGTGACATTAGTTGATAATAATTATGATAAACCAAGTTAAAGCTATGATTATGATAGGATCAATTATCAATTCAAAAAACATAAGAAGAAACTTACCAAATAAGTGATCACATGTATGATCAGAGTTTTCAAAGAACTCTGAGATGAAAAATTACATCTAGAAGAAGAGGCTAATGCTATGGAAGAATCTTTGATCAAAAAGGTTGGTATAACTAACAATCTCACTAAACTTGTGAAATAAAAGGAATAAACAATAACTATTTTCAAAGAAAGATATGTTAGATATATTGAATAACTATAAATTAATGTTTGTGAGAAATATATTTTTGAAATTGTTTTTACATAAGTTATTCATGCACTTGAAAAATTTCATATTACATCCATGAATGTTAGAGTCTCAACTAAATGATAAAGTGAAAAGAATCATGGTTCTTGAAAATTTGTTACTAAATTAAAATCAAATGCATGAATATGAGGTTTAGAAGATGAAGATTCAGTGGGAAGAAAACATGAAATCTGTTGAAGATAAGAAGATTTCTCCTAACTTAAAGTGTCTATAACGAGAAGTGAAACTGATAAATATGGAAGAGACATAAGTTGAGACTTCTAAATTTATTGATAAAATAAGTGTTTCTAAGGATTCACTTGATAAAAGTACTATTTATAAAAAATATCAATCTAGTGGAAATAAGGGATTCAGATTTTCTAAAGATAAATCTACTACTGGCGCATTGAAGAAGGTAACCCTTTGTCCTAATGAATCTATTTGTACTAATGTAGTTTTGTTTACTAGTAAAGATTCAACATTTAAATCTAGACAAACATGGGTAAATAAAAATACTTAGAAATCCAAAATATATTCCAATATGGATGTGAATAAGTGTGGAAATTATTATTCCCCAAAGAAATCACAAAATAAGAATTGTGATACCCATAAGTAGAAAAATTTCAAAGATAATCATAATTTGTTACAGAATAATAAGTAAAGATTTATTGGATTCTGTTGGTGCTGTTGGAAGTTTAGGCATCTGGTAATTAATTTTTGGAATAATATGTCATTGTATGAAAATTATTGAATACTTTAATTTAGGGGGATAAAATCTGAAGAGAAATTGAAACATTCACAACATAAGAATAATTCACAAAAAGATAATCAATTTATCAAGAATAGATGTGATTACTTTGAAAATTTCTATTATTATTGCAAAATAGTGGTCATTTTTATGATGAGTGATGGTATGTACCAATCATTCACAAATAATTTTTTGATACAAATAGAAAATCACAATATAAATTGAAGCAGGTAAGAGATGAAGATGAAATGAAAGCCTTGGGTTGTGAACAAAAGATGAAGGTTAAAAAAAAACAACTCCCAAGAATTTTATGAAGAATAATGTGAAAATTGTCTCACCAATAAAAAGATATTTCTATTATGGTAAGAAAGGTCACATCATAAACCATTTTAAATTGTCCATGAACATTCATACTAAATTAAGAAAGATGAAATCAAAGAAAGAATCAGTCCAGAAGAGAATTAACAAGATTGATTTGGTGAATGACATCTATAATGAAGAATATGAAAAGTTTCCAAAAAGAGGATAATTATTGAATAATAAAGGGAAATCATCCATGACTTCTAGTGTTTTTAAAAATAAGTCTACACATTGAGTGAATTCTGATCATGTTTCAAAAGAATGTTTGATCATATGGCCAGAATAGTTGGAAGAGGTAAGAAAGTTGAAACAAGCAGAGAAAACCAAAATTACTATGTTATCAAATGTGAAGAATCCTTTTTAATATAAGAAGATTACTGGGTTGAGAAGAAACTCTTATCCCTATTTCTCTAACTGAGGATCATTGAAGAACCACCTTATTCCCACATATATTGTGTTTGTTTTTCATACAGGGAATTGAAGGTGATGCATTTATTCAGAGGGAGACCTGAATTTGATAAAAGTTGTGAACATCTTATAGATAAAAGATGTCCATCATGAAAGAATATTAGCATCAAGTTGTTTCTTTTCAACATATCAAATAATATCTAAAGATACTTGAATTTTATTCTTGATGAAATTCAATCATGATGAATAATGTTTTTAGTGCATCTCTTGAGGGGGAGCACAGAAGATCAGCGATCAGATATTTCTATCTCAGTTGAAATCTTATGAATATCAGAAGTTTTGGTGAGGTATGAATATGATAATTCTAAAATATAATGTCAGGAAATTTAAGCTTGTCATTATTGAGGTATATTGATTATATTCTCTCATTTTCATAATGAAAAATTTATTCTAAAAAGGGAAGTGATTTATTAATAGATGAAAAAAGGGGAAATACATTTTTTCATTATAATTCTTTTAATCTATTTGATGAGATGTATGTAGGATATTTGTTTAAAACTTGTTGAGCAATTCCTGAAAAGTAGTTTTAGAGATTGGTGTCACATAATGGAAGTTTAATGACAACATTGATGTTAAATTTGATCACTATTGTTTTCTACACAAATCATATCTCATAGACATAGTGTTGATTAATTTTAGGTCATTGATTTGTTAGTATTGATTCCATGATTCTCATAAGTAAATCAGACAATATATGTTAGAAGAGAAGAGGATATTCTTAAAATTTAAAATTTTAAAATGATAATTCCTTCCCATACTTTTATCTTTAGCATTACTTACAATGTGGGGGAGAAGATATCATTGAATTTTAAAAAGTGGGTATTGAAAAAAAATCAAAAGAATAAGATTGAAAAATCCAAATGGATTATTGAAGTTGAAATTGATGTCAATTACTTGAGAATATAAAAAGTCAATGAGTGCTAAATGTTATGATTACAGAGCTAGTTTGAAGTTCTGAAAAATTTCTGTCATTGGTTATTTGAGGTTGAAACAAAGTTTACAACATATAGAAAATATTTTTTTATCCTTATAGAAGTGGGTTTGAGTATGGTTGTGTTGAGTATCTTGGTTCAATTGGCATTACATCTTATGGATCATTTTTTATGGTGTGTTTTACAAAAAAAATTATCCAACCGTATGGACAAGGCCAAGCCAACTCAACCCATGTCTTAGGTGAGACTCTAGAGGGTCAAACAAGATCATGGGGAGTTATCCTAGGCCATGAAAGGAAACATAGTGGGAAAATTAGCTCACCCGGATAGAGGGAGTATAGAGCACCGCTGAGTGGGGTGTCACAACAGCATATGAGAGGCCGACACGGGGTAGTGCCAGTGGTAGTAGGATATATGCAGTATTCAATTTACGAGAAGCTATAGACACATGATATATTATAAATGATCTACCAATGTGACTTTGATTTGATGTGTAATTGATTTGATTTAATCAAAACCATTCGACCACCTATCCTTTTTATCGTGACCGTTTTATTGACTCACCGAGCCTTCAAACATGCGATCTTCTTAAATGATTTCTTTTGGATCTTTGATCATCTCTAGCTGAGCCGTCTTCTCTAGGAAGCCATTGAAGGAGCTCACTCAAGGATTCTATACAGTTATATCTCCATGACCATGTCTTCTGAAGCTCGAACCAAGTCCTCTGTTCATCATTTAAACATTCTGAAAATTTTAGTGTGATTTAAATCCTTTGATGATTTGTTTGAATGAATAAATGAAGATCAAAACATGGATAAAAAGCATGTATAAAATATGAAGATATCGATGATGGTAATGGTTCGCGATCATAGTAAGTTCTTTCTCTATGATTATTGAAGGTTTTTGAATAATATTCACTACCTATAAATACCGGAGGGTGGGTTCATCTTTTGAGTTTGTTTATTTTGTGAGGATCCATTTAAAGTGAATTTTAGCTTCCATGATCACTCTGGTTCACGAAGTATTCTGTGCAACTTTTTTTGTGTGAATAAGGAGAAGTAATTCCATGGGAAACCTATATGTTCCTAGCACACTAGTTTTTCTTTTTGAATAACAGCATTCCACAAAGTAACCAATATAACATGTTTCTCTTATGTATATATCTACTGGTATTTATGTGAACAAGTTTTAAGAACCATATTACAGTGTATACTTACACTGCATATCGTGAAAAAGGTCTTGCATGCATCAAAACTATACACATTTGGGTTTGCGTGAAAAATAAAGAAGGTAGGAGAATCCTATGCACTTGAGTTATTTATTTTCATAAAGACAATACTGTGTTTATTTGCATAGGAATTATACATTTTACAGGTGCAGTAAAGTAGAAAATTTGAGGCAATATTATTCTTAGCATAAAGAGTTTTCCTGTATTATATAATAATAATAGAAAAGTGTGAGTGAAGGTAAGTGCTCAAGAAAGCATACAATGTGTGTGAATAGTGAGTGAGAAAACTGAACAATGTGTTTGCACAAATATTTTGAACTAAAAATAAGAATAAGTGTCCTGTGAAATTTGTTAGTACAAAAGAGGCAGTGTTCCATATACACATACTTTGAAGTACAATGTGGGATGTGTGTGTGTATCTATAAGGTGTAATTAAAATATGCTAAGTGAAAAGTGCATACACACCTTTTTTTATGAAGTAATTACATTGTACATTATTTCTTTCATGAATATGTACCAACATTGAGAAGAAATTAGGTTGTTTACACATGCATGAAGTTTGAAAAGTTCACATGCTATCTAAACTGTATGATCAGTATTTTGAGACTGAATTTAGGAAAATTTTATCATCAGTGTTCTATAAAAATTTGTTCATATGAGTTTTCAGTGTTTAGTGAGGCTGGTTCTTTATAAGAAGAAAGAACTCTTGCTCGAGCGGTTTTTTATTGAGACAACTGATTATATTTAGTGATCAAGATTATTTGACCAATTCCAACATCAGTGCAAAGGAACTTGAAATTATACACGAGATCGTTTGATCCAAAAAGATCATGGAGGATAATCTTCAATTGATCATCCTATCTATGGATTATATACTATAAGAAGAATAATAATCTTATAACTGGGGGGTCTAACCAATTAATAAAGAGGCTCTAGAGACTGGCAGGTATAACTAGTTGAATGGTTGGGGTGTCTAACCAACCGAGGCAGAAGAGTTGGATTGCTGGGAGGTAAAACCAGAATCAACTGGAGGATCAATTATTGGGGTGTATAAATAGTTACTATCTGAACCATTATAATTTATAAAAATATTATAGTGGACAATCCATGTGTGTGTGTGTGTGTGGGGGGGGGGGGTCTAACCAACACAGAAAGGATGTAGGTCTTAATACCGAACCTTGTAAAAAATATTGTGTGGTATGTTTCATTTAATTTTAGAATTGCATGCATGATCCACTCATCTTAACATGTGAAATTGGTTTGAATTAAAGTATTAAAAAGAATTCAGTAAACTAGGTCACACCTGATTCACCCCCCTCTCAGTGTGACTATACGATCATTGGACACTTCAATTGGTATCAGATCATAGGCCACCTCTAATTGGATCTACTATACTTGTACTGTTGTTTTTTTCAGAAGCATATGAAATAAAAATTTTATTTTGAAGAAAATTTAGAAGATCTTATAATGGAAAAGACTATCTCTTCTTATAATTTTTGAAATGTTGAAGTTTCACTCAAGACTCAAAAAAATAGGAAGAAGAGAGTGGAAAAGAAGTTAGAGAATAATTCAAATATAAATGAAGATCAACTACTAGATGAAGGAACTTATAATGGGTATTATTTAGTGAAATCAATTGGTTATAATTTTGATAAATAAAGTTCAATATGTGATGATGATATGATCAATTCTAAATTCAAAAAACATATGAAGAAATTTCCCAAATAAGTGGTCACATGTATTATCATTCAAAGAAATTTGGGATAAAAAATTACATCTAGAAGTGGAGGATAACGCTATAGAAGAAGATTTGACCAAAAAGGTTGGTATATCCAACACTCTCACTAAACTTGTGAAAGAAAAGGAAGAAACAATAACTCTTTTAAAAGAAAGATATGATGGAGCTATTGAAGAAATGGAAAGCAATGTTTGTGAGAAAGATATTTTTGAAATTGTTTTTATAGAATTTATCCATGCACTTGAAAAACTGCATATTACATCTATGAATGTTAAAGAGGCTCAAATGAATGATAGAGTAGAAATAATCATGGATCTTGACAATTTTTTACTAAAGGAAAATAAAATTCATGAAGATGATGTTCAAAATATAAAGATTTAGTGGGAATAAATCATGAAATATATTGAAGATGAGAAGATTTATCTCAAATTAAAGTGTCTATAACTAGAAGTGAAACTGAGAAATATGAAAGATACACAAGTTGAAACTTCTCAAGTTGTTGAGAAAATAAGTGTTACCAAGGATTCATATGATAAAAGTACTATTTATGAAAATAATCAATCTAGTGGCAAGAAGAGTTTTAGATTTTCTAAAGATAAATCTACTATTGGATCATTTAAGAAGATAACTCTTTGTATTAATGAATCTATTTGTAAAAATGTAGTTTTGTTGACTAGTGAAGATTCAACATTTAAATCTAGACAAACATGGGTAAAAAAAATACTCAGAAATCTATAGCATCTTCAAAGATGGATGTGAAGAAGTGTGGAGATTCTTGTTCCCCAAAGAAAGCACAAAAGAATAATTATGATACCCATAAGTAGCATAATGTCAAAGATAGTCAAAATTTGTTTCAGAAGAAGAAGTTAAGATTTTTTGGCTATTTTTAGTGCTATTAGAAGTTTGGGAATTTGGGAATCAATTTTTGGAATAATATATCATTGTATGAAAATTATAAAATTCCTGCATTTAGGGGGAGCAAAGCTGAAGATAAATTGAAACCTACACAACAAAAGAAGAATTCATAGAAATATAATAATTTTATCAAGAACTGATGTGATTTCTCTAAAAATTTAAGTGATTATTTCAATATAAGTGGTCATTATTATGACGAGTGATGGTATGTAAGAATCATGAAAAAATCATTTGTTTATAAAAATAGAAAACCACAATATAAAGTGAAGTAGATAAGAGATTAAGATGACAGGTCAGCCTTGGGTTATGAACAAAAGATGAAGGTTTTTAAACAAAAAATCCCAATAATTTTATGAATAATGATGTGAAATGTGTCTCACTAATGAAAATATGTTTCTATTATGGTAATAAAGGTCATAACATGGACCATTTTCAATTATCCATGAACATTTATACTAAAGGAATCAAGATGAAATCAAAGAAAGAATCAGTCGAAAAGAGAAATAACAAGATTGATTTGGTGAATGAAATCTATGATGAAGAATATGAAAAGTTTCCCAAAAGAGGAGAATTATTGGAGAAGAAATGGAAAGAATCTGTGACTTATAGTGTTTTGAAAAATAATTCTACATGCAAAGTGAATACTGAGTATGTTCCTAAATAATGTTTGATCATATGGATAGAATAGTTGAAGAGGCAAGAAAGTTGGAACAAGTAGAGAAAACTGAAATTTCTTTGTTATCAAATGTGAAGAATCCTTTTTCATCTAAGAAGATTGCTGAGTTGAGAAGAAACTCTCATCCTTGTTGATCTAACTGAGGATCATTGAAGAACCACCTTATTCCCATATATATTGTGTTTGTTTTTCATACTAGGAATTGAAGGTGATGCATTTATTCATGGGGGGACCTGAATTTGGTAATTTTTTTGAACATATTACAACTAAAAGATGTCCATCATGGAAGAATATCAACATCATGTTGTTTCTTTGCAACATCTCAAATAATCTCAGAATATACTTGAATTTTATTCTTGATGAAATTAAATCATAATGAAGAAAGTTTTTAGTGAATATATTGAGGGAGAGCATAGAAGATCATCCATTAGATATTTATATCTCAGTTGACATCATATGAATATCAAGAGTTCTGGTGAGGTATGAATCTGATAATTCTAAAATAAAATTTCAATAAATTGAAGCTTGTCATCATTGAGGTATGTTGATTATATTCTCTCATTTTCATAATGAAAAATTTATTCTAAAAAGAGAAGTGATTTATTGCTAGATGAAAAAAGGGGAAATACATTTTTTATTGTAATATTTTTAATCTATTTGCTGATATGTATGTAGAATATTTGTTTAAAACTTATTGAACAATTCCTAAAAAGAAGTTTTAGTGATTTTCGTCACATGTTGGAATTTTTATGACAACATTGATGTTAAATTTGATCCCTCTTGTTTTCTACACAGAGCATTTCTCATGTATAATTAGATTTGATTAATTTTAGCTCATTTATTTGTTAGTTGTGATTCTATCCTTCTCAGAAGTAAATTAGAAAATATGTGTCAGAAGACCAGAGTATATTCTTAGAATTTAAATTTTGAAAATAAAAATTCTTTCCCATAATTTTTTTCTTTGGATTTATTTCTAATAATGGAGAGAAGATATTATTTACTTTTAAAAAGTGGGTATTGAAAAAAAATACGAAGGGGGAGATTGAAGAACCCAAATGTATTTTTAAGTTGAAATTGTTGTCAATTACTTGGGAATATGAAAAAGTCAATGTGTGCAAAATGTGATGATTACAGAGCTAGTTTGAAGTTTAGAAAAAATCGTGTCATTGGTTATTTGAGGTTGACATAATGTTTAAAACATATGGAAAATATTTTTTAACATTATGGAAGTGGGTTTGAGTATGGTTTTGTTGAATACTTTAGTTTAGTTTTCTTTTAATCTTATGGAACATTTTTTATGGTGTGTTTTACTAAAACAATTATCCAATCATATGGAAAAGGAAAAGCCAACTCAACCCCTGCCTTAGGTGGGAATATGGATGGTCAACCAAGACCAAGGGGTTCTAACCCAGGCCAAAAAAGGTGGCATAGTGGGAGAATTAGCTTTCCTGAATAGAGGGAGTAAGGAGCACCGCCATGCAGGGTGGCATGACAATGGACAGGAGGCCGACACGGGGCGGTGCTGGTAGGAACAGGGTATATGTGGTATCCAATTTGTAAGTAGTTACAACCACATGATATATTATAAAGGATTTCTAGGAGTGAATTTAATTCGATGTGGTATTTCTCTAATTTAATCAAAACCATTCGATCACCTGTCCTTTTTATCATGGACATTTAATTGACTCACTGAGCCTTCGACCGTGCGATCTTCTTAGATGATTTCTTCTAGCCATTTGATCATCTCTTGATGAGTCGTATTCTCTTGGAATCCACTAAAGGAGATCACTCAATAATTTTTTATGGTCGGATCTCTATTTCCATGTTATCCGAAGCTCAAACCAAGTCCTCCATTCATCATTTAATCATTCTTAAAATTTCAGTGTGATAGAAATATTTTGTTGATTCGTTTTCATGATTAAATGAAGATCAAACCATGGATTTGAAGCATGAATAAAATATAAAGATAACAATGATGGTAATGGTTCATGATAATAGTAAGTAATTTCTCTATGATTCTCAAATGTTCTAGAACAATCTTCACTACCTATAAATACCCGACGACATGTTCATTTTTTGAGTCTGTTGATTTTTAGAGGATTTATTTCGATTAAAGTTGAGCTTCCATGAATCACTCTATTTCACGAATGATTTGATGAAACTTTTTTTTGAGTGAAGAATGAGAAGTAATTCCTTGAGAAACCTATATGTGCCTAGAACACTAGTGTTTCTTCATGAAGAATAGTGTTCTGTAAAGCAACCAAGATAACATGTTTCTCTTATGTGTATATCTAATGGTATTTTCGGGAACAAGTTTGAGGAACCATGTTACAATGTATACTTACACTTCATATCATGAAGTTATTTTTCACATAAAAACTATACCCATTTGTATTTTCAAAAAAAAAAAAAATAATAAGGTAGGAGAATCCTATGAACTTGAGTTCTTTGTTTTCATGAAGACAATATTGTGTTTATTTTCAAAAGTATGAATTTTACAAGTGAAATAAAGAAGAAAAGTTGAGGCAATATTATTCTTAGTATAAAGAGTGTTCCTGCCTTATATAACAATGATAGAACAATGTGAGCGAAGGTAAGTGCTCAAGAAGGTATACAATGTGTGTGAATAGTGAGTGAGCAAACAAAATAGTGTGTTTTCACAAAGAGTTTGAACTAGAAAGAATAATAAGAGAGTTGTGTAATTTGTTAGTAAAAATAGGCTATGTGCTATATAAAAATACTTTTAAGTACAAGGTGGGAAGTGTGTGTATCTACAAGGTGAAAGTAAAATATACTAAGTGGAAAGTTCATACACACCTTTTGCATAAAGTA
Organism: Viscum album; assembly: GCA_963277665.1. Lineage (NCBI taxonomy): Eukaryota > Viridiplantae > Streptophyta > Magnoliopsida > Santalales > Viscaceae > Viscum > Viscum album. The sequence goes on from OY728127.1 coordinate 929,085,239, forward strand.
CTTTTATTGTAAATGCATTCTTTCATGCATACGTACCAACATTGAGAATATATTGCATTTTTTATACATGAATGAAGGTTGAAAAGTGAAAATTCTATATAAACTATATGATTAGTATTTTGAGACTGAATTTGGGACAATTTTATCATCAGTGTTTCAAAAGAATTTGTGTATCTGAGTTTTCAGTGTTCAGTGAGGTTGGGTCTTCAATAGATGAAATAATTCTTTCCCAAGCAAGTTTGTATTGAGGTAGCTGATTATATTCTATGATCAAAATTATTTGAGTAAGTCCAACATTAGTGTAAAGAAACTTGAAATTATACATGATCCTGTTTGATCCAGAAATCTCATGGAGGAGGATCTTCAGTTGATCATCCTATCTATGGATTAAATATTATAAGAAGAAGAAAAAGCTTGTAACTAGGGGGTATAACCAGTTACTAAAGAGGATCTAGAAACTAGGGGTTATAGACAGTAAAATAGTTGAGGTGTCTAACCAAATGAGGTAGGAGAGTTGGATTACTGGGGGGTATAACCAAAATAAATTAGACGATCGATTACTGGGGTGTATAACGAGTTGCTTACTGAACCATTGTAATTGATAAAAAGATTATAGTGGACAATACATGTTGGGGGGTCTAACCAACATGGAAAGAATGTAGGAATTAGTACCAAAACTTGTAAAAAATATTGTGTGATATGTTTCATTTAGTTTCAGCATTGCATGCATGATCCAATCATCTTAATAGGTGATAGAGGTTTGAATTAAAAGGTGAAAAAAAATTAAGTAAAATTAGTCACACCTGATTTACCCCCTCTTAGTGTGATTGCACGATCATTGGACACTTCAGTAATGTGAATTCCAGGTATGTATCTAGTTTACCAATACTACTAAACTATTCAGACCTTCAGGATGAGATTACTTTTATCTTATTCCAATGTAATATATTAAACATGACTCTGGGAAACTGGGGTTAGGGTCTTTATAGTTGGTATCAGAGGAAGTTTAGTTGAAACCATGTGAATTAGATTTAGGAAAACATAGATTAAGTAACATAAACCTATGATATAAATTGAGGATAAGTATAGAAGAACATCTTAAAGTTTTGGTAAGGTATATATTACATGGGGTTTCCTTGAAATACATCCATTTCTAGATACTACAAGTGGACATAGTTTTGGAATACATGTACCTATGGGTAATAAATTTGAAAAATGTGCATCAATTTTGACTCGAGAATTAATTGGCACACAATAAAGGTCCTAGATATTCACTTGTTTTATAACTCCTAGGAAATATGATTATGATAATTCACATTTTCATTAAGAAAAATTATGAAGGATTTTAAAATATATGATTTGAAAAATTTTCTAAAGAAATCATGTTTATGATTATGAGATTATCCATTCATAAAATTTTTAATTTATATTAAGCGTTTCACTAGTTTTGATATTATAAATTATGTTTCATAATGCTATGATATAATCTTGTGTATGAAATTGTTTATAAATAAAACACAGGGGAAGGAATGGAAATAATATCAATTCACACACCCCATTTAGGGGTTTCCCTCATGGGAAAGATAATAAAACTGGAGCTAGAGCTATAGATGGAACTGATCAAATTATAACCATATTGGGGAAACCGACTTAGGTTATGAGCAATAACCTTTCCCATATAGAGTATCCTACTGATCCACCATGTAGTGTAACAATTCTCGACCAATTTATGCATAATAAACCTCTATCATTTTATGTAACTAAAAATACATTTGTATATGAGTAATGGATAAGTTACTCAAATAATATATTTCTCGATTTGGGAAGAAATGAAAGGGAGAAGGTTTTAATGGTAGTTTATCATCTCTCAGGATATACAAATCAATAAAATTCATTGATTCAAAACACTAAGGATGAATAATAAATAAAAAACATGGAATGGAATGATTTTAAGGTACTATTCTTGGAGAATTATTTTCCTCGTGAGCAACGAGCAGATATAGAGAGACAATTCTTGAATCTAATATAAAAGGAATATTAAAATGTTGTTAAGTATGAATCAAACATTACAAGGTTATAAAGGCATTCTATGGAATATATATGTAATCTAAAGATCAATATTAACCATTTATTTGATGGGATTAATCCAATTATTCAAAGGAAACTAGTCTCCCAAAATTTCTCATCATATGAGGACATGATATCATGTGGTATAAAGATAGAGAAATAATTCTTTGTGTATTATGAATTAAAAGGGAAGAGAGAGAAGAATAAGATGATAGAGAATAAGAAAGATAAAGGGAATAAGGGAAAGAATTATTTTCCCCATGTGATAATTGTGGAAAGAAACACTCTAGTACTTGATTGAAGGGAATCTGAGTTTACTAGAAGTGTAGAGATAAAGTCCATAATTATCATGATTTCAAGGGAAAGAAATAATTTTCCAATGTGTAATTATTCAAATGTAAGGAGATGGGGCACTATGAAAATGAATTCCCCAAGCATCAATGGAATATACCTCAAAAGAAGATAAGGGATCAAGGTCAAGATTATGTTATTACTACATGCGAAGTGAAATGATTAATGTGATTTTGTTTGGATTCAACAATTATGTTATAGAAGTATTTTATAAATTACATTCTGGTTATAATTATTATAAAATGTATAAGGATTGTATTTTAATATTTTTTTAAGTATTTGAGAGTATATGTTGAATGGTACCCATGACCAGGAAAAGTGATTTTGTGGAAAGTTAAACTTCTTGGAAAACACATGAACAAGGGAGGATAAACCTTAATATATTCTCTATGTTGAGATAAGAATGATAAATAGGGTTTTATGAAGGTATTGGTATATTTTAAGATTTATTTTACCTTTGATGTTGAGGTAATTATTGGTTATTACAATTTGGGAACATTATAGTAATTATACTAATAATGTTTTGAAAAAAGGACAAATCATATGTTGGGTGACAACCCATCGCATATAGAAATCCCATGGGGCTTGAACCCATAGCCAAAGTGTGATATGGGTGCTACACCTACCACTAGACTATGTGATATTCTGGTTAATATGTCATTGTTTTTACTAAAAATATTTGACAGATAAATATTAATCTTAATTATGTGGTGTTACTATTGAGGTTTAGATATTAACGTATCATATTTTATAACTTGTGCCAACTATATTGGTTTTATAAAATATTTATAGACAGGTGTAAATACTTTTCACTCTTTTATGCATCTTACGATCCATTATAAGTTAATTTTAGTGGTTTATCCATAAAAAATTTATTTTTTGGATATTTATTTATTAGAGTAAGAGATGAAGTGGAAATTGATCAAAGAACAACCAAATGGTGATATTGTTCTTATGAAATTGAAATATATCAAGTAAGTATATTTCCTTATATTCTTAGATAGTAAAATAATTCCTCAACTTTAGGAAAATGATCTTGAAACAAAAATGTTATCATATTAACTTCATATCTGATGAATCAAATGATCTTTAAAATCATCATAAATTTAAGGTTTTAAGGTCCTTAACTTTACATTTATCATTAAATTTATTTTGATAAATGATCTCTATCACTCTCTATAATTATTTATTCTTTTCTTCCATGTCCATATCTTCACTTCCCACCAATGTTCTCCTACCTGGAAACCTAATTATATATTATTTTAGATGTACTTTTTTCTTCCCTTTACTTCTTATCAGTAGGATGTTTTATTAACACTTTTTATGATATGGGTTTCAAAAAAAAGTATTTTTAAATGTTAAACCCTTAATTTATGCGATCAAGAATAAATTTTGAGGATGCAATTTATTTAAGGGGGTAGAATATAATGCCCCAAGATTTTAAAATAGGAACATCATCTTCAATATAGTATGTGAAATGAAATACCAAGCTTAGAAGATAATGTAACACAATTAGAATTTATGATATATTTATTTGTAAATAAATTCAACCTCTTTGATAGCTTATGATGCATGCAATGTTGGGTTTAAATGAAACATGACACTCTATTAAAATAATATTATTTAAACATGACCATTATAACCTAGCCGTTAAGTTAGAGGGTATGAATAAGAAAAAATAAATTATAAAAATTATATGTTTTACACATGTATAAAATAAATTTAATGGATATATATTTATTAGAAATAAAATAATAATCATTTAAAATAAAAATAAATGGTTTTTGAAAAATTGTATTTTTCTAAAAGGCGGGTTGGTTGCGCTTTGTGTACATAATTTAAAATCATTTTTATCACTTTTAGAAAATTTATTTTAAAAAATAAAATTTATTTTTTAAATCTACATGTCAAAATTATCATTGGGTGAATTTTTGAGTTTTTTCTTAAAAGATTATTTTTTTGATGAATAGTGAAAATATTGATTTTTATTAAAAACTGCCTTTTCGTTTAAATTATTTAAAGGGTTAAAATATATTTTCAATTAGTTTTAAAGTAAAATAATTCAATTATATTTAAATTTAACTAATTTAGTTCATTGCAATAAATTTTATATTTAATTATGATATAAAAACTTTTTAAACTTTTGAAAGTTCTTCTTTGGGAAAACCGTTTTTTCGACACATCTATGGATTTAATTTTAAATTGAATTATTATGATTTTGTGAAATGAATTTGAAAAAATATTTTCCATATTTTGAATCATAATAATTAATATTATATAATAATTTCAAATTAATTTTTGACCATAATGAATAGTAAAAACTGTAAAATTAATTACTGCAGTTAAGGTAAAAATGGGTTTACCGGGGGTTAAATTAATAAGATAAGTGTTAAAAATGACCTAAAACTTTTCTAAAACCAATTTTATAGACATATTTAGACATTATAACCTATAATTTTCTATAATTATCCATTTTTGTGGCTTTTGGTATGAGAAAAATGTGGGTATCACTTTATCTTTTCAAAAATTCCATGTGTGTCCTCTCCCACAGTTATAAAAGGACACCCCCTGTTGTCCCATTTTAACACTTACAAAACACTTTAGTTTATAAAAAACCTTCCCAAATACATTAATTAATTACCTACCTACATCCTAGATTCCTTATTTTTATTATCAAGCCCTCCTAATAAGGATTTAGGTATAAACCTAAAGAGGCTCTCTGAAGAAGAGGTAAAATTCTTAAACTTGCTTATTTGTTTTATCTCTTATTCCACCTCCTTTAAATCATATTAAATTATGATAATATAATAAAAAAATTATAACCTATATAATAATATTTTATTATGTTAATGTAATAACCTATATTCATCTCCACTTTCATCAAATGGGAAATGAAGACGTTGATCGTGTGTATGGTGGACTACTAACTCATGAACCAATGTAATTCGTTTTTCATAACCACCTTTAAAGGATGGACATAATGATATATTTAAAATATTTATATGATATTTATGAAATTTTTGTAATTATTTAATTATTATATCACATATAATTTCTTACTTTCCATTCTATGGGGGGATACGATAACATCGCTCATGTGTGCAACGAATTACCACCTCATGAAGCGATGTGATTCGTTTTTTCTCTTAAACTTTATATGGAAGGTATTAAGGATAAATTTAATGAATATATGTTATATTTACAACCTATTAATACTTATTTAAATATAATATCACATTTAAATTCTTATCTTTCAATCTATTGGAAAAAATAACGTTGCTCATGCATATGTGTGAACTACTGCCTCCACATAGTGATGTGAAATGTTTTTCATTTTATTTTTAAATTGATGGTAATAATGATGTATTTGATTAATATAAATGATATATATAACATAATAAATATTATATATAGATTAATTAATTTTTATTTTCTTTCATTACATCCGTTGAGAAAATAGAAGCATCATTCATGCGTACGTACGACCTACCATCTCTATGAATGGTGTAGTGCATTTTCTATATTTAAATTTAATTGATTAATATAAACACATATATAATTAATATATATGATATTTATATCATGTTTTAAATTCTTAATATTATGGAACCATGATCAAACTAAAAATTCCAAAAATACCAAATCAAAACATGCATGAAAAACAAAGTTGTTATTACCTGAAATAGTGATTTTAACAAAGAATTGTTAATAAAAAGGTAATAAAAGTACATAAGTAAATAATATACGGTATGAGATATATGATTATGGTTATTTAAAAGATTTATAATAAACATATATTTATTATATAGGAGGTTCAAACACATACGAAGGAAGTCAAACCTAAGTTAAGGGTTTCTAGTTTCACTTTTACTTCCAGGAGACATATGTCATATTCACCACTTATTACTTTGGTGTGGTGTATATAATAACCATTTTGATATTTTATATCATGAAAATATTTAAATTAATGTTATTTAATGTTTTATTTTTTTATGAGGCTTATGATTCAGAAATTACCAAAGTGGTAAGAGATTTATGTTTCAATCTCATTTTAATTGGGATTGTTTATGTTTATTCCTCTGATGATGAAATATTATTATCTATATCTCAATAAAATCATTAATGTTCTTAATAAATGGTTATTTATTTAGAAAAAATGTTTTCACTTCATTTTCCTCTCCTCATGTACTCAAGATCTTAACAGATTTAAAAAAAATAAAATTCGACTTTTTTCTATCTTCGGTCAAAAATCCTTTTTTTTCTTCCAAAACTATGCTTTATAAAAATGTTTTCAAAAGTGTTTTTAACATTATTCAAGTGATTTATTAAATAAATTTTTACCTATTTTTGAATTTTTACCAAATGGTTTGAAAATAATCTTCTTTTATTTTTCTGAACGAGGCACTTCTTTACCATTTTAGAACAATATGAATGGAATGTTTTTTAACTTATACATCATGTAAGAACTTAACCACCATCATGAACACTAATTTATTTTAATCTTAATTTAAAATTTTACAAGGATATTTTTAAATAATTTTTTTCTTAATATTATAGAAATTTTTGATTTCTGAAAGTGATTTTCAAAGTAAAAAGGAGACTTTTTTCATGAATGTTTTTAATAGAATTTTTACAGTATTTATATTCATCAAAGCGGAAAACCCTTATTTTACTTATAATCCATTGAGAGTATGTTGTAATGATACCATCCATATTATTTCTATAGATGGTTTATGATAAGTTTGACTAGTGATATACTATTTTGATACCATTCTCCATATTAGTCTGACTGGTTTATGACTATGTTTATTGATTAGGGTAATTATTAACATTACGCATGTTAATTTTTCAATATTATTTTTTATATTGATTATGTTTCACCCCTTTCATATGAGGAATGCGTTGGAATTAGTACATATGGGGCCCACTATAGTCCCTCGATGCATTGGTAGGTCTCATGAGACCAAATAGATTAAGTTTTTGGCTGAGGCCTTATCCATTTATGTAAGATGTCTTAGCACAGGGCCTTTATGGTATGGTTATGATGTTCAAAATTATGCATTAGCTCTGTAAGAACCTGGTTCTTATTCTTGAGGTACGAGTTTCTTCTTTTCCTTTTTTCCTTTAGTGTTTTGATAAAATAAGGAAAATGGGGAAAATTTCCAATTTCTATGACTACACACTGTGTACTTTTCCACACGCCATGTAATTTGGCCGTGTGGGATGGGTACACAGGGCGTGTAGGCCTCTCTGCAATGAAGGGTGTAAAAACTGACTACATGCTGTGTATAGGGTATTTACACGCCGTGTATTCAGTCAGCAGGTGAATAGTAAGGCGGTGAAGGCAGTTGCCAGCGGAGCGATAGTACACGCCGTGTAATCCGACATACACGCCATGTACTCATGTCGACGGATGAACAATGCCGCGATGGTGAGAATCTGCTAGCAGAATAGTTAAAAAAGAAAAGTACATGCCGTGTACTTGAGAGTACACACCGTGTATTCATGAATTTTCACTTAAAATAGGAAGTAGCCTCCTCTTTCCATAGAGGAGGCATTTAAGGAATTTGGAGTTTGTTTTGGATGCCGAAGCTTCAGAGATCTCCTGATCTCTTACCAGGAACCCGATTCCTATGCCGTTGATCTCGATTGGACCGCGCTGGTAAGCCCTTCCTTCTTCTCGAGTAGTTCTTACCAATTCTTTCCCGAGGGAAAGTTATTTAGGTTTGAACATGTTGTTGTTATTCCCAAATCTATATCGTTCTTGGGCATTTCTGGAAGCGTCTTTCACGTATACCGATCAGAGATGACTGAGGTAGGTGGTCTGATGTTTATTTCCAACTGTGGTGTTGAAACTGTGTACTATTGTGCTACAAACCCATGTTTGGGGTGTCGTGTGGATGAGGCCTTGGCTGTTTTAAATACCTAGAACTATATAGGTAATTGAATATAACTATAAACTGCTATTTGGGATCAATGCTTGGATCTAGGACCACCCCGGGGGTGCGTTCCTCTATTTAGCAGTTTGTGCAGGTTACCCGAGGGTATTCCATGATTATAATGTGTATTGAATTTCCTTGAGAGGAATTATATATAAATTTCTTGTTTGTGATTTGGGCTCGGCCCGGTTACTTGCGTCTGAGGGCAGTGTTCTTTTTAGTATGAGGGCATTGTTTGTTTAGACTGAGGGCAAGGTACTACTTAGCCTAAGGGAAATGTTCTATTTTTTATGAGGGAAACACTTCTTATTCCTGAGGGCAGTGAATTCTGTGACTGAGGGAAATATCTCATACGCCTGAGGCCAATATTTGATAGCCTGAGGGCAAGCCTGAAGGCGTGGTTTTATTATATTAGCCTGAGGGAAAGGTTCTGATTAGCCCGAGGGCATGAGTTCTGATTAGCTCAGAATTAAATTATGTTGAATTGTTAAAATAATATTAATATGGTAATGAAAATGGTAGTGATAGTTACTTTTGAGTAATCACTAGTTTACTACATTTACTTTTTCACACTATTGTTGCATATTTTCACTGACAGTTGGGCACGGGCCTTGGGTGGGTGCCTACTGGGATTTATTTATCACACCCTATTTGGGTCCTGTCTTCGACCCAAACAGACTATACTGCTGCAGGTGTTGATAGGGGAAAGGGTCCCTATACAGGTACATGATTGTAGCAGAGGAGTAGGAGAGCATGAGACCGAGCTCTGGCTTGCGATGCAGCTGCATTTTGTTTACTCTACTTTGTTTTGTTTGGTTGTACCTTATGTTTTGTATTGTATTGAAGTGTATCCTGTTCTGACTGCTTTCATAGAATTAGAGACATGCTACATTTTTATATATATGACTGCTGGTTCTATTTTACTTCAGTTGTCCATTTCAGTTGTATATTGTTCCTATTTCCGCTGTTGTATGTTATCTATCTTTTCCGCTCCACTACACTTTGAAAAATGAGGGCATAGTTTCCCCACTATCAGACCTAGGCCCTCGCTGCTAGTCGGCAGCCTCTAGAATTTGGGGAAATGTGTTTTAGGTCATGTGACCAACCAGGTTCGGGGCAACCGTTGTGGCTTCCAGACCCGGGATGTTACAAAGTGGTATCAAAGGGGTTCTTTTCTTTGACTTACTGTTTGGAGCCTTAGTCAGGGATTGGACGGGCATGGTAGTTGGTAATGAGCTATGCCTAGGAGTAGCTAACCCATGTACATGGAAAAACCAATTTACCTCATGTTTCAATTTTTCTGATTTTGTAAATTTGACAGTTGACTTGATTTTCACCGTCGGGTGACACACTTGTGATTGTGCTGTTTATATGTCATACATGGGTTATATTTAGTTACAACCCAATGAGATGAGGGTATGCCATCTCATGCATCATTTAGTCACATGTTAAAAATCACATTTCATGCATTCTTTCCATGCCATGTAGGTGCATTAGAAATTGAATGTTGTTGTGATAGTTGCTGTGCTTGAAAAACATGCGGTGTGATAACTGCTTTGATAAATACCTGCTAATTGATAGGGTATTATTGTGTGAGGTTGTAGATAGAATGAATTCCAAACTTTGGTTTTTGGGGAGTATGGGCCCTCAATAACTGGAATTTGGTGGATCATTGACGTATTTATTTTTATTATAACATGTGTAATATTACAAGCTTTGATTCACGGGGAGTATGGGCCCTCACGGATCGGAATTTGGAACTTAAGTGTTGGTTTCAGTGTTTTTCTAGGCTTCGGAGTAGTTTCTGAGGCATACTATCTGGAAAACCCAGTATACACGCCGTGTAGTTATATGGACACACGCCGTGTGTTCTTCTGTTCAGGAAGAAATGAAAATTTTTTAAGTACACACCGTGTACCCTCAGTACACACCGTGTAGTCTCTTCCCATGTCATAGACTGTGTGTGAAGGGACAAGGGGTAGGGAATGGCTTGGTGAAACATGCCGTGTACCGGTTGTACACGCCATGTAGTGTTGACCTAGTGTCCGCCTGTGTAACTAACAACATAGACGGAGGAAACCTTAATACATACATTCCATGTCTCCTTTGAACACGCCGTATAATTTGAACCAGGTACCCGGCTGTGTCACGAGCAACACGGGTCAGTGTTATCTTTCCTAGTACACACTGTTTCCACCTGGAACACTCTATGTAGTGTCAGCTGTGTAGCCAGCCATGTAGTGAGAAACACGGGTCGGTCTGGGGCTTCTTTGAACACGCCGTGTCTTTTTGGAACACGCCGTGTAGAGTGACCTAGGTACACAGGCCATGCCACGAACAATACGGGATGATGAAAGCTTGTTGAGTACACACCATGTACCTGTGGCACACGCCGTGTACCTGTGGCACACGCCGTGTACCTGTGGCACACGCCGTGTACCTGTGGCACACGCCGTGTACCTGTGGCACACGCTGTTTCCACCTGGAACACGCTTGTTGAGTACACAGTCCTATTTTAGGAGAGCTGTGTGGCTTAGCCATGTAGAAGGACTCAGGCAGTGAAGGGGGATTCAAGTACACACTGTGTAGTTAAGAGACACGCCGTGTGTTTGGGGTTTTACATGGCCAGTTTAAGCTGGAGTTCACGCCCATGTGGATGGCTTGTGAGAACATGCCGTGTAGTATTTTTACACACCGTGTAGTCAAGTTTTATAAATCTTGAATGCTTTCTTCTTCCTGTTCTTTTCTTGGACTCCTCATTTTCAGCCTTTGATAAATCTTGATCTAAGGTGTGTTTTGACCTTGTAGAGTCATGCCACTAAGACGACCACTAGTTGTTCACTAAGAGAGCAGAAATGATTATAATCCTAAGATGGTGGGCCATAGGCTACCAATGGATCCTCCAACAGAGCCAGATGTGGCGCCAGCCGTTATACTGGACCTAGGCGTGGAGGCGTAGTTCCGTGAAGGCTTCATGCGGTTCATAAAGAACTTTCAGGGAGCACCACAGGCTGCCACATCTATGGAAGAGCTGATGCATATATTCCAGCAGCAGCATCCGCCTAAATTTTCAGGGGATGGTGGACCATAGGCTGCAGAGTCATGGCTGGATTCAGTGTAGACTATTTTCGAGCATCTGGAGATGCCTCCAGGGCGGAGGGTCAAGATCGCGACATATATGCTGCGTGATTCTGCCAAGAGGAGGTGGGATGTTACCACCCAGTCTGAGCATCACTGAGACATGGCATGGGAAGATTTTCAAAAAGTCTTCTATGAATTTTTCTTTCCAGAGACACTGAGGGAAGATTGAGCTCGAGAGTTCATGAATCTGCAGCAGGGTGCCATGTCAGTGATGGATTATTCTGCTCGCTTCACCGAGCTTCATCGTTTTGCACCTATTCTGGTAGGTGATGAGATGTTGAGGGATAAATTCTTTGAGGATGGTCTTCGATATGAAATCCGAGCACTGGTGAACGTTTTCAGGTTACCTACTGTGCATGCTATTGTGAACCAGGAACTGATTACTGAGTGGAAACTATGGGAAGCTAGTGGTGTGGGCTAGGGTGGTTTGACACCAGTTTCTGGTATTATTTCTACTGGGAAGAGGAAGATAAAGATGAGTTTCTCGCATGGTGGAAGTACTAGCCAGGAGATTACTTCAGGTGGCCTGGTCTTATTCTACCAGTGTGGTAGAGAGGGGCACAAGAGACCTCAGTGTACCCGTGACCCAGTGGAGTGCCGAGCATGCGGCAAGATGAGTCATCTGCTGCGTTTTTGTAGGGAATTTCCACCAGTGACTAGTGAGAGGGGTTCTGCATAGACTTCGCGTCCGGGATCAGGACCAACAGCTTCTTACCAGTCAAGAAACTAGAATGCGTCAGGGCGTGCAGGCCGAGATGGTGGTCATGGAAGTGGTATCCAAACACCAAGATCTTAGAGACAACAGGGCGGGTCAGCTCAGGGTATCCAGGATGTGTCGCAGGGTTGCGGCACTGGGCAGACATATGCAGTGAAACAGACTCAATAGAAGCAGGATCCCAAACTTTCTACTGTCAGAGGTACTATTCTAGTAGCTTCTGTTTTATCTTCAGTGATTTTCGATACTGGTTCTACACATAGTTTTATATCTATGGCCATTGTGGAGATCCTTAGGCTATGTGTTTCTTCTTCTTCTTCTAATATCACGATTCTAGACACACCGTTGGGAGTGAGGACGGCTAGTGTGCATCAGTGTAAGGAGTTCCCCCTAGAGCTTGGTGGGTGTCACTTTCTATGGGACCTCTATGTCTTAGAGATAATAGATTATGATGTCATTCTCGGGATGGACTGTTTGGTACCCTTTCTATCCTTTGTAGATTGATATCATTGTAGGGTGAATTTCACATCACCACAGGGAGGAGAGTTTCTATACAAGTGCGAATGGGATGTCCAGGCAAGCTGAGCTGGACCTGAGCATCGTGGGTGAGGTGGAGTGACAGCCTAGATTGCGAGTCTATATTTAGATGATCAGGGGACTTTTTAGAAGGATTTACCTCCAATAGTTGATCGTTTCAGGGATGTCTTCCCAGATGACTTTTCAGGTCTTCCTCCAGAAAGAGAGGTGGATTTATCTATTGAGCTTGTTCTAGGAGTGGCACCGGTGTCCATTCCTCATTATAGGATGGCTACACCTGAGTTGAAAGAGCTTAAGAGTTAGTTAGAGGAGTTGCAGGAAAATGGTTTTATTTGACCCAATACTTCTCCTTGGGGTTCGTCGGTCCTCTTTGCGAAGAAGGAAGACAGTACCCTCAGACTCTGTGTGGATTATCAGAAGCTAAACCAGTTGATGGTCAAGAACTGATATCTTTTACCGAGGATTGATGATCTTTTTGATCAACTTCGGGGAGAACAAGTGTTCTCAAAGATTTAATTGAGATCCGAATATCATCAGTTACGCGTTAGACCATCAGATATACCGCTTATATCTTTTCGGAGCCGATATGGTCTTTATGAGTACTTGGTTATGCTATTCGGACTCACAAACGCACCATCAATTTTCATGGCTTTGATGAATTGTGTGTTCCATACTTATTTGGATTGTTTTGTGGTAGTATTTAGGGATGATATCTTGGTGTACTCTCATACTCGACACAACCACGCCACCCATCTTAAGATCATACTGAGTACACTGAGAGAGCATCAACTATATGCTAAGCTCTCAAAGTGCCACTTTTGGATGGACCAGATACACTTCCTGGGTCATATCATCTCAGAGGCAGGAGTTGCAGTAGACCCAAAGAAGGTGAGAGAAATAGTTTCCTAGGAACAACCTAAGAACATGTTTGAGATAAAAAGTTTCTTATGGCTGACTGGTTACTACAGGAACTTTATACAAGACTTATCCCACTTAGCAGTGCCATTTACAGGTTTGACTAAGAAGGGTGTGAAGTTCGTTTGGTTAAAAGCTTGCGAGACATCCTTTCAGGAGATGAAGAGAAGGTTGACATCAGCACCAATCCTGATACTTCTAGAGTAATGGAAGAGATATACAGTTTACTGTGATGCATCAGGTATTGGGCTGAGAGTAGTGTTGATGCAGGGTGATCGAGTAGTTGCATACGGGTCTCGGCAGTTGAGGCCACATTAGAGGAATTACCCAACACATGACCTCGAGTTGGCTGCAGTTGTTCATGCGTTGCGCTGTTGGAGACATTATCTCTTCGGAGAGCATTTTATGGTTTTCACCGACCAAAAGAGTCTCAAATACATCTTTACTCATCATGACTTGAACCTGAGATAACGAAGGTGGGTCGAATACCTTCAGTCCTTTGACTTTGAGCTTTCCTATACACCTGGTAAGGGTAACGCATTTGCTGATGCACTGAGTAGGAAGACTCAGATACAGGCAGTTCATGGGGCCAATGGTGAGTGGAAGCTTATGGATTTGTTCTCTGAGATGAATTTGGAGGTGAACGATAGTCAGGGGAGAGCCTATTTTTCATCCTTAACTGTGACTTCTAGCCTCCTGGATAGAGTGAGAATAAGATAGCTATCGGATTCAGAAGGCCTAGTTCTACGGGAGTCGGTGTCAAGTGAGGACCCTCCTCCTGGTTGTATGATAGGAGATGATGAGGTACTGCGTATCCATGGATGAGTGTGGGTTCAAGGGGATATACGTAAGGAGTTGATGTAGGAGATTCATACTTCATCTTGGGCAGTTCATCCTGGGGTTACCAAAATGTACCATGAATTGAGACGTCAGTGTTGGTGGCCAGGTATGAAGAAAGAAGTATCTAATTTTGTTACGAGATGTTCCACCTATCAGCAGGTGGATGTGGAGCATCAGAGGCTAGCTGGATTGTTACAACAGTTACCCATTCTGGAATTGAAATGGGATGATGTCGCGATGGATTTCATGACTGGGTTGCCGAGGTCACCTCAAGGAAATGATGCCGTGTGGGTCATTGTGGATAGAGTTACGAAGGTAGCTCACTTTTTACCGATCAAGGAGACCTTTATTGTTGAAGAGCTCAGGAATCTGTATATACGAGAGGTCATACATCTTAATGGGGTCCCTCGTTCTATCATTTCAGATAGGGATGACCATTTTATGTCTCGTTTCTGGCAGAGTTTTCAGAGGGCACTGGGTACACAGGTGCTTCTGAGTACAGCTTACCACCCTCAGACCGATGGACAGTTAGAGTGTATGATACAGGTGCTTGAGGACATGCTGTGCTCATGCGTCCTAGAATTTGGGGGCTCTTGGGAGAAGAATATACCCCTGTTTGAGTTTTCCTATAATAATAGTTTTCAGGAAACTATTGAGATGACACCTTACAAGGCTTTATATAGTAGGCCATGCTGATCACCCTTATGATGAATGGAGGCAGGTGAAGCAGCTTTACTGGGACCACGTTTCATGCAGGAGACTTCAGAGTAGGTCTAGTTGATATAAAAGCGAATGGCTACTACACAGTCTCTTCAGAAATCTTATGATGATCGCTGCAGATGACCCTTGGAGTTCGTGATTGGGGATTAGGTTTTCTTGCGTGTTTCTCCGAGGTTGGGACACAGACGGATCAGGAGACAGGGTAAACTTTCACCAAGGTATATGGGGCCGTTTGAGATTCTGGAGAGATTCAAGTCGGTTGCCTATTGGTTGTAGTTACCATAGAGGTACTGGGCCATGAACGACGTCTTCCATGTATCTCAACTGCACCGTTATCATTCAGACCCGTCTCACATCTTTTAGCCTGAGGAGGTTGAGCTACAGATCGATGCATCCTTTGAGGAGTATCTGATCCTTATTATTGATAGGAGCACAAAGTTCCTCCGAGGCCGGTTAGTTCCTCTCGTATGGGTGCTATGGCAGCATGGCCAAGTGCAGGACGAAACCTAGGAATAGGAGACCGACATACGTGCTCAGTGGCCTGAGTTGTTCACAGTTGTATCTTCACCACCCTTGGAAGGGAAATTCGGGGACAAATTGCTTTAAGGGGGGAAGTTTGTAACAACCCAGTTGTTATTATTGAGGTATGCGTTTCTTATTTTCCTTTTTTCCTTTAGTGTTTTGATAAAATAAGGAAAATGGGGAAAATTTCCAATTTCTGTGACTACACGCCATGTAATTTTCCACACACCATGTGCTTTGGCCGTGGGGGATGGGTACACAGGGCCTGTAGGCCTATCTGCAATAAAGGGTGTTAAAAATGACTACACGCCGTGTATAGGGTATTTACACGTTGTGTATTTAGTCAGTAGGTGAACAGTAAGGCGGTGAAGGCAGCCACCAGCGGAGCGACAATACACGCCGTGTAATCAGACATACACGCCGTGTACTCATGTCCACGATGAACATTGCCACGCTGGAGAGAAGCTGCCAGCGGAATAGTTAAAAAAGAAAAGTACATGCCATGTACTTGAGAGTACACGCCGTGTAGTCATGAATTTTCATTTAAAATAGGAAGTATCCCCCTCTTTCAACAGAGGAGGCGTTTGAGGCGTTTGGAGTTTGTTTTGGAGGCCAGAGCTTCGGAGATCTCCCGATCGCTTACCGGGAACTCAATTCCTACACCGTCGATCTCGATTGGACTGTGCTGGTAAGACCTTCCTTCTTATCGAGTAGTTCTTACCAATTATTTCCAGAGGGAAAGTTATTTAGGTTTGAATGTGTTGTTATAATTCCCAGATCTACGTCGTTCTTGGGCATTTTTAGAAGCGTCGTTCATGTATACCGATTAGATATGATCGAGGTAGGTGGTCTGATGTTTATTTCCAATTGTGGTGTTGAAACTGTGTACCATTGTGCTACGAACCCATGTTTGGGGTGTCTTGTGGCTGAGGCCTTGGCTGTATTAAATACCTAGAACTATATAGGTAATTGAATGTAACTATAAACTGCTATTTGGGATCAATTATTGGATCCAGGACCACCCCGGGGGTGCATTCCTCTGTTTAACCGTTTGGACAAGTTACCCGAGGGTATTCCATGATTATAATGTGTATTGAATTTCCTTGAGAGGAATTATATATAAATTTCTTCTTTGTGCTTTGGGCTCAGCTCGGTTACTTGCGCCTGAGGGTAGTGTTCTTTTTAGCTTGAGGGCATTGTTTGTTTAGCCTGAGGGAAAGGTACTTCTTAGCCTAAGGGAAATGTTCTATTTCGCCTGAGGGATACACTTTTTATGCCTGAGGGCAGTGAATTCTGTGCCTGAGGGAAATATCTCGTACGCTTGAGGGAAATATTCAATAGCCTGAGGGAAAGCCTGAGGGCGTGGTTTTATTATATTAGCCTGAGGGAAAGGTTCTAATTAGCCTGAGGGCATGGGTTCTGATTAGATCAGAATTAAATTATGTTTAATTGTTAAAAGAATATTAAAATGGCAATGAAACTGGTAGTTATAGTTAATTTTGAGTAATCACTAGTTTAATGCATTTGCTTTTGCACACTACTATTGCATATTTTCACTGATAGTTAGGCACGAGCCTTGGGTGGGTGCCTACTGGGATTTATTTCTCACACCCTGTTTGGGTCATGTCTTTGGCCCAAATAGACTATACTACTACAGGTGTCGATATGGGCAAGGGTCCCTATACAGGTACATGATTGTAGCAGAGGAGTTGGAGAGCATGGGACTGAGATCTGGCTTGCGATTCAGCTGTGTTTTGTTTACTCTGCTTTGTTTTTTTTGGCTGTACCTTGTGCTTTGTATTGTATTACAGTGTATCCTCTTCTGACTGCTTTCATAGAATTAGAGACATGCTTCATTTTTATATATATGACTGCTGGTTCTCTTTTACTTCAGTTGTCCATTTTAGTTGTATATTGTTCCTATTTCCACTGTTGTATGTTATCTATCTTTTCCACTGCGCTACACTTTGACAAATGAGGGCATAGTTTCCCCACTATCAGACTTGGGCCCTCACTGCTAGTCGGCAGCCTATGGCATTTGGGGAAATGCTCTTGAGGTCATTTGACCAACCGAGTTTGGGGCACCCATTGTGTGGCTTTTGGATCTAGGATGTTACAAGCTCATTATGAGATTAGTAATTGATATTCAATGCTACTATTTGAATAGTTAGAATATCCATGTTTAGGTTTCAAGATCATGTGAATTACTTATATGAAATAATTTGATCATCATTTATTCCTTCCATATTATTCTTAATGTTTAAGTTTTTTATTAAATGAAATGTTTTTCAGTTATTTCCCTTTACATATTTATTATTTATTCTGTATTCATGATAGATTCCACTATACTCATACCTTTACTGAGCATCTGATCTCACCCCCTTCTTATGTTTTATTTTCCCCAAGAAACCAGGAAGTTTTTTATGATCGATATATAAGGATATGATAAGGGTAAATATGATGTTCTCAAAGAAAAAACTTTGTGTATTTTTTGTTCTCAATTATAATGTGAATTTAAACTATGTATCTAGTTTACCAAGACTAATAAACTATTTGGTCCTTTGGGTTGTGATTCCTTATATCTTATGTTAATGTAATGAAGTAACCACCAAATCCAAGCAACTAAGGTTGGGGTATTTACACCTAGCATAATAGTGAAAGATCCTAGAGAGAATGTGTTGGATTTCACTGTAATATTAGGTCTGAAAACTCAAGAAAAAGTTAGTGAACATCCCAATAAAGTTGAATATAAAATTTATGATAAAATTGAAAATTAAAATATGGAAAACTTGAAATCTAAAAATTTGGACAACAAGGTATAACATGAAAAAATACCAACTCTTCACTTGAAAAATCCAAAGAACAACGTAAAATGAAATTATAAATAATCAAAGAGGGAAAGAAAAAGGTGAGGTTTGAGGATGAGGTGAATGATCAACCATTCCTAAAAAATTATATCCCTCCCATCCATTTTCTTCAGGGGCTAAAAAAGATTAATAAACCTGATTACTTGAAGTTTATTAAAAGTTTTAGGGTCTTAAATGTTAACATTACTTTATTCATAGACTTGAACAAGATCCCATCATATGTGAAATTACTGAAAAATATTTTGGCTAATAAAATAGTTTGGGGTGAGATATCAAAAATAAATATTAATGAGGAGTGTAGAGCCATTCTTCAGAAAAATATTCATCCAAAAATAAAAAACCCTGAATCCTTTTTCATCTCTTGTATAATTGGTTGGGTTGGGGATATTAAGTTCCTTTTTGAATTAGGAGTGAGTATTAACATTATTTCCTACTCCTTTCTTAAAATGTTAGGTCTTAAAGAGTTAAAACCAACATCATATTCTCTACAACTAGATGACAGGTCTCTTACCTATCCTTATGGGAGGTTTTATGACCTAATAATTGATGTAGGAAAACCATATTTTCGAATAGACTTCCTTAGTCTTCAAATGGAATGTGATAGGAAAGTTCCAATCATTTTAGGTAGACTATTTTTAGCTACTTCTAGGAATGTTATCAATGTTTATAAAGGAAAATAGATCCTTTAGGTCAATGATGATGAAGAGGAACTCAATGTTTTTGAGGAGTCACCTTTTTTGGTGAGCTTTAATCTGATAGATATATTTGAGGAAGTGTTTATAGCTATGTTTATAAGAGAAAATCTCCATCTTTTTTATGATTTGATCATTGAATATGTTAATTTCCATTTTCAAGAAAATATTGTTGAAACCAAGTCCAAAATTGACCTGTAAAGGATGGGTAGAATTGAGAAATAAATTTTCAAATACATTTCTTAGGTCCATGAAGTGGTCTATCCACTCCTAATCCTTCAAGTTGAAAGGGTTTCTCATACTGATGTTCAAAGTTCGCAACCCTCCCTTATTCCCAACCTTGTTTCTACTTCTTGTACTTTGGAACCTGAGAAGTGTGAGTCTGTTAATGTAGTTTCTTCTAATAAAAATGAGACTTCTAAAACAAAATTTGAGTCTATAGTTAGTTCTTTCCAGCTAAAGGTTTATATTGAGGTTTCCCATTTTTATGAGAGTGTATTAGAGGAGTTTTTGGATGTTTTACCAAATATGGACGACAAGTCTGTTTAGGATTATTTATATTATTTGAATGATGAATTTTTTATCCATGAATTTGAGAAATTCTTATACAAGATTAAGGGATATTCCCCTAATTCACTCAAGGGAGTTTTTATGAGTCAACCTGAAATTCATATTGAGATGGCTGTAACAACTGCTGCATCTAATTCTAAATTGTTGAATGACTCAAGTGTGGGAGAGAAATTAAGTAGTTAGATTGGTCATTTTGGGAATATTTATGAGCTGTATTATTATTTTATTAATTAATTTAATGAACATATAGTTCTTGGAGCTACTAGTGGAAGGAGTATTACTCCTAGAATTTTGGAGTTTTTGGGGAGAATGTTTCAGGATGCCAAATTACATGAAGTCTTGAGTAAACTAACTAAAATTTACAAACATAATACCAAATATTAAATTAATAATAATTAATTCACATTTAATGATCATGGATAGAACACATTAGGGGATAAATTATGGATGGAGACTTTAAATTTAGCATTTCATAGGAAGAAACCCCTGACTTTCTTACTTTTCACTTTTCTGTTTTTTGAATAAACTCTCCGACTTAGTTATGTTTCACTCTTCATTTTTCCCCATATTTCCACTTGTTTCTTAGAATAATTTTTAAGAATTTACAAGGATAGAGTTAATGAATTTTATTTTCTTTTTAGTACTTCCTTGGAAAAAGGTCATGTGTGTATCATTGATGAAGGAGCTTCCTTTTGGAGAAAACTGGAGTATACTTCCCTAATTATTCTCTCTAGTTTAATTTGATTGAAATTTAAATTATAGAAACTAATGTGTATCTCATTTATATTATATGAGATGAAAATTAGGATACCATAGGTCCTTATTCTAGTTCTTTAAAGGGAGGTGTCTCATGATGAAATTCTATTGTGAAATCTCTATTTCAGGGGAGTTGAATTTCAAATTCTGTACTTTTAATTCTTCTTAAAGATCAATTACTACTTAATGCTTGGGGTGTTAAAATTGATTTTAGAGTTCATATTTAATTAATTTTACATGATGAATTAATTTTGTAAAACCTTTTGGTCATTGATATGGTTTTTTGGTATTTTAATTCTGAATTTATTTTCTTATATGATCAATTTTGTGATTTAATGATTACCTTTTTGAAATTAAAAGTGTAGCATGAATCCTCTATAAAAATTTATGTTAATGTGATTGATTAGTTAATTAGTAATAAATAGGTATTATTTTTCATATTTTGAATGATTTTTTGTGGGAAAATACCTTCTGAACTTTCTTGTGACCTTAAACATGAATCATTCATCGATGAATTGATTTTTTTGAATATTTACTGTAAGAATTGTTTTTCTCACCTTGATATTAAATAATGGAGACATTTTTGGGTTTTAAGTGTGGGGGAGGGGTATTTAAATTTTATAAACTATAATTAATTGAGAGCACATAAAAAAACATGTATTTTTTTTGAAATTGAGGGTTTTTAAGGATGACTTAAGAGTTTTCACAGGGTGAATTTTTTTAGAAAAATGTAGGGTTGTGATGCCATTTTAAGGATTCTAATATTTAATACCTCTTAGATTTGATTGGGTAAATCTTTTTTCTTTCCCTCTTGTAAAAAAACATCTTTCAGATTTTTTTGGAAAATGTTATACAATTATCATTGAATTTTAACTTTTTAATTGGAATTTAACTCATAATATATGCATCCAAATGAATTATGAAATGAAAATCATAATTTAGGTTGAACCTATTTTTTCATTCATTTATTCTTTAAGCTGTTGGATGGGTTATTTATCTTGTTTTTAATTATTAGATTTCTCATCCAAATAGAGTGTCTATTTGTTATGCCTTCTGTTTATGTGAGTCTGTTCACCTAGAGGTAAAGATAAGTTTGAACTTTCAATTGGATGTAAATTGAAATTTGTTAAATTCTCTTTAAAATTTTCAATTTAAATATTTTTTGTAAAAAA
This sequence comes from Viscum album, assembly GCA_963277665.1. Classification (NCBI taxonomy): domain Eukaryota; kingdom Viridiplantae; phylum Streptophyta; class Magnoliopsida; order Santalales; family Viscaceae; genus Viscum; species Viscum album. The sequence goes on from OY728127.1 coordinate 929,107,043, forward strand.
GTGACCAATTTTTCAATGAAGAAATCTAATTTTATTGGGAATTCATATTTACCACTTGAGAGAGTCCACGAGATAAAATAAATATGAAAATCAATTATTAGGTTCATTTCAGCTTTTCCATTTTGAGATTTTTTTCCTACCATTGAATTTGACTAAGTGTTTCTTGAGGAAAAAAATGTTTTAGGTGAAGAGGAATTTAATGTGGCCTTTATTCATGTGTTCTACCACATCTATTTTGATGTATAATTTGTGTATTTTTTGCTTAATTATGTCTATTTCTGGTTAATCAAATAGTTGTTGAAAAATGGTTGTTTAAACATTATATTTATTAATTTCCTGTTTAACTGAGTGATTTAATGATTAAATTATAATTTTTTTTAACATTGAGTTCGAATAATTTAATTCTGATGTTCATATTAAAATAATTTTTTATCTAGTGTCATTGTTTAATTTTTTTGATGTTTTTATGTACCTTTTCATTGTTTTTTTAATTAATTAGTTCATTAAAAATTAATTTAATTTATAATTTAATGACTTTAATAGTTTAAAAAATTCTAACATTAATTAAAAATTAATTTTTTTATATTTTTATCATCTATTAATTTTTTTTAATTTTTTAATTATTTAATTTATTTTGTTAATTAATTAATTATTCAATTAATTTAAGCATGTTAATTTTTAATTATTCATTGTTTAAAAAATATAATATTTAGCTTTCATTTATTTTAATTATGTTTGGTTATATTTTTAATTAATTAACAGATGAATATTTATATTATTCTTTTATTGATTTTTAATCCATTAATTTTATTTTGATTTTTGGTTGTAGCAGTATCACATCAACAATTTTAGAAATTCCCCACGTAGACAAGTTTAAAATGGTTCCACGTAGCCAATTCCTACAGGTGGCCACATAAATTTTTTTTGAGGGATAAACATACCAAAATTCCCCACTAGTTATGTAACTATTTCCCACATATCCAATTTAGACAATGAAAAAGGGGAATGAGGGAATTCACATTTCCAAAATCCCATATATGGGGTTTGGGCCACCGAACTAGTCGATCTTTTGGGGATTTCTAATGATGATACTACTTATTTATGTGAAGACTCCACTATCAGCTGAGTTTGATGAATATGGTTGTTGCCGAGGATCAACCAAAACCTCACCACGGTTAAACTAGGAGCTAAAATTTCAGTGAATTACAACTGAACTGAACCAGTCCTTTGTTAACGATGAAACAAATTTCAAACCCAAATCTGGATCTGACCAATTTCACTACTATGGAAGCTGATTTGTTGAGATTAGAATCTTTACGAACACTGGGAATGTAGATTCCAAACACAACCAAAGGTTTCATTTTTTATTAATAATTAACCGAAGCTTCCAATCAAAGCTAGAAAATGACCAAAGATGAGGTTTTTCATTAGATAGAGATTCCAAAGAAGAAGCAAAGGCATTTTCATTTTTGTAGAAAAGTTCTGATTTTGAATATGATATTATTGAGACTTGATTGTAGATAAATTTTCATCTGAGGCCAAGCTGTGGATTGAAGTTTTGTATTTTCTAGAATATTTTGTGTGTGAGATTTGTCGATGAAGAAGGTGATGAGACCTCCTAAAATCTGAATACTTCGGTTTACAATTTGATTTGTTGTGTACATCAGTTGTTTGAGGGAATTCCTAGTTGAATGAAAGCTTGTTTCTTCAAAGTTGGTTGGTTTGAGCTGCATGTTCTGATGGAAGATGATAAACATGAAACCACCTGTGTTTGAATGGTGTAAGTTCAACTCTAACAAAAAAGGGCTAAGGTAAAATGAAGGTGATGGTCAGTTGAAGCAGTCATGTTGGAATCAAGATCTAATGGTTTTAGATTGAAGTGAGTGCAAAGACATGATTGACTGAAGCTAAGGTTGAGTTTCATATGAGACATGGTTTAGAGTAACCAATCCTAAGATATAGATGATCTAAGTTAATTGATTTTCTCAAGATTGATAGTCAAAGGTGATGTAGAGTTTGACCTATAGTTGCTTAGATTGGATTTAAATGAATTGAGTCACAAATATGAAAATATGAATTGAAGAACATTGCTCATGTTCATTGATCTATTTTCATATAATTTAGATTATCATGTATTAGGTTAGAGAAGCGGTGGAAGAAGGGAAAGATAATAGAATTTATTCTAGTATATTAAAGTGGAAATAATTTGTTATGAAGTTTTTCTAAAATGATAGTGTAGTGAAAAAAGGATTGGTATTTTGTACTCTCATTTTGAAGTCACCAAACTGGGTTAGTGGATAATTTATTTAAGAAGAGTTTAACAATAGGTTTTAGAGGGGCCGAAACAGATTGCAATTTCTAAGATAAAGACAGAATGAAAAATATAATTTCCAATATGAAGATAAGAACAGAGAGCACATATCTCATGTGAAGAGTTGGAACAGAATCAGAAACACTCTCGATGTAATAATTGTAGAATATGGAGCAAGGAGAAATAAATAAACATCGACAAATAAGATTCTCTCTTATTTACACTCTTCTTATTTTCCTGTTTTGAGATTCACTTTATTGAATATATATTTTTTTCTATCACTACAAAAATGAGTGATTAATTTTTAGGGTTTTCAGATTTTTATGAATTAATAAATATTTAATTTGTTAGATTTCATTTTCATAATTGTTTCAGTGAATTTTTTGGTATAATGATCTTCTTTTCCACTCTTTATGAGCATTTATTTTCATGCTATTCTAAGTGTCTAAAGAAGATGATATAGAATCCATTTCCTTTGAGTATCATATAAAGTACCAAAAATTAGAAAGGATGATGTCTTTATTTTCCATCAATGAACACATTTCTTCCTAAATTTTGGCTTACTGGTCATTTTTGGTAGAGTTCACTACATAGTGTAGAACACTTGTACCATAGTTAAGTGATCTACTCACCTTCATTTCTATCATTGAAACAATTATGTTAATTGAAATCAAGAAGAGAAAATCATTTTAAATTAGTTCAGGACATTCTAATTCCCTTTAAATATTCCACTGATAGTCTTTCTCTCATCTCTCTTGTTTCACTTCTTCCAGCACACTATTAATTCCACTATTAAGTTTAGTTGTCTTTTGGTTGTTTTTGTATGTTTTGGTAGAACAATTTTATATCCTTCAATGTGGTACTATACTATTACTTTCTACAATAGTAGTAATTAATAGGTTTTATAAATAATTAAGTTTTTCACATTCTTAATGAAGACATGATCAAATTTTGGAACCATTTCTAAGGAAGGCTCATGCGACCAACATCAATAAAAAAAACTAAAAAAACATTTAAACTTTTTCAAAAAAAAAAAATATTTATAAAAAAATCTACTGAAATATGCTCATTTACATTGTTGTTATGTGTAATTATGAACTATTTGAACTTGAATTTGTTTTCACACTAGAGTAATGGATAAATCTCATCTTGATTAATTTTTTCCTGAGATAAATATACACCGTTCAACCCTTAATAAGAATAAAAAAAATATGAAATATAGAATAAAAATCAAAATTAAAATCTAGAAGTTTCGAGAGTTGTTTTGGAAAATTAAAATCTTGACCCTCATCAACCTAGGAATCAATTTTTTTAGAGATGTAGACTTAGGGATTTCCAGATTCCTATAATTTTAAGTAATCCTTTATGTATAAAGTTATCCCAAAGTTATAGGAACTATGAAATGAAACAATCATACCTCTCAATGTTACCCTCATTTAGTGGATATCTTAGTGAGGATTATTTATAATTCATTAGATAATTTTATGGAATAATTTAAAAACTACCTTCATATGGGATTTTTGAGGAGGATCTTAGATTGAGATTCATACCTTTCTATTTGAAGAGTAAAGCTAAGAGTTGGTTCTATAACTTAGAAGAATAAATATTTGATACTTGGGACCAACTTTTCAACTCATTTGTTGGGGAGTTTTATTATAGAAATATGGCTATTTAGGTGAGGCATAAAATCACAGGATTCATCCAATATAAGGGATAGATATTTCATGAAACATGGGCTAGATATGGAGGGATTATTTGGTAATTCCCAACCATCATCTTGTTCCCCAAATTTTTAAGAATTTTTTTTATAATGGTCTCACTCCATACCACCAGAATATAGTTGAATGGTTTTTTGGTGGTTATTTTTCTGATCAAACATCTAAATATTTTATGGAAATATTCAGTAAAATGGATCCAACCTCTCAAAAAAAAATCTCTAGGAAAAGAACCATCCATAGGAATGAGAACCTCTCTTAGGATGCTTCTGTTAATGATAATATACTTAGAGAACAATGATTACACTACGAAATGTTTGGGAATAGTAGGAGATGTTGTCCAAAAATTGATTTACCCATTTAGTAGGATTAGAGTTCTCAGTTTTTATACAAAAATTGTATAAATCAGTGAAACAATAAACCCTTTTCCAATTCTTTCAATAAATGTTATAAGAATCACCCAAATCTATTTTGTAAAGAGTGAGGCATGTTGAGACCTGATGTTGCCACTAGTTTCTAGCCATAATCTTGACTTCTATTCCAAATTTATAATCATGTAGAGTCTTTAAATTCTCAAGGGTATCTAAAGGATTTAATACTGCAAGTGTTAAGCGAAATTGGTTCTCATAAAAAAGATACAAATTAAAAAATTCATAATATTGAATTATAATTGGGACAACTTGCTAAGGATTTAGGTGGAAAAGATATAGGGAATTTACCTAGAATAATATAGAAAAATCATAGAGTTAATGTGATGTATTTAACTATAATATTAGGTATGAAAAATCAATAACAAGTTAGTTAACATCCTGGGAAAGTTGAATATGAAATTTATAATAAACTTGAAAAAGAGAGTATGGAAAACTCTAAATCTTAAAATCTTGAAAAAAGGTCTAACATGAACAAATGACGAATATTCACTTGAAAAAGACAAATAAAATAGTAAAATGAAATGGAAAATAATCAAAAAGGGAAAGAAAAAGGTGAGGTTTGAGGATGAGTTGAATGATCACCCATTACTAAAAAATTATACCCCACCCATACCTTCTCCCCAAAGGTTGAAAAAGAATAATGAACCTAATTACTTGAAGTTTATTAAAATTTTTATGGGATTTACTATTAATATTCCCTTTATGGAAGCCTTGAAAAAGATCCCATTGCATGTGAAATTCCTAAATTTTTTTTGGATAAAAAAAGGGATCAGGGTGAGAGATCAATAATAAATTTTAATGAGGAATGTAGTGACACTATTTAAAAAAACATTCCTCCCAAAATAAAAGACCCTATATCCTTTTTTATCTCTGGTATAATTAGTGGGAGTTGGGAGATTAGCTTCCTTTGTGATTTAGGAGTGAGCATTAACCTTACACCATACTCCTTGCTCAAGAAATTAGGTATTAAAGAGCTATAGCCAACATCCATTTCTCTACAACTATCTAAAGGTAACTTTCTTATCCTTATGGGAGGAATGATGACCTATTAGTTATTTTAGGAAAAATAAATTTTCTAAAATAATTCCTTATTATTGAAATGTAACGTGACAATAAAGTTCCAATCATTTTTGGTAGACTATTTTTTAGCTACAACTGGGGATGTTATCAATGTTTTTGCATCAAATATTTGAATGTAAATGGATTTATCAACCATAGATGAATCTAAGAAAATAATGTTTATATTATTCTCATTACTATTATAAAATAAGAGAAGTTGTTTGTTAAAAAATATTTATTGTGAACAAAATGAGACGATTAATTATATACACATGGTTTATGATTCATCAGATTCTATAAAAAGTTTTGGAAAAGTGACAAGGATAAAAGTGTTTTATTCAGGATAAAATATTTATCTAGATGTTTTTTAAACTATAAGGGAAGGTGTTCCCGTTGACCATCAATGGTATATTTTAATAAAGTCTTATTTTCAAATGAAAATTGTTTAGACACATAGAATACCATATATGATATAGAGATAATGGTTTATTTGTTAAATATTATTATTAAAAGAAAATAAGAGTTATTTCCTAAACACAAAAATATTTTGCATATCTTAGCTTAATATTCTAAGAAGAATAATACATCTGAGAAGAAAGTGGGGGTATGTTTGAACCTAGAAAAGTTCAAAGTTAAAAAAAAATATTATACCAGTCTAAAGTTAAAGTGATTTCCACTTAATATCCAAAAGAGTTTAGGATATGTGATGGTAAAAATGTAAAGAGATACATTTTTAGTGTGAAAGTGAATAAAATTATTTCTTAAAGGATTATTCTAGTTAAAATATAAAGTAATTTTCACTTAATATCCTAAAATATATTCAGGGTTTGTATTTAAAGAGAAATGTAAGTTACTATAACAAAGTGAATTTCACTTTATCCTAAGGAAGTTTATGATGATATTGTTAGTAATAATGTAAATAGTTACATTTTTTGATAAAATATTTGAAGGAAAATTTTGATGTAAAGGGTTACAAGGATGATGTTGTTAAACTTATAAAAGTTCTAAATTGACAGTAGAAGTTAAAATCAAAACATTTGATGTTATGAAATTAAGGATCTTGAATTTGTTCAAGGAGTTGGAACATTTGGAATATAATTCCTAAATATCATCATTATTTAAACTTATTTACTTTATAGATTTTATAAAATAAAGAGATTAATGATAGGTTTTTATTAGATAGTCACATAAAGATGTGGAAGGAATTGTATATAGATATAACGAGTTAATAAAATTTGATAAAGTGTAACAAACATAAGGAAGATCATGAATTTTATCATATATGATATAGTAGACAAGTACTTATGTATTGTTTTATGAAATATTTTTAAAATATTTTTATGAATATAAAATGTATCACATAATGGTAATATCCACTTTATCATTCATCCACATTGGTTTCATAGATGTATATATCGATATAAATTTTTTGAAGTGTAATGATAATTGAACTCTAAAAGTATTACATTGAGTTATCCCTAACCAATGTTCATCATGTAGTATTATTGATAAATTTTAAGGTTAATGTGAGAAATATTCTTGAATGGGATATAGAAAATACTCATGAGGCATAAAAAGTGTCTAAATTACCTTTTAATTATACCACATGGAGCGTTATACACTATTTCTTTGGTATACTAGGGTGCATAGATCATATAGGAGTCTGTGCTACCTAAGGTTTGTGTGATACCTAACATGATAAAATTTATAATTTGATACCTTTATTATGAAATCCATTGAGTCTTAGCTAATCAGGGGGTGTTTGGGTATGTTTCCAATCCTTTAATTGATTGGAGCTCAACCAAGATGATATTTTTACTCTTGTACAATGAGTATGACATATGGGCCTGCAATTGAGATAGATTGAGGAGTGCGTGACCACACATAGAGATCACATATTATGTGTTTATACATTTAGGTTAGGTACATTTTATTTTCTCATACATAAAGGTGAATGACATGTGATTTATTCACCAACCAGGTCGGTCTATACTCATAAATTTGAGAATATATGAGTTAGCTACATGGGATCAATATAATTTGTGTCCCATGGTCACTTTATTCCATAGATAAAAGTAATATCTGATAATTAATTCTATCATGAGTTGTGTATTGTAGAAACATGTATAGAGATACATGTGTTTGACATAGATCATTCCGTATCCCTTTACAGCTTGCGTATAATTAATGATTTGTTAAAGGTTTCTATTTTATTAAATTTATGGATATGGTGGTTTATATATTTTTTCAATGTTATATAGTCCTATGGGGTTACAATTTGTGGTATACTGAATGGGGATTGAGTTTAACTCAGATAGATGCTCTAAAAGTGTCTTATAGTTAAGCCAACATATTTTTATATGGGTTTTCACAAGTTATTTCATATGATGTGATACAAGATGAAGTATATGATAGCTTTACAAAAGAATTTCAGATAATATCCAATAGTATTTTTGGATATGATTTCACAAGTTATTTTATATGAAACAATATAAGGTGAAATAACACAAAATATTTATTATTTAGTGAAAGTGGGAGAATGAAAGTGATATTCCCTAAAGACTTTATATATATATTGATATATATATATATATGGTTTATTATATGGTATGATATAACCAATCATAGAGTATGACATATATGCTATAAAATAGTTTTGTACATTCATATGAAGAGTATAATATTTTACGATTGAGGGGGAAATCATAAGGCAAAGAATACGATTCCATGTAACTATCTATGGCCAATCATAATGCACAATTGTGACCATATCATAAGTCATATTATGATGAAACATGGAACTTTATTACCATGAATTGTTTACTATGATTCATTTGAAAATATCACGACACTCATTTTGAATCTAAACTTCATGAGTTAATGTTCATATGTATATTCTATAATAGTTATCATTCCAAAAAGTGTTACATGAGATGTGACCTGAGGGAGTAGATTTATCCTTGAATTTATTCTTGAGTTGACTAAGAAATTAAATCATGGGTTATAATGTATGATTTGATGCATTATATTGAGGAGCATCCTCAAGGGTGTATAAAAGATCACTTCCCTATGATGTAAGTAGAATTTATGATTTATTCAAGATAGGATGATACACCCATAAACCTGATGTTCGCTTCTCCCACCACCTTTTTATGATGCGGAAATAACATGCCATAGGGGATGGAATATCTCACATGTACGATGTGTGATCTAGTTGGCCCATGGATACCTCCTTAGGTGGGATTCCCTTAAACTACCACTCTAGTGATATTTATCAAAACCATTCTAAGGTGTTCATAGGTAATAGAGACATATAGTGGAATTTTGGTGTAAGGTTCACACTACTTTTCAATTCTTCATTTCCAAAATGAATTTTTTATTTATCTATTCATGGAGATATTGGGTTTGGGATTTTATTACTTCCATTGATTTTAATATGTTTTATTATACTCCCATAAATCCTTGCAACCTAGCACACTGGGGTCCCTCCTGGCCTAGTGGTAAGCCAAGTGTGCCACCCCAAAACCATTTCTAGTAGGTCAAGTGCTGATGAATGGAACCAATAAGGGATAACATACATGATAAGCCTTATCCTATAACAACATATAATAAAAATACATCTTCAATAAACAATATAATCAATGAAAACAATCCATAAATATATAACTGAACTGTATAACAATGCATGTATGAGACAATAAATGAAAAGTATAATATCACATAGGCAAATACCATGAGAAGAAACAATACATCTAATAAATTCTCTGAGTATGATGGAAAAGATAAGGGAAACCACCTCCTCACTGCAAGGACTCCTGGGAAAGTATCTTACTGTATCTTTCACCACCATAAACCATTATACGCCACTATACATTAGTGATACTAGCTCGACATCCACTAAGGTCATCACCAAATTGCACATCATCTATATAGGCATAACAAACTTGGACACAAAGCCTATATAGGGGTAATTATAAACATACTCATAGGATACCTTGAAAACACAGATGATGAATGAAATAAAATGCCGACTTAAAAAATGAGGGAAGATTTAGATATACTCTAAGGTCAAGACAACTAAAGAAGATAAAATAATCCCTAATTTCACAACTCAGCTCCTCGAAGGGTTATATCTTACAAGAAACTAGAAATACCTATATTATCAAAAGACCAGTACTAAAAAAAATGGATTAAAAATAGATGATAAAAATGTGTCTTTATCAGTGATTTTTAAAAAGACTTGATAAATACCCTATAATTTATACCCTTTATCAACACCAATAAAGGGGAACCATTTATTAGGGATAAAAATAAGTACTGTCAAAGGGTGCCTTTTATTAGTGATTTTTTTAGTGCTGATAAAAGGTATCCCAACAAAGTCACTTTATTTACGATAAGAAAATAATTGTTAAAGGTTATCTTCATCAACGCTTTTTTTCCGACACCGATAAAAACACCCTGCATAAAAAACCTAACATATATTATTAAACATCATATTTTCATATATGAATATATTTATATTAATCTAATATATTTAATTAAATATGATTTTTATAATACTAAATATGTATTTACATTTAATATAAAATATATTTACTTAAATATGTTTTCTAAAATAATTAATAATTAATAATATTTAAAAATTTGATAATTCGTACTAAGTAATATGTATTTAATAATTATTTGAGAATATAAAATAATAATCAATTGATTAATATCCTAAGAGAAGTTGAAAATAGTACTTAACTTCATATGATCATAACTTTTGATTTGAGTGTCTATTTGAGTTTCAAGAGTTATCAAATTGAAGATTGTGGAGTGATATACAACGTTTTCACTCAAGGGTAACCCATGGTCTATTTTTTTTCTAGTAAAAAGTGGTTATAAATGTATTTAAATATATGTAAATGTATATTAAATATATATATAAATATGTAAATATTCATATTTACACACACACAAATATATTAATAAAAATAAATATATATTTAAGTATATGTATTCCAATATATATATATAAATAGTTATATATTAAAAAATACATACATATATATAAATTTATAAACATATAATTATATAAAAATTAAAATCATGTGGTTTAGTGGTAAGGTTTCTTTTTGGGAATGTGTAGAGTAGGGGTTTGAATTCCACCAACTTTTAATTAATTCAAAATTTCACATGTGAGGTGTCTTACATGTGCATGTTTGTGTGTGTGTGTGTGGGGTGGGGTGGGTGGGGGGGTTGCGTGAGTGTGAGTGAAATGTGTGGGTGTTTCCTTTAGTTGATATGGTGGTGAAATATTTTTTTATCCAAAAATGTTTTAATAATATTTTTAAAGGATTTATTGTGCTAAAAAATCAGTGCTAATAAAAGCACCTTTAATTAGTGATAAAACTGGCACTCATAAAAGTTTTTATCCCCATTATTTTTTAGTACTGATAAGAGAATAATCCCTTTTATCAGCACCCATTTTATAAACACTCAAAAATTGATGATAAAGGGTATTTTAGAGCATTGATAAAAGGGGGTTTTCAAATTGTGGACCCATAATGTTTGAAGTCAACAAACCAGTTGTCAGTTATAAACCAAAGGTAAACAAGCATGACTAACATGTCACAAGACCCAAAAAACCTATATTACACATCATCACAGCTACCCAAACCTCATAAATTCCATGCTATATATATCTCAGTAACCTAGTGGGGGACTTTCACCTTGTCAAGGAATGATTGATGGTTGAGGGAGTACCAACCCCTATGGAGGACCCTCACCTCATTAAGAGGAAGTGTTGATCATGGGAGTACCAAATCAAATGGTCGAGGGACCACACCACATGTCATGGTGGAGTATAAACTTCCACAGGTAGAGGAACCAGGCCACGTTATGTATGGGAGTACTGAATTTGATTGTAGTATGGGGAAACCACTCCTTATTGAGATCAAGGGAGTACCAATCCCAAAATAAAATTACTTGATATGGAGGACCTATATACCAAGATAGTATGGGAGCAACTCCACAATTAATGTAGGGGACCTGAACCATATCATCATAATATCATTTGGGAAGTACTAACCCTGTGCCTTCTCTAAACGTATCTCCCAAACCCTACCTTCACCCCTATAGCGAAAAGATCCTCAAACTACTCAATTCACCTGGATAATGGTCTCTGGTGACAAAGAGAACCACACCATCATGTTATGCATGTAAAACACTTATAATGGTTGTATGATTTTGACATCAGGATAGAAGAAATAGAAAACATTGAAGTTCATATAAAACATGATATGTACTTTTCTAGAAATGGTGTGTGAGCCTTAAACAATGTCCAAAAATGTACTTCCGCTATTCTGCTATGTGGAGTCAACCTACCTAGAATGTATCAGTAGGGTACATGATGTGTGGGACTCAAAAGTCATTCAAGCATGTACCACCTATAACCCGAGTTGTGTGGTACCAAATTGTATGACATCTGTTGATGTCCACATGTTATGTGGATCATAAGGGATGTCTTGGGCATGCACTGCAGTCTATGTCATGTCTTGTAATTAAAAAATGGCATGTAATTCCAACTACACGACATATATTACAAATGAGGTAGTTTTGTGTATACCCTATAATACCTCGGGTCATTTAATTAGATATACACTATGTGTGGTTTGATAATACACCCTGTGTGATGTTTAGCACCTTGAAAAAACCATTTCTGCAAATATAAAGTCCAGATAAAGAGTGTACTAGAAATTCACATGTAATATTATATTTGTCATGGTTCAGAAAACCTTAGTCACCAATAAACACAAAATAGGATGTGTGTTTCATTTATCCCATAATGTGTGATGATGAATTAAAAATGCAGAACACCTTTCTGTCTATGATTTTCACCACCACCATCACCGAAAATCCCACTACTAGTCACATCTCCTTTGTTGTCCAAAGATGAAACCACTGGGGGGTCACCACCTCACCTCATTAGAATACCTTTGTCCCCATTTTACCACCATAATATTACATTGATCACCCTATTCTATTTCTACCTCTTAAATCCACCTTTTTTATTGTCATTCGAGTCAATCTTCACCAAAACAACCCAACATCACACTGAAGACATCTACCTCACTGCTACCTTGTTTTATAACATTTTAGACCAGTATAGGTGTGGATTTCTTGGATTGTTTCCAAAAAATTTATTCAGTTTTATTTTTATATTAAATATAAAACTTTATTCTATAAATATTTTTAAATTATCTTGATGTTTTTAATTAAGTTTCATGTTAGGGGATGGTATTTGGGGTTGAACCTTGGATCAACCAATTATTTTGGGACCCGGTAGAGGTTTTTGGAGTATAGAGTTTTTTTAGGAATTGATTCATGGTATTTGTATGGATTAAGGGGAGTTTTTATGATATTTAAGTATCTATTTCTCTTAGGGAAGTTGTACAAGTTTTGGAAATCAAATGGAGGACTTTGGAGCAATTTTGGGTATTTTTGAGTTGTTTTTCAAAAAAATTACTAATTCCAAAGTCTTACTTATGAACACACACACACACATATTATATATGGGATAATCTCTATAAACATCAGAGGTATAGTAATTTTTAATATGTTTTGTTAAGTGGAATTTGGAAATTATCTAAGGCATATATCTACATATGACGAAAGATATTACATATGAAGAATTAAACCAAGTTCTAGAAACCACCTTGTGAGAAGATACTCTTATGTATGGGTACCCAATATATAAGATTCCACTCCATATATAAAAATGAATAATTTATAAAAGCACTGTGTTATTTAAGAACAACTCTAATGACACATAAGATTCATCCTAGAGGGACACTGTAATGATTAAGAGTCACTGACTCAGAGAAATTTGATGAAGGGTGGCACATAAGAGAAATTCCTTAATATGTAAGTGGAGTTATTTTATATGTAAGATTAAAATATGTTATGTATTTTATATTTACCTAAGGAAGATATATTATTTAAGGAGTAATATATTATTTAAGGAGTAATATATTATTCATGTTTTGAATATATTACGTATGGACTCTGCCCTAGGATATATATTACGTACCAGAGTTCCAAATAAAAATATGTGATGTATGGAGTAATATATTATGCATGTTAAAGTAATATGATTCATAGTATATATTTTATATATATTATTTATGGGACTTAGGTGGTGATATGAAATATATTATAGGGTTCGATAGTTTATCAAATTTTTAAAAAATGATAATTTTTTCTAGAATTTATAAAATATTAAATAAAGGTTCAAAATGTGTATTTAATGGAAAATGGGGTATTTTTTTGACCTTTATACAGATAGATAGACTAGAATAGATCTCTCACCACTTTATTTTACCTATAGTGAGATATCTTTCAATTATAAATGTATTTAAATTTCATTTGATCTAGTTGATAGGTAAAGGTAAATGCATCACTTTGTATCCCTTCTTTCTTAATTTATTACACTATTTCTAAATCCTACAGTAGTTATGAATGTTTATTCCCTATTTATATGTTTTTTTAGAATATATGATTTTTAAAATTTGATATTTTATTAGAGGCTGATATTAAATGAGTGAATACCTTTAATTATAATGCAATTGGCCTCTAAGTTATCTCTTATGTATCACTTCTTTTTTCACATGTGTATGATGTGTGATGACACTAACCTAATCCGTGTTTATCCTAAAAATGAATTAAATGGTATAAATTACCATTCCATGGGAGGATAATATTATTCATACAATGGGAAGTATGATAATAAGTGAAAATAAAAATCCCTTGTCCACAAAGATTGGTGTGCTTTAAACTGATGAAATGGTAATATTTGAGAGGCCACCCAAGGGGTCCCCTAAATTTAAGTTTGATTCTTTTGGAAAGAAAAATATGGTGGTAAACTTAGTAAATAGATTTGTAATGTTATTTAAATAAAATATAAAAAGTTAATAGTGTGGTACATATTATATAAATAATTTTAAGGTTATGATTCATGATGTGGTCCCCCCTGGGTGACACTCTCATGATTTTGGGGTAGGATGTTGTTCCCCCTGGGTGATATTATCATGGTTTTGGATTTGAATGTGGTTCTTCCTAGGTTCTATTCTCATGGTTTTGTGGTTGGAAATTCTTCTACTTGGGTGATATTCTCATGGTTCTAGGTAAATAAATGGTTCCCCTTAATGGGTACCTAAGTAGACTTCATGGTTTCATAAGAAAATAGGGGAAATGACCTTATGATTGATGGTTGACTTGGATTTCTAGGATGGAGCATGGGATATGGAATTGAGCTTGGAATCATAACTAGTTATCATATTTTCCTAGTTTTGTTTATTTTTTGTTTTATGTATATGATTCATCCATCAAGGATCATGATTGGGTACTTATGACTTGTATTACATATATAAAATTTATTTTAGTATAACATGAGTTGTGTATTCTATTTATTGGGTTTTATTGGCATGTCTGTTACCTCTTATTTATTTGTATAAATGTTACTGTCATTATTTATATTATTATTTCTTACTTTGATATAAGGGAATAATATCCCCATGGCCTCACCATATATTCTCACTAATAATTAAAAACTTATGGAATATAGAGAGGTATTCTTGAGGTCACACGAAGACCCAGACTGGTTACTGTGAAGTGAGATGGATCAAGGATGCTAAAAAGTGGTATTAGATAATTACATTTTTCTCTTTTATTACAATTTGATAAAGGTAGATATGATATAGGATGTTTTTAGAACTTGGTATGGGTATTATGCCTAAGAGTAGATGACCCATGTATGTGGTAAGTCTAAGTTACCAGGGATAAGGTTGTTATTATTTGTTTCCAATTTCAAAGTTGAGTTACTTCACTTAGAGTAATTGTAATAACCCATAATTTATAAATGATATTTTTTTCTTGAAATTATTTTGTATTATAATATTATGCAATATTATACACATACAACACATTGAGAAACCAACCAAACATTATTTAATTAATGAAAATTGTTACATTAGTCAATGAATAAACCCATTAAAATGCCAATTCTTACATGGGGACAAAAAATAGAAAAGAGAAAAACTATAATGGGAAAATATAGATTTCCCCAATCAACTAGAATCATTCCCCCATGAACAACACTAAAGAAAAGAAACAAAATATTAGTAAACCAATCAAAATTTTAGAAAATAGAAATATAGAACCTTGAGAGGAATTGAGTTAAATAATGAATGAATGAATATAGTGGCATTTATAGGAGGTAATGTGACCTTTTTAATAGTAATATGACTATTGGAATAGTAACTTGGACTTTGGCAATATTAACCATACCATTGAGAATAGTAACCTGACCATTAGAATAGTAATTTTTTTCTCAAAATAATAAATTTTAATATAAATATTATTTATCATGATTAATTTAAGTAAATATAAATATTATAATTCTAATAAATAAATAATATGATTAAAAAAACTCAAAGAAAATATAATCACATTTTTAATAAACTGTATTTTAAATTATTTTATAAAAATAATATTTTTTTATATTAAAACTTAAAATTACCTATGTTAGAGATTTATTTGAATAAAATTAATATCAATTTTTAAATCATCACAACAAAATTTTCCAAGGGTTATTTTTTAGTAATTTTCTAAAATACTTCAATTTTCAAGTGAATAGTAAAAATATAATTTTTAACGTAACTGGTGTATCTCAAAACAATTCACATTTAACAGATTATTATAAATTAGAATCCAATAATTATAATGGATAAATAGTGGAAAAAATTAACATAATTAAATTCTGTAACTATGTTTTAGTAACCCTAATTTTATTATCTAGGAGGTAGAAAAGCAACAAAATAAAGTGAAATTTAAGATAAGCGGATTCTCAAACCCAATTTCTTTTCTTTGGGTTATCCATATTTCATGACATATTAGGTATGGATATTCCTCTAATTTTACTTAAATATAATTTCATTATTTTCATTTTTATTTTCATGTATATACATGTTTCCACCTTGATTTATAATCAAAATACAATGATTCTCAAAAAAGACTTTTCTTTTAAAACACATCTTCCACTCATATCGAGTTGTTTCTTATTCACTAAAGAATACTGATTTTTATGTCAAATAAGTTTTCGATCTTTCAATTTGGAACCCCAAGTTTATTCTTAAAATCATTCTTTATAAAATCCTTATGAAACCCATTACATTCCATGGATTATTTCATGACTACAATTATGATTTGTTCTATATGGCATGCATGCTTATGTAAATATTATGATGTGATGGGTAGGCCTAGAATTATATATCCCTCCAAAACATTGGGTAATGTGATGTATCTCATGAAATAATGGATTATTTCATGACTACAATTATGATTCGTTCTATATGGAATTCATGCTTATGTAAATATTATGATGTGATGGGTAGGCCTAGAATTATATATCCCTCCAAAACATTGGGTAATGTGATGTATCTCATTAAATAATGTGTATTATTTGTGAAAATTATGATTTGTTCTATATGGAATGCATGCTTATGTAAATATTATGATGTGATGGGTAGGCCTAGAATTATATATCCCTCCAAAACATTGGGTAATGTGATGTATCTCATGAAATAATGTGTATTATTTGTGAAAATTATCCTAGATTTTTTCACAATGATGTTATGATTATGAACACATGACATGAACAAGCATGATGCTAGATTTGTTCACAACTATGTGTGTTATTTGGACACTATGACATGATGTTTAATTTTTATGCATTTCCACATTCTATGAATTTATCAAATATTTCCCTCATGATGTTGTTGATGATTCTATGCTTATGATATGATTATGATGATTATTTTCACCCATGTTATATTGATTCATGTCCCTTATTCATCCTCTTACTATGAATTTAGATTACCCCTTTCTTTGATGTATATCCTTAGGTGAATACATGTACAAATGATAACATGAGATTCTAGAAGGATAAAGAATAAGGCTTTAAATAACATGAAATTCCATGGATTATTTCATGACTGCAATTATGATTTGTTCTATATGGCATGCATTCTTATGTAAATATTATGATGTGATGGGTAGGCTTATAATTATATATCCCTCCAAAACATTGGGTAATGTGATGTATCTCATGAAATAATGTGTATTATTTGTGAAAATTATCCTAGATTTTTTCACAATGATGTTATGATTATGAACACATGTTATGAATGAGCATGATGCTAGATTTTTTCACAACTATGTGTGTTATTTGGACACTACGACATGATCTTTAATTTTTATGCTTTGCCACATTCTATGAATTTATCAAATATTTACATCATGATGTTGTTGATGATTCTATGATTATGATATGATTATGATGATTATTTTCACCCATGTTATATTGATTCATGTCCCTTATTCATCCTATTACTAGGCATTTAGATTACCCTTTTCTTTGATGTATATCCTTAGGTGACTACATGTACAAAGGATAACATGAGATTCTAGAAGGATAAAGAATAAGGCTTTACATAAATGTTTATGATGATTATATAACAATGATGTATGATCCTCATTTTCCCAAGATATTAAAACTTTATATCCTTGAATGAATAACTATTATTTTGTTTATCTTTAAAATAATGTAATAGTCATGTAAGAAAAAGAATGGTCACTATAGTTGGTATTTGAGGTATAGTTTAGTTAATTTGGGAATTAGGATTATAGAATGTTAGTGATAACCCTTAGGATAAGTCTAAGTATATGTAAATATCCAAAAGGATTTGTTTTAGAAAATGGATAAACATAGGGATCCCATAAGAAATGCCTTTATAGTTAATTATTCAAAATAATAAATTATTTATTCATGCTTTGTTGACTTATATTAAAAAATTTTCTATTTTAAAAAATGGTGTGAACCAGGAGAATCTAAGATAACAAACTGTGTGAGGGACAGTGCAACATTTTCCCAAATGACATCCCCAATTACATGGGAGGTGGAGTTCAAAACTTCATGGTGATGATTATCTAGTTGTCTCAGGATATGAATAATAACCTGAACCATGTGGAACATCTAACTTCAACCAAGAAGGAGAAAATTTATATTGAGTCATTTATACTGCAATAACCATCGATGTTTAGTGGATCTTCTGATAAACTTATCACATAATAGTGGGTTAACTTAATAGAGAAGATTTATTATTTGGTATGCTATTCTGAGAAGGATAAGGAGATTCTGAGTGTCTATCATTTAGATGGAGAATATGATCAATTGTGGGTGTTTATAAAGAACACCAAGCCAAAGGATGAAATAGAAGAGATAGAGTGGGAAGGATTTAAGTATATATTTCTTAAAAGGAATTTCCCTTGATCCATTTAAACAAATATAAAGAGATAACTCATAGAATTAAATTAAAAGGAAGGTGAATATGTCATGGATTATGAGACAAACTTCACAAGGATTATAAGATATGCCTCAGGTTTTGTTATCAACAATGATATAAAAATAAATAGATTCTTTAGTGTATTAAAACCAAACATTTGAAATGATCTAGATATATGATAATTTTGGAGTTATGAATAAGTACTTCTATGTGCTCTAAAAGTAGATATGGAGTTTGGAGAATGGTCCCATGGTTATAGAGATAAGAAGTGAAGAATAGAGTTTCAAGTTTGTGGGTCAAATGAAAAAGTAAAGAGGATCCAACCACCAAAATATAAAAAGTGTGGGAAGAAACATCATGGTAATTTCCTCAAAGGGATGGGTAAATGATTCAATTGTAGGAGACAAGGCTTCCAAGATCATAAATTTTGAAGATACATGAAGAATATGACAACATGATGGAGGCATAGAATGCACCTATTAATGAACCAACCATGGTTCAATGCTTCAACTATAGGGATCAGGGGAACTATGAAAGCTAGTACACTAAACTGTAAGTCCTTAAGGGTAATCAACGTCAATAACTACCAAATCCAAAGGAGTAAGGGAAATCTTATTCCATCACTACTACTAAAGTGGAGTGTGAAAATGAAGTTTTACAAGGTACATATCCTATTCAATCAATAATGGAAAAAGTTTTATTTTATTTTAGTACTATGCATTCCTTTATATCCTGTAATTTTTCTAGAACTGTTGAATAAAATCCTTGATACCTTGAAGTAGAAATATCTATAAAATCACCTAGTGGTGCGATCATTACAACCCAAACATCAGACTCTTCTCCTGTTAGCGTATGTGGGAATATTATTCAAGTAAAATTTTTAATCCTTCCATTGGTGGAATTTGATGGTATACTTGGCATGGATTGTATCTCATTATACAGAGCACATGTCAACTGTTGAGAAAAGGAAACCTCTTTTCATATTCTGAACCATTACACGATCCTCTAAAAATATAAGAAAGATCATGAATCTCCTTTGGAAAATCCCTAAATGGTGTGGGTGTTGATACCCTATAAAGAAGCATACCTTACCCAAATGGTTGAGTCAAAGGAAGGTATCAACCTGGAAAAAATGACCATTGTAATGGAATACAATAATGTGTTTCCAAAAGAGTTTCTCGGGATTCCCCCAGACCATGAGGCAGAGTTATCAATACAACTTATACATAGATCCACTCCTATATCTAAATGTTCCTATAGGATGGACCTGATCGAACTGAAGGAGTTAAAGAATAAGATACAAGATCATTTGGACAAAGGGTTCATATTCCCTAGTGCATCACCTTGGGGTGAACTGATGCTCTTTTTCAAGAAGAATGATGGATCAAAGCTGCTATTTATTGATTACGGAGGGCTCAACAAGATTTCCATAAAGAATAAGTATCATGTTCCAAGTATTGATGACTCATTTGATCAACTACGTGGAGCTCAATAATTCTCAATGGTGGATCTTCATTCTAGATATCATCATTTGAAGATTAATAAGGAAGATATTTAGAAGAAATATTTCCATATATGGTGTGGGAAATATGAGTTTAGAGTGATACCCTTTGGATTTACTAATACCCCTGAAATATTCATGGATTTTATGAATAGAGTTTTTAGTGACTACCTAGAAAAGTTTTTGGTACTTTTTATCAATGATATTTACATTTACTCCAAGATCAAGGAGGAACATGAAGATCATTTAAGAATTTTACCAAAAATGTTATGGAAGAAGAAAATGCTCTCTAAGTTCAGCAAGTGTGACTTTTGGATTAATTAAGTCACATTCTTGGGACACATGATCACAAGTGATGGAATTTCTATAGACCCTTAAAAGACAAAGGTAATTGAGGAATGGTCTAGAACCACTAGTGTCATATAAATACGAAGTTTTCTTAGATCAGTAGGGAAATACCTATGTTTTGTTATAATTTTCTCATGACTGTATAACCTGCTAACTAAGTTAACATGGAAAGGGGTAAAGTAATTCAAGACATAAGAGCATGAGGAAATATTTAAGTATATCAAGAATAGGCTAATCACTACACCTGTACTCACACTACCACCAAGTGGATAAGGTTCTGTGATATACACTACTGTTTCAAAGAAAGGATTGGGTTGAGTACTCATGAAGAATGTAAAATTGATAGCCTCTACCTCACAATAGTTAAATATCCATGAGAAAAACTACCCGACACATGATATGGAGTTAGAAGCTATGATATTTACCTTAAAGATTTGATTGTACAACTCTATGGTGATAATTGTGACATATATACCGATTGTAAGAGTATAAAGAATATATTCACATAGAAAGAGCTCAATATGCATTAAAGAATATGGTTAGAGCTAATCATGGACTATGATTTCTCTATTCACTACCATTTGGGAAATGAGAAAAAGATAAATGATACTCTTAGAATAAAATAACATACTACTTTATCTATGATTATGATTGAGAAAGACCCCATCTTTATGGATATGTAAAGGATGGATATGGAAATCATAACAGTAGGGAATACATCCTACCTTTCCCAAATTATTTCCAAAACATCTATCCAAGAGAAGATCATGGAGACACAAAGGGTTGTTCTAGATCTATAAAATAGGGTGAAATAAGTAAATTAAGGGAAGATACATGAGTTCCAAATCGATGATGATGTTGTGATTTAGTTTTGGAACTATGTTTTGTGTGCCTTCATTAGCTGAGATAATGAAATAGCTATTAGATAATTCACATAGATCACCTTTCTCCGTCTATCTTGGAAGTACTAAGATGTACCATGATCTTAGAGACCATTTCTAGTGGGGTAACATGAAGAAGGATATTTTAGAGTATATCTCAAGGTTCTAGGTATTTCAGAAAGCTAAAGAAGAGTGATAGAAGTCTAAAGGGATGATGTAACCATTGCATATACCCATGTGGAAATGGGAGAATATCACCAGGGAATTTTTCACCATTCTCCTGAAGAAATCCAAATGAAACCATTCGATATGGGTTTTGGTGGATCAAATCACCAAGAATACACAGTTCATCACCATTCAGGAATACTTCTCGCTGTTTTTTTTAAAGATATATGTAAAGGAAGTTGTGAGGCTGTATGGGGTACCAATTTTAATCACTTCTGATCTTAATACAAGGTTCACATCTAAATTTTGGAAATTATTCAACATGCTTTGAAAATTGAATTGAATTTTAGTATAACCTATCACCCAAAAACTAATGGAAAATATGAAATGACTATTCAGATACTTGAGGACATCCTAAGAGCCTACTCAATAATATTTAAAGGTGGATGAGATCAACATATCCCATTAGTTGAGCTCTCATACAATAACATCTTCCACTCAAGTATTCAAATGGATCCATATGAAGCTCTTTATAGGAAGTGATATAGAACTCCAACTTGTTGGGATGAAGTTGGGGAATGAAATCTATATGGAACTGATCTTGTGCAAGAGATGATAGAGAAGGTTCAGGCCATCCAACAATATATAGAAGTTGTTTAGATTCAAAAAAAGATCTATGTTGACAACTTTCAAAGGGACTTTGAGTTTGAAGTTGGATAAAAAGTTTTACTTTGAATATCACCATGAAAGAGAGTCATATATTTTGGAAATAAAGTGAATCTTAGACCTAGGTACGTTGTACCTATGAGATCCTTGATTGCAAAGGAGAAGTGGACTATTGGCTGGTAGTTCCAAAAAATATGGCTCAAGTTCATGGTGGGTTCCATGTATCTCTCCTGATGAATTACATACCCAAACCCTCACATGTACTAAATCCAGAGGTGGTACAACTAGATAATGACATCTATTATAAGGAGAATCTAGTGAAGATCTTAGACCATAGAGATAAAGTTCTACGCAACAAGACAAATCACCTTGTCAAAGTTATTTGGAAGAACCATAAGCATGAATAGGTGACATGAGAATCAAAGGAAACATTGTAATATAAGTCCCTTATCCTATTCTCAATAGAGAATATGAGTTGAAATTTCAAGGATGAGATTTATAAAGGAGGAATAATGTAATAACTCATAGTTTATAGATGATATTTGTTTCTTGAAATGAATGTGTATTATAATATTATACAATATTATACACATACAACACATTGAGAAACCAAAGGCACATTATTTCATTAATGAAAATAATTACATTAGTCAAAAAATAAACCCATTAAAATTCCAATTATTATAAGGGAAAAAAATAGAAAATAGAAAAACTTCAATGGAAAAATATGGTTCACCCAATCTGCTAGAATCATTCCCCCAAAAACAACACTTATAAAAAAAACAAAATATTAGAAAACCAATCAACATTATAGAAAATGGAAATATAGAACCTTGAGATGAATTGAGTAGAATAATTAATGAAGGAACATATAGGTCTTTATAGGAGGCAATGTGACTATTGGAATAGTAATGTGACCGTTGGAATAGTAAACTAGCTGTTGGGAATAGTAACATGACCGTTGGGAATAGTAACACAATAGTTTGAATAGTAATTTTACCTCAAAATAATAAATTGTTATATAAATAATATTTATCATGATTAATTTAAGTAAATATAAATATTATAATTCCAAAAAATAAATAACATGATTAAAAAAATTCAAATAAATATAAGCACATTTTTAATAAACTATATTTTAAAGTATTTTGTAAAGATCATAAATTTTATATTAAAAATTATAATTACCTATGTTAGAAATTTATTTGGATAAAATTAATATCAATTTTGAAATCATAATGTTAAAATTTTCCAAGGGTTATTTTTATGTAATTTTCTAAAATACTTCAATTTTCAAGTGAAATAGTAAAAATACAGTTTTCACATAACCAATGTATCTGAAATTACATCATTCATGATGTAATAATAACCGAATAATTTCTAGATACTGAATTTCTACCAAAATATATTTAATTTTATAAACAAGTCATTAAAATAAAATAAACATAATTTCCAAACCTAAAAAGAATTTTCCAAAAGCTAAAGTCAAAAGTGACCCCTTAAAATAAAAAATTTACCTTTTTTCCATTTCCCTTTTTAATAAACTAAGTTAATTATAATTATAAAGGGATTAAAGGACTTAAAAAAATTATATTATATTTATATATTTTTTATATTATAAAAAATTCACTATAACAAGTTTTACCTTTGATATAATATTTTATTTAATATTTTATTTAATATTTCATTCTAAAAATACTCCTCTACTCAAGTATAAATAACCCCTCTCCCTCCCATTGGAAAACCACTCCTACCTCACTTTCCAAATCTAAATTTATACCCAAATCCCCATATCAATCCCATTGGAATGCCTATGGGTGTTCTGGAGTAAACCAACTCCAAACATTAAGGTAGTTTTAGTGCCGTACAAGAGAAGCTACACCAAGGAAAGGGCTAGTTTTTATCAAATCTTCTCCTTTTCTTTTTCTAATTATATTTATTTTTCCCAATTCCTTTCATAAAAAAATCTTAGAAAATTAATTAGGAATTATTTTAATATTATATTAAATACTTTATCATACCATAAGTATCATAATTATGTCATATATAAATCTTAAACTTCCCTTTACCGCTCTTTTGATAATGTCCCATCAACAATTAGTTAATCACCAATGAGGACATTACCAATCCTTTTATTATCACCAAGCCTATAGTTGGTTACAATAAATTATTTATGATATATAAAAGTATAAATATATGTTTTTAAGCTTCTGTAATTAATTCTACTAATGTACAAATGACACCGAACAAAAATTACGACATAAAGAAACGGTAAAATTTAATGAAAATATGATATCAAAACAATTCACATTTAATAAAGAGTGTTATAAATTAGAATCCAATAATTATAATGGATAAATAATGTAAAAAAGTAACATAATTCACTTCTTGAAATAATTTTTAATAATCCTATTTTTTTTATTTAGGAGACATAAAAACAATGAAAAAACAGGATTTAAGGTAAGGGGATTCTCAAACCCAACTCATTTTTTCGGGTTATACCTATTTCATGACATATTAAAAATGGATATTCCTATAATGTTACTTAAATATCATTTAATTTTTCTTCCCTTTTCTTTTTTGGGATATAAAAGTTTCAACCTTAATTTATAATCCAAATACAATGATTTTTGAAAAAGACCTTTTCTTAAAAAACACATCATTTAATCCTCTTGAGTTGTTTCATATTCACTCAAGAATGATGATTTTTATTCCAAATATGTTTTCCATATTTCATTTTGAACCAAAAGTTTATTCATGAAATCATTATTTATGAAATCCTTATGAAACCCATTCCATTCCATGGGAATTTCATGACTATGATTGTGATACGTTCTATGTGGAATGCATGATTATGTAAATATTACAATATGACGGGTGGTCCTGGAATTATATATCCCTCTAATAAATTGGTTAATGTGATGTATCTCATTAGATAATGTTTATTATTCATGAACATGATGATGTTACTATTATGTACATATGTTATGCATGAACATGAAGCTAGCTTTGTTGACAACTATGTGTGGTATTTGACCACTATGACAAGATGTTTTGTTTTTATGAATTTCCACATTACATGCCTTTATAAAATGTTTAACTCATGATTTTTCTACTGATCCTATGCTTATGATATAATGAGGATGATTTTTCTCACCCATATTATATTGATTCATGTCCCTTATTCATCCTCTTATAGGGATTTTAGCTCACCCCTTTCTTTGATGCATATCCTCAAGTGACATCATGTACTGAACATGTGATTTTATAAGGATAAAGAATAAGTATTTAAATAAATGATTATGATTATTATGTAATGGCGATGTATGATCCCAATTTTCCCAATATACTAAACCTTTCGATCCTTGAATTTATAACTATTTTGTTGTTTATCTTTAAAGTTATGTAATATTCATGTAAGAAAAATCATGGTCGCTATAATAATCCACCTGGGTTTTGGATTTATGATTTTTAAGGTTTATCACTTAGCCTAGAATAGAAATGGAGTATACATTCATGTTTCATATTAGGCATGTAGGATTCAAATTCCATTCGTGTGCTTTATTTTGATTGGTTACCTTGGATAAAATGATGGGGACAATTATTTAATGTGATAATAATAACTTATTTGTTGTTGTCATATATAACTTGATGGTGGAATATTATTTAAATTATTCCATAAATGTTTTCCTTATTTTTATCAAGTATGAATAACCTATTTATGGATGGAATTGATTAAATAAAATTCCAATAACAACTTATAAAGTGTTTTCCTTTATAACTTGTGAATGAAATTTCATTTAATCAAACCAAAAATGTGATATCCTTAATAAATGAAATAAAGAGAATAAATGAGAATTGAATAATGTAGATCATATATATATATATGTATATATATATATGCTGATTTAGAGGACGAGATTGAGATAGGGAGGGAACCCAGTTTATGAGACTTTTATGATATGGAATGCATAAGATAATGGTCTTTTATACCTATTACTACTTTCTCTAAACTGTGATATAAAATATTGTGATAAAAATATATTTTGAGGTGTGTGTTTTTAATTTTAGAGAGATTCCTCCATGATGTCCTCTAGTAGAGAACTAGTAGGGTGGAGTTGAGTTCAACCCACCAAGGGTTTGATCAAATCCTACTATTATACCAGGATTGACCATGGATGATGAGATCCATGATAACTTACTGAAATTTATGAATTCCATGGATAGGGAGGCTCTACATGCTTTAGAATCAATTTCTGGGATAACCTAGGAGTTTTAGATATAACACCCAATGTTGTTCACTAATGAGGGTGATCCCAAAGAAGGTGATATTTGGATGGAGTCTATCCACATAATTTTAGGCCGCAAAGAGACATCCCCTAAGAGGAGGGCGAAGTTATAAGTTTACATGCTATGAGATCCAGTGAAGTGTTTGTGGAATATTTTGGTCCAGGAAGACCAACACATGGGGTTATCTTGAAAGGAATTCCAGACCTAGGTCTTTAATCACTTCTTCCTAAAGATATTGATGGTGGAAAGGGCCTAACAATTCATGAATTTGACATAGCGAGGGATGTCATTCATAGATTATACATAATTATTTACTAAGACTCAGTGATTTTCCCCAATTCTATCTAAGGATGATATAGCTAGAGTGAGATGTTTTAAGGATGTCCTAAGATATGAGATTCGAGTTCATGTGTTTTTTTTCACTTTCCATATTTTTCAAAGATTATGAATAAAGTACTCATAACAGAGTGGATCTTGGATGAGGGGAGTTTCTCAAGATATATGGATTCTATTAGAAAGAATGATAGTGGGTATTTAGTTATCAGAAGGTTTCATTTTGATGGTTTACACTAGGGAGGCAGTGGAAAGATTGGCCAGGGTGGTAGTTCATCTCTTCCTCCTTGCGGAGGCAGTTCTATAGAGTTCTATCATCTTAGAAGACAAGGGTATAGTCGTATCCAGTGTATTGGAACACAAGTTGAGTTCTGATTCTATGGGAATATAGGGCACCTACAACTATTTTACAGGAAATACCAACATATATCTAATGAAAGTGGACTTGGGTAGACACAGGGTTCTGAAACTGGATCATGTATTCCAAAATAGTTGGATAGTTGGAGTTCCACTAGCCATTCAGGCTAGGGTTGAGGTTGTGGTTCCTAGGGACTGGGGTAACAGAGACAACAAGGGAGTATAGTTTTGGGGAGTTGGGTGGGAGCACAATGCTGAGGTTCTAGCTAGTTGCATGCCATCTAGCCTACTTCGACTGGTCAGGATGTCAGACCATCTACCGTTTGAGGTATGAATCTAATATCATCCACTCTATAATTTGTTTTATTCTATACATGAACATCAAACTCTTTTATATCTTCTTATTTCATTGATGTCTTAGGTCTATCCATAAAGTATTTATATGTGGTTATGTAAAGTGACATGCCTTTAGGGGTGTGATCCAAGGGAATTCTTAGATGTCAATACTATGACTTAGTAATTGATATCTATATATTCCTTTGGGATTTCTTTATGCTAGAGATGACTATATTTTACATAATTCTTGTGATGGATTGGATCATTAGATATAAATACTATATTGAATAAAATCACTAACTAGTTTTATTTATATCTACTAAGGGTGGCTGTTATTTCTATGTTAGAGAGTGAGGGATATAGCTAGGTCATAAAATACCTAACCTTTAGTAGTTAGGTGGGATCATAGCCCATGTTTCTATCCTTGTTCTGTATTATATGTACACACATCTAATAATATTTCATCTATTGGTGGTCCAATTTCAGGATGTTTTTACTAAGGACTTATCAAGATTTCCAACTGAGTGATAGGTTGGGTTTATGATTGAGATAATTCTATGCGTAGAGACCATATCTATTAATCCTTATAGGATGGATCTTGCAGATCTCCTAGAGATAAAGGCTCAGTTATAAGACTTGAAGGTGAATAGGATCATATGAAAGATTACATCCTCTTGGGGTGATCTAATTTTTTTCACCAATAAGGTGAATGACTTGTTTAGATTATTTTTGGATTATAAAAGGTTAAACCAAGTGATGGTTAAGAACTGATATCCATTTTCATGTATTGATTATTTAGTTAATCAATTTATAAATCTTTTTGAGTATACTTAGGGATCATAAGCTATATGAAAATATCATAAAGTATTATTTTTTGATCTATTTAGTGAAATTATTGGGGAATGTGATATTAGAGGTTGGTGTTGAACCCAATAAATCTAAGGTAGCGGTTTATTAAGAGAGGCCCAAGAATGTTTTTAGATTTGATGTTTTTTTTGGAATAGATGGTTATTTCCAAAGGTTTATTCAAGACTTCTCCCACTTGGTGGCACCGATGATAGGACTAACTAAGAAGGTGGTGAATTTTGTTTGGTTAGACGCTTGTGAGAAATCTCTTTAGGTGTTGAAAGGGATATTGATGAAATCACTAATCCCGACCTTACCTAATTCAGGTAAGGAGTATACCTTGTACTATGAAACATTAGGAGTTAGGCTAAAATTAGTTCTAATGTAGGATAGTTATTTGGTCACTTATAGGTATAGTTAGCTGAGGCCGTATGATCAGAACTACCCGACACATGATATAGCGACAGTAACAGTGCTTCATGCCTTAAGATGTTGGCAGCATTACCATATGGATGAGAGGTTTGTGTTATAGAGCTATAAAAAGAGTCAGAAGTACATTTTATTATAGATGGGTATGAAAATTTGGCAATGATAGTGGGATGAGTATCTATAGTATTTCGATTTAGAGCTGGCGTATACCCCTAGAAAGGGTAATGTAATTGTTGATGCACTGAGTAAGGAAAATTAGACTTAGGTGGTACATGAGTTGAGTGGTGAGTGCCAGATGTTGTCTCTCTTTGTTGAGTTTCATCTTTATGTCCAAGAGTACCAGGACTAAGCGACTCTTATATTCTTGTCTATTACCTCTCCACTCCTCAGTAGTGTGAAGAGGATTCAACTATTAGATTCAGTCTATCGATTTATGATAGACAACATATATGGTAGGGACCCACCAACAGATTGGTCATTGGTTAATGATGGGATTCTCTATATTTGAGGTCTTGTATTATCCCCTATGAGCATGTGCAAGGAGTTGAAGAGGGACTCACATACCTTTATATGGGTTGTACATCTGGGTTTGACCAAGATGTACCATGACATAGATAGGAAATATTGGTCATATGGGATAAATAGGTACATAAAAGGTTCATCATGTGGTGCTATACCTATTAGTAGGTGAAAGTAGATCACCAGTGTCCCACTGGACTACTTTATCCATTATCCATTCTCGAATGGAAGTGGGATGATGTGACCATTGAATTCATGATAGGGTTTCTAATGAAACCCCAAGGTCATAACACATCAATATTTTGGAATATATTTTTCTCAAAATTAATACTATGTTTGAAAACTTATTTCACACCCAAAACCAAACTAAAATGATTTAAAAAATATTAGATGAATAATAATAAGAAAATTTAAGAATAATAAAACCTATAGTAAATAAAAATATTATAATTGAAGTTCCCAGATCAGTGTGAGATCACTAAGATGGGGAGGGGGTGAATCAATGATCCCTTTATTTTATGAATTCTTATCTAAACTCAACCTATGAAATTTTTTATAGTTTAGATCCACTCAAATATATCTCTCAATATCACCTAATATAATGTAAATATAAAGAGAGATACCTGTAGATGATATTTATGAGAGTTCACTACACAGTGTAGAACACTTGAACCATAGTTAAGTGATCTACTCACCTTCATTTCTATCACAGACACAATTATGTTAATTGAAATCAAGAAGAGAAAATAATTTTTAATTAGTTTAGGATAGTTCAATTCCATTTAAATATTCTACTACAAGTCTTTCTCTCATCTCTCTTATTTCAATTCTTCTAGCACACCATTACTTCTACTATTTAGTTTAGTTTTCTTTCAGTTGTTTTTGTTTGTTTTGGTGGAACAATTTTATATCCTTCCATGTGGTACTATACTATTACTTTATACAATACTAGCAGTTAGTATGTTTTATAAATAATTAAGTTTTTCACATTCTCAAAGAATACATGATCACATTTTGGCACCATTTATGAGGAAGGATCATGTGACCAACATCAATAGAAAAAAAACTTAATTTTTTTTAAATATTTTCAAAAAAAAAAAATATTTTAAAAAAATATACTGAAATATGCTCATTTACTTTTCTATTATGTGAAATTATGAACTATTTGAGATTGAATTTGTTTTCACACTAGAGAAAGGAATAAATCTCAACTTGAATAATTTTTACCTGAGATAAATATACAATATTAAACCCTTAATAAGAATAAAAAATATGAAATAGAGAATAAAAATAAAAAATAAAATCTAGAAGTTTAGAGAGTTGTTTTGGAAAATTAAAATCTTGACCCTCATTAACCTAAGAATCGGTGATTCTGGAGACCTAGACTTAGGGATTTCCAGATTACTACAATTTTAAGTAATCCTTTATGTATACGGTTATCCCAATGTTCTAGGAACTATTAAATGAAACAATCATACCTCTTAATGTTACCCTCCTTTAGTGGACAACTCAGTGAGGATTATTTAGAATTCATTAGAGAATTTTATGGAATAATTAAACAACTACCTTCATATGGGATTTTTGAGGAGGATCTTAGGTCGATATTCTTACCTTTCTATTTGAAGAGTAAATCTAAGAGTTGGTTATATAACTTAGAAGAAGAAATATTTGATACTTGAGACTAACTTTTCAACTCGTTTGTAGGGGAGTTTTATTATATAAATATGGATATTGAGGTGAGGCATAAAATCATAGTATTAATCCAAGATGAGGGAGATATATTTCATGAAACATAGGCTATATCTAGAGGTATTCTTATGTAATGTCCCAACCATCATCTTCCTCACAATATTTTCATGATTGTTTTTATAATGTTCTCACTCCATACCACCAGAATATAGTTGAATTGTTTTTTGGCGGTCATTTTTCTGATAAAACACATAAGGATTTTATGGAAATATTCAGTAAAATGTATCAAACCTCTCAGCACAAAATCTCTTGGAAAAGAACCATCCATAGGAATGAGAACCTCTCTTAGGATGCTTCTGTTAATGATAATACCCTTAGAGAACAATGTTTACAATATGGAATGTTTGGGAATAGTAGGAGATGTTGTCCAAACATTGATTTACCCATTCAGTAGTATGAGAGTTCTCAATTTTTAGACTATAATGGTATAAATCAGGTAAACAATTAAACCTTTTCCAATATTTCAATCAAGGTTATAAGAAACACCCAAATCTATCTTGTAAAGAGAAAGGAGGGTTGACACCTGATGATCCCAAGGGTTTCTATCCACAATCTTGACCTATATTCCAAAGTTATAATCAAGTAGAGTCTTTAAATTTTCAAGGGGAGATAAAAGTTTTAATTCCACAAGTGTTAGGTGAAATTGGTTCTCATAAAAAAGATACAAATTAAAAAATTCATAATCTTGAATTGAAATTGGGCCAACTTACTAGGGATATAGGGGGAAAAGATATAAGTAAGTTACCTAGAAGAATAGAGAAATATCATAGAGTTAATGTGATGGATTTCACTAAAATATTAGGTATGGAAAATCAAGAAAAAGTTAGTTAACATCCTAGTAAAGTTGAATATGAAATTTCTAATAAACATAAAAATGAAAATATGGAAAACTTTAAATCTTAAAACCTGGTAAACAAGGCCCAACATGAAAAAAATGATGACTCTTCACTTGAAAAAGACAAATAAAAAGGAAAATGAAATGGTAAATAATCAAAAAGGGAAATAAAAAGTTGGGTTTTGAGGATGAGGTGAATGATCACCCATTCCTGAAAAACTGTACCCCTCCCATAACTTTTCCCCAAAGGCTGAAAAAGAATAATGAACCTAATTACTTGAATTTTCTTTAAATGTTTAGGGGATTTAATTTTAATATTCCCTTCATGGAAGCCTTAAACAAGATCCCATTGCATGTGAAATTCTTAAAAAATATTTTTTTATAACAAAAGTGATTAGGGTGAAAGATCAATAATAAATATTAACGAGGAGTGTAGTACCACTATTCAAAAAAACATTCCTCCCAAAATAAAAGACCCCAGATCCGTTTTCATCTCTTGTATAATTGGTGGGAGTTGGTATATTAGCTTCCTTTGTGATTTAGGAGTGAGCATTAACCTTATACCATACTCATTACTCAAGAAATTAGGTCTTAAAGAGATGAATCCAACATCCATTTCTCTAAAACTAGCTAAAGGTCACTTTCCTATCCTTATGGGAGGGATGATGAACTATTATTTATTTTAGGAAAAATAAAATTTCCAATAAAATTCCTTATTCTTGAAATGGAATGTGATAACAAATTTCCAATCATTTTTGGTTGAGTATTTTTAGCTATAATTGGGGTTGTTGTCAATGTTTCTACAACAAATATTTGAATGTAAATGGATTTATAAGCACAGACTCATCTAAGAAAATAATTTTTATATTATTCTCAAAACTATTATAAAATAAGATAAGTTTTTTGTTAACAAATAGTTATTGTGAACAAAATGATACAATTAATTATATACACATGGTTTATGATTCATCAGATTCTAAATAAGTTTTGAAAATGTGACAAGGATAACATTGTTTTATTCTGGATAAAGACTTCATCTAGATGTTTTTTAAAATATAAGGGAAGGTGTTCCCACCGCCCATCAATGGTATATTTTAATAAAGTCTTATTTTAAAATGAAAATTGTCTAGACACATAGAATACCATATATGATATAGATATAATGGTTTATTTATTAAATATTCTTATTAAAAAGAAATAAGAGTTATTTCCTAGACACAAAATATTTTTCATATCTTAGATTAATATTCTAAGAATAATATTACATCTAAGAAGCTAGTGGGAGTATGTTTTAACCTAGACAAGTTTAAAGTTAAAAAATAAAAGATTATACTAGTCTAAAGTTAAAGTGATTTCCAATTAATATCCAAAATATTTTAGGATATGTGATGGTAAAAATGTAAAGAGATACATTTTGTTTAAGTGAGAAAGTGAATAAAACTATTTATTATTGGATTATTATAGTTAAAATATAAATTTATTTTCACTTAATATCCTAAAATATATTTAGGGTATGGAGGTAAAGTGAAATGTAAGTTACTATAACAAAGTGAATGTCACTTTATCCTAAAGGAGTTTAGGATGATCTTGTTAGTAACAATGTAAATAGTTACATTATTTTCTAAAATATTTAAAGTTTGATGGAAATGGTTCCATGTACGATGATATTAAACTTATGAAAGTTCTAAATTGATATTAGAAGTTAAAATCATAACATTTGATGTTATGAAATTAAGGATCTTGAATTTGTTCAAGGAGTTGAACATTTGAAATATAATTTCTAAATCTCACCATTATTTAAACTTATATACTTTATAGATGTTATAAAATAAATAGATCAATGATAGGTTTTTATTATATAGTCACATAAAGATGTGGTAGGAATTGTATATATATATAATGAGTTAGTAAAATCTAAGAAAGTGTAACAAACATAAGGATGATCAGAAATTTTATCATATATGATATAGTAGACAAGTAATTATGTATGGTTTTGTTAAATATTCTTAAAATAGTTTTAAGAATATAAAATTTATCACATCAATGGTAATATTCACTTTATCATTGTCATAAACTAGTCTGGGTCAACCCCGAACTGGGCACCCGAACTGATTCTTGGCATGATCCGAAGGGCATTCCCGATCCCCACGGGCTGAAAACTAGTGTCAAGAATCATTTGATTATCCAAGGGAACAATTTTTCCCAAAAAATAAACAAAATAAATTGTGTAAATAAATGTACATACCAATGAACATTTATATAAAACTAAACTAAACTACATTTTTTATAAGAACCAAAACAGTACAACCACTATACAAAAGAGCTAAATGAACCAAAGAACCAAAGTAACTCCATGTGACCCCCCTGGTTACTCTCCAATTGAATGAAAACTCATCTCTCAAAGTGACCTAACTCAAGATGAAACCTTCAAAAGGGCTAAAAATAGAATAAAAATATAGGCGTGAGTATTAAAACTCAGTAGGCTAGCCCAATAATCTATTCCCAAAGAACTTCCTTTGAAATAAAAGAAACATCAATTTCAAGTTTGAACTACAATATATAAAAGTATGCATTTATAAATATTTTACTTAAAAACAAATTATGAACCATTTCCCTTATTCATTTCCAAAACTAGATTCATTAAATTAGTGTGCTGTTAGCATTTTCAAGGGAAAGTTATGGCTATATTTTTCATCTTCCACAAGGAGGGTAAAACACTTTACTTGATTTTTTTTTCATAAACTTTATTTAAAATCATCCCATAAATTTCCAAAGAAAACAATACACAAGGAGGCTCAATAGTAATCACACAACAAGGGAAATTAAAATATACAAACAAGTATCACATTCATCACTGCTAGCAACTAAAATCCAATAGACATGGGTGAACCTAGGAGATGAAGAATAATCCAGAGGAAACCAATACCCGAAACATCATCCCCATTGAAATGTCACACACAATGAAATAAAAACACTCAATATGCCCAACCATCCTTTCTTAGGTAGGCTGAGGGAAAATACCATAGTAATAAACCCAATATATCCACCTACTATGGGCCACTGGTCATTACCATAACCTACCAGTGCATCAATCATTGTTAGAAAATTTTCTCAACATTCCAGGTTCCCATGTCTCAAGTATTTAATGGGGGTGAGCCAACCGATTCCAGCCAAGCATCCAATAACAACATATATATATATACAGACACACACACACAGACACACACACACACACACACACACTCATACAATTATCCACAAGATGCTTCACCCCGATTCTCCCCAAGGACTGCTCTCATGCCTAAAAATAAATAGATCACAAAGGGTTCCAATAGAGAAACCATTATAATGGAACCTAGGGATTCCTCAACAAGGAAATACTAACCATTCCATTTTAACAAGTCATGAGAAACATCCAACAGAGGTTTTTATAACAAACACTTTTCATCATTTTCACAAAGTGGCCAAACAAGCCCTTAAACATTTCTCACAAAACTAAACTTTAACAAAAATGAATCCCATATTTCAAAAGAGGTATCAAAAACACCATTAACATGTTAAAAAATTTATAAAACTCCTTAAAAAAATTTCCATATCATTTTAAAAAACCAAAACTTTTTCCTATGAAAATGCCAACCAGGCCACAATTCATCATCACTTGTCAAATCGATTTCAAAATCAAAATACACACTTATTTTAACTTAAAACCCTTTGATGTAAATTTCAAGAAACCCCAAATCATCATTCAAAATTATAAATATTTTTTAACAAATCCAAACCACACTTTACATACCATAATCTACTCATAAAATCCAATTGGGCATTTCATCAAACACTTGGCGTGCGTTATTTATCAAAACAATTCCATTTATCATGAAATAAGGCATAAAACACCACCTTGCACACCAAATGATTTATTCAAAGAACACACAACAAAATTTAGCATATATATAAGGTGCGTAAAGCATGAAATAAAAGAATCCTAAATTAAAAAGGCAAGTTCATGGGAAATCCTACCTCAAAACCGTGGCAGAAAGGAAACACACACCCGAAAACACTTGCTGCGGGTTCCAAAACACTAGATCTACAAAGACCAGACCTAAAAGAACAAAAAAACCATAAAAAATCTGGGGAAAAAATTACCCTAGGTCTATAATGAATAGGTGAGAATAGAAAACCAAGAAAAATTGGAAGAAGAAGGAAGAGGGAAGAGGAAGGAGAAAGATTTGATGAAAAAAATAAGAACAACAACTAACCTTTAGTGAGAAATAGGCCAAAAAGTAGCTCAAAACGAGGTATAACGAAGGGGTGTATCCCTATAGTCGATATTGAACACCAAGGTATTTAAATGATAGGTGGAATCACTTAAATCTGATTTTTAGAATGAAAGTTATTAATCCCGCAATTGGATGCACGGTTTGGAAAACCGTGCGAAAACCGTGTGAGGGATACTAGAATGAATATAAAACTTTACATGGTTAGGTTGCATGGTTTGGGAAAACTATGATAAAAAAATGTGACCATAAAAATTTGCTACAAACCCTCAAATGACACCCCAAACACTAGGTAACCCCACCACATGATTCTTGAATGATTTAAACACAAAAAGGTTATAACATGGGTGTCCAAAACACTCCAACATGCCACTTTCTCCCAACAAAAACCAAGGAAAACCAAGATTTAAATATTATACAATGGAAAAAAGTAAAAATTAAACCCCCTTAACACCCAAGATCTGAGAAGAAACCAAGATTCCCAATGAAC
The DNA here is from genome assembly GCA_963277665.1 of Viscum album. Lineage (NCBI taxonomy): Eukaryota > Viridiplantae > Streptophyta > Magnoliopsida > Santalales > Viscaceae > Viscum > Viscum album. The sequence continues at coordinate 929,143,963 of OY728127.1, forward strand.
CAGACCATAAACAAAAACTTGAAAAACTAGGTGTGACAATTCTCCCCACTATTAACGCTTTCTAACCCCGGAAAGCCATAACAATTTATAGATAATTGATCAATGCCTAAAGATTCCACATAAACATGATCCAACCACCTAAACTAATGAAATTTTACTCACAAAAAATGTAACTTAATCATCTTTCCCGAATCAAAATAACAACTCAAAACCACTTCTCGAGAATCAACGGAAGGATCAAGCCACCACTTCCACAACCAATCCGACAACAAGACCATTGGGCCTTCACCGAAGAAAAACAACGCTCACTAAAACCAAAGAGGAAACTTAGAAATCAAAAACTTCAAAAGAAATCTACTTCTCCCGAACAAACAACAGAACCAAAACAGAAATAGATCACCAATAGAGGGGAGTCCCGAATGAACTCCACACCATTAGAAAATGACTAGCAATCGAAAAATTCTTAAGAGGAAACTCCAAAAGACCCACGATGGGTCTCCTAACCATTAAGAACCAATTTTAAATTATATAGAATCAGTAATATCCAAAAAAATACCACCAAAACATCCCCCAATAACTTACTAACCCAAGCTAAAAGGAATACAACATGAACATTTAAACCGCCCTCTCCCAAATGGAGGGGACAAGAACTGGGCCAATTTTTTTTGTGTGGATAAAAAACCCATACCACTGGAGATGGGAAGGGAAGGGTCCAAATTATTGGACCACTAAAACCACAACAAAAAACTACTCAACACTCTACTCCTATGAACGGATAAAACTGAGACCACACCTGAATCATGTGGGTTGTCCAAACAAGGACACTGATCAGAAACCTAAATTTAAGAAGGCATATTCACAAAAATTTCATGAGGGGTAAGTCCACCATGCTATTTGAAACTAGAGGTCATATTTCATTGATAGAGTAACCACAATAGTAATACTGGAATTTCCTCACTGCAATGGTAGAGGCACAAACTTAACCAGACTTCTCAAACCTTCGGGATTCCTGACTATGCGCCAGCTTCACTCTAGGACCTATGGATGGAGCACTGAGGGATGAAGCATCTAATTCCTAGTAGTCAAGAACTAATAATCCAAAACTGGAATATATATCATATTATTAGATAAAAGAGAAAGATCAAAAACTTATGGCAAAGAAACCACACTTCCATTGAAAACATGAGTTCACAAAAGACCCAAAACATCCCTTACATCACAAAAACCAAAACACCATCAACAAAACCTCCATGAAAAAAGATCCCTTAAAATAGAATGAAACTTAAAAAAATAAACCTTAAACAACTCCCTAACAACACATCACTTCTGGGACTTTCCTCTAAGACACTTTCTAGAAACACCTCAATAAAATCTTTGCAAGTGAACCAAGAATCCACAAGCATGGAAGGGAGAAGGAGTAATTGGACATGATGACCTCTTGTGACCCAGATTTCCACATTGATATCATAGAAAAACACCTTTCTTAGAAGAAGTTGATGATATATCTTTGGGTATTTTGATTCCACAACCCACTCCATCAACTTTCAACCGCTTCCTCATTTCCTTGCTAAAAAATTCACCACCACTCCCAAAAATTGAAGGAGGGAGGAACAATTCGAGAACACACGCCATCATGGATTTGACCCAAAAATATTACCTCAACACATTGGAAAAAGAAGTTAGATTGAGTTATAACACATCCAACTGCAGATCGGGATGGAGTCCTGCCTCGAAACTCCTTCATGGAATCATCTGCGACATACCCTGAATCATAAGGAACTAGGCCCAAAAAGTGATGGAAATACTCCAAAACTAACCCATGACCCTATTATAAATATCCCAACTCTATCCCCTTTCTTACCCTTTCTCTCTTAGGGAAATAATAATGAATGAACAAAGCCTTGAAGAACTCCCAAGTAAGATCTTCCAGAGACTTGTTCTGAGTCACCGACTTCCACCACTTCCACGGTGAACCTTCAAGAATGAAAGTTGAAAACATAACCTTTAAAAACTTAGGAAACTTGAGGAGGATAAATTTCCATTAAATCTTTCACATCTATTCTTCTACTTTAAGAGGATCCTATTTCCCACAAAAGTGAGGTGGATATAGCTTCCGAAACTCAATAACAAAATACCTAGGTTGATCAACCGGAAATTCCAGTAACGGGGAACCACCCATAGCCTCACTATAATCACCACATCAAGCTCCATGGGGACAACCTCTGGAAAAAGAAAATTCAAAAATAGAATCAAGTCTAGCTCAACAAAAAAAACCCTCAAGAACAAACACCGCCTAGGTGACAAGATTTGAACATAAGAAAACAAGCTACCATAAAATCAAAACATTATTTTTGAAAAACTCTTTAAATTAAAACAACCTCGGTAGGTTTATCACTCACCATTGGTATTAATTATAGCATCACTCACATTCATGTTTTCATGCCACCGCGGGCACCCATCCACTATGCCATACCGGGCATACATTCACATTACCATAAACCACCATGCATGTAAGTTCCCATAAAAACACTAAGGATGAAATAAAACATTCTAATTTACCAAAATAAATCATTCAACCCATTTGAAAAATCATGAACCTTCCAAAAGCACACTAACCATCGAGTCAAAAACCATCTAAAAAAAATTCAACAAGGTCTCTTTTCAAAATCTGACAACCACAAAAGCCAAAACCCTTTCCATAAAAGAACCAACCACTCAAAACCGATCTCTAAAACCAGTTCATCAGATTCAAACACTTTTCAACAACCTAAAAAACCCCATTTAAAACAAAATCCAGAATCAATTTAAAATAATCTAGTATTTCCAAGCATTTCATTTCAACAAACCATAAGTTTATATTAATAAGAAGAAAAAATCCAATCCCATTAAATAATTTCCACTTTACAAATATATTTGCTTTGAAAAAACCTAAATTTCCAAAACCATTCTTATATTAAATTTTGAAAACCCACTTTCCACATTTCCAAAATCCAACCATTCCTTTAAAAACCATTCCCACAATTCTCACACAAGGATTTTCAAAATAATTTTCAGAAATCAAGAAAGGTCTAAAAGACCCATAGAAGGGAACTACTGTCAGTGGGTGAATTGACCATATTGTTAGTGGCCATATATCAAACACACCACCAACACGGAGAGCCTTCTTAGGACCACACCCCAGCTCCACATGGATTTCTAGGCCCTGCGAGCTCATGGAGGCCATTAGTCCAAATGCCCTTGTCATATCCCAATCACCAAACAATCCCTAAGAACCAAAGAAACTAATAAAAATGGACTTCCCATGGACACCTGAGGATCAGAATGAGAAAGAGTTCATGACACTCTTCCCAAACCTACCCATCAAGTTCTGAAAATACTACTCCATATACCATGACATCCCCAAATAAAAAGGGAAATCTAAAAAGCAAGGTCTGCTAAGAGACGACCTCCCTCTGATACTATTTTTTCACGAACCAGCCTGGGTCGACCTCAAACGAGGAACCCAAACTGATTCGTGGAATGAAATGATGGGCGTTCCTGATCCCCATGGGATGGAAACCAGTTTTGGAAATCATTAGATAAGCCAAGGGAATGATTTATCCCAACAAATAAACAAAACCAATAGCGGAAAGAAATGGACAAACCAATGCACATTTATATAAAACTAAACTGAACAACATTTTTGTATAAGAACAAAAATAGTACAACCACTATAAAAAAGATCTAAACAAACCAGAAAACCAAAATAACTCCATGTGACCCCACTGGTCACTCTCCAATGAAATAAACACTCATCTCCCAAAGTGACCTAACTCAAGATGAAACCTGCACAAGGGCTAAAAATAGAATAAAACTATAGACGTGAGTATTAAAACTCAGTATGCTAGCCCAATAATCTACTTCCAAAGCACTTCCTTTGAAATAAAAGAAACATAAATTTCAAGTTTGAACTATAATCTATAAAAGTATACATTTATCAACATTTTACTTGAAAACAAAGTATGATATCATTTCCCTTATTCATTTCCAAAACTAGATTCATTTCATTAGTGCGCCATTAATATTTTCAAGGAGAAGGTGATGTCTATATTTTTCATCATGCACAAGGATGGTAAAACACTTTACATGATTTTTTTCATAAAATTTATTTAAAATAATCCCATCACTTTTGAAGGAAAAAAATACACAAGGAGGCTCAATAGTAATCACACAACAAGGGCAATGAAAATATACAAACAAGTATCACATTCATCATTGCAAGCAACTAAAAGCCAATAAACATGGATGAACATAGGAGATCAAGAATAATCCAAAATATACCAATAACTGAAACCTCATCCCCGTTTACATGTCACACACAATGAAATCAAAACGCTCAATACACCTTTCTCAGGTAGGCCGAGGTAAAATCCCATAGTAATAAAACCAATATATCCACCTACTATGGGCCACTGGTCACACTACTAGAAAATAGGTCTATACCCACAGTTTTGCAAAAAACTGTGGGTATAGGGATAATATGTGAACCTATAACCACAGTTGTGCAAAAAACCGTGGGTATAGTTTTCTTTTAAGATCTATACCCATGGTTTTGGAGAAAACCGTGGGTATAGGGTATTTTCTAAAGACCTATACCGATGGTTCTTGAAAACTGTAGGTATTGCAGTTTTTTTTGAAGACATATACCCACGGTTCTCCAGAACCGCGAGTATAGCTTTCTCGTGTTATGGAGGGGAAATAAAATTAGGCGGTAAACGAAAAAAATTTGGCGGGAAGACATTTTTTCACGATTTAGATTAATATATTTATATACATATAAATATACATTTTCAAAAGTTCTTTAGCTCTGTTGGAAAACCCTTCTCCGTGGGTGCTGTAGGTCGTGGGTTCAATTTCCGTAGTTAACATTTTTCGAAACACGGCTCATATTAATGTATATAAAAAAATGAATGTATATATATCAAATAAAAATGATTGCTCAGTTGGTACCTTAGGGAAAAGCGGCCTTGAGGCGCATTGTGAGATACCGGTTCGAATCCCCCTGCCCACGTTTTTTGAATTTAAATACCCCACATGGATCATATTAATATATATACACAGATGTATGTATATATAAAAAATAAAAATCACAGCTCGGTTGGTCCGTTGGTGGGGCGCAACCATGAGGTGCAGCGCGAGGTGTGGGTTCAAAACCCCCCAGGTGTGTTTTTTGAATTTAAATACCCCACAGTTCGAAAACCATGGGGTCTGTTGTGTGCCACGCTGGAACAGCGGTGTGCCACATTTGACTCCCCTATACCCATGGTTCTCTAAAACTATGGGTATAGGCTAAGACCCCTATACCGACACCTTTCTATCCCATGGTTCCCAAAACCGTGGGTATAGGCTATACCCACGGTTTTGGGGGCTATACCCACGGTTTTGAACCGTGGGTATATGTTGTTTTTCCAGTAGTGTCAGTACCATAAAATACCAATGAAAAAATCATTCTTAGAAAATTATATCAATATGCCAGGTTCCCATGTCTCATGTATTTAATGGGGGTGAGCCAACTGATGCCAGACAAGTATCTAATCACAACAAACACACACACACATACAATTATCCACAACATGCCTCACCCTGAGTCTCCCCAAGGACTGCTCTCATGACTTAAAATAAATAGATCACAAAGGGTTCAAACCTAGAAAACCTTATAATAGAACCCAAGGATTCCTCAACAAGGAAATCCCAACCATTCCATGTAAACAAATCATGATAAACATCCAACTAAGGTTTTTATAACAAACACTTTTTCATCATTTTCATAAAGTGCCCAAACAGGCCCTTAAACATTTCTCACAAAACTAACCTTTAGAAAAAATGCATCCCATATTTCAAAAGTGGTATCAACCACACAATTACCATGTAAAAAAATTTATAAAACTCCTTAAAAAAACTTCCATATCACTTTAAAACCAAAACCATTTCCTATGAAAATGCCAACTGGTCCACAATTCATCATCACTTGTCAAACCGATTTCAAAAGCTAAATACACACTTATTTTAACTTAAAACCCTTTGTTGGAACTTTCAAGAAACCAAAAATCATCATTCCACATTCTACATATTTTTAAAAAAATCCAAAACACACTTTACATACCATAATATACTCACAAAATCCAACCGGTCATTTCATCGAACACTTGGCGTGCATTATTTATCAAAATAATTACATTTATCATGAAACAAGGCATAAAACACCACTTTTCACACCAAATGATTTATCCAAATAACACACAACAAAATTTAGCATATATATAAGGTGTATAAAACATTAAATAAATGAATCCTAAATTTAAAAGGCATGTGCATGGGAAATCCTACCTCAAAACCATGGAGAAAAGGAAATGCACACCTGAAAACACCCACTGTGGGTTCCCAAACAATAAATATACGAAGACCATCCCTAAAAGAAAAAAATCCCCATAAAAAACATGGGGAAAACATAACCCTATGTCTATAATGACCATAGTAGAAGAGAAAACCAAGAAAAATTGGAAGAAGAAGGAAGAGGGAAGAGGAAGGAGAAGAATTTAATGAAGAAATTAAGAAGAACCACTAACATTTAGTGAGAAATCGGCCAAAAAGTGGCCCAAAATGAGGTAGAACTATCACGAACCATCCTCGGGGCTTATGCTGGGACTACCCCAAGCCCGCTTTCCATAGGCCATGGGCTGGCGACTAGCACCTAAGACGTAAATCCCGATAAAAAGGGAAGGCATTGCCTTTACGAAATGAAAAAACACACAAACATAGTACAAGAAGAAGCTACACTAAGTAAAGGAGTAAAACAAATGTGATGAAAGTACAAGGGGCCGGAAATAAAAGCCCCAAAGAAAGGTACAACTACAACTGAAAGTAAAGTACAATTCAAAGGACAACAACTGAAAGGTGACAAGAAGCTCCTGGATCGTCCTCCGGCTTCCTACCTGAAGGGCAGGTACAGATGTCCTCCTCAGCACTCCATGTCTGTCCGTCTCCTCTGGGTACTGACTCATCGTGAGATCCACCTCCGGGTATCGACTCGTCATGAGATCCACCTCCGGGTACCGTCCAGCTCTACAAGCCTCAACCATGATCAGTGATGTCCATCATCTGCAACCAACACAACAAGGTGCGGGCATAGCCCGTGCAGGGGTGAGTATACGATACTCAGTAGAGACTCTGAGACCCTCAAGGTCTCACTAAATCCAACAGGGATAAACACAAAGAAAGTTCTCAACAGATAACCCATACTTAGGTATAAGCCCATACTTATACCTAAGTTATCAAGTAACTCATCTCAAACATGAGGTATCAAACAGATATGAAATCAACGAATAACCACTACTTAGGTATATGCCCATACATATACCTAAGTTATCAAGTAACCCAACTCAATCATGAGGAAAACACAAAGGTCATTAACTCAGATCAAACCAGGATTTTCATTATCGAAACTGAAACTGCTGAAGAGCTCCATCTCTGTTGAGTACAATGATCTTGTCATGAATCCGAGGCACTGCTCACTAACCTAAGACTTCTGAGGTACTCCTTCTGTCGAGTACCACGGGTCAGCCACCCAAACATAGTAGTTCTCCCCACCGGGGTCTTCCACCCAAACATAGTAGTGTACCCCCCTAATAGCCTGCCGAGATACTCCTCCTGTCGAGTACCACGAGTCTGCCACCCAAACACAGTAGTGCTCCCCGTCATGGGTCTTCCACCCAAACATAGTAGTGCTCCCCACTGGGCTATACAAGTCACTCCGACTCGAATTGGACAAGCAGTCTTCAGGTCTCAGCCAACTACACGGTCTCCGTACTCCGTATGATCGTCTCCAGGAGGGTCCAATCCATGAACTACTGGTCGATACTCCAAGTATCACAAAGTCTCATGAAGAAGTATCTCAAGGGACCGCCTCGTCATAGGGGTCTCAATGCAACAGACGAGGCGTCAATCGGATGCCTGGTCTGTGAGTTATTAGCCTTTTAGTCCCGGGGGCCTGGTTGGTTTCGTATACGAACCAACCTGGCCGTATCCCAACTATATTCTGAACTCACATAGGGTATACTCAAAGGGACCATTTCACAACGTGATCACCACTGCCGCTGATAGTTCATCAAACGGACATCCGGTCTGAAAGTTATCGGCTTTTCCGTTCGAGGGGCCCAGGTGAATTTCGGGTTCAATCCAACCCGTCCATATTCCAACTACGTCCAAAACTCAGGTGAAATATGGAAAAATATTATTCTCACCAAAAGGAATCCAATAAAGTCAACGACACGTCAATTGGACGTTCGGAGCTCAAGTTATAAGCATTTCCGCTCCGAGGGCCCGGTTGGTTTCGGATTCGAACCAACCTGGCCATACCCAATGTTCTCTAAAACCTTGAGTTTAATATACCTAAACGACCGTATCGATCCAGGGATCCCAACGCAACTGAAAGTGCATCGATCGGAGGTCCTTAGACCAAGTTATGGGCATTTGAACGAAACTGCCCGGAATCAGGGGGTTTGGGCCCGATCCAACCTGGCCCAATGCCCCCTTTGTCGGCCCGAACCGGGTTGACCCGACCCAGGTCAGGGTTCGGCCCAAATGGTCATGGCCTGGCCCAAGCGGCGCGGCCTGGGTCAATGGGCGCGGTCTGGCCCAGCGGGCGCGGTCCGGCCTGGCGGGCGCGGTCCGGCCTGGCCGGCGCGGTCCGGCCACGGCTCGGCCAGCATGGCCGAGCGGATGCCACGGAGCGGGGGACTCGGCCCTCGCCTCTAATTGATGCTAGCGGCGCAAAGCGCCACCGCCGCGTCGTCCCAAGTTCAAGAAACCACCCTGTGAGAAGATAGTCTTATGTATTGGTACCAAATATATAAGATTCCACTCTATGTGTAAAAATGAATAATTTATAGAAGCACTGTGATATTTAAGACCAAATATGATGACACATAAGATTCATCCAAGAGGGACACTATAATGCTTAAGAGTCACTGAATCAGAGAAATTTGATGAAGGGTGGCGCATAAGAGAAATAACTTAATATATAAGTGGAGTTATTTTATATGCAAGATTAAAATATATTATGTATTTTATATTTATATAAGGAAGATACATTATGTAATGAGTAATATATTATTCATGTTTTGAATATATTACGTATGGACTCTGCCTTAGGATATATATTACATACCAGAGTTCTAAATAAAAATATGTGATGTATAGAGTAATATATTATACATGTTAAAGTCCTATGATTCATAGTATATATTTTATATATATTATGTATGGGCCTTATGTGGTGATATTAAATATATTAGAGGGTTCCATAGTTTATCAAATATTTAAAAAATGATAATTTTTTCTATAATTTATAAGATATTGAATAAAGGTTCAAAATGTGTATTTAAGGGAAAATAGGGTATTTTATTGACATGTATACAAAGAGACAGACTAGAATAGATCTATCACACCTCTATTTTACCTATAATGAGATATATTTCAATTCTAAATGTATTTAAGTGTCATTTTATCTAGATGATAGGTAAAGGTAAATGCATCACTTTGTATCCCTTCTTTATTAGTTTATTATACTATTTCTCAACCCTACACCAGTTATGAATGTTTATTCCCTATTTATATTTTTTTATAATATATGATTTTTAACATTTGATATTGTATTAGCGAATGATATTAAATGAGTAACTACCATCAATCATAAGGTAGTTGTCTCCTAAGTTATTTTTATGTCACACTTCTTTTTTCATGTGCGTATGATGTGTGGTGACACTGACCTAATCCGTGATTGTCCTAAAAATGAATTAAATGGTATCAATTACCATTCCATGGGAGGATAATATTATTTATACCATGGGAAGTATGATAATAAGTTAAAATAAAACCCCCATCCATAAATATTGGTGTGCTTTAAAGTGATGAAATGGTAATATTTGAGAGTCCACCCAAGGGGTCCCCTAAATTAAAGTTTGATTCTTTTGGAAAGAAAAATATGGTGTTAAACTTAGTAAATAGATTTTTAATGTCATGTAAATAAAATATAAAAGGTGAATAGTGTGGTAAAAATTTAATAACTAATTTTAAAGTGATGATTCATTATGTGGTCCCCCCTAGGTGACACTCTCATGATTTTGGGGTAGGACGTTGTTCCCCCTGGGTGATATTATGATGGTTTTGGATTTGAATGTGGTTCACCCTGGGTGATATTTTCATGGTTATGGGGTTGGAAATGCTTATAATTGGGTGATATTCTCATGGTTCTAGGTAAATACATGGTTCCCCTTAAGGTGATACTCTCATGGTTTTGGAGAATAATGTGGTTCCCCTTAGGAGATACTCTCATGGTTCTAGGGATAGACGTGATTTCTCTGATGTGATTATGTAACTGGTTCATTGAAACATGAAACTGATAAAATTAGGTTTGATAAATTTTGGGTATCACCTAAAAACCCAAGGAGCGATAATGATTTTTTATTATGCTTCCATTTACTTACTATGCACATCATCGTACACTTTATTTCAAACTGCATTATTTAGGGAAACCATTAGTGGTGTCCAACTGAGTTGTACTCACACCCTACTTGGGACTTCATGGGTACCTAAGAAAACTTCATGTTTTCATTATATAATAAGGGAAATGACCCTATGATTGATGGTTGACTTGGATTTCTAGGATGGATCATGGGATATATAATTGATCTTGGAATCAGAGCCAATTTTACCATTTCCTTTTTTTGTTTTTTTTGGTTGATGTGTATGATTCACCCATCAAGGATCATGATTGGGTATTTATGACTTGTATGAAATATATAAAATTTATTTTAGTATAACATGAGTTGTGTATGCTATTTATTGGTGTTTATCAGCATGTCTGTTACCTCTTATTTATTTGTATAAATTTTAATGTCATTATTTCTATTATTATTGCTTACTCTGATATGAGGGAACAATATCCTCATGGTATTACCATATATTCTCACTAATATTTAAAAACTTATGGAATAGGTAGAGGTATTATTGAGGTCACACAAAGGCCGAGGCTGGTTACTATGAAGTGATATGGATCAAGGATTCTAAAAAGTGGTATTAGATAATTATATTTTTTCTCTTTTATTACAGTTTGGTAAAGGTAGATATGAGATAAGATGTTTTCAGAACTTGGTATGGGTATTATACCTAAGAGTAGATGACATATGTATGTGGGAAGTCTAAGGTACCAGATATTCGGTTGTTATTATTATTTTTCATTTTTAAAGTTGAGTTACATCACCTAGAGTAATCGTAATAATCTATAATTTATAAATGATATTTTTTTCTTGAAATGAATGTTCATTATAATATTATACAATATTATACACATACAACACATTGAGAAACCAACAACACATTATTTAATTAATGAAAATCGTTACATTAGTCAATGAATAAACCCATTAAAATTCCAATTCTTACATAGGGACAAAAAATAGAAAATATAAAAACCATAATGGGAAAATATGGATTTCTCCAATTGACTAGAATCATTCCCCTATGAACAAAACTAAATAAAAGAAAAAAAATATTAGTAAACCAATCAAAATTATATAAAATAGAAATATAGAACCTTGAGAGTAATTGAGTTGAATAATTAATGAAGGAATATAGTGGTATTTATAGGAGGTAATGTGGCCTTTTGAATGGTAATGTGACCATTATAATAGTAAATTTGCCTTTGGGAATAGTAACTAGACCATTGGGAATAATAACATGACCATTAGAATAGTAATTTTTCCTCAAAATAATAAATTTTAATATAAATAGTATTTATCATGATTAATTTAAGTAAATATACATATTATAATTCTAAAAAATAAATAACATGATTAAAAAAACTCAAATAAAATATAATCACATTTTTAATAAACTGTATTTTAATGTATTTTATAAAAATCATAATTTTTATATTAAAATTTAAAATTACCTATGTTATAAATTTATTAGGATAAAATTAATATCAATTTTGAAATCACCATGTCAAAATTTTCCAAGGGTTATTTTTTAGTAATATTCTGAAATACTTAAATTTTCAATTGAATAGTAAAAAGATAATTTTTCATCTAACCAGTGTATCTTAAATTACATAATTCATGATATAATAATGAAATAATAATTTATGGAAATTGAGGTTCAGAAAAAATATATTTAATTTCATAAATGAGTCATTAAAATATAATAAAATTAATTTCCAATCCAAAAAATAATTTCCCAAAACCTAAAGTCAAAAGTGGTCCCTTAAAATAACATTTTTTCCTTTTTTCCACTTTACTTTTTAATAAGATAAGTGAATTATAATTATAAAGGGGTTTAAATTATTAAAAACATTCTATTATATTGATATTTTATTTATATTGTAAAAATTCACCATTACAATTTTTAACTTTGATATAATATTTTATTCTAAAAATACCCCTCTACCTCCTATTATAAAAACACTCCCCACTCACTTAAGAAATCCATATTTATTCTTAAATATTCCCTTTTAATACCCTTGTAATACCTAGGGATATTATAGAGTAAACCAACACCAAACATTAAGGGATTTTTAGTGTTGCATAAGAGAAGCTGCACCAAGGAAATAGTAAGTTTCTCTCAACTCTTTTCTTTTTTTATTATTCTATTTATTTTTCCCAATTACTTTAAAAAAAATATTATAAAATTAATTAGGCATTATGTTACAATTATATTAATTATTTTAAACTACTATAAGTATCATAATTATGACATATATAAATTTCAAACTTTCCTTTCCTACTCTTTCGACAATGTCTCATCAATGGCCTGTTAATTGCCAACGAGAACATTTCCGACCCTTTTATTATCACCAAAACTATATTTGGTTACAATTAATTATTTATGATATATATTGGCATAAATATATTTTTTAATATTCTATAATTAATTATACTAATGTATAAATGTCCTAAAAAAATAGATACATCGAAACAAAATAAGAAAATTTAATGAAAATATGATATCAAAAAAATTCACATTTAACATATTGTTATAAATTAGAATAAAATAATTATAATAGATAAATAGTGGAAAAAATTAACATAATTAACTTATGTAACTATGTTTTAGTAACCCTAATTTTATTATCCAGGAGTCAGAAAAGCAACAAAATAAAGCGTGATTTAAGGTAAGGGGATTCTCGAACCTAACTCCTTTTCTTTAGGTTATCCCTCTTTCATGACATATTTAGTATGGATATTAATCTAATGTTCCTTAAATATCACTTCATTATTCTTCATTTTTATTTTCATTGATATATATGTTTCCACCTTGATTTATAATCCAAATACAATGATTCTCAGAAAATACTTTTATTTTAAAAACCATCTTTCACTCATCTCGGGTTGTTTCTTCTTAGATAAAGAATAATGATATTTATGCCAAATAATTTTTCCATATTTCATTTGGTAACCCCAAGTTTATTCTTGAAATCATACTTTAAAAAATCGTTATGAAACCCATTACATTCCATGGATTATTTCATAACTACGATTATGATTCGTTCTATGTGGCATGCATGATTATGTAACTATTATGATGTGACAGGTAGGACCAAAATTATATATCCCTCCAAAAAATTTGGTAATGTGATGTATCTCATTAAATAATGTGTATTATGTGTAAAAATTATCCTAGATTTGTTCATAATTATTTTATGACTATGAACATATGTTATGTACAATCATGATGCTAGCTTTGTTCACAACTATGTGTGGTATTTGGCCACTATAACACGATGTTTAATTTTTATGCATTTCCACATTCTATGACTTTATCAAATATTTCCATCATTATGTTTCTGATGATTCTATTCTTATGATATGATGATGATGATCATTCTCACCCATGTTATATTGATTCATGTCCCTTATTCATCCTCTTACTAGGATTTTAGCTCAACCCTTTCTTTGATGTATATCCTTAGGTGACTATATGTACAAAGGATAACATGAGATTCTATAAGGATAAAGAATAAGGATTTAAATAAATGTTTATTATTATTATGTAATAGTGATGTATGATCCTAATTTTCTCAAGATATAAAACCTTTATATCCTTTAATGAATAACTATTATGTTGTTTATATTTAAAATGATGTAATAGTCATGTAAGAAAAAGCAGGGTCACTGTAGTTGGTATTAGAGGTACGGTTTAGTTAATTTGGGAATTATGATTGGAAAATGTTAGCGATAACCCTTAGGATAAGTCTAAGTATATGTAAACATCCAAAAATATTTGTTTTAGAAAATTAATAAACATAGGGATCCCATAAGACATGACTTTATAGTTAATTACACAAAAGAATAAATTATTTATTCATGCCTTATTGATTATGTTCAAACCTTTTCTATTTTAGAAAATGGTGAGAACCAGGAGAATCTAGGATAACAACCTATGTGAGGGACAATTCAACAGTTGCCCAAATGACATCCCCAATTCCATGGGAGGGGGAGTTAAAAACTTCATGGTGATTCTTACCCAATTGTTTTAGGCTATGAATAATAACCTGAACCATGCAGAACATCTTCCTTCCCCCAATAAGGAGAAACTAGATATCGAGTCATTTATGGTGCAATGACCATTGATGTTTAGTGGATATTTCATTAAACGTATCATAGAATAGTGGGTTAACTCAATGTAGAATATTTATTCTGTGGTACACTATTCTAAGAAGGAAAAGTTGACTCTGGGTGTCTATCATTTAGATGGAGAATCCGATCAGTGGTGGGTGTTGATAAAGAACACCAAGCTGAAGGATAAAATAGAAGAGATAGAGTGGGAAGGATTTAAATATATATTTATTAAAAGGTATTTCCCTTGATCCATTTGATAAAATATGGATAGAGAACCCAGAGAGTTGAAGTAAAAGGAAGGCGAATTTTTCATGGATTATGAGACAAAATTCACACGGATTGTAAGATACGCCTCGATTTTTGTTATAAAAAATGATAGAAAAATAAATAGATTCTTTAGTGTATTAAAACCACACCGTTGAAAGGATATATATATCCAATACTTTTGGAGTTATTAATAAGTAGTTATATGTGATATCAAAGTAGATATGAAGTTTGGAGAATAATCCCATGGTTATGGAGATAATAAGTGAAGAATGGAGTTTCAAGTTTGTGGGTCAAATGAAAAAGGAGTAAAGAGGATCCAACCACCCAAATATCAAAAGTGTGGGAAGAAACATCATGGGAATTAACTCAAAGGGACATGTAAATGCTTCAAGTGTAGGAGATAAGGCCACCATGATCATGAATTTTGAAGAGACATGAAGAAGCTGACAACATGATGGAGGCAAGGAATGAACCACTTAATGCACCGGCCATGGTTAAATTCTTCAACTATAGGGATCAAGGGCACTATGAAATCTAGTACAATAAAATATAAGTCCTTGAGGGTAATCAACATCAGTAACCACCAAATCCAAAGGAGTAAGGGAAAGATTATTCCATCACTAGTACTAAAGTGGAGTGTGAAAATTAATTTTTACAAGGTACATATCCAATTCACTCAATAATGGAAAAAGTTTAATTTGATTATGGTACTACACATTCCTTTATATCCTGAAAATTTTCTAGAACTGTTGAATAAAATCCCTGATACCTTGAAGTTGAAATATCTGTAAAATCACATAGTGGTGAGATCATTGCAACCCAAGTGTCAGACTCTTCTCTTGGTAGCGTATGTGGGAATATTATTCAAGTGATTTTTTAATCCTTCCATTGGTGTAATATGATGGTTTAATTAGCATAGATTGGGTCTCATTATATAGATCACATGTCAATTGTTGAGAAAAGGAAATATCTTTTCATATTCCGAACCATTCCACAATCCTCTAAAAATAAAAGCAATATCATGAATCTCCTTTGGAAAATTACTCAATAGTGTGGGTGTTGATACCCTATAAAGAAGCATACCTCTCCCAAATGGTTGAGTAAAAGGAAGGTATCAAACTAGATGAAATGACCATTTTAAGGGAATACAATGATGTATTTCAAAAAGATTTTCCTAGACTTACCCCAAACCATGAGGTAGATTTATCAATAGAACTTATACCTAGAGCCACTACTATCTCTAAATGTCCCTATAGGATGGCCCTAATCGAACTACATGATTTAGATCACAGCTAAAAGATCATTTGGACAAAGGGTTCATATGCCCTAGTGCATCACCTTGGGGTGCGTTGGTGCACTTTTTCAAGAAGAAGTATGGATTTAAGTAGCTATGTATTGATTAGTGAGGGCTCAACAAGATCACCATAAGGAACAAGTATCATCTTCCAAGTATTTATGACATGTTTGATTAACTACATGGATCTTAGTACTTCTCAAAGGTTGATCTTCATTCTAGGTATCATCATATGAAGGTGAATAAGGAAGATATTTAGAAGAAATATTTCCATATAAGGTATGGTCACTATGAGTTTAGAGTGATGCCCTTCAGACTTACTAATTCCCCTAAAATATTCATTTATTTGATGAGTGGATTTTTTAGTGAATACCAAGAAAATTTTGTGGTAGTTTTTATCAATGATATTCTCATTTACTCGAAAAGAAATGAGGAACATGAATAGCATCTAAGGATTGTACAAGAAATGTTATGGAAGTAAAAAATGTACGCTAAGTTCATCAAGTGTGACTTTTGAGAAGGGTATAAATATATTTTATTTATTTAAAACCTTTATACTTAATTTTTTTTATTTTTTTATTAAAATTCATACCACCATGTTTAATGGGTACATTATAATAGTTATGTTTGAATAATAATATAAATAGTGTATTATGGTTAGTTAAAACCTAATGTTTCATGTAACATAAGCTATCAAAGAAATTAAATTATTTGAAAAAATTATTTCATAAAACTCACCCTATAAAAATGATTTTTACCTCAAAATTCATCACTTCGAATAAAAAAATAAGGATACTTATTCCTCATCATATCCTCAGTTTCCCACATAACTTCTTCAAAATGGTGGCTTCACTATAAAAATTTGACCAGGTTAGTAGTCTTGTTTTGTAGAATCTTCTCTCTAAAATCCAAAATCTACATAAGTTATTCTTTATCAGAAAGATCATGTTCCAATGGTACAACCAATAAGTTCATTACATGTGAAATATTAGGTATGTACTTTATCTGGAGAGATACATGGAACACATCATGGACTTGAGAGAGGTTCAGTGGAAGTTTCAATCGGTAAGCTACCATCATGATATAAGGCGCCATATGAATGCTTGAGTGAAATCTATTATTGTAAGAAAACTCAACTTGAGGAAGACATTGATCCCAATTACCTTTTAAATACTTTTAATAAGATCTTATTATATCCTATATGGTTTGAATTATTCTCTTAAACTATACATATTTCTAAGGAATATATAAAATGTTGAAACTTAACTTTGTATCCAAATCCTTTTGAATAATTCACCAGAATTTTGAGGTAAACCTTAGATCCCAACCTGATACAATGGAATGTGGTACTCCATGAATCCTCACCACTTCATTAATATATATCCTGTAAAGATGATCTAGAGAGAAATATTTTCTAATAGTGATGAAGTGTGCTAATTGTTTTAGGAAATCAACAACAACCCATATAGAATTGTCTCCTTTAGATGCTTTATGGAGTTAGATGAAAAAATCCATGGTGTTGTTTTCCAATTTCCATTATGGTATAGTTAATAGTTGTAATATCCCATTTGAATTTTGTCTCTCATACTTAACTTACTGACATACTAAGCACTGAGATGAATACTCAGTAGTATCTCTCTTTATACCATCCCATGAGAAATACTCATTTAGATCTCTATACATCTTCATACTTCCTTGATGAATAAATAATGAAGAACTATGAAGCACCTCTAATATCTCTTTCTCAAAATATGGTATGTATTGAACAAATACATGGTTCCTAAACCTTATTACTACATCAAAATCAATATTAAACTTAGGAACATTTATAACCTTTTTCTAAACCTCTACATCATACTTATACAACTCTTTAATCTTCACCTATGTATATGGTTGAACAATCAATCAAGAAAGATAATATTTTCTTCATTATTTAGGATTCCCATATACATACTTTGAAAATCTATAAATATTGGATATTTTTTGATCCAAATCATGGATAATTAATAATGATCCTTTTGAATCCAAGAATTTTCCACCTTGTTTGCTTTCTCAAGGTGGTAATGTATTGAGAAATCATAATCTTTAATTAGATAAAACTATATTCACTAACACATGTTCAAATCCTTCTATGTGAATATGTATTTTTTTTAATTATTATATATATCACACTTTTCTCTTTAAATATAGTGCCTCTATATCTTTAATGAAAAAATTACTGCAGTTAACTCCAAATCATGAGATGGGTAATTTTTCTCATGAACGTTCAATTTTCACGAGACATAGGATATTACCATGTCATTCTTCATAGGAATTAATCCCAATCCATTATTGGATGAATCAATATAGATTTGATACCCTTCTCCACTATAGGTTAATGTAAGAACATGTGTGCTGAAAAATATTCACTTTAGTTCCTTCAAATTTTCTTCGTATTCATCCATCTAGAAGATCTTGGATCCCTTCTGAGTTAACTTGGTGAGTGGATTAGATAGCCACGCGAAAATATTCAAAATCCATCAATAATATCCTACAAAACCAAGAAAAATTCAGATCCAAATTATCATTTTTGTTCTATTACAATGTTCAATAGCCTTCATCTTTTATAAATTTGCTGATATACCCTCACTTGAGATTATATGACCCAAAAAAGAAGCCTTTTATAGTTGAAATTCACACTTTTTAAATTCTTCATACAATTTATCCTTCCTTAGGGTCTTCAGTATAATTCTCAAGTGATCTTAATTATCTTCCTTTCTATTTGAATATATAATAATATCATCTATAAAGATTACCAAAAACTGATCAAGGTAATCTCTAAAGACTCTTTTCATTAAATCCATGAATACAGTGGGGGGATTAGTAAGACCAAATGACATCACTATATATTCATAGTTTCCATACCTTGTACGGAATACTATCTTGGGTATATCCTCCTTCTTGAAACTCAATTGACAATATCCATACTGAAGGTTGATCTTGAAAAAGTATTGAGTTTTGTACAGTTGATCAAACAAGTTATCAATATGGGGTAAATGATACTTGTTATTTATCATGATCTTGTTCAGATCTCAATAATCTATATAAATTCACATTGATCCAAATTTTTTCTTAAAAAATAGAATAGGTTCTACCCATGTGACACATTAGGGAATAAAAATCCATTATCAAGACTCTATTTTAGTTTCTTCTTCAATTCTTGTAACTCAATTAGGTCCATTCTATTAGATTCTTAAAAATGTATGAAACTCCTTTTATGATTTATATTGAGAACTCGATTTCATGATTTGGTGGAAGACCAGGAAA
This sequence comes from Viscum album, assembly GCA_963277665.1. NCBI lineage: Eukaryota > Viridiplantae > Streptophyta > Magnoliopsida > Santalales > Viscaceae > Viscum > Viscum album. Next base: position 929,163,484 of record OY728127.1, read on the forward strand.
ATATTTTGGAAATACATCAATAGAATACCAAACAATATTCATGTCTTTAATGTTGAGTTTCTCCCCAACCATTTGAGAAAAATAACCTTCATGGATAGGAATCAATACCCACTAGGTATAAGTAATTCCCACTTGAAGTTCTTATTCATCCTCACACAAATAAATGAGAATGGGTTCATTTAGAATACCAAATGAAACTTTCATTCCTTAGTAATTGATATGGGTTTATATAAAGAAATCCAATCCTTGATTGTAATCACATCAAATTTAACTAAAGGAAGAATCAAAATATTTTTAGGAATAATGGTAACAAAAACTTCAATTGGAGAGGAACTATAGAATTGTGATGTGAAAATTATACAATTAATATTTCTTACTTCTAACTCAACATCTAATCATTGAGATGGTAATTCAATACCATTTTCAAATTCCTCATATATATAAGTGTGGGTATATATAGAATAAAATAAGACATTAAGAATTATAGAGTGGATGATAAGTGTACCTTTCACCACATCATTATTGTAACACACTTAGATATTCATGTTTTTATGAGATTTCCCTTTATCTTTGGTCTTAAGAGGCTGTTAATGATGATCATGAGAAACCTTCAGTTCCATGTGCTAGTTGTCATAATGCTCATACTCCTTGAATTTGAATCATTTGAGAGTTGGGGAGGGTGAATTAGTTGGAATCCCCTTCTCCACCATTTTATTAACTATCCCATTAATTTAATTTTTACATTTATAGGATTTATGACCCACCATTACACATTTAAAGAACCTCATAGTTCTATTCAAACAATTATCTTAATGTTTCTTCCCACATTTTTTGCATGTAGATAGATGTAATTTCTTTACACAATGTTATTTTTTTGATTTTTCATGAGAATCAATCTTTATTTTATTATTGAAACATGGGAATGGTGGGAATATCCAATTTCTATTTCTACCTTGAGTTCACATTAGAAAATTTATTCATAACTACTAAATTCTCTTATGGATAAAACCTTTGAGAGAATTAGTTTTAAGCCACCAAATAATTGATCAATTTTTATTTTAGGGATGATTATTAAACTAGAGGCATACCTTAAAAGCCTTGTAAAATTATCCTTATAGACACCAATAGATTCATCACCCTTTTGATTAAGCATAATTAATTCCTTCTCCATATTTGTATGTAAAATATGATGGGATTACTTAGTGAGACATATCCTCTTAAACTCATCCCATTACATAGAGTCAATTTATTCATCTTGCCTCATATTCTTAATAAGTTCCACTATTGATCTTATTAACCTTCCAAATGATAAACATTTAGGACAACCTTTTCATGTTCCGAGTATTAGAGAATAGAAAATATCCTCTCAATGGCGCAGATCCATCACTTGGCCACTAGTGGATTAGAAGACACACTAAAAGAGGGTGGATTCTATCTCATGAAGGATTCAATAGAATGTTGTTCCCACCTTTTATTTATTGGAATGTCAACATGATTCATGACTTGATAATTTTTTTTGATCATAGAAAAAAGTTCGACATCCTAGATCCCATAGTATTTGGTTTCTAAAGTGGACAATCATTGAATTTTCCATCACATTCAGAATTATCATGGTTCCTTTAGGTTTTGACCATTGACTAAAACCAAAAATCATTGTGTGAGAAACACTAATCATAGTGGGAAAACACATAGACATGAATAATCACATATAGGTTTTCTAAATCAATACACATTCTTTTAAATCTATGAAACCTTTTGTTTAACCTAGGTAATCAATGATCATCATATATTCAAATCATTCATGATTGTTTGTAAAGAAAATATTGATTAACCAAAGCATATCCCCTAGGAGTTTCAAACCAGGTGCGTAGTAAGGCATGTTCTCATGTACTAGGTAACACTCGAGTCAAGATTGACATGCATTTTTCAGAATTATTATCATTAGGTACAACTATTCCAGAACCAAATCCACTTGTATTATTTAGATAGGGATGTATTTCTAGGTAAACCATATAATCTATTACTTACCAAAACTTTAGGATGTTATCCTATACTTAGGGTCATCCTAATTTTTATCACTAAATTTTTATCATCCTAGTTTCTAAATTTTAACAAATACTTACCTATGATACAAACTATAATGACCCTATATTTTCATACATAAATATTAAATCTTTTTGGATGAGTATTCAATACATTTCACAAATACACGCTTGAGGGCTATAGTTGTTTATTGTCTTTGGATACTAGGTACACAATATTCTTATTTAATGAAATATCTTCAACATCACCCATAAAGATCTTACCCTTTAATAATATTCATAAAAATACCCAACTTAAAACCTTTCTTCATAACCTAGGGAAAGGAAACATAGGAAAGAATGAGCTCAAAAGCTCCGTAAGGGTAAACATGGGAGATATCATTCTATGATCATGTGAAAACATAAGATAAGCATAAGGGTATGAGATCATGAAAATAACTTAAAAAGTTCATACCCTACCAATCATAGAACATAAACATGAGTCATAGCATAAAACATTATCATTCCAAAAGACATGATTTATAGGAGTATGAAATCATCATAATTCATGAACCATAAGCTCATGTCATAAAAGTGTGGCACCAACATAGGTATATAAACTATTTAATTTGTAACCACTATCCTTGGTTATAATGTAACCACTATCCTTGGTTATAATGTAACCACTATCCTTAGTTATAACATAACCACCGTCCTTGATTATAAAATAACCACAATCACAAAATGAAAACCATACATAAGTGTTCCATGATATTATAAATGATAAATCATATCATAACCCATGAAATGAAAAGGTTTTCATAACTTTCATTCATAGTATAACCCATAGAAATGAAAAAGGTCTCATAATCATCTCAACAATTCATCATAGCATGACCCATGGAAAATGAATGGGTTTTGTAAACATGTCTTCATTATAGTCATAAACCATCTAGAGAAACAATAAGGATGGTGAAATTGGATCATATCCCTAGTAAATAATAAGTAACATAAAAGGATGTCATCTTAGATGAAAAATAATTTTTAAAGATCACTTAGAACATTTCTTGAAGAAAATAGTCTTTCCACTTTTAAAATAACTTTTTAAAAATAAAATCTCACAAAAAATGTTGAAAATAATTTTATTTGAAATAAAACATGGAAACTTATAAATTATTATTTAAACTATTTATCATTCATTAGTGGTAAATTCCATTCATGCTGTACACATTAAAACAAAGATTCCTTTCACATTTCAGTAAAATAAAAAAGGGCCTTGTTTAGAAAAATATGTGAAGATTCCTTTTAAACCATTCTTCTAAAATTCAAACATGGGTTAAAATTTATTCAAAAAATAATTTAATATTATTAAAAACTCTCTTTAAAACATTTTTAGAAAATATGGATATGAAATAAAAAGGTTTTTTGAACGAAGAGAGAAATAAATATGATTTTTCTTAAAATAATTTCTTTGGTCTCTTTAATTATTCAAGAGAGAAACATTATAGGGAAAAATATATTTTTAAGAAATAACTATATGATAATAAAATTCATGATCTTCTTGAGAGTTATATCATAAGATCTCATCATTGGAATCATATCATAAACAATTCAGATAAACAATGAGATTGTAACATTAAACCTTTACCACTTTGGTATATTTTGAATTGTAAGTACCATGAAAGAAAGAAAATCATATGGATATGTATATAATATAATTATCATGATAAGCATCATAAAATATATTCATTTTCAGTACATACACCACACAAAATAAAAAAGTTGTGTATAAGGCATGCTTCTCATAGAAATAAAAGTGAGACAAAAATCCCTTACCTTAAGTATCAAATTCCGTCATATACATTCAAAAATATTTTATAAAAAATATAAGTTAATTATAAATATATAATAGAATAATAATAAAATTTATAATACCATATATGATTTACTTATGACCTTTTATTACCTGCTTATTAACAATTCTATGTTAAAATCACGTTTCGGGTAATAATTGCTTCGTTTTTTCATGTATGTTTTGGTTTGGTATTTTTGGTACTTATATTTTTATGATGGTTAAATAATATAAATAATTATAAACATGATATAAATATCACACACACACACATATATATTCCTTATATTTTTATTTAGAGTAATCCATAAAAGTTAGATATAGAAAGTGAATTACACTGTTCATGGAGACGGTAGGCCGAACACATGCTTGAACACTATTTCAAATTTCTTGATGGATGAAATGATAGAAATTTAAATAATATATTAGCCATATAGAATAATTTTTATGTCATATATATCACATATTTTCATTAAATACATCCTTATTACTTTCTATGTAAAGCGTAAGTGAAGAACGAATCACATTACTTCGTGAGGTGGTAGTCTGTCATACACATGAGCGATGTTATTGTATTCCCATTGAATATAAATAAAGAAGGTATATGTGATATTATAATTAAAAAATTATAATTATTTCATAAATATAATATAAATATGTTAAACCCATTATTATATCCAGCCATGATTGGTGGTGATGGAAACAAATTATATCGGTTCGTGAGGCGGTAGTCCGCCGTACACGAGACCGACAATTTCATTTCCAATTTGATGATAGAGGAGATATATAGAAGTTATGAAATTAAAATAATAAAATCTAATTATATATTATATACTGATGTTATTATATTACCATGTTTCAAGAATATTTTAAGGAGTTAGAGGAAAAAATAAAATGAAATAGCATGGTTAAGGACTGTACCTCTTCTTCCAAGAACCCATTTATGTTTACACCTAAAAACTTCTTAATAGATTTTAATAATAAATGTATTTGGGTGTATAATGAATGAACCAAAGGGTTTTGAAAGGTGGATATGAGAGGATAGGAGGTTCCCATTTATAAGTGGGGGAGCGAATGAACATTAAATATTTGAAAACAATAAAGTGTACCAACATTTTTCACTTGTTAAAAGGATCTAAAATGGTGATTATCGAACCATAGAGGTTATAAGTCCTAAATATGTTCATAAAATGGGATTTGGACAAGTTTTGAGGTCATTTTAACCCCTATATTTTTAGTTTAACTCCCTGGTAAACCCGTTTTAACCTCAACTGTGGTAATTATTTTTTACTATTTTCACTATTCATTTTGACCAAAAATTAAGTTGAACATATTATGTAATATTAATTATTATAATTCAAAATAATTAATTAATTTTTTCAAATTCCATTCATATAAGTGATAAAATTTAATTTAAAATTAAACCCGTAGGCGCAATGAAAAAGAAGTTTTCCAAAGAGAGAATCTTCATAAGTATAAAAAGTTATAATATCAAAATTTAATATGAAATTGATTCTAATGAACTAAATTGGATTAATAAATATATAATTTTACCAGTTTTAATTTTAAAACATTATTAAAATAAAAATTATATTTTAAATTCTTTAAATGAAAAACAATTCTTAATAAAATCAGTATTTTTTTACTATTCATAAAAAAATTAATCTTTACATAAAATTATCAAAAATACACTGTAAGATAATTTTGAAATGTTGATTAAAAAATTGAATTTATTTTTTTTCAAATAAATTTTCTAAAAGTTTCAAAACCCAATTTTATTATTTGTTCACAAAAGTAAAAAAAGATATTTGTTTGAGAATTTTTTTCGAAGCATATAAAAACTTTATTGAAAACTAATTACTTACTTATAAATATATTTTATTTATCTAAAACCTTTAAAATTAATTTTAATTTTTTTATTACCATTAATAAAACCAATTTTAATGGACATTTTATAATGATCTTGTTTTAATAATATTTTTAATAGTGTATTGTGGTTTGTTAAAACTCAGTGTTCCATGTAACACAAGTTATCAAAGAAATTTTGAAAAAAATATTTCAAAAAAACTTGAGGTGTTACAATAAATATAGTTTTAATGAATATATATGATATTTATTAATTAATTATGATTCTTTAAGTATGAACTATTATCTAATTTCTTTCCCTCCTGTCCATTGGAAAATGGAAACATCACCCGTATGTATGCAAAAACTACCGCCTCCACGAAGCAATGTATTCCATTTTACATAACCTCTTTACATGGATGATCATAAGAGTGTATATAATAAATAAAAATTATATTTATTATGTTATTAATATTTTTTAACCATTACCGAGGTTCAAGTACCAGAACTATCAAACCAAAACATGTATGGAAAACGGGATAGTTAACACCCAAATAGTGACATTAACAAAGAATTATTAATAAATAGGTAATAATAAATTATAAGAGAATGATATATAATATAATAAATATACACATAATTCTAATATATATGTAAAATAAACTTATTTTTATTATACAAGATGATAAATCATGTTCAACTAAGTGGAAGACTGATGTAAGGGTTTATGCTAAAATCTCACTTTTTATTGAGATTTTTTCTTATTCAATTTTCATTATAAGAAATGTTATGTTTTTTATCTCATAAACCAAATGTATTTTATCATCATATGGTTAATTTTTAGTTTTTCAAATATTATTTCCATTCTCCCCTCTTTTTTACTCAAAAATACTAAAAGAATGTTTTTTAAGCAAAACCGACCTTATTTCTTATTTTAGACCAAGAATAATTTTCTTCCATATCCATATTATTTATACAGTTTAAAAAATGTTCTTATATTTTTTTAATATATTATTTAAAGTAATTTTAAAATATATTTAACTTTCTATACAAAGTTCTAAAATGAATATTTCCAATTTTTTATGTATGGATTCCTTTTAACTCTCTTTAGATTTGTCTAAAAAGAAGGTTTTTTAACATTTTTCACTTCATTTAATTTTCCATTATTAGGAATATTATTCATTATGAAAATTACTATCAAATATTACATGTTTTTTAAAATAAAAAACTATTCCCATTATTCTAGGTTTTTTATTTTTAAAAAGTTACTAAAAGAAAATGATTTTTTTTATAATAATATTTTTAATGCTTTTATAAAAGTATATATCATTTATTTAAAAATACTTTAATGATAATTATACTTCAATAATAAAATTATTTAATGAAACCATCCACATTATTTCTCTGTATGACTTATGATGATGTTTTGAGGAAATTTTCATTAAATACATTTCTCTTTTATGGTTTATTTAAGCTATGAAGGGATCATGAATGCTCTTATATTATTATGGTGTACATATGTATAATTTACCATTATGTTATAGGTGGGTATATTATTTACCTCCAATTTATTAGGTAATGTTTTATATCTCATGAGCTCAAAGGATAAATGGGCGGTTATGCCATTACCAAGAGGGTACATGGGTGGTTAACCCAAGACCAAAAAGGTGCACTATTGTTTAGACTAAGACTACTATATAATGAATTTCTTGGTGGGTATCTTTGATATATTATTTATATGATTATGTTTTTTCCACACATTTATGCTAAACTCTTATGACATATTATTATGCCTATGTTATGATCTCATGGCTCAGTATTATTTGATGTCCCACACTCTTATGAGTCATGTATTATGTTATGTTGAATCTTTATTCCAATACTAATGATTTTAGAATTATGAATTTGGTTATGAAATTTATGTTGTCATTCCCTTATGCTCATATTATAATCACTTGTGATCTTTGAATATTACCTACCATTTTTAACCTTACTGAGCCTATGATCTTACCTATTATTATGTTTCCATTTCCTGAGGTTATGAGTAATGATAGTAAGTATGATAAGCCTAGAATATAACCATGTGAGAAGAATGTATGTGGGAAATGTTTAATATTGTTGATAAATAAGTTGGTTATATATCTAATATACAAATTCTCTAATCCTTTATGGTTATTGGGAATGTATTATTGTGAGATATATTAAATATTCATATAAAACTAAGTAATAATTATGTAAGTGATGATAGGTTATCCTCAACCTCCATCCATATTCCATCCATTTTCATTCTATGTTAAGAACCCTGTGCCACCGCCACATCTTCTATAGAGATGTGCCATTTTTATACAGGATGAGATCTTTCACACTAACCATGCATTATATTAGCTATATCTGCCTTATTGTTTCCTTACTCGTTTGGAACCTTCCTCATATCATATTCGTCTACCTCTCCATCTTGGATACCATTTCAAATCGCCAACCAATGTGAAGGCTGATGGTGATCATTTGATGCATTAATGAGTGAGAATGTGAGAGAGATATAGGTGATCAACAACAAACCTATCCCTACCCATTAACCATGAGGTGATTATAGATGAATAATGTGTAGAAATAAATTCTAATGAATAATATAAGAAATTTATTCGAATAAATAGTTAATGAGTATCTTAAGGAAAAAGAGATTAATACCAAGAAAATAAATTTCAAGGTGAAACATGGAGATTTAAAAATAAAATAAAGAATATGTAATCTATAAAAAAAGGATAACAAGGTAAATTTCAAAGTAAAAATACCTACCTCAGTAGAAAATTTTCAGCGCTTCAATGTTATAATATAGACCAATGAACACCATCATTTCCACTAATATCAAAGATATCCAACCTCCTATAGTGTTTTTATCCAATTTCTCAAAAGTATAATCCTCTTATGATAGGATTAGAAATTATTTTCTAGAGATAGTTAGAGTTAGTGTACTGCTGACCATGTATTTTTTTAACAAATTCCTAGAATGGGCCCAAAATAAGTTTGAATCCCTAACAAAATTTTCACCACTCCTAGGTAAAACATCACTTTATAGATACCATAAAGGAATTTTAAATTCCACCTTGGGTTTCTTTTGAGAGATATATTTGTTTGTTTGCACAAGATAAATATTTATTCATTAAATAAGTATTAAATATACCTTAAAATTTGACTCATTTATAATTCCTCCAAAACTAAACCTAGAAGAAAACACGATGTCCCAAAATCAACACAAACATCAAAGGATTTTTATGATATCATTTTCTAGGGTAAATTTACAATTTAATCCATATTTAGGACCCATGTTGTCTTAACTAAAAAATAAGTTAAGTCTCACTGAAGGAAAAAATACAATCCACTACAATAATAACCAGATGGATGATCACAAAACATGTCATTCACCTAGACCAATGATTACATCACATGCCCCACATACAGGTAAAAAAATGCTTCATATGAATTATATTGGATATCCATAAAGTTTCTTAGACTATCTAAATTAAGGGAAAAAATATCACAATCATCATATAAGAGGATAAATCACATAAAATTAAATATCAAACAATGACATGATCAACAATATACCCAACCACCCCTAATTAACTTATCCTTATGGTTGGTGTATGGAAGATATCAAAGTATAAAAGTTACCATGATAGGTATCTTGTTCGCCTAAATTAACAGGGATTCAATATGAAACATACACCCCTAGAATATGAAAGGCATAGTGTATGAAAATTCATATGGTATACGTAGTGGGTTATCCAACACAAAAACTATTTTTTTCTTCTTGATTGAATATTATATATCTATAAAAAATCCGACCCACACTAATCTTCAAATTTCATCAAAACTTATAATAATTTATTATTAGCATCAATTGTGGACAACTCAGAGTATACTTTGATAGGCCAATTATCATTTTAATTCATATAATATATATATCCTATATAAAATAATGATAAAGTGGTTATTTCCTTTTATATAATATGAAACATTTTTTATATTCTTAAACTATTTTAATAATACTATAAAAAAACCATACATAAGTTATAATCTAATTATATCACATATAAAAGACTATTAGAGTAGACTTATATTTTCTATATTTATTGGGTTTTTCTAAACTCATTATAACACTATGTAATTCGTGCCATGTATCAATGTGGAAATCTAATAAATCCTCCACTAAACTCTTTTAATTGATTAATATATATGAAGAATAATTATTTTAATAACGGTGAGACTATAAATCATAATTCTCATATTTAACTCTTTGAACATAATATTCAAACTTATTTATTTCACAACATCTAATTTTATGATGTTAAAATTTTATGTTGTTGTAAATACTTAGAACTATATAAATTCATCATCATTATCTTTGAAGTTTTATATTCAATATTTTCATTGAGATCATTTTTTTAATAAATTTAAATGTATGTTTTTAGATTAAGGTCATTATTTACCAACATACCCTAATATATTTTAATATATAAAGTTACTTTTTATTTGGATTGGATTGGAATAATAATTTTTTTTACACTTTTAACTTATATAAGTTCAAACATACTTCCTCTAACCTCTAATAGATTATAATTTTTCTAAAATATATTTATAAGAGAAAAAAACATTTATGTTTAGAAATAATCTTATTTCCTTTATTAGAATATTTTATAAGTAAAATATTATAACTATATCATATATGGTATCCTATGTGTCTGAAAAAATATTCTAATAAGAATATCTATTCTTTAAAATATGAAACTATAAGTTAGTGGGAACTCTTTCCCTCACATTTTAATAAATATGGTAGATAGTATCTTTTATCCTGAATAAAATTATTTTTTATCCTTACCTTATTGTCAAACATGTTATAGAATATGTTGAATCATTGATCATGTATATTAAATTCATCATCTTATATTATTCATAACAAATCATTATTTAAAAATAACTTATCTTATCATATAAGAGAAATAAGATTAAAATAAACAAAATTTATTCAAGTATTAACTTATATTTGAAGTAATCCTTTACATCTAACTCATTCATGTATCAACCCTTTGGTTCATCACAATAATTCAAGCTTAAATCTCCATCTATCAACTCTTCTTCAATTTTTAACTCCCATATATATTCACAATAAATTTTTAATGTATAATTGGTATCATATACCGTTAAAAATAGAATAATTTTTTCATAAAATGAATAACTTATGTGGAAACTCCACTATACTTATTTTATCCCTTAAAATATTTTAGTAATTTTATAATACAGTAACCAAGTTCTCTATAATGTTTACACTACCCCTCTTTCCAAATAGCTCATTTAGGTTAACCTAGACTGATTATTAGACCCTATAGTATTTTTCTTCTCTCTTAAACTTGTACCTTTATATACTTTAATTACAACACCATATATTGGACATCACATTTCCATATTAGTTATCCTCAACATATTTTGGAGATATGGTAATCTTTTATTGAAATAATTCAAATTTCATCTCATAATGAATTGTCAAAACCTTTCTAGTAATGATTGTAAATTGAAGTTTATAGTTATATTAAGCCTTGAAAGATACCCTAACCTATCCAAATCATTCACATACCCAATCATATTGATTACATGAGAAGTGAATAAAGTTTCTTTATCCATATTGCAACTTAACAATGCATTTCAAACCTTGTACTTCCAATTCCTCACTTATTATTGATATATACTTTTCAAGTTATCTATCGTATTTAAAAAAAATCCATTTTCTCATATTTTTTTTCATCTTAGAATCCATGGAAACCATAATTATAGTAGATACATATATTAAAACCTTTAAAAAATTATCATAAGAATCTAAATACACTTATTGAACAACTTCACCATTAAGATGCTTGGGAAGGGGTTTTTCTAACAAATATAATTTTTCTTATTTTATAAAAATAATTCTTAATTTTAAAAACTAGTATAAGAAGTTACTTAAATTAGGATTATAATTTTCTATAATTGATCTTATAGTCAATTTTTATGATGATGATGTATTTTATTTATAACAACAAAATTATCAGATGCACACCATGTTTTTCAATCATTTAATAATGTTTTTACTAAATGTTCTCCCATTAAAATGATGATCCCTTTTAAATTATATCATATAAAATAGAGGGTTAAGATTCATATTTCACTAATATTTGTTTTTTTTATCATTATCCCCCACATTTTTATTTTGGTAGATCATCATATCAATCATATCATATAGGACTCTTGGATAACTGAGTGGAAAAATCCTTTCCCAATCCATCATATGGATTATATCAACTAAATTTATATATAATCCCAACCCTTAGTGTTTCATAATTTTTTTAACCCAAATATTATATTAGATATGGGAACTTAATCCCATTAGGGCCACCCATAGCCAAGTTTTCTTATATAAGATAACCCATGGGTTCCTTGCTTTAGAAGAACCTACCCATTTATATGATCGAGATCATGAAAGGTTTTTGTTTTATAAGGAATATGTTTTTTAGTATCTTTAATATGTTTTTAATATCTAAGTCATTCCCTTCATGTATACATGCTTATAATGATTTATTTTTAGTATCCTACATTTAAACCACATTTATATGTTTATAATATATTAGTGTATAACTCTTTATATAAAAACATTATTTGTGTTAAATACCAAAAAATAAAATCCAGCTATATTAATAAATATATGAATGTATCACATTCATAAGGTATATGAAACCTTTTCATTTAAGGGTTTGGAATCATATGAAACCAATATCCTTATAAGATAAAGTATGGTTCAATAGGTAGCTATCCCCCTCTTTTCTAGAACAGAGCCTAAGCTTCATAGCCAATGATAAGTCTAATCCAAAGTGCCACTATCAATATATTAGTACTCATAAGAGACCTAAATTCTAATACAATCCTAAAACCTAACATGTATAAATAATAATCAACCATACTCTCAAGATCATAATACAAAAACAATTATTCATATTCTAATATAACTAAATATTATATCATACCTATCATGTAACCTCTTATATTCATGGTTTGACATTTATAAAAAGTTGTTTAACACTCTAAACTAAATAACACATACATTCATAAAATAAAATTTTTATATTTATGAATAAAGTAGGAAATAGAATACATAAATGAGTAATTTATAAATTTTGACATGAGATAAACATTTAATAAATAAACAATCATAAACACTTTATAATCTAAGAATTATTTATAGAAATTCCATAAGTAAATAAACCTAAAAATTTCACATTTATAACAATATTAACTCTTTAATATTAGAAATTTATATGCTATTAAATATATTCCCTTAATATTTTAAGTATATGATATTTATGAAAACTTTTATAATTATATAATAAATTCATATTTTATGTAAAAAAATTATAAAAACTAAATATCACATATTTTCTAAATAATCACATTCAATATTAATTTTTCATATTCATATTTATGAACATTTTAGTAATAAATATAAAATATTTTATATTATCATTTTTTTTATTTTATAATTTAAAATTGGTAAATTCACTTTAAAACTATATCATTGGTGTTGTTTCACCTGACTCATTAATTTTGGGTGGCTCAATTTAAATTCAACCCAAATACTCCATGAGTATAGTTGAAGTATGGGGTTGATCCATTAAAAAAACTTTTGTATTTTATATATTGATCACCTAATTAGTTATTTTAAGTATCAATTGTTTATTTTTGAAATTGTTTCAAGGAAAAAATGATCTAATTCAAATCCCTTTAACTTTCAATCTTACCAAAAAATGTAAAGTTTGAAAAAAATATATTTTTTCCTTTATAATGGAAATGAATCAAGGTTATGGATTTTTATGGGAATAACTATAATTGTGTATTCAAATCATATTCATTCCATTAAAAATAATTTTTATCATAGGGATTAAATAATTTCATATAATCCTTGTTTTGGTAAGTTATGAATATATTGTTTTAAAATAAATTTCTAGTATTGAAAATAAATTATTTAAAACATTAAAATAATAAAACCCTAAGGTGGTAGAAAACTCAACCAATAACCATAGAAATTTTCATTGTAACCCATTTATTAATCAATTGATTCAATATTCTTGGATTGATATGATGTACCTAGTGAATAATTAAATTAGGCATGGAGGAGCTATAAAATGCATGTATGAATTAGATGAACAAAAAAATTATAGTTAAGTTATAGAAAAGGTTACCCATTATCCTCCACAAACCCAAAATTAAAGAAAAATTAGTTAAACATATAGAAAATTGAAATTATGACAATGTACTTACTATAGTTCATTATGAAAATAACAACAAGAAGAAGAACTAAGAAAACAAGTAAAAAATTTCTTATCCCATTGATGGATCTCTGGTTCTGCTAAGATAAACTCCTCCCAAATGATTCTCCCCTCTAAAATAGTCCAAAGGAAATTAATTAGCTAGATCGTAATATTTCTAAGAGGTTAAGGAACTTAATTACAGGTTTTGGGAAGTATATCGGAAGTGGATGGATAACTCTTCCAAGGCGCATGATTGAAGTGTATGATTAAGGGAACCATGCACCAACCATACATATTTTCCAGTCTTCACTTCCTTGTGGTGAATGTTTTGGACATGGTTTTCTCAATAACTCACTAAAACCATGGTAGGTTCTATCTCCTCTTTATTAAAGTTCATAATTTTACTAACTTTGTGCCGACTACTCATTTGGGTTTTTCTTCTAAATTTTAGAATTTCATGGTTTTAGGGATGATGGACACTATTCCTAGATTCTAGGGGGAACTATTCATGTTTAAATATCTTCTAGGGTTCCTCCATTTTATTACCAAAACATGTAATTCATGTAAAATTTCATTTATTCTTTATAGTAGGGTCATTCTTCACATATCAAAGGATATTTGGACTATATATACATGATATATGTAATAATTTCCCATTTTCAAGATGAAAATACATATAAAATCATATATGAACAAGTGTATATAAAACTACCCCATACTTGATAAATTTATTATCCTTAAGAAACTAATTAGACAATAATATTAAATTATTTATAAAATGGATTATACATACATATCATTTCTTATATTATTTAAACAAAATAAAGTTTTAATGAGTTATTTTTGAAAAAATTTACTTGCACCTTCCTAAGTTATTGATTCCTAGAAATTCCTAAAAAAAGTTGATTCATGTTTTTTTGGTATTATCATTATTAAATAAATTATTATTTAACTCTCAAATCCCCCTATTGATTTAAAATGTGATAATTTCCTTCAAATTCATACTCTCATGCACTTGTTTAAGATAAATCAATAATTCATCAATATTAATTACTGGGTTAGCACTTTTATAGGTCACATAACCAAGTTTAATTTATCATTGAATATCAAGGGGGATTGTGGTCACTAAAGGTGGATTTTTTATACTAAATTTAAATTTTGATGATACTAAATATTTTTTTCAGTTTCACATCCCTATTTGGAGTGATATACCCCTCCTAAAAAATTCAATCCTCAAAGTTTTGAAATTAATGTAGTGTTCTAAATACTAGTGTTATATAATAAAATTCAAGGTTTAAATCTTCCTAAATTGTAAAAGATTAATTTCACACTATAAAAAACACTAATTAGTGAAAAAAATTAGTTCCATATTTTAAAAAATTATCTAATTAGTTTTATTTTTAAAAAAAATGGTGAATTAGATTTGTTTTGTTGAAAACAGAACTAATTTTAAATATTTTATATAAAACATCGCTAATTAGTCACGATTTCTTAAAAAGGAAGCCAATGTAGCTATGTTTTATTAAAATTGTGGCTTATTTAGCCATGATTTATTAAAAATGTGGATAATATATGTAGTGAACCGACCCAGGATGATATCTACTTAAAACATGAATCCGTTTTATACAAGGAACAAGGTGAATTCCTAATCCCTATGGTTTGGTAACTAGTTCCTAAGAATCCTATGAATCCATTTGGGAATGATTTCACTCAAAACAAAGATTAAAGGTATTCAAACATCAACAAATGCGAAACTAGAATAAATAAACATACCAAATAAGTCTTAACCAACCACATAAATCCAACCCATTTTCATACATATAAAAATCAACCACAAATATAAAGATATAGCATGATATAAAACATACAACACTAACCAAAAATAAAACAGCTACAACCCAACTCGAGTTGAGATTGAACCCATCTCCATGCAACTTATAATTACTCACCACCATACAAATCACCCCACATCATCCCCAAGGAACAAAGATGAATCTAGTTGAAAACATAGAACCTAAAGTATATACAAGTGATCTAAAAAACACATTAGGTCACCAAAACCCACTGAAACTATAAAATTCATTTCATAAGGTAATTCATAAATTATAGTTTAAAAATAAAATAAAAAGTGGTATTTTTAAATATAACTTGTTAAAAACAAAAAATAATCCTGAATCACTTTTCAAAACATCAACTTGGCCTTATTAAACAGAAATCATATTCTTTTGAAAACATTTACACTGACCCAATCAATTTCAAAAAATACACACCCATTAACATTTCTCAAAACAACTATTTTGTATTATTTAAATGAAAATAATCACATAATAAACATCTAACTTTACAAGGATAAATTTTTAACCAAAATACCCAATTTTAAATCCACTTTAAAAACCCACACAATAGTATTTAAGTTCAAAACATGTTCGTCAAACATATTCAAAAACTAATTTTCCAAAGGAAGCAATGAAACACACATGGGTAAAGCATAACAATGTAGGCAACATATATCAAAAGGCATATAATAATTATGAATAAGAAATAGTTCCATAATAATATCAATAATGGTAAATAATACAATCAATAGCTAGATAAAAAACCCCTATATCAACAATCGATCAAGTAATCAAATGTGTCATGGGCTCTACCCTAGATCCCTAATGTTAGATGCATCTAATTCATTCAAGAGTTTTATCACTCACGAACCAGCTACCAACCTATACTAAAATACAAACCACAAGTCATCAAACTAGACAACACAATAATCATTGTGATGGAACCCCCTCTCAGACCAAGTTATTAGCATGACTAGATGGTCGTTAGCATCATGTGAACCAACTATCATAATAGAATTATATCTCCTACTTAATACCCTAGTTCCCATGACCAATAAGTAAGTGAGGCGAAGAACATGAAAGCCAAGGTTAACATACAAGGAAAAATAAATGATAATCAATCAACCACCAAAAACCTCATAATGAATAGCCCCATATTTATCATGCACCCATGACATAAATAAGTATATTCCCAAACAAGGGGAACAAAAAGCTTCTCATAAAGATCAATAACCCTCATAAGGGTAAACCAAGTCAAATGGGAAATCAATGGGTGTATTTCATGTTAACCATTTAAAAAAAGGTTCCAAATGATTATTTAACACCATAACATGGATTAGAATGTCAATCACTTTCAAATTTTATAAAACAACATCTTAGGAATTTCTTAGAAAAAGATGAAATTCAAACACATCATTTAAAAATATTTTAAAGCCACCCTCAAACATGTAACTTTTTCTTTTAAATAAAAAACATTTCCAAGGCATAAAATTTCCATTAAATACATTTTAAAATATCCATTAAGGAATTTCCTAAAAAGGTTAAACCACACACTGAATTTCAAATATCATTTTAAATTTATTAAAGAGTCCATTTATAAATAATTTTGAGGTCATAACCTCACTTAAAAATAAAAATATCTCTTAAAAACTTAGTATTCACTTATTGAAAACAAAAAATAGTGTTAAAATATTACATGCATTATAAAACCCATTTCAAAGAGCCCCTTAGGAATTTCAAAAATGTTGATCACAATAAAAAATTCCATTGAAAACATAAAAACATGGAATTTATTAGATAAGCCCTTTATGAAAAGCTCAAAACACAATGAAAAATTATCATAAGGATATAATATATATTCATACTTCTATAAAAAAGAAATTTAGAAATCACAATAAAACTTTAAATTAAAAAAATGAAACAATTTCATATAAACACCTACTTAGTGTAAGATGAAACTAAGACAAAAGGCTTCAAAACATGTCACCTACAACAATGAGCACACAAATAGGAATAAATATGAGATATAATAACCCTAGATACCCAAAAACCCCAAAATTAGATCCACCTAAAACCCTAAAATTGACAATAAGAGTTATAGGGTTCATGGGGAAAACCAAACCCAAGAGGAAAGAGAGAAGGAAGATAATAATAGGTAAAGAGAAGAATAATTACCTTATAACTCATGGAAATCACCAAACGAAGACCAAGAATCAAGAGAGGGAGATGTTGGAGCTCCGCCTTAGGATCTAAAAGTCTAGCTGATGAAAATGGGGGAGAAGAGGGGTGAAAAAACTTTTAAATCGATAAGTGAAGTTTGGGAAATTACAAAAAATTTAAACACCTGGGAAATACACATGATTTTGAGATATTATTTACTAAATTGTGCACCAACTATGCATAGGACACTATCTAGGCCAAGAGAAATCAGAAGATTTGGCCTCACAATCTGACAAACCATGCACCAACCATGTGTCACCCTCTACCTAGGCCAAAATGGCTACACATTTTCTAGAGAGATCATCACAGTTTGAAAAAATATGTGGAATCCATGTAAAATGATCCTTTGAATGTGATAGGCCCCTCTATACGAGCACTATATGGTTACTACTAACCATGTGGTATAACTATGATTCACCTAAAAAGCCTCAAAAAATTAAAAATTATGGGCTGAAAACTACCAGAACCCACAATAATACAAGATAAGATAAAATATAGAAACTGAAGCTCTATAATTACATGTGGGTGTCATAATTATCCCCACCATGCCACTTTCTGACTCGAGAAATACCATGGTAAAAAATGTGAGAGAAAATGAAATATCCAAAGAGGACATATCCAAAAGAACCACTCAAAATAACTCAATATTGAAAACAACAACTGATATCCTTAAAAATGATGAAACCGATGAACCACAAGGTTACCAAACATCTCCAAGAACAATCGAAACACAAACATCTAACAAGAATTCCTAAAAATAAAGGGATACCTAACATGGTCTCTCCATTTTTTATAATTCCTCTAACATGGTGGATAAAAAAGGAACTACCAAGAGACACAACCTCAAAATAATTGAGAAACCCTAAGAGAAACTCACTCTCCAACCAAAATCACTTCTAAACCAAATGAAGGAAGAACAACCAAAAACCACCCAAAAATAATTACATAAGCTCTCACCTAGGGTCACGATATAAAAAAATAACTTAGGGTTAATACTAAATCACTGTCACATGGTGGATCCTAAATAGATCAATCCAAACACCAGATAGTATACCAAAATAAACTGGCAGATCAACCACCCTAGTTACCCACTCATCCACCCAATTCCTTTCTCATGTCCAAACAATGAGCACCTAAAAATATCAACACAAAAATGGGTGAAAACCATTACTCTCAAGAACGGTTTTCCCAAACAATGAGGCTTAAAAAAATGAACTCACATCCAACCTCAAAATCCATCCACAAGGGATATTCCATAAAATAAAAAAGTCATACTATAAAATGAAATAAAAATCCACCCACAAGAAACATATCAAAAAGGGAACATCCACAAGATTCCATACTACAACAACTAAAGCTCCCAAAGCTTAACCTAGATTACATCCATCAAATTAAAGGTACTAAAACAACCCATACACAACTGGATTAAACCTAAGACCTCTTAAAAAAAATCATATTACAAAAATTTTTAGGATGAACCAAATGGCCAATATAGATGCACACACTAGGTGACTTAAAATAGGAGGTCTTATAAATCTCTGAATACCCACACTAAAACCACATTAGAGATATTTTATTTTCATTATAAATACCCTTTGCTTATAACTATGGATTATCCCAATTATTCTACTCACTCATTGAGTTATCCTTATGTCCACTGGATAGAACTAAGGAATCACCCACTACTGGTTTCCTATCCTGGCCAGCTTCTACCTAAATGGACTCATTGGTATCCTCATGAAAAGATTTTAGACTAGAGGAAATTATAGATGGACCAAAATATGGGTGAATACCACCTTTGAATAAATGATCTTTATCAGTATCATTGAAGACCAAACTTGGAGAAAAGATAACCAGATCTAAAAATTGATTGGAATACTAATTCACGGATTGATCACCCTAATGAAGGCTTACAAGATAAAGTTCTCTCTCAACTCTCACAACCTTAGGAAAGAACCTATAGATTAATACCATCCCGAAGGACTCCCAAGACATACCTTCACACAGATGAGAAGACACCATAGACTCCCACAAAACTTGAAAAAACTAACATGTAAGATCTCAATAGATATTACCCATGAAGATTCTAGAGTTTCATGAGAATTAAGGGTCACCTCAATCTATTCTAACCACCTAACCACTTACACCAACCCTTTATCACTACTGAAAGAAGGAGAATGTAGATTTAAGAAGTCCAAGATAGGGTTTGAGCATAAGGAAGATTCTACATCCACCAATCCATTCAGAATCTGACTAGATACCATAACTGAAGACACCATTTCAGCCATTATGTGAGGTAGAAAAATAATAACCAAAGGTATAAAAAATATAAATTCATGCCTCAAAACATAAAGAAAAGAAACAATCCAAAACAACATTCTGTTAAGTAAGGCACACGCCGTTCACAACAATAAAAGAAAATTTTCATTTGAAATAATTTAATTTCAATAATGAATTTTTAAATAACCCTACACCATGTTTTATGCTTAAAAATCATGCCAAACCACTCTTTAAAAATAAAACAACCTCAGTGGAACATACATCTCACAAAAA
The DNA here is from genome assembly GCA_963277665.1 of Viscum album. Classification (NCBI taxonomy): domain Eukaryota; kingdom Viridiplantae; phylum Streptophyta; class Magnoliopsida; order Santalales; family Viscaceae; genus Viscum; species Viscum album. The sequence goes on from OY728127.1 coordinate 929,184,143, forward strand.
AGGAATGTTCCAAAAACTATTTCAAAGTTCCACTTCACTTTTAAAAACCAAGAATCTGAAGAATAATCATCAAAATTTGCTTTATATTTTCCAAAATGACTTTCAAACATATTTAATAATAAAATATCCTCTTTGAAATCAATTGATATTGGGAAAACCCGTGGAATAAAATTTGAAACAATAAGTTTTTTCCCTTTATAAATACTTTCCAAACACCTAAAGGGAAACCAATAATTTATAAAACATTTCATGGTAACTAATGGAATATCATCTAACCAATAATTAATAAAACTATGTTTTAAAAACAACCATTTCAAAAATTTCATTTATTTTATAGAACAAGGATTTAAAATCAAGTTAACCCAAAGTACCACACAATTTTTCAAGCATGGTTCAAAAGATCCACATCCAAAAAGTGAATTAAAACACTAATCAGTATACCTACAAAAAAAAGAACAACTTTAGGTGAAATATGGAATTAAGAAGATTCAAAACAGTTCAACCGGGGATGAACTAGAGTTATTCATGGTTTGACTGCATGGGTTGGGAAATCATGTGCTAACCATATAACATGCTCTCTAAAGAAGGCAGTCTTAACTATATGGGTAGCCACAGTTTCCCAAGTCTTGTGAGCGAACCATTCAAATCGTGTTCTCCTCTAATTTAAACTTGAAACCAAGTAACATACCTAAATATCACTTTTTTACTCGAAGGAGATCAAAACAACATCAATTTGGATCAAAATCCATCAGAAACAACTAAAAACAAACTCAAATTAAAAATTCAAAACCCAACTTCCCCTATAAGATTGAGGTTCAATATGTGAAATAGCTATCTAGACTCTCCCCACCCTTAAATCTCAAGATCTGAAAAAACTTAATCTCATTTATACTAGGAAACCCCAAATAAAAAAGTTCACTAAAAAATATTAGGCTCTTACCAAAGAAAACCTAATGCTCTAACACAATTTTGTATTGAACAAACCTGGGCTTCCATCTATTTAACACCCAATTTGGTTTTACACAAGGATAGAGGGGCATTATTGATCACTACAGGTTGGAAACAAGTGCTTGGGTATAACAGGAATCACTTTGGGAATATTTTTACCCAAATCAGAGATAAAAATACAGTAGGACATTAACATATGAGAAACTAAAATAAATAAACATGCCAAATTAGTCATGGAAAACAACACTGATCCAACCCATTTACATACAAATAAAAATAGACCATGAATTGAAATATATAACATAGAAAATAGATACAAAATAACCAAGAATAAAACAACTACAAGCCAACTCATGCCGAGCCCAAATCCCTCTCTATACAACCTTAAGTTTCTCACCACCACCAAACTAACCCTACACAAGCCCCATGGAATGAAGGTGAATCCAACTAAAAAAATAAAACCAAAAAGATATATTCATGATATAAAAATCCTAATAAGACACCACAACCCACCAAAACTATGAAATTAGTTTCATATGTAAATTAATAAATGAAAGTTTGAAAATAAGCTAAAAAATTTAATTTTCAAATATAACTCGTGAAAAAGAAAAAAAATTCCTAAATCACTTTTCAAAACATCCAATTGGTCTTCTTAAACTGAAATCACATGCTTTGAAAACATTTCCATTGTCCCCAGCCATTTAAAAACCACACAGTCATTAATATTTCTTAAAATAACCCATTTTTTTATTTAAATGAAAATGGACACTTTATAAATATTTAACCTTTCAAAGACGCATTTTAAACCAAAATACCCATTTGAAATCCACTTTAAAAACCCCAAAAAGAGTCTTTAAACTGAAAATAGGTTTTAAAAAATCTTTGATAACTCATTTTCCAAAGGAAATGACCCAACTCACACGGGTTAAGCATAATAATGAAAGAACCATATATCACAAGGCATATAACAAAGATAAATAAGAAATGTTTCCGCAACAATATACAGAAGGGGAAATGATAAAATCAAGATATAGATAAAAATAAACTATATCAACAATAAATCAAGAAATTTAATGTCTCATGGACTCTACCCTGGATCTCTAACGTGAGACAAACTAATTTACTCAAGAGTTTTATCACTCACAAACTAGTTTCTGACCTATGTGGAAATCCAAACCAAGAGTCATCCAACTAGCCCACACAAGAATCATTGTGATGGCACCCCCTCCTAGCCTTACATGCCTATCACGACTGTAGGTACACTAGTATAATGTGAACCAACTAGGAAAATATAATTATATCCCCCATATAGTACCCAAGTTCCCATGACTAATATGGAAGTGAGGTGAAGAGCATGCAATCCATGTTCGACACACAAGGTATAAGTAATGACTATCCCTCACCCCCAACACCCTAAAAGTGAATAGACCCATATTTCAAATTCACCCATGGTATATAAAATAACATTCCCACACATAGGGAGAAACAAACATCTCATAAAGATAAAAAACCCTCACAAGGGGTAACTAAGTCAAAGGGGAAATCAAGAGGTGTCTTTGACATCAACTATTTTAGACCAATGTTCCAAATAGACCTTAAACACCAAAACATGGCTCATGATTCTAATACCTTTCACATTTAATAAAACAAAACCTAAGGTATTTATTATAAAATGATGGAAATCACCCACACTATTTAAAAACATTTAAAATACACCCTCAAACATGGGTATTCTTTTTTAAAATCCAAAACGTGACCAATGCATACTATTTCCATCTAATAAATTTTAGAATATCCACTATATAATTCCCATAAGGAGTAAACCACACACTCAGTTTTAAAAAATATTTTAAATTTGTTAAAGAATCCATTTATACATCATTTTGAGGCCAACACCTCACTTCAAAATGAAACTCTCTCTTTAAAACATAATTTTCACTTATTGAAAACCAAAAAATTGGATTAAAATATGACATGCATTATGAAAACCATTTTAAATATATCCTTAGGAATTTAATAAAAGCATAGAATAATAAAACATCCCATTTAGAAAAATGAAAAATGAGGAATTTATAATATAAACCCTTTATACCATGATCAAAACACAACAAAATAGTTTTAAATAATCACAAGGATATCATATATATTAATACTTTCATAAAAATGGAGTTTAGAAAGAACAATCATACTTTGAATCCCAAAATTAAATAATTTCATAGAAACACCTACTTAAAAGAAGTGGAAACCAAGATGAAACTCTTTGAAACTTATTACCTTCAATGGTGAGCACATGAATGAGAATTGGGATGGAATATAATAACCCTAGACACCAAATACCACAAAATTAAATTCACATGGATCACTAAAATTCGCCACAAGATTTATAGGGTTCATGGGGGAAACAAAACCTAAGAGGAAAGAGAGAAGAAAGATAATAAGAGAGAAAGAGAGGAAGAGTTTCCTCAAAACATCATGGGAATCACCAAAGGAAGTCCATGAATCCAGAGAGGAGGAGGTTAGAGATCCTTGGAATCCCAAAGTCCATTCGACACCAATGAGGGAGAAGATGGGTGAAAACCCTTTTAACTCAGTAAGGGAATTTTGGGAAATTCCAAAAGTTTTAACATTTGGGAAAGCTGTATTGTTTGGATGCATATTTTAACAAATCGTGTTCCAATCATGCATAGGGAATGCCTAGGGAAATAGAACATTTTTGGTTTAGAAACTTGATCTGAAAAACAATTCTCCAACTATACACTGGCCTCTTTCTAGGTGAAAATGACCACATAGTTTTTGGGGAGCTCTACGCAGTTTAAGAAAGTATAAAAAATCCATGAAAAATGGATCTTTCACCATGAAAGCCCCTTCCACATGTGCCCCACATAGTTACTCCTAATCATGCGGGCTAACCATGATTTTCCCAAAAAGCCTCTAAAAACTCAAAATTCTGGTATGAAAACTACTTAAACCTAGAATGATCTAGGAAAAGATAAAATAGAGCATTTTAAGTTCTACTGTAACTTGTAGGTGTCACAATATATATATATATATATATATATCATATTTTAAAAATTAACACAAACACACATTTATATTTTATTAATTTATATAATGACATGAACCACCCTCACTAGGACTCTACCTTGGTTGACAGTGAATACGGGTGTGACCCCCCAAATCCTGCCTCCAATAGGTCATGGGTTGAAAACTATCACCAAGGGAATCATTCATACAAATGGGTGGCATTAACCTCATAAAATTATAGGGAAAATAAAACAAACCACCAATCAAATATGATTTATATAAACAAAAAATACACAATTCTCAATTCCCAACTATTGTTATATGTTCATAAATACAATTAAAGCATGAATAATATCCTAGAATCCACTCCAACTACATGAAAAAAAACATCTAAAATCTCCATTGAAAGTTCCTACAAAACAACTCAAGAAAACTATAGAGGGGTAAGCACTTGGGAGTTATCTTTAGGATAATATTTATAAGAAATTTTATATCCACGTTAAATAGATGTGACAAGATAGACATGTGATAAGAATCTAAGAAAAAATAATGGTTAATCAAGTATAGTGTATTAAACAAGTTCTAATTAAATAAAATACCATAGTCTTCCATCATTTTAACAAATAGGAAAAGAAAGAAAGCCTAGGTATCTATCTATGCCAACCATCCTAACATCATCAGGAAATCCCCACTCTCAACCTTTGTTAAACATCCCAACATCATCATATCATCATAACATGAATTCTCAACTCTCAACTTGTGTCAACCATCCCAATATCTACCGTATCACCACATAATTACCCAAAAAACCATTATATAACCTCAAACCATCACATCCAAAAAAATGATATAACCCTAAGCCATCATATCCTAAGGGTAATGTGTATACGTTATAACTTATTCCATTAAAACCATTTAGTACTTGCATGTTTTGTAACCTTGAGCCATTAAAACCTATATATCATATCAATAAAAATAGACAAGAAAGAATATTGAAAGATAACTATACAAGAAAAAAATAAACAAGTACATAAAAATAAGAACATATATTAAAATTAAAATAAATTCACAACACACACAATGAGAAATTATAATAATTGATAAATGATAAATTATCAATTCAAATTAATAATCACCATGCATGAAATTTAAACTAATTATTACTACAAGGCCTCATTAATATTAAATATACATTATATTCTTATTTATACTTATTTACTAAGGTACATTTTATTTCTTTAGTAATAATTTAATATTTACATGTATTTACCATATTTTAATTACTTCTATTTAGACATATAATTTCAGTAAAACACAATGCAGTAATTTGTAACCATATAATTTTGCATAATAACAGCAATTCAATGAAGCATTATATAACCATTGTATAATCAATAAATAGAATTATAATGAAGGATTTAACTGGAAAGGTTCATCTTCTCATCTCCTTATATATCATTCTAGATTATCTTCCTCATATACATTTCCAAATTATATTTTATTTCATATATGATGTTATAAAAACAATACGGGAAAACTGGTTTTTTGTGACGGGGCAATTGCGACGGGAATATATCCTGTCGTAAAAGGTCCAACGAACTACGTATTTGCAACGGGAAAAGACTCCTATTGCAAATAGTAGGTTAATTGCGATGGTAATAGGCAACCCGTTGCAATAGGTTTGGCGCAATTTGCACGCCAAAATGCAGGAAGGGTATTTGCGACGGGGACACATCTCCATCGCAAAAGCCCTGGGCGGTAAATACCATTTGCAACAGGCAAAGCCACCCATCGAAAATAGTATTTACCGCCGCCGGGCTTTTGCGATGGGACCCATTGCAAATACCCTTTTAACTGCCGACTGTAATTAATGCGGTGAGGGTATTTGTGATGGGACCCGTCGAAAAATCCCGACGGCGGTAAATAATATTTGCGACTGGAAAAGCCGCTCGTCGCAAATAGTATGTCGGTAGGTGGCACTACAACAAAACAGGCTATTACCGGTGGTTTTTTTTCATATAGCAGCGGTTTACAGAAACCGCCTCTAAACTGGGCGTCGAAAATCTATTAGTGGCGATTTTCTCCATTTCGCGGCAGTTTAAGGGAAGCGTCGTAGATGCCTCATTTCGCGGCGGTTTTCGTGACTTTAGCGGCGGTTGACGGGTGTCGAATATTTTTTTATTCATGGCGGTTTTAACCGCTGTGATATTCAGGAATTTGATGCGCCTTTGTCGTGGCGGTGAAAACCACCGCTAAATATAAACCGATTACATTTTGCCGCGGTTTTAACCGCTGCTAATGGTTTACAAGTAAAGCATTAGAGGCGGTTAAAACCACCAGGAAATGCTGACCAGAAAAAAAAATGCAGTTTTGCTTCTACTGCCCCACTGCCCTGAAAAAAAAATCAAACCATAAAATGGAATAGGAGACATCATACAAACAAATAAAATGTTATTTCTAACTTGGTATCCTCAACATGATGAAATAGGATACATCATAGAAGCAATCGACCAGAATTATATAGTGATAATAATCAATAATGGATCTACAGGGAAGCATGAAACCCATTCCAATAATTACATCATACAATTACATGATGGGAAAGAATGAATTCTATATAAAAAACATTTTCCTATCTGATGGGGAAAATAATTCCATCACTGAACAATCATCAATCGAATAACCAATGAGGTTTACAGATTCTTAATGACACATAAATACACTATATCAAGAACCAAAATCTCTAGAAATGTATCAAATATAACATTGTATGATGCACTTGTGTCAAATAATGTATAATATATAGTAGAGGTTACTAGATTAGTACCTCAAACAATAGATGAATTTGAATTATGCTCCCTATCATTTGTTGAACGTCATTTAGTTTTCCTATACCATGACTCTATGATACAACTTGACTATTCTGAGTGGGATCACATTTCATGCACATTAATTCCTGAGTCTAGTATCAACTATGTCGACTACCACTTTGGCCTCAGAAGTATGTGGTATTATAGCTACATCCCTACTAAAAATTAATAGGACCCACATAATAATGTGGAATATGTAAAGATCTTATCCCCGTAGGAGGAACTGGTGGAAAAGTTTTAAAGATGTGCAAGATATGACCCAGACTCCTATAACCTCTGCATTCAACTAGATACACCGTACGTTGGGAGAAAAGATGTGTATCTTCTCTAAATCTCCTCATGTTATGTTAATGAGTCACCCAAATTATGGTAGAATAGTTGTGTGTCTTCCCTTTAACCATTTTTAGAATATTCTAGGTGAATTCAGTGACCAAAACATGCGTATTTTCTTATTCTATTGTTGGAGAATGTGTATGGGCCTGATCTTTTCCTCCATTTCATATAGGTATATACCAATGTTAATCAAGTCAGTGGGAAATGATATGGGCATTACCTATATTTTTTACCAAAATATACTTGGTGATTTCTTTGAATAATACCAGATTATACCGACAAGCTTAGAAAATATGGGAAAATGTGTCCTCTTGCTCATATTTTGCCACCATATTTAGTTAGTGGTATTCTTTAGAGGGTATAGATGTAGAGCCATGTTCTTGGTTGATTGTTCACTACCCTCAGTGGATTTTCATGACTACCTAGGTTTGGGAGACTTAGGTTAGACTCTCGAGGTAAACACACACATCATATAGATATTTTATTGCTTTGTAGCATTGGTGATGGTGAATTCTAGAAGGAGAACTTTGGAGGGTCCCTTATGATTTCTAGATGAGTCCATTAGTGACCTCTTGATCAACCTCCCTAGATAAGGGAGGAACATGTTATTTCCTTCCATGGATATGACCATGAAATGGTTTGAGATGGAAACTATTTACAACAAATTATGTTCCACTAGTCATTGTCGAGTAGACATCTAGTAGGGATTTTTTAGATGAATGGAATTTTTAGCTTCCTCTAAAGATGGAAAGGTACCATTTAGGTGTGACCCCCAAACCAGTGAATTTGAGACCCAATGTTGAGGGTGAAAGGTTGATAATAGAGCCCTAGTTTTAAATAAGGATCCAACTTGTGCAGTATTCAAAGCATATGTGTTCTTAAAGTAGTAAAATGTCATTTGGATCAAAGGGGGTTCTAGTTGAAAGTGCCAGAATACTTATGAGAAACATTTACAAGAAATCCTCATGAAATCAGCATATCAATAAATAAACACATGTATAATCAATTGTACCAGATCCATGTTTGTCCACATTTCATATTTTGAGAGAGAAAAAGGAGCCTAACATGTGGGTGACACATGCATTTTGTTTAAGGTTCCATGTTAGGTTCACCATTTTTTTCCAACTACTTTTATTAGTGAGTATATGATTCGTATCACATGATTAGGCTAAACTACATTCCCATCATCCTCTTATGTTTAGTCTCTATACTGCCTACTAGGTTCCAATTTATATAACCAGAACAAAATAACTAAAAGATCACTCTTTATTCATCCAAAATCTCGACTACCAATTCAAACACAGGCCTAAATGGAATGATGTATACCACATTCAAGAAATCAAGACATAAAATGAAACATCATAAATAAAAAAAATGCATAGAAGGAAACATGAGAAATCAAGAAAATGTTAGGACATGGAAATGTTTGGTGGAAACTATGTGCCATACATGTTACATATACAAACCAACCATTCTTCTATTTGTTCAACACATCAACAATACTACTACTCATGGTCCGATGATGCATCGTCACCCTCTCCACCTCCATCTCCACTACTTGCTGCCACCTGTACGAACATTATATTGAAAATTAATTATTTTTGAATATTTATAATTAAACTTAAAACCAATAAAAGTTTGAAAACTAAATTATTTTGATTTTTTGTGATTTACCAGCTCACCACTAGTCGATGCACTACCACCGGGGGCATATCTGCTCATATGATGACGTATTTCAAGCAACTCTTTTAGCAAAGCAGATATCTGATCCCCCTACTGGTGAACTGTGTTTCGTAGAGAAGACATATCCCTCTGATCAACTTCAGGTATGAAATGACTATAACCAGGAGTAGATGCAAATGGAATCCCTGGTGGCCTGCCAAAGACCTCAGATGGTACGGGTCCCAAACCCATCTCGTGCACTCTACCAGGATGCTCCTTCCCAAGGACTTTAGCAACCGGGTCATCCTGGGAGACTGAGTAGGATTTCCCAGGATTGGCATCCCATATTTCTTTAATTTTTACCTATAAATCAAATATAAATATATATTAACACAGTAAAAACTGATAATAATTTATTATAATAAAAAATTCACTTCATACCCCAACTTCTTTGGCAGGCTCATTAACAAAACTTCCATCTGTTTTTTATGAACATACAGCCACATTTCAGTTCGGGATGATTCATGCCCTAAACTCTGTGACTGCATTAAACAAAGATAAATAAAAAATTTAATATGTTAAATAGAAAATATTGTCTTATAAATATTTAAACTAATTAAAAGATTACCAATGACATTCGGCTTCTAGAAAATCTTTTTGAGCCCGTAGTGTGCGGGATGACTTTGTTTTCCCGGTTTGATGCATTATGTCTTGAGAGATCCTGAAATAAATAAAATTCAATTTAATAGTAATGTATTCAATGTCATATCCTCTTCATATACATGTATAAATGTAAAATGAGGATTATATAATAATATATATTTCAATACCATCTGCTTCTCATCACGATGTCTATCGACAAAAACTTCCCACTGTTCTTTCGGTACCCTACTAGGTAGCTTCTCATACATTTGCTACATGGTCAATGAAGTATCATTGACATCACACCACAACCTCCATTTGAAATCTTTTCATTTTTACCAAGATTTTTCAATGTCCACTTCCGTGCTATCACATCAGCAATGGTAAAGTGGAAGAACATCTGTATACAGGAATTCATTTTAAACATATTAGTAAAATGACATTCAATTAAACCATAAAGTAATAAAATTACCTTTATCTGAGAATAAAAAACTTTATTTTCCAGTTTGGAGGCATATGCCCCCAATCATCATATGAAATAGGCAGGGAAATGGGCTCCGCTTCCAGTTGACCTATAATCTGGCCAAGTAACCCCGCGTCGTCATCCGTCGGGACCCTATAAGAATCAAATGGCATGACTATCTTCTCTCCATTCATGTTCCAAACATCTGAACTTTTTATGTGTTTTTCCATGGCTGCATTTTTTTCATCTTCAATGAGAAAACAATTAGTATAAACAAAATGCAATAAATTTATTTAATTAAAATTTGTACCTATGACTGTGACCCTCCAGAATGTCCATGATGAACTGAAAGGGGCGTTTCGCTACCCCACTGCTAAGGCTCCTATAGGGGGAGTCGATGACTCATCCTCTAATGATACATCCACAGATGGTGCCAGAGATGGTGCAGGGGGAGATGGTGCAGGGGTGTAGGCAGCTGGTGCCTCAGATGCCGTGGGGACAGACGGATCGTCATCTGTCGCAGAACTAGATGAAATAGTGTAATGCTTCTTCCTTGTCATTCTTGTCATTTAATAAAATAAAATTAAGTTCAGAATATATATTTCAAAAAATTTATGCAGAAAAAAAATTAAAAATGATAATAGATGCCCAGTACTAACAAACAAAATATATATAACAATGATAATGAATGACTGCAGAAATGAAACAAGTGGTTGATGAATGAATAAATAATTGTACATACAATCATTTTCCCCTTAAATCATGTCGGTTTACTACTCCATTGATTCATCCACTTCATTCATCCTTTCTAGACTAATATTTTCAATATCATGATGGACAAATAATTCTACTTCCTATTGTTGATGAAATTCAATTACAGAGGTCAAATCTTCCACTTCATCACCCATACCATACAAATCTCTTTGTATTACGTGGGTAACTACACTCCACCCTTCATCCACAACACCATTCACATAATATACCATTTTTGATTGTGATGCTAAGATATATGGATCATGCAGTTCATGATCACCAACATCCATCAAGCGAGAGAAGTTTACAGAAGTAAATTGCAAGGAATCTCTTTTAACACCTCTGATAATATCGACCCATTTTCATTTGAATAAAACAACAGAAAAATACCCATGGTAGTTTAATTCAATAATATCATGCAGCTTTCCATAGTATCCGACTTCAGCAAATGTAAATATACCACTATTCTATGTTTTTAAAACCACTTCTCGATCAACTGTATGAAATCTAAATCCATTCACCTTATAAGTTTGAACTTTCTAACTTGTTTTATAGGACCTCTAGCAAGAAACTTGAAATCTTCTGACAAGTCTGCTCGAGTATCAGTATTCATGATCTGAAAAAAAGAAATATAATTTAATAGATTTAAAAATTGTATGTGTCAAACTAATATTCGTATTTATTGAAATATTTATAAACTTACACGTTGTGAAAACCATTCTACAAGCTCTTTATTCACAGCTTTCGTTATATATTTCTCATTTCATGTTCGTCCTCTCATTCGTCTTTTTTCTTGTATCCTCAACTCTTCAATAAATGGATCTACAATTTCACTATTCAGCCGCACATATCTATGTGCCAGTAATAATTCCAATTATTTCAGTGTCACATATGAGGTCCTCCCAACTGATTGGCCAATAGCAGGAAATATTTTTGATTTCTGATACATTTGAGATTGAGTTGATGTGTCTTCAACACGTCCAAATCGATTAAATCTTGTCTCAATATTATCCAAATATCTGGAACAAAAGGTGAGACACTCCTCGGCCAAATAGCCTTCAGCAATAGAGCCTTCTGGTTGAGCTTTATTTCTCACGTATGCTTTCAAATTCCCAAGATATCTGTGAAATAAAATAATAATATTATGCATTTATTTAAATGAAAAAAATTGTTTACTTAACTGGAAACATATAAATAAAATTCCTCTCAATTGGATACATCCATCGATAATGAACAGGGCCTCCTAATTTAGCATCTTTAACCAAATGCACAATTAAATTCATCATGACAGTAAAAAACGATGGAGGAAAGATCATATCCATTGCACAAAGGGTCAATACAAACCTCTCCTGGAGGTTGTCAAGCTAAAATGGATTTGGAGATTTCTCACATAATTTCCTAAAAAATGTGCATAATTGGAGTACAACAAAAGTAACATTTTCAGGTAATAATGTACGCAATGCCAATGGTAGTAACTATTGTAACAAAATATGTGAATCGTGACTTTTCAATCGATATAACTTACGATTATTCAAGTCAACACACCTCTAGATGTTACTCGAATACCCATCAGATACCTTCACATTCTTTAAAATTCGAAGGAACGTATCTTTATCCCTATTTTTCATTGAAAAAATGGCTGGAGCATACTTTTTATTCTCATCTGGCCAGAGATCACGTTTTATGTTCATTACTTGTAAGTCTTTGCGAGCATTGAGATGATCCTTCGACTTTCCATGATCATTAATTAATGTGAAAATCAAATTATCACATAAATTCTTCTCAATATGCATCACATCAAGATTGTGGCGCAAAAAATTAAATTCCCAATACGGAAGTTTGAAGAATATACTTTTTTTTTCCATTGTTGCATTCTGATTTCACTTGAGGATGCACTTCACACTCGTTTTCTGCTATCATTCAAATGATGAACCTTCCCAAATTCTATTTTAAAATTTTCAAGCTGTATCAATATTTCAGAACTAGTTAAAAACTTTGGAGGTGGTCTACAATCAATGGAACCATTAAATTTTGATTTGTTCAGCCGAAATCTATGAGATGCATCAAGAAATCTTCGATGGCACAAGAAGCACCATTTTCTACTGTAAGGTAGCCATTTGGGATTGAAATCAAAGTTACAAACGGGAAAAGACAAACCCGTATAAGTGGTCCAACCGGATAAATTCCCAATCCCAAGGAAGTCACTAATGGTCCACATTAAAGCAGGATGAATTTTGAACATTGTTTTAGAAGAAACATCAAATGTATCAACACCGTTGCTCCATAACTCCTGCAATTATTCAATAAAAGGCTGCAGGTATACATCAATATCATTTCTAGGCATTTGTTTTCTAGGAATAATCATCTAAATGATAAAAGATATTTGTTTCATACACATCCACGGAGGCAGATTATAAGGGATCAAAACAACTGGCCAAATGATATAACTAGTACTCAAAGTCCCAAATGGGTTGAATCCATCGGCAGACAATCCCAATCGAACATTCCTAGGATCAGATGAGAAATTTGGATGTAATGAATCATATGTCTTCCACGATTGGGAATCTCGTGGATGTCTCATTAACCCATCATTGTTATTATATATAGAATTCCACTTCATGTGTTCGGAGGTTTTTGATGACATGAATAATCTTTGAAATCGAGGCTTCAAAGGAAAGTAACGCAAAACTTTTGTAGGTGTGTTCCTTTTCTTCTTCTCCATGAAATTATGTTCAGTCAGACTTCCAACATCACCCTTTGACTGCCATGTAGAAGAAGAACATTTCTTACAATTCTGTCTACTTGAATCATCTCCCCAATAAAGCATACAATCATTGGAACACACATGTATTTTTTATAATTCAGACTAAGCTTGTAAACAAATTTTTTCATATCATAAAAATATTCTGGGATTTTTTCTTCAGGAAATGCATCACGAATCAATTCCAATAACATGGGAATTGCCTTATTTGTAATTCCACATAGAAATTTGATATGGTACAACTTCAGTAGAAATGAAAGCTTTGAATATTTCAAACACCCACTATAAAACTCTTGATTTCCATATTCAACTAAATCATGAAACGTATTTTCCTCACTGAAGTTTTCCCTTACATTTGGCTCCACAGAATCAAGAGGAGGATCCAATGATATGTTACAATCTTGATCTGCTTGTGTTACAGTCTCAAAAACATCACTTGTCACGTTGCAATTTGTAGCACCCTATTCTGGTTGTTCTGATATGTTTTGATGCTCATAGTGGTGTCTTGTAGTGCCGAATGAATAATTTATGTGGTTTTGCATTTCATTTTCCATTTTTGACGAACTTAGGACCTCATTCTGTGGATTAACATCAGTCCTCAATCTTTATGTATTGTTCGATTCTCCATGCCAAATCCAACACAAATATTGATCAGGGAATTGCTTCAGTATTAAATGTTCATAAACTTCATATCTCTTCAACCATGTTCTAAATTTATATTTAGGACATGGACATCTTATTCTCACTTCAACGGATCGATTAGAAATTGCAAAATCTAAAAACTCATTCAAACCCTTAACATATTGAGGTGTGTTCCTTGGTAATGTGATCTAGCTTTTATCCATGTATATCACAATGTTCCTACACAATAATAAAAAAAATTAAAACACATAGTTACTACTAAATAGAGAAAGAGTTTCATATATAAGATAATGTAAGATTATAGAAACATAATATAATAAAGATGGCCCATTGATCATAAAGTATGCATAATATAATAAAGATGATACATTGATCACATTTACCACTTACTTAGCATGCCCAGACAAACCGAACAAGTCTGGTCCCTAGGAGACAGCGTCAACACCTCATTGAGGAGCAGTAAGAATATCGGGTTACACACTTATCATAACACTGTCGATCACACATTTATGTTGCCTCAAACAACACCCCATTGAAAGTGATGTCATTGAACACACCAAAGATGCATGATTTTCATACCATTAGTACAACAGAATTACTAGAAATATTTAGCCCTTATATGAAACCCTTTGAGACTTATCACAGGCTAGCTTGGGTACCCAGATTATGGGTAGCCTAGGTTAGTTCATGAAAATTGGTCATGTCTCATCGTTCTTTATGTTTTTCAATCTTTTCACTATCTATTTGAATTTAACTATCTCTTTGAATTTGATAGTGTTTCTTATTTCCTTGAATTTGGAGAGACCTTTGTTATTCATTATATCATTAGGTTGTGCAATTTTAATTCATCCACTTGGATTTCCATAGTGGGGTTCTCATTAAAATCTCTTTTAAAAACTAATGAATGATGTATGTTATTTTCACTTAAATATGTTTTGTGTTTAGTACTATAAAAATTTATCTTCAATATTTCAAACAACTCATATTAAAAAAAATAATGCAAACCATAAAATTTGGATTTCATATAATACAAAGGACATGTCCAATTTTTACTTCAAACATTTATGTATATTTCAAGTCCTAAACTCAGTTAATTTGAAGTAATTATTTAGAAATGAATTTACAACTTTAACAAAAACTATTATACTTAATTCAATCATAATAAATTTAAAATATTTAGTAAGTGACACTAGTTCATAACTTATGAAGATCTTTGCTAACATGTTTGAGAATCCCATGGTGATAAATAAAATGTTCTTACCAAAGACATCGTTTGGCATCCATGAAATCTTCTAAGGTACCAAATAGTGGCCAAAATAGGGTGAGTATAACTCATTATTCCACCACCAATGGTGTCTGAACATGTCTAGTCTAAGCATATAGTGTATGTAATAAAGCGATAAACAAGGGTGTTAATTTAATAAATTAATTATATATATAAAATAAACCCACATACTCTTAGGATCTAGGATGACACCCTATGTTAGCCAAAGCATCATCAACTCCATGTGGGGTGTCTCTTTCATGAGGTGGATCCTCCTACATCAGGACATATTTCCCCAAAATACTGGAAGATTCTATTAAATCAGGATGAATTTCCAATATCATGATTCAATTATTCAATATTGGTATAGACTTTATAGAATTACTTTCTTCTTCCCATGGATTTCACCCCCAATGGAAAAAGTAGCCATCTCACCAGTCCTAGAATTGATATAACTACATACATCTTCCCATGGAACATGTTTTTAAGAGGAAATAAACCATATAACTGGGCTAAGACATTCTATAACCACTAATGTCTTCCCATGGAATGTGACACTAAGGGGAAAATTAATAGTCTCATATCAAATGGTGGATTCTATTGTATTAGGATGAATCACTGATAATATATATCAATCAGGTCTAAAATATTATTACAAGACATATTAGTTAAGTCATCTCATCACTTATTAATCACTAAAATCATCTTAAACCATTTTCCATATTTCACATGCAATGTAAAGATCTTTAACTAAGCCATGATTCCAAAGGATATCATAAAATCATGAGGGGTTGGAACACCACAAATGTTAATGCAAGTCCTAACCATAATACTAAGAGAGAAAAAAGGGATCCTTGGGAGGGATCAACAGGAGGATTTTAGAAATAAGGGATAATTCCAATTATTTAGGTTGTGCATGTGGCATGTCGATGCGATCATAATTTTTCACATACTAGAATAATCAGAACAGACTAAAGGGAGTTTTCCAAGACCACCCAACTCAATGAATAAAGAATAAGAATGAGTATATAAAGGTAACACCTTTCATGGATAGTGTCCTTATCATTACTACATTCTTCAAGCCTCAAATAAAAATTGTAGATATAATTCAATTCCATATTATATGGGAAGTAGTGTTAGTACCTATAAATAACACAAACATATACATCTATGAACGCAAAAATATTTGTAGATATTTTCAGTGGATTTCATGGTTTTAGTGAACCACCCTAGGGGAAGGGAAATCAATATAATGAGTCAGGTGAATCTTATTGCTCGTCATAGAGAAAATGGGGATTTTGTATAACGATTTGGTGAATTTTAAGCCCATCCTAAAATCACCAACCTATCATTAAACAAGTTTCTACTTGATAAAATATATATACCATAATACAAAAAATATTCTAACATGACTAATAGAGTGAAAAATAAAAATAAAAATCCATATGTCATATAAAGTGAGTAAAGAATGTAAAATGAGCATGGAAGGTCATTAAATAGTAAAAGATAGTAGCAAATAATGTAAATTTGTATCCATTGATGTTTCACATGATTTAAACAATGAAATAGGCACTATATGAAAATATAAAATAGAAAACAAGGATTTGAATTAACAATATAGAAAGGTAATCAAATTATTCAAATATAGGAATAGAATCATTAAATAATTTTTTTTAATTAGAGGCCTAGTAAAATACATTATTATTTTTTTAACCCTAGGTTTTAATTAAGTTCACTTAGACCCAAATTATATCCAAGGTAACTCTTTATGAGGTGGGTTGGAAGAAGGGTAGCACTAACCAATTTATTTATAGAAGACCCCTTTAAATTTACTTGAGTATGAGAGATACCACCATTTAATGTAAAAAACCAACTAAGTGGATAGATTAGGGATTTAGGTCCCTATCATATAAGGAGATGTAATTAAAAAAGATAACCCTGATTTTTCCTTAGATTCAACTAGAAAATGTATCTCAAATAGCTATACCCGATGGAATCCAATAGATTTCAAATATTATAATATCCCTATATTTTAAGGTTAAATATTACCCCTATTACCATAACGAAAGGGGAAGAAAGGGAATATTAGAGGAGTTACCCGACATTTCCTCATCTAAAATGAACTCTAATGTCCAACTGAATCGAACTAGAAATAAGTAAAAATATTGGTTCACTCAAGAGGGATATTAGATCGATAATATCACCATATAGGACCTATCATAGTGGAAATGAGAGTAAATCCCATGTTTGGGGTGATTTTTTGGAAATAATAAGGGTTTGAAAAGACCAAAAAAAACTTTTTATAATGAATTTTTCACAATTATCTATCGAGTACCATGTTTAGAGTCATTGAGTATCCTATGATTCAAAAAAAATTAATTTCACCCATAGAACTCCCACTGGGAACCTAATATAGGTAAATTGAGAAATTTTTGGCCTCCCAGACCTTGGATACATTCCATCACGCTCCATTTCTTCTATTAAATCTTCTAATTCCTCCGTTAATTCTACAAAATACTAAAAATGTGATAAATGTGTGTTTCAATTAAAAATTAATCTCACCCAAGATGGTCGCGGGGTCACCGGATGGTTGGGGGTCACAGGTCACCGGACGGGGTTGCCGGACGGTTGGGGGTCTCCATGGCCCCGGGGGGGGGGGGGGGGGGGGTTTAGGGGAAGAAGGGAGGGTGCAGGGGTCGCCGGGGCCGTGGGGGGGGGGGTTAGGGGAAGACGAGGTCACGATCGAGGGTTTTGGGGGAAACACGGGGTGGGGGGTAGGGATGGGTCGGGTTTTTTAAAAAAAATATGGGTTTCGTGGCGGTTTATTAAAAACCACCGCGAAACCTTTCGGTGAAAACATTTAGCGGCGGTTTTGTGAACCACTGCCACAAAACCACCGCTAAACCCGATTTTTATTGTAGTGTGGTATTTGCGACGAGACCCGTCACAAATACCCTTTTAACCACCGACTGTAATTAATACGGGCAAGGGTATTTGCGATGGGCCCCATCGAAAATACCACCATTTGCGAGGGTATACCCGTCACAACTAACCCCGTCACAACTAATCTAACCTATATATACCCCATCTGTTTTTTTTTCAAATCACTCAGATCTTCATCTCTCTTTCTCTTGATTCTCCAGTTTTAAAGAAAAAATTTCTGTTAGTTAATTTTTTTTATATGAGATCAATTGGAAGGCGCCAATAGCTTCAGAATTTCAAAGTTTAAGGTATTTATATTTTAATTTTTTTATATTTATTTTTTTTAAATTTTAATTGTTGTTTATTTGTTGTAATTAAATTTGATTTAAATTGATTTTTATTTATATTTATTTTTAGAAAGAAATTGATATTGTTAGTGATAATTATAAATAATTAGTGTTAATTTGCAATAATTAGAGTTTATTATAGATAATTAGCGGAATTTAGTCATAATTAGGGATAATTAGTAATAATTAGATATAATTAGTAGTAATTAGATATAATTAGTAATAATTAGATATAATTAGTAATAATTAGTAATAATTAGATATAATTAGTAATAATTAGATATAATTATTAATAATTAGCAATAATTATGAATAATTAGCAATAATTAGGAATAATTAGCAATTGTTCAGAATAATTAGTAATAATTAGGAATAATTAGGAATAATTACGAATAATTAGCAATAATTAGGAATAATTAGCAACAATTAGGAACAATTAACAACAATTAGGAAAAATTAGCCACAATTAAGAACAACTAGCAGCAATTAGGAACACTTAGCCACAATTAGGAACAATTAGCCACAATTAGGAACAATTAGCCACATTTAGGAACAATTAGCAACAATTAGAAACAATTAGGGACAATTAGGAACAATTAGGAACAATTAGGAACAAAACAATTAGCAATAATTAGTAAGAATTAGAAACAATTAGCAAGAATTAGCAACAATTAGCAAGAAATAACAACAATTAGCAAGAAATGGCTACAATTAGCAAGAAATAACAACAATTAGCAATAATTAGCAACAATTAGCAACAATTAGTAGTAATTAGCAACAATTAGGAATAATTAGCAACAATTAGTAATAATTACCAACAATTAGGAATAATTAGCAACAATTAGGAATAATTACCAACAATTAGGAATAATAAGCAACAATTAGAAATAATTAGCAACAATTAGCAATAATTAGTAACAATTAGAAATAATTAGAAACAATTAGGAATAATTAGCAACAATTAGGAATAATTAGCAACAATTAGAAACAATTAGAAACAATTAGCAACAATTAGCAATAATTAGCAACAATTAGAAATAAATAGGAATAAACTGCAATAATTAGGAATGAATTGCAATAATTAGGAATAAATTGAAATAATTAGGAATAATTAGGAATAATTAGGAATAATTAGTAATAATTAGTAATAATTATTAATAATTAGTAATAATTAGGAATAATCAGTAATAATTACTAATAATTAGTAATAATTACTAATAATTAGTAATAATTGGTAATAAATAGTAATAAAGAGTAATAATTAGTAAATAAAATTATATCTAATTATTACTAATAAAAAAAATTATATTATCAATATTTATGAAAAAACAATATTAATTAGGAATAATTAGCAATAATTAGGAATAATTAGGAATAAATAGGAATAAATTGAAATAATTAGGAATAAATTGAAATAATTAGGAATAAATTTCAATAATTAGGAATAAATTGCTATAATTAGTAATAAATTGCAATAATTAGTAATAAATTGAAATAATTAGTAATAAATTGCAATAATTAGTAATAAATTGCAATAATTAGTAATAATTTGCAATAATTAGTAATAAATTGCAATAAATAGCAATAAATTGCAATAAATAGTAATAAATTGCAATAAATAGTAATACATTTCAATAAATAGTAATAAATTGCAATAAATAGTAATAAATTGCAATAAATAGTAATAATTAGTAATAAATAGTAATAAATAGTAATAATTAGTAATAATTAGTAATAATTAGTAATAATTAGTAATAAATAGTAATAATTAGTAATAAATAGTAATAAATAGCGAATATAATTATATCTAATTATTACTAATAAAAAAATTATATTATAAATATTTATAAAAAAATAATATTAATATTATTAAAATAATAAAAAATTTATAAAATATTAAAATTATCAATATTCACAACATGCTTTGCTCTATTCTTAACATGTTCAAATCTCAAAGGGTCTCCAATTGTTAGGTTATGCGCAATAAAAAGTTTTTGTCAGCCATGTCCAATGTAAACTCTATATTTGTCATTTCTTGGTTGATCAACTTGCAAGTAGCATTGTAATAGGACGACCCAAGTCATGCCCTCCTCATCTATAAGAATTATCTCACATGAACCTTTACATAGACCATTCTTCCTTGAAAATTTAAGGGAAAGATACTGATGTCCCATAAATTTTTTAAGGAAGAATGATCTATGTAAAGGGATCGAGATGATTCTTAAAGACGAGAACGACATTACTTTGGTCGTCCTATAGCAACACTACTTGTGAGGTGATTAACCATGCAAGGAGAATTATAGAGTTTACATTGGACATGAGTGACACAAACTTTTTATTGCGCATGACCTGACAATTGGAAACCCTTTGAGATTTAAACATGTTAGGAATAGAGAAAAGTCTGTTGCGAATATTGATAATTTTAATATTTTATAATTTTTTTATTATTTTAATAATATTAATATTGTTTTTTCATAAATATTGATAATAAAATTTTTTTATTAGTAATAATTAGTAAATGAAAACTTCTTGGATAATGAAGGGAAAATTTGTAATCATCTCCACAACGATGATTACCAAATTTTCTTTCATTATTCAAGCAGTTTTCATTTTGCTAATTATTTCTAAGTATTGCTAAAATCACAACGAAGAATCTGGTCGGAGGTACACATATTCATTCTCGTGCATATGGGAATGAATATGCATACCTCAGAACATATTCTTCCTTGTGATTTCAGTGTGAGAAAGATGCAAGTAAATGAGCCATTAGACAAAAGAGAAGCCATCAATCCACTGGAATTGTGTCGCCCTTAATTAATGGTAATTATTAAGAAGTAGTTGTAATTATTTATCTTCTTTTTTAAAATAGTGTTTTTATAATTTCAAATTAATCAAAAACAGTGATGATTTTATATTTTATGTAGAAAAATATGGAACAAGGAAGTCGACATCAGTCATTATTAAATGATCGCGCTTGGATAAATCAGCACAGAAATCCAAATGGTTCTGGTTTAAATCATGTATATATTGAGGGTGTTAAAGATTTATTAGCATTTGCATCATCAAAACTAGAATATTTTTCAGAAGGCACAATTAAGTGTCCTTGTAAAAAATGTGCTCTGAGAACGTTTGACATAGTTGACAAGGTTGGGGGACATCTCTTGCAGTTTGGTTTTCAACTAGATTATTTTTTTTGGTATCAACACGGTGAACATAGTTCCAGATAAGATCCTAATAACTTGATTCCAGATCCATCACGGTTTTAGAATTTAGTACATGATGTTACAAGTCCATCTGTGCAACAAACTGAAACTCACGATGATATTGATTTAACTCCTAATTTGGCACCATCCGAATTTTATGAGTTGTTGAGGTCTACTGAGGATGCATTATATCCTGGTTGCAAAATAATAAAATTAGAAGATGTTGCAATATTTATGGCTATTAAATAAGATAATGCAATGTTAAACAACTATTTTGATAAGATATTTGCTTTGGTTAAAACAATATTACATGAAGGAAATGTGTTGCCTGCAAATTAGTATAAGAGCAAGAGGCTGGTTCGTAATCTCATCCTTAGTTATCATAAGATTCATGCTTGTCCAAATGATTGCATCTTATATTCTGGAGAAAATGAGTCATTGGATAGTTGTTCCACATGTGGAAAATCTAGGTATAAAGAAGATCAACCAGGGAAGTCTAAATAGATTCCAGTAAAACAGTTGATATATTTCCCCCTTACACCCAGGTTGCAGTGTTTATTTATGTATCAGAATACAACGTCAATGATTTCATGGCACAAAACCAATATTTCAACTAATAGAATCTTGAATCATCCATATGATGGTGATTCATGGAAAATTTTTGACCGTCTACATCTGTCTTTTTCTATAGAAGCTCGAAACGTGCGATTGGGTCTTTCTACTGATGGTTTCTGTCTGTTTTGTTCTTATGGTAGTCAATATTCATGTTGGATTGTATTTATAACTCCGTACAATTTTCCTCCATGGATGTTGATGAAGGATCCCTATATCTTTTTGACTCTATTAATCCCAGGACATTCGAAAAAGAATATTGATGTTTATTTGAAACCATTGATTGATGAGTTAAATGCATTGTGGAGTGATGGTGTTAATACATATGATGTTGCTGCAAAACAGAATTTCATATTAAAAGCTGCATTGATGTAGACGATTAGTGAATTTCTGGCATATGACATGTTATTTGGTTAGAGTACACATGGGCCGAAATCACGTCCTTATTGTATGAAATAAAACAAATCCTTTATGCTCGTCAATGGAAAAAAACCTTGCAATTTTGATTGTCACCATAGATTTCTTCCAACCGATCATCCTTTTCGGAGGAAAAAATCTCATTTCAGAAAAGGTACAATTGAAAGGGATGAAATTCCAAAGATGATATCAGGTACAGATTTAAAATCAGTTGTATTTTCATTACCTCCCATCACATTTGGACCAACAACAAACCAATATAAAATTCATGTCTTTGGGTGAGAACATAATTGGATAAAACAGAGATTTTTTTGGGATCTTCCATATTGGTCTGATTTGTTGGTCCACCACATGTTGGATGTTATGCATATTGATAATAACTATTTTGATAATTTATTTCATACAGTTTTAGATACACTAGGTAAGTTCAAAGATACTATAAAGGCATGATTAGATCTTGCCCAAATTTGCAGGCGACCAGAACTTGAAATATTTGAAAATGTCATATCACAGAGGTTAATGAATCCAAAAGAATATTATACACTATCTAAAGAGATTCTCTTATTATTTTGTCAGTGGATTGAAGATTTGAGACTTCCAGATGGCTATGATTCCAATTTGGGAATATGTGTTAAGAATGGTTATATTATTGGATTAAAAAGTCATGATTGTCATGTTATAATGGAAAGACTAATGCCGATTAGATTCAGAGGTTTGTTGAATTCTATGATTTGGGATTCGATAACAGACATATCATATTTTTTTCGAGACATTTGTGCAGTGACAACAGACTACGATGTGCTAAGAAAACTGGAAGAAGATATTGCTGTAATTATATGCAAACTGGAAAAAATATTTCCACTAACTTTCTTTGAATCAATGTAACATCTGATATTAAATTTTCCACATGAAGCTAAATTTGGAGGTCCAGTATAGTTTCGATGGATGTACCCATTCGAGAGATGCATGCAGAAATTGAAGAAAAAAGTACGTAACAAAGCATCAGTTGAAGTCTCAATTGCTGAAGCTTATTTTCAAGAGGAAATTGCTTTTTTCTACTCTCATTATTTTGAATCTCAATATCCCTCAAAACAAAATTGAATGGGATGAAATGAGGGGAATGTTATTGAAGAAATGGAAAATAAATTAATAGTTTTTAATCATCAAAATCTTGGTTTCAGTGGAGTTCATGAACGATGGATTTCAGATGATTAACATCACATATCTCATACATATGTTCTGCTTAACTGTGATTAAATGACATCATTTTTCCTGTGAGCGCTTCTATCAATTATTCTATAATTTATGTTATAGTATTTAAACTTATTTTATTTGTAGGTTATATGATAATAATATCAAGAAACAACTTCCACAAATTACAGCAGCTGCTCTTGAAGAAGGTAGATAAATTTTTTTCTCAATGGTTTCAAAAACTGGTAACCTAAATTATTGATGGTTTAATATCAATTCTGTTTATTATTTATTATATTGATAATTGTTTTAAAAATTTTCAAGTGTCTCAATATGCTAATAAAATTGATAAGTGGCTGTGTATATTGAGTAACCCACCATCCAAAATGGTTAAATATTATAATGCATATCTGGTGAATGATTTTAGATTTCACACACATGCATACGAGGAATAAAAAAAACAATGAACAATGGAGTTTTCTTGAGAGGGTCACATCATAGAGAAACTGAAGTTGACTTTTATGGAATTTTGGATGAAATTATCGAGCTGTGTTATCTTGGACAGAATTACATAACAATGTTTAAATGTCGGTGGTTGGATACTGAGAGAGGCTTGTGTGTTCATCCGACTCATGGAATCGTCGATATTAAATATAAAAGTATTCTTGCAGAAAATGAACCATTTTTACTGGCTCAATAGGCACATCCAATTTATTATACAAAGTACTGTGCTACTTAAAGAGACTTGAGCGATTGGTGAAGAATAATAAAAATGAAATCTTGGGAAAATCTGTTTACTCAAACTGAATGTGGTTCTTCTCAAGTGGAAGGAATTGAAATTTTTCAAGAGACTGCTCAAAATCCATCTGATTCAAAAAGAGACGTGAATATAGATGATGACACCCTACAATTAAGGATTGATGGTGATGAAGATGTTAATGATGTTAAAAATGAATTTGAAATGACAAGAGATGCTGAAACTGAAACTCATATGAATATAGATGATGCTGAGGAGGAAGATGAAGACATTTACATTGATAGCTATTGAGAAGAGGATGAAGATGAACATTGACATAGTTAAATGCTGGTTATAATCATAACTAATATATATCTATATTAAATAGTTATTTTCAACTATCTTCTAACAACAATCATTTTGTGTTTCAGATGGAATCTGATATATTTCACGAGTTGCAGGAGGCTGACCCACCGTTGGATGAGGGAGATTTTTGATCATCTGACCCCCAGCCTACTGGCGGTTTAGGGGTTACGTGGAGGGGGCGTGGTCTTGAAAGACTGATGATTCCTGACCCTATCCCCGAGCGACGTCCACATCTTGGTTTTGATCCAAACACAGGGAGGTATGGTAACCTGTATATTTTAGGTAGATTTCATTAATTTATTTATATATAGACTAATTGTTTGATTATTTATTCATTTTTCACAGTTTTTCACATGTAGCTATTGGATAGGGGAGCGCTATCTTACACAATTATTTTTCTCATCCATGGATCACATTGGAACAGATTCCCGTTGATGTGCGATGCGACATGTTCCATCATTGGCTGGTACGTAAATAAATAATATTTATTTTGAAATTTATTTTATTAATAACTTGATATTATAAATTATTTTTAGGGTTTATGGTATCCTATCGATGATAGCATGCGCGATGCTATCCACGCGACATGATAGGTTTCTATACGTGACCGTTTTTATCATTTTTTACATAATTTGAGAAGGAAAACCATTAAGAAAGGAGGAGTGATAGAATTTGACGAGTTGTGTAGAGCTCACTGACCAGAGTACATTTCATCTCTTGTTTGGGATTGATTATGTTTACACTAGTTGGGTGGTGGATTTCAGAGGAGATCTTCAGTGGGATGGCAGAACCGGGGGAGATAGGAGGTGACACATCGAGCTAGTAGCCGCACATTCAGTTCGCATAGAGAGAATCTGGTAAGTATATTTTTTAAATATTTTATATAACTTTAAATATAAACAGTTTATTTTATATTTCTATAGGCAGTCGAGCATCCTTATATTACGGAGTTCGACATTTATTGGAGGATGTGTGATCCAGCCACTGGAGAGATTAGAGGTGATCATCAGCGTCAGATTGTGGTTAGTATTATTCTTTTAGTTTGAAAATTAACTGCATATAATATTTTCACAATTTTAATTTTAAATTGGAATTGAAGGAGTCATATGAGGCTGCGACCTCTCAGACACATGATGCTGGTCAGGATGAGACGACTGAGCAGACCGATGCTCACCATTTTGTTGAGGCGACATGGATACAGGCGACTCAGTATGTCTTTGAGAAGGGCCGAGTAGTTGGTATCGGATCTTATTTAACTCCTGGTACTTATTATGGTACTATTGCGATGTCGAAATCCAGCTCGAGAGGAGCTCATGGAGAGGCATCATCTTCTGGGTCACAATATCAGGAGCAGTTGCGAACTCAGGATGAGCTTATAGAGACTTTGCAGAAGCAGCATGAAGAGATGTGTCGGCGGAAACAGCAGCAGGAGCAGCATCACGAGGAGGAGCTGCGTCGATTGGAGCAGCGACGACAACAGGAGTATCACGAGCAGATGGAGTACATGCATCGTCTAACTCCTAGTTTAGGGGTGAAGTTTCCTTCACCTCCTCCACATGACCCCCCCCCAGTGATTTGTTTTTTATGTTAAAAACATTTGAATTCAAGTTTTGTAATAATATGAACAATTTACAGTTCTTGTCTTTTATATTGGTGGAAATATTGCATAATTTAATTTTTTTTAATATTTTATTATTTATTATTAGTATTATATTTTTTAATATTTTTTTATTTTACTAATAATAATAATAATAATAATTTATGGTTTTTTATATTTTTTTGAAAATATTGAAACTTTTAATAATTTTTAGTTATTTTATTATTTTAATAATATTAATATTAATTTTTTACTAATCATAATTTTATTAAATATATTTTTTAGTAATATATTTTTTAATGTTTTTTTATTTTACTAATAATAATAATATTTTATATTTTTTTTTATTTTTTTTATAATATTAATATAATTTTTTCATTAATCATAATTTTATTATTATTTTTTAATTAATTTTAGTTTTTGCGACGGGGCCCCGTCAGAAATAAGTGAAATATATTTTTTTAAGATTAGTATTTGTGACGGATCAACGGGCTCGTCACAATTAGTATTTGCGACGGGCCATTTGCAAAAGGTTTATGGGTATATAATGTATATAATTGGAATGCTATTTGCGACAAGGAACTTACCCGTCACAAAAACTAATTGCGACGGGCCCATCTGAAAAGGTTTTTTGGGTATATAATGTATATAATCGGGAGGTTTTTTGCAACAGGTAAAAGTCCCGTCGCAACAGATATATTTTGTGACGGGCCCGTCGCAAAAAATATCTGTTGCGACGCGGTTTTCTACAACGGGCTATTTGCGACGGGATCTCGTCGCAAATAGCCCATTGCAGAAAACACGAATTCCAGTAGTGAAAATTGGTAGAACATATTCAATATATAAACAATATTATAATTATAAGGAAACTATTCTTATATTACATTTTCAATTACCATTATAGTTATACCTTTTCTATTCATTTATAGAATATTTTCCCTTCCACACAGGGGAATAAAATACTACAATAACAAAAAATCAAAACCACTCAATCAACATAACAACATGAAATACTAATAATCAACCCAATATATGAAAAAATTTCATGAAAAAAGGAATGAATTAAAACAAAGAAGACATAATTAAAACTTAAATTCAAGAATTAAATGAATAAAAACATTCAAAGGCCCCTTCCCTTTAACCAAACTAGTGAAAAAAGAAGATTGATTTAATCAAATTCATAAATTCGATAACAAACCCTCCCCCTAGATATAACCATCTCCATCGATCCCAGGGGAAGAGTAATAACATACTATATCTGAAGGAATTTCTGACGTGGGTTGATTATCAAAGGTTTAAGTGATTAAAATAAGTATATTATAGGATTCAAGGGTGAGTTTCAATAAAATATAATGATAGAAACATCACATCTCTCATTTATAAGGGATGTCAATTTAAAATAAATATAATAATAAATCAATAATTAGTTTCAAAGGGTCTATAAAACTAAGTATTAAGTATTGACAGGGGATTAGGAGGTTTCAAAACACATCAAGAACTTATATTTCAAAATATATAAGAAAGGCTAGAAATTAACTACCTTAATTTGAAGATGTGAAAAATGAGGAAAAATTAATTCACAATTCCCTAGTGTAAAGCTTTGATGGTTTATATTAGAAATCCATAAGAAAAGAGAAGATAGAAGTATAAAAGGCCATAAACATATGAAGGAACTCCTTCATGGTTTCCAAGATCACTATACAAGGATAATAAGAAGGAGAGGTGATCAGGATGTGATTAATCATAAATGGAATCATGTGAAATGAGTCCCCAGGATACTTGAAGATTCTTAGGTTGACCTTGCTCTCTCTAGTCATCCAAAAGTGGAATAAGTAGAAATAAATGAATAGAGGAATGGAATTCAAAATATGTTGACTTATTACAGGTCAGAAACCACCTTATGATTCCATTAAATTCCCATTAATACGCAACTTTTTTACTATAAAAAATGGAAGTCAAGGCTCCATTCATTAATTCCCTACATTGTGGCTCACCCGTATTTCCAGTATTCATATTTAAATTAAGGTAGTATGAAGTGATCCAATTTCTACCCTGCATTCATCCCCATGATTTTTAATTTGAAATACTTAAAATTAGGATTTTTAATCAAGAAGGTGTGAAGGGATATAATTTCATATAAAATTATAAAATTTCTCGTGATTTATAATTTAAAATAACATATTTTTCACAAAACCTCATTACATGTGAGTTCTATAAAATCTCATATTGTGGAAGTGAAACTTGAGATTACATCTGCTATTTAATCTTAGGTTTAGAATTGAGATTAATTTTACAATATAATATCATGTTTAGAATCAAGTCTACGTTCACATGGTGATCTTGAGATCAGACTCGAGATTACTTTCACAACATAATGTCAAGTATATCTTTAAGAAAACTATCACATATTTTTTTAAAAGAATTAAAACACATCATTTATACTTTACCTAAAAATCAAGTAAATCCAAAAAATTAAAAAATTATTTCATATTAATTTAAAATAAAATTAATTCAATGTAAACCTTCTCAAAGCCCAAAATTATGAGAAATCATCTCAAAAATCCCTCAACACCCAAGAAATGATAAAGGAGGGTCTTGGAAAAATGTGAGCCCTCACTTAGATACCTATAAAACAATTCTTATACTTAAGAATTAAAATAAAAACCCTGAGAAAGGAGAGACCAACCCAAGGAAAGAAAATGGATTTTTTGGCATTTTTATTGAATAACTCTCATGTGATTGTCATCCTTGTGAATCAAAATAAAACAAAAAATAAGGAAATCCCAATGCTTATCAGGTATGAGGAGATACCTCTCAAATACGATCCTATCCACTGAGGGAAAACCAAAACATAGAAAGGAAGAAAAGTATGAAGTTGTTGACCATTTGAATTAAAAAATTAAAAATTATTAATTTCCTTGACATAAAAACCATTGAATAATTTTTAATAATTAAGACCTTTAGATTACCACTTACTATTTTTTGGTAAGATAGAAATTCATTTATCTTTATTGAAATCACCTCACACCCTTCTTTGAAACTAAATTTTAGATCAGCTTGAAAATCACTTTAGAGTTGTAAAAAGCGAGGTGTAGAGTTACTAACCTATGCCAGATCCCACTTCCACAAACCATAAATGATAACTCACTGAATACTAATAGACAAACTTATCTTCAGATTATTCACACTGATAATTACATAAGGAAAAACAATGATATTAGAATAATGAACCTGATCCATGCTGTATATTTCATATCTGATATGTTATGATGCATAATCCATAATTTCTATGTCATTTTTGGGGGAAACAAAATGGATAAAATAAATATCTAAAATCGAACATCACATCCCTTCCACTAATCCCAAATAAAGTTATAACTTAAAATCACATTAAGGGATTTATATTTATGTACACAAGGAAGAAAATAAAAACAATAAAAAAAACAATAAGGATAAAAAACATCATCACCTCAACCAATACATTAAAGATACTAACATAGAAAAGCAATTTTATTGATCATATTTTCATTTCCATTTAAATTCATTTAATATACTTTGAGTATGTCTCAACAAGATTTTTTATTATATTATCAGTTATAACAATAATAAGCACTAAATAAATATGCACAAAGTAGTGAATTATCATATCAAACAATTAATCAATAAATGGATAGAAAATATGAAAATAGTGGATTAAAAATGAGTAAAAGGTAACTAGAAAATAATAAGAAACTAGATATAAAATAAATAAATGATGGCTAAAAAATAGCAATAATAAATGGAAAACAAGTAATTGTAGTTATTAATTAATCAAACAATGGTTATCAATACAATTGAAGTCATTAACTTACACCTCTATTTCAATCCAACCATCACCGCATTCTCAAAACATGATCAACCAAGTAATTCATATAATATCATATCAGATCCATTCAAGGATATCAATAATAATTTAATAGTGATTTATTTCACAAAGATTTACTGGAAATTTCAAGTCAATATCCATATTGATTCTTTAAGAATTCATATACTGCATATATGATTCTATTTTGAGTTATTTTTATGGTGTATTTTTTTATCTTGGTTCAATAGATTTATTAGGAGTTTTTGGTGAAAAATAGATATTTTTGACCTAAAAATAGGTGGTGCACAATTTCTGTAATGACCCAAACTTTGGTTAATGAAAATCCCTCTTGATCTAATTAAATGCCTTAATATGTGAAATGGTCATACAACATATGCACTTATTTTGTTTTATGTTTTTAGATTTTAAAATACCACTAATAAATGTGACAGTTTCTAATATAGCCGTTGAACAATGATCACATGATTAGTATAAATATCGGCTTTAACAATATAATTTACTCAGAAAAAGGAAGCGATGGCCTCATCCAGTAGAATTTCTCCATAAGAAGCCCATTTTTCGGAGCTTGGAAATGAGGTTGCGTCATTGGGCTTTGCTCTTGACCAAGACCAAGCCGAGCTTCACCAGGTTAAGCTCGAACGGAACCGTCTACGGGATAAGTAGAAGTTGATAGAGATCACCAAGCGTGAAATGTTATCCGAGCCACCCCAAGATTTTGTCACCATCGCACACCTTAAGCTTAGGTCTTATGCGGATGTTTTAAGGGTTTATGTAACAAATCCCTAGTACTATGGTCATGTACATTATTTTTTGTATATAATAATGAATATACTTTCTTGTTATTATTGTTACTTTGTAAATAGTTTTTAAAACACAAATAGTGTTTTTGGTTAATATTCAACTAAGAAATCTATTTTGAAGAATTAATGGATTTTTTAATTAAATAATATTTTAATAAAATATTATTATAATTATTAAATTATTTTTTATTAAATATAAATTATTTTATAATTTTGTGAATGCAATTGTAATTTTTATTAAGGTTCAAAATCCATTTTTGTCAAAACCTGTGAATTTTCGATAAATGTCAGTTTTTATTTTAAAAGTGAAAATTAACATATTTAGAAAATTATGTAGATAAAATAAATATTATTTCTGGAATAAAGATTTCGAAATTATCCAATAGCGATTTTTTCATAATTTTCTGAGATAGTCAAATTTTTGGGTAAAAATTAAATACCATTTAAATATATAATGTGTGTTATGACATTATAATGACCCAATAGTGATGTAATAAAATACTATAAGATTTATGTTCGGACAATATATGTTTTACCATTAAAATAATGTTATTTTGGGTTTGTTTGACTTATTTTACAAAGCATTAATGGACCCTTTAAGACTTATTAAACATCTTGTCTTTTGAAATTGTTTTCCTTGGGAGTGCGACTCACCTCCACATAAGCAAACCCATTATTTTAAGAAGTTAGGACTTTTTCATTATAAAATATTGTTTTCCACTTACCTTTGCCAAAAACCATGGGAAAAAACCATGGGATGGTTTGTGGTTTGGATTAATTTAATGTGAGGTGTCCCAAACATAAATAATAAAGAATTCCCCCACCTTTCCTATATAAACCCACCCAAGATCCAACTTAATCCTCACTCAAAGCCTTTTTAGTTCGTCCAAACTCTTCCCTACTATCTCTAGAATCCTCCCAAGGTTCCCTAAGCTCCCAAGAAGCCTCCCTCAAGCCTCTCTCAAGCCTTTGGAAGCACACTTCCAAGTAAGGGGGTTTTCTTCCTTTCTCATTTTTGTCCAATTTTCTTTAATTTGTTATGCCCTTTTAATTTCAATTATAAATGTTGGGGTATAGTTTCTCACCTCCCCCATAATGCCCTCTTTATGTTTGAATTAAGGGAGACACCTTTATATCTCATTAAATTCCTCCCATGTACACCCGTTACTATGCCGAAATTTTGAAAGGAATTTCTCTCTCCTCATTTACATTCAAGCAATTCTTTTGTATCATGAATCTAAATTCCATTAAATTTTTTGGGACATGAATAAAAATGACCCCTTATTGTCCATGTCATGTAAATATGATGAGATACCCCTTTATCTCTCATCAACCATTTTTATGAGTTCTTATGTCACACCGTTATGTTTCCGAAATTACACCGCGTTTTTCCAAGCCAAAGTCATTGTGTAGTGAATACCATTCCAATTTATCTATCAAGGGTATTAAACTTTATGAAAATTTACTTATTGTTTAAAGAGTTTCATGTATGCATTCCACATTCCTTTATCGTGGAATAAATGATTATGTTGAATGATTCAATGTTTTATGATCCATGTGGCACACTTATGCATGAAATGAAATGTTTAAGAAGGGTGCGCCCTGATAGAGCTCCAATGAATTGGGTAAAGTATATTATCATGATACGTTATGTGAAATGAGGTTTTACTCATGATAATTCAAGTTTAATGAGGGTTTACTCATGATTCATGTGCAATGAGGGTTTACTCATGCTCTATGTGCAATGAGCCTTGGCACATGCTAATTCCATGTTAGTGTTGTTGCCGCATTTCCATGTTATGATTATCATGATTTATCATGTCTTTAGGTTTATGCTTACCTTGTTCTCTATTGATATGCCTATTGTCTAACATGTATTGTATTCCTCATGTTATTCCATGTTTATTCCCTTACTGGGCTTTATAGCTCACCCTTTTCTTATGCATGTCCTCAGGTTATCCCATGCAATGCTAAGTACGAGGGAATGTAGTGGTCATGTGAAGGAAGTTTTCAATAAAGATGTTTTATTTCATGTTTTAAGTTGTTATGTAATTATACTTATCCCCAAATACACTATACCTCTCGATCTTCCATATCAAGTGAATTTTATGTAATAAATTATGTTTAATTGTGTAATAAAAAGCAGGGTTGTCATAGTTGGTATCAGAGGATAGGTTTAGTTATTTTTGGGATTAGGATTAGAAACCCTAGGGAAGACTTCGAGACAAGACTAATAAAAACATCCCTATGTTTTGGTGAGTATTGAGTTAGTGGTTTACCAAGAAAATACATCCCTGTATGGATACGAGCAGGTAGAGGTGGCTTTGGCACAGATGTATCCTAGGGGTAAAACCTGAAAACACCGCTTTGAGCTAGACTGGAATGGGAACTGGTGCAGAACAACGGGCCTTGCTGCACTCTTGGTTATGACACTCCTGGGGGGTATGATTTGGTATATTCACGAGCTTAGTACAAACCATTATTAAGTGACAAAAAAATCCCATAATAATATAAGTTAAGAAATAGATTGAGGATAACCTAGATTTAAACCTAAGAAATGACAAGTTAGGATATAATTCTTATTTATAAGTTTATAATTTTATGTTCAAAGTTTCCTTTTTAGGCCCAATGTCTAAGTATTTAAGACCTCTAATTATACGTTATTTTTCTTAGTTAATGGCAGGAAATAGAAGAACACGTTCCAACAACCAATGTGATAGGCAATGTGGAGATTTCCCTAATGATATGCCCGATATGATGGTAGAGGGTGCTCAAAACTTCATGACAGTATTT
The DNA here is from genome assembly GCA_963277665.1 of Viscum album. Taxonomy (NCBI): domain Eukaryota; kingdom Viridiplantae; phylum Streptophyta; class Magnoliopsida; order Santalales; family Viscaceae; genus Viscum; species Viscum album. The sequence continues at coordinate 929,218,354 of OY728127.1, forward strand.
TCTCAGATGGCTCGAGTTATGAATAATAACTTGAATAAATAATAATGCCTTCCTCCTCCATGAAAAGAGTAAGTTTCCATAGAATCCTTCATGCGGAAACAACCTCCCTTGTTTAGTGGATCTTCTGATCCCCTCCTCACGGAACAATGTATTAACTCCGTTGAGAAGATATTCTACGTCCTCTAGTACTCTGAAGAAGAAAAAGTTTTACTAGCGATCTATCATTTTTATGGGAAAGCTGATCAGTGGTGGACACTGATCAAGAATACAAAGTCCCAAGAAGAAATTGATTCCATGAATTGGGAGGAATTCAAGAGGATGTTTTTCAACAAATATTTTCCTCGAACCCTCCATCTCAAGATAGAAAGAGAGTTCCTCGGACTCAAGCAGAAGGAAGATGAGTTCATCGGGGCGTATGAAGAAAACTTTACAAGGCTTGCAAGGTACGCCTCTGGCTTTTTCATGAACACCAAAAACAAGGTGGATCGCTTCTTTAGTGGACTAAAACCGAGTCTAATAAAAGCGTTGGCAATTCAAGACTTCAACAATTATAAAGATATTGTCCGTTGTGCCCTCAAGGTTGAAATGGAGATTGAAGACTCTCAATGGTATCATGGGCCCAGTGACAAGAATCAGAAAATAGAGAACAACATGGGTGATCTATCAAACAAATCCCATGATGGAAATAATCACGACTTTTCCACTTGAAAAAATTGTGGGAAGAAACCTCATGGTAACTGTCTTAAGGGAACTAGGAATTGCTTCAAATGTGGAAAGTTTGGTCATCTGGCTAAGAACTACAGAAGGGATATAAAAATACCACTAATGTTGAAGAAGAAAGGAATGTTCAGATCAACACTTAGCTAGAAGTGTAGTGCTACAAGTGCAGAGAGATTGGGCATTATGAAAACAATTACCCTAAGCCTAGGGTTTTCAGAGGAAATAAACAACAACCTCCGAGGTAATAAGGAAGGGCTTATGCTATCACTACTATTGAGGTGGAGCCGGAAAACGACGTGGTGATAGGTATGCTAGTTATTTATTCAAGAATAGTGAACGTACTATTTGATTCTAGTTCTATGCATTATTTCATATCTTGCAAGTTTAGTAGAAAAATTCAAACACCACCTCAAAGTTTGGAGGTAAAGTTATCTGTGAGAACAAAGAATGGAGAAATCATTGCATTCATGGTTCATAACTCCTCCCTGATTAATTTTTGTGGACTAAACCTCCCAGAAAATCTCATCATACTTCCTTTAGTGGAGTTTGATGCTATCTTGGGCATGGATTAGCTATATTTATACAAATCCAATATCAACTGCTGAGAAAGGGAGATCACTCTTCACATCTTGAAGCATCCTCCAATTATTTACAAATTCAAGGAGGAAGATGAATCTCTTTTCGAATCATCATCTCAAGTATGTATATTGTTGCCTTATGAGCAAGTATATCTAGGTAAAATGATTGAGAGAAAGGAGAGAATCATGCTTTAAGATATGCCCACCGTGAGGGATTACACTGACGTATTCCCTGAAAAGTTTCCTGGTATCCCTCCAGACCGAGAGGTAGAGTTCTCAATTGAGCTTATCCCTGAATCTCTACCAATCTCATAGACACCTTACAGAATGGCCACCGTAGATTTTAAAGAGTTGAAGAAGTAGTTACAGGAGAATATGTAGAAGGGTTTTATACGCCCGAGTGCTTCACCATGGGGGGCGTCGGTCCTCTTTGTCAAGAAGAAGGATGGATCAATGCGCCTCTACATTGATTATTGCAAGCTCAATAAAATCATGATAATGAACAAGTATCCCCTTCCACGGATAGATGAATTGTTTGATCAGATTCTCAGGGCCAGTTATTTCTCTAAGGTAAACCTTCAGTCAAGATATCACCAATTAATGGTGATGAAGGAAGATATTCCCAATACTTCCTTTCTAACGAGGTATGGACATTATGAGTTCATAGTGATGCCCTTTAGACTCACTAATTCTATGGAAATTTTCGTGGATTTAAAGAATAGAGTCTTTAGAGATTACCTCGACAAATTTTTGGTAGTCTTTATTGATGATATTCTAATATACTCCAAGAGTAAGGAGGAACATGAGGAGCATTTGAAAACTATGTTAAAAACATTGCGAAGGGAGAAGTTGTATGAAAAGTACAGTAAATGTGAGTTCTAGATGGAGGACGTATCATTCTTGGGGAATGTTATCACTAGAAAAAGGATATTTTTGTACCCTACCAAGGTGAAGGCAATTGAAGAGTGGCCCAGACCAACTTCTGTAATGGAGATCCGCAGATTTTTCTGTATAGTGGGGTATTATCGATGATTTGTGAAAATATTTTCACGATTGTCAAACCCAATGACCATGCTGACATGGAAGGGGGTAATATTTTTCTGGACATAGGAATGTGAAGATTGTTTCAAGGAATTGAAAGAGAGGCTTATCACTGCGCTAGTACTCACACTCCCTACAAGTGGAGAACTCTATGTGGTGTATAGTGATGCTTCTAAGAAGGGCTTAGGCTGTGTGCTGATGAAGAATAATATAGTGTTATCCTATGCCTCAATGAAGTTGAAAATCCATGAGCAAAACTATCCAATTCTTGATCTGGAGTTAGTGGCTGTGATCTTTGCCTTGAAAATCTAGCAGCATTATCTCTATGGGGAGAAATGTGAGATATATACTGACCACAAGAGTCTCAAATATATATTCACACAGAAAGAGATTAATATGCGCTAGTGAAGATGGATAGAGCTTATCAAGGATTATGACTGCTCAATCCACTACCATCCTGGTAAGGCAAACAAGGTGGCAAATGCTCTAAGTGGTAAGGATCCTGCATGTTTATCAATGATGAGAATTTAAAAGGATCTGATCTTCTTAGATTTGAAAAGTTTGGACATGGGAATCATAAAGGGAGGAACATAATCAATACTTTCTCAAATTATTTCTCAACCATCCCTCTTGGAGAGAATAAAGGATGCTCAAAGAAAAGATGTGGAAATTCAGAAAAGGGTGGAAGGTGTTAGAAATGGGAAATCCTCTGATTTCAACGTTTATGAGGAAGGAGTTGTAAGATTTGGGATGCGATTATGTGTACCATCCTATCCAGAGATAAAGAAAGAGCTATTAAATGATACACATAGATCAACCTTCTATATCCACCAGAGGATCACAAAGATGTACCGAGATCTTCGAGAAAACTTTTGGTGGGGTAATATGAAAAGGGAGATTACTGAATATACATCAAAGTGTCTGGTATGTTAGCAAGTGAAGGCAGAGAGGAAGACGTCTAAGGGGATGATGCCACCATTTCCCATACCTAAATGGAAATGAGAGAACATCACTATGGACTTTGTCACTGGGCTTCCGAAGACATCTAAAGGTAACATTGCAATCTGGGTTGTTGTGGATCATCTTATAAAGGCTGCACACTTCATTAATATTCGAGAGGATTTCTCATTAGATAAACTGGCACAGATATATATTAAGGAAGTGGTAAGGCTGAATGGAGTACCACTATCTATTGTGTCTAATCGAGATCCAAGATTCACCTTTAAGTTTTTGAAGAGTCTTCAACATGCTCTGAATACTGAACTGAACTTTAGTACGACCTATCATCCTCAAACTGATGGTCAATCCAAGCAGACTATCCAAACACTTGAGTACATGTTGAGAGCATGCTCAATGGACTTTAAAGAAGGACGAGATCAACATCTTCTTCTGGTTGAGTTCCCATATAACAATAGTTTCCAGTCAAGTATCCAAATGGCACCTTATGAAGCCATGTATGGGAAGAGGTGCAGAACACCGATATTTTGGGATGAAGTTGGTGAGAGTAAGCAGCTAGGACCGGAAATGGTCGATGAAATGGTGGAGAAGGTGAAAACCATTCAGCAACATATCAAGGCATCCCAGAGTCGACATAAGAGTTATACTGATAACCATCAATGAGACCATGAGTTTAAAGTTGGATATATGGTATTTCTACGCATATCTCTGTGGAAGAAGGTCATGAGGTTTTTAAATAAAGGGAAGTTAAGTCATAGGTACATCGGCCCCTTCGATATCCTTGATCGAGTCGGAGTTGTGGCCTATCGACTGGCACTTCCACCTACCATGTAGAAAATACATGATATCTTTCATGTATCACTCTTAAGGATGTACATACTAAACCCTTCACATGTACTCTCTTCCAAGGTGGTACAGTTGGAGGATGATCTTTCTTATGAGGAGTAGCCAGTGAAGATCTTGGATCGTAGAGACAAAGTTCTACACAACAAGACTACTCATCTGGTCAAGGTACTATGGGGAAACCATAAGTACGAAGAGGAAACATGGGAAATGGAGGAAGAAATGAAGGAAAATTACCTGCATCTATTTTTTTCCTAGAATGTAAAATGAAATTTCGAGGGAGAAATTTCTTAAGGGGGGAATATTATAACAACCCAAACTTTGGTTAATGAAAAACCCTCTTGATCTAATTAAATCCCTTAATATGTGAAATGGTCATACAACATATTCACTTATTTTGTTTTATGTTTTGGGATTTTAAAATACCATTAAGAATTGTGACTGTTTCTAATATAGCTGTTGAACAGTGATCATACGATTAGTATAAATATGGGCTTTAACAATCTAATTTACTCAGACAAAGGAAACAATGTCCTCATCCAGTAGAATTGCTCCATAAGAAGCCCATTTGTCAGATCTCAGAAAGGAGGTGGCATCATTGGGCTTCGCTCTTGACCAAGACCAAGCTGAGATTCACTAGGTTAAGCTCGAACGGAACCGTCTATGGGAGAAGTGGAAGTTTATAGAGATCACCACCCGTGCAATGTTATCTGAGCCACCCCAAGAGTCTGTCACCATCGCTCACCTTAAGATTAGGTCTTATGGGGCTATTTTAAGGGGTTATGTAACAAATAACTATTACTATGGTCATGTAAATTATTTTTTTATATAATAATGAATATACTTTCTCGTTATTATTGTTACTTTGTAAATAGTTTTTAAAGCACAAATAGTGTTTTTGGTTAATATTAAACTAAGAAATATATTTTTTATGAATTAATGGATTTTTGAATTAAATAATATTTTAATAAAATATTATTATTATTAAATTAATTTTTATTAAATATAAATTATCATATAATTTTATGAATGCAATTGTAATTTTTATTAAGGTTCGAAATCCATTTTTTGTCAAAAACCGTGAATTTTTGATAAATGTTGGTTTTTATTTTAAAAGTGAAAATTAACATATTTAGAAAATTATTTAGATAAAATAAATATTATTTCTGAATTCATGACGTCGAAATTATCCAATGGTTAATTTTTCATAATTTTCTGAGACAGTCAAATTTTTTGGTAAAAATTAAACACCGTTTAAATATATTATGTGTTTTATGACATAATAATGACCCAATAATGATGTAATAAAATACTATAAGATTTAAGTTCGGCCAATATATGTTTTTCCATTAAAATAATGTGATTTTGGGTTTGTTTTATATATTTTACAAAGCATTAATTGACCCTTCAAGACTTATTAAACATCTTGTCTTTTTAAATTGTTTTCCTTGGGAGTGTAACTCACCTCCACATAAGAAACCCCATTATTTTAAGAAGTTTATAAAATATTTTTTTCTAATTTCCTTTTCCAAAACCATGGGAAAGAACAATGGGCTGGTTTGTGGTTTGGATTAATATAATGTGAGGTGTCCCAAACCTAAATAATAAAGAATTCCCTCACCTTTCCTATATAAACCCACCCAACCTCCCACTTAGTCCTCACTCAAAGCCTTTGGAGTTCATCAAAAATCTACCCTCATCTCTCTAGAATACTCCCAAGGTGCCCTAAGCTCCCAAGAATCCTCTCTCAAGCCTCTCTCAAGCCTTTGGAAGCACACTTCCAAGTAAGGAGTTTTTCTTCCTTTCTCATTTTTATCCAATTTTCTTTAAGTTGTTATGCCCTTTTAATTTCAATTATAAATATTGGGGTATGGTTTAACAACTACCCCATACTGACCTCTTTATATTTTAATGAAGGGATACCCCTTTCTCTCTCATTAAATGCCTCCCATGTACACCCGTTACTATGCCGAAATTTCGAAAGGAATTTATCTCTCCTCATTTACATTCAAGAAATTCTTTTGTATCATGAATCTAAATTACATTACATTTTTTGGGACATGAATCCAAATGACTCCCTTACTGTCCATGTAATGTAAATATTATGAGACACCCCTTTATCTCTCATCAACCATTTTTATGATTTCTTATGTCACACCGTTATGCTGCTGAAATTGCACCACGTTTTTCCAAGCCAAAGTCATTGTGTAGTGAATACCATGCCAATTTATCCTTCAAGGGTATTCACCTTTATGAACATTTACATATTGTTTAAAGATTTTCATGTATGCATTCCACATTCCTTTATTGTGGAATAAATGATTATGTTTAATGATTCAATGTTTTATGATCCATGTGGCACACTTATGCATGAAATAAAATGTTTAATAAGGGTGTGCCCTGATAGAGCTCCAGTGAATTGGGTAAAGTATATTATTATGATACGTTATGTGAAATGAGGGTTTACTCATGATAATTAAAGTGAAATGAGGGTTTACTTGTGCTTCATGTGCAATGAGGGTTTACTCATGCTCTATGTGCAATGAGCCTTGGCTCATGCTAATTCAATGTTAAGTGTTGTTGCCGCATTTCCATGTTATGATTATCATGATTTATCATGCCTTTAAGTTTATTCTTTCCTTGTTCTCTATTGATATGCCTATTGTCTAACATGTATTGTATTCCTCATGTTATTCCATGTTTATTCCCTTACTGGGCTTTATAGCTCACCCTTTTCTTATGCATGTCCTTAGGTTATCCCATGCAATGCTAAGTACGAGGGAATGTAGTGGTCATGTAAAGGAAGTTTTCAATAAAGATGTTGTATTTCATGTTTTAAGTTGTAATGTAATTATACTAATCCCTAAATATACTAGACCTCTCAATCTTCTATGTTGTATCAATTGAATTTTATGTAATAAATTATGTTTAATTGTTTAATAAAAAGCAGGGTTGTCATAGTTTCCACATGGTTTATAGAAACCATGTGCCGACCCAGGAGAGACTGTGTGCTCTAGAGAGTGGCACTAGCCAGACCACACAACTTTCCAAATAGGCATATAGTTATCCATATACCCAGACCAGTTTTTTTTCTTAGGAACACGATTGGATTCACGAGCATGTTCTTTCTCCCATAAACCATACAGCCACAATCCTCTTTGGACAGAGAGGGACACACAGTTTCAACATAGTTTGGAAAATTGTGTTTTCTGTCAAGGTCTTTAAAAATGATGAATGTACCCTTGTTACCTTCTCTGATTCAACCCCAATTCCACCCATTTCTTTCCCTACTCATGATTTTCAGCTCTAGGTGCCTCTAACTCTCTTCCTTTCTCCCTTGGACCTTAAAATTTGGGTTTTCTGGTGTGGATCTTCAAGGAATAATCATGTAAGTCCTTCCATGTCTCATTTTATCCTTCCTCTTGGGCTCTTCTTCTTTATTCCATGGGGTTTTCTATCTATAGTAGGTTATTTTACCTAAAATGGGTTCAACCATGATCCTTTGGGTTTAATCTTCCTGTTTATGGTTTGATATTTCCTTTATAGGGTCCTCTTGAGGTGAGGTTTTAGTTTACAATCAGATTCCAAAAGTTTCCAAGATTGGGGTAGGTGATTTCATGCTTTAACATTATTATATGATTTTTTATACTTTCTTAGTTTCCCAAATCTATTCTATGGACTATGTGTTAGGTGAAAAACGTGTTTTCAATTATTTTTGAGGTGTGTATGGGTCAAAACATGATTTACTAAATGAAATTGGTTGTATTTCATGTGTGCTTCCTTGTTGTGTTTCTTAAGTGTGTTATATAAATTGTGTAAGTGGTGAAAAGGGTGTTTTCAAATGGATTTACTGTGTGTATGGATTTAAAAAGGTTTTTCTTATGAAAAAATGATGGTTTTTCATATGTACTCTTATTTCTTGGTGTGTGTGTATGTGAAAGTGGTGATCTATGTGACATGTGAAATATAAATTGAGCATAGAGGGAATCCTAGGTATCTAGGTGGGTGGAATATGACTAGGTTCAGTACACTAGTTGGATTGGAGGTTCCGAGGCTTGGTTCCTTATAAAAGGATTGATGATACAACACTAACTAATCATACGATGATTAAAGACCACTAGACCTTGGGATGCATTCCCATCTAGTGGCTCGTGCATGAGGACATTGTAGGTTATGGTTTCTATACCATGTTTCACCGATATATGAGGTTCCTAGTGTCCCACTAGTGGTATAACATTTAGATATTATCCATGGTGATATTAGGGTGTGGTTATTACCTTTGACATATAGTGGGACTTGCTTTCATTTTAATTTCAAGCATGATTTTCCTAAAAATTATTTCCTTGAAATGTTTCATTTAAAATGTTTTCTTTCCTTTATTGAAAACTATCATGGTAATTTGTATACTAATGTTTTGTAATGGAATATTTATATTTGGTTGATATCATACTGGACTTTGGCTCACACCCTACATACACCCTTGGGTGTATGTTGACCTTTATATGTCTGACCTAGGAAAAGGAAAGATGTATCATGGTGGTGATGGTGGATCCCAATTCTAGTGTTCCTCTTGTTTTAAGTGTTGGTGGAGGTGGAATGGGGGTGTTTAACCTCTTTGTGCATCGAGGTTGTGTTTTTTAGTAGTATCTGTAGGTTTCGGGTGCAGGAGAAGCGCAGTTGGGCCGACAACCAACTATAAATTTTACTGTGATCAATGATTATTATGGGATAAATATGATGATGAATGCCAATATTCGTGGAATAAAATCAAAGATTTAGATAAATACTAAAGAGTCTTAGAACCTAGAGAGAAGATAAACATATTTTTTTATAATTAATTTAATTTAATTAAATAAATACCTCCAAGTTTTCTTTCTTCATTGATATGTATGACCAAAAATCTATAGTGATCCTTTTGTTTCTTTGTAGAGATAAAGAGTGGATCCCCTCTAGAAATAATCCACACGTGTTCCTAGAATATTTGGACATTGCTGAAGTAATCTCTGGGTGCTAGCACAGAAGGTCTTTGCATTTGCATTGTCCTCCCTCGATCGCCTTGAGAGATGATTCCAAAGCATTCATTGTTCCAGTAGAGGATGGTTTCTCTTGTTCTTGAGAGTGTTATTGGACAAAAAGAGATCTCTCAAGGCTTGAGAGATTTTTCTCCAAAAAATTGTGCATAATAAAAATTGGATATCTTTCCTATGGGTTTCCCCTTTGGATAATAAGAGAATAATATGTAACCAAGAATTTAATTCACTAGGTAATAATAAATAATTATCATAAGAGTCATTACTTATTTTATTATTCCATGTGAAACCCCCATATCAAATAATAACAACAATACCATTATTTCCATGACATGTGCTTATCCTTCAAGTTATAATTAAATATTATTTTAATCAAATAATATTTAATAATATTTTCTCACTGGAACCTTTAACTTGGTCCTCCCATACTCTTAAATATTTATCGGACCTTGAATAATGAATATTTATTTTTTAAATAAATAAATAAATATTACTAAATTATTAGCTGATAAATAATTAAAATGAAATCATGGATACCTGAATAATTATTAAACCACAACCAAGAATAATATTTATTCAACTTGTTAAATAATAAATTATTTAACTGAGATTCCGGATATACTTAGTGTGTGACCCTCAAGGCCTCTTTCTCAGTGTCATTAAGCGAGCCTGCATAAAGTCTAAGGTTAGCATCTAATAACACACCAAGAAACCCATAGAGAAATAAGTTAATTCCACAAAAACATGTCACCTCATAAAAACACTTATCGTGTAATATAATCCCTTTATCATAATATCTCCAATCGAGCAGGTTGCATGCTAGTGTCATCAACTTATATGCTCAATAACTCATTCTTTGACTTTCTGGAAATAGAACTTTCATAGAGAACACCATCATATCAATTATTTTCTTTGAAGATTACTTTATAAGTTTCTGGGTATATTTTAAAATAAAATTATTTCCAAAATATTTTTTTAATTTTATTTTTTAAAAGTTATTCCCAAATTGGAAAGTTTTTTCCTCAAGAATGTTTTTAAATTTTTTAAAAGTATTTATATTCATTAACGACACCATCCTTTAATGTTATGGAATTATTATAAATTATATATATATGTCTCTCACATATATACTTATCTTATTATCCTTTCCTTTTATAGGGTAATACATGCCTTATAATCATTTCTTAAACTCCTTCATTATGAAATTCCCTTTGATAATGATATGAAGCAAGATTATGAAACACATTTTAGTTATATATGTAATTCTTAAGCTATGACTCATGATTGATTTACTTTATGTGGAACACATAGATAATGAACATTTTATGATGGGTTCACCCAAATAGTGCTCCAATGCATTGGGTAAAACTTTAGTCTAATGAGGCGTCACATATGTGATAAGGGAGTAAACCTAATCTCTTATGGGACATTTTCTACCATGTGATATTGTCTAGGCAGTTAGCCTTGAATCATGCGTATGTCATGTTTCGTGTTTTTTCCACAGTTCCTATGATTCCATTATATTATAATACCATGTTATTTATGTTATGTTACCATGGGATTACTCATTTTCCTTATTTTTTTGATTTCATGTTATAACTTTGACTCACATGTTAATCTTACTTATCATGTATATTTTTTACTGGGATTTTTGAGCTCACCCATTTTGACTTTGTATTCCCTAGGTTATACCATGTAGTTTTAGGAGCTCAAAATGATTTAGGATATCATTATATAGAATAAAATAAAGAATATTTACTTTACACTAACTTTTCCATATTATGAACCTAGTATTACAAAGACACTAGGACTCACAATATTTGGGTTGTAATTAATGATTTTTATGTTAAAAATCATATAATAATATGTGTAAAAGGAACGAGTTGCTATATTTAGTATCAGAGAAAAGGTTTAGTTAACCGTTAAAAACTTAGATGAGAAAAATTTAGTGAGAACCCTATAGATATGACTAAGGATAAGAATAAGTATAGAAAAATATCCTATAATCTTTGTTAAGTGTAGAGTGAGTGGTTTCTTAGGAATTACATTTCTGTGTAGATACTACAAGTGGACATGGTTCTAGAACATATATAACTAGGTGTAATAACACCAAAAATTCATGTCAGGATTGACTCAATAATTACCTAGTACACAAAAATGGGCCTTACTGCGCACCTAGTTTGACACTACCAGAGGATATTATTTAGAAATTTACACTTTTTACGAACCATTTTAAAAGAATTTAATAATTTTTTAGGTTAAAAATCCTAATATAAATCATTACCATGGATAACGTAGATTGAAACCTTAGTCCCATAAGTCAGGACATACTTATCATTTTCAAGTTATTCCTTCTAGGATTATAAGTTTCCCTATTGTATTTTAACTCATTCTCATCTTATTTATTTTAATATTTGTAGTTTTTGGAAGGAAATAGGAGAAAAATTCCAACAACCAATGTGACGGGAAATGTAATGATTTAACTAATGAGAGGCATAACCAAATAGAAATAGAAGTTAGATATCTTGTGATCATTACAAATGATCTATCTTGAATTAAAATCAATAACTGGGATATATTTGAATATCCAAACACATAATAGATGATAAGGATGGTGTCTCATGGAAGTTTAATTGTTAAAGATGAAAAAGAAAAGAAGATTCAATTTCCTACATACAAAAAGTATGGGAAGAGGTACCATGGAAAATTATATAAAAGAACTGGAACAAGATTTAGGTGTGGAAAAGGAGGTCACAATGTTGCTAATTATCAAATAAAAATTAAGAGTAATGTTAATAATATGTAGGGAAATAAAGTTTAACCTAAAGCATCGATAACAATTCAATGTCATAAATGTGGGGAACTTGGTCAATATATGAGTCAATTTCCTAATCCAATGATTAATTTCCAAGGGACTATGTTATTATAATCATTTAAGTAGAATTATTGAACGTTTTAGTTTTTGGAACTCAAGAAACATGTTTTTTAAGTATTTTTATCAATGTTATTCTAGTAACAAGAATCATGAAACTTTTAAGGATTGTTCTAAATTATTTTTCTCTATAGATTTTGAAGAATATATTGAATGGTAATAATGACCTATAAATGTGATTTAATGGTATGAAAATATTCTATGGAAAATTCATGATTGAGGAAAATATAATCTTTGAAAGGTTCTTGATGTTGAGGTAATTATATTCAATTAAAATGAGTTTATTTTGAGAAAAATAATGAGTTGGATATACAATATTAGAGGTAAAAAAATTGTTTTGATTTTTTTTATTTTTTAAGATTTTCATCATATTCTTGATAATGTTATAGGATCAAGTAGAATTATGAATATGGTTATCACATATGTATTTCCATATTTTTAGAAAAAGGGTAGCCTGTAAGCTGGGTGACAACCCATCACATCTAGTAACACCGCAAGGCTTAAACCCATAATCGAATGGAAATAAGGGTGTAACACCTACCACTGGACTACATGTTGTAATGGTTAGTATGAAATTGTTTTTTCACAAATATTTTAGAGGATAAATATTAGGTTTAATTTGATTAAAATATTTTAAGATCAAATATTTTTAATGTATTTTGGTTTTGAGGTTATTAATGGAATTTTGTAAAATGTTTTATTAGGATAAGATAAATATATTACATTTAGGATTAACAAAAAGGATTATTTTGGAAGAATTATATTATGTTTTTTGATATATATGTTTAAGGGTATAAGATAACCTTTGAGGTTAAAACCTTCTTTCATGATGAGTTTATTGTGGTTATTTAGGATATATGGTTACTTATTTATGGAATGATCTATGCTATAACTTTGGTATTATTATTGAATTATGAAGATTTATATATTCATATTAATTTTATTTATTATATTACCTTGTTCTGACCATTTATGGTTTTTTTAGTTTCTAAATACAAGAGGAATATGTTTATATTTTTTTGCAGAGTCATGCGATCCATTATATGTTAATTTTAGTGCTTCAAGCATAAAAAACTCATCTAGAATACACATCATTTAAAAAAAATGAGATTGTGGAGAAAAATTATTAAATTATGAAATTATACTCATAATGTATATATATTTCTATATATTATTAATCTATATGGTAAAAGGATTTATCAACATCAGAAAAAGGATCTTAAAATAAAAATGTTATTCATTATTGATAAATCAATGGCCTCCTTTATCTTAAAAATGGTATAATGTTATATCCTAATTGGTGTCTCTCTATAAATTCATATTTTCATTTCCCACAAATTTTCTCCTATGTGTAAACTTAGTTATGTTATGACCTTTGTATTTCCATTTCCCTCTTTTTAAGAGAAAGTTTTACTATCCCTTTTATGATGCGGGTTTTCCACAAATGAATTCTCAAATGTCAAAAAATTGATTACTGAGAACAAGTTCAAATTGTGAGGATAAGATTTATTTAAGGGGATGAAATGTGACACATGATTTTAAAATATGACTATTCTTGATAGCATATTTAACATGCAATAATGAGTTTAAATGAACCGTGACATATTACTAAAATATTATTATTTAATTGTGAACATTTTATTCTAGGTGTCAAATTAGAGGGAATGAATAGTATTAACTAATTTATGAAATGTATATAAAGTTAATACTAAATATAAATTTATTTATATATTCTAATTAACTAGTCACTAAATTTTAAGTAAAATAATTTTATTCATTGAAAATGTATTTTCTTCAAAAAAATGATTCTTACTGCTTTATGTGAGAAAATAATATAATTAATTTTTTAAAATTTTAGAAAATTTATTAGATAAAATGGAAATAATTTTTTAAATAAGAATATATATATTAACTTATGGTGAAATCTTGGGGTTTTTCATAAAATATTACTTTTTAGTGAATAGTGAAAAATACCAATTTTTATAAAATTGTCATTTCTTTTTAATAAATTAAGTAATTTAAAAGTACCATTATTATTTTAATTTTATTTAAAATTAACATAATTTTTATTTAGTTATATTAAATTCAATTAATTACATTTAAATCATATTTATACTAGATTTTTTATAAGTTTATTATTAGGATTAATTTTTTTTAAAACTGTTTTAAAGTGTATAACGTTTCTCCATTATAATTAATTAAAATTTACCCTAATGAGGAATTATGTAAATAAAATTTATATATTATATATATATATATATATAAATATTAACTTAAATTCATTTAATTATTATTACATTTCCTTTAGTTATTATAAGATTATATTATGCATTAGAAAAATGCATTTCTTGAAAAACCATTTTTTTGACACGTTTGTAGGTTTAATTTTAAATTAAATTATGCCACTTCTATGAGTTGAATTTATTAAAATGAATTCAATATTTTTAATAAAAATAATTTATTTTATTTATTAATATCAACATAATTTTTTGACCATAATGAATAGTGAAAACAATAAAAATTAATTAATATAGTTAAGGTAAAAACGGGTTTAACAGGGGTTAAACTAAATCTATAAGGGTTAAAAATGACCAAAAAATTGTCAAATTAATATTTTATGTTCATATTTATACCTTATATTTTATAATGTTCCAATATTGTTCATTTTGGATCGTTGTGTCTTGTGAAAAACATGGGTTTAATTATTTCTTTTCAAAAACTCCAAACGTGTCCTCTCCCCCACTTATAAAAGGCCACCCCTATCCTATCCTTTATAAACATAAAAAACAAAATTTTTCATAAAATAAATTCCAAAATAACTTAATTAATTACCTCCAAAAATCCTATAGGTATTTTTTTATCATAAATCCAACCTAGGAATTATTTTGGTGAAAACATAGTGAAGTTGTCCGGAGAAGAGGTATCATTCTTAACCAAGCATTTTTTTATTTATTATTCAAAATTATTCAAAAATTATTAAAACATGATGATATAATAACCAAATTATATCAAATATACTAATATTTTGTTATGTTAATGAAAATTACCTACATCTATCTCCTCCTCCCTCAAATGGGAAATGAAGTCATTGATCATGTGTATGACGGACTATCGCCTTGCATATCGACGTAATTCATTTTCCATCACCGCTTCTCAAAGAAGGATATGATGATGAATATAGTGTTTACGTATTATATATATGCTTTAATTATACTTATTTATTTATAATATCACATATAACTTCTTATTTTCCATTCCAAAGAGAATGCGACAGAGTCATTCGTGTGTACTACAAACTACCACCTCTTGAAGCGTTGTGATTCATTTTTCACATATGTTTTACATGGAAGGTATTATGGATTAATTTTTATGTTTTTAAATGATATACATGAAATAATAATAATTCTGTAAATTATTCATATCATATAATTTCTTACCTTACCATCCATTGAATGAATGATAACGTGTTCGTGTATATGGAGGACTACCGCTTCGCGAAGTAATGCGATTCATTTTTATTACCAAATAAAATGGATTGAATATGTATAGGTATTTAAAGAAATAATATGATATTTATGATATAATTATTATAATTTATATTTAAAAAAATCATTTACCATCTTTCCATCATGATCGTTAAAAAATGGAAATGTTACTCATGCATACAAATGACCTCTCATCTCCATGATTGTAACATAGTTCATTTTTCGTAACCATATTTCAAGGATAGTTTAAAAGTATAATTTATATCTAAAAATTATAATTTTTATATTATTAATACTCTGAAGATGATTAAATAATAATCTATTTGACTTTAGTCAACTTACCAAAGTGATTTTAGACATATGAGATACTTATCGTTAAAACATCTAATGTGAAATTAATCGGTTAAGTAATTGAATATGACTTGGTAAAAAATAAAATAAAAGGGAAAATAAACTATAAAAATGTTATTAATAAATTAAATAATTAATGTAACTTTATTTTTCTGGAATATAAGTAACATACATGATGAGTAAGGTTCTAGGTAAGTATTTCATCTCAAAACTTCTTTCTTTGAGACACATATTCTTTTATGAACCTTGTTCACTTTATTTGGTGTATATACTACCCCATTAAATATTATGTCAAGAATCCTTTATAATTAATGGTATTTTATGTTAAAATTAATCTCCTTCATTCATGGGTGTTATGATTAAAAAATTACCAAAGTGGTAAGGGTTTATGTTCTACTCTCATTTTAATCAGGATCATTGATGCTTGAATTTAAATTATTGGAAATTATTTGATCATTGCCTAAAAAATCCCATAAATTTTATTTATAATTTGTTTATTTATGGAATTTTTAATTAATAGTACCATTTTTATTTCTCTTTTACTTAAAAATATTGATTTTTTAATGAAAATCAGCTTTATTTATCTCTTCGTCCAAAAACACTTTCTATTACATGTCGATGTTACATATAAAGTGTTAAAAAAAGTTTTTTATATTATTATATGATTGTTTAAATTCCTTTTTACCTTGTTTATTTTTTTTAAAAAATTATTTAAATGTAATGTTCTTATCATTTTCTAAATGAGGTACTTCTTGAATTTTTACTGAAAATGTGAAAGGAATCTTTATTTTAACATGCATGGAATGAATATTATTATCCATCATAAAGTCCATTATTTTCCTTTAATATTAATTTATAATTTTCCAAGGATATTTTACAATAAAATTTTTTCCATAATATTTTACGAATTTTAGTTTTTCAAAAGTGATTTCCAAAGTAGAATGTTTATTTTCCTCAAGAATGTTTTTAATATTTTTGAAATTATTTATATTCATCAATGAAAACTACCTTTAATTTTATGTAATGATTCTAAATTATTTATATATTTATATCACATATATACATAGATTATTCTACCTTCCTTTTATGGGGTGATACATGAATTATAATCATTTTCGAAATACCTTCATTATAAAATTTCCTTTGATTATGATATAAAGAAAGATTATGCAACCCATTTTATTTCCTGGATAATTCTTATGTTATTTATTATGATTGATTTAATTTATATGGAACACATAGATCATGAAAATTTTATGATGGTTGTGCCCGTATAGTTATCCAATTTATTGGGTAAAAATTTATTCTCATGAGGCATCATGTATGGGATTAGGGAGTAAACCTAATCCATTATGGTAATTTGTCCAGTATGTGATATTTTCTAAGAAGTTATCCTTGACTCATGTTTAAGTGATATTTTGTATTCCTAAAACATTTATTATGATTTCATAATATTATGATACCATGTTATTTATGTTTTTTTTTCATGAGATTACTCATGCACCTTCTATTTTATGATAACATGTTATACCACTACTACAAAAACAGGAAAGGGAAGCGCCACCTTTTATCAACGCTAAGAAAAAAGTGCTGATAAATCAACCCTTTATAAGCGCTAAAATTATAGGGCTGATAAAGGTATTCTTTATCAGTTCTAGAAAAGAGATGATAAAGGGAGCCTTTATCAGCACTAAAATTTTAGCGCTTATAAAGTGTGCGCTTTATAAGTGCAAAAAAAGAGCTGATAAAGAATGCCTTTATGAGCACTAAAAAAGAACTAATAAAGGCTTCCTTTATCAATGCTAAAATTTTGGAACTGATAAAGGAAGTCTTTATCAGCACTTTTTTAGCACTGATAAAACCACATTCCCATATTTTATAAAATAGGGTGCACAATATACTCTGTTTATCGCGCCCTCAAGCTCTAGTGGTACTGTACCCCTACGACAACTCCCCTCCCCTGATCTTCTATTTTCCAGACCTCCGCCACTATCCCTAATCCTTATCCTCCCCCTCAAAAACCTTACGTGGATCTTCCTCCCCACAAACCCTACTTCTCCTCCTCCCCGCTGGACCCTACTCCTCGCGAACCCTACTCCTCTATTTCTCAATGGTTGGCGGCTCCTCCCGTGCACCTCCCCCTCTGGCGGTCGCGCCTTCCCCTCCCAATGTAGCACAGAGGGCTCCCTGAGTGCTCAACACTTCTTCTATCCCTCCATCGCGGGTTCAATCTACTCTAGGTAAGTCTCCCACTTCTCCTTTTAGGTTTATTTTTGGTAATTTATCTCCCTGATCTACATGTGTTCATCATTTTAATTATCATTTGGCCAATGATTCAATCAATAATTGGTGAATGGTCATTGCACATTCCATAGTTGGAATCACAGATCACTCCATGTGAAAATGAGACATGGGCAGTGCTAGTCTTTTTTAGACACACCGTATACCCCCAGGGACACACCATGTCCTCCTTTGAGGATAATTTTGAGCTCTATTTCCTTTTATTTCAGATTTGTTATGAGATTTTTGCACTTCAATGGACTAGTATTGGTGGATTGTGTTCCCTTGGTCTATTCCTATGAGGGCTTGATGCAGCTTCATGCTCATAAATAATGTATTATTTAAAGAAATAACTGATATATTAAAATCATGCTTAAGCCTATTATAAAAATTACCTCGGTAGAGTCTCCATTATAGGGCATCAAACTTTGTCTCCAGATCATCAATGATGTAGTCTTCAAAGAAATAGGTTATCTTGTCCCATGTTTGTATAAACTCTTCCACTCCAATTACCCTTTTATTGAAGCCACATGTCAAAAGGTAGTTTTTCTTTTCAATTCCATGAAAACTATTCTTCATTGAGTTATACTTGCATCATTTTCTCATCCCTCCCATTGATATCCTCATGGGTATCATTGAATAAAATTTCCTCCACTGCCATTTCTTCATAGGAATTGGAGATGATCTCCCATACATACCTTTTTAAGCATCCATATTATCAACTTCTTTGACCATTCCATTAGGAACCACATGTTACTAGATTATATAAACCCGCATTCCATCATGTTTTTAGGTTCATTGGAAACACCACAATCCATGTTATGATTTTTACTGAGAGAAATTGAATTGATTTCCTTCTCCTGAGATGTCAATTCACTATCCATCACCTATTACTATTTGATGGACCTTGTTTCCATATGTTTAGGTAGATATGAATAGTCCTTGAGACCATTACATATTTCCCTCAACCATAGGAAACACCCTGTATCTCATTTACCCTTCCACCCCTTATTCCTCCTAGGGTTATGTTATCCCTTTTCATTTTCTCAATCATTTTCCCACCAAATTATGTCTTAAAGTATCATCATTATATTCTATCAAATGTGAACATTTATTATTATATGGATTTTTATTCTATTAATGATTCTGGATACCCTTCCAACATGGGGATCATCCTCTTCCACCTAATTTGAACCTTTGATGACTAAATTTTCAAATCCATTTCTGATGAGGATGGAAGGGATGGTCATTAATGACCTTAACTTACTTTCTACAAGAAACCAGTACCTATTCCCACCATTGGTTGGGTAGGATGATGATTGTTTCTATCCTTCTTCTTTTATCCATCCTTTAACTCCATTTATTGTAACCAAAGCTACCTCATTTGCAACCTCTAATGATTTTTTGATTGAAACTCCACATTACCTGTTATGAAAACCCCCTTCTCATCACTTCATAATCTTCCATTGATGTTAATAAAATTATAATAAGTAGGTAAAATGTGAGCCTCCTTCTGGTTTGTTATTTCCTTTACTATCCCACAAAAAAGGATGATCAGCAGTAAGTCCATCAATCAAATTCCCATCTAGATCCCCACCCTCCTCTATTCCATTGCACCAAACATCAGAGTAGTTACTTCAATCCATTCACACTGAAACTATAATTTATTCATTATGTGTTGCACCAGTCCCAGAAAACCCTTCTTTTTCACTGCTTTACATACCTTCAAACAACATCTGAAAACCATTCAATCTCCCCCATCTACACACTAACAATAAGTTCCCCAATTTTATTATAGAATAATGGAAATTGAACCATGAATCGAACACCACTTACTACTTACAATGAAATTATTCTCCAGAAAACCCAAATGAACACACCTAGACATATTGAAAAATCCACATCAACATAGATTCATTGAGAAATAGGATGTAAAAAAAATCTATTTCTACTATATAGGAAAATATAATGACCAAAAAGTTTTGAAAATATTCATTGAATTGAACTATTTTGAAATGAAAATTTGATTTATATATATCTCACACAAATAGACATCATGGATGAATACTGCTTCATGTGAAATTATTAAGTCCACCAGAAAAAATGTAGAACCAAAATTCATTGTAGATATGGGGAGTTCTAGACCAAGCCATCACCAAATCACACACCAATGTGAACCTTACAATGATGTGTCTATTTCTGAGGATACCCACTATTTCTTGATCATGAAAACCCCAAGATCTGATAATTCATCCATCAAAAAAATCCATCACTATATAATGATTCTTGAGTCATGAATTTAGAATCAAATTCACTAGAGATGAGGCATTTGAGAACTCTGAGAATGAGATCAAAATATATGGGTATCCTTAAAAAAACTAGTAATTTAGTGCTGAGAAAGATATGAGGTAATGTAGGTAATCAGTCACAGTTTGGGGGAATTCAACATGTAATAATAAGATTTGGATGGCTATATTAGTGTTCTATGATTATGCCTATGGTTTGAGTTGATATCATAATCTTTTAAGGTAGTGATCTACTGGGATATAGGGTTAGCAGCACCCACCCACAGTAGGTGTGTGATGCAAGTCTCATCTTAGGAGGCACTGTCATTCATAGGTACCTCAAGGATATCCCATTTCTTCAAGGAATTTAATATGATTGTGATGGGTATAGACATATCACATTGTATTTTCTTAACATTTATGCTATAATCAGAGAGGCAGTCGACGAATAGCCAAAGCATATGAAGGAACTAGAGAAAGGAGGTATGTACAACATTAAAGTGAAGGAGGAGATTAGAGAGCAACATGATATGGATGAAACTTTGGTTTGATTCTACTAATACTTCACCTAAGTATACAACTCCTATATTAGGAAGTTAGTGGTTAGAATCTTGGATAGTTATAGTCACTAGAGTCTTTTTACCAGGAGGATCCAGGAGTGTTTGGAGGTACGATCTATGTTCGTTATACTTTTATTGTAGTACTATTAGAAATAGGTATAAAAAACTATTTTTCCAATTTTTTTCTATTATTTTATAGGTATATGGTAGGCTTTGGTAGATCCCCATGTTAGTGAGGGAGAGTTATTTTATATCCTTTAGATGTTTATGATAGAATTTATGTTCACTAATATTAATTTTCTATTTCTCATGTTAATTTGGGTAACAAAACCTATGATATTCCATAGTAATTTTGGAAAAACCTAGGTTATTTGTCTCCCCCGAAAACCCCTTTGTGTTTGGAAATGTATTGACTATATTAGTTTTCTCATCAAAATTGTATCCTTGTTTTTATTTTATTTTATTTTGGTCACTAGTTTTGGGATGTTTGATGTGATTATTTTATTATAAATGATGTGGCTGGTAGGGGTGATTAAAAGGATGATTAATGTTTTTCTTCAAGGGTGGTGGGTGCTAGAACTATTTGTAAGGGGGTTGGAAAGTGTGTTGATTTTGATGGGGGGTCTATCCTGGTTCTGTTGATTTATAAATCTTTATTGGAAATGGTTAGGCTCTACTAATCTCTATTTTTATAAGGAAGTGGTTCTATTATACTATATTTGGAAGTCTTGTTTTGTGTATTTTAATCATAAATACTAATATTTGAGATTAAAATAGGATGGAGATGAATAAAGATTAGATGGATGCTAGTTGTTTGACAATAGAGTATGAGAACGGAGTGAAAGAGTTCATCAAGTTTACAAAGGATCACACAAAGGATCTTTCTCAAATCCTTTGTCCGTGTTTACATTGTTTTTATTATAGACTAATTACTCTATAAGAGTTGTAAGGACATTTGATATGTCACAGAATAGATCAGAGTTATAAATGTTGGAATAAACATGAAGAAAAAGAGAATGTAGCTACTGGATGGGATAAAATGGCGTTTTATGGATCATTAGATATGAATACAAATATGGATAATGAAGAATACCGTATGGAGGATGTGATTATAGATGTCAATGATGATGAAGATATTATTGAGGAAATTATAAGGATAGTTGAAGATGAACTCCGTGATTGCCCAAAATTGTTTGAGAAGTTAAAGAGTTGTGAAAAGACGCCATTGTGTGCTGGTTGCACTAAATATACAGCATTTTTAGCTGTACTAAAGTTTTATAAATTGAAATCAGGCAACAGATGGAGTGATTCCAGTTTTACAAAACTAATTTCTCTATTGAATGACATGCTCCTGGAATATAATGATCTCCCAAGCCGAACATATGAAGCTAAACAAATGCTATGCTTGATGGGTATGATTTCTAAAAGAATACATGCCTTCCCAAAAGACTGTATATTTTTTTTGAAAGGAGAAAAAATCACTTACAAAATTCCCAAAGTGTGGTGCTTCTCGATACAAGAAAGATGAATCCAATCCTACAAAAGTTGTATGGTACTTTCCAATCATTCCAATTTTTAGGCATCTATATGGAAGTGAATAAACTACCAGACAATTGTCGTGGCATGCAGATAAAAGAAATAAAGATGGAAAATTACATCACCCGACTTACTCTCCTCAATGGAAGAGAATTGATCATGAGTATCTTGAATTTGTAAAAGAGCCGAGAAATCTTCGTCTTGTGTTATCTACAGATGGAGTGAATCCTTTTGGTTTTCACACCAGCACTCACAGTACATGGCCTGTTATGTTGGTAAATTATAACTTTCCACCCTGGTTATGCATGAAGCATAAATTCATAATGTTATCTATTCTTATATCAGGACCAGAACAACCAAGTAACGATATTGATGTTTATTTGGATCCTTTGATCGAGGATTTGGAGTTATTGTGGGATTTAGGTGTTATGTTGTATGATGCTTTTAAAAGTGAATACTTCACATTGAGAGTGATGTTGTATGGGATGATAAATTATTTCCCTTCTTATGGAAATTTTTTAGGCTATAACATTAAATTAACTCTAGGGTGTCCCTGTGTGCGAAGAAGATATAGAATCAATTAGGTTGAAACATTCATTGAAATTTGTGATTCTAGTACACTATAGATTTCTACCTCATTGGCATAAGTACCGATATTGGACAACATCATTCAATGGAAGTTCAGAACAATGCACATCACTGTCTCCACTAACATGTGATTAGCTGTTTGAGAAAGTAAAATATGTGAACACTGTTTTTGGTAAACCATTTTTGAAAAACCTTATGAAAATCGGTTTGAAAAAGAGATCAGTTTTTTTTGAATTACCATACTAGAATTGTTTGTACGTCAGACATTTTCTTGATGTGATTTATGTGCAAAAATATGTATGTGATAGTGTTATAAAAATGTTTCTAAATGCCCCTTTCAAAAAAAAAGGATGGAATTAAGGCAAGGTTGGACATAGTGGACATGGGAATACGACAAGAGTTGGCTCCCATGAAGGGTGAAAATCGAATGTTTCTTCCTCTAGCTACTTACACTCTTTCTAGGGAAGAGAGATATCATTTTTCAACTTCTTAAATGATGTAAAGGTTCCAGAGGGGTATTCATCAAATACCAAGAACATTGTGTCAATGATTGATTTGAAGTTAAAAGGTTTGAAATCACATGAATACCATGTTTTGATGCAAGATTTAATTCTTATAGCTTTATGTTGCATTTTTCCCAAGAATGTTCATCATAAGTTAACCAAACTTGTTTCTTTTTCAAATATATATGTAGAAAAGTTTTAGACCTGGTGAAATTGCCAACTATGGAAAGAGAAATTTTCATCATATTATGTGAATTAGAAATATTTTTCCCGCCAACATTATTTGATATGATGGTTAATTTGATGATTCACTTGGTGAGAGATATTCGACTTTGTGGTCCTATTCAATATAGATGGATGTACCCTATTGAAGAATATATGAAGATTTTGAAAGGGTATGTCAAAAATTGAATTCGGCCAGAGGGTTGTATAGTGGAGCAATATATTTTTGAGGAAGCCATTGAATTATGTACCAAATAACTATATGATGTGGAAAGAATTGGTCTCCCAAAATCTCATCACACTGGATACATTAAGGGTGAGGGAATTTATGGAAGAGATGTTGTGACAATCGATATTACAGATTAGGAGCAGGCCCAAAGTGTCTCTTTTTTTAAAATGGACAGAATTTTAAGTGAAAACAACAACTGATGTACAAAAATCCAACCAAACACATTCTAATTGTGTTTATACTTTAGTAAAATGAGCCATGGGTAATTTTTGATGTGTAAGAGTCAACCCTACCTCAATCCGAGGCACGGTGTGACCGGTATCACTAAAAGTGTCTCTCTTTTGTTTATAATGGACATAATTTTAAGTGAAAACAACAACTGACATACAGAAATCCAAACAAATGCATTTGGATTGTTTTGATACTTTAGAAGAATGATCCATGGGTCATTTGTGACATGTAAAAGTCAATCTCGACTCAATCCGAGGCATGGTGTGGAGAGTATCACTCAAAGTGTTTCTCTTTTGTTTAAAATGGACAGAATTTTAAGTGAAAACAACAGATGACGTACGAAAATCTGACCAAACACATTCAGATTGTGTTGATACATTAGGAGAATGATCCATGGGTCATTTTTGATGTGTATGAGTCAACCCCGCCTCAATCAGAGGCACAGTGTGGCCGATATCACTCAAAGTCTCTCTTTTGTTTAAAATGGACAGAATTTTAAGTGAAAACAACAACTAACGTAGGGAAATCTGACCAAATGCATTCGGATTGTGTTGATACTTTAGGAGAATGATCCATGGGTCATTTTTGAGGTCTATGAGTCAACCCTGCCTCAATCCGAGGCACGGTGTGGCCATTATAACTCAAAGTGTATCTCTTTTGTTTAAAATGGAAAGAATCTTAAGTGAAAACAACAACTAATGTACAGAAATCCAACCAAACACATTATTATTGTGTTGATACTTTAGGAGAACAATACATGGGTCATTTTTGACATGTATGAGTCAACCCCGCCTCAATATGAGGCACGGTGTGGCCGATATCACTCAAAGTGTCTCTCTTTTGTTTAAAATGGACATAATCTTAAGTGAAAACAACAACGGATGTACGTAAATCCCCCTTCCTACCATACTCATCAAAAGCATTCATTTTTCCTAAAGACACACATACTATTGAAATAAAAACTATTCCAGAACCATTTTAAAAATACCAATGATCTTAAAATCCATGAAATTCATTCCATTAAAACCATTAAAGCCACCACCCCTTGGACACCACCCCACCCCCCGGACACAACCCCACCCCCTGAACACCCCCATGGACAGCCCCCCCACCACCCTGGATATCCCACCACCCCCCTGGACACCCAACAACCCCCTAGATGATCCCCACCCCTGGACGCCCCCACTCCTCCTAGTCACCACCCCACCACCTGGACACCCCCAACCCCTAGACACCCCCACCCCCAAGGACAACCACCCCCCTGGACACCACCCCACCCCCCTTGGACAACCCAACCAACCCCCTGGACCGCCCCCACCCCTGGACACCCCCACCCCTCTAGACATACCCACCCCTAGACACCCCCACCCCATGGAAAGCCCCCCAACCCCCTGGACATCACCCCACCCCTGGACACCGCACCCATGGATAGCCCCCCCACCCCCTGGACACCCACCAACCCCCCTGGAAAGACCCCACCCCCTGGACAGCCCCCCACCAGTCCTAGGCACCACACCACCACCTGTACCCCCCACCTCCCTGGACTCCCCCACCCCCACGGACAACCAACCCCTAGACACCACCCCACACCCTTGGACAACCCCACCAACCCCCTAGACCGCCCCACCCCCTGGACACCACCCCACCCCCTGGATACCACCCCACCCCCTGGACACCCCCACCCCCTGGACCCCCACCCCCTGGACACCCCCACCCCCTGGACACCCCCATGGACAACCCCTCTGGACAGCCCCCACCCCCCTGGACACCCACTAACCCCCTGGGCACCCCACCCCTGGACACCCCCACCCCTCCTATACACCACCCCACCACCTGGACACCCCCACCCCCTTGGACACCCCAACCCCCATGGACAGCCACCCACACCCCTCTGGACACCACCCCACCCCCCTTGGACAACCCCACCAACCTCCTAGACCCCCACACCCTGGACCCCCCACCCCTCTGGACACCCCCACCACTAGAAATCCCCCCAACCCCCTGGACACCACCCCACCCCCTGGACACCCCCATGGATAGCCCCCCAACCACCATAGACATCCCCATCTCCTGGAAGACCCCCACCCCCTGGATGGACCCCCACCCCTGGACGCCCCACCCCTCCTAGACACCAACCCACCACCTGGACACCCCCACCCCTAGACACCCTCACCCCCATGGACAGCCCCTACCACCCCCTGGACACCACCCCGCCTCCCTTGGACATCCCCCAACCTCCTGGAACACCCCACTGGACACCCCTATCCCCCCGGACACCCCCATCCCCCCGAACACCCCACCCCCGAACACCCCCTACCCCCCTTGGACAGCCACCCCAAACCCCTGAACAGCCCCCAACCCCCTGAATTCTTAATTGAAATATTTATGTATTTAATTAACTTATGAATTATGTTTTAATTCTGTATTAGTATATTTGTTGTATGGGTATACTTTCTGTAATTACCTTATGAATTATGTGTTAATTTTGTATTGGTATACTTGTTGATATGCTGATTTTTTTACAGGTATTGTTTGGGTGTGTTGCTGCAAAATTTTATGTTACAAAAGGTAGGGAATTTATCAGTGATTTTTTAGCACTGATATAGTCTACCTTTATCAGCTCTTTTTTATCACTGATAAAGGGGACCCCCCCTTTATTAGTGCTGAGATTTACAACACTTTTTAGCACTGTTAGAGCCCGTTTTGAGCACTGATAAAGCTCATTTTTGTAGTAGTGTACCTTTAACTCACATTTTATTCTTCCTTATGATGTTTATTTTCTTACTATGATTTTTAGATCACCACTTTTATCAATGTATTCCCTAGATTATCCCATGAATATTTTGTAACTTGAAATTATTTATGAGCTCATTATGGGGAATAAAATAAAGAAGTTTTATTTTACCCTCATTTTTCTATATTATGAACTTAATATTCAAAATACATTTGGAATCATGATCTCTGGGTTGTAATTAATGGATGTTTATGTTAAAAATCATGTAATAATATGTATAAAAGGCATGGGTTTCTATAGGTTAGTCAATGTAACTTTCAGAGTTGGGGGGATTCTACCTTCACCGCCAGCTAGAAAATGGGGTTTCTACAAATTAGGGAGCCTTTAACCTTGGCACGGGCTGGTCGGTGGCCTGCACCAGCTAGCTAGTGCAACCTACACAATATCAATTTAAACAAGAGTATTTTAATATTCATTTAAATTACTTCTAAGGTTATTAAAAATTTATTCCTTATACTTTAAACATAATAAGATATATTTACAAGCCTTCAACAAGTTCGACAAGTTTCCTCTAAATCAACCTTAAAAACTTTATTTTATTCATTATTGATATAAATTAAAGTCAAATTTAGGATTATGAAAATCACTCAAATAAAAAAATTGGATAATAAATAGAGTATTTATGATCAAGAAAACACCATGATATATATATAGGAACAAAAGTCTCCCCCTTTTTGATTATTAAAAACACTTAACAAAAAAAGATACAATCTGATTAAATAAAGAGTTAAAGATATATAAAAGTAATTCAATATTTTAGAGATCAAGATATTAAATATTATAAAGACTTAAATGAAATTCAAAATGAACAAGAGTTAAAAAAATTCTCTATAAAAAGCAAGAAACATCTCCCCCTTAGGAAAAAACACATTCTCCACCCTTTGACCTAAAAATATCTCCCAATAACAAAAAAAAAACCTCTCCCCCTTTGTGATTATCAAAAAGTAAACAAGGAAGGGAAAAGTTAAGAATAAAGTAAGAAGAAATTTTCACATAAGGTAAAAAAATTATAACATGCAATACTTACTCCTCCTAATGATTACAATAATTCAAAAAACTGAGAAAAGAGAATAGGCATGTTAAAAAAAGGAAATCATAAGATAAAAATAGGTAATGCACATGAGATGGATCAAACATAAAACACTTAATAACACATAATCTCAATTATAATGTAAAGATAAGAGTTAATATCAAGATTTTAAAATGACAAAATATTTTGAAAAATAAATTTTAGAAATAAATTTTAAATGGAAACAGTTAAAGGAAAAGATTTAATTTTAAAAGAAGTTTAAAAGAAAGAAGAAAATAAATAAAAAGAAATTTTGAAAAAGATAAGAACAAGATTTTTGAAAAGGATGAGAAAATAATTTTTAAAAAGAAAAAACTTTTTCCCCATTTAATTATAAGAAAACCTAAACATGAGAGAGATATAGAGATAAGAGAGATCATTAATATTAAGTTCAAGATGAAAATAAAAATTAAATTATCAAAAAACATACCATGTAGATTAAGGTTTTTGTCTAAATTTATTCTTAAAGTAAAGAGCTAGGATTCCCCTTAGTTAGAGCATTTAAAAAAGAGATTAGGAGGAAAAAAATATATCAATTATTTCAATATTTGAAATAACATTTTGATTAAGAATCCACTATATGATACATCAATGATGCTCAGTGGTGAGATCTATAAAAATTTAAATGGGAAGTTTCTTTTGGAACCCTTTATGGTTCAATCATATTCACTAATAATCATTGGGATTGTGAAACAATATTGGTTCCACTAAGATTGGATAATAATGATATGGGAATCCAAAATTTTTTATAATGAGAATTTATTTTAGAAATATGAGAAGAATTATGAATTGATTTAGGACTTCCATATCTATCTTTTTTCAAATTTCATTCAAAAATTAAATTCCCATATTTTCGACAATATTTTTAAGAATTTATTTTGATAAACACCTTTCAAAAAAATATTATTTTTCAAAGAGATTGAATTATTAAAAAAACTATGATTATTTCTTTTAAAACATTTAGAACCAAGAGACATGTTAATATTGTTTTCACCTTGAGTAAATTTATAAAGAGAGATTATTTAGATTATGGATTTCAAATTTGAAAACTTCATCATCTAGTTGATTTTTCAATCTCAAAAACAAATAATAACTTTCTTTCAATAGAATATATTTTTCATTATAAAACTATTTCTTCTCATTAAGAACATGTTTTTATTTCTTAGTGTGTTTTTTATATTTTGAAATCAGTTATTTACAAAAAATCAATTGTATTTTCTTGAAAAGAAGATAAAGAAGAAAGGGATAAATGATTTGTAGAAGAGGAATGAGAAGTAGAATGGGAAATTAGAGAACTAACCTCATCACCTAATTCAATATGTTCCTTTATAAATTTTGGACTTGATTTGTGTGATTAATATATTGAAAGATAATGATCTCTAACACTCCATGTTGAGACTTTTAGAGCCTTATTACCTTTATTCTTGTCTTTAAACTTTTTGATAAGGGATAATATGGCTTGATGTGACCCTATTTTTTGCAACTGATGCAAGTTACACTCGACAATTCTATTTTATTTTACTTTTTGGAATTATGGATATATTTATTATCATTGTTAATTTTGTTCAATATCTTCACCCATCATTCAATATTGAATTCATTTTTAGAGTCACTTTTAGAAGAATCATCATCATTGTTTTCTTTAAAAAAATTTCTCACTTGGATTCTATATATTTATTCTATTATTTATTAGATTATATATTCATAATTATTTTATATGTCATAAGGATAATGATTAGTTATTTGAGAAACATGTTTTTTAATGTCTTTTTCTTATTGTATATCCACAACCTTTGCAGCCTTGGATCTTGGTAAATCCCATAGAATTTTCTCTACTAATATTTTTGTAAATAAGTCATTACCAAGAGACTTTTGGACATTGAAAATATCATTGAATCATATAAAAATATCAGTGATAGATTCATTTTAATTCATTATAAATCTATCAAAGTCTTTTATTAACAAATCTAATCTAGTTTCTTTGAAATTATTCATGCCTTCGTGTGTGATTTCCAAGAGTATCCAAATTTCAAGAGCAGTTTTCCAAGAAGATATATGATTAAAATAATTTTGGTCTAAAACTCAATTAAAGGCCTTAATTTATTTACCATTTAATTAAAATGATGAAATATCTTGATGATTTCATTTATCTTCAGGTTTAGTTATAGGGGTATATACATGTATAACAATTTTCTAAATGGGATATCCAATGTTTCTATGGAAAATAGGTATGATATTTTCCCAATAAAAAATAATTTGAACCATCAAATAAAGTACCATGAGTATAAAAGGTAGACTCTATTTTAATATTATACATTGAAATAGATAATGATTTTGAAATTCATTTTTTTTTAAAATTATAGGATTTTGAATTAAATAAAAAATATCCTTTGATTCCAACTGTTGATCAGTGTAAGGTAAAATCCCAAGAGGGGATGAATTTAATTTTTTTAAAAATAAAGTGATAAACATAGATATAAATTTCAAAATAAAAATATTTTGATATGATGAAATGATAAAGTGGTAAATTAGATCTTTATTATAGATAATATCAAGGTTAATTAAGTGATTAAGCATGGTGGAAATGAGGCTGTATCAAATTTATGAAGTTTATGTGTATCAAGGTAAGATGATGTTATTAATAAAAGTAAAGAGAAGAAAAATAATATATGATAAGGATTTTATCAATAAGATACAATTTTTCCCTATGTCTCCACCCCTAAATTAAGGAGTTATTTCTTATTAAGTCCTTCCCTTGGTTTTAACTGAAACTCAAGAACCAGATTCCCATTGTTTTAATGAAGTAACAAGAACCACTTACTTTGGTTTTAATAGAAAACCAAGAACTAAATCATCCATTTCCATTTAATAAATGTGATAAGAAACCTACTAATGAAGATACCTCACTTCGTCGTTTGTGAGCACAAGCCCCTCACATTGCGGCTGTGATCACCTCGAGAAGATGAGGTAAGAATAGAGTGATTTGTTTAGAGCATATCATTTATAAATCTAGTATTATATCTATCTATAAATATGGTTACAAATTGCGTGAGAGAGTGAAAAAAATCATTGAGAGCCTTTAGGATTTATAAATAAAGGTTGGATCTTTGATAGGAGGGAATTGAGAAAGATAGAGATTCAACATTGATTCAATCAAGAAGATGTGGAACAAGTTTGTTATTGAATCCCAACCTCTTTGATCATCTATCTATAGGATTTAATACATAAAGGAACATTCTAGAATTTGTTAAATTCATTGAGGCTAATGAATACTACCATAATGGTCTTTTTGAATGTATTAAATACCATCTTAATGAACCTATCTCAATGCCACCAGATACCCGGTAGCCTCCATAGGGTAGTTAGTAGACCACCTGGACATTACTATTTCTATAAATCCCCTGCTGTCTGGTAGATTATCCTCCTTCGAGTAGTTAGTGGCACTCATGGTGTTGGGTATGCTTCTCCCTTCACCACCAGTTGGACAATGGGACTCCGCTGGCAAGAAGGTGTAGCCTGCACAACTTCACCTTCAATAAGGGGATTCTCCTCTTACTTAAAAAATTATTTCTAATTTTATTAAAAATTGATTCCATGGACTTTAAACATAATAAGAAATATTTTGAAGTCTTCAACAAGATCAACTAGTCCCCTTAAAATTGACTTTAAAAACTCCATTAAAACCATTATTATTATGAATTAAAGTCAAACTAAGGAGAATGAAAATCAATCAAATGAAAACATTAGATACACCAGAGAGTGTTTTTGATCTTGAGAGAACCATGAGAGAGATAGTGAGGTATAACATAATTTTGAATTCAGACTCGATAATAATTTCACAATGTATTCTCAAGTTCATATTCAAGGCTACTTTCATAATGTAATCTCAAGTTCAGACTCAAGACTACTTTCACAACGTATTGTCAAGTAACTATTTAAAAAAACAAAGATGTAATATTTTAAAAAATTGATATGTATCATTTATACTTTTCCCAAAAATCAAGTAAATTTAAAAATTCCAAAAATATATAAGATTCATATAAAATTAATTTAATTCAATATAAACCTTCCCAAACCCAAAAATTATGAGAAACCATCAACGAACTCCCTCAACACACAATATATTATAAATGAACATCTTGAGAAAATCAAGTACCTAACATAAAATCATAATAAATTTTAATTTTTTTAAATATAAATTAATTTAAATAATAATATATATATATATAATTTAAATTTAATTTTTTGTGATTTTAAACATTATAAATTATAAATGTATGTTTTCATTAAATTCTAAAATGTGATATATATAGACACACTTATATAAATTTAAAATCAAAATTTTAAAATATAATTGTATTATATAATAATAGCGAAAATTACAAAATCATAATAAATTTAAATTTTAGATGAAAATTTAATTAACATGCATGTGTTTCTCTCTCTTTATGTAATTCATATATTCAATATTAAATTTGATCTAGATATATTTAAAACAAAAATTTAAGAATTTGAATTTATTTTTAATATAAATTCATATATATAATTTATGTTTCTTGAAATCATAATTAATTAACATTTTAAAAATAAAATAAAATTTAAATAATATATGTGTATGTGTGTGTGTAGATATTACTATATAAATTTATAACTGAAAATATAATAACATTATATATTAATAGTATTATATATTATTAAAAATAATATCACACACACATATAAATTCAAAAACACACACACAAAAAGATATAATTATAATTATAATTGTAATTAATTTATGTATAAGGGATTACAAGAAACCAACCAAGACACACTGTGTTACATGTTGGAAAGATGCATCTCCCCCTTAGAAGAACTCTTGCATCATGTTGGCCTCTAACAAATAATGGAAAAGAACCCCCATCTCACATTAGAGATCTGTATGTGAATAGGGTCAAATGGTAAGTTCCAACACTCATCTCTCTGGCCAAATACAATCATATTGTGTTGATACTTTAGGAGAATTATCCATGGGTCATTTTTGACGTGTATGAGTCAAACCCACCACAATCAAAGGCACGGTGTGGCCGGTATCACTCAAAGTCTCTCTTTTGTTTAAAATGGACAGAATTTTAAGTGAAAACAACAACTGACGTAGGGAAATCCGACCAAATGCATTCGGATTGTGTTTATACTTTAGGAGAATGATCCATGGGTCATTTGTGATGTCTATGAGTCAACCCTGCCTCAATCCGAGGCACGGTGTGGCCAATATAACTCAAAGTGTCTCTCTTTTGTTTAAAATGGATAGAATCTTAAGTGAAAACAACAACTAATGTACATAAATCCAACCAAACACATTCGTATTGTGTTGATACTTTAGGAGAATGATACATGGGTCATTTTTGACATGTATGAGTCAACCCCGCCTCAATATGAGGAACGGTGTGGCCGATATCACTCAAAGTGTCTCTCTTTTGTTTAAAATGGACATAATCTTAAGTGAAAACAACAACTGATGTACGTAAATCCCCCTTCCTACCATACTCATTAAAAGCATTCATTTTTCCTAAAGACACACATAATATTGAAATAAACACTATTCCAAAACCATTTAAAAAATACCAATGATCTTAAAATCCATGAAATTCATTCCATTAAAACCATTAAATCCCCCACCCCTTGGACACCACCCCACCCCCCCCCCCCCCCGAACACCACCCCCCCCCCCTGAACACCCCCATGGACAGCCCCCCCCACTACCCTAGATAGCCCCCCACCCCCCTGGACACCCACCAACCCCCTAGATGACCCCCACCCCTAGACGCCCCCACCCCTCCTAGTCACCAGCCCACCACCTGGACACCCCCAAACCCTAGACACCCCCACCCCCATGGACAACCACCCCCCTGGACACCACCCCACCCCCCTTGGACAACCCAACCAACCCCCTGGACCGCCCCACCCCCTGGACACCCCCACCCCTCTAGACATACCCACCCCCTAGATACCCCCACCCCCTGGAAAGCCCCCCAACCCCCTGGACATCACCCCACCCCCTGGACACCGCACCCATGGATAGGCCCCCCACCCCCTGGACACCCACCAACCCCCCTGGATAGACTCCACCCCCTGGACAACCCCCCACCAGTCCTAGGAACCACACCACCACCTGGACCCCCCACCTCCCTGGACTCCCCCACCCCCACAGACAACCACCCCCTAGACACCACCCCACACCCTTGGACAACCCCACCAACCCCCTAGACCGCCCCACCCCCTGGACACCACCCCACCCCCTGGACACCACCCCACCCCCTGGACACCCCCATGGACAACCCCCCCTGGACAGCCCCCACCCCCCTGGACACCCACTAACCCCCTGGGCACCCCAACCCCCTGGACACCCCCACCCCTCCTATACACCACCCCACCACCTGGACACCCCCACCCCCTTGGACACCCCAAC
Organism: Viscum album; assembly: GCA_963277665.1. NCBI lineage: Eukaryota > Viridiplantae > Streptophyta > Magnoliopsida > Santalales > Viscaceae > Viscum > Viscum album. Next base: position 929,253,036 of record OY728127.1, read on the forward strand.
CCCCATGGATAGCCACCCACACCCCCCCTGGACACCACCCCACCCCCCTTGGACAACCCCACCAACCCCCTAGACCCCACCCCCTGGACACCCCACCCCTCTGGACACCCCCACCCCTAGAAATCCCCCCAAACCCCTGGACACCACCCCACCCCCTGGACACCCCCATGGATATCCCCCCAACCACCATGGACATCCCCACCCCCTGGATGACCCCCAACCCCTGGACGGACCCCCACCCCTAGACGCCCCCACCCCTCCTAGACACCAACCCACCACCTGGACACCCCCACCCCTAGACACCCTCACCCCCATGGACAACCCCCACCACCCCCTGGACACCACCCCGCCTCCCTTGGACATCCCCAAACTCCTGGACCACCCCACTGGACACCCCTATCCCCCCGGAAAACCCCATCCCCCCGAACACCCCACCCCCGAACACCCCCTACCCCCCTTGGACAGCCACCCCAAACCCCTGAACAGCCCCCAACCCCCTGAATTCTTAATTGAAATATTTATGTATTTAATTAACTTATGAATTATGTTTTAATTATGTATGATTATATTTGTTGTATGGGTATACTTTCTGTAATTACCTTATGAATTATGTGTTAATTTTGTATTGGTATACTTGTTGATATGCTGATTTTTTTACAGGTATTGTTTGGGTGTGTTTCTACAAAATTTTATGTTATAGCAGGTAGGGCATTTATCAGTGCTTTTTTAGCACTGATATAGTCTAGCTTTATCAGCTCTTTTTATCACTAATAAAGGGGACCCCCCCTTTATTAGTTCTGAGATTTACAACACTTTTTAGCACTATTACATCCCGTTTTGAGCACTGATAAAGCTCATTTTTGTAGTAGTGTACCTTTAACTCACATTTTATTCTTCCTTATGATGTTTATTTTCTTACTAAGATTTTTAGATCACCACTTTTATAAATGTATTACCTAGATTATCCCATGAATATTTTGTAACTTGAAATTATTTATGAGCTCATTATGGGGAATAAAATAATGAAGTTTTATTTTATCCTCATTTTTCTATATTATGAACTTAATAATCAAAATACATTTGGAATCATGATCTTTGGGTTGTAATTAATGGATGTTTATGTTAAAAAGCATGTAATAATATGTATAAAAGGCATGGGTTTCTATAGGGTAGTCAATGTAACTTTCAGAGTTGGGGGGATTCTACCTTCACCACCACCTAGAAAATGAGGTTTCTACAAATTAGGGAGCCTTTAACCTTGGCACGGGCTGGTCGGTGGCCTGCACCGGCTAGCTAGTGCAACCTACACAATATCACTTTCAACAAGAGGATTTTATTATTCATTTAAATTACTTTTAAGGTTATTAAAAATTTATTACTTATACTTTAAACATAATAAGATATATTTACAAGCCTTCAACAAGTTCGACATGTTTCCTCTAAATCAACTATAAAAACTTCATTTTATTCATTATTGATATAAATTAAAGTCAAATTTAGGATTATGAAAATCACTCAAATAATTTTTTTTTAATAATAAATAGAGTATTTATGATCAAGAAAACACCATGATATATATATAGGAACAAAAGTCTCCCCCTTTTTGATTATTGAAAACACTTAACAAAAAAAGATACAATCTGATTAAATCAAGAGTTAAAGATATATAAAAGTAATTCAATACTTCAGAGATCAAGATATTAAATATTATAAAGACTTAAATGAAATTCAAAATGAACAAGAGTTAAAAAAATTCTCTCTAAAAAGCAAGAAACATCTCCCCCTTAGGAAAAAACACATTCTCCACCCTTTGACCTAAAAATATCTCCCAATAACCAAAACAACCTCTCCCCTTTGTGATTATCAAAAAGTAAACAAGGAAGGGAAAAGTTAAGAATAAAGTAAGAAGAAATTTTCACATAAGGTAAAAAAATTATAACATGTAATACTTACTCCTCCTAATGATTACAATAATTCAAAAAACTGAGAAAAGAGAATAGGCATGTTAAAAAAAGGAAATCATAAGATAAAAATAGGTAATGCACATGAGATGGATCAAACATAAAACAATTAAGAACACATAATCTCAATTATAATGTAAATATAAGAGTGAATATCAAGATTTTAAAATGACAAAATATTTTGAAAAGTAATTTTTAGAAACATATTTTAAATGGAAATAGTTAAAGGAAAAGATATAATTTTAAAAGAAGTTCAAAAGAAAGAAGAAAATAAATAAAAAGAAATTTTGAAAAAGATAAGAACAATATTTTTGAAAAGGATGAGAAAAGAATTTTTAAAAAGAAAAAACTTTATCCCCATTTAATTATAAGAAAACCTAAACATGAGAGAGAGAGAGAGATAAGAGAGATCATTAATATTAAGTTCAAGATGAAAATAAAAATTAAATAATCAAAAAACATACCATGTAGATCAAGGTTTTTGTCCAAATTTATTCCTAAAGTAAAGAGCTAGGATTCCCCTCAGTTAGAGCATTTAAAAAAGAGATTAGGAGGCAAAAAAATATATCAATTATTTCAATATTTGAAATAAAATTTTGATTAAGAATCCACTATATGATACATTAATGATGCTCAGTGGTGAGATCTATAAAAATTTAAAAGGTAAGTTTCTTTTGGAACCCTTTATGGTTCAATCATATTCACTAATAATCATTGGGATTGTGAAACAATATTGGGTCCACTAAGATTGGATAATAATGACATGGGAATCTAAAATTTTTTATAATGAGAATTTATTTTAGAAATATGAGAAGAATTATGAATTGATTTAGGACTTCCATATCTATCTTTTTTCAAATTTCATTCACAAATTAAATTCCCATATTTTCGACAATATTTTTAAGAATTTATTTTGATAAACACCTTTCAAAAAAATAGTATTTTTCAAAGAGATTGAATTATTAAAAAAACTATGATTATTTCTTTTAAAACATTTAGAACCAAGAAACATGTTAATATTGTTTTCACCTTGAGTGAATTTAGAAAGATATATTATTTAGATTATGGATTTCAAATTTGAAAACTTCATCATGTAGTTGATTTTTCAATCTCAAAAACAAATAATAACTTTCTTTCAATAGAATATCTTTTTCATTATAAAACTATTTTTTCTCATTAAGAACATGTTTTTATTTATTAGTGTGTTTTTTATATTTTGAAATCAGTTACTTACAAAAAATCAATTGTATTTTCTTGAAAATAAGATAAAGAAGAAAGGGATAAATGATTTGTAGAAGAGGAATGAGAAGGAGAATGGGAAATTAGAGAACTAACCTCAGCACCTAATTCATTATATTCCTTTATAAATTTTGGACTTGATTTGTGTGATTAATATATTGAAAGATAATGATCTATAACACTCCATGTTGAGACTTTTAGAGCCTTCTTACCTTTATTCTTGTCTTTAAACTTTTTGATAAGGGATAATATGGCTTGATGTGACCCTATTTTTTGCAACTGATGCAAGTTACACTCGACAATTCTATTTTATTTTCCCTTTTGGAATTATGGATATATTTATTCTTTTTGTTAATTTTGTTCAATATCATCACCCATCATTCAATATCGAATTCATTTTTAGAGTCACTTTTAGAAGAATGATAATCATTTTTTTCTTTAAAAAAAATTCTCATTTGGATTCTATATATTTATTCTATTCCTTATTAGATTATCTATTCATAATTATTTTATATGTCATAAGGAGAATGATTAGTTATTTGAGAAACATGTTTTTTATGTCTTTTTCTTATTGTATATCCACAACCTTTGAAGCCTTGGATCTTTGTAAATCCCATAGAATTTTCTCTACTAATATTTTTGTAAATAAGTCATTACCAAGAGACTTTTAGCCATTGAAAATATTATTGAATCATATAAAAATATCAGGGATAGATTCATTTTAATTCATTATAAATCTATAAAAGTCTTGTCTTAACAAATCTAATCTAGTTTCTTTGAAATTATTCGTGCCTTTGTGTGTGATTTCCAAGAGTATCCAAATTTCAAGAGCAGTTTTCCAAGAAGATATATGATTAAATTAATTTTGGTCTAAAACTCAACTAAAGGCCTTAATTTCTTTACCATTTAATTAAAATGATGAAATATCTTGAGGATTCCATTTATCTTCAGGTTTAGTTATAGGGGTATATATATGTATAACAATTTTCTAAATGGGATATCCAATGTTTCTATAGAAAATAGGCATGAGATTTTCCCAATAAAAAATAATTTGAACCATCAAATAAAGTACCATGAGTATAAAAGGTAGATTCTATTTTAATATTATACATTGAAATCGATAAAGATTTTGAAATTCATTTTTTTTAAATTATAGGATTTTGAATTAAATAAAAAATATCCTTTGATTCCAACTGTTGATCAGTGTAAGGTAAAATCCCAAGAGGGGATGAATTTAATTTTTTTTAAAATAAAGTGATAAATATAGATATAAATTTCAAAATAAAAATATTTTGATATGATGAAATGATAAAGTGGTAAATTAGATCTTTATTATAGATAATATCAAGGTTAATTAAGTGATTAAGCATGGTGGAAATGAGGTTGTATCAAATTTATGAAGTTTATGTGTATCAAGGTAAGATGATGTTATTAATAAAAGTAAAGAGAAGAAAAATAATATTTGATAAGGATTTTATCAATAAGATACAAGTTTTCCCTATGTCTCCACCCCTCAATTAAGGAGTTATTTCTTATTAAGTCCTTCCCTTGGTTTTAACTGAAACTCAAGAACCAGATTCCCATTGTTTTAATGAAGTAACAAGAACCACTTACTTTGGTTTTAATAGAAAACCAAGAACTAAATCATCCATTTCCTTTTAATAAATGTGATAAGAAACCTACTAATGAAGATCCCTCACTTCGTCGTTTGTGAGCACAAGCCCCTCACTTTGAGGCTGTGATCACCTCGAGAATATGAGGTAAGAATAGAGTGATTTGTTTAGAGAAGATCATTTATAAATCTATTATTCTATCTATATATAAATATGGTTACAAAGTGTGTGAGAGAGTGAAAAAAATCATTGAGAGCCTTTATGATTTATAAATAAAGGTTGGATCTTTGGTCGGAGGGAATTGAGAAAGATAGAGATTCAACATTGATTAAATCAAGAAGATGTGGAACAAGTTTTTTATTGAATCCCAACTTCTTTGATCATCTATCTATAGGATTTAATACATAAAGGAACATTCTAGAATTTGTTAAATGTATTGAGGCTAATGAATACTACTATAATGGTCTTTTTGAATGTATTAAATGCCATCTTAATGAACCTATCTCAATGCCACCAGATACCCGGTAGCCTCCATAGGGTAGTTAGTAGACCACCTGAACATTACTATTTCTATAAATCCCCTGATGTCTGGTAGATTATCCTCCTTCGAGTAGTTAGTGGCACTCATGGTGTTGGGTATGATTCTCCCTTCACCACCAGTTGGACAATGGGACTCCGCTGGCTAGCTAGTGTAGCCTCCACAACTTCACCTTCATTAAGGGGCTTCTCCTCTTACTTAAAAAATTATTTCTAATTTTATTAAAAATTGATTCCATGGACTTTAAACATAATAAGAAATATTTTTGAAGTATTCAACAAGATCAACTAGTCCCCTTAAAATTGAATTTAAGAACTCCATTAAAACCATTATTATTATGAATTAAAGTCAAACTAAGGAGAATGAAAATCAATCAAATGAAAACATTAGATACACCAGAGAGTGTTTTTGATCTTGAGAGAACCATGAGAGAGATAGTGAGGTATACCATAATTTTGAATTCAGACTTGATAATACTTTCACAATGTATTCTCAAGTTCATATTCAAGGATACTTTCACATTGTAATCTCAAGTTCAGAATCAAGACTACTTTTACAACGTATTGTCAAGTAACTATTTAAAAAAACAAAGATGTAATATTTTAAAAAATTGATATGTATCATTTATACTTTTCCCAAAAATCAAGTAAATTCAAAAATTCCAAAAATATATAAGATTCATATAAAATTAATTTAATTCAATATAAACCTTCCCAAACCCAAAAATTATGAGAAACCATCATCGAACTCCCTCAACACACAATATATTATAAATGAACATCTTGAGAAAATCAAGTACCTAACATAAAATCATAATAAATTTTAATTTTTTTAAATAGAAATTAATTTAAATAATATATATATATATATAAAATTTAAATTTAATTTTTTGTGATTTTAAAAATTATAAATTATAAATGTATGTTTTCATTAAATTCTAAAATGTGATATATATAGACACACTTATATAAATTTAAAATCAAAATTTTAAAATATAATTGCATTATATAATAATAGCGAAAATTATAAAATCATAATAAATTTAAATTTTAGATGAAAATTTAATTAACATGCGTGTGTTTCTCTCTCTTTATGTAATTCATATATTCAATATTAAATTTGATCTAGATATATTTAAAATAAAAATTTTAGAATTTGAATTTATTTTTAATATAAATTCATATATATAATTTATGTTTCTTGAAATCATAATTAATTAACATTTTTAAAATAAAATAAAATTTAAATAATATATGTGTATGTGTGTGTGTAGATATTACTATATAAATTTATAACTGAAAATATAATAACATTATATATTAATTGTATTATATATTATTAAAAATAATATCACACACACATATAAATTCAAATACACACACACAAAAAGATATAATTATAATTATAATTGTAATTAATTTATGTATAAGGGATTACAAGAAACCAACCAACACACACTGTGTTGCATGTTGGAAAGATGCATCTCCCCCTTAGAAGAACTCTTGCATCATGCTGGCCTTTAACAAATAATGGAAAAGAACCCCCATCTCACATTAGAGATCTGTATGTGAATAGGGTCAAATGATATGTTCCAACACTCATCTCTCTTTTGAGTTTCCCTCTCGGTGATGTTTGTGTAGCACCCCATTGCATCGCTTTTATGTTGTGCTTCAATATATGACTGGTCGTATTGCATTGACAATCAAGGAATCCTTCTATACCACATCAGATATTCATAGAGATGGGATGGTTGGTTGATAGGCGACAATGAATCCATCACTCTTTTAAGACCACCCACCCAATGGTGTATGTGGGTCACTGTGTTGCACCACCTTCCTATTGGGGTGAGTTGTTCATCTAATCCCACCACATCCCTGTGGCCCAATAATGATTTTCTGAAGGCCTTATGGCTTGAATAACTTTTTTATGGATAAATTAGCCAGAGACCTAGTGGCCCAAAGGCCCGTTTTTGGCTCAAAATCCCATTCAATATGAATAGTAATGTTGTTACAGTACCTTTTATAGTACCTTCACTACTACAGTGCAACAATACTTCTACAAAAGCTACAAGAATATTCTACCACCTAGTTTTGATCTTGGGTTTGTGATATAGGATTATAGGGTGCTTACCACTCAGGCTCCACCCCAACCACAACACATAAATATAAATATATTTATAATTTATAATTTATAAAATCATAATAAACTTAAATGTAAAATAGAAATTTAATTTGTGTGTGTGAGTGTTTGTAGATCATGTACATAACAATACATTTGATATAATAAATTTTATTAGACAATAGAATTTAAAAATTATTACATCTAGAAATAATATGATTTATAAGTATATTTATTGTAAACATAGTTATATAAATATAAATATAAATATGAATATAGATAAAAATAAAAATAAAAATAAAAATAAAAATAAAAATAAAAATAAAAATAAAAATAAAAATAAAAATATAAATATAAATACAAATACAAATAGAAATATAAATACAAATACAAATACAAATACAAATATATATACAAATATATATAAATATAAATATAAATATAAATATAAATATAAATATAAATATAAATATAAATATAAATATAAATATAAATATAAATATAAATATAAATATAAATATAAATATAAATATAAATATAAATATAAATATAAATATAAATATAAATATAAATATAAATATAAATATAAATATAAATATAAATATAAATATAAATACAAATATAAATATAAATACAAATATAAATATAAATATAAATATAAATATAAATATAAATATAAATATAAATATAAATATAAATATAAATATAAATATAAATATAAATATAAATATAAATATAAATATAAATATAAATATAAATAGAAATAGAAATAGAAATAGAAATAGAAATAGAAATAGAAATAGAAATATAAATATAAATATAAATATAAATATAAATATAAATATAAATATAAATATAAATATAAATATAAATATAAATATAAATATAAATATAAATATAAATATAAATATAAATATAAATATAAATATAAATATAAATATAAATATAAATATAAATATAAATACAAATATAAATATAAATATAAATACAAATATAAATACAAATATAAATACAAATACAAATACAAATATAAATACAAATATAAATACAAATACAAATACAAATATAAATACAAATATAAATACAAATATAAATACAAATATAAATATAAATATAAATATAAATATAAATATAAATATAAATATAAATATAAATATAAATATAAATATAAATATAAATATAAATATAAATATAAATATAAATATAAATATAAATATAAATATAAATATAAATATAAATATAAATATAAATATAAATATAAATATAATATAATAGTTTTTGTATAAAAAATAAAAATAATATATATATAGTACTATATAATATTAAAAATAATATATATTATACACACACAAAAATTAAAAATATAATTATAGAATATAATTTATAAAATCAGAAAAAAATTATAATTTAAATTAAAATTAAATTCAACAATAAATATGACATAATATATGTTATTAGATAATAAAGTTTTCAAACCTTTATATCTACAAATAATAAAATCTATACGTATATTTATTATAAATATAGTCATATAAATATATACACACACTTTAAAATTATATACATACATATATATGCATTTTTAAAGTGTATATATATATTTATATATATTTAATATGTATTATTTTTAATATTTTATAATTCTATATATGTATATATGTAAAATACATATATATAATTTATATTTTTAAATATAAAATTTCTAATATATATATTAGAAATATATATATATATATATGTTAAATATATATATTAAAAAATATATATTAAAAATAATATATATTAAATACACACACACACACAGATATATATATACATACATACATATATATGTGTCTATAGATAATATAAGAATATATATATATATATATATAAAGATATATATGATATTTAAAAAATTACAATCCAAACTAGTTGGTGAAACCATTGAGTGAGAATCTTGATGTGCTTGGATCAAACTTTTCCACCAAATATTTTAAAAATTTTAATGGAGGTGACACTATGGTGAAGCGAGTCATGCTGGTGGGAAAACAGTTAATTCACGACGTTTCATAAAACACACCAAATTAGCCATGTTTTTTTGGAAACACAGCTACTTGACCATGTTTTTTAAAATGATGGGTAAATAAACACTGTTAATTTGAGGTGGTGGGCAATGTGAAGTAAGGGGGGAATGAAGGTAGGCAGGGAAAAGTGCATGGTATAGGTCTGGGCAATGCGTATAGGCTAGGGTATATATCAAAATTATACATAATGACACTAAAAATTTTAACAATTTTTCTACACCCAATATTCCATCATTTATAAAAAACAATAGAAAATAATTCATGGGAATTAGATGAATTTATAAAAATCGATAAATAGACATTTATCAAAAAACCCAAATAATGAGATATGTTTTTGGAAACATGCCAAATTATCCATGTTTATGAAAACATGAGTAAATAAGAACTACTAATTTTACCTGCACCTCCTTTATCTATGTTTTTAAAAACATGGTAAAATACATTAGCTACATTTATAAATGCAGTTAATGTAAAAATATGTGGATAATTATTGTTTTTTGTAGTTTCAATATCAAATATACCCTTTAAATCACTCTGTCAAAATTCCAAAATTAAATTGAAACTTTTAAAATGAGTATTTTAAAAAATATAGAATTTTATAAGGCCAAGACAATAAGAAAAAGACAAATAGTTTCTCAATAAAAATTCATGTAAAACATATAGATAATTAATTCACTCACTTATCCATTTAACTAAGATAAATTAAGAACACATGTAGTATTATTTTAAACAAATCCAATAAGAAACATGTCATCCTCAAAAGGGAAAGCATGTCAAAATAGGAAATGAGAGTGGGGAAGCAATAGAATCAAGTAATTATGGTGTGTAAGAAGGAACTAAGTGTAAGAGTGTGTCCTCATGTAGCTTCCCTAACAGTAATAACCACCACCTAGAGTGTAGTATGATGAGAGGTGTGGTGGTCATGGGTGGGTAAAATCAAGTGGAATAATGTCTTTAATTTGGAAAATATCCAACTTACTCCAAACATGTCTAACCCAATAGTCTAAATATGTGTAAAGTTATTGGTTGACATGGTAAGAGAGGTTAAGGTTTTCATAAGGTGTGCCTTATAGGTGCGGTTGGGATGCATATGGGAAAGAGGGTTGGGAAAAGTATGGAGGTCACGGTATGGTGCGTGGTGGTTGTCCTCCTTGGGTGGTGGGTAACAGATATGAACCTTATTGGGTGGCACTAGGGGCTGTCCAACTTCCTCATCATCCACGTCATGGGTACTATGGAATAGATATTGATAAAAATCATAGGCTAGCATTAGAATGTTTTTTAATGAACTAAAATCAGTTGACCTAAATGTCACCTAATCTGGTTCACCATAAGTTCTCAAGTGTGCCACCCCCCTAATCCATAGGCTTCCGACTAGATGTGAGGGTCAAAGGTGATACCTTCAAATCAGAGTAACCAAAAATGAAAAAAAACACATACAAATCCATAAAAACTAGAGTATAAAAAATAAATAAAGTGGGAAAATGCTATAATAAATAAAATACAACATATAGAGTCACAATCATGATAGTACACAATAGATGATCAACAACTAAGTTGACCACATATACAAAATAATAAAAAGAGATAAAATAAAGAAGATGCTTCATTTCCATCCCTAATTTCTACCTCAAACCTAGTCTCCAACATCTATTTAGTTTCTCAAGACCAATCCTCCGAATCCACCCAAGATACCCCACTCGATCATGCAACACTAGATCTCAATCGTAGTAACTATTCATCCTATGCTCAAATTGAAAGTAAACATATGGGTTTGTACATTCATGAAAGTTATAGTATAGGGGGCAAGAAAATATTTATCAGTAGGCCACCCCCAATGATGGTACCTAATATATTTTTTCATTACAAGATTATTCACATTTGATATTCCCAACCTAGTTTAATAAAAACCGGAATATAAATAAATATATGAATAAATAAACAAATCAAACACTGCAAAATCTTGAGTTCTAACATGCCACTCGAGATTGGTCAAAACCTACTTCAGCTAAATTTGGAAGTATCTGAACACATATATCACCATGCCACATATCATCAGGCATGGTTATCAGATCCTAAGAATGCTTTCAAATGTTTAAAATTACAACATACATAAATTTAAGTCCTGAGGACATCTCCGTTGGTGTCTAAAATAATAACACACACCAATACAGGATTCTTAGACTCCAATAGAAGAATCAAAACTAGCGACAAGACCTTTATTCTGACACTAAAGAACCTGTTAACCTCATGATAGTCCTACCAAACTTATGAAGATATATAATCTATCCTGGGAGTGGTACACCTTCCACATGAAAAAATCCACCATTCAGGAGTGCTTAGAAACCACGAGACAAAAACCCTTAGCCAAAGCATAATACTAAAGAGGGTGGGGGTACATGCATCCAGATAATCTATTAGCTCCTTAGGATCTTTCTAACATCAACTAACAATGGTGATAATCCAATGAAACTTGAGGCTAATATCTCAACCCATAATAACCATATATTTTCTCTCACCTCTAATATCAACATGGAAACACCTCTTACATCCATGGCATAATCCCTAAAAACATGGGTTGGAAAAACACCTAAACCCATCATCATCAATTCTGAATCCTCAACACCAAACCTCACCAGGGTAAATATAACATGGATCACCAACGATGGTTCCCTAGGTCTCCTCATAAATATGGAACTCTATAGGGCCCCACCATCACATTTCAAACTTCAGAACAAGACCGTCATAGAAATCCTTAAACAAACTTTTTGATGAAAAACCCATCCTCAATCATCGACTTGCTCATAAGGGTATCCTCTAGGTTCCTTCATACCCATATAAACCTTTACTAAATGACACCCAACCATACTCAACACCCTGCCATTTCATCACAACCCAAAGGATCCAACCAATCTAAACATCAAGAAACCAGTCTATAACCCCATCCAAGTAACTACTTGGTCATGTATTCTAGAAACTATCGAAATAATCCCAAACTAATCCCCTTAGAATTCCAAACTCAACTCACTCATTAAGCTCACAACCCTTACCTAGGTCTCTCACCACACTTCACTCAGGAGGAATCTGTTAGAGTTGGTTCTACAGAACTAGATTCTACATACTTGATGATTTCATGTATTCATTGTACTAAATATTAATGAAGTTTTCTATCACACCATGATTATTCCTTTTTATGAAATAGTATGTGATAATTCCATTAGAATATATCTCACACTAAAAGGTCATAGAAGTTCCCCGCTATGGTGAGATCCTAGACATTCCATGATAGTATTCTAAAATATATATTATACAGCTGGATGATATCATTTAATGGGACACAAATTATACATCATATCATGGGTGGATACCCAGAGGAATTTGAATCACCCACTCATGGTGTGTGCCCATGGTAGGTTTTAGAGAAATATATTATGAGAATGAGAACCCCCAGAAAGAAGTCCACATTTTATGTATCATTGGATGATCCTATCTGTGGAAATGTGTATCAATACTTATACTTTAAGATTACCATTAATGAATACCATAAGTTACGCAATTTGATGATTAATGAAAACGTGTAGGATACGACAAGCGCATTACAAGTGATATTGTATTAATGGATAATGAAAGAAAGGATTTATCCCTTCTCTCTATTAACAAAAGTTGATATCTCAATCTATTTTATAAGAGTAAAACTATCTGGATAAATCAATGTCCATGGTGTTTTATGGGCAAGTTCAGTTTTGGAAATTTAAATAAAGGGACATCAATCCCATAGGTCGATGACACCAGTATGAAAACTACTCGATGCACATTTCAAGTAGGCATCTATGCCTATTTACATTAAGAAAGAGGCTTAGAGGGACAAAAACTAAGTGTATCTAAAATCTCTTTTAAATTCAATGTTGAATTTAACAATTAAGAATAAATATTAATCTTTCTCTATGGTTTAATAATTAATTTGGTTTGGTTGATCAACAATATTTATTCATAAGTTATTCAAAAGAATAAGTGAGTGAAATAGTAATAATAATAAATATTTATTTACATGGTTTGGAGAATATAATATTTATTATATTTATCTATGAATAGTGAATTGATATTTATTTTCTAAATAAATAGTCATTATTCAAAGTTCAGTAAATATCGAGGAGGATAAGAAGATCGAGCTTAATGATCTAGTTGGAAATGATGTAAAAGATATTTATTTTTATATTCTTAAGTGATGCACATTTTAAGTGAATAAAAAAATATTATTATTATCACTAGACATGGGGATAACTAAGAACTATAGAATTTTCGAGGGTTCTATGTGTAAATTCCCAACCTAAACATTCTATAATAAATATGTAATTATATCAATTTTCATAAACACAATTATTGTGCACAAAAGATATAGAGAAGATCTATCAAAGATCTAGATAGATATATATAGATCTAGATTGTTCTCTCTCCACCATTCTCTCCATCCATCAAGAGAAAAAAATATATTCTTTATCCATAAAGAGAATTATGTTGTAATTAACCACAAATGATTCAAGAAATTGTGATCGACTGTGCTATTACTTGATGATTCTAAAATGAAACTAAGATATTGTGGTGAACATGTGGAACACTATTAGAGGAATTATTCAATTGGATCATACAATACAAAAATGGTATAATGATATTGAGTCAACCAGATCATCAAAAATTAAATAATTACCAGTTCAGGTAATTTTAGATCTGCTTATAAATTAATTATAAATTACTTGTGAATATACTCCCTTTATAGTTATGCCATTTAATCAAGTAATTTAATATATAAATTCCATTGATCATGATTTAATTAATTATATATAGTTCAAATTATTCTGAAATTAATACTAAAAGAAGAGATAGCCATGCCAAACAGGAACTTCTGTTGCACCTGGAATATATAAGTGCCATCAGAGTGGTCACGTGGTTTATTTATAATTATTTATTAATCATTGACCAAATGGTATGTTTCTTCAATTTCTTTTACTTAAAATCTATTAATTCTTGAAATTTTAACATTGTTTTCTCTTTCCTTTCTTTTTTCTCAGTTACGTAACCAATAAACAAGTTAAATTAAAATACAAAAACATCAAAATTTTGATTTGGAGATTCAAAGTGTTTTGGTTAGATAACATAAGTGTACACAAAATTTACCCCAAACTACAAGCCATTTAATGATGTATCTTGATGTATCTCAAGTCTATATCATATTAGTCTGAGAAAATTGGACGAGTGATTTGATAAAATACATTATCTTGTATATTCGAACAGACTAGTACACAGTTTAAAGAACCACATTCCATGTAACATGGGTACATAATGGGTAGTCCTTTCATCTTTGTGCTGGAGAACATGAGGGGTCTAAGCATGTCATGTATCTACAAAAAGACTCAAGTATTGAAAAATTGTGAAACTTCAAGACCAAAAATCATGTATAAAGATTAAACTCCATATAACTCATACACATTTGTGATAAGGACACATGCCCAATCCCTAGGTGTGTATCACAAACATAGGGAAAAGCAATTACAAGTCATGCAGTATACTAGAAATAGTGTTCTATATTTGACATAGATAGAATAACTAATCCTTTAATTAAACCTATTCAAATGTGTTTTATGTGTCATTTATTTGATTGGACACACCATTTCATAGGATTTATAGTTATATATTTAATTAATTTCTCTGTAACATTCTAAAACTAAAAGTTGTGTGTGGTCTTTTCTTATTGTGTTCTCCACATTCATCAAGGTCATCATATGAAATGTAATTTACCTATGTCCCATGTGTCATTTTTTATAGTACATGCATGCAATGTGTGTTGGATTCCAAGGTAATGCACAAGAACAAGGATTATGCTAGGTATTTTTGATGAGTTCATGTCATTTCCTCCAAGGATACTTGTGTACTTTATTAATTTTAAATAAAATTAACTTACTTTGTTTAAAATTATGAATGATTGTAATTCAAGTATTATTGGATGGAATTAAGATAAATTAGATAAATTGAATTAATTCGTGACATTTTATCCTAATTAAAGAATAAATCTAAGTAATTGAAAACTATATTTAAAATTTATGTTCATTGCATGTTGTTTGGATGCTCTTGAGATTAGAACAAAACTATGTATGTGATTTTATTCCTTATAATTTATTTTTGACTTTTAAATTAAAATGATAGTATTCTTTCCATCCCTTCCTACTTATTATGTAAGGTTCTGCGTGCCTGATGTTTTTTGTAACCCCATTATCTAATAAATTTGATCCACTCACTAGTGTATGACTAAAAGCTTATGTAAGGATAGACCTCCCAAGTGATAGGAGGTTTTCTTAGTCTTGGAGTAAAGATGAAACTAATCAAGGTGATACAAAGGAGACATGGTGGAATGACACAAAATGAACCGAGCTATAATTCATGGTGTTTTCCCCTAGGGTTGAGGGTTTATTTATCATCCACTAGATAAACTAACCAATAGATAATTTAATGATCATTCAACTTATACTTTATTTTTTTTAGTTACATTATTGATTATTTTTGTGGATGCTACATGAACACTTAATTAATGAATTAACAATCATGAAAGATAGAACAAAATAAAACCATATTATTCATAAATTTTATTAGACATGGTTAATCACTTATGTAAAATCCACTAAATATTGACAAGGAATACAATAAGAAAAAATATGGGTTTTATTCATAAGTATAAACATATCTCAAATAAAATATTATGTTGGTATAGACTTCCACTACTTAAGCTAGAATCAGACCCATAGTTAAAATCACTTGACCGACCCAAGTCAAGGTGCTTTTTATTATCATGTAACTTTTAACTTGAATTTTTGGGCTGACTTAACATTATTAACATCAAGTTATGAATGTTTAAGTAGGAATTGGTGCAACTGAGAGTCAAGGATTGAGGAAATATTCATCTAGGATTTTATTATTGGGGAGTCTACTAAACAGATCAAAGAACTATGAGTTAATGTAGTTGGCAAGTTACACCTTCCTAAAACACTTCAATTATCCTATTGGGACCAAGTATGGGTTATGAGAAGGTAATGTAGGTCCTTACCACTAGGATATCTATGAAATTGGATATTACTAAACTAATGGTGAGGGATATTAGTATTTGAGAAAGTAGTGAGATATTTAAAAAATTTAATAACATCTTAATTTATTAATATGGGTTGATAATCAAGGAAGTACTAATTACTTTGTCTTAATTTTGTAGAAATGGAAAAGCACATGACATAGACCATATCATTGTGATAAATACTATAGAAGGATAACAATCTCACCAGTGAAAATTTCTAGAAATGGTATTGGTATATACGTGTTATAATACACCATGAATTGAAATTATACGTTATGGAAACCCCACTTCCTAAGTCTCTTTCTAAATATAATATTGAGGAAGAAGTATCTCTATACAAAAAACATGTGGAAGTTACAATGGATGTAAGACGTTTCATTATATCCTCTATGTCCAGTGGGGATCAAAAGAAATACAATTTTATGGATGTATATATCATCATTAATCACCTTCATGATTATCAGAAGAAGGTGAGACAAGAGAGATATGAGATCTCCAACACACCTATCATATTTAGGCTTAGATATTTGATTCCAACTTGGCCTTGTGTATTCAATATGATTTGATATATAGAGAGCTTAGAAATATTGGGGTTTAGGATCCATGATAATTTGTTAATAGATCCTATTATTTCATCCCTACTTAAAACCTTCTCCAGTTTAATAATAAATTATAATATGAGAAATAGTGAGAAGACTCTTTAAAAACTTATTAATCTTATTCAAGAAGTTGATAAATACATGGGGAATGAAAAATACATGTCTCTTTTAGTGAATAAGAAAATATAGAACAAGGTAAAGGGTATAAAAAATCATTCTTGGTCTAAGTCTCCATAAAAACATCCTTCTAAGAATAAGATGATCCAGTGGAAAGTAGTGGAATAAAATGTGGTGTGTTTTTCATGTGGTAAACAAGGCCACTAGAATAGGAACTAAACTCAGCCAAATAAAAAGGGGAAAATTTAAGTGTATTCATTATTGAGTGAAATATTTTCATCTCTATTATTTTGTTATTATATACTGCATGTGGTGCTCACAATTGTATAAAAAAATTGAATCCAAGTCAATTTAGGAAGTTTTCTAGAGGAGTGGTAGTTTTACATGTTTCCAATGGGGTGAGTCTAGTTTCTCTATCCATTAGATACTACCACCTCATGTTTCAAATAAGAATTATTCTTTTAAATAATTTTTATTATGCACCAAGTGTTACTAAAAACATCAGTATTATTTCTTATTTAGACATGGATGAATTTATTTTTAGTTTTAGAAATAAGTGTTTCTATTTTTATAAAGATAAATTTTGTTATGGTATGACACTATTAAATAATGGTCTTTATGTATTAAATTAAGAAATCTAAATATTGTAAATTGATAAAGAATAAAATTCACATGGCTCATTTCACACCCAATTGTGGCATGACCATCTTGGTCACGTAAATGAGAAGCATCTAATGGAGTTTTATCAAGATGGTTACTTAGACTCTTTTGAGATTAAACCACTTAAAATATTTCATCCTTGTTTACAAGGAAAGATGACCAAACCACCATTTGGTGGTTAAGGTGAAAGGTCCACATAGCTTCTATAATTCGTACAAACTGATTTTTGTAGACCTTTTCAGGTAAATTTTAGATGTGGATTCTTGTAATTTTTGACTTTTACCAACAACTTGAGTAGGTATAATTATATCTACTTGATGAGGATTACGTTTGAATCCTTTGAGAAGTTCAATGAGTTCATGAATTTAGATGATAATCATCTTGGTAATAAGATAAGGAAACTTAGATAAGACCAAGGAGGTGAATATCTTAACCAAGAGTTTATTAAATTTCTACAGGTGTGTGTGATTTCTTTTCAGCTCACTCTTCCTTCTACACTATAATGGAATGGTGTTAGTGAAAGGATGAACTATACTTTACTAGACATGGTAAGGCTAATTATGAGTCAAAAAAGGATTCCATTATCCTTTTGGGTATATTCATTACACATGTAAATATATATAATAAACTGAATACCAACTAACGAAGAAAATGATATTCCCTTTGAGTTGTGAAGTATAAAGAAAAATATTTTGTCCAATATTCATGCATGGGGGTGAAAGGTGTTTGTTAAGGATATCTCAAGCAAAAAAATAACATCTTGAGGACAAAAAGTATATCATTATAGGTTACCTAAAGTAAATGAGTGGATACTACCTATATGATCCCTCAGATAAAAGGGTTATATTTTCTAGGAAAGCTGTATTCCTTGAGAGGGAATAAATCATCAAAAAGGATAGTGAGAGAATGCTTAAATTCAATGAAGTTAATAATCAAGATACACAAGTGTTGGTCATGAATATACACCATGGGTCATTAAGGAAGATATAGTTCATCAATAAAAAGTACTATATAGGATAACTAGAGAGGTTAGAGAACCAGAAAGATATGATTTTTTAGTCATAGAAGACGGTGTCTCATTATTAGTTGACAATAATGGACCTATATCCTATAAGGATATAATAGAGAGCTAAAAATATATAAAATGGAAATAATCCATGAATTTAGAGATGGATTTCATGCACTAATAACATGTATAGATTTTGTTAGATGTCAAATAGATGTAAAGCCCATTGGGTGTAAATGGGTATTCAAGGGAAAGATAGACATGGAAGGTTAGGTTAGTACCTTTAAATAATATCCAGTGTATAAAGTGTTTAATCAACATAAAGGCATTAAATAAAAATATTTTTTTTTTCTATTTTACATGCTTAAATCCATTATAATATTTCTTTCCTTCGAATATTTCCATGACTATAATATTTGGAAGATGGATATAAAAACTACTTCCATTAATGATAACCTTCATAAAGATATTTATATGACACAACCATAAGGATCTGTGAAATTAGGTGATTCCAAAAAGTTATGAAAGTTACAAAGATCCATTTATAGATTAAATAAAGAATCCATGTAATGGAATATTTGGTTTGATGATGTTATAAAAGATTTTTTTTCATTAATAATGAATGTGAGCCATGTGTTTACAAGTAGTTTATTTATAATACAATTATTTTCATATTAGTATATGTTTATGACATATTATTAATTTTAAATCTGATACTATCCTTAAAATTGGTCAAGGGATGATTGAGAAAGTGATTCTCCATGAAGTACTTAGGTGAATCAGCATATATTCTGGGGATCAGGATCATGTGTGATAAATCAAAGATGATTCTTGAACTAAGTAAAGGTATATACATTGACTATATAATGAAGAGGTTTAGTGTAGAATAATCAATGATGGGCTTGGTTCTAATATCTCATGGTATTCATCTTTCCAAGAAGACGTGTCCTAGGATACATCAAGAAAGAGAGTTAATGATAAAGAAACCACACAATTACATGATAGGATCTATCATTGATGTCATGTTATGTATGAGTCTTGATGTTTCGTATGATTTGAGCATAGAAGGAAGATATCAACATGATCTAGGTGGAAAACATCTGACTACTGTTAAATTTATCTTTTTGTATCTAATAAAAACCAAGGATATGTTTTTGGTTTATAGGATAGATGAAGAGCTAGTACTCAGGGGTTATATATATTCTAGAATTTAGATAGATTATAATGATCTAAAGTCATAGTCAGGATATGTATTTTTATCAATAGATGAGTTCTCCATTGGAAGAGTTCAAATTATCCAGTTGTTACTGATTCTATAGAGGGGTACGAGTATATTGTGACTTATTATGTAGCTAAGGAATCTGTTTCATTTCTCAAATTTTTCCAAGAGATTTATTTAATTACTAGTAGTTAATACTCAGTCACTATTTACTATGATAACACTAAAGTGGTGGATATTTCCAAAGAGCCAAGGTCACATCAAATAAAAAATAATATAGTAAAAAAATTTCATCTCTTGATGGATTTTTCTCAATGAGGTGAAGTTGTAGTGAAAAGAGTATCTATAAACAAAAACTTGGTGGACACCTTTATGAAGTCTCTATACCAACAGAGGCTTAAGTATCATGTGAGAGCTAGTGGATTAAAGGATGTTAATAGTTGGATCTAGTTAAAGTGGGATTCTATTGGAGTTGGTACCCTAAAACTAACTTATAAGTACTTGATTATTACATCTATTCATTGTCTTGAATATAAATATGGTTTCTTATCACATCCTGATTAATCCTCTGCATGATAAAGTATGTGATAATGTCCTAAGAACATATGTCACACTAAAAGATAATTTTAGTTCTCTGCTATGATGTGAACATAGAGGTTCCATGATAATATTCTTGAATATATTTTCTATAGTAACATGATAATATTTTATGGGACAAAAATGATACAGGATGTAAGGAGTGGAGAATCATTGGATTTTGAGGCACCCTATCATTATGTCTGCCCTTAGTAATTTCCAGATCATGAGATTATAATAATAAGACCCACCAGTAGGAAATCCACATTTTATGTGTCATTAAATGTTCTTATCTATGGGTATGTGTATTGATCCTTTGATTTTAAGAATATTATTAATGAATACCATATGTCATGTGCTTTAAAGTATGTATGTAAACCATAATGACATATGCTCATGATGAAGTGGGATATATTGGGTGTGTCAGGAGTGATATTGCATTAATGGACAATGCTATAAAGGATTTATCATTTAGGTCTATTAAAAAAAGTTCATATATCAAGACATTTATTAGGAATGGAACTGCCTGGATAAATCCATGGCCATGGTGTTCTATGGAAAATTTCATTTCCAGAATTTCAAAGAAAGTGACATCAAACACATAGTTTGATAAAACTAGTATGAAACCTAATTCATTAGAGATATCATGATAAAGGGATTATAATACACAACACGTGTTCATAGGAGGTTTTATATCATTGCGACATTAACTTATTTCTCTATTGGTGCCTTAGCATGTTGTTATATACTAGCATTGGACTTTAGTCGTCTCCACTTATTGATAATGAGATAGACTCTTAGAGGGTCACACACTAAGTATATCCAGAATCTAAATTAAATTAAATGTTTAATTTAACGAGTCAGAATAAATATTACTCATGCCTTGTGGTTTAATAATTATCTAGGTTTGGTTGATCGCCATGATTTAATCACAAGTAATTATAAAGAATAAGTTATTTAAATAATAATAATAAATATTTTTATGGTTTTTTGAATACAATATTTATTATATTTATCGATGAATAATGCGGTGATATTTATTTTTTAAATAAATAGTTACTATTCAAGGTTTGATGAATGCCTAGGAGGATTAGAGGATCAAGGTTAATGGTCTATTTAGAAATTATGTAAAAGATATTTATTTATATATTCTTAAGTGATGCACATGTCAAGTGATTATTATTAATATTATTATTATTATTATTATTATTATTATTATACATGGGGTCAACTAGGAATTTTAGAATTGGAAAGGGTCCAATATGAAAATTTCTAACCATAAACCTTCCATAATAAATATCTAGTTAGATAAATTTTTGTAAACAGAATTATTGTGCACAAAAAATAGAGAGAAGACTTATCAAGACCTAGATAGAGTTTTAAATATATATAGGGTGATATCACCCCCTATCTTCTCTCAATCCATTAATATAACACCAATAATTCTTCATCCTTGAAGATAATTCTATTTTGATCAACCATGAACGATGCAAGAGATCTAGAGTGACCTTTCTAGCACCCAAAAATTATACAATGATGTTTAGAGATTGTAGTTATTGTGTGAGTCACCTATAGATGGATTCTTCACTTGGATCCTATAATGAAATGATTTTACAATGAGATCTAGTTAACTAGATCATCAATGAAGAAAGGATTAAAAGTTCAGGTAATTCTAGTTCTACTTATAAATTAATTATAATCTGCTTGTGAAGATCCTCCTTTTCTAGTTCCAATATTTAATCAAGTTAAGTATTCTATGAATTATATCGTTCATGAAGTAATTGATTATGTATAGATTGGATAATTCATAAATTATTACTAAAATTGAAGTTATAAATGCCAAATAATCACTTCCACTACACCTGGAACTTATAGACTAAATCCACAACCTCAAAGTAAAACTTCCCATCATACCTCATCTCACCAAAAAAACCTTAATAATGACCTCTAATCACCATGAGGTCCTCACTATCATGTACTACATGAAAAAAAACTCATAATGGGATAATCAAAAGTAAAATGTTATGTCTAGGGTGATGAAATAAGTGAGACACCTTCAACGGGAAAGAATATGGTGTGTACTTTGCATACACAATGTGTACCCCCAAAAATCCTCTCTAACCATATTCCTCAGCATGTCCCAACATGTACCTCCCAAGTACGTAGTGCATACCAACACTACACAACATGTCACTCACATTGGAATCTTGGAAATGTGGATCACACAAAATCTATCCATATAATTTACATGAGATCTGGCTGTGTACCATACATGGGGTCCAACCCTATACTTTACTC
The DNA here is from genome assembly GCA_963277665.1 of Viscum album. Taxonomy (NCBI): domain Eukaryota; kingdom Viridiplantae; phylum Streptophyta; class Magnoliopsida; order Santalales; family Viscaceae; genus Viscum; species Viscum album. The sequence goes on from OY728127.1 coordinate 929,276,160, forward strand.
ACCATGCCTCCCCACATAGGGTTTCTAGCTGAGTACTGAGCCACACCTTGAGTCATATTACGTAGTATTTCCTCATGGAATTCATGTTGTGTAGTATTATATTATACCTTTTTCCCAAATGAAGAACACATGACATGTTTTCTTGAAAACCATACATCATGTACCTAGTTTCTCAAATGGAAATCCCCTGTGATCTACTAGAAACCCCCTTTTCAACCCACATTACCCCATAATGGACTTCAAGGGTCTCATAGAAGTTAATATGGCAATTTAAAAACATAAAAAAACTGATTTATAAGTATCAAGGTGAAAAACTAAAAATAACGGCCTACCTCACGGTGAAATCGATGAAGCTTTAAGCATGGATCCATGCTCCACAACCACAACATCCCGATATGGTCCTGATCGAGCTCCTCAGATGAAGCCAACATCTCCCTCTCCTTCCTTCCCAATTTTTATGGTCATTATATGTGGGAGAACCCTCACCCTAGTGTATGTGAGAATAAGAGGGGGGTATAAAAACAAAATGAAAATAAAAATAAAAAGTAAAACTCTATTAAAATGGTCCAAACCTAGTCCCATAACTAGCACCAAGTTCATACCCACCTAAGAAAATAAATCCATTTTAGACTCAACCATGAAGTCTATATTAAATTAGAGAATCCTTTAAAAATATATAATCATTTACATATGTGAAAATAATTAAAATTTATTAGTTAAATACTAAATATTCCATGAAAACATGATTAGTCCGTAATTATACCAAACTCTAACCCTTGATTAAACAACCCATTTTGATACTAACAAAGCATTCGTACAATTATTTCAAGACCATTTGATAAGGGAATTCACAATTTTCCCCTCATAACCATTGAGTAAAAAATGTTCAAATTTCCACTAATTTTCACAATATGTAATGATGTGGGTCATTATAATCTACCCACTATAACACTTATCACTCTCAAGAATCCTTTATGGCCATCAAGCCATCATGATCTCACCTAGAGCACTAGTGCATCTCTAATTCGACCTTCCCTTATATCACATTATTTTCATTTGAGTACACTATTAAAACACAAACTCCACCATGCCTCTAAATTTCAAACCTTGAATCTCGTACTTTCTAAGAAACCAAATATATCTAGAGTTTACCCATGCACCAACATCCAATGCCACCTCAACCTTTCATAAATCAGTCTCACTACACCCATGACCCTTATAACATGAGGGGTATTCATCCACAACTGATAATATTCACCCCACTATAAGAGGATTCTTATCATCACCCCGCAAAATTTTTTTCTATAGACCATGATCCATCCACTACCTAATATAATTAATGGATGTGGTCGAATCTCTCATGACCAACAAATAACTCAAATCACTAGTATTTACATCCTCCATGTTAAAAAATCCACTTATAATGGGGATCACATCCTCTAATATCCAATGGTGTGATCCCAACCATATGTCTTCCCTTACACCACTCCTCGACTGTCGAGCTCAATAGGTCCACCATGGCTACACCACTTAGGTTACCCCAAGATATAAAAAATTATCAATAGAACCCCATTCAAATGATCCACAAAAAAACCAAACTACACACAACCATAAGACACATACCCTCAAGCACAATGTTTTTTTCTTGAAAATCCATGCTAGAAACCACTTTCATCTTAAAGGAATAGTGATTATACAGAAATATCTCACAAGTTCTCATGAAAAAACCTACTCATCTCACCTAAACCCAATGATTACACTCTCTCACATAATTAGATTACATAACTAGACTCAATATCACATAATACACATACCATAAAACCTATTCTAACATTCCTAAACCACTGACCATGCTCCTCTTGCATTTTAGATCCATTTAGATGTAGAAAACATGGTGCTCCTATTTAGAAATGAAGTGTCTCACTCAGGCCAAGGATAACCACATGACACCCACCACCAATGTAGTGTTCTAAAATAATGAGTGTATAATGATACTCTCACCACACCACTAAAAATTCATTTAGAACCATAAGGGATGAGAATCTAACCAAACCTACCCTCTCAACCCAACCTCAATACCAAGAGCACTCACAATGATCTACCTCTCATGTTTAAGGAATATACATTCTTATAAACAAACCCAATTAGGGTATCTATAACTACAAGGTTACTCATGCCTGATCTAATCACCTATCAGGTATATTATCCCTCATCGAGTCATCATCAAAGCATATAATTCCCACATAAACCTACTAGGGTATCCATAAATCCCTCGATGAAGATAATTTTTTTTCAATAACCAGAGAAAATATTACCCTAGGATCTACAAGACATTTTATCAGAACAAAATAACTACAATTCAGTTGAGTATAATTCCACCAAGAAGATATATAGGGAAAACCATACAGGTTGTTGTTGGAACTTTAAAAAACTGAACCTACATCATTAGTGAAATCACACAAAAACAGACACATGTCATGTGAATCTTACATACCTATCTTGATGGTGTACACATACCTCTTACCATTGGGAAAAGATCCAAAAACCATAATAATAATCTGAAATACACATCATATTTGAATCAATATTCAAAGCATAACTATGAAAATATAGAACAATAATCTGATCAACCTAGTAATAATGAATTCCTACAAAAAAGTTGTTCAAAATGCACCAATATGAGGTCCATCATAATCTACAACTTATTCCTAGACATCCTATCCACCATCTCTAAAATAATAAGGCAAGAAAAAAAATTCTCTAACACTATTTTGTAATGAACTAAATAGGGTTGACCTAACACATCACCTTACCTGGGTTGCCACAAGGCCTCATGCGCACTAACCCACAAGCCAGAAGATTCTAACCAGTGGTGAGGGTCAAAGGTGAAACCATGGGGAGACTATACCCGCATATCATAGTAAGAAAAAATGGAAATAAACAAACACATACACATCCATAAACATTAGTGTTTGAAAATTAAAGTAGGAAAATGGTATAATAAATGAAATATAGTATATAGAATCATGATCATGCTAGTAAACATCATATTATTTCTCACTATTATGACCACATATATAGAATAAATAAAATAAATAAGATACACAAGAGGCCCTATTTCTATCGTTGATCCATACCTCAAACCCAGTATCCAATATTTTTTGATCTGTTTCAGCTCAATCCTCAGACTCCACCTATGTGGCCCCACTTGATCATGCAATACCAGGACTCTTCCTTATACACTATTCATCTTTTGATCAACCTAAAAGCACATATAAGGGGTTTCGTGTGCATAAAAGTTCATATGCAGAGGTGAGAAAATAATTCTCCATAGGTCACCTGTAGTGGTGGTGTCTAATATCTATTTTGAAAACATGTGCTTACACACATGATATGCCCAACCTAGTAAAATAATAACTAGAATATAAATAAATAAATAAACAACTAAATGAATAAATAAATAAACCAAACACCTCTAAACCTCCAGTTAAAACATGCCAACTGAGATCAATAAAAATATACTTCGACTAAAGATAAAAGTCTCTAAACACATGGATCACAATGCCACATAGCATCAATTACATCCGCTGAACCTTAAAGAAGTTTCTAGATGTTCAATAGAACAATTATAAATTTTAGGACCAAATACATCTATATTAGTGTTCAAAACAAAAACACACACCACTATTAGATTCTTGGACCCTGATATCCCAATTTTTATTAGCGATAGAAACTGTAGACCAATAATAGAGAACCAGTGAACATCCTGGTATTAATATAGAACTATTTAGGATATGTAATCCATCCTAGGAGTGATATAACTACTAAAATCCATAATCCACCATCCGGAAGTTCTTAACTACTTCAAGACACAAACTCCTAGCCAAAGCATAATAATGAACATAGGGGTGCATTCATCTAGATCATATGTTATCACTATATGATACTCTTAGTATCAAATAATAGAGGTTAGAACCTAAATAACCTTAGGTATAATTCCTAAACCCATAATAATTATAATATATCTCCTCTAACCTCCAATACCTGAATGAAATAGATTCTTACATCCATGGAATAACCCCTAAAAACATGGGTCTTCCAAAAATCTAAAACCATATAATTTATTTTGAATGTTCAAAGCTATACCACACCAGTCTCAACATAATACAGGGAACCCATTATGGTCCCCTAGGCATCACAATAAACAATAAAACCTATAGTTATAATCCACAACATCTCAAACCTTAGTAAAAAAACCCATCACAAACATCCTCAAATGGTCTTTTCAACACACAACCCATCCTTGATCATCATATAATATATAAGGGAATACTCTAGGGTCCCTTAGACCCATATCAACCTCTACTCAATGAAACCTAGCTATCCCCAACACCACAATGTATCACCCAATCCCAATGGTTTAAACCAATCGAAACCTCAAGCAACTAGTCTATAATCCCATCCAAGTCACTACATGATCCCATATTCAAGGAACCATTTGAATAATACCATAATAATACCCTCGGAATCCCCAAGACATGTCATTCATCAATATCAAAACCCCCACAAATCCCTGAAGAAGACTCTAACTCCAAAATCTCGAAGGAAATATTCCCATCATACCTCACCTCACCCAAAACACCTTAACAATAACATTTGATCACCAAGAGTCCTCACCATCGTTTCTTAAGTGAAAAAACACTCAAAATAGATTAATAAAATGTATAATTCTAGATACAAGGTTATAAAATAAGATAAAAATCATCAAGGGGAATGTACAAAACATGTACCCTCATTAATCCTCTCTGCCCATGTACCTCAACCAATCTCAATGTATACTTCCAAAGTACATGGTATGTACCAACCCTTCATGGTGGTTCACTCACACAAGGTGTTTTTCCATGTGTATCACATGAGATATGGACATATACTCTACAAATAAATTTATTATGTATTGTACATGGGGTCTAGCTGTGTACTTTACAAGCCATGAAACCCCACATAGGGTGTATAGTCAAGTACTCGACCATACATTGAGTAATCCTACATAGAATGCTCTCATGGAATACACATAATGTAGTCTCGTATTCTACCTTTCTCCAAAATAAAGAAAAAATAATATTTTTTCTTAAAAAATACACACTATTTAGTTGGGTTTCCCAAATGGAAATCCCCTATGATCTACCTAAAACCCCTATTTCTCCTCAAATCACCCCACAATGGCCCTCATGGGGATCCCAATAGATCATATAAAACTTTTAAAAACATAAAACAATAATATATGGTGAATAGGGTAAAAAATTAAAATAAATGTCTACCATGTGGTGAATTCATCAAATATTTAATCATGGATTTACACTGCACATCCACCGTGTCCTGATCTGGTCCTGGTCAAGCTTCTCAGATGAAGCTGGCACCTCCCTCTCCTTACTTCCCTCTCAGTAAGGATATCATGTGAGAAAGAAACCTACCCCAAACATACATGATAAGGATAAGAGGGTAGAAGTAAAAAATAAAAAGAATAAAAATAAAATGAAAAGAAAGATAAAAAATAAAATAAAAATAAAACCATGTTAAAAAGGCCCGACCCCAGTCCCAAAAGTTGGATGAAGTTTATACATCACCTTGAAAAAAAAATATCATTAAAGACTCAAGCAAGAAGTTATAATTTCATCACAATAATATGTTCAAGTGATATAATTTTCTTCACACATTAAAACTATTAGTACTTATTAATCAAATATTAAATATTCTATGAAAATACAACCTTCTTGGAATTAAAAAAAACGTTAGAACTAGAGGGAAGCACCCCATTATGAGAATAAAAGAGTGGTTATAAAATTATCATGTGATCATATACTAGTTGAAATTACCATTTCCCTTTTATAATAATAAAATAACACAATTTCAATTTTATCTTTATTTTTACAACATGTAACAACATGGGTCGTTACATGCACTAAACTATAATAATGTTAAAGGTGGATAAAAATCAATAAAGGCCTTAAAATCTATCTCAATACCCAATAAATTAAACAAAATCATTATAAATGGTACCCTAAAAACTCCCTATTTATTTATAATAAACATATAGTGCAGGGATTGGCTAAAGTCAAAGAAAAGATTCACTTGTTACCTCATGATCATGGAATGGAGCATGAAAAGTTCAAGAGTGTAACCCCAATCTCACTATCAAGTCATGGGTTTGAGAATATGATGAGTACTACGTGGAGGATATGTGGGTTGGGTTAAGGATCTTAGATGATTTTGTGATATAGGGGTTTTATACAGGCTCAAGATGAGAAATTTGAGCCTATAAGTCATGGGAAATGGTAAGATCCCAAAATAGTGTAAAGTGAATATATTTCTTAGTGTCAATATACTTTCTCAGAATAAATACTGGTAGGACCCCAAAATAGGGAAGGGGTATATTATATCATTGTTTGAGTAGGTGAAATGTTAGATCATCCTCTCACTCCATAATGGATTGGTGTTCATTATATATATATATTATTACAATGAATGGTTGATGAAAAGTAAAGAAATAACTCCTTATAAGTGGGTCATGTGACCAAAAGTGCATCATTCATGTGGGCCATATCAATTAAGTTTTGGTGTTTATCCTTGAAATCAAGTTATTTTATACTTTATAACTCAATGAATTAGTGAGGAGAAAGCTTCTAAGTGGATAAGATGTGATATCTGTTATTTTCATATTTATTAGATAAGTAAAGATATGGATGATATAGGGAATGTATATTGGGATACTACATGATGAAACATAATAAAATGTTACAAAATATTTTATTCCAATGATTTATAACAGAATTATGACACCATAATACATAATACAACAATTTATTTATCAAACCATTTGATGTTTTAATGGAAAATTTGGGGAGTTTGAAAATAAACTATGCAAAGATTGTGTGAGAGTGTGTGTGTAACAACACATAATCCAATAGCCTAGATTTAGTGGCTTACTTTATTAAATTATCATAAGACATAATAAATCACATCCAAAAGGACCGAATAGTTTAGTAGTCTTTGTAAACTATATACATATTTTAAATTCAAATGAAATTTTAAAAATAAATCTAAAAAGTATTTTCTTTCAAAAAAACATTCTTCTTCTTAGCGTAACCCTAAATATCAATTATAATAAACTTCTTGGAAACATAGGAAAAAATAAAACATTAGAATGGGGTGAGCTGAAATGCTCAGTATGGGTTAAGAACAATGAAATATATCATGAATCAATGAGAATAATCAACATCTCAAGGTATATAACTAAATACATATTCCATTTAATCAATAAACTGATAATGTAATGCATCCATAGATTTTTTCATAGTGAAAATATCATGGATAATAATAACTAAATACTGAATGAAGCAATGATTAATTATTGGATGTCATGTATCTGGAACATGAACCACTATTTTCAAGACCTTTCATGGGATGGTTTAATAATTATGGGTAAAACCCATTTAATTCTAGTTTAATATATTTCTCTCATGAGACTATTGACGCATCGAGGGTATTTTCTATATACGGTCCCCACCCATTATTTCATGTCCAAAAAATTAATTATATATCAAATAATAAATTGAACTTATAAATCAATATGCATTATAAAAAAATATCTGTATTAAGTAAAAGATATATATTTAAGATTATTTACTCAGTTAATCAAATCACTTTAAAATTAAACACCACATATAAAATGGTATATGTCATAAGTAATAACCACATCCATGATACAAGAAATATGGATATTCAAGATAAATAAAATTTTCAATGAAGAATGATCATGAATAAAACAAAGGGGAATTATATACACTAAAGAAAATAAATTATGTGTATAATATTAAAATATGCCTCAATGAAGTGAAATTTAGATGAAGTCCCTTAAAAAGATCATATCATTAATCAAATGAATCAATTATGAGTATTCACTATAAATCCACATAAAATAAGAGGAAATACAACATGAGATAATAAAAATTCATTTCAAACATAACTTTAGAATGAAATAATCAATGAAAAATAAGTTTAACATAATGATTGAATATTGAGTTAATAAATCCCTTACCACTTGTAATTAGCTGAATCGTATGCCCTATAAAAGTAATAATTATCAAATGAAACATTGAATAACATAAATATAATTAGATTCATGATATTATATATCACAAGGAATTATACACACCAAAAAAAAGAAATATGTGAATATATTTATATTAATCTAATCTATTTATAGTAATAAAAGAATTGTTAAAGGTTATCTTCATCAACAATTTTTGTTGACGGTGATAAAAAGAACCCGATATAAAAAACCTAACATATATTTTTAAACATCATATTTTTATATATGAATATATTTATATTAATCTAATCTATTTAATTAAATATGATTTTTATAATACTAAATATGTATTTACATTTAATATAAAATATATTTACTTAAATTTGTTTTTTAAAATAATTCATAATTAATAATAATTAAAAAATTTATAATTAGTACTGATTAATACATATTCAATAATTGTTTGATAATATAAAAAATTAATCAATTAATTAATATCCTAAGAGAAGTTGAAAATACCACTTCACTTCACATGATCATAACTTTTGATTTGAGAATCTATTTGAGTTTCACAAACTATCAAATTGAAGATTATGGAGTGATATACAACATTTTCCCCCAAGGGTACCCAATGGTCTATTTTTTTCTAGTAAAAAGTGTATATAAATCTATTTAAATATATGTAAATGTATATAAAATTTATATATAAATATATATGTAAATATGAATATTTTCACACACACAAATATATCAATAAAAATATATGTATTTAAGTATATATATTCCAATATATATATATATATAAATAAGTATATATTAAAAAATATATAAATATATATAAATATATATAAATATGTATAAATATATATAAATATATAAATATATCATTATATAACAATTAAAATCATGTGGGTTAGTGGTAAGGTTTCTTTTTTGGAATGTGTAGAGAGGTGTTTGAATCCCACCAACTTTTAATTAATTAAAAATTTCACATGTGAGGTGTCACACAAGTTCATGTTTGTGTGTGTGTGTGGGGTGGGGGTTTCATGAGTGTGGGTGACATGTGTGTTTGTTTCCTTTAGTTGATATGGTGGTACAATATTTTTTATCCAATAATGTTTTAATAATATTTTTAAAGAATTTATTAGTGCTAAAAAATTAGTGCTAATAAAAGCACCTTTTATTAGTGCTAAAACTAGCACTCACAAAAGTTTTTATCACCACTATTTTTTATTAGTGATAAAAGACTTATCCCTTTTATTAGAACCCATTTTATAAGCACTAAAAAAGTGAGGATAAAGGGTATTTTGGAGCATTGATAAAAGGGGGTTTTATAATTGTGGACCCATAATGTTTGAAGTCAGCAACCAAGTTGTAGGTTATAAACCGAAGGTAAACAAGCATGACTAACATGTCAAAAGACCCAATAAACCTATATTAAACATCATAAAACTACCCAGACCTCATAAATTCCATGCTATATATATCTTAGTAATATAGTAGGGGATTTTCACCTTGTCAAAAAATTATTGATGGTCGAGGGAGTACCAACCCCTATGGAGGACCCTCACCTCATTGAGAGGAAGTGTTGATAATGGGAGTACCAAATCAAATGGTCGAGGGGACCACACTACATATCATGGAGGATTACTAACTTCCATAGGTGGAGTACCCATGATAAGTTATGTAGGGGAGTACCGAATTTGATTGTAGTATGGGGAACCCACTCCTTATTGAGATAAAGGGAGTACCAATCCCATACTAAAATTACTTGATATGGAGGACCTGTATCCCAATCCAGTAGGGGAGTGACTCCACAATTCATGTAGGGGACCTCAACCAATTATCATAATATCATTAGGGGAGTACCGACCATGTGCCTGCTCTGAACATATCTCCCAAACCCTACCTTCATCCCTATAAAGAAAAGATCCTCAAACTACTCAATGCACCTTTATAATGGTCTCTGGTGATAAAGAACACCACACCATCATGTTATACATGGAAAACACTTATAATGGTTGTATGATTTTGACATAAATATAGAAGAAATAGAAAAAACTAAAGTTCGCATAATACACGATATGTACTCTTCCAGAAAAGGCGTGTAAGCCACAGATAATGTCCAAAAATGTACTTCTTCCATTCTGCTAAGTGAAGTCAACCTACCTGGAATGTACCGATAGGGTACATGATGTGCGGGAATCAAAATTCATTTGATCATGTACCACCCATAACCCGAATTGTGTGGTACCGAACTGTATGACATATGCTGATGTCTATATGTCATGTGGATCATAAGGGATGCCTTGGGCATGCACTGTAGTCTATGTCGTGTCGTGTAATTCAAAAATGGTGTGTACTTCCAACTACATGCCATGTATTCCAAATGATGTGGTTTTGTGTATACCCTATCACACCTTGGGTCATTTAATTAGATATACACTATGTGTGGTTCGATAATACACCATGTGTGATGTTTAACACCCTAAAAAATCAATTTCTGCAAATATGAAGTCTAGATAAAGAGTGTGATAGAAAGTCACATGTCATATTATATTTGTCATGGTTCAGGAAACCTTAGTCACCAATCAACACAAAACATGATGTGTGTTTTTTGATCACACATTGTGTGATCAGAAATTAAAAATGTAGAATAGATTGTTGTCTATGATTTTCACCACCACCATCGCCGAAAATACCACTGCTGGTTGTGTCTCCTATGTTGGCCATAACCGAAACCACTAGGGGGTCACCACCTCACCTCATTAGAATAACTTTGTCCCCATTTTACCACCATCATCTTGCATCGATCATCCTATTATATTTCTACCTCTTAAATCAACATTTTCTATTGTCATCCAAGTCAATCTTCACCAGACCAACCCAACATCACATCGATGACATCTTCCTCGCTACTGCCTTGTTTTATAACATTCTAGACTAGTGTAAGTGTGAATTTCTTGGATTATTTCCAAAAAATTGATTTAGTTTTTTTTATATTAAATATAAAATTTTATTCTATAAATATTTTTAAATTATCTTGATGTTTTTAATTAAGTTTCATGTTAGGGGATGGTATTTGGGGTGAACCTTGGATAAACCATGTATTTTGGGACCCGGTAGAGGTTTTTAGAGTGTAGAGTTTTTTAGGCATTGATTCTTCAAATTTGGATGGATTAAGGGATTTTTATGCTATTTTAATTATATAGTTCTCTTAGGGAAGTTTTACAAGTTTTGGAAATCAAATGGAGGACTTTTGAGCGATTTTGGGTATTTTTTGAGTTATTTTTCAAAAAGTATACTAATTCCACAGTCTTACTATAGAGACCCGAAGCTTGACGTACATTGACATTACATTACATTTGAGGAATACTTAGTACATAACAAAAACACACACACAAGGATCGTAATAGTTTAGTGTCTTTGGAAACTCGGAATATAATCTTCTAATCCTGGTAAAAGATCTTCAGCATCTCCCATAAAGATCTTTTTTTTATACCTAAAACCTTTCTTTATATCCTGGGGAAAAGAAAACATAAAAGGGTGAGCTCAAATGCTCAGTAAGGGTAAACAAAAGAAATATCAATCACATCATATATATAAGCACATAACTTTTGGAAATCTTAACCTGTAAAAGAGATCATAATTTCATAACCTAGGATAACTCATGGATGTGAAATGTAATCAAAATAATAATAACTTAAAACATGAAACTTTGTGGCATAAACACATAATCATAAAGAATCATTTCTTGTTAGTCAAGACTCATTGCCAAGACTATATTAGTGGACAAAGTCCCTTTCTGAACCGAGTCACCCTCGTTTCAGTCCTGTTTCACTGAACCGGTATAACCTACCATTCCAGCCATGTCTATATCATGAGATATAAAATCTTTACCCAATGAATTGGAGGGAGATATAGGTACCACCCATCTTATAATGATACCATTCTTATGTGTGCCACAAAATCATAAATCATACATCATTGCATAACCCATGAAATAAAAATAGGATTCATAAACAACATGACATCATAAAACAATTCATATAAGATAAAGGAATTCATAAAAATAATTCAACATAATCAAATCAATGTATTAATAGGGATAAAAACAGAACCCTTTATTATCTTAGATGTAAAATAATTTTGATAAAACACTTGAACTCTATTCTTGAGGAAAATATCCTTTCTACTTCAAAAACACTTTCCTTTCTTTAACATGTTATAAAATTTTAAACTAAAATAAGTTGATTAAAAATAAAATTGAAAACATGTAAGGGAAGCTTCTTGGAAATAATGTTTTAAAAATCCATTCATGTCGTATAAGTTAAAAGAAAACATTCTTCTCGTACTTTTGTCGGAAAAGTCAAAAAGTACATCGTATGAAAAACGACAAAAGATTCCTTTCATATTCTTTACTAAAAACTCACCGAAGGGTAAAATTGGATTTAAACTATTGTAATTGGATGGAAACAATATTAAATATTGAGGAAACATGGATGTGGATGATAAAATACACCCCAGTAAATACTAAAGTATAAATAATCTCAGATAAAAATGAGATTGTGATATTTCCCTTACCTTAGGTCCGATTTGCTTAGTAAGTGTCCGAACCTCCTGTATAATGATTTAAATAATGTAATTGTATTATTATAGAATCATATTAATTGTTATTATATCATATATGGTTCACTTATGACTTTATATTACCTGTTCTTTTGTAAATTCATGTTAAAGTAGCGTTTTGGGTAAAATCGTCTCATTTGTCGTTCGTGTTTTAACTTGTAATTATTCATATGATTACTTAGATCATTATTAATTAATTATAGAATATAAAACATGATTTATATATAATATATATTCATAATATTCATATATATAATGGATCGATAAATGGAAAGAAATACACCGTTCATGGAGACGGTAGGCCGTACGTATGCATGAACGCTGTTTTCGTTTCCTTATTGAATTGAGTGGAATTAAGTAGATGACATACATATATATACACATAAATCCAGTAGCTTTATAATTTCATATATTTCATTATTATTGCTTATATATACTTTATAATCATTCTTAAATGGTTAACATGGAGAATTAATCTCATCGCGTCGTGGAGACGGTAGTCCGTACGTACGCACGAGTGATGATATCATTTCCATAATTATTGAATTGAATTGGAGTGGATGATACAATATATCAGAATCAGTATGATGTTATAATAACTATGTATAGTTATTCTTTACACCATTATACCCATCCATGTAAGGTGTTGGTGGAAAAACAGATTACACCACGGCATGGAGACGGTATTCCGTACGTACGCACGCGCGGTGATTTTGTTTTCCGTAGGATGGATAGAAGGTGAAATGGGGTTGTTTCATATTTATAATAAAAAATAAGTATATTAGTGATACTTATGTTATTACTTTATAATGAAACAACTGAATAAGAATATGTTGAAGAAGAAAGAAGCTTGAAAGAATCGGGAGAAGAAATTACCTCTTCTTCGATACGCCTCTTTGAAACCTCCTCTTAGGGCACTAAGATTGGTCTTTAAAGAAGACCAGAACCTCTAGTATATTTATAGTGAAGTGGAGAAGATAAATTTGCAGGGTTTGGCCGAGCATGAAGGCTCAAATTGGTGTGAGTAGGAGAGGGAGGAGGTGCCCTTTTATAAAGGAGGAGAGGGGCACCTTTGGAATTCTTAAAAATATTAATTTATAATAAATCTAACCCCACTTAAAAACCTCCAAAAATGATTCATATTAGAATATTAGATGATATAGGGTTGTAATCGCATCAACCAATCAAATTTAGACATGTTTTGATCTTATTTTAAACCTTATCATTTTGATTTATCCTTATTTAATCTATTTAAGTTTATTTGTGGTAATAAAATTCTAAATTTTAAATTATAACAAATAATTACTTATTTGTTGTGAATTTTCCATAATTGTTTAATTTATAACATTATAGACCATATAAATTTAAATTTATAATTTTTAAATATTTTTGTGATTTTTAAACAATTTTATAATATGTTATTTTTATAAAATAACAATAGTGTCAATTTTGAAACTATTCATTTATTTGAATTTAAATAAAATATATACAGAAGATATTTTCGAACTAAAAGCTTTAATATATTAATAAAAGGTCATATGGTTCTATAAAATTAGTTTATAACATTAAATAGTTCATATAATATTTATTTTATTATTTTTAAAACCATTTATTTGGTTTATCTCTTAATAAAATAATTACTACATCATTTTTGTATATTTATTTAATATACTTATTTGTTTCATAAAAATTTAAAATAAAATCCTATGATGAAGATAAATATATTACCTTTCACAATAATAATTTTAGTCGAATTTATCATCTTAAAATAACAATATTTAAATTGTTATATTTATTAAATTATGAAGGTGACAACTTTGGCATCATTTAAAATAAAATAATATAAGTGTCATAATTGCTTGTATAAGACTCCAAATAGTCAAATATTAGACCATTGGATGATTATAGTTTACATTTACATGACCAATAAGTTTTGGTCAGGGTTTTGTGCATTTTATTGTCACAATTAGTTTAATAAAAACTATATTCTTGATTTTTCACTAGATAAATAATTTCTGCATCACTATTGTGTCACAATTAATGATAACTATTTAATCCCAAAAAATTCTAAATAAATTCTCATGATGTAGATAATTTTGTTAGCTTTCTGGATACTATTCATGTTCGAAGTTTTATGATGTTTATCACTATGTTAAAATTATTATACTTATAAGATTTAAGAAAGTGACAAGTTGTCACTTTCTTTGGTTTTAATAATAATTAAATTATTTTCATGGTAAAAAGTCCATAAAATGAATCTAATACGACCCTTATATGATATGGGTTTACTTTTATCCATAAAATAGAATTTTGGCATGTGTTAGGGTAATTTTATAATATTATATTTACCCTTAATTACCCGATTTACCTTTAACTATGGTAAATAAAATTTACCGTAGTTACTATTCATAATTCCCAAAAATAAAAAGTAGCCTATTAACATAATTTGGACCCACTAATTCTAAATATGGAATCCATTTTTTAAAATTCAATACACATAAGTTGTAGAAATTAAATTAAAATTAATCCCGTTGTCGAATAAAAACGGGTTTTTGTTTAAAACATTGCAAAAGATTGAATTGATTTAACCTACGAATTCAAGGTAAAATCAATGATAATGACATAAATTATATTAAATGGTAAAAAAATATTCTATTTATACTTTAAAACCATTCAATATTATAATTTAACCACATAAGATATTATGATGAAAAAAGCTGTTTTTAATTAAAATATAGCGTGTTTTTACTATTCATTAAAATATGAAAGTTATCGGAAAAATATCAAAACTTTATCTAATGTAAATTTTGACATCCTGATTCAAAAGAAGAATTTTATTTTGTCAAATTGAACATATAAACATGTCAAAAACTAGATTTAATGTGGGTGTGCCATCAAAAGGCGGCAAAACTGCATTTTTTGAAAAATACTTATTTTATCTAAAAAATTTATTTTGTTCTTATACCATGTTCTAGAAAATGTGTAAGATGAATAATAATGTTATAAAATTAAAAATTTAGTTAATAATATTCATAACGGCTAGTTCATGACAATATTATAATAATATATCATTGTTTATTAAAACCCGGTATTGCGTACAACACACGCTATTGAGGAAGGTCGCGATTGCGTGTAATGCAAGCCAAGTCAGAGTTGCGTGTTGTAAAAGAATCCTTCATTATTTCGTATAACAGAATTCAACCATATTTCATTTATACATTTAATATATATATATATATTCAATGTTGCGTAGAATAACTATTATCAAAATTGTGTGTAACACGGTCCAAGAATAGTGTTGCGTATACTGCAAACTAATACGGTGTTGCGTATAGCGCAAGGTAATGTTGGTGTATAATACAACACAAGACATTAATGAAAATAATATTTTTCATAAAATCTCGGGGTGTTACATTCTACCCCCCTTAAAATGAATTTCGCCCTCGAAATTCGTCGGGGTTATAAATAGTTTACTATTTGAAAGTTTCTTTGATAGAAACCCACATCGTAAAAAGGAATACCAAAACTTATCTTTAAAAACTAAAGTATAAAATGTAATGGTTACCCAAGTTAACTAATCACTGGGTATCCACATAGGAGAACATTGGTGAAAATATGGACATGGAAGAGGAATCTAACCATCATGTTCTGATGGAGAGTGGTAGAGGACATGGATATGAAAAATCCAACAATCACAAAGCCATAAATTTGTGATGATCTAGGGTACCATCTGATTCATCGGATATAAGATCACTAGGACAACATTTTTGGTTTTCAATATCATTTCCCTAAAGTTGAAAATTTTGAATTAGAAGAAATACTTACTTGATTTTGGTACAATCTCACTATTGTTCCTACTTTGAACAGTTTTCACTTCATCTCTTAAAGAAATGAAGTGTTAAAAGATCATATGATATAATGATGGGTCATTCCATCTATTTCAAACAAAAGGTTAGAAAAAGTTATTAAATATACATAAGTCATTCTATTGTGATATTAATCATATATGGTTCCTAAAATGGACTTATACTTCATATATCATACTGCTTAATATAATAAAACTAGTTTCTACTAAACAGGGACTTCCTGTAGGCCAGTGGTAGGCGATAAAGGCCAGTCTCACTTCGGTTGTGGGTTCGATTCCCACAGCCTTGTCCGACGCGATGGGCTGTCGCCCGTCCTGCAGGTTGTCCTTTTTCTAAGGCTATATTACTATAACATCCCATCAATAATATCGAAAAACGTTTTATCCTAACTTATGTCCAACATAATCCATTCTAATCTTTAGGCTTATCTAAAATACTTCGGTCCAAGCTCATAGTATAAAGAAAATTATTACTTGAAATGTCACAGAACAATCACGTGAATGCCATCATTTATCCCCCATATATCATAAGATATATCTTGTTGGTCAAATTACAAACATGTGAATACCTTAATCATGTATTCTCTTGAAGAATGAATACCCATTGAACCTTAGTGAAAACATGAATACTGTCAAAAGTTAACTCTTTCCACATACCAAAATCCAAAAATTCTATATACTCAAACCATGATATAACCTTCTCCTTATATCATTCATGAGCTCATGAATACTATCAAACATTTAATTTTCTCCTTATCCCTTCATTATGCACATATCATCTACATTCAAAAAATATATGAATAACCTTTCATGGATACTGGTAACATTAATCATACACTTTCAAAACTCAAGGAAAGACAACAGTGTAACAATCCATAGATGTCTCTTTATTCCATAGTAGCATGAGATTAATTATACAACATTACGCATGATAAACATGTAATCATTCTACTACATTCTTAAAACATTGACTGAACTTCAAAAATTCTTTCATCTCACATATCATTTGTAGTCTCTTCATCATCATCCACATAAATACTACCTATACGACCATACTGATTCTCTTCATGAGACTTTCCCTTAAGGCATTGGTTTTCATAATGCCCGTACATTCCACATTTAAAACATTTAACCATTGCTGATGTCGTAGTAATACCATTATCCTCTTCCCTGGTGTTAACTGAACCTTTTCCTTTGCACTTACTGGCTTTGTGTCCTTCTTTTCCACACCCAAAGCATCTTCCAGTTCCTTTGAAACATTCTCCTTGATGCCTCTTCCCACATGATTTACATAGGATAAATTGAACTTTCTTTCCTCTATGATCATCATGAAACTCCATCTTTCTCTTATTAGCCGAGTCAGGAAACTTACCAAATTTTACTTTATTGATCATATTATGAGATTGCTGATTCGGGATAACAATGATGTTTGGACTTCCAAATCCCATTTCATTTGGTTTCTCATGAAGAATATCATTCCATTGTCCATCATATCCTCCATTATCGTGAATCATCTTGTTTCTAGCCATTTTCTAAAACCCAAAAAAACAGTGTGAGAGGAAAAAATCACAATAAAGGGGGAGTAAATTCAATATCTAACATCTTTGGTTTAATATAATATCGTTACCATAGTTCTTGGACTATATCCTATACGTATACTTATCCTTAGGGACATCCCTAGACATACCTTAGAAATATCTCTAGGGATCTCACTAACGTTTTCGTGTCCTAGTTTCCAAAGGTTGACTAAACCTTTCCTCTGATACCAACTGTAGAGACCCGAAGCTTGACGTACATTGACATTACATTACATTTGCGGAATACTTAGTTCATAACAAAAACACACACACAAGGATCGTAATAGTTTAGTGTCTTTGGAAACTCGGAATATAATCTTCTAATCCTGGTAAAAGATCTTCAACATCTCCCATAAAGATCTTCTTTTTTTTATACCTAAAACCTTTCTTTATATCCTGGGGAAAATAAAACATAAAAGGGTGAGCTCAAATGCTCAGTAAGGGTAAACAAAATAGATATCAATCACATCATATACATAAGCACATAACTTTTGGAAATCTTAACCTGTAGAAGATATCATAATTTCATAACCTAGGATAACTCATGGCTGTGAAATGTAATCACAATAATCATAACTTAAAACATGAAACTTTTTTGCATACACACATAATCATAAAGAATCATTTCTTGTTAGTCAAGACTCATTGCCAAGACTATCTTAGTGGACAAAGTCCCTTTCTGAACCGAGTCACCCTCGTTTCAGTCCTATTTCACTGAACCGGTATAACCTACCATTCCAGCCATGTCTATCTCATGAGATATAAAATCTTTACCCAATGCATTGGAGGGAGATATAGGTCCCACCCATCTTATAATGATACCATTCTTATGTGTGACACAAAATCATAAATCATACATCATTTCATAACCCATGAAATAAAAATGGGATTCATAAACAACATGACATCATAAAACAATTCATATAAGATAAAGGAATTCATAAAAATAATTCAACATAATCAAATCAATGTAATAATAGGGATAAAAACAGAACCCTTTATTATCTTAGATGGAAAATAATTTTGATAAAACACTTGAAATCTATTCTTGAGGAAAATATCCTTTCTACTTCAAAAACACTTTCCTTTCTTTAACATGTTATAAAATTTTAAACTAAAATAAGTTGATTAAAAATAAAATTGAAAACTTGTAAGGGAAGATTCTTGGAAATAATGTTTTAAAAATCCATTCATGTAGTATAAGTTAAAAGAAAACATTCTTCTCGTACTTTTGTCGGAAAAGTCAAAAAGTATCTCGTACGAAAAACTACAAAAGATTCCTTTCATATTCTTTACTGAAAACTCACCGAAGGGTAAAATTGGATTTAAACTATTGTAAGTGGATGGAAACAATATTACATATTGAGGAAACATGGATGTGGATGATAAAATACACCCCAGTAAATACTAAAGTATAAACAATCTCGGATAAAAATGAGATTGTGATATTTCCCTTACCTTAGGTCCGATTTGCTTCGCAAGTGTCCGAACCTCCTGTATAATGATTTAAATAATTTCATTGACTTATTACAGAATCATATTCATTGTTATTATATCATATATGGTTCACTTATGACTTTATATTACCCGTTCTTTTGTAAATTTTTGTTAAAGTAGCGTTTTGGGTAAAATCGTCTCATTTGTCGTTCGTGTTTTAACTTGTAATTATTCATATGATTACTTAGATAATTATTACTTAATTATAGAATATAAAACATTATTTATATATAATATATATTCAGAATATACATATATATAATGGATCGATAAATGGAAAGAAATACACCGTTCATGGAGACGGTAGCCCGTACGTACGCATGAACGCTGTTTTCGTTTCCTTATTGAATTGAGTGGAATTAAGTAGATGACATACATATATATACACATAAACACAATATCTTTATAATGTCATATATTTCATTATTATTGCTTATATATACTTTATAATCATTCTTAAATGGTTAACATGGAGAATGAATCTCATCGCGTCGTGGAGACGGTAGTCCGTACGTACGCACGAGCGATGATATCATTTCCATAATTATTGAATTGAATTGGAGTGGATGATACAATATATCAGAATCAGTATGATGTTATAATAACTATGTATAGTTATTCTTTACACCATTATACCCATCCATGTAAGGTGTTGGTGGAAAAACAGATTACACCACGGCGTGGAGACGATATTCCGTACGTACGCACGCGTGGTGATTTTGTTTTCTGTAGGATGGATAGAAGGTGAAATAGGGTTGTTTCATATTTATAATAACAAATCAGTATATTATTGATACTTATGTTATTACTTTATAATGAAACAACTGAATAAGAATATGTTGAAGAAGAAAGAAGATTGAAAGAATCGGGAGAAGAAATTACCTCTTCTTCGATACGCCTCTTTGAAACCTCCTCTTAGGGCACTAAGATTGGTCTTTAAAGAAGACAAGAACCTCTAGGATGTTTCTAGGAAAGTGGAGAAGATAATTTTTTAGGGTTTGGTCGAGCTTGAAGGCTCAAATTGGTGTGAGGAGGAGAGGGAGGAGGTGCCCTTTTATAAAGGAGGAGAGGGGCACCTTTGGAATTCTTAAAAATATTAATTTATAATAAATCTAACCCCACTTAAAAACCTCAAAAAATGACTCATATTATAATATTAGATGAGATAGGGTTGTAATATCATAAACCAATCAAATTTAGACATGTTTGGATCTTATTTTAAACCTTATCATTTTGATTTATCCTTATTTAATCTATTTAAGTTTATTTGTGGTAATAAAATTTTAAATTTTAAATTATAACAAATAATTACTTATTTGTTGTGAATTTTCCATACTTCTTTAATTTATAACATTATAGACCATATAAATTTAAATTTATAATTTTTAAATATTTTTGTGATTTTTAAACAATTTTATAATATGTTATTTTTATAAAATAACAATAGTGTCAATTTTGACACTATTCATTTATTTGAATTTAAATAAAATATATACAGAAGATATTTTCGAACTAAAAGCTTTAATATATTAATAAAAGGTCATATGTTTCTATAAAATTAGTGGATAACATTAAATAGTTCATATAATATTTATTTTATTATTTTTAAAACCATTTATTTGGTTTATCTCTTAATAAAATAATTACTACATCATTTTTGTATATTTATTTAATATACTTATTTGTTGCATAAAAATTTAAAATAAAATCCTATTATGATGATAAATATATTACCTTTCACAATAATACTTTTACTCGAATTTATCATCTTAAAATAACAATATTTAAATTGTTATATTTATTAAATTATGAAGGTGACAACTTTGGCATCATTTAAAATAAAATAATATAAGTGCCATAATTGCTTGTATAAGACTCCAAATAGTCAAATATTTGACCATTGGATGATTATAGTTTACATTTAAATGACCAATAAGTTTTGGTCAGGGTTTTGTGCCTTTTATGGTCACTATTAGTTTAATAAAAACTATATTCTTGATTTTTCACTAGATAAATAATTTCTACATCACTATTGTGTCACAATTAATGATAACTATTTAATCCCAAAAAATTCTAAATAAATTCTCATGATGTAGATAATTTTGTTAGATTTCTGGATACTATTCATTTTTGAAGTTTAATGATGTTTATCACTAAGTTAAAATTATTATACTTATAAGATTTAAGAAAGTGACATGTTGTCACTTTCTTTGGTTTTAATAATAATTAAATTTTATTCATGGTCAAAAGTCCATAAAATGAATCTAATACGACCCTTAGTTGATATGGGTTTACGTTTATCCATCAAATAGAATTTTGGCATGTGTTAGGGTAATTTTATAATATTATATTTACCCTTAATTACCCGATTTACCTTTAACTATGGTAAATAAAATTTACCATAGTTACTATTCATAATTCCCAAAAATAAAAATTAGCCTATTAACATAATTTGGACCCACTGATTCTAAATATGGAATCCATTTTTTAAAATTCAATACACAGAAGTTGTAGAAATTAAATTAAAATTAATCCCGTTGTCGAATAAAAACGGGTTTTTGTTTAAAACATTGCAAAAGATGGAATTGATTTAACCTACGAATTCAAGGTAAAATCAATGCTAATGACATACATTATATTAAATGGTAAAAATATATTCTATTTATACTTTAAAGCCATTAAATATTATAATTTAACTACATAAGATATTATGATGAAAAAAGTTGTTTTTAATTAAAATATAGCGTGTTTTTACTATTCATTAAAATATGAAAGTTATCGGAAAAATATCAAAACTTTATCTAATGTAAATTTTTACATCCTGATTCAAAAGAAGAATTTTATTTTGTCAAATTTAACATATAAACATGTCAAAAAACTAGATTTAAAGTGGGTGCGCCATCAAAAGGCGGCAAAACTGCATTTTTTGAAAAATACTTATTTTACCCGAAAAATTTATTTTGTTCTTATACCATGTTCTAGAAAATGTGTAAGATGAATAATAATGTTATAAAATTCAAAATTTAGTTAATAATATTCATAACGGCTAGTTAATGACAATATTATAATAATATATCATTGTTTATTAAAACCCGGTATTGCGTACAACACACGCTATCGAGGAAGGTTGCGATTGCGTGTAATGCAAGCCAAGTCAGGGTTGCATGTTGTGAAAGAATCCTTTGTTGTTTCGTATAACAGAATCCAACAATATTTCATTTATACATTTAATATATATATATATATATTCAATGTTGCGTAGAATAACTATTATCAAAATTGTGTGTAACACGGTCCAAGAATAGTGTTGCGTATACTGCAAGCTAATACGGTGTTGCGTATAGCGCAAGGTAATGTTGGTGTATAATACAACACAAGACATTAATGAAAATAATATTTTTCATAAAATCTCGGGGTGTTACACTTATGTATGAACAAACACACACTCACATATTATGTATGGGAGAATACCTATAAACATAATAGGTATAGTAATTTTTAAGGGAAGATATTACATATGAATAATTAAACCAAGTTCAAGAAACCACTCTGTGAGAAGATAGTCTTATGTATTGGTACCAAATATATAAGATTCCACTCTATGTGTAAAAATGAATAATTTATAGAAGCACTGTGATATTTAAGACCAAATATGATGACACATAAGATTCATCCTAGAGGGACACTATAATGCTTAAGATTCACTGACTCAGAGAAATTTGATGAAGGGTGGCACATAAGAGAAATAACTTAATATGTAAGTGGAGTTATTTTATATGCAAGATTAAAATATTTCACATATTTTATATTTATATATGGAAGATATATTATGTAATGAGTAATATATTATTCATGTTTTGAATATATTACGTATGGACTCTGCCTTAGGATATATATTACGTACCAGAGTTCTAAATAAAAATATGTGATGTATAGAGTAATATATTATACATGTTAAAGTCCTATGATTCATAGTATATATTTTATATATATTATGTATGGGCCTTATGTGGTGATATTAAATATATTAGAGGGTTCCATAGTTTATCAAATATTTAAAAAATGATAATTTTTTTATAATTTATAAGATATTAAATAAAGGTTCAAAATGTGTATTTAAGGGAAAATAGGGTATTTTATTGACATGTATACAGAGAGATAGACTAGAATAGATCTATCACACCTCTATTTTACCTATAATGAGATATATTTCAATTCTAAATGTATTTAAGTGTCATTTTATCTAGATGATAGGTAAAGGTAAAGGCATCACTTTGTATCCCTTCTTTCTTAGTTTATTATACTATTTCTCAACCCTACACCAGTTATGAATGTTTAATCCCTATTTATATTTTTTTTTATAATATATGATTTTTAACATTTGATATTGTATTAGCGACTGATATTCAATGAGTAACTACTATCAATCATAAGGTAGTTGTCTCCTAAGTTATTTTTATATCACACTTCTTTTTTCATGTGCGTATGATGTGTGGTGACACTGACCTAATATGTGATTGTCCTAAAAATGATTTAAATGGTATCAATTACCATTCCATGGGAGGATAATATTATTTATACCATGGGAAGTATGATAATAAGTGAAAATAAATCCCCCATCCATAAATATTGGTGTGCTTTAAAGTGATGAAATGGTAATATTTGAGAGTCCACCCAAGGGGTCCCCTAAATTAAAGTTTGATTCTTTTGAAAAGAAAAATATGGTGTTAAACTTAGTAAATAGATTTTTAATGTCATGTAAATAAAATATAAAAGGTGAATAGTGTGGTCAAAATTTAATAATTAATTTTAAAGTTATGATTCATTATGTGGTCCCCCCTAGGTGACACTCTCATGATTTTAGGGTAGGATGTTGTTCCCCCTGGGTGATATTATGATGGTTTTGGATTTGAATGTGGTTCCCCCTAGGTGATATTCTCATGGTTATGGGGTTGGAAATGCTTATAATTGGGTGATATTCTCATGGTTCTAGGTAAATACATGGTTCCCCTTAAGGTGATACTCTCATGGTTTTGGAGAATAATGTGGTTCCCCTTAGGAGATACTCTCATGGTTCTAGGGATAGACGTGGTTTCCCTGATGTGATTATGTGACTGGTTCATTGAAACATGAAACTGATAAAATTAAGTTTGATCAATTTGGGGTATCACCTAAAAACCTAAGGAGCGATAGTGATTTTTTTATTATTCTTCCATTTACTTACTATGCACATCATCGTACACTTTATTTCAAACTGCATTATTTAGGGAAACCATTAGTGGTGTCCAACTGAGTTGTACTCACACCCTACTTGGGACTTCATGGGTACCTAAGAAAACTTCATGGTTTCATTATATAATAAGGGAAATGACCCTATGATTGATGGTTGACTTTGATTTCTAGGATGGATCATGGGATATATAATTGATCTTGGAATCAGAACCAATTTTACCATTTCCTTTTTTTGTTTATTTTTGTTTGATGTGTATGATTCACCCATCAAGGATAATGATTGGGTATTTATGACTTGTATGAAATATATAAAATTTATTTTAGTATAACATGATTTGTGTATGCTGTTTATTGGTGTTTATCAGCATGTCTGTTACCTCTTATTTATTTGTATAAATTTTAATATCATTATTTCTATTATTATTGCTTACTCTGATACGAGGGTACAATATCCTCATGGTATCACCATAGATTCTCACTAATATTTAAAAACTTATGGAATAGGGAGAGGTATGCTTGAGGTCACACAAAGGCCGAGGCTGTTTACTATGAAGTGATATGGATGAAGGATTCTAAAAAGTGGTATTAGATAATTATATTTTTTCTCTTTTATTACAGTTTGGTAAAGGTAGATATGAGATAAGATGTTTTCAGAACTTGGTATGGGTATTATGCCTAAGATTAGATGACCTATGTATGTGGGAAGTCTAAGGTACCAGAGATTGGGTTGTTATTCTTATTTTTCATTTTTAAAGTTGAGTTACATCACCTAAAGTAATCGTAGTAAGCTATAATTTATAAATGATATTTTTTTCTTGAAATGAATGTTCATTATAATATTATACAATATTATACACATACAACACATTGAGAAACCAACAAAACATTATTTAATTAATGAAAATAGTTACATTATTCAATGAATAAACCCATTAAAATCCCAATTCTTACATAGGGACAAAATATATAAAATATAAAAACCATAATGGGAAAATATGGATTTCTCCAATTGACTAGAATCATTCCCCTACGAACAAAACTAAATAAAAGAAAAAAAATATTAGTAAACCAATCAAAATTATATAAAATAGAAATATAGAACCTTGAGAGGAATTGAGTATAATAATTAATGAAGGAATATAGTGGTATTTATAGGAGGTAATGTGACCTTTTGAATAGTAATGTGACCATTATAATAGTAACTTTTCCTTTGGGAATAGTAACTAGACCATTGGGAATAATAACCTGACCATTAGAATAGTAATTTTTCCTCAAAATAATAAATTTTAATATAAATAGTATTTATCATGATTAATTTAAGTAAATATACATATTATAATTCTAAAAAATAAATAACATGATTAAAAAAAATCAAATAAAATATAATCACATTTTTAATAAAATGTATTTTAATGTATTTTATAAAAATCATAATTTTTATATTAAAATTTAAAATTACCTATGTTATAAATTTATTAGGATAAAATGAATATCAATTTTGAAATCATCATGTCAAAATTTTCCAAGGGTTATTTTTTAGTAATATTCTGAAATACTTAAATTTTCAAGTGAATAGTAAAAACATAATTTTTCATGTAACCAGTGTATCTTAAATTACATAATTCATGATATAATAATAAAATAATAATTTATAGAACTTGAGGTTCAGAAAAAAATATATTTAATTTCATAAATGAGTCATTAAAATATAATAAAATTAATTTCCAAACCTAAAAATAATTTCCCGAAACCTAAAGTCAAAAGTGGTCCCTTAAAATAACATTTTTTCCTTTTTTCCACTTTACTTTTTTATAAGATAAGTGAATTATAATTATAAATGGGTTTAAATTATTAAAACCATTTTATTATATTGATATTTTATTTATATTGTAAAAATTCACCATTACAATTTTTAACTTTGATATAATATTTTATTCTAAAAATACCCCTCTCCCTCCTCTTATAAAAACACTCCCCACTCACTTAAGAAATACATATTTATTCTTAAATATCCCCTTTTAAGACCCTTGTAATACCTAGGGATATTATAGAGTAAACCAACTCCAAACATCAAGGGATTTTTAGTGTTGTATAAGAGAAGCTCCACCAAGGAAATAGTAAGTTTCTCTAAACTCTTTTCTTTTTTTATTATTCTATTTATTTTTCCCAATTACTTTAAAAAAATCTTATAAAATTAATTAGGAATTATGTTAAAATTATATTAATTATTTTAAACTACTATAAGTATCAAAATTATGACATATATAAATTTCAAACATTCCTTTCCTACTCTTTCGACAATGTCTCATCAATGGCCTGTTAATTGCCAACGAGAACATTTCTGACCCTTTTATTATCACCAAAACTATATTTGGTTACAATTAATTTTTTATGATATATATTGGAATAAATATATTTTTTAATATTCTATAATTAATTATACTAATGTATAAATGTCCTAAAAAATAGATACATCGAAACAAAATAAGAAAATTTAATGAAAACATGATATCAAAAAATTCACATTTAATATATTGTTATAAATTAGAATAAAATAATTATAATAAAATAATTATAATAGACAAATAGTGGAAAAAATTAACATAATTAACTTCTGTAACTATGTTTTAGTAACCCTATTTTTATTATCCAGGAGGCAGAAAAGCAACAAAATAAAGCGCGATTTAAGGTAAGGGGATTCTCGAACCTAACTCCTTTTCTTTGGGTTATCCCTCTTTCATGACATCTTTAGTAAGGATATTAATCTAATGTCCCTTAAATATCACTTAATTATTATTCATTTTTATTTTAATTGATATATATGTTTCCACCTTGATTTATAATCCAAATACAATGATTCTCAGAAAAGACTTTTATTTTAAAAACCATCTTTCACTCATCTCGGGTTGTTTCTTCTTAAATAAAGAATAATGATATTTATGCCAAATAATTTTTCCCTATTTCATTTGGTAACCCCAATTTTATTCTTAAAATCATACATTACAAAATCGTTATGAAACCCATTACATTCCGTGGATTATTTCCTGACTACAATTATGATTCGTTCTATGTGGCATGCATGATTATGTAACTATTATGATGTGACAGGTAGGACCAAAATTATATATCCCTCCAAAAAATTTGGTAATGTGATGTATCTCATTAAATAATGTGTATTATGTGTGAAAATTATCCTAGATTTGTTCATAATTATTTTATGACTATGAACATATGTTATGCACAATCATGTTGCTAGCTTTGTTCACAACTATGTGTGGTATTTGGCCACTATAACACGATGTTTAATTTTTATGCATTTCCACATTCTATGACTTTATCAAATATTTCCATCATTATGTTTCTGATGATTCTATTCTTATGATATGATGATGATGATTATTCTCACCCATGTTATATTGATTCATGTCCATTATTCATCCTCTTACTAGGATTTTAGCTCAACCCTTTCTTTGATGTATATCCTTAGGTGACTATATGTACAAAGGATAACATGAGATTCTATAAGGATAAAGAATAAGGCTTTAAATAAATGTTTATGATTATTATGTAATAGTGATGTATGATCCTAATTTTTTCAAGATATAAAACCTTTATATCCTTTAATGAATAAGTATTATGTTGTTTATATTTAAAATGATGTAATAGTCATGTAAGAAAAATCAGGGTCACTGTAGTTGGTATTAGAGGTACAGTTTAGTTAATTTGGGAATTATTATTGGAAAATGTTAGCGATAACCCTTAGGATAAGTCTAAGTATATGTAAACATCCAAAAATATTTGTTTTAGAAAATGAATAAACATAGGGATCCCATAAGACATGACTTTATAGTTAATTACACAAGAGAATAAATTATTTATTCATGCCTTATTGACTTATGTTCAAACCTTTTCTATTTTAGAAAATGGTGAGAACCAGGAGAATCTAGGATAACAACCTATGTGAGGGAATATTCAACAGTTGCCCAAATGACATCCCCAATTCCATGGGAGGGGGAGTTCAAAACTTCATGGTGATTCTTACCCAGTTGTTTTAGGCTATGAACAATAACCTGAACCATGCGGAACATCTTCCTTCCCCCAATAAGGAGAAACTAGATATCGAGTCATTTATGGTGCAATGACCATTGATATTTAGTGGATATTTTGTTAAACTTATCATAGAATAGTGGGTTAACTCAATGTAGAATATTTATTCTGTGGTACACTATTCTAAGAAGGATAAGGTGACTCTGGGTGTCTATCATTTAGATAGAGAATCCGATCAGTGGTGGGGGTTGATAAAGAACACCAAGATGAAGGATAAAATAGAAGAGATAGAGTGTGAAGGATTTAAATATATATTTCTTAAAAGGTATTTCCCTTGATCCATTTGATCAAATATGGATAGAGAACCCAGAGAGTTGAAGTAAAAGGAAGGCGAATTTTTCATGGATTATGAGACAAAATTCACACGGATTGTAAGATACGCCTCGATTTTTGATATAAAAAATGATAGAAAAATAAATAGATTCTTTAGTGTATTAAAACCACACTGTTGAAAGGATATAGCTATCCAATACTTTTAGAGTTATTAATAAGTAGTTATATGTGATATCAAAGTAGATATGAAGTTTTGAGAATAATCCCATGGTTATGGAGATAAGAAGTGAAGAATGGAGTTTCAAGTTTGTGGGTCAAATGAAAAAGGAGTAAAGAGGATCCAACCACCCAAATATCAAAAGTTTGGGAAGAAACATCATGTGAATTAACTCAAAGGGACATGTAAATGCTTCAAGTGTAGGAGATAAGGCCACCATGATCATGAATTTTGAAGAGAAATGAAGAAGCTGACAACATGATGGAGGCAAGGAATGAACCACTTAATGCACCGACCATGGTTAAATTCTTCAACTATAGGGATCAAGGGCACTATGAAATCTAGTACACTAAAATATAAGTCCTTAAGGGTAATCAGCATCAGTAACCACCAAATCCAAAGGAGTAAGGGAAATATTATTCCATCACTAGTACTAAAGTGGAGTGTGAAAATGAATTTTTACAAGGTACATATCCAATTCACTCAATAATGGAAAAAGTTTAATTTGATTATGGAACTACACATTCCTTTATATCCTGAAAATTTTCTAGAACTGTTGAATAAAATCCCTTATACCTTGAAGTAGAAATATCTGTAAAATCACCTAGTGGTGAGATCATTGCAACCCAAGTGTCAGACTCTTCTCTTGGTAGCGTATGTGGGAATATTATTCAAGTGATTTTTTAATCCTTCCATTGGTGTAATATGATGGTTTACTTGGCATAGATTGGGTCTCATTATATAGATCACATGTCAATTGTTGAGAAAAGGAAATATCTTTTCATATTCCGAACTATTCCACAATCCTCTAAAAATAAAAGCAAGATCATGAATCTCCTTTGGAAAATTACTCAATGGTGTGGGTGTTGATACCCTATAAAGAAGCATACCTCTCCCAAATGGTTGAGTAAAAGGAAGGTATCAACCTAGATGAAATGACCATTTTAAGGGAATACAATGATGTATTTCCAAAAGATTTTCCTAGACTTACCCCAAACCATGAGGTAGATTTATCAATAGAACTTATACCTAGAGCCACTCCTATCTCTAAATGTCCCTATAGGATGGCCCTAATCTAACTACATGATTTAGATCACAGCTACAAGAGCATTTGGAAAAAGGGTTCATATGCCCTAGTGCATCACCTTGGGGTGCGTTGGTGCACTTTTTCAAGAAGAAGTATGGATTTAAGTAGTTATGTATTGATTAGTGACGGCTCAACAAGATCACCATAAGGAACAAGTATCATCTTCCAAGTATTTATGACATGTTTGATTAACTACATGGATCTCAGTACTTCTCAAAGGTTGATCTTCATTCTAGGTATCATCATATGAAGGTGAATAAGGAAGATATTTAGAAGAAATATTTCCATATAAGGTATGGTCACTATGAGTTTAGAGTGATTCCCTTCAGACTTACTAATTCCCCTAAAATATTCATGGATTTGATTAATGGAGTTTTTAGTGAATACTTAGAAATTTTTTTGGTAGTTTTTATCAATGATATTCTCATTTACTCGAAAAGAAATGAGGAACATGAATAGCATCTAAGGATTGTACAAGAAATGTTATGGAAGTAGAAAATGTACACTAAGTTCATCAAGTGTGACTTTTGAGAAGGGTATAAATATATTTTATTTATTTAAAACCTTTATACTTAATTTTTTTATTTTTTTATTAAAATTCATACCACCACGTTTAATGGGTACATTATAATAGTTATGTTTGAATAATAATATAAATAGTGTATTATGGTTAGTTAAAACCTAATGTTTCATGTAACATAATCTATCAAAGAAATTAAATTATTTGAAAAAATTATTTCATAAAACTCACCCTATAAAAATGATTTTTACCTCAAAATTCATCACTTTGAATAAAAAAATAAGGATACTTATTCCTCATCATATCCTCAGCTTCCCACATAACTTCTTCAAATTGGTGACTTCACTATAAAAATTTGACCAGGTTAGTAGTTTTGTTTTGTAGAATCTTCTCTCTAAAATCCAAAATCTACATAAGTTATTCTTTATCAAAAAGATCATGTTCCAATGGTACAACCAATAAGTTCATTACATGTGAAAGATTAGGTATGCACTTTCTCTGGAGAGATACATGGAACACATCATGGACTTGAGAGAGGTTCGGTGGAAGTTTTAATCGGTAAGCTACCATCCTGATATAAGGCACCATATGAATGCTTGAGTGAAATCTATTATTGTAAGAAAACTCAACTTGAGGAAGACATTGATCCCAATTAACTTTTAAATACATTTAATAAGATATTATTATATCCTATAGGGTTTGAATTATTCTCTTAAACTATAAATATTTCTAAGGAATATATAAAATGTTGAAACTTAACTTTGTATCCAAAGCCTTTTGAATAATTCACCGGAATTTTGAGGTAAACCTTAGATCCCAACCTGATACAATGGAATGTGGTACTCCATGAATCCTCACCACTTCATTAATATATATCCTGTAAAGCTGATCTAGAGAGAAATATTTTCTAATAGTGATGAAGTGTGCTAATTGTTTTAGGAAATCAACAACAACCCATATATAATTGTCTCCTTTAGATGCTTTATGGAGTTAGATGAAAAAATCCATGGTGTTTTTTTCCAATTTCCATTATGGTATAGTTAATAGTTGTAATATCCCATTTGAATTTTGTCTCTCATACTTAACTTACTGACATACTAAGCACTGAGATGAATACTCAGTAGTATCTCTCTTTATACCATCCCATGAGAAATACTCTTTTAGATCTCTATACATCTTCATACTTCCTTGATGAATAAATACTGAAGAACTATGAAGCACCTCTAACATCTCTTTCTCAAAATCTGGTATGTATTGAACAAATACATGGTTCCTAAACCTTATTACTACATCAAAATCAATATTAAACTTAGGAACATTTCTAACCTTTTTGTACACCTCTACATCATATTTATACAACTCTTTAATCTTCACCTATGTATATGGTTGAACAATCAATCAAGAAAGATAATATTTATCTCCATCATTTAGGATTCCCATATACATACTTTGAAAATCTATAAATATTTGATATTTTTTGATCCAAATCATGGATAATTAAGAATGATCCTTTTGAATCAAAGAATTTTCCACCTTGTTTTCTTTCTCAAGGTGGAAATGTATTGAGCAATCATAATCTTTAATTAGACAAAACTATATTCACTAACACATGTTCAAATCCTTCTATGTGAATATGTAATTTTTTTTAATTATTATATATATCACACTTTTCTCTTTAAATATAGTGCCTCTATATCTTTATTGAAAAAATTACTACAGTTAAATCCAAATCATGAGATGGGTAATTTTTCTCATGAACGTTCAATTTTCAAGAGACATAGGATATTACCATGTCATTCTTCATAGGAATTAATCCCAATCCATTATTGGATGAATCAATATAGATTTGATACCCTTCTCCACTATAGGTTAATGTAAGAACATGTGTGGTGAAAAATATTCACTTTAGTTCCTTCAAATTTTCTTCGCATTCATCCATCTAGAAGATCTTGGATCCCTTCTGAGTTAACTTGGTGAGTGGATTAGATAGCCACGAGAAACTATTCAAAATCCATCAATAATATCCTACAAAACCAAGAAAAATTCAGATCCAAATTATCATTTAATGTCTATTCCAATGTTCAATAGCCTCCATATTTTATAAATCTGCTGATATACCCTCACTTGAGATTATATGACCCAAAAAAAGAATCCTTTTATAGTTGAAATTCACACTTTTTAAATTCTTCATACAGTTTATCCTTCCTTAGGGTCTTCAGTATAATTCTCAAGTGATCTTAATTCTCTTCCTTTCTATTTGAATATTTAATAATATCATCTATAAAGACTACCAAAAACTAATCAAGGTAATCTCTAAAGACTCTTTTCATTAAATCCATGAATACAGTGGGGGGATTAGTAAGACCAAATGACATCACTATATATTCATAGTTTCCATACCTTGTACGGAATACTATCTTGGGTATATCCTCCTTCTTGAAACTCAATTGACAATATCCATACTGAAGGTTGATCTTGAAAAAGTATTGAGTTTTGTACAGTTGATCAAACAAGTTATCAATATGGGGTAAATGATACTTGTTCTTTATCATGATCTTGTTCAGATCTCAATAATCTATATAAATTCACATTGATCCATATTTTTTCTTAAAAAATAGAATAGGTTCTACCCATGTGACACATTAGGGAATAAAAATCCATTATCAAGACTCTATTTTAGTTTCTTCTTCAATTCTTGTAACTCAATCAGGTCCATTCTATTGGATTCTTAGAAATGGATGAAACTCCTTTTATGATTTATATTGAGAACTTGATTTCATGATTTTGTGGAAGACCAGGAAAATATTTTGGAAATACATCAATAGAATACCAAACAATATTCATGTCTTTAATATTGAGTTTCTCCCCAACCATTTGAGAAAAATATCCTTCATGGATAGGAATCAATACCCACTAGGTATAAGTAATTCCCACTTGAAGTTCTTATTCATCCTCACACCGATAAATGAGCATGGGTTCATTTGGAACACCAAATGAAACTTTCATTCCTTAGTAATTGATATGGGTCTATATAAATAAATCCAATCCATGATCGTAATCACATCAAATTTAACTAAAGGAAGAATAAAAATATTTTTAGGAATAATGGTAACAAAAACTTCAATTGGAGAGGAACTATAGACTTGTGATGTGAAAATTATACAATTAAGATTTCTTACTTCTAACTCAACATCTAATCATTGAGATGGTAATTCAATACCATTTTCAAATTCCTCATATATATAAGTGTGGGTATATCTAGAATAAAATAAGACATTAAGCATTATAGAGTGGATGATAAGTGTACCTTTCACCACATCATTCTTGTAACACACTTAGATATTCATGTTTTTATGAGATTTCCCTTTATCTTTGGTCTTAAGAGGCTGTTAATGCTGATCATGAGAAACCTTCAGTTCCATGTGCTAGTTGTCATAATGCTCATACTCCTTGAATTTGAATCATTTTAGAGTTGGGGAGGGTGAATTAGTTGGAATCCCCTTCTCCACCATTTTATTAACTATTTGATTCATTTAATTTTTACATTTATAGGATTTATGACCCACCATTACACATTTAAAGAACCTCCTAGTTCTATTCAAACAATTATCTTAATGTTTCTTCCCATATTTTTTGCATGTAGATAGATGTAATTTCTTTACATAATGTTATTTTTTTTGATTTTTCATGAGAATCAATCTTTATTTTCTTATTGAAACATAGGAATGGTGGGAATATCCAATTTCCATTTCTACCTTGAGTTCACATTAGAAAATTTATTCATAACTACTAAATTCTATTATAGATAAAACCTTTGAGAGAATTTGTTTTAAGCCACCAAATAATTGATCAATTTTTCTTTTAGGGATGATGATTAAACTAGAGGCATACCTTACGATCCTTGTAAAATTATCCTTATAGACACCAATAGATTCATCACCCTTTTGATTAAGCATAATTAATTCCTTCTCCATATTTGTATGTAAAATATGATGGGATTACTTAGTGAGACATATCATCTTAAACTCATCCCATTCCATATTCATATTGCCTCATATTCTTAATAATTTCCACTATTGATTTGATTCACCTTCCAAATGATAAACATTTAGGACAACCTTTTCATGTTCTGAGTATTAGAGAATAGAAAATATCCTCTCAATAGTGCAGATCCATCACTTGGCCACTAGTGGATTAGAATACACACTAAAAGAGGGTGGATGATATCTCATGAAGGATTCAATATAATGTTTTTCCCACCTTTTATTTATTGGAATTTCAACATGATTCATGACTTGATAATTGTTTTTGATCATAGAAAAAAAGTTCGACATCCTAGATCCCATAGTATTTGGTTGCTAAAGTGGACAATCATTGAATTTTCCATGACATTCAGAATTATCATGGTTACTTTAGGTTATGACCATTGACTAATACAAAAAATCATAGTGTGAGCAACACTAATCATAGTGGGAAAACATATAGACATGAATAATCACATATAGGTTTTCTAAATCAATACACATTCTTTTAAATCTATGAAACCTTTTGTTTAACCTAGGTAATCAATGATCATCATATATTCAAATCATTCAAGATTGTTTGTAAAGAAAATGTTGATTAACCAAAGCATATACCCTAGGAGTTTCAAACCAGGTGCGTAGTAAGGCATGTTCTCATGTACTAGGTAACACTCGAGTCAAGATTGACATGCATTTTTCAGAATTATTATCATTAGGTACAACTATTCCAGAACCAAATCCACTTGTAGTATTTAGAAAGGGATGTATTTCTAGGTAAACCATATAATCTATTCCTTACCAAAACTTTAGGATGTTATCCTATACTTAGGGTCATCCTATTTTTTATCACTAAAATTTTATCATCCTAGTGTCTAAATTTTAACAAATACTTACCTATGATACAAACTATAATGACCCTATATTTTCATACATAAATATTAAATCTTTTTAGATGAGTATTCAATACATTTCACAAATACACGCTTAAGGGCTATAATTGTTTATTGTCTTTGGATACTAGGTACACAATATTCTTATTTAATGAAATATCTTCAACATCACCCATAAAGATCTTACCCTTTAATAATCTTCATAAAAATACCCAACTTAAAACCTTTCTTCATAACCTAGGGAAAGGAAACATAGGAAAGAATGAGCTCAAAAGATCAGTAAGGGTAAACATGGGAGATATCATTCTATGATCATGTAAAAACATAAGATAAGCATAAGGGTATGAGGTCATGAAAATAACTTAAAAAGTTCATACCCAACCAATCATAGAACATAAACATGAGTCATAACATAAATCATTATCATTCCAAAAGACATGATTTATAGGAGTATGAAATAATCATAATTCATGAACCATAAGCTCATGTCATAAAAGTGTGGCACCAACATAGGTATATAAACTATTTAATTTGTAACCACTATCCTTGGTTATAATGTAACCACTATCCTTGGTTATAATGTAACCACCATCCTTAGTTATAACATAACCACCATCCTTGATTATAAAATAACCACAATCACAAAATGAAAACCATACATAAGTGTTCCATGATATTAGAAATGATCAATCATATCATAACCCATGAAATGAAAAGGTTTTCATAACTTTCATTCATATTATAACCCATAGAAATGAAAAAGGTCTCATAATCATCTCAACAATTCATCATAGCATGACCCATGGAAAATGAATGGGTTTTGTAAACATATATTCATTATAGTCATAAACCATCTAGAGAAACAATAAGGATGGTGAAATTGGATCATATCCCCAATAAATAATACATAAAAGGATGTCATCTTAGATGAAAAATAATTTTGAAAGATCACTTAGAACATTTCTTGAAGAAAATGGTCTTTCCACTTTTAAAATAACTTTTTAAAAATAAAATCTCACAAAAAATGTTGAAAATAATTTTATTTGAAATCAAACTTGGAAACTTATAAATTATTATTTAAACCATTTATCATTCATTAGTGGTAAATTCCATTCATGCTGTATACATTAAAACAAAGATTCCTTTCACATTTCAGTAAAATAAAAAGGGACTTGTTTAGAAAAATATGTAAAGATTCCTTTTAAACCATTATTCTAAAATTCAAACATGGGTTAAAATTTATTCAAAAAATAATTGAATATTATTAAAAACTCTCTTTAAAACATTTTTATAAAATATGGATATGAAATAAAAAGGGTTTTTGAACGAAGAGAGAAATAAATATGATTTTTCTTACAAAAATTTATTTGGTCTCTTTAATTATTCAAGAGAGAAAAATTATAGGAAAAAATATATTTTTAAGAAATAACTAGATGATAATAAAATTAATGATCTTCTTGAGAGTTATATCATAATATCTCATCATTGGAAGCATATCATAAACAATTCAGATAAACAATGAGATTGTAACATTAAACCTTTACCACTTTGGTATATTTTGAATTGTAAGTACCATGAAAGAAAGAAAATAATATGGATATGTATATAATATAATTATCATGATAAGCATCATAAAATATATTCATTGTCAGTACATACACCACACAAAATAAAAAAGTTGTGTATAAGGCATGCTTCTCATAGAAATAAAAGTGAGACAAAAATCCCTTACCTTAAGTATCAAATTCCGTCATATACATTCAAAACTATTTTATAAAAAATATAAGTTAATTATAAATATATAATAGAATAATAATCAAATTTATAATACCATATATGATGATACTTATGACCTTTTATTACCTGCTTATTAACAATTCTATGTTAAAATCACGTTTCGGGTAATAATTGCTTCGTTTTTTCATGTATGTTTTGGTTTGGTATTTTTGGTACTTATATTTTTATGATGGTTACATAATATAAATAATTATAAACATGATATAAATATCACACACACACATATATATATTCCTTATATTTTTATTTAGAGTAATCCATAAAAGTTAGATATAGAAAGTGAATTACACTGTTCATGGAGACGGTAGGCCGAACACATGCTTGAACACTATTTCCAATTTCTTGATGGATGAAATGATATAAATTTAAATAATATATTAGCCATATAAAATAATTTTTATGTCATATATATCACATATTTTCATTAAATACATCCTTATTACTTTCTATGTAAAGCATAAGTGAAGAACGAATCACATTACTTCATGAGGCGGTAGTCTGTCATACACATGAGCGATGTTATCGTATTCCCATTGAATGTAAATAAAGAAGGTATATGTGATATTATAATTAAAAAATTATAATTATTTCATAAATATGTTATAAATATGTTAAATCCATTATTATATCCAGCCATGATTGGTGGTGATGGAAAAAAATTATATCAGTTCGTGAGGCGGTAGTCCACCGTACACGAGACCGGCAATTTCATTTCCAATTTGATGATAGAGGAGATATATAGAAGTTATGAAATTAAAATAATAAAATATAATTATAGATTATATACTGATGTTATTATATTACCATGTTTCAAGAATATTTTAAGGAGTTAGAGGAAAAAATAAAATGAAATAGCATGGTTAAGGACTGTACCTCTTCTTCCAAGAACCCATTTATGTTTACACCTAAAACCTTCTTAATAGATTTTACTAATAAATGTATTTGGGTGTATAATGAATGAACCAAAGGGTTTTTAAAGGTGAATATGAGAGGAGAGGAGGTTCCCATTTATAAGTGGGGGAGCGAATGAACATTAAATATTTGAAAAGAATAAAGTGTACCAACATTTTTCACTTGTTAAAAGGATCTACAATGGTGATTATCGAACCATAGAGGTTATAAGTCCTAAATATGTTTATAAAATGGGATTTGGACAAGTTTTGAGGTCATTTTAACCCCTATATTTTTAGTTTAACTCCCTGGTAAACCTGTTTTAACCTCAACTGTGGTAATTATTTTTTACTATTTTCACTATTCATTTTGACCAAAAATTAAGTTGAACATATTATGTAATATTAATTATTCTAATTCAAAATAATTAATTAATTTTTTCAAATTCAATTCATATAAGTGGTAAAATTTAATTTAAAATTAAACCCATAGGCGCGATGAAAAAGAAGTTTTCCAAAGAGAGAATCTTCATAAGTATAAAAAGTTATAATATCAAAATTCAATATGAAATTGATTCTAATGAACTAAATTGGATTAATAAATATATAATTTTACCAGTTTTACTTTTAAAACATTATTAAAATAAAAATTATAATGTAAATTATTTAAATGAAAAACAATTTTTAATAAAATAAGTATTTTTTTTACTATTCATAAAAAATTAATCTTTAAATAAAATTATCAAAAATACACTGTTAGATAATTTTGAAATGTTGATTAAAAAATTGAATTTATTTTTTTTTCAAATAAATATTCTAAAAGTTTCAAAACCCAATTTTATTATTTGTTCATAAAAGTAAAAAAAGATCTTTGTTTGAGAATTTTTTTCGAAGCATATAAAAACTTTATTGAAAACTAAGTACTTACTTATAAATATATTTTATTTACCTAAAAACTTTAAAATTAATTTTAATTTTTTTATTACCATTAATAAAACCAATTTTAATGGACATTTTATAATGATCTTATTTTAATAATATTTTTAATAGTGTATTGTGGTTTGTTAAAACTCGGTGTTCCGTGTAACACAAGTTATCAAAGAAATTTTGAAAAAAATATTTCAAAAAAACTTGAGGTGTTACAATAAATATAGTTTTAATGAATATATATGATATTTATTAATTAATTATGATTCTTTAAGTATGAAATATTTTCTAATTTCTTTCCCTCTCGTCCATTGGAAAATGGAAACATCACCCGTATGTATGCAAAAACTACCGCCTCCACGAAGCAATGTATTCCATTTTACATAACCTCTTTACATGGATGATCATAAGAGTGTATATAATAAATAAATATTATATTTATTATGTTATTAATATTTTTTAACCATTACCGAGGTTCAAGTACCAGAACTATCAAACCAAAACATGTATGAAAAACGGGATAGTTAACACCCAAATAGTGACATTAACAAAGAATTATTAATAAATAGGTAATAATAAATTATAAGAGAATTATATATAATATAATAAATATACACATGATTCTAATATATATGTAAAATAAACTTATTTTTATTATACAAGATGATAAATCATGTTCAACTAAGTGGAAGACTGATGTAAGGGTTTATGCTACAATCTCACTTTTTATCGAGATTGTTTCTTATTCAATTTTCATTATAAGAAATGTTATGTTTTTTATCTCATAAACCACATGTATTTTATTATCATATGGTTAATTTTTAGTTTTTCAAATATTATTTCCATTCTCCCCTCTTTTTTACTCAAAAATACTAAAAGAATGTTTTTTAAGAAAAACCGACCTTATTTCATCTTTTAGACCAAGAATCATTTTCTTCCATATCCATATTATTTATATAGTTTAAAAAATGTTCTTATATTTTTTTAATATATTGTTTAAATTAATTTTAAAATATATTTAACTTTCTATACAAAGGTCTAAAATGAATATTTCCAATTTTTTATGTATGGATTCCTTTTAACTCTCTTTAGAAAAGTCTGAAAAGAAGGTTTTTTTAACATTTTCCACTTCATTTAATTTCCCATTAGTAGGAATATTATTCATTACGAATATTACTATCAAATATTACATGTTTTTTAAAATAAAAACCTATTCCCATTATTCTAGGATTTTTTATTTTTAAAAAGTTACCAAAAGAAAATGATTTTTTTTTTCAAATCATATTTTTAATGCTTTTATAAAGTATATATCATTTATTTAAAAATACTTTAATGATAATTATACCTCAATAAGAAAATTATTTAATAAAACCATCCACATTAATTCTCTGTATGACTTATGATGATGTTTTGAGGAAATTTTCATTAAATACATTTCTCTTTTATGGTTTAATTAAGCTATAAAGGGATCATGAATGCTCTTATATTATTATGGTGTACATATGTATAATTTACCATTATGTTATAGGTGGGTATATTATTTACCTCCAATTTATTGGGTAATGTTTTATATCTCATGAGCTCAAAGGATAAATGGGCAATTATGCCATTACCAAGAGGGTACATGGGTGGTTAACCCAAGACCAAAAAGGTGTACTATTGTTTAGACTAAGACTACTATATAATGAATTTCTTGGTTGGTATCCTTGATATATTATTTATATGATTATGTTTTTTCCACACATTTATGTTAAAATCTTATGACATATTATTATGCCTATGTTATGATCTCATGGCTCAGTATTATTTGATGTCCCACACTCTTATGAGTCATGTATTATGTTATGTCGAATCTTTATTCCAATACTAGTGATTTTAGAATTATGAATTTGGTTATGAAATTTATGTTGCCATTCCCTTATGCTCACATTTTAATCACTTGTGATCTTTGAATATTACCTACCATTTTTAACCTTACTGAGCCTATGATCTTACCTGTTATTATGTTTCCATTTCCTGAGGTTATGAGTAATGATAGTAAGTATGATAAGCCTAGTAGAGAACCATGTGAGAAGAATGTATGTGGGAAATGTTTAATATTGTTGATAAATAAGTTGGTTATATATCTAATATACAAATTCTCTAATCCTTTATAGTTATTGGGAATGTATTATTGTGAGATATATTAAATATTCATATAAAACTAAGTAATAATTATGTAAGTGATGATAGGTTATCCTCAACCTCCATCCATATTCCATCCATTTTCA
This sequence comes from Viscum album, assembly GCA_963277665.1. NCBI lineage: Eukaryota > Viridiplantae > Streptophyta > Magnoliopsida > Santalales > Viscaceae > Viscum > Viscum album. The sequence goes on from OY728127.1 coordinate 929,318,049, forward strand.
TTATATGTTAAGCACCCTGTGCCACCGCCACATCTTCTATAGAGATGTGCCATTTTTATACAGGATGAGATCTTTCACACTAACCCTGCATTATATTAGCTATATCTGCCTTATTGTTTCCTTACTCATTTGGAACCTTCCTCATATCATATTCATCTACCTCTCCATCTTGGATACCATTTGAAATCACCAACCAATGTGAAGGCTGATGGTGATCATTTGATGCATTAATGAGTGAGAATGTGAGAGAGATATAGGTTATCAACAACAAACCTATCCCTACCCACTAACCATGAGGTGATTATAGATGCATAATGTGTAGAAATAAATTCTAATGAATAATATAAGAATTTTATTTGAATAAATAGTTAATGAGTATCTTAAGGAAAAAGAGATTAATACCAAGAAAATAAATTTCAAGGTGAAACATGGAGATTTAAAAATAAAATAAAGAATATGTAATCTATAAAAAAACGATAACAAGGTAAATTTCAAAGTAAAAATACCTAACTCATTATAAAATTTTCAACGCTTCAATCTTATAATATAGATCAATGAAAACCATCATTTACACTAAGATCAAAGATATCCAGCCTCCTATAGTGTTTTTATCCAATTTATGAAAAGTATAATCCTCTTATGATAGGATTAGAAATTATTTTCTAGAGATAGTTAGAGTTAGTGTACTGCTGACCGTGTATTTTTTTAACAAATTCCTAGAATGGGCCCAAAATAAGTTTGAATCCCTAACAAAATTTTCACCACTCCAAGGTAAAACATCACTTTATAGATACCATAAAGGAATTTGAAATTCCACCTTGGGTTTCTTTTGAGATATATATTTGTTTGTTTTCACAAGATAAATATTTATTCATTAAATAAGTATTAAATATACCTTAAAATTTGACTCATTTATAATTCCTCCAAAACTAAACCTAGAAGAAAACATGATGTCCCAAAATCAACACAAACATCAAAGGATTTTTATGATATCATTTTCTAGGGTAAATTTACAATTTAATCCATATTTAGGACCCATGTTGTCTTAACTAAAAAATAAGTTAAGTCTCACTGAAGGAAAAAATACAATCCACTACAATAATAACCAGATGGATGATCACAAAACATGTCATTCACCTAGACCAATGATTACATCACATACCCCACATACAGGTAGAAAAATTCTTCATATGAATTATATTGGATATCCATAAAGTTTCTTAGACTATCTAAATTAAGGGAAAAAATATCACAATCATCATATAAGAGGATAAATCACATCAAATTAAATATCAAACAATGACATGATCAATAATATAACCAACCACCCCTAATTAACTTATCCTTAGGGTTGGTGTATGGAAGATATCAAAGTATAAAAGTTACCATGATAGGTATCTCGTTCTCCTAAATTAACAGGGATTCAATATGAAACATACACCCCTAGAATATGAAAGGCATAGTGTATGACAAATTATATGGTATACGTAGTGGGTTATCCAACACAAAAAACTATTTTTTTTCTTCTTGATTGAATATAATATATCTATAAAAAATCCAACCCACACTAATCTTCAAATTTCATCAAACTTATAATAATTTATTATGAGCATCAATTGTGGACAACTCAGAGTATACTTTGATAGCCCAATTATCATTTTAATTCATATAATATATATATCCTATATAAAATAAGGATAAAGTGGTTATTTCCTTTTATATAACATGACACATTTTTTATATTCTTAAACTATTTTAATAATACTATAAAAAACCATACATAAGTTACAATCTAATTATATCACATATAAAAGACTATTAGAGTAGACTTATATTTTCTATATTTATTGGGTTTTGCTAAACTCATTATAACACTATGTAATTCGTGCCATGTATCAATGTGGAAATCTAATAAATCCTCCACTAAACTCTTTTAATTGATTAATATATATGAAGAATAATTATTTTAATAACGGCAAGACTACAAATAATAATTCTCATATTTAACTCTTTGAACATCATATTCAAACTTATTTATTTCACAACATCTAATTTTATGATGTTAAAATATTATGTTGTCGTAAATACTTAGAACTCTTTATAAATTCATCATTATTATCTTTGAAATTTTATATTCAATATTTTCATTGAGATCATTTTTTTAATAAATTTAAATGTATGTTTTTAGATTAAGGTCATTATTTACCAACATACCCTAATATATTTTAATATATAAAGTTACTTTTTATTTGGATTGGATTGGAATAATAATTTTTTTTACACTTTTAACTTATATAAGTTCAAACATACTTCCTCTAACCTCTAATAGATTATAATTTTTCTAAAATATATTTATAAGAGAAAAAACATTTATGTTTAGAAATAATCTTATTTCCTTTATTAGAAAATTTGATAAGTAAAATATTATAACTATATCATATATTGTATCCTATGTGTCTGAAAAAATATTCTAATAAGAATATCTATTATTTAAAATATGAAACTATAAGTTAGTGGGAACTCTTTCCCTCACATTTTAACAAATATGGTGGATAGTATCTTTTATCCTGAATAAAATTATTTTTTATCCTTACCTTATTGTCAAACATGTTATAGAATATGTTGAATCATTGATCATGTATATTAAATTCATCATCTTATATTATTCATAACAAATCATTATTTAAAAATAACTTATCTTATCATATAAGAGAAATAAGATTAAAATAAACAAAATTTATTCAAGTATTAACTTATATTTGAAGTAATCCTTTAAATCTAACTCATTCATGTGTCAACCCTTTGGTTCATCACTAGAATTCAAGCTTCAAGCTCAATCTATCAACTCTTCTTCAATTTTTAACTCCCATATATATTCCCAATAAATTTTTAATGTATAATTGGTATCATATACCGTTAAAAATAGAATAATTTTTTCATAAAATGAATAATTTATGTGGAAACTCCACTATAATTATTTTATCCCTTAAAATATTTTAGTAATTTTATAATACAGTAACCAAGTTCTCTATAATTTTTACACTACCCCTATTTTCAAATAGCTCATTTAGGTTAACCTAATATGATTATTAGACCGTATAGTATTTTTCTTCTCTCTTAAACTTGTACCTTTATATACTTTCATTACAACACTATATATTGTACATAACATTTCCATATTAGTTATCCTCAACATATTTTTGAGATATGGTAATCTTTTATTGAAATAATTCAAATTTCATCTCAGAACGAATTGTCAAAACCTTTCTAGTAATGATTGTAAATTGAAGTTTATAGTTAGATTAAGCCTTGAAAGATACCCCAACCTATCCAAATCATTCACATACCCAATCATATTGATTACATGAGAAGTGAATAAAGTTTCTTTTTCCATATTGAAACTTAACAATGCATTTCAAACCTTGTACTTATAATTCCTCACTTATTATTGATATATACTTTTCAAGTTATCTATCATATTTAAAAAAAATCCATTTTCTCATATTTTTTTTCATCTTATAATCCATGGAAACCGTAATTATAGTAGATACATAGATTAAAACCTTTAAAAAATTATCATAAGAATCTAAATACACTTATTGAACAACTTCACCATTAAGGTGCTTGGGAAGGGTTTTTTCTAACAAATATAATTTTTCTTCTTTTATAAAAATACTTATTAAGTTTAAAAACTAGTATAAGAAGTTACTTCAATTAGGCTTATAATTTTCTATAATTGATCTTATAGTCAAGTTTTATGATGATGGGGTATTTAATTTATAACAAAAAAATTATCAAATGCACACCATGTTTTTCAATCATTTAATAATGTTTTTACTAAATGTTCTCCCATTAAAATGATGATCCCTTTTAAATTATATCTTATAAAATAGAGGGTTAAGATTCATATTTCACTAATATTTGATTTTTTTCTATCATTATCCCCCACATTTTTATTTTGGTAGATCATCATATCAATCATATCATATAGGACTCTTGGATAACTGAGTGGAAAAATCCTTTCCCAATCCATCATATGGATTATATCAACTAAATTTATATATAATCCCAACCCTTAGTGTTTCATAATTTTTTTGACCCAAATATTACATTAGATATGGGAACTGAATCCCATTAGGGACACCCATAGCCAAGTTTTCTTATATAAGATAACCCATGGGTTCCTTGCTTTATAAGAACCTACCCATTTAGATGATCGAGATCATGAAAGGTTTTTGTTTTATAAGGAATATGTTTTTTAGTATCTTTAATACGTTTTTAATATCTAAGTCATTCCCTTCATGTATACATGATTATAATGATTTATTTTTAGTATCCTACATTTCAACCACATTTATATGTTTATAATATATTAGTGTATAACTCTTTATATAAAAACATTATTTGTGTTAAATACCAAAAAATAAAATCCAGCTATATTAATAAATATATGAATGTATCACATTCATAAGGTATATGAAACCTTTTCATTTAAGGGTTTGGAATCATATGAAACCAATATCCTTATAAGAGAAAGTATGGTTCAATAGGTAGCTATCCCCCTCTTTTCTAGAACAGAGCCTAAGCTTCATAACCAATGATAAGTCTAATCCAAAGTGCCACTATCAATATATTAGTACTCATAAGAGACCTAAATTCTAATACAATCCTAAAACCTAACATGTATAAATAATAATCAACCATACTCTCAAGATCATAATACAAAAACTCATATTAATATTCTAATATAACTAAATATTATATCATACCTATCATGTAACCTCTTATATTCATGGTTTGACATTTATAAAAAGTTGTTTAACACTCTAAACTAAATAACACATACATTCATAAAATAAATTTTTTATATTTATGAATAAAGTAGGGAATAGAATACATAAATGAGTAATTTATAAATTTTGACATGAGATAAAAATTTAATAAATAAACAATCATAAACACTTTATAATCTAAACATTATTTATAGAAATTCCATAAGTAAATAAACCTAAAAATTTCACATTTATAACAATATTAACTCTTTAATATTAGAAATTTATATGCTATTAAATATATTCCCTTAATATTTTAAGTATATGATATTTATGAAAACTTTTATAATTATATAATAAATTCATATTTTATATAAAAACATTATAAAAACTAAATATCACATATTTTCTAAATAATCACATTCAATATTAATTTTTCATATTCATATTTATGAACATTTTAGTAATAAATATAAAATATTTTATATTATCATTTTTTTTCATTTTATAATTTAAAATTGGTAAATTCACTTTAAAACTATATCATTGGTGTTGTTTCACCTGACTCATTAATTTTGGGTGGCCCAATTTAAATTCAACCCAAATCCTCCATGAGTATATTTGAAGTATGGGGTTGATCCATTAAAAAACTTTTTTATTTTATATCTTGATCACCTAATTAGTTATTTTAAGTATCAATTGTTTATTTTGGAAATTGTTTCAAGGAAAAAATGATCTAATTCAAATCACTTTAACATTCAATATTACCAAAAAATGTAAAGTTTGAAAAAAATATATTTTTTTCCTTTATAATGGAAATGAATCAAGGTTATGGATTTTTATGGGAATAACTATAATTGTGTATTCAAATCATGTTCATTCCATTAAAAATAATTTTTATCATAGAGATTAAATAATTTCATATCATCCTTGTTTTGGTAAGTTATGAATATATTGTTTTAAAATAAATTTCTAGTATTGAAAATAAATTATTTAAAACATTAAAATAATAAAACCCTAAGGTGGTAGAAAACTCATCCAATAACCATAGAAATTTTTATTGTAACCCATTTATTAATCAATTGATTCAATATTCTTGGTTTGATATGATGTACCTAGTGAATAATTAAATTAGGCATGGAGGAGCTATAAAATGCATGTATGAATTGGATGAACAAAAAAATTATAGTTAAGTTATAGAAAAGGTTACCCATTATCCTCCACAAACACAACATTAAGGAAAAATTAGTTAAACATATAGAAAATTGAAATTATGACAATGTAATTACTATATTTCATTATGAAAATAACAACAAGAAGAAGAACTAAGAAAACAAGTAAAACATTTCTTATCCCATTGATGGATCTCTGGTTCTGCTAAGATAAACTCCTCCCAATTGATTCTCCCCTCTAAAATAGTCCAAAGGAAATTAATTATCTAGATCGTAATATCTCTAAGAGGTTAAGGACCTTAATTACAGGTTTTGGGAAGTATATCGGAAGTGGATGGATAACTCTTCCAAGGTGCATGATTGAAGTGTACGATTAAGGGAACCATGCACCAACCATACATATTTTCCAGTCTTCACTTCCTTGTGGTGAATGGTTTGGACATGGTTTTCTCCATAACTCACTAAAACCATGGTATGTTCTATCTCCTCTTTATTAAAGTTCATAATTTTACTAACTTTATGCAGACTACTCATTTGGTTTTGTCTTCTAAATTTTAGAATTTCATGGTTTTAGGGATGATGCACACTATTCCTAGATTCTAGGGGGAACTATTCATGTTGAAATATCTTCTAGGATTCTTCCATTTTATTACCAAAACATGTAATTAATGTAAACATTCATTTATTCTTTATAGTAGGGTCATTCTTCACATATCAAAGGATATTTGGACTATATATACATGATATATGTAATAATTTCCCATTTTCAAGATGAAAATACATATAAAATCATAGATGAACAAGTGTATATAAAACTACCCCATACTTGATAAATTTATTATCCTTTAGAAACTAATTAGACAATAATATTAAATTATTTATAAAATGGATCATACATACATATCATTTCTTATATTATTTAAACAAAATAAAGTTTTAATGAGTTATTTTTGAAAAAATTTACTTGCACCTTCCTAAGTTACGGATTCCTAGAAATTCCTAAAAAAGTTGATTCATGTTTTTTTTGGGTATTATCATTATTAAATAAATTATTATTTAACTCTAAAATCCCCCTATTAATTTAAAATGTGATAATTTCCTCCAAATTCGTACTCTCATGAACTTGTTTAAGATAAATCAATAATTCATCAATATTAATTACTGGGTTAGCACTTTTATAGGTCACATAACCAAGTTTAATTTCTCATTGAATATCAAGGGGGATTTGGTCACTAAAGGTGGATTTTTTATACTAAATTTAAATTTTGATGATATTAAAGATTTTTTCAGTTTCACATCCCTATTTGGAGTGATATACCCATCCTAAAAAATTCAATCCTCAAAGTTTTGAAATTAATGTAGTGTTCTAAATACTAGTGTTATATAATAAAATTCAAGGTTTAAATCTTCCTAAATTGTAAAAGATTAATTTCACACTATAAAAAAAACTAATTAGTGAAAAAAATTAGTTCCGTATTTTAAAAAATTATCTAATTAGTTTTATTTTTGAAAAAATGGTGAATTATATTTGTTTTGTTGAAAACAAAACTAATTTTATATATTTTATATAAAACATCGCTAATTAGTCATGCTTTCTTAAAAAGGAAGCCAATGTAGCTATGTTTTATTAAAATTGTGGCTTATTTAGCCATGATTTTTTAAAAATGTGGATAATATATGTAGTGAACCGACCCAGGATGATATCTACTTAAAACATGAATCAGTTTTATACAAGGACCAAGGTGAATTCCTAATCCCCATGGGTTGGTAACTAGTTCCTAAGAATCATATGAATCCATTTGGGAATGATTTCACTCAAAACAAAGATTAACGGTATTCAAACATCAACAAATGCGAAACTAAAATAAATAAACATACCAAATAAGTCTTAACCAACCACATCAATCCATCCCATTTGCATACATATAAAAATCAACCATAAATATAAAGATATAGCATGATATAAAAGATATAACACTAATAAAAAATAAAACAGCTACAACCCAACTCGAGCTGAGATTGAACCCATCTCCATGCAACTTATAATTACTCACCACCAGCCAAATCACCCCACATCATCCCCAAGGAACAAAGATGAATCTAGTTGAAAAAATAGAACCTAAAATATATATGAGTGAGCTAAAAAACACATTAGGTCACCACAACCCACTGAAACTATAAAATTCATTTCATAAGGTAATTCATAAATTATAGTTTAAAAATAAAATAAAAAGTGGGATTTTTAAATATAACTTGTTAAAAAAAAAATAATCCTGAATCACTTTTCAAAACATCAACTTGGTCTTATTAAATAGAAATCATATTCTTTTGAAAACATTTACACTAACCCAATCAATTTCAAAAAATACACACCCATTAACATTTCTCAAAACAACTATTTTGTATTATTTAAATGAAAATAATCACATAATAAACATCTAACTTTACAAGCATAACTTTTTAACCAAAATACCCAATTTTAAATCCACTTTAAAAACCCACACAAGAGTATTGAAGTTCAAAACATGTTCATCAAACATATTCAAAAACTAATTTTCCAAAGGAAACAATGAAACACACATGGGTAAAGCCTAACAATGTAGGCAACATATATCAAAAGGAATATAATAATTATGAATAAGAAATAGTGCCATAATAATATCAATAATGGTAAATAATACAATCAATAGCTAGATAAAAATCCCCTATATCAACAATCAATCAAGTAATTAAATGTGTCATGGGCTCTACCCTAGATCCCTAATGTTAGATGCATCTAATTCATTCAAGAGTTTTATCACTCACGAACCAGCTACCAACCTATACTAAAATACAAACCACAAGTCATCAAACTAGACAACACAATAATCATTGTGATGGAACCCCCTCTCAGACCAAGTTATTAGCATGACTAGATGGTCGTTAGCATCATGTGAACCAACTATCATAATAGAATTATATCTTTTAATTAATACCCTGGTTCCCATGAAAAATAAGTAAGTGAGGTGAAGAACATGAAAGCCAAGGTTAACATGCAAGGAAAAATAAATGATAATCAATCAACCCCCTAAAAACTCATAATGAATAGCCCCATATTTATCATGCACCCATGACATAAATAAGTAGATTCCCAAACAAGGGGAACAAAAAGCTTCTCATAAAGATCAATAACCCTCATAAGGGTAAACCAAGTGAAAGGGGAAATCAATGGGTGTATTTCATGTTAACCATTTAAAAAAAGGTTCCAAATGATTATTTAACACCATAACATGGATTATAATGTCAATAAATTTCAAATTTTATAAAACAACATCTTAGTAATTTCTTAGAAAAATATGAAATTCAACCACATCATTTAAAAATATTTCAAATCCACCCTCAAACATGTAACTTTTTCTTTTGAATAAGAAACATTTCCAAGGCATAACATTTCCATTAAATACATTTTAAAATATCCATTAAGGAATTTCCTACAAAGGTTAAACCACACACTGAATTTCAAATATCATTTGAAATTTATTATAGAGTCCCTTTATAAATAATTTTGAGGTCATAACCTCACTTAAAAATAAAAATATCTCTTAAAAACTTAGTATTCAATTATTGAAAACAAAAAATAGTGTTAAAATATTACATGCATTATAAAACCCATTTCAAAGAGCCCCTTAGGAATTTTAAAAATGTTGATCACAATAAAAAATTCCATTGAAAACATAAAAACATGGAATTTATTAGATAATCCCTTTATGAAAAGCTCAAAACACAATGAAAAATTATCATAAGGATATAATATATATTCATACTTCCATAAAAAAGAAATTTAGAAATCACAATAAAACTTTAAATTCAAAAAATGAAACAATTTCATATAAACACATACTTAGTGTAAGATGAAACTAAGACAAAAGGCTTCAAAACTTGTCACCTACAAAAATGAGCACACAAACAAGAATAAATATGAGATATAATAACCCTAGATACCCAAAAACCCCAAAATTAGATCCACCTAAAACCCTAAAATTGACAATAAGTGTTATAGGGTTCATGGGGAAAACCAAACCAAAGAGGAAAGAGAGAAGGAAGATAAGAATAGGTAAAGAGAAGAATAATTACCTTATAACTCATGGAAATCACCAAATGAAGACCAAGAATCAAGAGAGGGAAATGTTGGAGCTCCGCCTTAGGATCTAAAAGTCTAGCTGATGAAAATGGTGGAGAAGAGGGGTGGAAAAACTTTTAAATCGATAAGGGAAGTTTGGGAAATTACAAAAAATTTAAACACATGGGAAATACACATGATTTGGCGATATTATTTACTAAATTGTGCACCAACTATGCATAGGCCACTATCTAGGCCAAGATAACTCAGACGATTTGGCCTCACAATCTGACAAACCATGCACCAACCATGTTTCACCCTCTACCTAGGCCAAAATGGCTACACATTTTCTAGAGAGATCATCACAGTTTTAAAAACTATGTGGAATCCATGTAAAATGATCCTTTCACTGTGATAGGACCCTCTATACGAGCACTATATGGTTACTACTAACCATGTGGTATAACTACGATTCACCTAAAAAGCCTCAAAAAATTAAAAATTATGGGCTAAAAACTACCAGAACCCACAACAATACAAGATAAGATAAAATATAGAAACTGAAGCTCTATAATTACATGTGGGTGTCATAATTATCCCCACCATGCCACTTTCTGACTCGAGAAATCCCATGGTAAAAAATGTGAGAGAAAATGAAATATCCAAAGAGGACATATCCAAAAGAACCACTCAACATAACTCAATATTGAAAAAAACAACTGATATCCTTAAAAATGATGAAACCGATGAACCACAAGGTTACCAAACATCTCCAAGAACAATCGAAACACAAATATCTAACAAGAATTCCTAAAAATAAAGGGATACCTAACATGGTCTCTCCATTTTTTATAATTCCTCTAACTTGGTGGATAAAAAAGGAACTACCAAGAGACACAACCTCAAAATAATTGAGAAACCCTAAGAGAAACTCACTCTCCAACAAAAATCACTTCTAAACCAAATGAAGGAAGAACAACCAAAAACCACCCAAAAATAATTACATAAGCACTCACCTAGGGTCATGATATAAAAAAATAACCTAGGGTTAATACTAAATCACCGTCACATGGTGGATCCTAAATAGATCAATCCAAACACCAGATAGTATACCAAAATAAACTGGTAGATCAACCACCCTAGTTACCCACTCATCCACCCAATTCCTTTCTCATGTCCAAACAATGAGCACCTAAAAATATCAACACAAGAATGGGTGAAAACCATTACTCTCAAGAAAGGTTTTCCCAAACAATGAGGCTTAAAAAAATGAACTCACATCCAACCTCAAAATCCATCCACAAGGGATATTCCATAAAATAAAAAAGACATACTATAAAATGACATACAAATCCACCCACAAGAAACATATCAAAAAGGGAACATCCACAATATTCCATACTACAACAACTAAAGCTCCCAAAGCTTAACCTAGATTACATCCATCAAATTAAAGGTACTAAAACAACCCATACACAACTGGATTAAACCTAATACCTCTTAAAAAAAATCATATTACAAAATTTTTTAGGATGAACCAAATGGCCAATATAGATGCACACACTAGGTGACTTAAAATAGGAGGTCTTATAAATCTCTGAATACCCACACTAAAACCACATTAGAGATATTTTATTTTCATTATAAATACCCTTTGCTTCTAACTATGGATTATCCCAATTATTCTACTCACTCATTGAGTTATCCTTAAGTCCACTGGATAGAACTAAGGAATCACCCACTACTGGTTTCCTATCCTAGCCAGCTTCTACCTAAATGGACTCATTAGTATCCTCGTGAAAAGATTTTAGACTAGAGGAAATTATAGATGGACCAAAATATGGGTGAAGACCACCTTTGAATAAATGATCTTTATCAGTATCATTGAAGACCAAAATTGGAGAAAAGATAACCAGATCTAAAAATTGATTGGAATACTAATTCACTGATTGACCACCCTAATGAAGGATTACAAGATAAAGTTCTCTCTCAACTCTCACAACCTTAGGAAAGAACCTATAGATTAATACCATCCCGAAGGACTCCCAAGACATACCTTCACACAGATGAGAAGACACCATAGACTCCCACAAAACTTGAAAAAAACTAACATGTAAGATCTCAATAGATATTACCCATGAGGATTCTAGCGTTTCATGAGAATTAAGGGTCACCTCAATATATTCCAACCACCTCACCACTTACACCAACCCTTTTCACTACTGAAAGAAGGAGAATGTAGATTTAAGAAGTCCAAGATAGGGTTTGAGCATAAGGAAGATTCTACATCCACCACTCCATTCAGAATCTGACTAGATACCAGAACTGAAGACACCATTTCAGCCATTATGTGAGGTAGAAAAATAATAACCAAAGGTATAAACAATATAAATTCATGCCTCAAAACATAAATAAAAGAAACAATCCAAAACAACATTCTGTTAAGTAAGGAACATGCCGTTCACAACAATAAAAGAAAATTTTCATTTGAAATCATCGAATTTCAATAATGAATTTTTAAATAACCATCCAACATGTTTTATGCTTAAAAATCATGCCAAACCACTCTTTAAAAATAAAACAACCTCAGTGGAACATACATCTCACAAAAAAGGAATGTTCCAAAAACTATTTCAAAGTTCCACTTCACTTTAAAAACCAAGAATCTGAATAATGATCATCAAAATTTGCTTTATATTTTCCAAAATGACTTTCAAACATATTTAAAAATAAAATATCCTCTTTGAAATCAATTGATTTTGGGAAAACCCATGGAATAAAATTTGAAACAATAAGTTTTTTCCCTTTATAAATACTTTCCAAACACCTAAAGGGAAACCAATAATTTATAAAACATTTCATGGTAACTAATGGAATATCATCTAACCAATAATTAATAAAACAATGTTTTAAAAACAACTATTTCAAAAATTTCATTTATTTTATAGAACAAGGATTTAAAATCAAGTTAACCCAAAGTACCACACCATTTTTCAAGCATGGTTCAAAAGATCCACATCCAAAAAGTGAATTAAAACACTAATCAGTATACCTACAAAAAAAAGAACCACTTTAGGTGAAATATGGAATTAAGAAGATTCAAAATAGTTCAACTGGGGATGAACTAGGGTTATTCATGGTTTGACTGCATGGGTTGGGAAATCATGTGCTAACCATATAACATGCTCTCTAAAGAAGGCAGTCTAAACTACATGGGTAGCCACAGTTTCCCAAGTCTTGTGAGCGAACCATTCAAATAGTGTTCTCCTCTAATTTAAACTTGAAACCAAGGAACATACCTAAATATCACTTTATTACTCAAAGGAGATCAAAACAACATCAATTTGGATCAAAATCCATCAGAAACAACTAAAAACAAACTCAAATTAAAAATTCAAAACCCAACTTCCCCTATAATATTGACGTTCAATATGTGAAATAGCTAGCTAGAATCTCCCCAAGATCTGAAAAAACTTAATCTCATTTATACTAGGAAACCCCAAATAAAAAAGTTCACTAAAAAATATTAGGCTCTTAAAAAAGAAAACCTAATGCTCTAACACAATTTTGTATTGAACAAACCTGGGCTTCCATCTATTTAACACCCAATTTGGTTTTACACAAGGATAGAGGGGCATTATTGATCCCTACAGGTTGGAAACAAGTGCTTGGGTATAACAGGAATCACTTTGGGAATATTTTTACCCAAATCAGAGATAAAAATACAGTAGGAAATTAACATATGAGAAACTAAAATAAATAAACATTCCAAATTAGTCATGGACAACAACACTGATCCAACCCATTTCCATACAAATAAAAATAGACCATGAATTGAAATATATAACATAGAAAATAGATACAAAATAACCAAGAATAAAACAACTACAAGCCAACTCACGCTGAGCCCAAATCCCTCTCCATACAACCTTAAGTTTCTCACCACCACAAAACAAACCCTACACAGGCCCCATGGAATGAAGGTGAATCCAACTAAAAACATAAAACCAAAAAGATATATTCATGATATAAAAATACTAATAAGACACCACAACCCACCAAATCTATGAAATTAGTTTCATATGTAAATTAATAAATGAATGTTTGAAAATAATCTAAAAAATTTAATTTTCAAATATAACTCGTGAAAAAGAAAAAAATTCCTAAATCACTTTTCAAAACATCCAATTGGTCTTCTTAAACTGAAATCACTTTCTTTGAAAACATTTCCATTGTCACCAACCATTTAAAAACCACACAGTCATTAATATTTCTTAAAACAACCCATTTTTTTATTTAAATGAAAATGGACACTTTATAAATATTTAACCATTCAAAGACGCATTTTAAACCAAAATACCCATTTGAAATCCACTTTAAAAACCCCAAAAGAGTCTTTAGACTGGAAATAGGTTTTAAAAAATCTTTGATAACTCATTTTCCAAAGGAAATGACCCAACTCACACGGGTTAAACATAATAATGAAAGAACCATATATCACAAGGCATATAACATAGATAAATAAGAAATGTTTCTACAACAATATACAGAAGGGGAAATGATAAAATCAAGATATAGATAAAAATAAACTATATCAACAATAAATCAAGAAATTTAATGTCTCATGGACTCCACCCTGGATCCCTAACGTGAGACACAACTAATTTACTCAAGAGTTTTATCACTCACAAACAAGTTTCTGACCTATGTGGAAATCCAAACCAAGAGTCATCCAACTAGCCCACACAAGAATCATTGTGATGGAACCCCCTCCTAGCCCTACATGCCTATCACGACTATAGGTCCACTAGTATAATGTGAACCAACTAAGAAAATATAATTATATCCCCAATATAGTACCCAAGTTCCCATGACTAATATGGAAGTGAGGTGAAGAGCATGCAATCCATGATCGACACACAAGGTATAAGTAATGACTATCCCTCACCCCTAACACCCTAAAAGTGAATAGAACCATATTTCACATTCACCCATGGTATATAAAATAACATTCCCACACATAGGGAGAAACAAACATCTCATAAAGATAAAAAACCCTCACAAGGGGTAACTAAGTCAAAGGGGAAATCAAGAGGTGTCTTTGACATCAACTATTTTAGACCAATGTTCCAAATAGACCTTAAATACCAAAACATGGCTCATGATTCTAATACCTTTCACATTTAATAAAATAACACCTAAGGTATTTATTATAAAATGATGGAAATCACCCACACTATTTAAAAACATTTAAAATACACCCTCAAAAATGGGTATTCTTTTTTAAAATCCAAAATGTGACCAATGCATACTATTTCCATCTAATAAATTTTAGAATATCCACTATAGAATTCCAATAAGGAGTAAACCACAAACTCAGTTTTAAAAAATATTTTAAATTTGTTAAAGAATCCATTTATACATCATTTTGAGGCGAACACCTCACTTTAAAATGAAACTCTCTCTTTAAAACATAATTTTCACTTATTGAAAACCAAAAAATTGGATTAAAATATGACATGCATTATGAAAACCATTTTAAATAGATCCTTAGTAATTTCATAAAAGCATAGCATAATAAAACATCCCATTTAGAAAAATGAAAAATGAGGAATTTATAAGATAAACTCTTTATACCAAGCTCAAAACACAACAAAATAGTTTTAAATAATCACAAGGATATCATATATATTAATACTTTCATAAAAATGGAGTTTAGAAAGAAAAATCATACTTTGAATCCCAAAATTAAATAATTTCATAGAAACACCTACTTAAAAGATATGGAAACCAAGATGAAACTCTTTGAAACTTGTTGCATTCAATGGTGAGAACATGAATGAGAATTGAGAAGGAATATAATAACCCTAGACACCAAATACCACAAAATTAAATTCACATGGATCACTAAAATTCGCCACAAGATTTATAGGGTTCATGGGGGAAACAAAACATAAGAGGAAAGAGAGAAGAAAGAGAATAAGAGAGAAAGAGAGGAAGAGTTTCCTCAAAACATCATGGGAATCACCAAAGGAAGTCCATGAATCCAGAGAGGAGGAGGTTATATATCCTTGGAATCACAAAGTCCATTCGACACCAATGAGGGAGAAGAGGGGTGAAAACCCTTTTAACTTAGTAAGGGAATTTTGGGAAATTCCAAAAGTTTTAACATTTGGGAAAGCTATATTGTTTGGATGCATAGTTTAACAAACCGTGTTCCAATCATGCATAGGGAATTCCTAGGGAAATAGAACATTTATGGTTTAGAAACTTGATCTGAAAAACAATTCTCCAACTATACACTGGCCTCTTTCTAGGCCAAAATGACCACATAGTTTTTGGGGAGCTCTACGCAGTTTAAGAAACTATAAAAAATCCATGAAAAATGGATCTTTCACCATGAAAGGCCCTTCCACATGTTCCCCACATAGTTACTCCTAATCATGCGGGCTAACCATTATTTTCCCAAAAAGCCTCTAAAAACTCAAAATTCTGGAATGAAAACTACTTAAACCTAGAATGATCTAGGAAAAGATAAAATAGAGCATTTTAAGTTCTACTGTAACATGTAGGTGTCACAATATATATATATATATATCATATTTTAAAAATTAACACAAACACACATTTATATTTTATTAATTTATATAATGACATGAACCACCCTCACTAGGACTCTGCCTTGGTTGACAGTGAATACGGGTGTGACCCCCCAAATCCTGCCTCCAATAGGTCATGGGTTGAAAACTAGCACCAAGGGAATCGTTCATACAAATGGGTGGCATTAACCTCATAAAATTATAGGGAAAATAAAACAAACCACCAATGAAATATGATATATATAAACAAAAAATACACAATTCTCAATTCCAAACTATTGTTATATGTTTATAAATACAATTAAAGCATGAATAATATCCTAGAATCCACTCCAACTACATGAAAAACAACATCTAAAATCTCCATTGAAAGTTCCTACAAAACAACTCAAGAAAACTACAGAGGGGTAAGAACTTGGGAGTTATCTTTAGGATAATATTTATAAGAAATTTTATATCCACGTAAAATAGATGTGACAAGATAAACATGTGATAATAATCTAAGAAAAAATAATGGTTAATCAAGTATAATGTATTAAACAAGTTCTAAGTAAATAAAATACCATAGTCTTCCATCATTTTAACAAATAGGAAAATAAAGAAATCCTAGGTATCTATCTATGCCAACCATCCTAACATCATCAGGAAATCCCCACTCTCAACCTTTGTTAAACATCCCAACATCATCACATCATCATAACATGAATTCTCAATTCTCAACTTATGTCAACCATCCCAATATCTACCGTATCACCACATAATTACCCAAAAAACCATTATATAACCTCAAACCATCACATCCAAAAAAATTATATAACCCTAAGCCATCATATCCTAAGGGTAATGTGTATACGTTATAACTTATTCCATTAAAACCATTGTGTAATTGCATGTTTTGTAACCTTGAGCCATTAAAACCCACATATCATATCAATAAAAATAGACATGAAAGAATATTGAAAGATAACTATACAAGAAAAAAATCAACAAGTACATAAAAATAAGCACATATATTAAAATTAAAATCAATTCACAACACACACAATGAGAAATTATAATAATTGATAAATGATAAATTATCAATTCAAATTAATAATCACCATGCATGAAATTTAAACTAATTATTACTACAAGGCCTCATTAATATTAAATATACATTATATTCTTATTTATACTTATTTACTAAGGTACATTCTATTTCTTTAGTAATAATTTAATATTTACATGTATTTACCATATTTTAATTACTTCTATTTAGACATATAATTTCAGTAAAACACAATGCAGTAATTTGTAACCATATAATTTTGCATAATAACATCAATTCAATGAAGAATTATATAACCATTGTATAATCAATAAATAGAATTATAATGAAGGATTTAACTGGAAAGGTTCATCTTCTCATCTCCTTATATATCATTCTAGATTATCTTCCTCATATCCATTTCCAAATTATCTTTTATTTCATATATGATGTTATAAAAACAATATAGGAAAACTGGTTTTTTGCGACGGGGAAATTACGACGGGAATATATCCTGTTGTAAAAGGTCCAACGAACTACGTATTTGCAACATGAAAAGACTCCTTTTGCAAATAGTAGGTTAATTACGATGGTAATAGGCAACCCGTTGTAATAGGTTTGGCGCGATTTGCGCGCCAAAATGCGGGAAGAGTATTTGCGACGGGGACACATCTCCATCACAAAATCCCTGGGCGATAAATACCATTTGCAATGGGAAAATCCACCCATCGAAAATGGTATTTACCGCCGCTGGGCTTTTGCGATAGGACCCATTGCAAATACCCTTTTAACCGCCGATTGTAATTAATGCGGTGAGGGTATTTGTGATGGGACCCGTCGAAAAAGCCCGACAGTGGTAAATACTATTTGCAACTGGAAAAGCCGCTCGTCGTAAATAGTATGTCGGCAGGTGGCACTACAACAAAACCGGCTATTACCGGTGGTTTTTTTTTCATATAGTGGTGGTTTACAGAAACCGCCTCTAAACTGGGCGTCGAAAATCTATTAGTGGCGATTTTCTCCATTTCGCGACAGTTTAAGGGAAGCGTCGTAGATGCCTCATTTCGCGGTGGTTTTCGTGACTTTAGTGGCGGTTGACGGGTGCCGAATATTTTTTTATTCATGGCAGTTTTAACCGCTGTGATATTTAGGCATTTGATGCGCCTCTTTCGTGGCGGTGAAAACCACCGCTAAATATAAACCGATTACATTTCGCGGTGGTTTTAACAGCCGCTAATGGTTTACAAGTAAAGCATTAGCGGCGGTTAAAACCACCGGGAAATGCTGACCAGAAAAAAAAATGCAGTTTTGCTTCAACTGCCCCACTGCCCTGAAAAAAAATAAAACCAAAAAATGGAATAGGAGACATCATACAAACAAATAAAATGTTATTTCTAACTTGGTATCCTCAACATGATGAAACATGATACATCATAGAAGCAATCGACCATAATTCTATAGTGATAATAATCAATAATGGATCTATAGGGAAGCATGAAATCCATTCCAATAATTACATCATACAATTACAAGATGGGAAAAAATGAATTCTATATAAAAAAACATTTTCCTATCTGATGGGGAAAATAATTCCATCACTAAACAATCATCAATCGAATAACCAATGAGGTTTACAGATTCTTAATGACACATAAATACACTATATCAAGAACCAAAATATCTAGAAATGTATCAAATATAACATTGTATGATGCACTTGTGTCAAATAATGTAGAATCTATAGTAGAGGTTACTAGATTAGTACCTCAAACAATAGATGAATTTGAATTATGCTCCCTATCATATGTTGAACGTCATTTAGTTTTCTTATACCATGACTCTATGATACAACTTGACTATTCTGAGTGGGATCATATTTCATGCACATTAATTCCTGAGTCTAGTGTCAACTATGTCGACTACCACTTTGGCCTCAGCAGTATGTGGTATAATAGCTACATCTCTACTAAAAATTAGTAGGACCCACATAATAATGTGGAATATGTAAAGATCTTATCCCCCTAGGAGGAACTGGTGGAAAAGTTTTAAAGACATGCAAGATATGAACCAGACTCCTATAACCTCTGCATTCAACTAGATACACCGTACGTTGGGAGAAAAGATGTGTATCTTCCCTAAATCTCCTCATATTATGTTAATGAGTCACCCAAATTATGGTAGAATAGTTGTGTGTCTTCCCTTTAACCATTTTTAGAATATTCTAGGTGACTTCAGTGACCAGAACATGCATATTTTCTTATTCTATTGTTGGAGAATGTGTATGGGCCTGATCTTTTCCTCCATTTCATATAGGTATATAACAATGTTAATAAAGTCAGTGGGAAAGGATATGGGCATTCCCTATATTTTTTACCAAAATATTCTTGGTGATTTCTTTGAATAATACCAGATTATACCGACAAGCTTAGTAAATGTGGGAAAATGTGTCCTATTGATCATAGTTTGCCACCATATTTAGTTAGTGGTATTCTTTGGAGGGTATAGATGTAGGGCCATGTTCTTGGTTGATTGTTCAGTACCCTCAGTGGATTTTCATTACTACCTAGGTTTGGGAGACTTAGGTTAGACTCTCAAGGTAAACACACACATCATATAGAGATTTTATTGCTTTGTAGCATTGGTGATGGTGAATGCTAGAAGGAGACCTTTGGAGGGTCCCTTATGATATCTAAATGAGTCCATCAGTGACCTCTTGATCAACCTCCCTAGATAAGGGAGGAACATGTTATTTCCTTCCATGGATATGACCATGAAATGGTTTGAGATGGAAACTATTTACAACAAATTATGTTCCACTAGTCATTGTCGAGTAGACATCTAGTAGGGATTTTTTAGATGAATGGACTTTTTAGCTTCCTCTAAAGATAGAAAGGTACCATTTAGGTGTGACTCCCAAACCAGTGAATTTGAGACCCAATGTTGAGGGTGAAAGGTTGATAATAGAGCCCTAGTTTTAAATAAGGATCCAACTTGTGCAGTAGTCAAAGCATATGCATTCTTAAAGTAGTAAAATGTCATTTGGATCAAAGGGGGTTCTAGTTGAAAGTGCCAGAATACTTATGAGAAACATTTACAAGAAATCCTCATGAAATTAGTATATCAATAAATAGAGACATGTATAATCAATTATATTGGATCCATGTTTGTCCACATTTCATATTTTGAGAGAGAAAAAGGATCCTAACATGTGGGTGACACATGCATTTTGTTTAAGGTTCCATGTTAGGTTCACCATTTTTGTTTCTAACTACTTTTATTAGTGAGTATATGATTCGTATCACATGATTAGGCTAAAATACATTCCCATCATCCTCTTATGTTTGGTCTCTATACTGCCTACTAGGTTCCAATTTATATAACCAGAACAAAATAACAAAAAGATCACTCTTCATTCATCCAAAATCTCGACTAATAATTCAAACACAGGCCTAAATGGAATGATGTATACCACATTCGAGAAATCAAGACATAAAATGAAACATCATAAATAAAAAAAATGCATAGAAGGAAACATGAGAAATCAAGAAAATGTTAGGACATGGAAATGTTTGGTGGAAACTATGTGCCATACATGTTACATATACAAACCAACCATTCTCATATTTGTTCAACACATCAACAATACTACTACTCATGGTCCGATGATGCATCGTCACCCTCTCCACCTCCATCTCCACTACCTGCTGCCACCTGTAAGAACATTATATTGAAAATTAAATATTTTTGAATATTTATAATTAAACTTAAAACCAAAAAAAGTTTGAAAACTAAATGATTTTGATTTTTTGTGATTCACCTACTCACCACTAGTCTATGCACTACCACCGGGGGCATATCTGCTCATATGCTGATGTATTTCAAGCAACTCTTTCAGCAAAGCAGATATCTGATCCCCCTGCTGTTGAACTGTGTTTCGTAGAGAATACATCTCCCTATGATCATCTTCATGTATGAAATGACTATAACCAGGAGTAGATGCAGCTGGAATCCCTGGTGTCCTGACAAAGACCTCAGATGGTACGGGTCCCAAACCGATCCCGCGCACTCTACCAGGATGCTCCTTCCCAAGGACTTTAGTAACCGGGTCATCCTGGGAGACTGAGTAGGATTTCCCAGGATTGACATCCCATATTTCTTTAATTTTTACCTATAAATCAAATATAAATATATATTAACACAGTAAAAACTGATAATAATTTATCATAATAAAAAATTCACTTCATACCCCAACTTCTTTGGCAGGCTCATTAACAAAACTTCCATCTGTTTTTTATGAACATCCAGCCACATTTCAGTTCAGGATGCTTCATGCCCTAAACTCTGTGACTGCATTAAACAAAGATAAATCGAAAATTTAATATGTTAAATAGATAATATTGTCTTATAAATATTTAAACTAATTAAAATATTACTAATGACATTTGGCTTCTAGAAAAGATTTTTGAGCCCGTAGTGTGTGGGATGACTTGCTTTGCCCGATTTGATGCATTCTGTCTTGAGAGATCCTGAAATAAATAAAATTCAATTTAACAGTAATGTATTCAATGTCATATCCTCTTCATATACATGTATAAATGTAAAATGAGGATTATATAATAATATATATTTCAATACCATCTACTTGTCATCACGATGTCTATCAACAAAAACTTACCACTGTTCTTTCGGTACCCCACTAGGTAGCTTCTCATACATTTTCTTCATGTTCAATGAAGTATCGTTGAAATCACAACACAACCTCCATTTGAAATCTTTTAATTTTTACCAAGATTTTTCAGTGTCCACTTCCGTGCTATCACATCAGCAACGGTAAAGTGGAAGAACATCTGTATACAGGAATTCATTTTAAACATATTAGTAAAATAACATTCAATTAAACCATAAAGTAATAAAATTACCTTTATCTGAGAATCAAAAACTTCATTTTTCCATTTTGGAGGCATATGCCTCCAATCATCATATGAAATAGGCAGGGAAATGGGATCCGCTACCAGTTGACCTATAATCTGGCCAAGTAACCCTGCGACGTCATCCATCGGGACCCTATAAGAATCAAATGGCATAACTATATTCTCTCCATTCATGTTCCAAACATTTGAACTTTTTATGTATTTTTCCATGGTTGCATTTTTTTCATCTACAATGAGAAAACAATTAGTATAAACAAAATGCAATAAATTTATTTAATTAAAATTTGTACCTATGACTGTGACCCTCCAGAATATCCATGATGAACTGGAAGGGGCGTGTCTCTACCCCACTGCTAAGGCTCCTGTAGGGGGAGTCGATGACTCATCCTCTAATGATACATCCACAGATGGTGCCAGAGATGGTGCAGGGGGAGATGGTGTAGGGGTGCAGGCAGCTGGTGCCTGAGATGCCGTGGGGACAGACGGATCATCATCTGTCGCAGAACTAGATGAAATAGTGTACCGCTTCTTCCTTGTCATTCCTGTCATTTAATCAAATAAAATTAATTCAGAATATATATTTCTAAAAATTTATGCAGAAAAAAAATTAAAAAAGATAATAGATGCCCAGTACTAACAAACAAAATATATATAACAATGATAATGAATGACTGCAGAAATGAAACAAGTGGTTGATGAATGAATAAATAATTGTACATACAATCATTTTCCCCTTCAATCATGTCGGTTTCCTACTCCATTGATTCATCCACCTCATTCATCCTTGCTAGACTAATATTTTCAATATCATGATGGAAAAATAATTCTGCTTCCTGTTGTTGATGAAATTCAATTGTAGAGGTCAAATCTTCCACTTAATCACCCATACCATACAAATCTATTTGTATTACGTGGGTAACTACACTCCACCCTTCATCCACAACATCATTCACATAATATACCATTTTTGATTGCGTTGCTAAGATATATGGATCATGCAGTTCATGATCACCAACATCCATCAAGCGAGAGAAGTTTACAGAAGTAAATTGCAAGGAATCTCTTTTAACACCTCTGATAATATCAACCCATTTTCATTTGAATAAAACAACAGAAAAATACCCATGGTAGTTTAATTCAATAATATCATGCAGATTTCCATAGTATCCGACTTCAGCAAATGTAAATATACAACTATTCTATGTTTTTAAACCCACTTCTCGATCAACTGTATAAAATCTAAAGCCATTCACATTATAAGTGTCGAACTTTCTAACTTTTTTTATAGGACCTCTAGCAAGAAACTTCATTTCTTCTGATAAGTCTGCTCGAGTATCAGTATTCATGATCTGAAAAAAAGAAATATAATTTAATAGATTTAAAAATTGTATGTGTCAAACTAATATTCGTATTTATTGAAATATTTATAAACTTACACGTCATAAAAACCATTCTACAAGCTCTTTATTCACAGCTTTCGTTATATATTTCTCATTTCATGTTCGGCCTCTCATTCTTATTTTTTGCTTGTATCATCAACTCTTAAATAAATGGATCTACAATTTCACTATTCAGCAACACATATCTATGTGCCAGTAATAATTCCAATTATGTCAGTGTCACATATGAGGTCCTCCCAACTGATTGGCCAATAGCAGGAAATATTTTTGATTTCTGATACATTTAAGATTGACTTAATGTGTCTTCAACACGTCCAACTCGATTAAATCTTGTCTCAATATCATCCAAATATCTGGAACAAAAGGTAAGACACTCCTCGGCCAAATAGCCTTCAGCAATAGAGCCTTTTGGTTGAGCTTTATTTCTCACGTATGATTTCAAATTCCCAAGATATCTGTGAAATAAAATAATAATATTATGAATTTATTTACATGATTTTTTTTTACTTAACTGGAAACATATAAATAAAATACCTCTCAATTGGATACATCCATCGATAATGAACGGGGCCTCCTAATTTATCATCTTCAACCAAATGCACAATTAAATTCACAATGACAGTAAAAAATGATGGAGGAAAGATCATCTACATTGCACAAAGGGTCAATACAAACCTCTTATGGAGGTTTTCAAGCTAAAATGGATGTAGATATTTCTCACATAATTTCCTAAAAAATGTGCATAATTGGAGTACAACAGCAGTAACGTTTTCAGGTAATAATGTACACAATGACAATGGTAGTAACTATTGTGACAAAATATGTGAATCGTGACTTTTCAATCCATATAACTTACGATTATTCAAGTAAACACACCTCGAGATGTTACTCTAATACCCATCAGATACCTTCACATTCTTTAAAATTCGAAGGAACGTATCTTTATCCCTATTTTTCATTGAAAAAATGGCCAGAGTATACTTTTCATTCTCATCTGGCCAGAGATCACGTTTTATGTTCATTACTTGTAAGTCTTTGCGAGCATTGAGATGATCCTTCGACTTTACATGATAATTAAGTAATGTGAAAATCAAATTATCACATACATTCTTCTCAATATGCATCACATCAAGAATGTGGCGCAAAAAATTAAAATCCCAATACGAAAGTTTAAAGAATATACTTTTTTCTTCCATTGTTGCGTTCTGATTTCACTTGACGATGCACTTCGCAATCATTTTCTGCTATTATTCAAATGACGAACCTTCCCAAATTCTGTTTTAAAATTTTCAAGCTGTGTCAATATTTCAGAACTGGTTATCAACTTTGGAGGTGGTCTACAATCAATGGAACCATTAAATATTTATTTGTTTAGCCGAAATCTATGAGATGCATCAAGAAATCTTCGATGGCACAAGAAGCACCATTTTCTACTGTAAGGTAGCCATTTGGGCTCGAAATCAAAGTTACAAACGGGACAAGACAAACCTGTATAAGTGTTCCAACCAGATAAATTCCCAAGCCCAGGGAAGTCACTAATGGTCCACATTAAAGCAGCATGCATTTTGAACATTTTTTAGAAGAAACATCAAATGTCTCAACACCATTGCTCCATAACTCCTGCAATTATTCAATCAAAGGCTGCAGGTATACATCAATATCATTTCCAGGAATTTGTTTTCTAGGAATAATCATGTAAATGATAAAAGATATTTGTTGCATACACATCCACGGAGGCATATTATAAGGGATCAAAACAACTGGACAAATGCTATAACTAGTACTCAAAGTCCCAAATGGGTTGAATCCATCGGCAGCCAATCCCAATCGAACATTCCTAGGATCAGATGAGAAATCTGGATGTAATGAATCATATTTCTTCCAGGATTGGGAATCTCATGGACGTCTCATTAACCCATCATTGTTATTATATATAGAATTCCACTTCATGTGTTCGGAGGTTTTTGATGACATGAATAATCTTTGAAATCGAGGCTTCAAAGGAAAGTAACGCAAAACTTTTGCAGGTGTGTTCCTTTTCTTCTTCTCCATGAAATTATGTTCAGTCAGACTTCCAACATCACCCTTTGACTGCCATGTAGAATAAGAACATTTATTACAATTCTGTCTACTTGAATCCTCTCCCCAATAAAGCATACAATCATTGGAACACGCATGTATTTTTGTATAATTCAGACCAAGCTTGTTAACAACTTTTTTCATATCATAAAAATATTATGGGTTTTTTGCTTCAGGAAATGCATCACTAATCAATTCCAATAACATGGACATTTCCTTATTTGTAATTCCACATAGAAATTTGATATGGTACAACTTCAGTAGAAATGAAAGCTTTGAATATTTCAAACACCCACTATAAAACTCTTGATTTCCATATTCAACTAAATCATGAAACATAGTTTCCTCACTGAAGTTTTCCCTTACATTTGGCTCCACCGAATCAAGAGGAGGATCCAATAATATGTTACAATCTTGATCTGCTTGTGTTACAGTCTCAAAAACATCACTTGTCACGTTGCAATTTGTAGCACCCTATTCTGGTTGTTGTGATATGTTTTGATGCTCATAGTGGTGTCTTGTAGTGTCGAATGCATAATTTATGAGGATTTGCATTTCATTTTCAATTGTCGACAAACTTAGGACCTCATTCTGTGGATTAACATCAGTCCTCAATCTTTATGTACTGTTCGATTCTCCATGCCAAATCCAACACAAATATTGATCAGGGAATTTCTTCAGTATTAAATGTTCATAAACTTCATCTCTCTTCAACCATGTTCTAAATTTACATTTAGGACATGGACTTCTTATTCTCCCTTCAACGGATCGATTAGAAATTGCAAAATCTAAAAACTCATTCAAACCCTTAACATATTGAGGTGTGTTCCTCGGTAATGTGATCCAGCTTTTATCCATGTATATCACAATGTTCCTACACAATAATAAAAAAAATTAAAACACGTAGTTACTACTAAATAGAGAAAGAGTTTCATATATAAGATAATGTAAGATTACAGAAACATAATATAATAAAGATGACCCATTGATCATAAAGTATGCATAATATAATAAAGATGATACATTGATCACATTTACCACTTACTTAGCATGCCCAGACAAACTGAACAAGTCTGGTCCCTAGGAGACAACGTCAACACCTCATTGAGGAGCAGTAAGAATATCGGGTTACACACTTATCATAACACTGTCGATCACACATTTATGTTGCCTCAAACAAAACCCCATTGAAAGTGATGTCATTGAACACACCAAAGATGCATGATTTTCATACCATTAGTACAACAGAATTACTAGAAATATTTAGCCCTTATATGAAACCCTTTGAGACTTATCGCAGGCTAGCTTGGGTACCCAGATTATGGGTAGCCTAGGTCAGTTCATGAAAATTGGTCATGTGTCATCGCTCTTTATGTTTTTCAATCTTTTCAATATCTATTTGAATTTCCCTATCTCTTTGAATTTGATAGTGTTTCTTATTTCCTTGAATTTGGAGAGACCTTTGTTATTAATTATATCATTAGGTTGTGCAATTTTAATTCATCCACTTGGATTTCCATAGTGGGGTTCTCATTAAAATCTCTTTTAAAAACTAATGAATGATGTATGTTATTTTCACTTAAATATGTTTTGTGTTTAGTACTATAAAAAATTATATTCAATATTTAAAACAAATCATATTAAAAAAAATAATGCAAACCATAAAATTTGGATTTCATATAATACAAAGGACATGTCCAATTTTTACTTCAAACATTTATGTATATTTCAAGTCCTAAACTCAGTTAATTTGATGTAATTATTTAGAAATGAATTTACTACTTTAACACAAACTATTATACTTAATTCAATCATAATAAATTTAAAATATTTAGTAAGTGACACTAGTTCATAACTTATGAAGATCTTTGCTAACATGTTTGAGAATCCCATGGTGATAAATAAAATGTTCTTACTAAAGACATCGTTTGTCATCCATGAAATCTTCTAAGGTACCAAATAGTGGCCAAAATAGGGTGAGTATAACTCATTATTCCACCACCAATGGTGTCTGAACATGTCTAGTCTAAGCATATAGTGTATGCAATAAAGCGATAAACAAGGGTGTTAATTTAATAAATTAATTATATATATAAAATAAACCCACAGACTCTTAGGCTCTAGGATGACACCATATGTTAGCCAAAGCATCATCAACTCCATGTGGGGTGTCTCTTTCATGAGGTGGATCCTCGTACATCAAGACATATTTCCCCAAAATACTGGAAGATTCTATTAAATCAGGATGAATTTCCAATATCATGATTCAAGTATTCAATCTTGGTATAGACTTTATAGAATTACTTTCTTCTTCCCATGGATTTCACCCCCAATGGAAAAAGTATCCATCTCACCAGTCCTAGAATTGATATAACTACATACATCTTCCCATGGAACATGTTTTTAAGAGGAAATAAACCATATAACCGGGGTAAGACATTCTATAACCACTAATGTCTTCCCATGGAATGTGACACTAAGGGGAAAATTAATAGTCTCATATCAAATGGTGGATTCTCTTGTATTAGGATGAATAACTGATAGTATATATCAATCAGGTCTAAAATATTATTACAAGACATATTAGTTAAGTCATATCATCACTTATTAAATTTACCATTTATTACTAATTTTCAAATCCTTCTATAGATACGAATCACCAAAATCATCTTAAACCATTTTCCATATTTCACATGCAATGTAAAGATCTTTAATTAAGCCATGATTCCAAAGGATATCATAAAATCATGAGGGGTTGGAACACCACAAATGTTAATGCAAGTCCTAACCATAATGCTAAGAGAGCAAAAAGGGATCCTTGGGAGGGATCAACAGGAGGATTTTAGAAATAAGGGATAATTCCAATTATTTAGGTTATGCATGTGGCATGTCAATGAGATCATAATTTTTCACATACTAGCATAATCAGAACAGACTAAAGGGAGTTTTCCAAGACCACCCAACTCAATGAATAAAGAATAAGAATGAGTATATAAAGGTAACACCTTTCATGGATAGTGTCCTTATCATTACTACATTCTTCAAGCCTCAAATAAAAATTGTAGATATAATCCAATTCTATATTATTTGGGAAGTAGTGTTAGTACCTATAAATAACAAAAACATATACATCTATGAACGCAAAAATATTTGTAGATATTTTCAGTGGATTTCATGGTTTTAGTGAACCACCCTAGGGGAAGGGAAATCGATATAATGAGTCAGGTGAATCTTATTGCTCGTCATAGAGAAAAGGGGGATTTTGTATAACGATTTGGTGAATTTTAACCCCATCCTAAAATCACCAAACTATCATTAAACAAGTTTCTACTTGATAAAATATATATACCATAATACAAAAAATATTCTAACATGACTAATAAAGTGAAAAATAAAAATAATAATCCATATGTCATATAAAGTGAGTAAAGAATGTAAAATGAGCATGGAAGGTCATTAAATAGTAAAAGATAATAGCGAATAATGTAAATTTGTATCCATTGATGTTTCACGTGATTTAAACAATGAAATAGGCACTATATGAAAAATATAAAATAGAAAACAAGGATTTAAATTAACAATATAAAAAGGTAATCACATTATTCAAATATAGGAATAAAATCATTAAATAATTTTTTTAATTAGAGGCCTAGTAAAATACATTATTATTTTTTTAACCCTAGGTTTTAATTAAGTTCACTTAGACCCAAATTATATCCAAGGTAACTCTTTATGAGGAGGGTTGGAAGAAGGGTATCACTAACCAATTTATTTATAGAAGACCCCTTTAAATTTACTTGAGTACGAGAGATAACACCATTTAATGTAAAAAACCGACTAAGTGGATAGATTAGGGATTTAGGTCCCTATCATATAAGGAGATGTAATTAAAAAAGATAACCCTGATTTTTCCTTAGATTCTACTAGAAAATGTATCTCAAATAGATATACCCGATGGAATCCAATAGATTCCAAATATTATAATATCCCTATATTTTAAGGTTAAATATTACCCCTATTACCATAACGAAAGGGGAAGAAAGGGAATATTAGAGGAGTTACCCGACATTTCCTCATTTAAAATGAACTCTAATGTCCAACTCAATCGAACTAGAAATAAATAAAAATATTGGTTCACTCAAGAGGGATATTAGATCGATAATATCACCATATAAGACCTATCACAGTGGAAATGTGAGTAAATCCCATGTTTGGGGTGATTTTTTGGAAATAATAAGGATTTGAAAAGACCAAAAAAAACTTTTTATATTGAATTTTTCACAATTATCTATCGGGTACCATGTTTAGAGTCATTGAGTATCCTATGATTCAAAAAAAATTAATTTCACCCATAGAACTCCCACTGGGAACCTAATATAGGTAAATTGGGAAATTTTTGGCCTCCCAGAC
Organism: Viscum album; assembly: GCA_963277665.1. Classification (NCBI taxonomy): domain Eukaryota; kingdom Viridiplantae; phylum Streptophyta; class Magnoliopsida; order Santalales; family Viscaceae; genus Viscum; species Viscum album. The sequence goes on from OY728127.1 coordinate 929,348,538, forward strand.
CTTGGATGCATTCCATCACGCTCCGTTTCTTCTATTAAATCTTCTAATTCCTCCGTTAATTCTACAAAATACTAAAAATGTGATAAATGTGTGTTTCAATTAAAAATTAATCTCACCCAAGATGGTTGCGGGGTCGCCGGATGGTTGGGGGTCACGGGTCACCGGACGGGGTTGCCGGACGGTTGGGGGTCGCTAGGGCCGGGGGGGTTAGGGGAAGAAGGGTGGGCGCGGGGGTCGCCGGGGCCGGGGGGGGGGGGGGGGTTAGGGGAAGACGGGGTCGCGATCGAGGGTTTGGGGGAAACACGGGGTGGGGGGTAGGGAGGGGTCGGGTTTTTAAAAAAATATATGGGTTTCACGGCGGTTTATTAAAAACCGCCGTGAAACCTTTCGGCGAAAACATTTAGCAGCGGTTTTGTGAACCGCTGCCACAAAACCACCGCTAAACCTGATTTTTATTGTAGTGTGGTATTTGCGACGGGACCCGTCACAAATACCCTTTAACCACCAACTGTAATTAATACGGGCGAGGGTATTTGCGATGGGCCCCATCGCAAATACCACCATTTGCGAGGGGATACCCGTCACAACTAACCCCGTGACAACTAATCTAACCTATATATACCCCATCTATTTTTTTTCAAATCACTCAGATCTTAATCTCACTTTCTCTTGATTCTCCATTTTAAAGAAAAAATTTCTGTTAGTTAAATTTTTTTATATGAGATCAATTGGAAGGCGCCAATAGCTTCAGAATATCAAAGTTTAAGGTATTTATATTTTAATTTTTTTAAATTTATTTTTTTAAATTTTAATTGTTGTTTATTTGTTGTAATTAAATTAGATTTATGTTGATTTTTATTTATATTTATTTTTAGAAAGAAATTGATATTGTTAATGATAATTATAAATAATTAGTGTTAATTTGCAATAATTAGAGATTATTATAGATAATTAGCAGAATTTAGTCATAATTAGGGATAATTAGTAATAATTAGATATAATTAGTAATAATTAGATATAATTAGTAATAATTAGATATAATTAGTAATAATTAGTAATAATTAGATATAATTAGTAATAATTAGATATAATTACTAATAATTAGCAATAATTAGGAATAATTAGCAATAATTAGGAATAATTAGCAATTGTTCAGAATAATTAGCAATAATTAGCAATAATTAGGAATAATTAGGAATAATTAGCAATAATTAGGAATAATTAGCAACAATTAGGAACAATTAACAACAATTAGGAACAATTAGCCACAATTAAGAACAATTAGCAGCATTTAGGAACACTTAGCCACGATTAGGAACAATTAGCCACAATTTAGAACAATTAGCCACAATTAGGAACAATTAGCAACAATTAAGAACAATTAGGGACAATTAGGAACAATTAGGAACAATTAGGAACAAAACAATTAGCAACAATTAGTAAGAATTAGAAACAATTAGCAAGAATTAGCAACAATTAGCAAGAAATAGCAACAATTAGCAAGAAATGGCTACAATTAGCAAGAAATAACAACAATTAGCAATAATTAGCAACAATTAGCAACAATTAGTAGTAATTAGCAACAATTAGGAATAATTAGCAACAATTAGCAATAATTACAAACAATTAGGAATAATTAGCAACAATTAGGAATAATTACCAACAATTAGGAATAATAAGCAACAATTAGGAATAATTAGCAACAATTAGCAATAATTAGCAACAATTAGCAATAAGTAGAAAAAATTAGGAATAATTAGCAACAATTAGGAATAATTAGCAACAATTAGGAATAATTAGCAACAATTAGCAACAATTAGCAACAATTAGAAATAATTAGCAACAATTAGAAATAATTAGGAATAAATTGCAATAATTAGGAATAAATTGCAATAATTAGGAATAAATTCCAATAATTAGGAATAAATTGAAATAATTAGGAATAAATAGGAATAATTAGGAATAATTAGGAATAATTAGGAATAATTAGTAATAATTAGTAATAATTAGTAAAAATTAGTAATAATTAGGAATAATTAGTAATAATTACTAATAATTAGTAATAATTACTAATAATTAGTAATAATTGGTAATAAATAGTAATAAAGAGTAATAATTAGTAAATATAATTATATCTAATTATTAATAATAAAAAATTATATTATCAATATTTATGAAAAAACAATATTAATTAGTAATAATTAGCAATAATTAGGAATAATTAGGAATAAATAGGAATAAATTGCAATAATTAGGAATAAATTGCAATAATTAGGAATAAATTTCAATAATTAGGAATAAATTGCTATAATTAGTATTAAATTGAAATAATTAGTAATAAATTGCAATAATTAGTAATAAATTGAAATAATTAGTAATAAATTGCAATAATTAGTAATAAATTGCAATAATTAGTAATAATTTGTAATAATTAGTAATAAATTGCAATAAATTGTAATAAATTGCAATAAATAGTAATAAATTGAAATAAATAGTAATACATTGCAATAAATAGTAATAAATTGCAATAAATAGTAATAAATTGCAATAAATAGTAATAAATAGTAATAAATAGTAATAAATAGTAATAAATAGTAATAAATAGTAATAATTAGTAATAAATAGTAATAATTAGTTATAATTAGTAATAAATAGTAATAATTAGTAATAAATAGTAATAAATAGCAAATATAATTATATTTAATTATTACTAATAAAAAAATTATATTATAAATATTTATAAAAAAATAATATTAATATTATTAAAATAATAAAAAATTTATAAAATATTAAAATTATCAATATTCACAACATGCTTTGCTCTATTCTTAACATGTTCAAATCTCAAAGGGTCGCCAATTGTTAGGTCATGCGCAATAAAAAGTTTGTGTCAGCCATGTCCAATGTAAACTCTATAATTGTCATTGCTTGGTTGGTCACCTTCCAAGTAGCATTGTAATAGGACAACCCAAGTCATGCCCTCCTCATCTATAAGAATTATCTCACATGAACCTTTACAAAGACCATTCTTCCTTGAACATTTCACGGAAAGATACTGATGTCCCATCAAATTTTAAAGGAAAAATGATCTATGTAAAGGGAGCGAGATGATTCTTAAAGACGAGAACGATATTACTTTGGTCGTCCTATTGCAACACTACTTGTGAGGTGATCAACCATGCAAGGAAAATTATAGAGTTTACATTGGACATGAGTGAAACAAACTTTTTATTGTGCATGACCTGACAATTGGCAACCCTTTGAGATTTAAACATGTTAGGAATAGACAAAAGTATGTTGCGAATATTGATAATTTTAATATTTTATAAATTTTTTATTATTTTAATAATATTAATATTGTTTTTTCATAAATATTGATAATACAATTTTTTTATTAGTAATAATTAGTAAACGAAAACTTCTTGGATAATGAAGGGAAAATTTGTAATCATCTCCATAACGATGATTACCAAATTTTCTTTCATTATTCAAGCAGTTTTCATTTTGCTAAGTATTTCTAAGTATTTCTAAAACAATAAAAAATTGTAATAATTAGTAATAATTAGTAATAAATTGTAATAATTAGTAAGCAATTGAAATAATTAGTAATAATTTGTAATAATTAGTAATAATTAGTAATAATTAGTAATAATTAGTAACAATTAGAAAGAATTATCCATAATTATAAATAATTAGTAATAATTAGTAATAATTAGTTAGGAGTAGTTAGGAACAGTTAGGAATAGTTAGGAAGAAATTTTAATAAAATTTAATAAATTTTAAGAACTTGGCACAATTTCCAGTGGATTGATGACACTCCTTTTTCTCGATGACTTTTCTCCTTTCAACTCCCACCGACTCAAAACATAATGAAAAATGCGCTGCTACATAGACATATTCAATATTGTATGCATGAGATTGGATATGCATTTATAGGATCATATTTTTTATAATGTTTTTAGGCAGTGACAGTTGGAAGAAGAGGATTCATCGACGAAAAGGTGGCTCTTTTGTCCGACGACTCATTTACTTGCATCTTTCTCACACTAAAATCACAACGAAGAATCTGGTCGGAGGTATACATATTCATTCTCGTGCATATGGGAATGAATATGCATAACTCAGAACATATTCTTCCTTATGATTTCAGTGTGAGAAAGATGCAAGTAAATGAGCCATCAGACAAAAGAGAAGCCGTTAATCCACTGGAATTGTGTCGCCCTTAATTAATGGTAATTATTAAGAAGTTGTTGTAATTATTTATCTTCTTTTTTCAAATAGTGTTTTTATAATTTCAAATTATTCAAAAACAGTGATGATTTTATATTTTATGTAGAAAAATATGGAACAAGGAAGTCGACATCAGTCATTATTAAATGATCACGCTTAGATAAATCAGCACAGAAATCCAAATGGTTCTGGTTTAAATAATGTATATATTGAGGGTGTTAAAGCTTTATTAGCATTTGCATCATCAAAAATAGAATATGTTTCAGAAGGCACAATTAAGTGTCCTTGTAAAAAATATGCTCTAAGAACGTTTGACATAGTTGACAAGGTTGGGGGACATCTCTTGTGGTTTGGTTTTCAACTGGATTATGTTTTTTGGTATCAACACGGTGAACACAGTTCCATAGAAGATCCTAATAACTTGATTCCAGATCCATCACGGTTTTAGAATTTAGTACATGATGTTACAGGTCCATCTGTGCAACAAACTGAAACTCACAATGATATTGATTTAACTCCTGAGTTGGCACCATCTGAATTTTTTGAGTTGTTGAGGTCTACTGAGGATGCATTATATCCTGGTTGAAAAATAAGAAAATTAGAAGAAGTTTCAATATTTATGGCTATTAAATCAGATAATGCAATGTAAAACAACTATTTTGATCAGATATTTTCTTTGGTTAAAACAATATTACCTGAAGGAAATGTGTTGCCAGCAAATTAGTATAAGAGAAATAGGCTGGTTCGTAATCTCGGCCGTAGTTATCATAATATTCATGCTTGTCCAAATGATTGCATATTATATTCTGGTGAAAACGAGTCATTGGATAGTTGTTCCACATGTGGAAAATCTAGGTATAAAGAAGATCAACCAGGGAAGTCTAAATAGATTCCAGTAAAACAGTTAATATATTTCCCCCCTACACCCAGGTTGCAGCCTTTATTTATGTCTCAGAATACAATGTCATTGATTGCATGACACAAAACCAATATTTCAACTAAGAGAAGCTTGAATCATCCATCTGATGGTGATTCATGGAAAAATTTTGACAGTCTACATCTGTCTTTTTCTATAGAAGCTCGAAACGTGCGATTGGGTCTTTCTACTGATGGTTTCTGTCTGTTTTGTTCTTATGGTAGTTAGTATTCATGTTGGATTGTATTTATAACTCTGTAAAATTTGCCTCCATGGATGTTGATGAAGGATCCCTATATCTTTTTGACTCTATTAATCCTAGGACATCCGAAAGAAATATTGATGTTTATTTGAAACTATTGATTGATGAGTTAAATGCATTGTGGAGTGATGGTGTTAATACATATGATGTTGCTGAAAAACAAAATTTCATATTAAAATCTGCATTGATGTGGACGATTAGTGAATTTATGACATATGACATGTTATTTGGTTAGAGTACAAATAGACCGAAATGACGTCCTTATTGTATGAAATAAAACAAATCCTTTATTCTCATCAATGGAAAAAAACCTTGCAATTTTGATTGTCACCGTAGATTTCTTCCAACTGATCATCCTTTTCGGTGGAACAAATCTCATTTCAGAAAAGGTACAATTGAAAGGGATGAACTTCCAAAGATGATATCAGGTACAGATTTAAAATTAGTTGTATTTTCATTACCTCCCATCACATTTGGACCAACAACAAACCAATATAAAATTCATGGATTTGGGAGAGAACATAATTGGATAAAACAGAGAATTTTTTGGGATCTTCCATATTGGTCTGATTTGTTGGTCCACCACATGTTGGATGTTATGCATATTGAGAATAACTATTTTGATAATTTATTTCATACAGTTTTAGATACACCAGGTAAGTTCAAAGATACTGTAAAGGCATGATTAGATCTTGCTCAAATTTGCAGGCGACCAAAACTTGAACTATTTGAAAATGTCATATCACAGAGGTTAATGAATCCAAAAGAATCTTATACACTATCCAAAGAGATTCTCTTATTATTTTGTCAGTGGATTATAGATTTGAGACTTCCAGATGGCTATGATTCCAATTTTGGAAGATGTGTTAAGAATGGTTATATTATTGGATTAAAAAGTCATGATTGTAATGTTATAATGGAAAGAATAATGCCAATTAGATTAAGAGGTTTGTTGAATTCTATGATTTGGGATTCGATAACAGACATATCATATTTTTTTTGAGACATTTGTGCGGTGACAACAGACTACGATGTGCTAAGAAAACTGGAAGAAGATGTTGTTGTAACTATATGAAAATTGGAAAAAATATTTCCACCGGCTTTCTATGACTCAATGGAACATCTGACATTACATTTTCCACATGAAGCTAAATTTGGAGGTCCAGTATAGTTTCGATGGATGTACCCATTCGAGAGATGCATGCAGAAATTGAAGAAAAAAGTACGCAACAAAGCATCAGTTGAAGTCTCAATTGCTGAAGCTTATTTTTAAGAGGAAATTTCTTTTTTCTACTCTCATTATTTTGAATCTGAATATCCCTCAAAACACAATTGCATGGGATGAAATTAGAGGAATGTTATTGAAGAAATGGAAAATAAATTCATAGTTTTTAATCATCCAAATATTGGTTTCGCTGGAGTTCATGAACGATGGATTTCAGATGATGAACATCACGGATCTCATACATATGTTCTGCTTAACTGTGATTAAATGAAATCATTTTTCCTGTGAGCGCTTATATCAATTATTCTATAATTTATGTTATAGTATTTAAACTTATTTTATTTGTAGGTTATATGATAATCATATCAAGAAAAAACTTCAACAAATTACAGCAGCTGCTCTTGAAGAAGGTAGATAATTTTTTTTTCTCAATGGTTTCAAAAACTGGTAACATAAATTATTTTTGGTTTAATATCAATTCTGTTTATTATTTATTATATTGATAATTGTTTTAAAAATTTTCAAGTGTCTCAATATGCTGATAAAATTGATAAGTGGCTATGTACATTGAGTAACCCACCATCCAAAATGGTTAAATCTTATAATGCCTATCTGGTGAATGATTTTAGATTTCACACACATGCATACGAGGAATAAAAAAAACAATGAACAATGGAGTTTTTTTGAGAGGGTCACATCATAGAGAAACTGAAGTTGACTTTTATGGAATTTTGGATGAAATTATCATGCTGTGTTATCTAGGACAGAATTACATAACAATGTTTAAATGTTGGTGGTTGGATACTGAGAGAGGCTTGTGTGTTCATCCGACTCATGGAATCGTCGATATTAAATATAAAAGTATTCTTGCAGTAAATGAACCATTTTTACTGGCTCAATAGGCACATCCAATTTATTATGAAAAGTACTGTGCTACTTAAAGAGACTTGAGCGATTGGTGAAGCATAATAAAAATGAAATCTTGGGAAAATCTGTTTACTCAAACTGAATGTGGTTCTGCTGAAGTGGAAGGAATTGAAAATTTTCAAGAGACTGCTCAAAATCCATCTGATTCACAAAGAGACGTGAATATCGATGATGACACCCTACAATTAAGGTTTTATGGTGATGAAGATGTTAATGATGTTAAAAATGAATTTGAAATGACAAGAGATACTGAAACTGAAACTCATGGATATTGATGATGCTGAGGAGGAAGATGAAGACATTGACATTGATAGCTATGGAGAAGAGGACTAAGATGAACATTGACATAGTTAAATGCTGGTTATAATCATAACTAATATATATATATATATATATTAAATAGTTATTTTCATCTATCTTCTAACAACAATAATTTTGTGTTTCAGATGGAATCTGATATATTTCACGAGTTGCAGGAGGCTGACCCACCGTTGGATGAGGGAGATTTTTGATCATCTGACCCCCAGCCTACTGGCAGTTCAGGGGGTACGTGGAGGGGGCGTGGTCTTGCAAGACTGATGATTCCTGACCCTATCCCCGAGCGACGTCCACATCTTGGTTTCGATCCAAACACACGAAGGTATGGTAACCTATATATTTTAGTTAAATTTCATTAATTTATTTATATATATACTAATTGTTTGATTATTTATTCATTTTTCACAGTTTTGCGCATGTAGCCATTAGACAGGGGAGCGCTATCTTGCGCAATTATTTTTCTCATCCATGGATCACATGGGAACAGATTCCCGTTGATGTGCGATGCGACATGTTCCATCATTGGCTGGTACGTAAATAAATAATATTTATTTTGAAATTTATTTTATTAATAACTTGATATTATAAATTATTTGTAGGGTTTATGGTATCCTATCGATGATAGCATGCGCGATGCTATCCACGCGGCATGACAGGTTTCTATACGTGACCGTTTTCGTCAGTTTTTACATAATTTGAGAAGGAAAACCATTAAGAAAGGAGGAGTGATAGAATTTGACGAGTCGTGTAGAGATCACTGACCAGAGTACATTTCCTATCTTGTTTGGGATTGATTATGTTTACACTGGTTGGGTGGTGGATTTCAGAGGAGATCATTAGTGGGATGGCAGAACCGGGGGAGATAGGAGGTGACACATCGAGCTAGTAGCCGGACATTCAGTTCGCATAGAGAGAATCTGGTAAGTATATTTTTTAAATATTTTATATAACTTTAAATATAAATAGTTTATTTTATATTTCTATAGGCAGTAAATCATCCTTATATTACGGAGTTTGACATTTATCGGAGGATGTGTGATCCAGACACTGGAGAGATTAGAGGTGATCATCAGCGTCAGATTGTGGTTAGTATTATTCTTTTAGTTTGACAATTAACTATATATAATATTTTCACAATTTTAATTTTAAATTGGAATTGAAGTAGTTATATGAGGCTGCGACCTCTCAGACACAGGATGAGGGTCAGGATGAGATGACTGAGCAGACCGGTGCTCACCATTTTGTTGAGGCGACATGGATGCAGGCGACTCAGTATGGCTTTGAGATGGGCCGAGTAGTTGGTATCAACTCTTATTTGAATCCTGGTACTTATTATGGTACTGTTGCAATGTTGGAATCCAGCTCGAGAGGTGCTCATGGAGAGGCATCATCTTCTGGGTCACAGTATCAGGAGCAGTTGCGAACTCAGGCTGAGCTTATAGAGACTTTGCAGAAGCAGCATGAAGAGATGTGTCGGCGGAAACAGCAGCAGGAGCAGCATCACGAGGAGGAGCTGCGTCGATTGTAGCAGCGACGACAGCAGGAGTATCACGAGCAGATGGAGTACATGCATCGTCTAATTCCTAGTTTAGGGATGAAGTTTCCTTCACCTCCTCCACAGGACCCCCCAGTGATTTTTTTATGTTAAAAACATTTGAATTCAAGTTTTGTAATAATATGAACAATTAACAGTTCCTATCTTTTATATTGGTGGAAATATTGCATAATTTAATTTTTTTAATATTTTAATATTTATTATTAGTATTATATTTTTTTATATTTGTTTATTTTACTAATAATAATAATAATAATTTATGGTTTTTTATATTTTTTTGAAAATATTGAAACTTTTAATAATTTTTAATTATTTTATTATTTTAATAATATTAATATTAATTTTTTACTAATCATAATTTTATTAAATATCTTTTTTATTAATATATTTTTTAATGTTTTTTTATTTTACTAATAATAATAATATTTTATATTTTTTTATTTTTTTATAATATTAATATAATTTTTTCATTAATCATAATTTTTTTTTAATTAATTTTAGTTTTTGCGACGGGGCCCCGTCAGAAATAAGTGATTTTTTTAAGATTAGTATTTGTGACAGAACAACGGGCCGGTCACAATTAGTATTTGCAACGGGCCAGTTGCAAAAGGTTTATGGGTATATAATGTATATAATTGGAATGCTATTTGCGGCGAGGAACTTACCCGTCACAAAAACTAATTGCGACAGGCTCGTCGCAAAAGGTTTTTTGGGTATATAATGTATATAATCGGGAGGTTTTTTGCAACATGTAAAAGTCCTGTCGCAACAGATATATTTTGTGACGGGCCCGTCACAAAAAATATCTGTTGCGATGTGGTTTTCTGCAACGGGCTATTTGCGACAGGATCTCGTCGCAAATAGCCCATTGCAGAAAACAAGAATTCCAGTGGTGAAAATTGGTAGAACATATTCAATATATAAACAATATTATAATTATAAGGAAACTATACTTATATTACATTTTCAATTACCATTGTAGTTATACCTTTTCCATTCATTTATAGAATATTTTCCCTTCCACACAGGGGAATAAAATATTACAATAACAAAAATCAAAACCACTCAATCAACATAACAACATGAAATACTAATAATCAACCCAATATAATAAAAAATTTCATGAAAAAAGGAATGAATTAAAACAAACAAGACATAATTAAAACTTAAATTCATGAATTAAATGAATAAAAACATTCAAAGGCCCCTTCCATTTAACCAAACTAGTGAAAAAAGAAGACTGATTTAATCAAATTCATAAATTCGATAACAAACCCTCCCCCTAGATCTAACCATCTCCATCGATCCCAGGGGAAGAGTAATAACATACTATATCTGAAGGAATTTATGATGTGGGTTGATTATCAAAGGTTGAAGTGATTAAAATAAGTATATTATAGGATTCAAGGGTGAGTTTCAATAAAATATAATGATAGAAACATCACATCTCTCATTTATAAGGGATGTCAATTTAAAATAAATATAATGATAAATCAATAATTAGTTTCAAAGGGTCTATCAAACTAAGTATTAAGTATTGACAGGGGATTAGGAGGTTTCAAAACACATCAAGAACTTATATTTCAAAATATATAAGAAAGGCTAGAAATTAACTACCTTAATTTGAAGATGTGACAAATGAGGAAAAATTAATTCACAATTCCCTAGTTTACGGCTTTGATGGTTCATATTAGAAAGCCATAATAAAAGAGAAGATAGAAGTATAAAAGGCCATAAACATATGAAGGAACTCCTTCATGGTTTCCAAGATCACTATACAAGGATAATAAGAAGGAGAGGTGATCAGGATGTGATTAATCATAAAGGGAATCATGTGAAATGAGGCCCCAGGATACTTGAAGATTCTTAGGTTGACCTTGCTCTCTCTAGTCATCCAAAAGTGGAATAAGTAGAAATAATTGAATAGAGGAATGGAATTCAAAATATGTAGACTTGTTACAGGTCAGAAACCACCTTATGATTCCATTAAATTCCAATTAATACCCACCTTTTTTACTATAAAAATGGAAGTCAAGGCTCCATTCATTAATTCCCTACATTGTGGCTCACCCGTATTTCCAGTATTCATTTTTAAATTAAGGTAGTATGAAGTGATCCAATTTCCATCCTGCATTCATCCCATGATTTTTAATTTGAAATACTTAAAATTAGGATTTTTAATCAAGAAGGGGTGAAGGGATATAATTTCATATAAAATTATACAATTTCCCGTGATTTATAATTTAAAATAACATATTTTTCACAAAACCTCATTACATGTGAGTTCTATAAAATCTCATATTGTGGAAGTGAAACTTGAGATTACATCTACAATTTAATCTTAGGTTTAGAATTGAGATTAATTTTACAATATAATATCATGTTTAGAATCAAGTCTACTTTCACATGGTGATCTTGAGATCAGACTCGAGATTACTTTCACAACATAATTTCAAGTATCTCTTTAAGAAAACTATCACATATTTTTTTAAAATAATTCAAACACATCATTTATACTTTACCTAAAAATCAAGTAAATCCAAAAAATTAAAAAATTATTTCATATTAATTTAAAATAAATTTAATTCAATGTAAACCTTCTCAAAGCCCAAAATTATGAGAAATCATCTCAAAAATCCCTCAACACCCAAGAAATGATAAAGGAGGGTCTTGGGAAAATGTGAGCCCTCACTTATATACTTATAAAACAATTCTTATACTTAAGAATTAAAATAAAAACCCTGAGAAAGGAGAGACCAACCCAAGGAAATAAAATGGATTTTTTGGCATTTTTATTGAATAACTCTCAAGTGATTTTCATCCTTGTGAATCCAAATAAAACCACAAATAAGTAAATCCCAATTCTTATCAGGTATGAGGAGATACCTCTCAAATAGGATCCTATCCACTAAGGGAAAACCAAAACATAGAAAGGAAGAAAAGTATGAAGTTGTTGACAATTTGAATTAAACAATTAAAAATTATTAATTTCCTTGACATAAAAACCCTTGAATAATTTTTAATAATTAAGACCTTTAGATTACCACTTACTATTTTTTGGTAAGATAGAAATTCATTTATCTTTATTGAAATCACCTCACACCCTTCTTTGAAACTAAATTTTAGATCAGCTTGAAAATCACTTTAGAGTTGTAAAAAGCGAGGTGTGGAGTTACTAACCTATGCCAGATCCCACTTCCCCAAACCATAAATGATAACTCACTGAATACTAACAGACAAACTTATCTTCATATTATTCACACCGATAATTACATAAGGCAAAACAATGATATTAGAATAATGAACCTGATCCATGCTGTATATTTTATATCCGATATGTTATGTTGCATAATCCATAATTTCTATGTCATTTCTGAGGGAAAAAAATGGATAAAATAAATATCTAAAATCAAACATCACATCCCTTCCACTAATCCCAAATAAAGTTATAAATTAAAATCACATTAAGGTATTTATATTTATGCACACAAGGAAGAAAATAAAAACAATAACAAAAACAATAAGGATAAAAAAACATCATCACCTCAACCAATATAATAAAGATACTAACATAGAAAATAAATTTTATTGATCATATTATCATTTCCATTTAAATTCATTTAATATACTTTGAGTATGTCTCAACAAGATTTTAATTATATTATCAGTTATAACAATAATAAGCACTAAATAAATATGCACAAAGTAGTGAATTATCATATCAAACAATTAATCAATAAATGGATAGAAAATATGAAAATAGTGGATTGAAAATGAGTAAAAGGTTACTAGAAAATAACAAGAAACTAGATATAAAATAAATAAATGATGGCTAAAAAATTGAAAGAATAAATGGAAAACAAGTAATTATAGTTATTAATTAATCAAACAATGGTTATCAATACAATTGAAGTCATTAACTTACACCTCTATTTCAATCCAACCATCACCGCATTCTCAAAACACGATCAACCAAGTACTTCATATAATATCATATCAGATCCATTCAAGGATATGAATAATAATTTAATAGTGATTTATTTCACAAAGCTTTACTGGAAATTTCAAGTCAATATCCATATTGATTCTTTAAGAATTCATATGCTGCATATATGATTATATTTTGAGGTATTTTTATGGTATATTTTTTTTATCTTGGTTCAATAGATTTATTAGGAGTTTTTGGTGAAAAATAGAGATTTTTGACCTAAAAATAGGTGGTGCACAATTTCTGTAACGACCCAAACTTTGGTTAATGAAAATCCCTCTTGATCTAATTAAATGCATTAATATGTGAAATGGTCATACAACATATGCACTTATTTTGTTCTATGTTTTTGGATTTTAAAATACCACTAAGAATTGTGACCGTTTCTAATATAGCCATTGAACAGTGATCACATGATTAGTATAAATATGGGCTTTACCAATATAATTTACTCAGAAAAAGGAAGTGATGGCCTCATCCAGTAGAATTTCTCCATAAGAAGCCCATTTTTCGGAGCTCGGAAATGAGGTTGCATCATTGGGATTTGCTCTTGACCAATCCCAAGCCGAGATTCACCAGGTTAAGCTCGAACGGAACCGTCTACGGGATAAGTGGAAGTTGATAGAGATCACCAAGTGTGAAATGTTATCCGAGTCACCCCAAGAGTCTGTCACCATCGCGCACCTTATGCTTAGGTCTTATACGGATTTTTTAAGGGTTTATATAACAAATCCCTAGTACTATGGTCATGTACATTATTTTTTGTATATAATAATGAATATACTTTCTTGTTATTATTGTTACTTTATAAATAGTTTTTAAAACACAAATAGTGTTTTTGGTTAATATTCAACTAAGAAATCTATTTTCAAGAATTAATGTATTTTTTAATTGAATAATATTTTAATAAAATATTATTATAATTATTAAATTATTTTTTATTAAATATAAATTATTTTATAATTTTATGAATGCAATTGTAATTTTTATTAAGGTTCAAAATCCATTTTTGTCAAAACCTGTGAATTTTCAATAAATGTCAGTTTTTATTTTAAAAGTGAAAATTAACATATTTAGAAAATTATGTAGATAAAATAAATATTATTTCTGGAATCAAGATTTCGAAATTATCCAATAGTGATTTTTTCATAATTTTCTGAGATAGTCAAATTTTTGGGTAAAAATTAAATACCATTTAAATATATAATGTGTGTTATGACATTATAATGACCCAATAGTGATGTAATAAAATACTATAAGATTTATGTTCGGACAATATATGTTTTAAAATTAAAATAATGTTATTTTGGGTTTGTTTGACTTATTTTACAAAGCATTAATGGGCCCTTTAAGACTTATTAAACATCTTGTCTTTTTAAATTGTTTTCCTTGGGAGTGCGACTCACCTCCACATAAGAAAACCCATTAATTTAAGAAGTTAGGACTTTTTCATTATAAAATATTGTTTTCCACTTACCTTTTCCAAAAACCATGGGAAAAACCATGGGTTGGTTTGTGGTTTGGATTACTTTAATGTGAGGTGTCCCAAACATAAATAATAAAGAATTCCCCCACCTTTCCTATATAAACCCACCCAATATCCAACTTCCTCCTCACTTAAAGCCTTTTGAGTTCGTCCAAACTCTTACCTCCTATCTCTAGAATCCTCCCAAGGTTCCCTAAGCTCCCAAGAAGCCTCTCTCAAGCCTCTCTCAAGCCTTTGGAAGCACACTTCCAAGTAAGGGGGTTTTCTTCATTTCTCATTTTTGTCCAATTTTCTTTAATTTGTTATGCCCTATTAATTTCAATTATAAATGTTGGGGTATAGTTTCTCACATACCCCATACTGCCCTATTTATGTTTGAATTAAGGGAGAGACCTTTATCTCTCATTAAATTCCTCCCATATACACCCGTTACTATGCCGAAATTTTGAAAGGAATTTCTCTCTCCTCATTTACATTCAAGAAATTATTTTGTATCATGAATCTAAATTCCATTAAATTTGTTGGGACATGAATAAAAATGACCCCTTATTGTCCATTTCATGTAAATATGATGAGACACCCCTTTATCTCTCATCAACCATTTTTATGAGTTCTTATGTCACACCGTTATGTTTCTGAAATTACACCGTGTTTTTCCAAGCCAAAGTCATTGTGTAGTGAATACCATTCCAATTTATCTATCAAGGGTATTAAACTTTATGAAAATTTACTTATTGTTTAAAGAGTTTCATGTATGCATTCCACATTCCTTTATCGGGGAATAAATGATTATGTTGAATGATTCAATGTTTTATGATCTATGTGGCACACTTATGCATGAAATGAAATGTTTAAGAAGGGTGTGCCCTGATAGAGATCCAATGCATTGGGTAAAGTATATTATCATGATAAGTTATGTGAAATGAGGGTTTACTCATGAAAATTCAAGTTTAATGAGGGTTTACTCATGATTCATGTACAACGAGGGTTTACTCATGCTCTATGTGCAATGAGCCTTGGCTCATGCTAATTCCATGTTAGTGTTGTTGCCACATTTCCATGTTATGATTATCATGATTTATCATGTCTTTAGGTTTATGCTTACCTTGTTCTCTATTTATATACCTATTGTCTAACATGTATTGTATTCCTCATGTTATTCCATGTTTATTCCCTTACTGGGCTTTATAGCTCACCCTTTTCTTATGCATGTCCTCAGGTTATCCCATGCAATGCTAAGTACGAGGGAATGTAGTGGCCATGTAAAGGAAGTTTTCAATAAAGATGTTTTATTTCATGTTTTAAGTTGTTATGTAATTATAATAATCCCCAAATACACTAGACCTATCGATATTCCATATCAAGTGTATTTTATGTAATAAATTATGTTTAATTGTGTAATAAAAAGCAGGGTTGTCATAGTTGGTATCAGAGGATAGGTTTAGTTATTTTTGGGATTAGGATTAGAAACCCTAGGGAAGACTTCGAGACAAGACTAATAAAAACATCCCTATGTTTTGGTGTGTATTGAGTTAGTGGTTTACCAAGAAAATACATCCCTGTCCGGATACGAGCAGGTAGAGGTGGCTTTGGCACAGATGTATCCTAGGGGTAAAACCTGAAAACACCGCTTTGAGCTAGACTCGAATGGGAACTGGTGCAGAACAACGGGCCTTGCTGCACTCTTAGTTATGACACTCCTAGGGGATATGATTTGGTATATTCACGAGCTTAGTACAAACCGTTATTAAGTGACAAAAAATCCAATAATAATATAAGTTAAGAAATAGATTGAGGATAACCTAGATTTAAACCTAAGAAATGACATATTAGGATATAATTCTTATTTATAAGTTTATACTTTTATGTTAAAACTTTCCTTTTTAGGCCCAATGTCTAAGTATTTAAGACCTCTAATTATACGTTCTTTTTCTTAGTTAATGGTAGGAAATAGAAGAACACGTTCCAACAACCAATGTGATAGGCAATGTGGAGATTGCCCTAATGATATGCCCGATATGATGGTAGAGGGTGCTCAAAACTTCATGACAGTATTTTCTCAGATGGCTCGAGTTATGAATAATAACTTGAATAAAGAATAATGCCTTCCTCCTCCATGGAAAGAGTATGTTTCCATAGAATCCTTAATGCAGAAACAGCCTCCCATGTTTAGTGGATCTTCTGATCCCCTACTCACGAAACAATGTATTAACTCCGTTGAGAAGATATTCTCCGTCCTCTAGTGCTCTGAAGAAGAAAAAGTTTTACTGGCGATCTATCATTTTGATGGGAAATCTGATCAGTGGTGGACACTGATCAAGAATACAAAGTCC
Organism: Viscum album; assembly: GCA_963277665.1. NCBI lineage: Eukaryota > Viridiplantae > Streptophyta > Magnoliopsida > Santalales > Viscaceae > Viscum > Viscum album. Next base: position 929,365,778 of record OY728127.1, read on the forward strand.
CAATAAGAAATTGATTCCATGAATTGGGAGGAATTCAAGAGGACGTTTTTCAACAAATATTTTCCTCGAACCCTCCATCTCAAGATAGAAAGAGAGTTCCTCGGACTCAAGCAGAAGGAAGATGAGTTCATCAGGGCATATGAAGCAAACTTTACAAGGCTTGCAAGGTACGCCTCTGGCTTTTTCATGAACACCAAAAACAAGGTGGATTGATTCTTTAGCAGACTAAAACCGAGTCTAAGAAAAGCGTTGGAAATTCAAGACTTCAACAATTATAAGGATATTGTCCGTTGTGCCCTAAAGGTTGAAATGGAGATTGAAGACTCTCAGTGGTATCATGGGACCAGTGACAAGAATCAGAAAATAGAGAACAACATGGGTGATCTATCAAACAAATCCCATAATGGAAATAAGCATGACTTTTCCACTTGAAAAAATTGTGGGAAGAAACCTCATGGTAACTGTATTAAGGGAACTAGGAATTGCTTCAAATGTGGAAAGTTTGGTCATATGGCTAAGAACTTCATAAGGGATATGAAAAATCCCACTAATGTTGAAGAAGAAAGGAATGCTCAGATCAACACTCAGACAGAAGTGTAGTGCTACAAGTGTAGAGAGATTGGGCATTATGAAAACAATTACCCTAAGCCGAGGGTTTTCAGAGGAAATAAAAAACAACCTCCGAGGTAATAAGGAAGGTCTTATGCTATCACTACTGTTGAGGTGGAGCCAGAAAATGATGTGGTGATAGGTATGATAGTTATTTATTCAAGAATAGTGAAGGTACTATTTGATTCTAGTTCTATGCATTATTTCATATCTTGCAAGTTTAGTAGAACAATTCAAACACCACCTCAAAGTTTGGAGGTAAAGTTATCTGTGAGAACAAAGAATGGAGAAATCATAGCATTCATGGTTCATAACTCCTCCCTGGTTAATTTTTGTGGACTAAACCTCCTAGAAAATCTCGTCATACTGCCTTTAGTGGAGTTTGACGCTATCTTGGGCATGGATTAGCTATATTTATACAAAGACAATATCAACTACCAAGAAAGGGAGATCACTCTTCATATCTTGAAGCATCCTCCAATTATTTAAAAATGCAAGGAGGAAGATGAATCTCCTTTCGAATCATCATCTCAAGTATGTATATTGTTGCCTTATGAGAAAGTATATCTAGGTAAAATGATTGAGACAAAGGAGAGAATCATGCTTTAAGATATGCCCATCATGAGGGATTACACTGACGTATTCCCTGAAGAGTTTCCTGGTATCCCTCCAGACCGAGAGGTAGAGTTCTAAATTGATCTTATCCCTGAATCTCTACCAATCTCATAGACACCTTACAAAATGGCCACCGTAGAGTTGAAAGAGTTGAAGAAGCAGTGACAGAAGAATATGGAGAAGGGTTTTATATGCTCGATTGCTTCACCATGGGGTGCGTTGGTCCTCTTTGTCAAGAAGAAGGATGGATCAATGCACCTCTACATTGATTATCGTGAGCTCAATAAAATCATGATAAGGAACAAGTATCCCCTTACACGGATAGATTAATTGTTTGATTAGCTTCTCAGGGCCAGTTATTTCTCTAAGGTAAACCTTCGGTCAGGATATCACCAATTAATGACGATGAAGGAAGATATCCCAAGACTTCCTTTCTAACGAGGTATGGACACTATGAGTTCATAGTGATTCCCTTCAGACTCACTAATTATCTGGAAATTTTCATGGATTTAAAGAATAGAGTCTTTAGAGATTACCTCCACAAATTTTTGGTAGTCTTTATTGATGATATTCTAATATACTCCAAGAGTAAAGAGGAACATGAGAAGCATTTGAAAACTGTGTTAAAAACATTGGGAAGGGAGAAGTTGTATGAAAAGTACAGTAAATGTGAGTTCTAGATGGAGGAAGTATCATTCTTGGGGAATGTTATCACTAGAAAAAGGATATTTGTGGACCCTACCAAGGCGAAGGCAATTGAAGAGTGGCCCAGGCCAACTTCTGTAATGGAGATCTGCAGCTTTTTGGGTCTAGTGGGGTATTATCGATGATTTGTGAATAAATTTTCATGATTGTCAAACCCAATGACCATGATGACATGGAAGGGAGTAATGTTTGTCTGGACATAGGAATGTGAAGATTGTTTCAAGGAATTAAAAGAGAGGCTTATCACTGCACCAGTACTCACACTCCCTACAAGTGGAGAACTCTTTGTGGTGTATAGTGATGCTTCTAATAAGGGATTAGGCTGTGTGCTAATGAAGAATAATATAGTGTTATCCTATGCCTCAAGGAAGTTGAAAATCTATGAGCAAAACTATCCAACGCTTGATTTGGAGTTAGTGGCTGTGATCTTTGCCTTGAAAATCTGGCAACATTATCTCTACGGGGAGAAATGTGAGATATATACTGACCACAAGAGTCTCAAATATATATTCACATAGAAAGAGCTTAATATGCACTAGTGAAGATGGATAAATCTTATCAAGGGTTATGACTGCTCAATCCACTACCATCCTAGTAAGGCAAACAAGGTGGAAAATGCTCTAAGTAGAAAGGATCCTGCGTGTTTATCAATGATGAGTATTTAAAAGGATATGATCTTCTTAGATTTGAAAAGTATGGACATGGGAATCATTAAGGGAGGAACATAATCAATACTTTCTCAAATTATTTCTCAACCATCCCTATTGGAGAGAATAAAGGATGCTCAAAGAAAAGATGTGGAAATTCAGAAAAGGGTGGAAGGTGTTAGAAATGGGAAATCCTCTGATTTCAACATTTATGAGGAAGGAGTTGTAAGATTTGGGATGCGATTATGTGTACCATCCTATCCAGAGATAAATAAAGAGCTATTAAATGATACACATAGATCGACCTTCTCTATCCACCAGAGGATCACAAAGATGTACCGAGATCTTCGAGAAAACTTTTGGTGGGACAATATGAAAAGGGAGATTGCTGAATATACATCAAAGTGTCTGGTATGTCAGCAAGTGAAGGCAGAGAGGCAGACGTCTAAGGGGATGATGCCACCATTTCCCATACCAAAATGGAAATGGGAGAACATCACTATGGACTTTGTCACTGGGCTTCCGAAGAAATCTAAAGGCAACAATGCAATCTGGGTTGTTGTGGATCGTCTTACAAAGGCTGCACACTTCATTTCTATTCGAGAGGATTTCTCATTGGATAAACTGGCACAGATATATATTAAGGAAGTGGTAAGGCTGCATGGAGTACCACTATCTATTGTGTCTAATCGAGATCCAAGATTCACCTTTATGTTTTTGAAGAGTCTTCAACATGCTCTGAATACTGAACTGAACTTCAGTACGACCTATCATCCTCAAACTGATGGCCAATCCAAACGGACTATCCAAACACTTGAGTACATGTTGAGAGCATGCTCAATGGACTTTAAAGAAGGATTAGATCAATATCTTCTTCTAGTTTAGTTCTCATATAACAATAGTTTGCACTCAAGTATCCAAATGGCACCTTATGAAGCCCTGTATGGGAAGAGGTGCAAAACACTGATATTTTGGGATGAAGTTGGTGAGAGTAAGCTGTTAGGACCAGAAATGGTCGATGAAATGGTGGGGAAGGTGAAAACCATTCAACAACATATCAAGGCATCCCAGAGTCGATAGAAGAGTTATACTGATAACCGTCAATGAGACCTTGAGTTTAAAGTTGGATATATGGTATTTCTATGCATATCTCTGTGGAAGAAGGTCATGAGGTTTTTAAAGAAAGGGAAGTTAAGTCCTAGGTACATCGGCCCCTTTGAGATCCTTGATCGAGTCGGAGTTGTGGCCTATCGACTGGCACTTCCACCTACCATGTAGAAAATACATGATATCTTTCACATATCACTCTTAAGGATGTACATACTAGAACCTTCACATGTACTCTCTTCCAAGGTGGTACAGTTGGAGGATGATATTTCTTATGAGGAGTAGCCAGTGAAGATCTTGGATCGTAGAGACAAAGTTCTACGCAACAAGACTACTCATCTGGTCAAGGTACTATGGGGAAACCATAAGTACGAAGAGGAAACATAGGAAATGGAGGAAGAAATGAAGGAAAATTACCGGCATCTATTTTTTTCCTAGAATGTAAAATGAAATTTCGAGGGAGAAATTTCTTAAGGGGGGAATATTATAACAACCCAAACTTTGGTTAATGAAAATCCCTCTTGATCTAATTAAATGCCTTAATATGTGAAATGGTCATACAACATATACAATTATTTTGTTTTATGTTTTGGGATTTTAAAATACCATTAAGAATTGTGACTGTTGCTAATATAGCTATTGAACAGTGATCATACGATTAGTATAAATATGGGCTTTAACAATCTAATTTACTCAGACAAAGGAAACGATGCCCTCATCCAGTAGAATTGCTCCAAAAGAAGCCCATTTGTCAGATCTCGGAAAGGAGGTGGCATCATTGGGCTTCGCACTTGACCAAGACCAAGCTGAGCTTCACTAGGTTAAGCTCGAACAGAACCGTCTACGGGAGAAGTGGAAGTTTATAGAGATCACCACCCGTGCAATGTTATCTGAGCCACCCCAAGAGTCTGTCACCATCGCGCACCTTAAGCTTAGGTCTTATGGGGCTGTTTTAAGGGGTTATGTAACAAATAACTATTACTATGGTCATGTACATTATTTTTTTATATAATAATGAATATACTTTCTCGTTATTATTGTTACTTTGTAAATAGTTTTTAAAGCACAAATAGTGTTTTTGGTTAATATTAAACTAAGAAATATATTTTTTATGAATTAATGGATTTTTGAATTAAATAATATTTTAATAAAATATTATTATTATTAAATTAATTTTTATTAAATATAAATTATCATATAATTTTATGAATGCAATTGTAATTTTTATTAAGGTTCGAAAGCCATTTTTTGTCAAAAACCGTGAATTTTCGATAAATGTTGGTTTTTATTTTAAAAGTAAAAATTAACATATTTAGAAAATTATTTAGATAAAATAAATATTATTTCTGAATTCATGATGTCGAAATTATCCAATGGTGAATTTTTCATAATTTTCTGAGACAGTCAAATTTTTTGGTAAAAATTAAACACCGTTTAAATATATTATGTGTTTTATGACATAATAATGACCCAATAATGATGTAATAAAATACTATAATATTTAAGTTCGTCCAATATATGTTTTTCCATTAAAATAATGTGATTTTGGGTTTGTTTTATATATTTTACAAAGCATTAATTGACCCTTCAAGACTTATTAAACATCTTGTCTTTTTAAATTGTTTTCCTTGGGAGTGTAACTCACCTCCACATAAGCAACCCCATTATTTTAAGAAGTTTATAAAATATTTTTTTCTACTTTCCATTTCCAAAACCATGGGAAAGAAAAATGGTCTGGTTTGTGGTTTGGATTAATATAATGTGAGGTGTCCCAAACCTAAATAATAAAGAATTCCCTCACCTTTCCTATATAAACCCACCCAAGCTCCCACTTAGTCCTCACTCAAAGCCTTTGGAGTTCGTCCAAACTCTACCCTCATCTCTCTAGAATACTCCCAAGGTTCCCCAAGCTCCCAAGAATCCTCTCTCAAGCCTCTCTCAAGCCTTTGGAACCAGACTTCCAAGTAAGGAGTTTTTCTTCCTTTCTCATTTTTGTCCAATTTTCTTTAAGTTGTTAGGCCCTTTTAATTTCAATTATAAATGTTGGGGTATGGTTTAACACCTACCCCATATTGACCTATTTATATTTTAATGAAGGGATACCCCTTTATCTCTCATTAAATTCCTCCCATGTACACCCGTTACTATGCCGAAATTTCGAAAGGAATTTCTCTCTCCTCATTTACATTCAAGAAATTCTTTTGTATCATGAATCTAAATTACATTACATTTTTTGGGACATGAATCCAAATGACCCCCTTACTGTCCATGTCATGTAAATATTATGAGACACCCCTTTATCTATCATCAACCATTTTTATGATTTCTTATGTCACGCCGTTATGTTGCCGAAATTGCACCCCGTTTTTCCAAGCCAAAGTCATTGTGTAGTGAATACCATGCCAATTTCTCCTTCAAGGGTATTCACCTTTATGAACATTTACGTATTGTTTAAAGAGTTTCATGTATTCATTCCACATTCCTTTATTGTGGAATAAATGATTATGTTTAATTATTCAATGTTTTATGATCCATGTGGCACACTTATGCATGAAATAAAATGTTTAAGAAGGGTGTGCCCTGATAGAGCTCCAGTGCATTGGGTAAAGTATATTATCATGATACGTTATGTGAAATGAGGGTTTACTCATGATAATTAAATTTCAATGAGGGTTTACTTTTTCTTCATGTGCAATGAGGGTTTACTCATGCTCTATGTGAAATGAGCCTTGGATCATGCTAATTCAATGTTAAGTGTTGTTGCCGCATTTCCATGTTATGATTATCATGCTTTATCATTCCTTTAAGTTTATTCTTCCCTTGTTCTCTATTGATATGCCTATTGTCTAACATGTATTGTATTCCTCATGTTATTCCATGTTTATTCCCTTACTGGGCTTTATAGCTCACCCTTTTCTTATGCATGTCCTCAGGTTATCCCATGCAATGCTATGTACGAGGGAATGTAGTGGTCATGTAAAGGAAGTTTTCAATAAAGATGTTGTATTTCATGTTTTAAGTTGTTATGTAATTATACTAATCCCCAAATACACTAGACCTATCGATCTTCTATGTTGTATCAAGTGAATTTTATGTAATAAATTATGTTTAATTGTTTAATAAAAAGCAGGGTTGTCATAGTTTCCACATGGTTTATAGAAACCATGTGCCGGCCCAGGAGAGACTGTGCCCTCTAGAGAGTGGCACTAGCCAGACCACACAACTTTCCAAATAGGCATATAGTTATCCATATACCCAGACTAGTGTTTTTTTCTTAGGAACACGATTGCATTCACGAGCATGTTCTTTCTCCCATAAACCATGCGGCCGTAATCCTATTTGGACAGAGAGGGACAAACAGTTTCAACATAGTTTGGAAAATTGTGTTGTCTGTCAAGGTCTTTAAAAATGATCAATATACCCTTGTTACCTTCTCCGATTCAACCCCAATTCCACCCATTTCTTTCTCTACTCATGATTTTCAGCTCTAGGTGCCTCTACCTCTCTTCCTTTCTCCCTTGGACCTTCAAATTTGGGTTTTCTAGTGTGGATCTTTAAGGAATAATCATGTAAGTCCTTCCATGTCTCATTTTATCCTTCCTCTTGGGCTCTTCTTCTTTATTCCATGGGGTTTTCTATCTCTAGTAGGTTATTTTCCCTAAAATGGGTTCAACCATGATCCTTTGGGTTTAATATTCCTATTTAGGGTTTGATCTTTCCTTTATAGGGTCCTCTTGAGGTGTGGTTTTAGTTTACAATCAGATTCCAAAAGTTTCCAAGATTGGGGTAGGTGATTTCATGATTTAACATTATTATATGATTTTTTATTCTTTCTTAGTTTCCTAAATCTATTCTATGGACTATGTGTTAGGTGAAAAACGTGTTTTCAATTATTTTTTGAGGTGTGTATGGGTCAAAACATGATTTACTAAATGAAATTGGTTGTATTTCAAGTGTGCTTCCTTGTTGTGTTTCTTAAGTGTGTTATATAAATTGTGTAAGTGGTGAAAAGGGTGTTTTCAAATGGATTTACTGTGTGTATGGATTTAAAAAGGGTTTTCTTATGAAAAAATGATGGTTTTTCATATGTACTATTATTTCTTGGTGTGTGTGTATGTGAAAGTGGGGATCTATGTGACATGTGAAATATAAATTGAGCATAGAGGGAATCCTAGGTATCTAGGTGGGTGGAATATGACTAGGTTTAGTACACTAGTTGGATTGGAGGTTCCGAGGCTTGGTTCCTTATAGAAGGATTGATGATACAACACTAACTAATCATACGATGATTAAAGACCACTAGACCTTGGGATGCATTCCCCTCTAGTGGCTCGTGCATGAGGACATTGTAGGTTATGGTTTCTATACCATGTTTCACCGAGATATGAGGTTACTAGTGTCCCACTAGTGATATAACCTTTAGAGATTATCCATGGTGATCTTAGGATGTTGTTCTTACCTTTGACATATAGTGGGACTTGCTTTCATTTTAATTTCAAGCATGATTTTCCTAAAAATTATTTCCTTGAAATGTTTCATTTAAAATGTTTTCTTTCCTTTATTGAAAACTAGCATGGTAATTTGTATACTAATGTTTTGTAATGGAATATTTATATTTGGCTGATATCATACTGGACTTTGGCTCACACCCTACATACACCCTTGGGTGTATGTTGACCTTGATATGTCTGACCAAGGTAAAGGAAAGATGTATCATGGTGGTGATTGTGGATCCTAATTCTAGTGTTCCTCTTGTTGTAAGTGTTGGTGGAGGTGTAATGGGGGTTTTGAACCTATTTGTGCATGGAGGTTGAGTTTTTTAGTAGTATCTGTAGGTTTTAGGTGCAGGAGAAGCGCAGTTGGGCCGACAACCAACTATAAATTTTACTGTGATCAATGATTATTATGGGATAAATATGATGATAAATTCCAATATCCGTGGAATAAAATCAAAGATTTAGATAAATACTAAAGAGTCTTAGAACCTAGAGATAGGATAAACATATTTTTTTTATAATTAATTTAATTTAATTAAATAAATACCTTCAAGTTTTTTTCTTCATTGATATGTATGACCAAAAATCTGTAGTGAGCCTTTTGTTTCTTTGTAGAGATAAAGAGTGGATCCCCTCTAGAAATAATCCACACATGTTCCTAGAATATTTGGACATTGCCGAAGTAATATCTGGGTGCTAGCACAGAAGGTCCTTGCATTTGCATTGTCCTCCCTCGATTGTCTTGAGAGACGATTCCAAAGCATTCATTGTTCCAGTATAGGATGGTTTCTCTTGTTATTGAGAGTGTTATTGGACAAAAAGAGATCTCTCAAGGCTTGATAGATTTTCTCCAAAAAATTGTGCACAATAAAAATTGGATATCTTTTCTATGGGTTTCCCCTTTGGATAATAAGAGAATAATATGTAACCAAGAATTTAATTCACTAGGTAATAATAAATAATTATCATAAGATTCATTACTTATTTTATTATTCCATGTGAAACCCCCATATCAAATAATAACAACAATACCATTATTTCCATGACATGTGCTTATACTTCAAGTTATAATTAAATATTATTTTAATCAAATAATATTTAATAATATTTTCTCACTGGAACCTTTAACTCGGTCCTCCCATACTCTTAAATATTTATCGGACCTTGAATAACGACTATTTATTTTTTAAATAAATAAATAAATATTACTAAATTATTAGGTGATAAATAATTAAAATGAAATCATGCATACCTGAATAATTATTAAACCACAACCACGAATAATATTTATTCAACTTGTTAAATAATAAATTATTTAACTGAGATTCAAGATATACTTAGTGTGTGACCCTCAAGGCCTCTTTCTCAGTGTCATTAAGCGAGCCTGCATAAAGTCTAAGGTTAGCATCTAATAACACACTAAGACACCCATAGAGAAAGAAGTTAATTCCACAACAACATGTCACCTCATAAAAACACTTATCGTGTAATATAATCCCTTTATCATAATATCTCCAATCGAGCAGGTTGCATGCTAGTGTCATCAACTTATATGATCAATAACTCATTCTTTTACTTTCTGGAAATAGAACTTTCCTAGAGAACACCATCATATCCATTATTTTCCTTTAATATTACTTTATAAGTTTATGGGTATATTTTAAAAAAAAAATTATTTCCAAAATATTTTTTTAATTTTATTTTTTAAAAGTTATTCCCAAATTGGAAAGTTTTTTTCCTCAAGAATGTTTTTAAATTTTTTAAAAGTATTTATATTCATTAACGACACCATCCTTTAATGTTATGGAATTATTATAAATTATATATATATGTCTCTCACATATATACTTATCTTATTATCCTCTCATTTTATAGGGTAATACATGCCTTATAATCATTTCTCAAACTCCTTCATTATGAAATTCCCTTTGATAATGATATGAAGCAAGATTATGAAACACATTTTAGTTATATATATAATTCTTAAGCTATGACTCATGATTGATTTCCTTTATGTGGAACACATAGATAATGAACATTTTATGATGGGTTCACCCAAATAGTGCTCCAATGCATTGGGTAAAACTTTAGTCTAATGAGGCGTCACATATGTGATAAGGGAGTAAACCTAATCTCTTATGGGACATTTTCTACCATGTGATATTGTCTAGGCAGTTAGCCTTGAATCATGCGTATGTCATGTTTCGTGTTTTTTCCACATTTCCTTTGATTCCATTATATTATGATACCATGTTATTTATATTATGTTTCCATGGGATTAATCATTTTCCTTATTTTTTTTGATTTCATGTTATAACTTTGAGTCACATGTTAATCTTACTTATCATGTATATTTTTTACTGGGATTTTTGAGCTCACCCATTTTGACTTTGTATTCCCTAAGTTATCCCATGTAGTTTTAGGAGCTCAAAAATGATTTAGGATATCATTATATAGAATAAAATAAAGAAGATTTATTTTACACTAACTTTTCCATATTATGAACCTAGTATTACAAAGACACTAGGACTCACAATATTTGGGTTGTAATTAATGATTTTTATGTTAAAAATCATGTAATAATATGTGTAAAAGGAACGAGTCGCTATGTTTAGTATCAGAGAAAAGGTTTAGTTAACCGTTAGAAACTTAGATGAGAAAAATTTAGTGAGAACCCTATAGATATGACTAAGGATAAGACTAAATATAGAAAAATATCCTAGAATCTTGGTGAAGTGTAGAGTGAGTGGTTTCTTAGGAATTACATTTCTGTGTATATACTGCAAGTGGACATGGTTCTAGAACATATATAACTAGGTGTAATAACACAAAAAATGCATGTCAGGATTGACTCAATAATTACCTAGTACACAAAAATGGGCCTTATTGCGCACCTAGTTTGACACTACCAGAGGATATTATTTAGAAATTTACACTTTTTACGAACCATTTTAAAGGAATTTAATAATTTTTTAGGTTAAAAATCCTAATATAAATCATTACCATGGATAACATAGATTGAAACCTTGAGTCCCATAAGTCAGGATATACTTTTCATTTTCAAGTTATTCCGTCTAGGTTTATAAGTTTCCCTATTGCATTTTAAGTCATTCTAATCTTATTTATTTTAAAATTTGTAGTTATTGGAAGGAAATAGGAGAAAAATTCCAACAACCAATGTGATGGGAAATGTAATGATTTAACTAATGAGAGGCATAACCAAATAGAAATAGAAGTTAGATATCTTGTGACCATTACAAATGATCTATCTTGGATTAAAATCAATAACTGGGATATATTTGAATATCAAAACACATAATAGATGATAAGGATGGTGTCTCATGGAAGTTTAATTGTTAAAGATGAAAAAGAAAAGAAGATTCAATTTCCTATATACAAAAAGTATGGGAAGAGGTACCATGGAAAATTATATAAAAGAACTAGAACATGATTTAGGTGTGGAAAAGGAGGTCACAATGTAGCTAATTATCAAATAAAAATTAAGATTCATGTTAATAATATGTAGGGAAATAAAGTTTAACCTAAAGCACTGATAACAATTCAATGTCATAAATGTGGGGAACTAGGTCAATATATGAGTCAATTCCCTAATCCAATGATTAATTTCCAAGGGAATATGTTATTATAATCATTTAAGTAGAATTATTGAATGTTTTAGTTTTTGGAACTCAAGAAACATGTTTTTTAAGTATTTTTATCAATGTTATTCTAGTAACAAGAATCATGAAACTTTTAAGGATTGTTCTAAATTAGTTTTCTCTATAGATTTTGAAGAATATATTGAATGGTAATAATGACCTATAAATGTGATTTAATGGTATGAAAATATTCTATAGAAAATGCATGATTGAGGAAAATATAATCTTTGAGAGGTTCTTGATGTTGAGGTAATTATATTCAATTAGAATGAGTTTATTTTGAGAAAAAGAATGAGTTGGATATAAAATATTAGAGGTAAAAAAATTGTTTTGATTTTTTTTATTTTTTAATATTTTCATCATATTCTTGAGAATGTTATAGGATCAAGTAGAATTATGAATATGGTTATCACATATGTATTTCCATAGTTTTAGAAAAAGGGTAGCCTATAAGCTGGGTGACAACCCATCACATCTAGTAACACCGCAAGGCTTAAACCCATAATCGAATGGAAATAAGGGTATAACACCTACCACTGGACTACATGTTGTAATGGTTAGTATGAAAGTGTTTTTTCACAAATATTTTAGATGATAAATATTAGGTTGAATTTGATTAAAATATTTTAAGATCAAATATTTTTAATGTATTTTGGTTTTGAGGTGATTAATGGAATTTTGTAAATTTTTTATTAGGATAAGATAAATATATTACATTTAGGCTTAACAAAAAGGATTATTTGGGAAGAATTATATATTTTTTGATATATATGTTTAAGGGTATAAGATAACCTTTGAGGTTAAAACCTTCTTTCATGATGAGTTTATTGTGGTTATTTAGGATATATGGTTACTTATTTATGTAATGATCTATGCTATAAATTTTGTATTATTATTAAATTCTGAAGATTTATATATTCATATTAATTTTATTTATTATATTACCTTGTTCTGACCATTTATGGTTTTTTATTTTCTAAATACAAGAGGAATATGTTTATATTTTTTTGCAGAGTCATGTGATCCATTATATGTTAATTTTAGTGTTTTAAGCATAAAAAACTCATCTAAAATACACATCATTTAAAAAAAATGAGATTATGGAGAAAAATTATTAAATTATGAAATTATACTCATAATGTATATATATTTCAATATATTATTAATCTATATGGTAAAAGGATTTATCAACATCAGAAAAAGGATCTTAAAATAAAAATGTTATTCATTATTGATAAATCAATGGCCTCCTTTATCTTAAAAAAGGTATAATGTTATATTCTAATTGGTGTTTCTTTATAAATTCATATTTTTATTTCCCAAAAATTTTCTCCTATGTGTAAACTTAGTTATGTTATGACCTTTGTATTTCCATTTCCCTCTTTTTATGAGAAAGTTTTATTATCCCTTTTATGATGCGGGTTTTCCACAAATGAATTCTCAAATGTCAAAAACTTGATTACTGAGAACAAGTTCAAATTGTGAGGATAAGATTTATTTAAGGGGATAAAATGTGACACATTATTTTAAAATATGACTATTCTTGATAGCATATTTAACATGCAATAATTAGTTTAAATGAACCGCGACATATTACTAAAATATTATTATTTAATTATGAACATTTTATTCTAGGTGTCAAATTAGAGGGAATGAATAGTATTAACTAATTTATGAAATGTATATAAAGTTCATACTAAATATAAATTTATTTAGATATTATAATTAACTAGTCACTAAATTTTAAGTAAAATAATTTTATTCATTGAAAATGTATTTTCTTCAAAAAAATGATTCTTACTTCTTTCTGTGAGAAAATAATATAATTAATTTTTTTAAAATTTTAGAAACTTTATTAGATAAAATGGAAATAATTTTTTAAATAAGAATATATATATTAACTTATGGTGAAATCTTGGGGTTTTTCATAAAATATTACTTTTTAGTGAATAGTGAAAAATACCAATTTTTATAAAATTGTTATTTCCTTTTAATAAATTAAGTAATTTAAAAGTACCATTATTATTTTAATTTTATTTAAAATTAACATAATTTTTATTTAGTTATATTAAATTCAATTAATTACATTTAAATCAAATTTATACTAGATTTTTTTATAAGTTTATTATTAGGATTAATTTTTTTTAAAACCGTTTTAAAGTGTATAACGTTTCTCCATTATAATTAATCAAAATTTACCCTAATGAGGAATTATGTAAATAAAATTTATATAGTATATATATATATAAATATTAACTTAAATTCATTTAATTATTATTACTTTTCCTTTAGTTATTATAAGATTATATTATGCTTGAGAAAAATGCATTTATTGAAAAACCATTTTTTTGACACGTTTGTAGGTTTAATTTTAAATTAAATTATGCCACTTCTATGAGTTGAATTTATTAAAAAGAATTCAATATTTTTAATAAAAATAATTTATTTTATTTATTAATTTCAATATAATTTTTTGACCATAATGAATACTGAAAACAATAAAAATTAATTAATATAGTTAAAGTAAAAAACGGGTTTACCAGGGGTTAAACTAAAGATATAAGGATTAAAAATGACCAAAAAATTGTCAAATTAATATTTTATGTTCATATTTATACCTTATATTTTATAATGTTCCAATATTGTTCATTTTGGATCGTTGTGTCTTGTGAAAAACATGGGTTTAATTATTTCTTTTCAAAAACTCCAAATGTGTCCTCTCCCCCACTTATAAAAGGACACCCCTATCCTATCCTTTATAAACATAAAAAACAAATTTTTTCATAAAATAACTTCCAAAATAACTTAATTAATTACCTCCAAAAATCCTATAGGTATTTTTTTTATCATAAATCCAACCTAGGAATGATTTTGGTGAAAACATAGTGAAGTTGTCCGGAGAAGAGGTATCATTCTTAACCAAGCATTTTTTATTTATTATTAAAAATTATTAAAAAATTATTAAAACATGATGATATAATAACCAAATTATATTACATATACTAATATTTTGTTATGTTAAGGAAAATTACCTACATCTATCTCCTCCTCCCTCAAATGGGAAATAAAGTCATTGATCATGTGTATGACGGACTACCGCCTTGCATATCGACGTAATTCATTTTCCATCACCGCTTCTCAAAGAAGAATATAATGATGAATATAATGTTTATGTATTATATATATGATTTAATTATACTTATTTATTTATAATATCACATATAACTTCTTATTTTCCATTCCAAAGAGAATGCGACAGAGTCATTCGTGTGTACGACAGACTCCCACCTCTTGAAGCGTTGTGATTCATTTTTCACATATGTTTTACATGGAAGGTATTATGGATTAATTTTTATGTTTTTAAATGATATCCATGAAATAATAATAATTCTGTAAATTATTCATATCATATAATTTCTTACCTTACCATCCATTGAATGAATTATAACATGTTCGTGTATATGGAGGACTACCGCTTCGCGAAGTAATGCGATTCATTTTTATTACCAAATAAAATGGATTGAATATGTAAGGGTATTTAAAGAAATAATATGATATTTATGATATAATTATTATAATTTATATATAAAAAAATCATTTACCATCTTTCCATCATGATCGTTGAAAAATGGAAATGTTACTCATACATACAAATGACCTCTCATCTCCATGATTGTAACATAGTTCATTTTTTGTAACCATATTTCAAGGATAGTTTAAAAGTATAATTTATATCTAAAAATTATAATTTTTATATTATTAATATTCTGAATATGATTAAATAATAATCTATTTGACTTTAGTCAACTTACCAAAGTGATTTTAGACATATGAGATACTTATCGTTAAAACATCTAATGTGAAATTAATTGGTTAAGTAATTGAATATGACTTGGTAAAAAATAAAACAAAAGGAAAAATAAACTAGAAAAATGTTATTAATAAATTAAATAATTAATGTAACTTTATTTTTCTGGAAGATAAGTAACATACATGATGAGTAAGGTTCTGGGTAAGTATTTCATCTCAAAACTTCTTTCTTTGAGACAAATATTCTTTTATGAACCTTGTTCACTTTATTTGGTGTATATACTACCCCATTAAATATTATGTCAGGAATCATTTATAAATAATGGTATTTTATGTTAAAATTATTCTCCTTCATTCATGGGTGTTATTATTAAAAAATTACCAAAGCAGTAAGGGTTTATGTTTTACTCTCATTTTAATCAGGATCATTGATGCTTGAATTTAAATTATTTGAAATTATTTGATCATTGCCTAATAAATCCCATAAATTTTATTTATAATTTGTTTATTTATGGAATTTTTAATTAATAGTACCATTTTCATTTCTCTTTTACTTAAAAATATTGATTTTTTAATGAAAATCAGCTTTATTTATCTCTTCATCCAAAAACACTTTCTATTACATGTCGATGTTACATATAAAGTGTTAAAAAAAGTTTTTATATTATTATATGATTGTTTAAATTCCTTTTTACCTTGTTTATTTTTCTTAAAAAATTATTTAAATGTAATGTTCTTATCATTTTCTAAATGAGGTACTTCTTGAATTTTTACTGAAAATGTGAAAGGAATCTTTATTTTAACATGCATAGAATGAATAGTATTATCCATCATAAAGTCCATTATTTTCCTTTAATATTAATTTATAATTTTCCAAGGATATTTTACAATAAAATTTTTTCCATAATATTTTACGAATTTTAGTTTTTCAAAAGTGATTTCCAAAGTAGAATGCTTATTTTCCTCAAGAATGTTTTTAATATTTTTGAAATTATTTATATTCATCAATGAAAACTAACTTTAATTTTATGTAATGATTCTAAATTATATATATATTTATATCACATATATACATAGATTATTCTACCTTCCTTTTATGGGGTGATACATGAATTATAATCATTTTTGAAATACCTTCATTATGAAATTTCCTTTGATTATGATATAAAGAAAGATTATGAAACCCATTTTCTTTCATGGATAATTCTTATGTTATTTATTATGATTGATTTAATTTATATGGAACACATAGATCATGAAAATTTTATGATGGTTGTGCCCATATAGTTATCCAATTTATTGGGTAAAAAGTTATTCTCATGAGGCATCATGTATGGGATTAGGGAGTAAACCTAATCCATTATGGTAATTTGTCCAGTATGTGATATTTTCTAAGAAGTTATCCTTGACTCATGTTTAAGTGATATTTTTTATTCCTAAAACTTTTATTATGATTTCATAATCTTATGATACCATGTTATTTATGTTATATTTTCATGATATTACTCATGCACCTTCTATTTTATGATAACATGTTATACCACTACTACAAAAACAGGAAAGGGAAGCGCCACCTTTTATCAGAGCTAAGAAAAAAGTGCTGATAAATCAACCCTTTATAAGCGCTAAAATTATAGGGCTGATAAAGGGATTCTTTATCACTGCTAGAAAAGAGATGATAAAGGGAGCCTTTATCAATGCTAAAATTTTCACTCTTTATAAGTGCTAAAAAAGCGCTGATAAAGAATGCCTTTATGAGCACTAAAAAAGCACTAATAAAGGCTTCATTTATCAATGCTAAAATTTTGGCACTGATAAAGGAATTCTTTATCAGCACTTTTTTAGCACTGATAAAACCATAGTCCCATATTTTATAAAATAGAGTGCACAGTATACTCTGTTTATCGCGCCCTCAAGCTCTAGTGGTATTGTACCCCTACAACAACTCACCTCCCCTGATCTTCTATTTTCCAGACCTCCGCCACTATCCCTACTCCTTATCCTCCCCCTCAAAAACCTTACGTGGATCCTCTTGCCCACAAACCCTACTTCTACTCCTCCCCACTGGACCCTACTCCTCATGAACCCTACTCCTCTATTTCTCAATGGTTGGAAGCTCCTCCCGTGCACCTCCCCATCTGGCGGTCGTGCCTTCCCCTCCCAATGTAGCATAGAAGGCTCCCTGACTGTTCAACACTTCTTCTATCCCTCCATCGCGGGTGCAATCTACTCTAGGTAAGTCTCCCAATTCTCTTTTTAGGTTTATTTTTGGTAATTTATCTCCCTGATCTACATGTGTTCATCATTTTAATTATCATTTGGCCAATGATTCAATCCATAATTGGTGAATGGTCATTGCAAATTCCATAGTTGGAATCACAGATCACTCCATGTGAAAATGAGACATGGGTAGTGCTAGTCTTTTTTAGACACACCATATACCCCCAGGGACACATCATGTCCTCCTTTGAGAATAATTTTGAGCTATATTTCCTTTTATTTCAGATTTGTTGTGAGATTTTTGTGCTTCCATGGACTAGTATTGGTGGATTGTGTTCCCTTGGTCTATTACTATAAGGGCTTGATGCAGCTTCATGCTCATCAATAATGTATTCTTTAAAGAAATAACTGATATATTAAAATCATGCTTAAGCCTATTATAAAAATTACCTCGGTAGAGTCTCCATTATAGGGCATTAAACTTTTTCTCCAAATCATCAATGATGTAGTCTTCAAAGAAATAGGTCATCTTGTCCCATGTTTGAATAAAATCTTCCACTCCAATTACCCTTTTATTGAAGCCACAGGTAAAAAGGTATTTTTTATTTTCAATTCCATGAAAACTATTCTTCATTGAGTTATACTCGCATCATTTTATCATCCCTCCCATTGATATCCTCATGGGTATCATTGAATCAAATTTCCTCCACTTCCATTTCTTCATAGGAATTGGAGAAGATCTCCCATACATACCTTTTTAAGAATCCATATTATCAACTTCTATGACAATTCCATTAGGAACCACGTGTTACTAGATTATATAAACCCGCATTCCATCATGTTTTTAGGTTCATTGGAAACACCACAATCCATGTTATGATTTTTACTCAGAGAAATTGAATTGATTTCCTTCTCCTGAGATGTCAATTCACTATCCATCACCTATTCCTATTTTATGGACCTTGTTTCCATATGTTTAGGTAGATATGAATAGTCCTTGAGACCATTACATATTTCCCTCAACCATAGGAAACACCCTGTATCTCATTTACCCTTCCACCCCTTCTTCCTCCTAGGGTTATGTTATCCTCTTTCATTTTCTCAATCATTTTTTCCCACCAAATTATGTCTTGAAGTATCATCATTATATTCTATCAAATGTGAAAATTTATTATTATATGGATTTTTATTCTATTAATGATTCTGGATACCCTTCCAACATGGGGATCATCCTCTTCCACCTAATTTGAACCTCTGATGACTAAATTTTCAAATAAATTTCTGATGAGGATGGAAGGGATGGTCATTAATGACCTTAACTTACTTTCTACAAGAACCCAATACCTAGTCCAACCATTGGTTGGGTAGGCTAATGATTGTTTCTATCCTTCTTCTTTTATCCATCCTTTAACTCCATTTATTGTAACCACAACTACCTCATTTGCAACCTCTAATGATTCTTTCGATTGAAACTCCACATTACCTGTTACGAAAACCCCCTTCTAATCACTTCATAATCTTCCATTGATGTTAATAAAATTATAAAAAGTAGGTAAAATGTGAGCCTCCTTCTGGTTTGTTATTTCCTTTACTATCCCACAAAAAAGGATGATCAGCAGTAAGTCCATCAATCAAATTCCCATCCAGATCCCCACCCTCCTCTATTCCAGTGCACCAAACATCAGAGTAGTTACTTCAATCCATTCACACTGAAACTATAATTTATTCATTATGTGTTGCACCAGTCCCAGAAAACCCTTATTTTTCATTGTTTTACATACCTTCAAACAACATCTGAAAACCATTCAATCTCCCCCATCTACACACTAACAATAAGTTCCCCAATTTTATTATAGAATAATGGAAATTGAACCATGAATCGAACACCACTGACTACTTACAATGAAATTATTATCCAAAAAACCCAAATGAACACACCTAGAAATATTGAAACATCCACATAAACATAGATTCATTGAGAAATCGGATGTAAAACAAATCTATTTCTACTATATAGGAAAATATAATGACCAAAAAGTTTTGAAAATATTCAATGAATTGAACTATTTTGAAATGAAAATTTGATTTATATATATCTCACATAAATAGACATCATGGATGAATACTGCTTCATGTGAAATTCTTAAGTCCACCAAAACAAATGTAGAACCAAAATTCATTGTAGATATGGGGAGTTCTAGACCAAGCCATCACCAAATCACACACCAATGTGAACCTTACAATGATGTGTCTATTTCTGAGGATACCCACTATTTCTTGATCATGAAAACCCCAAGATCTGATAATTCATCCATCAAACAAATCCATCACTATATAATGATTCTTGAGTCATGAAATTAGAATCAAATTCACTAGAGATGAGGCATCTGAGAACTCTGAGAATGAGATCAAAATATATGGGTATCATTAAAAAAACTAGGAATATAGTACAGAGAAAGATATGAGGTAATGTAGGTAATCAGTCACAGTTTGGGGGAATTCAACATGTAATAATAAGCTTTGGATGGCTATATTAGTGTTCTATGATTATGCCTATGGTTTGAGTTGATATCATAATCTTTTAAGATAGTGATCTACTGGGATATAGGGTTAGCAGTACCCACCCACAGTAGGTGTGTGATGCAAGTCTCATCTTAGGAGGCACTGTCATTCACATGTACCTCAAGGATATCCCATTACTCCAAGGAATTTAATATTATTGTGATGGGTATAGACATATCACATTGTATTTTCTTAACATTCATGCTATAATTAGAGAGGCAGTCGACGAATAGCTTAGGCATAGGAAGGAACTGGAGAAAGGAGGTATGTACAACTTTAAAGTGATGGAGGAGATCAGAGAGCAACATGATATGGATGAAACTTTGGTTTGATTCTACTAATACTTCACCTAAGTATACCACTCCTATATTGGGAAGTTAGTGGTTAGAATCTTGGATAGTTATAGTCACTAGAGTCTTTTTACCAGGAGGATCTAGGAGTGTTTGGAGGTACGATCTATGTTCGTTATACTTTTCTTGTAGTACTATTAGAAATAGGTATAAAAAACTATTTTTCATATTTTTTTCTATTATTTTCTAGGTATATGGTAGGCTTTGGTAGATCCCCTTGTTATTGATGGAGAGTTATTTCATATCCTTTAGATGTTTATGATAGAATTTATGTTCACTAATATTAATTTTCTATTTATCATGTTAATTTGGGTAACAAAACCAATGATATTCCATAGTAATTTTGGAAAAACCTAGGTTATTTGCCTCCCCCACAAACCCCTTTGTGTTTGGAAATGTATTGAATATATTAGTTTTCTCATAAAAATTGTATCCTTGTTTTTATTTTATTTTATTTTGGTCACTAGTTTTGGGCTGTTTGATGTGATTATTTTATTATAAATGAGGTGGCTGGTAGGCGTGATTAAAAGGATGATTAATGTTTTTCTTCAAGGGTGGTGGGTGCTAGAACTATTTGTAAGGGGGTTGGAAAGTCTGTTGATTTTGATGGGGGGTCTATCCTGGTTCTGTTGATTTCTAAATCTTTATTGGAAATGGTTAGGCTCTACTAATCTCTATTTTTATAAGGAAGTGGTTCTATTATACTATATTTGGAAGTCTTGTTTTGTGTATTTTAATCATAAATACTAATATTTGAGATTCAAATAGGATGGAGATGAATAAAGATTAGATGGATGCTAGTTGTTTGACAATAGAGTATGATAACGGAGTGAAAGAGTTCATCATGTTTACAAAGGATCACACAAAGGATCCTTCTAAAATCCTTTTTCCGTGTTTACATTGTTTTTATTACAGACTAATTACTCTATAAGAGTTGTAAGAACATTTGATATGTCACAGAATAGATCAGAGTTATAAATGTTGGAATAAACATGACGAAAAAGCGAATGTAGCTACTGGATGGGATAAAATGGCATTTTATGGATCATTAGATATGAATACAAATATGGATAATGAAGAATACCGTATGGAGGATGTGATTATAGATTTCAATGATGATGAAGATCTTATTGAGGAAATTATAAGGATAGTTTAATATGAACTCCGTGATTGCCCAAAATTGTTTGAGAAGTTAAAGAGTTGTGAAAAGACGCCATTGTGTGCTGGTTGCACTAAATATACAGCATTGTCAGTTGTACTAAAGTTTCATAAATTGAAATCAGGCAACAGATGGAGTGATTCCAGTTTTATAGAACTAATTTCTCTATTAAATGACATGCTCCTGGAATATAATGATCTCCCAAGACGAACATATGAAGCTAAACGAATGCTATGCTTGATGGGTATGATTTCTAAAAGAATACATGCCTTCCCAAAAGACTGTATATTTTTTTTCAAGGAGAAAAAATCACTTACAAAATTCCCAAAGTGTGGTGGTTCTCTATACAAGAAAGATGAATCCAATCCTAAAAAAGTTGTATGGTACATTCCAATCATTCCAATTTTTAGGCATCTATATGGAAGTGAATAAACTACAAGACAATTGTTGTGGCATGCAGATAACAGAAATAAAGATGGAAAATTACATCACCCAACTGACTCTCCTCAATGGAAGATAATTGATCATGAGTATCTTGAATTTGTAAAAGAGCTGAGAAATCTTCGTCTTGTGTTATCTACAGATGGAGTGAATCCTTTTGGTTTTCACACCATCACTCACAGTACATGGCCTGTTATGTTGGTAAATTATAACTTTCCACCCTGGTTATGCATGAAGCATAAATTCATAATGTTATCTATTCTTATATCAGGACCAGAACAACCAGGTAACGATATTGATGTTTATTTGGATCCTTTGATCGAGGATTTGAAGTTATTGTGGGATTTAGGTGTTATGTTGTATGATGCTTTTAAAAGTGAATACTTCACGTTGAGAGTGATGTTGTATGGGATGATAAATGATTTCCCTTCTTATGGAAATTTTTTAGGCTATAACATTAAATTAACTCAAGGGTGTCCCCGTGTGAGAAGAAGATATAGAATCAATTAGGTTGAAACATTCATCGAAATTTGTGATTCTAGTTCACTATAGATTTCTACCTCATTGGCATAAGTACCGATCTTGAACAACATCATTCAATGGAATTTCAGAGCAATGCACATCACTGTCTCCACTAACATGTGATTAGCTGTTTGAGAAAGTAAAATATGTGAACAATGTTTTTGGAACACCATTTTTGAAAAACCTCATGAAAATCGGTTAGAAAAAGAGATCATTTTTTTGAATTACCATACTAGAATTGTTTATACGTCAGACATTTTCTTGATGTGATGTATGTGGAAAAATATGTATGTGATAGTGTTATCAAATTTTTTCTAAATGCCCCTTGCAAAAAAAAGGATAGAATTAAGGCAAGGTTGGACATAGTGGTCATGGGAATACGAGAAGAGTTGGCTCCCCTAAAGGGTGAAAATCGAATGTTTCTTCCTCTAGCTACTTACACTCTTTCTAGGGAAGAGAGATATCATTTTTCAACTACCTAAATGATGTAAAGGTTCCAGAGGGGTATTCATCAAATACCAAGAACATTGTGTCAATGAATGATTTGAAGTTAAAAGGTTTGAAATCACATGACTACCATGTTTTGATGATAGATTTAATTCCTATAGCTTTACATTGCATTTTTCCCAATAATGTTCATCATAAGTTAACCAAACTTGTTTCTTTTTCAAATATATATATGTAGCAAAGTTTTAGACCTGGCGAAATTGCCAACTATAGAAAGAGAAATTTTCATCATATTATGTGAATTAGAAATATTTTTCCCACCAACATTATTTGATATGATGGTTCATTTGATGATTCACTTGGTGAGAGAGATTCGACTTTGTGGTCCTGTGCACTATAGATGGATGTAACCTATTTAAGAATATATGAAGATTTTTAAAGGGTATGTCAAAAATTGAATTCGGCCAGAGGGTTGTATAGTGGAGCAATATATTGTTGAGGAAGCCATTGAATTTGTACCAAATAACTATCTGATGTGGAAAGAATTGGTCTCCCAAAATCTCATCACACTGGATTCATTAAGGGTGAGGGAATTTCTGGAAGATATGTTGTGACAATCGATATTACAGATCAGGAGCAGGCCCAAAGTGTCTCTTTTTTAAAAATGGACAGAATTTTAAGCGAAAACAACAACTGATGTACAAAAATACAATAAAACACATTCTAATTGTGTTTATACTTTAGTAGAATGAGCCATGGGTAATTTTTGATGTGTAAGAGTCAACCCTACCTCAATCCGAGGCATGGTGTGACCGGTATCACTCAAAGTGTCTCTCTTTTGTTTAAAATGGACAGAATTTTAAGTGAAAACAAAAAATGACATACAGAAATCCAACCAAATGCATTTGGATTGTTTTGATACTTTAGTAGAATGATCCATGGGTCATTTGTGACGTGTAAAAGTCAATCCCGACTCAATCCAAGGCATGGTGTGGAGAGTTTCACTCAAAGTGTCTCTCTTTTGTTTAAAATGGATAGAATTTTAAGTGAAAACAACAGATGCCGTACGAAAATCTGGCCAAATACAATCATATTGTGTTGATACTTTAGGAGAATTATCCATGGGTCATTTTTGACGTGTATGAGTCAAACCCACCACAATCAAAGGCACGGTGTGGCCGGTATCACTCAAAGTCTCTCTTTTGTTTAAAATGGACAGAATTTTAAGTGAAAACAACAACTGACGTAGGGAAATCCGACCAAATGCATTCGGATTGTGTTTATACTTTAGGAGAATGATCCATGGGTCATTTGTGATGTCTATGAGTCAACCCTGCCTCAATCCGAGGCACGGTGTGGCCAATATAACTCAAAGTGTCTCTCTTTTGTTTAAAATGGATAGAATCTTAAGTGAAAACAACAACTAATGTACATAAATCCAACCAAACACATTCGTATTGTGTTGATACTTTAGGAGAATGATACATGGGTCATTTTTGACATGTATGAGTCAACCCCGCCTCAATATGAGGAACGGTGTGGCCGATATCACTCAAAGTGTCTCTCTTTTGTTTAAAATGGACATAATCTTAAGTGAAAACAACAACTGATGTACGTAAATCCCCCTTCCTACCATACTCATTAAAAGCATTCATTTTTCCTAAAGACACACATAATATTGAAATAAACACTATTCCAAAACCATTTAAAAAATACCAATGATCTTAAAATCCATGAAATTCATTCCATTAAAACCATTAAAGCCCCCACCCCTTGGACACCACCCCACCCCCCCCCCCCCGAACACCACCCCCCCCCCCTGAACACCCCCATGGACTGCCCCCCCCACTACCCTAGATAGCCCCCCACCCCCCTGGACACCCACCAACCCCCTAGATGACCCCCACCCCTAGACGCCCCCACCCCTCCTAGTCACCAGCCCACCACCTGGACACCCCCAAACCCTAGACACCCCCACCCCCATGGACAACCACCCCCCTGGACACCACCCCACCCCCCTTGGACAACCCAACCAACCCCCTGGACCGCCCCACCCCCTGGACACCCCCACCCCTCTAGACATACCCACCCCCTAGATACCCCCACCCCCTGGAAAGCCCCCCAACCCCCTGGACATCACCCCACCCCCTGGACACCGCACCCATGGATAGCCCCCCCACCCCCTGGACACCCACCAACCCCCCTGGATAGACTCCACCCCCTGGACAACCCCCCACCAGTCCTAGGAACCACACCACCACCTGGACCCCCCACCTCCCTGGACTCCCCCACCCCCACAGACAACCACCCCCTAGACACCACCCCACACCCTTGGACAACCCCACCAACCCCCTAGACCGCCCCACCCCCTGGACACCACCCCACCCCCTGGACACCACCCCACCCCCTGGACACCCCCATGGACAACCCCCCCTGGACAGCCCCCACCCCCCTGGACACCCACTAACCCCCTGGGCACCCCAACCCCCTGGACACCCCCACCCCTCCTATACACCACCCCACCACCTGGACACCCCCACCCCCTTGGACACCCCAACCCCCATGGATAGCCACCCACACCCCCCCTGGACACCACCCCACCCCCCTTGGACAACCCCACCAACCCCCTAGACCCCACCCCCTGGACACCCCACCCCTCTGGACACCCCCACCCCTAGAAATCCCCCCAAACCCCTGGACACCACCCCACCCCCTGGACACCCCCATGGATATCCCCCCAACCACCATGGACATCCCCACCCCCTGGATGACCCCCAACCCCTGGACGGACCCCCACCCCTAGACGCCCCCACCCCTCCTAGACACCAACCCACCACCTGGACACCCCCACCCCTAGACACCCTCACCCCCATGGACAACCCCCACCACCCCCTGGACACCACCCCGCCTCCCTTGGACATCCCCAAACTCCTGGACCACCCCACTGGACACCCCTATCCCCCCGGACAACCCCATCCCCCCGAACACCCCACCCCCGAACACCCCCTACCCCCCTTGGACAGCCACCCCAAACCCCTGAACAGCCCCCAACCCCCTGAATTCTTAATTGAAATATTTATGTATTTAATTAACTTATGAATTATGTTTTAATTCTGTATTAGTATATTTGTTGTATGGGTATACTTTCTGTAATTACCTTATGAATTATGTGTTAATTTTGTATTGGTATACTTGTTGATATGCTGATTTTTTTACAGGTATTGTTTGGGTGTGTTGCTGCAAAATTTTATGTTACAAAAGGTAGGGAATTTATCAGTGATTTTTTAGCACTGATATAGTCTACCTTTATCAGCTCTTTTTTATCACTGATAAAGGGGACCCCCCCTTTATTAGTGCTGAGATTTACAACACTTTTTAGCACTGTTAGAGCCCGTTTTGAGCACTGATAAAGCTCATTTTTGTAGTAGTGTACCTTTAACTCACATTTTATTCTTCCTTATGATGTTTATTTTCTTACTATGATTTTTAGATCACCACTTTTATCAATGTATTCCCTAGATTATCCCATGAATATTTTGTAACTTGAAATTATTTATGAGCTCATTATGGGGAATAAAATAAAGAAGTTTTATTTTACCCTCATTTTTCTATATTATGAACTTAATATTCAAAATACATTTGGAATCATGATCTCTGGGTTGTAATTAATGGATGTTTATGTTAAAAATCATGTAATAATATGTATAAAAGGCATGGGTTTCTATAGGTTAGTCAATGTAACTTTCAGAGTTGGGGGGATTCTACCTTCACCGCCAGCTAGAAAATGGGGTTTCTACAAATTAGGGAGCCTTTAACCTTGGCACGGGCTGGTCGGTGGCCTGCACCAGCTAGCTAGTGCAACCTACACAATATCAATTTAAACAAGAGTATTTTAATATTCATTTAAATTACTTCTAAGGTTATTAAAAATTTATTCCTTATACTTTAAACATAATAAGATATATTTACAAGCCTTCAACAAGTTCGACAAGTTTCCTCTAAATCAACCTTAAAAACTTTATTTTATTCATTATTGATATAAATTAAAGTCAAATTTAGGATTATGAAAATCACTCAAATAAAAAAATTGGATAATAAATAGAGTATTTATGATCAAGAAAACACCATGATATATATATAGGAACAAAAGTCTCCCCCTTTTTGATTATTAAAAACACTTAACAAAAAAAGATACAATCTGATTAAATAAAGAGTTAAAGATATATAAAAGTAATTCAATATTTTAGAGATCAAGATATTAAATATTATAAAGACTTAAATGAAATTCAAAATGAACAAGAGTTAAAAAAATTCTCTATAAAAAGCAAGAAACATCTCCCCCTTAGGAAAAAACACATTCTCCACCCTTTGACCTAAAAATATCTCCCAATAACAAAAAAAAAACCTCTCCCCCTTTGTGATTATCAAAAAGTAAACAAGGAAGGGAAAAGTTAAGAATAAAGTAAGAAGAAATTTTCACATAAGGTAAAAAAATTATAACATGCAATACTTACTCCTCCTAATGATTACAATAATTCAAAAAACTGAGAAAAGAGAATAGGCATGTTAAAAAAAGGAAATCATAAGATAAAAATAGGTAATGCACATGAGATGGATCAAACATAAAACACTTAATAACACATAATCTCAATTATAATGTAAAGATAAGAGTTAATATCAAGATTTTAAAATGACAAAATATTTTGAAAAATAAATTTTAGAAATAAATTTTAAATGGAAACAGTTAAAGGAAAAGATTTAATTTTAAAAGAAGTTTAAAAGAAAGAAGAAAATAAATAAAAAGAAATTTTGAAAAAGATAAGAACAAGATTTTTGAAAAGGATGAGAAAATAATTTTTAAAAAGAAAAAACTTTTTCCCCATTTAATTATAAGAAAACCTAAACATGAGAGAGATATAGAGATAAGAGAGATCATTAATATTAAGTTCAAGATGAAAATAAAAATTAAATTATCAAAAAACATACCATGTAGATTAAGGTTTTTGTCTAAATTTATTCTTAAAGTAAAGAGCTAGGATTCCCCTTAGTTAGAGCATTTAAAAAAGAGATTAGGAGGAAAAAAATATATCAATTATTTCAATATTTGAAATAACATTTTGATTAAGAATCCACTATATGATACATCAATGATGCTCAGTGGTGAGATCTATAAAAATTTAAATGGGAAGTTTCTTTTGGAACCCTTTATGGTTCAATCATATTCACTAATAATCATTGGGATTGTGAAACAATATTGGTTCCACTAAGATTGGATAATAATGATATGGGAATCCAAAATTTTTTATAATGAGAATTTATTTTAGAAATATGAGAAGAATTATGAATTGATTTAGGACTTCCATATCTATCTTTTTTCAAATTTCATTCAAAAATTAAATTCCCATATTTTCGACAATATTTTTAAGAATTTATTTTGATAAACACCTTTCAAAAAAATATTATTTTTCAAAGAGATTGAATTATTAAAAAAACTATGATTATTTCTTTTAAAACATTTAGAACCAAGAGACATGTTAATATTGTTTTCACCTTGAGTGAATTTATAAAGAGAGATTATTTAGATTATGGATTTCAAATTTGAAAACTTCATCATCTAGTTGATTTTTCAATCTCAAAAACAAATAATAACTTTCTTTCAATAGAATATATTTTTCATTATAAAACTATTTCTTCTCATTAAGAACATGTTTTTATTTCTTAGTGTGTTTTTTATATTTTGAAATCAGTTATTTACAAAAAATCAATTGTATTTTCTTGAAAAGAAGATAAAGAAGAAAGGGATAAATGATTTGTAGAAGAGGAATGAGAAGTAGAATGGGAAATTAGAGAACTAACCTCATCACCTAATTCAATATGTTCCTTTATAAATTTTGGACTTGATTTGTGTGATTAATATATTGAAAGATAATGATCTCTAACACTCCATGTTGAGACTTTTAGAGCCTTATTACCTTTATTCTTGTCTTTAAACTTTTTGATAAGGGATAATATGGCTTGATGTGACCCTATTTTTTGCAACTGATGCAAGTTACACTCGACAATTCTATTTTATTTTACTTTTTGGAATTATGGATATATTTATTATCATTGTTAATTTTGTTCAATATCTTCACCCATCATTCAATATTGAATTCATTTTTAGAGTCACTTTTAGAAGAATCATCATCATTGTTTTCTTTAAAAAAATTTCTCACTTGGATTCTATATATTTATTCTATTATTTATTAGATTATATATTCATAATTATTTTATATGTCATAAGGATAATGATTAGTTATTTGAGAAACATGTTTTTTAATGTCTTTTTCTTATTGTATATCCACAACCTTTGAAGCCTTGGATCTTGGTAAATCCCATAGAATTTTCTCTACTAATATTTTTGTAAATAAGTCATTACCAAGAGACTTTTGGACATTGAAAATATCATTGAATCATATAAAAATATCAGTGATAGATTCATTTTAATTCATTATAAATCTATCAAAGTCTTTTATTAACAAATCTAATCTAGTTTCTTTGAAATTATTCATGCCTTCGTGTGTGATTTCCAAGAGTATCCAAATTTCAAGAGCAGTTTTCCAAGAAGATATACGATTAAAATAATTTTGGTCTAAAACTCAATTAAAGGCCTTAATTTATTTACCATTTAATTAAAATGATGAAATATCTTGATGATTTCATTTATCTTCAGGTTTAGTTATAGGGGTATATACATGTATAACAATTTTCTAAATGGGATATCCAATGTTTCTATGGAAAATAGGTATGATATTTTCCCAATAAAAAATAATTTGAACCATCAAATAAAGTACCATGAGTATAAAAGGTAGATTCTATTTTAATATTATACATTGAAATGGATAATGATTTTGAAATTCAATTTTTTTTAAAATTATAGGATTTTGAATTAAATAAAAAATATCCTTTGATTCCAACTGTTGATCAGTGTAAGGTAAAATCCCAAGAGGGGATGAATTTAATTTTTTTAAAAATAAAGTGATAAACATAGATATAAATTTCAAAATAAAAATATTTTGATATGATGAAATGATAAAGTGGTAAATTAGATCTTTATTATAGATAATATCAAGGTTAATTAAGTGATTAAGCATGGTGGAAATGAGGCTGTATCAAATTTATGAAGTTTATGTGTATCAAGGTAAGATGATGTTATTAATAAAAGTAAAGAGAAGAAAAATAATATATGATAAGGATTTTATCAATAAGATACAATTTTTCCCTATGTCTCCACCCCTAAATTAAGGAGTTATTTCTTATTAAGTCCTTCCCTTGGTTTTAACTGAAACTCAAGAACCAGATTCCCATTGTTTTAATGAAGTAACAAGAACCACTTACTTTGGTTTTAATAGAAAACCAAGAACTAAATCATCCATTTCCATTTAATAAATGTGATAAGAAACCTACTAATGAAGATACCTCACTTCGTCGTTTGTGAGCACAAGCCCCTCACATTGCGGCTGTGATCACCTCGAGAAGATGAGGTAAGAATAGAGTGATTTGTTTAGAGCATATCATTTATAAATCTAGTATTATATCTATCTATAAATATGGTTACAAATTGCGTGAGAGAGTGAAAAAAATCATTGAGAGCCTTTAGGATTTATAAATAAAGGTTGGATCTTTGATAGGAGGGAATTGAGAAAGATAGAGATTCAACATTGATTCAATCAAGAAGATGTGGAACAAGTTTGTTATTGAATCCCAACCTCTTTGATCATCTATCTATAGGATTTAATACATAAAGGAACATTCTAGAATTTGTTAAATTCATTGAGGCTAATGAATACTACCATAATGGTCTTTTTGAATGTATTAAATACCATCTTAATGAACCTATCTCAATGCCACCAGATACCCGGTAGCCTCCATAGGGTAGTTAGTAGACCACCTGGACATTACTATTTCTATAAATCCCCTGCTGTCTGGTAGATTATCCTCCTTCGAGTAGTTAGTGGCACTCATGGTGTTGGGTATGCTTCTCCCTTCACCACCAGTTGGACAATGGGACTCCGCTGGCAAGAAGGTGTAGCCTGCACAACTTCACCTTCAATAAGGGGATTCTCCTCTTACTTAAAAAATTATTTCTAATTTTATTAAAAATTGATTCCATGGACTTTAAACATAATAAGAAATATTTTGAAGTCTTCAACAAGATCAACTAGTCCCCTTAAAATTGACTTTAAAAACTCCATTAAAACCATTATTATTATGAATTAAAGTCAAACTAAGGAGAATGAAAATCAATCAAATGAAAACATTAGATACACCAGAGAGTGTTTTTGATCTTGAGAGAACCATGAGAGAGATAGTGAGGTATAACATAATTTTGAATTCAGACTCGATAATAATTTCACAATGTATTCTCAAGTTCATATTCAAGGCTACTTTCATAATGTAATCTCAAGTTCAGACTCAAGACTACTTTCACAACGTATTGTCAAGTAACTATTTAAAAAAACAAAGATGTAATATTTTAAAAAATTGATATGTATCATTTATACTTTTCCCAAAAATCAAGTAAATTTAAAAATTCCAAAAATATATAAGATTCATATAAAATTAATTTAATTCAATATAAACCTTCCCAAACCCAAAAATTATGAGAAACCATCAACGAACTCCCTCAACACACAATATATTATAAATGAACATCTTGAGAAAATCAAGTACCTAACATAAAATCATAATAAATTTTAATTTTTTTAAATATAAATTAATTTAAATAATAATATATATATATATAATTTAAATTTAATTTTTTGTGATTTTAAACATTATAAATTATAAATGTATGTTTTCATTAAATTCTAAAATGTGATATATATAGACACACTTATATAAATTTAAAATCAAAATTTTAAAATATAATTGTATTATATAATAATAGCGAAAATTACAAAATCATAATAAATTTAAATTTTAGATGAAAATTTAATTAACATGCATGTGTTTCTCTCTCTTTATGTAATTCATATATTCAATATTAAATTTGATCTAGATATATTTAAAACAAAAATTTAAGAATTTGAATTTATTTTTAATATAAATTCATATATATAATTTATGTTTCTTGAAATCATAATTAATTAACATTTTAAAAATAAAATAAAATTTAAATAATATATGTGTATGTGTGTGTGTAGATATTACTATATAAATTTATAACTGAAAATATAATAACATTATATATTAATAGTATTATATATTATTAAAAATAATATCACACACACATATAAATTCAAAAACACACACACAAAAAGATATAATTATAATTATAATTGTAATTAATTTATGTATAAGGGATTACAAGAAACCAACCAAGACACACTGTGTTACATGTTGGAAAGATGCATCTCCCCCTTAGAAGAACTCTTGCATCATGTTGGCCTCTAACAAATAATGGAAAAGAACCCCCATCTCACATTAGAGATCTGTATGTGAATAGGGTCAAATGGTAAGTTCCAACACTCATCTCTCTTCTGAGTTTCCCTCTCGGTGATGTTTGTGTAGCACCCCATTACATCGCTTTTATGTTGTGCTTCAATATATGACTGGTCGTATTGCATTGAAAGTCAAGGAATCCTTCTATACCACATCAGATATTCATAGAGATTGGATGGTTGGTTGATAGGCGATAATGAATCTGTCACTCTTTTAAGACCACCCACTCAATGGTGCAAGTGGGTCACCGTGTTGCACTACCTTCCTATTGGGGTGAGTTGTTCATCTAATCCCACCACGTCCCTGTGGCCCAATAATGATTTTCTGAAGGCCTTATGGCTTGAATAACTTTTTTATGGATAAATTAGCCAGAGACCTAGTGGCCCAAAGGCCCGTTTTTGGCTCTAAATCCCATTCAAGATGAATAGTAATGTTGTTATAGTACCTTTTATAGTACCTTCACTACTACAGTGCAACAATACTTCTACAAAAGCTACAAGAATATTCTACCACCTAGTTTTGATCTTGGGTTTGTGATATAGGATTATAGGGTGCTTACCACTCATGCTCCACCCCAACCACAACACATAAATATAAATATATTTATAATTTATAATTTATAAAATCATAATAAACTTAAATGTAAAATAGAAATTTAATTTGTGTGTGTGAGTGTTTGTAGATCATGTACATAACAATACATTTGATATAATAAATTTTATTAGACAATAGAATTTAAAAATTATTACATCTAGAAATAATATGATTTATAAGTATATTTATTGTAAATATAGTTATATAAATATAAATATAAATATGAATATAGATATAAATAAAAATAAAAATAAAAATAAAAATAAAAATAAAAATAAAAATAAAAATAAAAATAAAAATACAAATACAAATAAAAATATAAATACAAATAGAAATAGAAATACAAATATATATACAAATATATATATATAAATATAAATATAAATATAAATATAAATATAAATATAAATATAAATATAAATATAAATATAAATATAAATATAAATATAAATATAAATATAAATATAAATATAAATATAAATATAAATATAAATATAAATATAAATATAAATATAAATATAAATATAAATATAAATATAAATATAAATATAAATATAAAGATAAATATAAATATAAATATAAATATAAATATAAATATAAATATAAATATAAATATAAATATAAATACAAATATAAATACAAATATAAATTCAAATATAAATACAAATATAAATACAAATTCAAATTCAAATACAAATACAAATACAAATATAAATAAAAATATAAATACAAATACAAATACAAATATAAATACAAATATAAATACAAATATAAATATAAATATAAATATAAATATAAATATAAATATAAATATAAATATAAATATAAATATAAATATAAATATAAATATAAATATAAATATAAATATAATATAATAGTTTTTGTATAAAAAATAAAAATAATATATATATAGTACTATATAATATTAAAAATAATATATATTATACACACACAAAAATTAAAAATATAATTATAGAATATAATTTATAAAATCAGAAAAAAATTATAATTTAAATGAAAATGAAATTCAACAATAAATATGACATAATATATGTTATTAGATAATAAAGTTTTCAAACCTTTATATCTACAAATAATACAATCTATATGTATATTTATTATAAATATAGTCATATAAATATATACACACACTTTAAAATTATATACATACATATATATGCATTTTTAAAGTGTATATATATATTTATATATATTTAATATGTATTATTTTTAATATTTTATAATTCTATATATGTATATATGTAAAATACATATATATAATTTATATTTTTAAATATAAAATTTCTAATATATATATTAGAAATATATATATATATATATGTTAAATATATATATTAAAAAATATATATTAAAAATAATATATATTAAATACACACACACACACAGATATATATATACATACATACATATATATGTGTCTATAGATAATATAAGAATATATATATATATATATATATAAAGATATATATGATATTTAAAAAATTACAATCCAAACTAGTTGGTGAAACCATTGAGTGAGAATCTTGATGTGCTTGGATCAAACTTTTCCACCAAATATTTTAAAAATTTTAATGGAGGTGACACTATGGTGAAGCGAGTCATGCTGGTGGGAAAACAGTTAATTCACGACGTTTCATAAAACACACCAAATTAGCCATGTTTTTTTGGAAACACAGCTACTTGACCATGTTTTTTAAAATGATGGGTAAATAAACACTGTTAATTTGAGGTGGTGGGCAATGTGAAGTAAGGGGGGAATGAAGGTAGGCAGGGAAAAGTGCATGGTATAGGTCTGGGCAATGCGTATAGGCTAGGGTATATATCAAAATTATACATAATGACACTAAATTTTTTAACAATTTTTCTACACCCAATATTCCATCATTTATAAAAAACAATAGAAAATAATTCATGGGAATTAGATGAATTTATAAAAATCGATAAATAGACATTTATCAAAAAACCCAAATAATGAGATATGTTTTTGGAAACATGCCAAATTATCCATGTTTATGAAAACATGAGTAAATAAGAACTACTAATTTTACCTGCACCTCCTTTATCTATGTTTTTAAAAACATGGTAAAATACATTAGCTACATTTATAAATGCAGTTAATGTAAAAATATGTGGATAATTATTGTTTTTTGTAGTTTCAATATCAAATATACCCTTTAAATCACTCTGTCAAAATTCCAAAATTAAATTGAAACTTTTAAAATGAGTATTTTAAAAAATATAGAATTTTATAAGGCCAAGACAATAAGAAAAAGACAAATAGTTTCTCAATAAAAATTCATGTAAAACATATAGATAATTAATTCACTCACTTATCCATTTAACTAAGATAAATTAAGAACACATGTAGTATTATTTTAAACAAATCCAATAAGAAACATGTCATCCTCAAAAGGGAAAGAATGTCAAAATAGGAAATGAGAGTGGGGAAGCAATAGAATCAAGTAATTATGGTGTGTAAGAAGGAACTAAGTGTAAGAGTGTGTCCTCATGTAGCTTCCCTAATAGTAATAACCACCACCTAGAGTGTAGTATGATGAGAGGTGTGGTGGTCATGGGTGGGTAAAATCAAGTGGAATAATGTCTTTAATTTGGAAAATATCCAACTTACTCCAAACATGTCTAACCCAATAGTCTAAATATGTGTAAAGTTATTGGTTGACATGGTAAGAGAGGTTAAGGTTTTCATAAGGTGTGCCTTATAGGTGCGGTTGGGATGCATATGGGAAAGAGGGTTGGGAAAAGTATGGAGGTCACGGTATGGTGCGTGGTGGTTGTCCTCCTTGGGTGGTGGGTAACAGATATGAACCTTATTGGGTGGCACTAGGGGCTGTCCAACTTCCTCATCATCCACGTCATGGGTACTATGGAATAGATATTGATAAAAATCATAGGCTAGCATTAGAATGTTTTTTAATGAACTAAAATCAGTTGACCTAAATGTCACCTAATCTGGTTCACCATAAGTTCTCAAGTGTGCCACCCCCCTAATCCATAGGCTTCCGACTAGATGTGAGGGTCAAAGGTGATACCTTCAAATCAGAGTAACCAAAAATGAAAAAAAACACATACAAATCCATAAAAACTAGAGTATAAAAAATAAATAAAGTGGGAAAATGCTATAATAAATAAAATACAACATATAGAGTCACAATAATGATAGTACACAATAGATGATCAACAACTAAGTTGACCACATATACAAAATAATAAAAAGAGATAAAATAAAGAAGATGCTTCATTTCCATCCCTAATTTCTACCTCAAACCTAGTCTCCAACATCTATTTAGTTTCTCAAGACCAATCCTCCGAATCCACCCAAGATACCCCACTCGATCATGCAACACTAGATCTCAATCGTAGTAACTATTCATCCTATGCTCAAATTGAAAGTAAACATATGGGTTTGTACATTCATGAAAGTTATAGTATAGGGGGCAAGAAAATATTTATCAGTAGGCCACCCCCAATGATGGTACCTAATATATTTTTTCATTACAAGATTATTCACATTTGATATTCCCAACCTAGTTTAATAAAAACCGGAATATAAATAAATATATGAATAAATAAACAAATCAAACACTGCAAAATCTTGAGTTCTAACATGCCACTCGAGATTGGTCAAAACCTACTTCAGCTAAATTTGGAAGTATCTGAACACATATATCACCATGCCACATATCATCAGGCATGGTTATCAGATCCTAAGAATGCTTTCAAATGTTTAAAATTACAACATACATAAATTTAAGTCCTGAGGACATCTCCGTTGGTGTCTAAAATAATAACACACACCAATACAGGATTCTTAGACTCCAATAGAAGAATCAAAACTAGCGACAAGACCTTTATTCTGACACTAAAGAACCTGTTAACCTCATGATAGTCCTACCAAACTTATGAAGATATATAATCTATCCTGGGAGTGGTACACCTTCCACATGAAAAAATCCACCATTCAGGAGTGCTTAGAAACCACGAGACAAAAACCCTTAGCCAAAGCATAATACTAAAGAGGGTGGGGGTACATGCATCCAGATAATCTATTAGCTCCTTAGGATCTTTCTAACATCAACTAACAATGGTGATAATCCAATGAAACTTGAGGCTAATATCTCAACCCATAATAACCATATATTTTCTCTCACCTCTAATATCAACATGGAAACACCTCTTACATCCATGGCATAATCCCTAAAAACATGGGTTGGAAAAACACCTAAACCCATCATCATCAATTCTGAATCCTCAACACCAAACCTCACCAGGGTAAATATAACATGGATCACCAACAATGGTTCCCTAGGTCTCCTCATAAATATGGAACTCTATAGGGCCCCACCATCACATTTCAAACTTCAGAACAAGACCGTCATAGAAATCCTTAAACAAACTTTTTGATGAAAAACCCATCCTCAATCATCGACTTGCTCATAAGGGTATCCTCTAGGTTCCTTCATACCCATATAAACCTTTACTAAATGACACCCAACCATACTCAACACCCTGCCATTTCATCACAACCCAAAGGATCCAACCAATCTAAACATCAAGAAACCAGTCTATAACCCCATCCAAGTAACTACTTGGTCATGTATTCTAGAAACTATCGAAATAATCCCAAACTAATCCCCTTAGAATTCCAAACTCAACTCACTCATTAAGCTCACAACCCTTACCTAGGTCTCTCACCACACTTCACTCAGGAGGAATCTGTTAGAGTTGGTTCTACAGAACTAGATTCTACATACTTGATGATTTCATGTATTCATTGTACTAAATATTAATGAAGTTTTCTATCACACCATGATTATTCCTTTTTATGAAATAGTATGTGATAATTCCATTAGAATATATCTCACACTAAAAGGTCATAGAAGTTCCCCGCTATGGTGAGATCCTAGACATTCCATGATAGTATTCTAAAATATATATTATACAGCTGGATGATATCATTTAATGGGACACAAATTATACATCATATCATGGGTGGATACCCAGAGGAATTTGAATCACCCACTCATGGTGTGTGCCCATGGTAGGTTTTAGAGAAATATATTATGAGAATGAGAACCCCCAGAAAGAAGTCCACATTTTATGTATCATTGGATGATCCTATCTGTGGAAATGTGTATCAATACTTATACTTTAAGATTACCATTAATGAATACCATAAGTTACGCAATTTGATGATTAATGAAAACGTGTAGGATACGACAAGCGCATTACAAGTGATATTGTATTAATGGATAATGAAAGAAAGGATTTATCCCTTCTCTCTATTAACAAAAGTTGATATCTCAATCTATTTTATAAGAGTAAAACTATCTGGATAAATCAATGTCCATGGTGTTTTATGGGCAAGTTCAGTTTTGGAAATTTAAATAAAGGGACATCAATCCCATAGGTCGATGACACCAGTATGAAAACTACTCGATGCACATTTCAAGTAGGCATCTATGCCTATTTACATTAAGAAAGAGGCTTAGAGGGACAAAAACTAAGTGTATCTAAAATCTCTTTTAAATTCAATGTTGAATTTAACAATTAAGAATAAATATTAATCTTTCTCTATGGTTTAATAATTAATTTGGTTTGGTTGATCAACAATATTTATTCATAAGTTATTCAAAAGAATAAGTGAGTGAAATAGTAATAATAATAAATATTTATTTACATGGTTTGGAGAATATAATATTTATTATATTTATCTATGAATAGTGAATTGATATTTATTTTCTAAATAAATAGTCATTATTCAAAGTTCAGTAAATATCGAGGAGGATAAGAAGATCGAGCTTAATGATCTAGTTGGAAATGATGTAAAAGATATTTATTTTTATATTCTTAAGTGATGCACATTTTAAGTGAATAAAAAAATATTATTATTATCACTAGACATGGGGATAACTAAGAACTATAGAATTTTCGAGGGTTCTATGTGTAAATTCCCAACCTAAACATTCTATAATAAATATGTAATTATATCAATTTTCATAAACACAATTATTGTGCACAAAAGATATAGAGAAGATCTATCAAAGATCTAGATAGATATATATAGATCTAGATTGTTCTCTCTCCACCATTCTCTCCATCCATCAAGAGAAAAAAATATATTCTTTATCCATAAAGAGAATTATGTTGTAATTAACCACAAATGATTCAAGAAATTGTGATCGACTGTGCTATTACTTGATGATTCTAAAATGAAATTAAGATATTGTGGTGAACATGTGGAACACTATTAGAGGAATTATTCAATTGGATCATACAATACAAAAATGGTATAATGATATTGAGTCAACCAGATCATCAAAAATTAAATAATTACCAGTTCAGGTAATTTTAGATCTGCTTATAAATTAATTATAAATTACTTGTGAATATACTCCCTTTATAGTTATGCCATTTAATCAAGTAATTTAATATATAAATTCCATTGATCATGATTTAATTAATTATATATAGTTCAAATTATTCTGAAATTAATACTAAAAGAAGAGCTAGCCATGCCAAACAGGAACTTCTGTTGCACCTGGAATATATAAGTGCCATCAGAGTGGTCACGTGGTTTATTTATAATTATTTATTAATCATTGACCAAATGGTATGTTTCTTCAATTTCTTTTACTTAAAATCTATTAATTCTTGAAATTTTAACATTGTTTTCTCTTTCCTTTCTTTTTTCTCAGTTACGTAACCAATAAACAAGTTAAATTAAAATACAAAAACATCAAAATTTTGATTTGGAGATTCAAAGTGTTTTGGTTAGATAACATAAGTGTACACAAAATTTACCCCAAACTACAAGCCATTTAATGATGTATCTTGATGTATCTCAAGTCTATATCATATTAGTCTGAGAAAATTGGACGAGTGATTTGATAAAATACATTATCTTGTATATTCGAACAGACTAGTACACGGTTTAAAGAACCACATTCCATGTAACATGGGTACACAATGGGTAGTCCTTTCATCTTTGTGCTGGAGAACATGAGGGGTCTAAGCATGTCATGTATCTACAAAAAGACTCAAGTATTGAAAAATTGTGAAACTTCAAGACCAAAAATCATGTATAAAGATTAAACTCCATATAACTCATACACATTTGTGATAAGGACACATGCCCAATCCCTAGGTGTGTATCACAAACATAGGGAAAAGCAATTACAAGTCATGCAGTATACTAGAAATAGTGTTCTATATTTGACATAGATAGAATAACTAATCCTTTAATTAAACCTATTCAAATGTGTTTTATGTGTCATTTATTTGATTGGACACACCGTTTCATAGGATTTATAGTTATATATTTAATTAATTTCTCTGTAACATTCTAAAACTAAAAGTTGTGTGTGGTCTTTTCTTATTGTGTTCTCCACATTCATCAAGGTCATCATATGAAATGTAATTTACCTATGTCCCATGTGTCATTTTTTATAGTACATGCATGCAATGTGTGTTGGATTCCAAGGTAATGCACAAGAACAAGGATTATGCTAGGTATTTTTGATGAGTTCATGTCATTTCCTCCAAGGATACTTGTGTACTTTATTAATTTTAAATAAAATTAACTTACTTTGTTTAAAATTATGAATGATTGTAATTCAAGTATTATTGGATGGAATTAAGATAAATTAGATAAATTGAATTAATTCGTGAAATTTTATCCTAATTAAAGAATAAATCTAAGTAATTGAAAACTATATTTAAAATTTATGTTCATTGCATGTTGTTTGGATGCTCTTGAGATTAGAACAAAACTATGTATGTGATTTTATTCCTTATAATTTATTTTTGACTTTTAAATTAAAATGATAGTATTCTTTCCATCCCTTCCTACTTATTATGTAAGGTTCTGCGTGCCTGATGTTTTTTGTAACCCCATTATCTAATAAATTTGATCCACTCACTAGTGTATGACTAAAAGCTTATGTAAGGATAGACCTCCCAAGTGATAGGAGGTTTTCTTAGTCTTGGAGTAAAGATGAAACTAATCAAGGTGATACAAAGGAGACATGGTGGAATGACACAAAATGAACCGAGCTATAATTCATGGTGTTTTCCCCTAGGGTTGAGGGTTTATTTATCATCCACTAGATAAACTAACCAATAGATAATTTAATGATCATTCAACTTATACTTTATTTTTTTTAGTTACATTATTGATTATTTTTGTGGATGCTACATGAACACTTAATTAATGAATTAACAATCATGAAAGATAGAACAAAATAAAACCATATTATTCATAAATTTTATTAGACATGGTTAATCACTTATGTAAAATCCACTAAATATTGACAAGGAATACAATAAGAAAAAATATGGGTTTTATTCATAAGTATAAACATATCTCAAATAAAATATTATGTTGGTATAGACTTCCACTACTTAAGCTAGAATCAGACCCATAGTTAAAATCACTTGACCGACCCAAGTCAAGGTGCTTTTTATTATCATGTAACTTTTAACTTGAATTTTTGGGCTGACTTAACATTATTAACATCAAGTTATGAATGTTTAAGTAGGAATTGGTGCAACTGAGAGTCAAGGATTGAGGAAATATTCATCTAGGATTTTATTATTGGGGAGTCTACTAAACAGATCAAAGAACTATGAGTTAATGTAGTTGGCAAGTTACACCTTCCTAAAACACTTCAATTATCCTATTGGGACCAAGTATGGGTTATGAGAAGGTAATGTAGGTCCTTACCACTAGGATATCTATGAAATTGGATATTACTAAACTAATGGTGAGGGATATTAGTATTTGAGAAAGTAGTGAGAGATTTAAAAAATTTAATAACATCTTAATTTATTAATATGGGTTGATAATCAAGGAAGTACTAATTACTTTGTCTTAATTTTGTAGAAATGGAAAAGCACATGACATAGACCATATCATTGTGATAAATACTATAGAAGGATAACAATCTCACCAGTGAAAATTTCTAGAAATGGTATTGGTATATACGTGTTATAATACACCATGAATTGAAATTATACGTTATGGAAACCCCACTTCCTAAGTCTCTTTCTAAATATAATATTGAGGAAGAAGTATCTCTATACAAAAAACATGTGGAAGTTACAATGGATGTAAGACGTTTCATTATATCCTCTATGTCCAGTGGGGATCGAAAGAAATACAATTTTATGGATGTATATATCATCATTAATCACCTTCATGATTATCAGAAGAAGGTGAGACAAGAGAGATATGAGATCTCCAACACACCTATCATATTTAGGCTTAGATATTTGATTCCAACTTGGCCTTGTGTATTCAATATGATTTGATATATAGAGAGCTTAGAAATATTGGGGTTTAGGATCCATGATAATTTGTTAATAGATCCTATTATTTCATCCCTACTTAAAACCTTCTCCAGTTTAATAATAAATTATAATATGAGAAATAGTGAGAAGACTCTTTAAAAACTTATTAATCTTATTCAAGAAGTTGATAAATACATGGGGCATGAAAAATACATGTCTCTTTTAGTGAATAAGAAAATATAGAACAAGGTAAAGGGTATAAAAAATCATTCTTGGTCTAAGTCTCCATAAAAACATCCTTCTAAGAATAAGATGATCCAGTGGAAAGTAGTGGAATAAAATGTGGTGTGTTTTTCATGTGGTAAACAAGGCCACTAGAATAGGAACTAAACTCAGCCAAATAAAAAGGGGAAAATTTAAGTGTATTCATTATTGAG
This sequence comes from Viscum album, assembly GCA_963277665.1. Taxonomy (NCBI): domain Eukaryota; kingdom Viridiplantae; phylum Streptophyta; class Magnoliopsida; order Santalales; family Viscaceae; genus Viscum; species Viscum album. The sequence goes on from OY728127.1 coordinate 929,408,971, forward strand.
TGAAATATTTTCATCTCTATTATTTTGTTATTATATACTGCATGTGGTGCTCACAATTGTATAAAAAAATTGAATCCAAGTCAATTTAGGAAGTTTTCTAGAGGAGTGGTAGTTTTACATGTTTCCAATGGGGTGAGTCTAGTTTCTCTATCCATTAGATACTACCACCTCATGTTTCAAATAAGAATTATTCTTTTAAATAATTTTTATTATGCACCAAGTGTTACTAAAAACATCAGTATTATTTCTTATTTAGACATGGATGAATTTATTTTTAGTTTTAGAAATAAGTGTTTCTATTTTTATAAAGATAAATTTTGTTATGGTATGACACTATTAAATAATGGTCTTTATGTATTAAATTAAGAAATCTAAATATTGTAAATTGATAAAGAATAAAATTCACATGGCTCATTTCACACCCAATTGTGGCATGACCATCTTGGTCACGTAAATGAGAAGCATCTAATGGAGTTTTATCAAGATGGTTACTTAGACTCTTTTGAGATTAAAACACTTAAAATATTTCATCCTTGTTTACAAGGAAAGATGACCAAACCACCATTTGGTGGTTAAGGTGAAAGGTCCACATAGCTTCTATAATTCGTACAAACTGATTTTTGTAGACCTTTTCAGGTAAATTTTAGATGTGGATTCTTGTAATTTTTGACTTTTACCAACAACTTGAGTAGGTATAATTATATCTACTTGATGAGGATTACGTTTGAATCCTTTGAGAAGTTCAATGAGTTCATGAATTTAGATGATAATCATCTTGGTAATAAGATAAGGAAACTTAGATAAGACCAAGGAGGTGAATATCTTAACCAAGAGTTTATTAAATTTCTACAGGTGTGTGTGATTTCTTTTCAGCTCACTCTTCCTTCTACACTATAATGGAATGGTGTTAGTGAAAGGATGAACTATACTTTACTAGACATGGTAAGGCTAATTATGAGTCAAAAAAGGATTCCATTATCCTTTTGGGTATATTCATTACACATGTAAATATATATAATAAACTGAATACCAACTAACGAAGAAAATGATATTCCCTTTGAGTTGTGAAGTATAAAGAAAAATATTTTGTCCAATATTCATGCATGGGGGTGAAAGGTGTTTGTTAAGGATATCTCAAGCAAAAAAATAACATCTTGAGGACAAAAAGTATATCATTATAGGTTACCTAAAGTAAATGAGTGGATACTACCTATATGATCCCTCAGATAAAAGGGTTATATTTTCTAGGAAAGCTGTATTCCTTGAGAGGGAATAAATCATCAAAAAGGATAGTGAGAGAATGCTTAAATTCAATGAAGTTAATAATCAAGATACACAAGTGTTGGTCATGAATATACACCATGGGTCATTAAGGAAGATATAGTTCATCAATAAAAAGTACTATATAGGATAACTAGAGAGGTTAGAGAACCAGAAAGATATGATTTTTTAGTCATAGAAGACGGTGTCTCATTATTAGTTGACAATAATGGCCCTATATCCTATAAGGATATAATAGAGAGCTAAAAATATATAAAATGGAAATAATCCATGAATTTAGAGATGGATTTCATGCACTAATAACATGTATAGATTTTGTTAGATGTCAAATAGATGTAAAGCCCATTGGGTGTAAATGGGTATTCAAGGGAAAGATAGACATGGAAGGTTAGGTTAGTACCTTTAAATAATATCCAGTGTATAAAGTGTTTAAACAACATAAAGGCATTAAATAAAAATATTTTTTTTTCTATTTTACATGCTTAAATCCATTATAATATTTCTTTCCTTCGAATATTTCCATGACTATAATATTTGGAAGATGGATATAAAAACTACTTCCATTAATGATAACCTTCATAAAGATATTTATATGACACAACCATAAGGATCTGTGAAATTAGGTGATTCCAAAAAGTTATGAAAGTTACAAAGATCCATTTATAGATTAAATAAAGAATCCATGTAATGGAATATTTGGTTTGATGATGTTATAAAAGATTTTTTTTCATTAATAATGAATGTGAGCCATGTGTTTACAAGTAGTTTATTTATAATACAATTATTTTCATATTAGTATATGTTTATGACATATTATTAATTTTAAATCTGATACCAGCCTTAAAATTGGTCAAGGGATGATTGAGAAAGTGATTCTCCATGAAGTACTTAGGTGAATCAGCATATATTCTGGGGATCAGGATCATGTGTGATAAATCAAAGATGATTCTTGAACTAAGTAAAGGTATATACATTGACTATATAATGAAGAGGTTTAGTGTAGAATAATCAATGATGGGCTTGGTTCTAATATCTCATGGTATTCATCTTTCCAAGAAGACGTGTCCTAGGATACATCAAGAAAGAGAGTTAATGATAAAGAAACCACACAATTACATGGTAGGATCTATCATTGATGTCATGTTATGTATGATTCTTGATGTTTCGTATGATTTGAGCATAGAAGGAAGATATCAACATGATCTAGGTGGACAACATCTGACTACTGTTAAATTTATCTTTTTGTATCTAATAAAAACTAAGGATATGTTTTTGGTTTATAGGATAGATGAAGAGCTAGTACTCAGGGGTTATATATATTCTAGAATTTAGATAGATTATAATGATCTAAAGTCATAGTCAGGATATGTATTTTTATCAATAGATGAGTTCTCCATTGGAAGAGTTCAAATTATCCAGTTGTTACTGATTCTATAGAGGGGTACGAGTATATTGTGACTTATTATGTAGCTAAGGAATCTGTTTCATTTCTCAAATTTTTCCAAGAGATTTATTTAATTACTAGTAGTTAATACTCAGTCACTATTTACTATGATAACACTAAAGTGGTGGATATTTCCAAAGAGCCAAGGTCACATCAAATAAAAAATAATATAGTAAAAAAATTTCATCTCTTGATGGATTTTTCTCAATGAGGTGAAGTTGTAGTGAAAAGAGTATCTATAAACAAAAACTTGGTGGACACCTTTATGAAGTCTCTATACCAACAGAGGCTTAAGTATCATGTGAGAGCTAGTGGATTAAAGGATGTTAATAGTTGGATCTAGTTAAAGTGGGATTCTATTGGAGTTGGTACCCTAAAACTAACTTATAAGTACTTGATTATTACATCTATTCATTGTCTTGAATATAAATATGGTTTCTTATCACATCCTGATTAATCCTCTGCATGATAAAGTATGTGATAATGTCCTAAGAACATATGTCACACTAAAAGATAATTTTAGTTCTCTGCTATGATGTGAACATAGAGGTTCCATGATAATATTCTTGAATATATTTTCTATAGTAACATGATAATATTTTATGGGACAAAAATGATACAGGATGTAAGGAGTGGAGAATCATTGGATTTTGAGGCACCCTATCATTATGTCTGCCCTTAGTAATTTCCAGATCATGAGATTATAATAATAAGACCCACCAGTAGGAAATCCACATTTTATGTGTCATTAAATGTTCTTATCTATGGGTATGTGTATTGATCCTTTGATTTTAAGAATATTATTAATGAATACCATATGTCATGTGCTTTAAAGTATTTATGTAAACCATAATGACATATGCTCATGATGAAGTGGGATATATTGGGTGTGTCAGGAGTGATATTGCATTAATGGACAATGCTATAAAGGATTTATCATTTAGGTCTATTAAAAAAAGTTCATATATCAAGACATTTATTAGGAATGGAACTGCCTGGATAAATCCATGGCCATGGTGTTCTATGGAAAATTTCATTTCCAGAATTTCAAAGAAAGTGACATCAAACACATAGTTTGATAAAACTAGTATGAAACCTAATTCATTAGAGATATCATGATAAAGGGATTATAATACACAACACGTGTTCATAGGAGGTTTTATATCATTGCGACATTAACTTATTTCTCTATTGGTGCCTTAGCATGTTGTTATATACTAGCATTGGACTTTAGTCGTCTCCACTTATTGATAATGAGATAGACTCTTAGAGGGTCACACACTAAGTATATCCAGAATCTAAATTAAATTAAATGTTTAATTTAACGAGTCAGAATAAATATTACTCATGCCTTGTGGTTTAATAATTATCTAGGTTTGGTTGATCGCCATGATTTAATCACAAGTAATTATAAAGAATAAGTTATTTAAATAATAATAATAAATATTTTTATGGTTTTTTGAATACAATATTTATTATATTTATCGATGAATAATGCGGTGATATTTATTTTTTAAATAAATAGTTACTATTCAAGGTTTGATGAATGCCTAGGAGGATTAGAGGATCAAGGTTAATGGTCTATTTAGAAATTATGTAAAAGATATTTATTTATATATTCTTAAGTGATGCACATGTCAAGTGATTATTATTAATATTATTATTATTATTATTATTATTATTATTATACATGGGGTCAACTAGGAATTTTAGAATTGGAAAGGGTCCAATATGAAAATTTCTAACCATAAACCTTCCATAATAAATATCTAGTTAGATAAATTTTTGTAAACAGAATTATTGTGCACAAAAAATAGAGAGAAGACTTATCAAGACCTAGATAGAGTTTTAAATATATATAGGGTGATATCACCCCCTATCTTCTCTCAATCCATTAATATAACACCAATAATTCTTCATCCTTGAAGATAATTCTATTTTGATCAACCATGAACGATGCAAGAGATCTAGAGTGACCTTTCTAGCACCCAAAAATTATACAATGATGTTTAGAGATTGTAGTTATTGTGTGAGTCACCTATAGATGGATTCTTCACTTGGATCCTATAATGAAATGATTTTACAATGAGATCTAGTTAACTAGATCATCAATGAAGAAAGGATTAAAAGTTCAGGTAATTCTAGTTCTACTTATAAATTAATTATAATCTGCTTGTGAAGATCCTCCTTTTCTAGTTCCAATATTTAATCAAGTTAAGTATTCTATGAATTATATCGTTCATGAAGTAATTGATTATGTATAGATTGGATAATTCATAAATTATTACTAAAATTGAAGTTATAAATGCCAAATAATCACTTCCACTACACCTGGAACTTATAGACTAAATCCACAACCTCAAAGTAAAACTTCCCATCATACCTCATCTCACCAAAAAAACCTCAATAATGACCTCTAATCACCATGAGGTCCTCACTATCATGTACTACATGAAAAAAAACTCATAATGGGATAATCAAAAGTAAAATGTTATGTCTAGGGTGATGAAATAAGTGAGACACCTTCAACGGGAAAGAATATGGTGTGTACTTTGCATACACAATGTGTACCCCCAAAAATCCTCTCTAACCATATTCCTCAGCATGTCCCAACATGTACCTCCCAAGTACGTAGTGCATACCAACACTACACAACATGTCACTCACATTGGAATCTTGGAAATGTGGATCACACAAAATCTATCCATATAATTTACATGAGATCTGGCTGTGTACCATACATGGGGTCCAACCCTATACTTTACTCACCATGCCTCCCCACATAGGGTTTCTAGCTGAGTACTGAGCCACACCTTGAGTCATATTACGTAGTATTTCCTCATGGAATTCATGTTGTGTAGTATTATATTATACCTTTTTCCCAAATGAAGAACACATGACATGTTTTCTTGAAAACCATACATCATGTACCTAGTTTCTCAAATGGAAATCCCCTGTGATCTACTAGAAACCCCCTTTTCAACCCACATTACCCCATAATGGACTTCAAGGGTCTCATAGAAGTTAATATGGCAATTTAAAAACATAAAAAAACTGATTTATAAGTATCAAGGTGAAAAACTAAAAATAACGGCCTACCTCACAGTGAAATCGATGAAGCTTTAAGCATGGATCCATGCTCCACAACCACAACATCCCGATATGGTCCTGATCGAGCTCCTCAGATGAAGCCAACATCTCCCTCTCCTTCCTTCCCAATTTTTATGGTCATTATATGTGGGAGAACCCTCCCCCTAGTGTATGTGAGAATAAGAGGGGGGTATAAAAACAAAATGAAAATAAAAATAAAAAGTAAAACTCTATTAAAATGGTCCAAACCTAGTCCCATAACTAGCACCAAGTTCATACCCACCTAAGAAAATAAATCCATTTTAGACTCAACCATGAAGTCTATATTAAATTAGAGAATCCTTTAAAAATATATAATCATTTACATATGTGAAAATAATTAAAATTTATTAGTTAAATACTAAATATTCCATGAAAACATGATTAGTCCGTAATTATACCAAACTCTAACCCTTGATTAAACAACCCATTTTGATACTAACAAAGCATTCGTACAATTATTTCAAGACCATTTGATAAGGGAATTCACAATTTTCCCCTCATAACCATTGAGTAAAAAATGTTCAAATTTCCACTAATTTTCACAATATGTAATGATGTGGGTCATTATAATCTACCCACTATAACACTTATCACTCTCAAGAATCCTTTATGGCCATCAAGCCATCATGCTCTCACCTAGAGCACTAGTGCATCTCTAATTCGACCTTCCCTTATATCACATTATTTTCATTTGAGTACACTATTAAAACACAAACTCCACCATGCCTCTAAATTTCAAACCTTGAATCTCGTACTTTCTAAGAAACCAAATATATCTAGAGTTTACCCATGCACCAACATCCAATGCCACCTCAACATTTCATAAATCAGTCTCACTACACCCATGACCCTTATAACATGAGGGGTATTCATCCACAACTGATAATATTCACCCCACTATAAGAGGATTCTTATCATCACCCCGCAAAATTTTTTTCTATAGACCATGATCCATCCACTACCTAATATAATTAATGGATGTGGTCGAATCTCTCATGACCAACAAATAACTCAAATCACTAGTATTTAAATCCTCCATGTTAAAAAATCCACTTATAATGGGGATCACATCCTCTAATATCCAATGGTGTGATCCCAACCATATGTCTTCCCTTACACCACTCCTCGACTGTCGAGCTCAATAGGTCCACCATGGCTACACCACTTAGGTTACCCCAAGATATGAAAAATTATCAATAGAACCCCATTCAAATGATCCACAAAAAAACCAAACTACACACAACCATAAGACACATACCCTCAAGCACAATGTTTTTTTCTTGAAAATCCATGCTAGAAACCACTTTCATCTTAAAGGAATAGTGATTATACAGAAATATCTCACAAGTTCTCATGAAAAAACCTACTCATCTCACCTAAACCCAATGATTACACTCTCTCACATAATTAGATTACATAACTAGACTCAATATCACATAATACACATACCATAAAACCTATTCTAACATTCCTAAACCACTGACCATGCTCCTCTTGCATTTTAGATCCATTTAGATGTAGAAAACATGGTGCTCCTATTTAGAAATGAAGTGTCTCACTCAGGCCAAGGATAACCACATGACACCCACCACCAATGTAGTGTTCTAAAATAATGAGTGTATAATGATACTCTCACCACACCACCAAAAATTCATTTAGAACCATAAGGGATGAGAATCTAACCAAACCTACCCTCTCAACCCAACCTCAATACCAAGAGCACTCACAATGATCTACCTCTCATGTTTAAGGAATATACATTCTTATAAACAAACCCAATTAGGGTATCTATAACTACAAGGTTACTCATGCCTGATCTAATCACCTATCAGGTATATTAGCCCTCATCGAGTCATCATCAAAGCATATAATTCCCACATAAACCTACTAGGGTATCCATAAATCCCTCGATGAAGATAATTTTTTTTCAATAACCAGAGAAAATATTACCCTAGGATCTACAAGACATTTTATCAGAACAAAATAACTACAATTCAGTTGAGTATAATTCCACCAAGAAGATATATAGGGAAAACCATACAGGTTGTTGTTGGAACTTTAAAAAACTGAACCTACATCATTAGTGAAATCACACAAAAACAGACACATGTCATGTGAATCTTACATACCTATCTTGATGGTGTACACATACCTCTTACCATTGGGAAAAGATCCAAAAACCATAATAATAATCTGAAATACACATCATATTTGAATCAATATTCAAAGCATAACTATGAAAATATAGAACAATAATCTGATCAACCTAGTAATAATGAATTCCTACAAAAAAGTTGTTCAAAATGCACCAATATGAGGTCCATCATAATCTACAACTTATTCCTAGACATCCTATCCACCATCTCTAAAATAATAAGGCAAGAAAAAAAATTCTCTAACACTATTTTGTAATGAACTAAATAGGGTTGACCTAACACATCACCTTACCTGGGTTGCCACAAGGCCTCATGCGCACGAACCCACAAGCCAGAAGATTCTAACCAGTGGTGAGGGTCAAAGGTGAAACCATGGGGAGACTATACCCGCATATCATAGTAAGAAAAAATGGAAATAAACAAACACATACACATCCATAAACATTAGTGTTTGAAAATTAAAGTAGGAAAATGGTATAATAAATGAAATATAGTATATAGAATCATGATCATGCTAGTAAACATCATATTATTTCTCACTATTATGACCACATATATAGAATAAATAAAATAAATAAGATACACAAGAGGCCCTATTTCTATCGTTGATCCATACCTCAAACCCAGTATCCAATATTTTTTGATCTGTTTCAGCTCAATCCTCAGACTCCACCTATGTGGCCCCACTTGATCATGCAATACCAGGACTCTTCCTTATACACTATTCATCTTTTGATCAACCTAAAAGCACATATAAGGGGTTTCGTGTGCATAAAAGTTCATATGCAGAGGTGAGAAAATAATTCTCCATAGGTCACCTGTAGTGGTGGTGTCTAATATCTATTTTGAAAACATGTGCTTACACACATGATATGCCCAACCTAGTAAAATAATAACTAGAATATAAATAAATAAATAAACAACTAAATGAATAAATAAATAAACCAAACACCTCTAAACCTCCAGTTAAAACATGCCAACTGAGATCAATAAAAATATACTTCGACTAAAGATAAAAGTCTCTAAACACATGGATCACAATGCCACATAGCATCAATTACATCCGCTGAACCTTAAAGAAGTTTCTAGATGTTCAATAGAACAATTATAAATTTTAGGACCAAATACATCTATATTAGTGTTCAAAACAAAAACACACACCACTATTAGATTCTTGGACCCTGATATCCCAATTTTTATTAGCGATAGAAACTGTAGACCAATAATAGAGAACCGGTGAACATCCTGGTATTAATATAGAACTATTTAGGATATGTAATCCATCCTAGGAGTGATATAACTACTAAAATCCATAATCCACCATCCGGAAGTTCTTAACTACTTCAAGACACAAACTCCTAGCCAAAGCATAATAATGAACATAGGGGTGCATTCATCTAGATCATATGTTATCACTATATGATACTCTTAGTATCAAATAATAGAGGTTAGAACCTAAATAACCTTAGGTATAATTCCTAAACCCATAATAATTATAATATATCTCCTCTAACCTCCAATACCTGAATGAAATAGATTCTTACATCCATGGAATAACCCCTAAAAACATGGGTCTTCCAAAAATCTAAAACCATATAATTTATTTTGAATGTTCAAAGCTATACCACACCAGTCTCAACATAATACAGGGAACCCATTATGGTCCCCTAGGCATCACAATAAACAATAAAACCTATAGTTATAATCCACAACATCTCAAACCTTAGTAAAAAAACCCATCACAAACATCCTCAAATGGTCTTTTCAACACACAACCCATCCTTGATCATCATATAATATATAAGGGAATACTCTAGGGTCCCTTAGACCCATATCAACCTCTACTCAATGAAACCTAGCTATCCCCAACACCACAATGTATCACCCAATCCCAATGGTTTAAACCAATCGAAACCTCAAGCAACTAGTCTATAATCCCATCCAAGTCACTACATGGTCCCATATTCAAGGAACCATTTGAATAATACCATAATAATACCCTCGGAATCCCCAAGACATGTCATTCATCAATATCAAAACCCCCACAAATCCCTGAAGAAGACTCTAACTCCAAAATCTCGAAGGAAATATTCCCATCATACCTCACCTCACCCAAAACACCTTAACAATAACATTTGATCACCAAGAGTCCTCACCATCGTTTCTTAAGTGAAAAAACACTCAAAATAGATTAATAAAATGTATAATTCTAGATACAAGGTTAGAAAATAAGATAAAAATCATCAAGGGGAATGTACAAAACATGTACCCTCATTAATCCTCTCTGCCCATGTACCTCAACCAATCTCAATGTATACTTCCAAAGTACATGGTATGTACCAACCCTTCATGGTGGTTCACTCACACAAGGTGTTTTTCCATGTGTATCACATGAGATATGGACATATACTCTACAAATAAATTTATTATGTATTGTACATGGGGTCTAGCTGTGTACTTTACAAGCCATGAAACCCCACATAGGGTGTATAGTCAAGTACTCGACCATACATTGAGTAATCCTACATAGAATGCTCTCATGGAATACACATAATGTAGTCTCGTATTCTACCTTTCTCCAAAATAAAGAAAAAATAATATTTTTTCTTAAAAAATACACACTATTTAGTTGGGTTTCCCAAATGGAAATCCCCTATGATCTACCTAAAACCCCTATTTCTCCTCAAATCACCCCACAATGGCCCTCATGGGGATCCCAATAGATCATATAAAACTTTTAAAAACATAAAACAATAATATATGGTGAATAGGGTAAAAAAGTAAAATAAATGTCTACCATGTGGTGAATTCATCAAATATTTAATCATGGATTTACACTGCACATCCACCGTGTCCTGATCTGGTCCTGGTCAAGCTTCTCAGATGAAGCTGGCACCTCCCTCTCCTTACTTCCCTCTCAGTAAGGATATCATGTGAGAAAGAAACCTACCCCAAACATACATGATAAGGATAAGAGGGTAGAAGTAAAAAATAAAAAGAATAAAAATAAAATGAAAAGAAAGATAAAAAATAAAATAAAAATAAAACCATGTTAAAAAGGCCCGACCCCAGTCCCAAAATTTGGATGAAGTTTATACATCACCTTGAAAAAAAAATATCATTAAAGACTCAAGCAAGAAGTTATAATTTCATCACAATAATATGTTCAAGTGATATAATTTTCTTCACACATTAAAACTATTAGTACTTATTAATCAAATATTAAATATTCTATGAAAATACAACCTTCTTGGAATTAAAAAAAACGTTAGAACTAGAGGGAAGCACCCCATTGTGAGAATAAAAGAGTGGTTATAAAATTATCATGTGATCATATACTAGTTGAAATTACCATTTCCCTTTTATAATAATAAAATAACACAATTTCAATTTTATCTTTATTTTTACAACATGTAACGACATGGGTCGTTACATGCACTAAACTATAATAATGTTAAAGGTGGATAAAAATCAATAAAGGCCTTAAAATCTATATCAATACCCAATAAATTAAACAAAATCATTATAAATGGTACCCTAAAAACTCCCTATTTATTTATAATAAACATATAGTGCAGGGATTGGCTAAAGTCAAAGAAAAGATTCACTTGTTACCTCATGATCATGGAATGGAGCATGAAAAGTTTAAGAGTGTAACCCCAATCTCACTATCAAGTCATGGGTTTGAGAATATGATGAGTACTACGTGGAGGATATGTGGGTTGGGTTAAGGATCTTAGATGATTTTGTGATATAGGGGTTTTATACAGGCTCAAGATGAGAAATTTGAGCCTATAAGTCATGGGAAATGGTAAGATCCCAAAATAGTGTAAAGTGAATATATTTCTTAGTGTCAATATACTTTCTCAGAATAAATACTGGTAGGACCCCAAAATAGGGAAGGGGTATATTATATCATTGTTTGAGTAGGTGAAATGTTAGATCATCCTCTCACTCCATAATGGATTGGTGTTCATTATATATATATATTATTACAATGAATGGTTGATGAAAAGTAAAGAAATAACTCCTTATAAGTGGGTCATGTGACCAAAAGTGCATCATTCATGTGGGCCATATCAATTAAGTTTTGGTGTTTATCCTTGAAATCAAGTTATTTTATACTTTATAACTCAATGAATTAGTGAGGAGAAAGCTTCTAAGTGGATAAGATGTGATATCTGTTATTTTCATATTTATTAGATAAGTAAAGATATGGATGATATAGGGAATGTATATTGGGATACTACATGATGAAACATAATAAAATGTTACAAAATATTTTATTCCAATGATTTATAACAGAATTATGACACCATAATACATAATACAACAATTTCTTTATCAAACCATTTGATGTTTTAATGGAAAATTTGGGGAGTTTGAAAATAAACTATGCAAAGATTGTGTGAGAGTGTGTGTGTAACAACACATAATCCAATAGCCTAGATTTAGTGGCTTACTTTATTAAATTATCATAAGACATAATAAATCACATCCAAAAGGACCGAATAGTTTAGTAGTCTTTGTAAACTATATACATATTTTAAATTCAAATGAAATTTTAAAAATAAATCTAAAAAGTATTTTCTTTCAAAAAAACATTCTTCTTCTTAGCGTAACCCTAAATATCAATTATAATAAACTTCTTGGAAACATAGGAAAAAATAAAACATTAGAATGGGGTGAGCTGAAATGCTCAGTATGGGTTAAGAACAATGAAATATATCATGAATCAATGAGAATAATCAACATCTCAAGGTATATAACTAAATACATATTCCATTTAATCAATAAACTGATAATGTAATGCATCCATAGATTTTTTCATAGTGAAAATATCATGGATAATAATAACTAAATACTGAATGAAGCAATGATTAATTATTGGATGTCATGTATCTGGAACATGAACCACTATTTTCAAGACCTTTCATGGGATGGTTTAATAATTATGGGTAAAACCCATTTAATTCTAGTTTAATATATTTCTCTCATGAGACTATTGACGCATCGAGGGTATTTTCTATATACGGTCCCCACCCATTATTTCATGTCCAAAAAATTAATTATATATCAAATAATAAATTGAACTTATAAATCAATATGCATTATAAAAAAATATCTGTATTAAGTAAAAGATATATATTTAATATTATTTACTCAGTTAATCAAATCACTTTAAAATTAAACACCACATATGAAATGGTATATGTCATAAGTAATAACCACATCCATGATACAAGAAATATGGATATTCAAGATAAATAAAATTTTCAATGAAGAATGATCATGAATAAAACAAAGGGGAATTATATACACTAAAGAAAATAAATTATGTGTATAATATTAAAATATGCCTCAATGAAGTGAAATTTAGATGAAGTCCCTTAAAAAGATCATATCATTAATCAAATGAATCAATTATGAGTATTCACTATAAATCCACATAAAATAAGAGGAAATACAACATGAGATAATAAAAATTCATTTCAAACATAACTTTAGAATGAAATAATCAATGAAAAATAAGTTTAACATAATGATTGAATATTGAGTTAATAAATCCCTTACCACTTGTAATTAGCTGAATCGTATGCCCTATAAAAGTAATAATTATCAAATGAAACATTGAATAACATAAATATAATTAGATTCATGATATTATATATCACAAGGAATTATACACACCAAAAAAAAGAAATATGTGAATATATTTATATTAATCTAATCTATTTATAGTAATAAAAGAATTGTTAAAGGTTATCTTCATCAACAATTTTTGTTGACGGTGATAAAAAGAACCCGATATAAAAAACCTAACATATATTTTTAAACATCATATTTTTATATATGAATATATTTATATTAATCTAATCTATTTAATTAAATATGATTTTTATAATACTAAATATGTATTTACATTTAATATAAAATATATTTACTTAAATTTGTTTTTTAAAATAATTCATAATTAATAATAATTAAAAAATTTATAATTAGTACTGATTAATACATATTCAATAATTGTTTGATAATATAAAAAATTAATCAATTAATTAATATCCTAAGAGAAGTTGAAAATACCACTTCACTTCACATGATCATAACTTTTGATTTGAGCATCTATTTGAGTTTCACAAACTATCAAATTGAAGATTATGGAGTGATATACAACATTTTCCCCCAAGGGTACCCAATGGTCTATTTTTTTCTAGTAAAAAGTGTATATAAATCTATTTAAATATATGTAAATGTATATAAAATTTATATATAAATATATATGTAAATATGAATATTTTCACACACACAAATATATCAATAAAAATATATGTATTTAAGTATATATATTCCAATATATATATATATATATAAATAAGTATATATTAAAAAATATATAAATATATATAAATATATATAAATATGTATAAATATATATAAATATATAAATATATCATTATATAACAATTAAAATCATGTGGGTTAGTGGTAAGGTTTCTTTTTTGGAATGTGTAGAGAGGTGTTTGAATCCCACCAACTTTTAATTAATTCAAAATTTCACATGTGAGGTGTCACACAAGTTCATGTTTGTGTGTGTGTGTGGGGTGGGGGTTTCATGAGTGTGGGTGACATGTGTGTTTGTTTCATTTAGTTGATATGGTGGTACAATATTTTTTATCCAATAATGTTTTAATAATATTTTTAAAGAATTTATTAGTGCTAAAAAATTAGTGCTGATAAAAGCACCTTTTATTAGTGCTAAAACTAGCACTCACAAAAGTTTTTATCACCACTATTTTTTATTAGTGATAAAAGACTTATCCCTTTTATTAGAACCCATTTTATAAGCACTAAAAAAGTGAGGATAAAGGGTATTTTGGAGCATTGATAAAAGGGGGTTTTATAATTGTGGACCCATAATGTTTGAAGTCAGCAACCAAGTTGTAGGTTATAAACCGAAGGTAAACAAGCATGACTAACATGTCAAAAGACCCAATAAACCTATATTAAACATCATAAAACTACCCAGACCTCATAAATTCCATGCTATATATATCTTAGTAATATAGTAGGGGATTTTCACCTTGTCAAAAAATTATTGATGGTCGAGGGAGTACCAACCCCTATGGAGGACCCTCACCTCATTGAGAGGAAGTGTTGATAATGGGAGTACCAAATCAAATGGTCGAGGGGACCACACTACATATCATGGAGGATTACTAACTTCCATAGGTGGAGTACCCATGATAAGTTATGTAGGGGAGTACCGAATTTGATTGTAGTATGGGGAACCCACTCCTTATTGAGATAAAGGGAGTACCAATCCCATACTAAAATTACTTGATATGGAGGACCTGTATCCCAATCCAGTAGGGGAGTGACTCCACAATTCATGTAGGGGACCTCAACCAATTATCATAATATCATTAGGGGAGTACCGACCATGTGCCTGCTCTGAACATATCTCCCAAACCCTACCTTCATCCCTATAAAGAAAAGATCCTCAAACTACTCAATGCACCTTTATAATGGTCTCTGGTGATAAAGAACACCACACCATCATGTTATACATGGAAAACACTTATAATGGTTGTATGATTTTGACATAAATATAGAAGAAATAGAAAAAACTAAAGTTCGCATAATACACGATATGTACTCTTCCAAAAAAGGCGTGTAAGCCACAGATAATGTCCAAAAATGTACTTCTTCCATTCTGCTAAGTGAAGTCAACCTACCTGGAATGTACCGATAGGGTACATGATGTGCGGGAATCAAAATTCATTTGATCATGTACCACCCATAACCCGAATTGTGTGGTACCGAACTGTATGACATATGATGATGTCTATATGTCATGTGGATCATAAGGGATGCCTTGGGCATGCACTGTAGTCTATGTCGTGTCGTGTAATTCAAAAATGGTGTGTACTTCCAACTACATGCCATGTATTCCAAATGATGTGGTTTTGTGTATACCCTATCACACCTTGGGTCATTTAATTAGATATACACTATGTGTGGTTCGATAATACACCATGTGTGATGTTTAACACCCTAAAAAATCAATTTCTGCAAATATGAAGTCTAGATAAAGAGTGTGATAGAAAGTCACATGTCATATTATATTTGTCATGGTTCAGGAAACCTTAGTCACCAATCAACACAAAACATGATGTGTGTTTTTTGATCACACATTGTGTGATCAGAAATTAAAAATGTAGAATAGATTGCTGTCTATGATTTTCACCACCACCATCGCCGAAAATACCACTGCTGGTTGTGTCTCCTATGTTGGCCATAACCGAAACCACTAGGGGGTCACCACCTCACCTCATTAGAATAACTTTGTCCCCATTTTACCACCATCATCTTGCATCGATCATCCTATTATATTTCTACCTCTTAAATCAACATTTTCTATTGTCATCCAAGTCAATCTTCACCAGACCAACCCAACATCACATCGATGACATCTTCCTCGCTACTGCCTTGTTTTATAACATTCTAGACTAGTGTAAGTGTGAATTTCTTGGATTATTTCCAAAAAATTGATTTAGTTTTTTTTATATTAAATATAAAATTTTATTCTATAAATATTTTTAAATTATCTTGATGTTTTTAATTAAGTTTCATGTTAGGGGATGGTATTTGGGGTGAACCTTGGATAAACCATGTATTTTGGGACCCGGTAGAGGTTTTTAGAGTGTAGAGTTTTTTAGGCATTGATTCTTCAAATTTGGATGGATTAAGGGATTTTTATGCTATTTTAATTATATAGTTCTCTTAGGGAAGTTTTACAAGTTTTGGAAATCAAATGGAGGACTTTTGAGCGATTTTGGGTATTTTTTGAGTTATTTTTCAAAAAGTATACTAATTCCACAGTCTTACTATAGAGACCCGAAGCTTGACGTACATTGACATTACATTACATTTGAGGAATACTTAGTACATAACAAAAACACACACACAAGGATCGTAATAGTTTAGTGTCTTTGGAAACTAGGAATATAATCTTCTAATCCTGGTAAAAGATCTTCAGCATCTCCCATAAAGATCTTTTTTTTATACCTAAAACCTTTCTTTATATCCTGGGGAAAAGAAAACATAAAAGGGTGAGCTCAAATGCTCAGTAAGGGTAAACAAAAGAAATATCAATCACATCATATATATAAGCACATAACTTTTGGAAATCTTAACCTGTAAAAGAGATCATAATTTCATAACCTAGGATAACTCATGGATGTGAAATGTAATCACAATAATAATAACTTAAAACATGAAACTTTGTGGCATAAACACATAATCATAAAGAATCATTTCTTGTTAGTCAAGACTCATTTCCAAGACTATATTAGTGGACAAAGTCCCTTTCTGAACCGAGTCACCCTCGTTTCAGTCCTGTTTCACTGAACCGGTATAACCTACCATTCCAGCCATGTCTATATCATGAGATATAAAATCTTTACCCAATGAATTGGAGGGAGATATAGGTACCACCCATCTTATAATGATACCATTCTTATGTGTTCCACAAAATCATAAATCATACATCATTGCATAACCCATGAAATAAAAATAGGATTCATAAACAACATGACATCATAAAACAATTCATATAAGATAAAGGAATTCATAAAAATAATTCAACATAATCAAATCAATGTATTAATAGGGATAAAAACAGAACCCTTTATTATCTTAGATGTAAAATAATTTTGATAAAACACTTGAACTCTATTCTTGAGGAAAATATCCTTTCTACTTCAAAAACACTTTCCTTTCTTTAACATGTTATAAAATTTTAAACTAAAATAAGTTGATTAAAAATAAAATTGAAAACATGTAAGGGAAGCTTCTTGGAAATAATGTTTTAAAAATCCATTCATGTCGTATAAGTTAAAAGAAAACATTCTTCTCGTACTTTTGTCGGAAAAGTCAAAAAGTACATCGTATGAAAAACGACAAAAGATTCCTTTCATATTCGTTACTAAAAACTCACCGAAGGGTAAAATTGGATTTAAACTATTTTAATTGGATGGAAACAATATTAAATATTGAGGAAACATGGATGTGGATGATAAAATACACCCCAGTAAATACTAAAGTATAAATAATCTCAGATAAAAATGAGATTGTGATATTTCCCTTACCTTAGGTCCGATTTGCTTAGTAAGTGTCCGAACCTCCTGTATAATGATTTAAATAATGTCATTGTCTTATTATAGAATCATATTAATTGTTATTATATCATATATGGTTCACTTATGACTTTATATTACCTGTTCTTTTGTAAATTCATGTTAAAGTAGCGTTTTGGGTAAAATCGTCTCATTTGTCGTTCGTGTTTTAACTTGTAATTATTCATATGATTACTTAGATCATTATTAATTAATTATAGAATATAAAACATGATTTATATATAATATATATTCATAATATTCATATATATAATGGATCGATAAATGGAAAGAAATACACCGTTCATGGAGACGGTAGGCCGTACGTATGCATGAACGCTGTTTTCGTTTCCTTATTGAATTGAGTGGAATTAAGTAGATGACATACATATATATACACATAAATCCAGTAGCTTTATAATTTCATATATTTCATTATTATTGCTTATATATACTTTATAATCATTCTTAAATGGTTAACATGGAGAATGAATCTCATCGCGTCGTGGAGACGGTAGTCCGTACGTACGCACGAGTGATGATATCATTTCCATAATTATTGAATTGAATTGGAGTGGATGATACAATATATCAGAATCAGTATGATGTTATAATAACTATGTATAGTTATTCTTTACACCATTATACCCATCCATGTAAGGTGTTGGTGGAAAAACAGATTACACCACGGCATGGAGACGGTATTCCGTACGTACGCACGCGCGGTGATTTTGTTTTCCGTAGGATGGATAGAAGGTGAAATGGGGTTGTTTCATATTTATAATAAAAAATCAGTATATTAGTGATACTTATGTTATTACTTTATAATGAAACAACTGAATAAGAATATGTTGAAGAAGAAAGAAGCTTGAAAGAATCGGGAGAAGAAATTACCTCTTCTTCGATACGCCTCTTTGAAACCTCCTCTTAGGGCACTAAGATTGGTCTTTAAAGAAGACCAGAACCTCTAGTATGTTTATAGTGAAGTGGAGAAGATAAATTTGCAGGGTTTGGCCGAGCATGAAGGCTCAAATTGGTGTGAGTAGGAGAGGGAGGAGGTGCCCTTTTATAAAGGAGGAGAGGGGCACCTTTGGAATTCTTAAAAATATTAATTTATAATAAATCTAACCCCACTTAAAAACCTCCAAAAATGATTAATATTAGAATATTAGATGATATAGGGTTGTAATCGCATCAACCAATCAAATTTAGACATGTTTTGATCTTATTTTAAACCTTATCATTTTGATTTATCCTTATTTAATCTATTTAAGTTTATTTGTGGTAATAAAATTCTAAATTTTAAATTATAACAAATAATTACTTATTTGTTGTGAATTTTCCATAATTGTTTAATTTATAACATTATAGACCATATAAATTTAAATTTATAATTTTTAAATATTTTTGTGATTTTTAAACAATTTTATAATATGTTATTTTTATAAAATAACAATAGTGTCAATTTTGAAACTATTCATTTATTTGAATTTAAATAAAATATATACAGAAGATATTTTCGAACTAAAAGCTTTAATATATTAATAAAAGGTCATATGTTTCTATAAAATTAGTTTATAACATTAAATAGTTCATATAATATTTATTTTATTATTTTTAAAACCATTTATTTGGTTTATCTCTTAATAAAATAATTACTACATCATTTTTGTATATTTATTTAATATACTTATTTGTTTCATAAAAATTTAAAATAAAATCCTATGATGAAGATAAATATATTACCTTTCACAATAATAATTTTAGTCGAATTTATCATCTTAAAATAACAATATTTAAATTGTTATATTTATTAAATTATGAAGGTGACAACTTTGGCATCATTTAAAATAAAATAATATAAGTGTCATAATTGCTTGTATAAGACTCCAAATAGTCAAATATTAGACCATTGGATGATTATAGTTTACATTTACATGACCAATAAGTTTTGGTCAGGGTTTTGTGCATTTTATTGTCACAATTAGTTTAATAAAAACTATATTCTTGATTTTTCACTAGATAAATAATTTCTGCATCACTATTGTGTCACAATTAATGATAACTATTTAATCCCAAAAAATTCTAAATAAATTCTCATGATGTAGATAATTTTTTTAGCTTTCTGGATACTATTCATGTTCGAAGTTTTATGATGTTTATCACTATGTTAAAATTATTATACTTATAAGATTTAAGAAAGTGACAAGTTGTCACTTTCTTTGGTTTTAATAATAATTAAATTATTTTCATGGTAAAAAGTCCATAAAATGAATCTAATACGACCCTTATATGATATGGGTTTACTTTTATCCATCAAATAGAATTTTGGCATGTGTTAGGGTAATTTTATAATATTATATTTACCCTTAATTACCCGATTTACCTTTAACTATGGTAAATAAAATTTACCGTAGTTACTATTCATAATTCCCAAAAATAAAAAGTAGCCTATTAACATAATTTGGACCCACTAATTCTAAATATGGAATCCATTTTTTAAAATTCAATACACATAAGTTGTAGAAATTAAATTAAAATTAATCCCGTTGTCGAATAAAAACGGGTTTTTGTTTAAAACATTGCAAAAGATTGAATTGATTTAACCTACGAATTCAAGGTAAAATCAATGCTAATGACATAAATTATATTAAATGGTAAAAAAATATTCTATTTATACTTTAAAACCATTCAATATTATAATTTAACCACATAAGATATTATGATGAAAAAAGCTGTTTTTAATTAAAATATAGCGTGTTTTTACTATTCATTAAAATATGAAAGTTATCGGAAAAATATCAAAACTTTATCTAATGTAAATTTTGACATCCTGATTCAAAAGAAGAATTTTATTTTGTCAAATTGAACATATAAACATGTCAAAAACTAGATTTAAAGTGGGTGTGCCATCAAAAGGCGGCAAAACTGCATTTTTTGAAAAATACTTATTTTATCTAAAAAATTTATTTTGTTCTTATACCATGTTCTAGAAAATGTGTAAGATGAATAATAATGTTATAAAATTAAAAATTTAGTTAATAATATTCATAACGGCTAGTTCATGACAATATTATAATAATATATCATTGTTTATTAAAACCCGGTATTGCGTACAACACACGCTATTGAGGAAGGTCGCGATTGCGTGTAATGCAAGCCAAGTCAGAGTTGCGTGTTGTAAAAGAATCCTTCATTGTTTCGTATAACAGAATTCAACCATATTTCATTTATACATTTAATATATATATATATATATATTCAATGTTGCGTAGAATAACTATTATCAAAATTGTGTGTAACACGGTCCAAGAATAGTGTTGCGTATACTGCAAACTAATACGGTGTTGCGTATAGCGCAAGGTAATGTTGGTGTATAATACAACACAAGACATTAATGAAAATAATATTTTTCATAAAATCTCGGGGTGTTACATTCTACCCCCCTTAAAATGAATTTCGCCCTCGAAATTCGTCGGGGTTATAAATAGTTTACTATTTGAAAGTTTCTTTGATAGAAACCCACATCGTAAAAAGGAATACCAAAACTTATCTTTAAAAACTAAAGTATAAAATGTAATGGTTACCCAAGTTAACTAATCACTGGGTATCCACATAGGAGAACATTGGTGAAAATATGGACATGGAAGAGGAATCTAACCATCATGTTCTGATGGAGAGTGGTAGAGGACATGGATATGAAAAATCCAACAATCACAAAGCCATAAATTTGTGATGATCTAGGGTACCATCTGATTCATCGGATATAAGATCACTAGGACAACATTTTTGGTTTTCAATATCATTTCCCTAAAGTTGAAAATTTTGAATTAGAAGAAATACTTACTTGATTTTGGTACAATCTCACTGTTGTTCCTACTTTGAACAGTTTTCACTTCATCTCTTAAAGAAATGAAGTGTTAAAAGATCATATGATATAATGATGGGTCAGTCCATCTATTTCAAACAAAAGGTTAGAAAAAGTTATTAAATATACATAAGTCATTCTATTGTGATATTAATCATATATGGTTCCTAAAATGGACTTATACTTCATATATCATACTGCTTAATATAATAAAACTAGTTTCTACTAAACAGGGACTTCCTGTAGGCCAGTGGTAGGCGATAAAGGCCAGTCTCACTTCGGTTGTGGGTTCGATTCCCACAGCCTTGTCCGACGCGATGGGCTGTCGCCCGTCCTGCAGGTTGTCCTTTTTCTAAGGCTATATTACTATAACATCCCATCAATAATATCGAAAAACGTTTTATCCTAACTTATGTCCAACATAATCCATTCTAATCTTTAGGCTTATCTAAAATACTTCGGTCCAAGCTCATAGTATAAAGAAAATTATTACTTGAAATGTCACAGAACAATCACGTGAATGCCATCATTTATCCCCCATATATCATAAGATATATCTTGTTGGTCAAATTACAAACATGTGAATACCTTAATCATGTATTCTCTTGAAGAATGAATACCCATTGAACCTTAGTGAAAACATGAATACTGTCAAAAGTTAACTCTTTCCACATACCAAAATCCAAAAATTCTATATACTCAAACCATGATATAACCTTCTCCTTATATCATTCATGAGCTCATGAATACTATCAAACATTTAATTTTCTCCTTATCCCTTCATTATGCACATATCATCTACATTCAAAAAATATATGAATAACCTTTCATGGATACTAGTAACATTAATCATACACTTTCAAAACTCAAGGAAAGACAACAGTGTAACAATCCATAGATGTCTCTTTATTCCATAGTAGCATGAGATTAATTATACAACATTACGCATGATAAACATGTAATCATTCTACTACATTCTTAAAACATTGACTGAACTTCAAAAATTCTTTCATCTCACATATCATTTGTAGTCTCTTCATCATCATCCACATAAATACTACCTATACGACCATACTGATTCTCTTCATGAGACTTTCCCTTAAGGCATTGGTTTGCATAATGCCCGTACATTCCACATTTAAAACATTTAACCATTGCTGATGTCGTAGTAATACCATTATCCTCATCCCTGGTGTTAACTGAACCTTTTCCTTTGCACTTACAGGCTTTGTGTCCTTCTTTTCCACACCCAAAGCATCTTCCAGTTCCTTTTAAACATTCTCCTTGATGCCTCTTCCCACATGATTTACATAGGATAAATTGAACTTTCTTTCCTCTATGATCATCATGAAACTCCATCTTTCTCTTATTAGCCGAGTCAGGAAACTTACCAAATTTTACTTTATTGATCATATTATGAGATTGCTGATTCGGGATAACAATGATGTTTGGACTTCCAAATCCCATTTCATTTGGTTTCTCATGAAGAATATCATTCCATTGTCCATCATATCCTCCATTATCGTGAATCATCTTGTTTCTAGCCATTTTCTAAAACCCAAAAAAACAGTGTGAGAGGAAAAAATCACAATAAAGGGGGAGTAAATTCAATATCTAACATCTTTGGTTTAATATAATATCGTTACCATAGTTCTTGGACTATATCCTATACGTATACTTATCCTTAGGGACATCCCTAGACATACCTTAGAAATATCTCTAGGGATCTCACTAACGTTTTCGTGTCCTAGTTTCCAAAGGTTGACTAAACCTTTCCTCTGATACCAACTGTAGAGACCCGAAGCTTGACGTACATTGACATTACATTACATTTGCGGAATACTTAGTTCATAACAAAAACACACACACAAGGATCGTAATAGTTTAGTGTCTTTGGAAACTCGGAATATAATCTTCTAATCCTGGTAAAAGATCTTCAACATCTCCCATAAAGATCTTCTTTTTTTTTTATACCTAAAACCTTTCTTTATATCCTGGGGAAAATAAAACATAAAAGGGTGAGCTCAAATGCTCAGTAAGGGTAAACAAAAGAGATATCAATCACATCATATACATAAGCACATAACTTTTGGAAATCTTAACCTGTAGAAGATATCATAATTTCATAACCTAGGATAACTCATGGCTGTGAAATGTAATCACAATAATCATAACTTAAAACATGAAACTTTTTTGCATACACACATAATCATAAAGAATCATTTCTTGTTAGTCAAGACTCATCGCCAAGACTATCTTAGTGGACAAAGTCCCTTTCTGAACCGAGTCACCCTCGTTTCAGTCCTATTTCACTGAACCGGTATAACCTACCATTCCAGCCATGTCTATCTCATGAGATATAAAATCTTTACCCAATGCATTGGAGGGAGATATAGGTCCCACCCATCTTATAATGATACCATTCTTATGTGTGACACAAAATCATAAATCATACATCATTTCATAACCCATGAAATAAAAATGGGATTCATAAACAACATGACATCATAAAACAATTCATATAAGATAAAGGAATTCATAAAAATAATTCAACATAATCAAATCAATGTAATAATAGGGATAAAAACAGAACCCTTTATTATCTTAGATGGAAAATAATTTTGATAAAACACTTGAAATCTATTCTTGAGGAAAATATCCTTTCTACTTCAAAAACACTTTCCTTTCTTTAACATGTTATAAAATTTTAAACTAAAATAAGTTGATTAAAAATAAAATTGAAAACTTGTAAGGGAAGATTCTTGGAAATAATGTTTTAAAAATCCATTCATGTAGTATAAGTTAAAAGAAAACATTCTTCTCGTACTTTTGTCGGAAAAGTCAAAAAGTATCTCGTACGAAAAACTACAAAAGATTCCTTTCATATTCTTTACTGAAAACTCACCAAAGGGTAAAATTGGATTTAAACTATTGTAAGTGGATGGAAACAATATTACATATTGAGGAAACATGGATGTGGATGATAAAATACACCCCAGTAAATACTAAAGTATAAACAATCTCGGATAAAAATGAGATTGTGATATTTCCCTTACCTTAGGTCCGATTTGCTTCGCAAGTGTCCGAACCTCCTGTATAATGATTTAAATAATTTCATTGACTTATTACAGAATCATATTCATTGTTATTATATCATATATGGTTCACTTATGACTTTATATTACCCGTTCTTTTGTAAATTTTTGTTAAAGTAGCGTTTTGGGTAAAATCGTCTCATTTGTCGTTCGTGTTTTAACTTGTAATTATTCATATGATTACTTAGATAATTATTACTTAATTATAGAATATAAAACATTATTTATATATAATATATATTCAGAATATACATATATATAATGGATCGATAAATGGAAAGAAATACACCGTTCATGGAGACGGTAGCCCGTACGTACGCATGAACGCTGTTTTCGTTTCCTTATTGAATTGAGTGGAATTAAGTAGATGACATACATATATATACACATAAACACAATATCTTTATAATGTCATATATTTCATTATTATTGCTTATATATACTTTATAATCATTCTTAAATGGTTAACATGGAGAATGAATCTCATCGCGTCGTGGAGACGGTAGTCCGTACGTACGCACGAGCGATGATATCATTTCCATAATTATTGAATTGAATTGGAGTGGATGATACAATATATCAGAATCAGTATGATGTTATAATAACTATGTATAGTTATTCTCTACACCATTATACCCATCCATGTAAGGTGTTGGTGGAAAAACAGATTACACCACGGCGTGGAGACGATATTCCGTACGTACGCACGCGTGGTGATTTTGTTTTCCGTAGGATGGATAGAAGGTGAAATAGGGTTGTTTCATATTTATAATAACAAATCAGTATATTATTGATACTTATGTTATTACTTTATAATGAAACAACTGAATAAGAATATGTTGAAGAAGAAAGAAGATTGAAAGAATTGGGAGAAGAAATTACCTCTTCTTCGATACGCCTCTTTGAAACCTCCTCTTAGGGCACTAAGATTGGTCTTTAAAGAAGACAAGAACCTCTAGGATGTTTCTAGGAAAGTGGAGAAGATAATATTTTAGGGTTTGGTCGAGCTTGAAGGCTCAAATTGGTGTGAGGAGGAGAGGGAGGAGGTGCCCTTTTATAAAGGAGGAGAGGGGCACCTTTGGAATTCTTAAAAATATTAATTTATAATAAATCTAACCCCACTTAAAAACCTCAAAAAATGACTCATATTATAATATTAGATGAGATAGGGTTGTAATATCATAAACCAATCAAATTTAGACATGTTTGGATCTTATTTTAAACCTTATCATTTTGATTTATCCTTATTTAATCTATTTAAGTTTATTTGTGGTAATAAAATTTTAAATTTTAAATTATAACAAATAATTACTTATTTGTTGTGAATTTTCCATACTTCTTTAATTTATAACATTATAGACCATATAAATTTAAATTTATAATTTTTAAATATTTTTGTGATTTTTAAACAATTTTATAATATGTTATTTTTATAAAATAACAATAGTGTCAATTTTGACACTATTCATTTATTTGAATTTAAATAAAATATATACAGAAGATATTTTCGAACTAAAAGCTTTAATATATTAATAAAAGGTCATATGTTTCTATAAAATTAGTGGATAACATTAAATAGTTCATATAATATTTATTTTATTATTTTTAAAACCATTTATTTGGTTTATCTCTTAATAAAATAATTACTACATCATTTTTGTATATTTATTTAATATACTTATTTGTTGCATAAAAATTTAAAATAAAATCCTATTATGAAGATAAATATATTACCTTTCACAATAATACTTTTACTCGAATTTATCATCTTAAAATAACAATATTTAAATTGTTATATTTATTAAATTATGAAGGTGACAACTTTGGCATCATTTAAAATAAAATAATATAAGTGCCATAATTGCTTGTATAAGACTCCAAATAGTCAAATATTTGACCATTGGATGATTATAGTTTACATTTAAATGACCAATAAGTTTTGGTCAGGGTTTTGTTCCTTTTATGGTCACTATTAGTTTAATAAAAACTATATTCTTGATTTTTCACTAGATAAATAATTTCTGCATCACTATTGTGTCACAATTAATGATAACTATTTAATCCCAAAAAATTCTAAATAAATTCTCATTATGTAGATAATTTTGTTAGATTTCTGGATACTATTCATTTTTGAAGTTTAATGATGTTTATCACTAAGTTAAAATTATTATACTTATAAGATTTAAGAAAGTGACATGTTGTCACTTTCTTTGGTTTTAATAATAATTAAATTTTATTCATGGTCAAAAGTCCATAAAATGAATCTAATACGACCCTTAGTTGATATGGGTTTACGTTTATCCATCAAATAGAATTTTGGCATGTGTTAGGGTAATTTTATAATATTATATTTACCCTTAATTACCCGATTTACCTTTAACTATGGTAAATAAAATTTACCATAGTTACTATTCATAATTCCCAAAAATAAAAATTAGCCTATTAACATAATTTGGACCCACTGATTCTAAATATGGAATCCATTTTTTAAAATTCAATACACAGAAGTTGTAGAAATTAAATTAAAATTAATCCCGTTGTCGAATAAAAACGGGTTTTTGTTTAAAACATTGCAAAAGATGGAATTGATTTAACCTACGAATTCAAGGTAAAATCAATGCTAATGACATACATTATATTAAATGGTAAAAATATATTCTATTTATACTTTAAAGCCATTAAATATTATAATTTAACTACATAAGATATTATGATGAAAAAAGTTGTTTTTAATTAAAATATAGCGTGTTTTTACTATTCATTAAAATATGAAAGTTATCGGAAAAATATCAAAACTTTATCTAATGTAAATTTTTACATCCTGATTCAAAAGAAGAATTTTATTTTGTCAAATTTAACATATAAACATGTCAAAAAACTAGATTTAAAGTGGGTGCGCCATCAAAAGGCGGCAAAACTGCATTTTTTGAAAAATACTTATTTTACCCGAAAAATTTATTTTGTTCTTATACCATGTTCTAGAAAATGTGTAAGATGAATAATAATGTTATAAAATTCAAAATTTAGTTAATAATATTCATAACGGCTAGTTCATGACAATATTATAATAATATATCATTGTTTATTAAAACCCGGTATTGCGTACAACACACGCTATCGAGGAAGGTTGCGATTGCGTGTAATGCAAGCCAAGTCAGGGTTGCATGTTGTGAAAGAATTCTTTGTTGTTTCGTATAACAGAATCCAACAATATTTCATTTATACATTTAATATATATATATATATATATTCAATGTTGCGTAGAATAACTATTATCAAAATTGTGTGTAACACGGTCCAAGAATAGTGTTGCGTATACTGCAAGCTAATACGGTGTTGCGTATAGCGCAAGGTAATGTTGGTGTATAATACAACACAAGACATTAATGAAAATAATATTTTTCATAAAATCTCGGGGTGTTACACTTACGTATGAACAAACACACACCCACATATTATGTATGGGAGAATACCTATAAACATAATAGGTATAGTAATTTTTAAGGGAAGATATTACATATGAATAATTAAACCAAGTTCAAGAAACCACTCTGTGAGAAGATAGTCTTATGTATTGGTACCAAATATATAAGATTCCACTCTATGTGTAAAAATGAATAATTTATAGAAGCACTGTGATATTTAAGACCAAATATGATGACATATAAGATTCATCCTAGAGGGACACTATAATGCTTAAGATTCACTGACTCAGAGAAATTTGATGAAGGGTGGCACATAAGAGAAATAACTTAATATGTAAGTGGAGTTATTTTATATGCAAGATTAAAATATTTCACATATTTTATATTTATATATGGAAGATATATTATGTAATGAGTAATATATTATTCATGTTTTGAATATATTACGTATGGACTCTGCCTTAGGATATATATTACGTACCAGAGTTCTAAATAAAAATATGTGATGTATAGAGTAATATATTATACATGTTAAAGTCCTATGATTCATAGTATATATTTTATATATATTATGTATGGGCCTTATGTGGTGATATTAAATATATTAGAGGGTTCCATAGTTTATCAAATATTTAAAAAATGATAATTTTTTTATAATTTATAAGATATTAAATAAAGGTTCAAAATGTGTATTTAAGGGAAAATAGGGTATTTTATTGACATGTATACAGAGAGATAGACTAGAATAGATCTATCACACCTCTATTTTACCTATAATGAGATATATTTCAATTCTAAATGTATTTAAGTGTCATTTTATCTAGATGATAGGTAAAGGTAAAGGCATCACTTTGTATCCCTTCTTTCTTAGTTTATTATACTATTTCTCAACCCTACACCAGTTATGAATGTTTAATCCCTATTTATATTTTTTTTTATAATATATGATTTTTAACATTTGATATTGTATTAGCGACTGATATTCAATGAGTAACTACTATCAATCATAAGGTAGTTGTCTCCTAAGTTATTTTTATATCACACTTCTTTTTTCATGTGCGTATGATGTGTGGTGACACTGACTTAATATGTGATTGTCCTAAAAATGATTTAAATGGTATCAATTACCATTCCATGGGAGGATAATATTATTTATACCATGGGAAGTATGATAATAAGTGAAAATAAATCCCCCATCCATAAATATTGGTGTGCTTTAAAGTGATGAAATGGTAATATTTGAGAGTCCACCCAAGGGGTCCCCTAAATTAAAGTTTGATTCTTTTGAAAAGAAAAATATGGTGTTAAACTTAGTAAATAGATTTTTAATGTCATGTAAATAAAATATAAAAGGTGAATAGTGTGGTCAAAATTTAATAATTAATTTTAAAGTTATGATTCATTATGTGGTCCCCCCTAGGTGACACTCTCATGATTTTAGGGTAGGATGTTGTTCCCCCTGGGTGATATTATGATGGTTTTGGATTTGAATGTGGTTCCCCCTAGGTGATATTCTCATGGTTATGGGGTTGGAAATGCTTATAATTGGGTGATATTCTCATGGTTCTAGGTAAATACATGGTTCCCCTTAAGGTGATACTCTCATGGTTTTGGAGAATAATGTGGTTCCCCTTAGGAGATACTCTCATGGTTCTAGGGATAGACGTGGTTTCCCTGATGTGATTATGTGACTGGTTCATTGAAACATGAAACTGATAAAATTAGGTTTGATCAATTTGGGGTATCACCTAAAAACCCAAGGAGCGATAGTGATTTTTTTATTATGCTTCCATTTACTTACTATGCACATCATCGTACACTTTATTTCAAACTGCATTATTTAGGGAAACCATTAGTGGTGTCCAACTGAGTTGTACTCACACCCTACTTGGGACTTCATGGGTACCTAAGAAAACTTCATGGTTTCATTATATAATAAGGGAAATGACCCTATGATTGATGGTTGACTTTGATTTCTAGGATGGATCATGGGATATATAATTGATCTTGGAATCAGAACCAATTTTACCATTTCCTTTTTTTGTTTATTTTTGTTTGATGTGTATGATTCACCCATCAAGGATAATGATTGGGTATTTATGACTTGTATGAAATATATAAAATTTATTTTAGTATAACATGATTTGTGTATGCTGTTTATTGGTGTTTATCAGCATGTCTGTTACCTCTTATTTATTTGTATAAATTTTAATATCATTATTTCTATTATTATTGCTTACTCTGATACGAGGGTACAATATCCTCATGGTATCACCATAGATTCTCACTAATATTTAAAAACTTATGGAATAGGGAGAGGTATGCTTGAGGTCACACAAAGGCCGAGGCTGTTTACTATGAAGTGATATGGATGAAGGATTCTAAAAAGTGGTATTAGATAATTATATTTTTTCTCTTTTATTACAGTTTGGTAAAGGTAGATATGAGATAAGATGTTTTCAGAACTTGGTATGGGTATTATGCCTAAGATTAGATGACCTATGTATGTGGGAAGTCTAAGGTACCAGAGATTGGGTTGTTATTCTTATTTTTCATTTTTAAAGTTGAGTTACATCACCTAAAGTAATCGTAGTAAGCTATAATTTATAAATGATATTTTTTTCTTGAAATGAATGTTCATTATAATATTATACAATATTATACACATACAACACATTGAGAAACCAACAAAACATTATTTAATTAATGAAAATAGTTACATTATTCAATGAATAAACCCATTAAAATCCCAATTCTTACATAGGGACAAAATATATAAAATATAAAAACCATAATGGGAAAATATGGATTTCTCCAATTGACTAGAATCATTCCCCTACGAACAAAACTAAATAAAAGAAAAAAAATATTAGTAAACCAATCAAAATTATATAAAATAGAAATATAGAACCTTGAGAGGAATTGAGTATAATAATTAATGAAGGAATATAGTGGTATTAATAGGAGGTAATGTGACCTTTTGAATAGTAATGTGACCATTATAATAGTAACTTTTCCTTTGGGAATAGTAACTAGACCATTGGGAATAATAACCTGACCATTAGAATAGTAATTTTTCCTCAAAATAATAAATTTTAATATAAATAGTATTTATCATGATTAATTTAAGTAAATATACATATTATAATTCTAAAAAATAAATAACATGATTAAAAAAAATCAAATAAAATATAATCACATTTTTAATAAAATGTATTTTAATGTATTTTATAAAAATCATAATTTTTATATTAAAATTTAAAATTACCTATGTTATAAATTTATTAGGATAAAATGAATATCAATTTTGAAATCATCATGTCAAAATTTTCCAAGGGTTATTTTTTAGTAATATTCTGAAATACTTAAATTTTCAAGTGAATAGTAAAAACATAATTTTTCATGTAACCAGTGTATCTTAAATTACATAATTCATGATATAATAATAAAATAATAATTTAAAGAACTTGAGGTTCAGAAAAAAATATATTTAATTTCATAAATGAGTCATTAAAATATAATAAAATTAATTTCCAAACCTAAAAATAATTTCCCGAAACCTAAAGTCAAAAGTGGTCCCTTAAAATAACATTTTTTCCTTTTTTCCACTTTACTTTTTTATAAGATAAGTGAATTATAATTATAAATGGGTTTAAATTATTAAAACCATTTTATTATATTGATATTTTATTTATATTGTAAAAATTCACCATTACAATTTTTAACTTTGATATAATATTTTATTCTAAAAATACCCCTCTCCCTCCTCTTATAAAAACACTCCCCACTCACTTAAGAAATACATATTTATTCTTAAATATCCCCTTTTAAGACCCTTGTAATACCTAGGGATATTATAGAGTAAACCAACTCCAAACATCAAGGGATTTTTAGTGTTGTATAAGAGAAGCTCCACCAAGGAAATAGTAAGTTTCTCTAAACTCTTTTCTTTTTTTATTATTCTATTTATTTTTCCCAATTACTTTAAAAAAATCTTATAAAATTAATTAGGAATTATGTTAAAATTATATTAATTATTTTAAACTACTATAAGTATCAAAATTATGACATATATAAATTTCAAACATTCCTTTCCTACTCTTTCGACAATGTCTCATCAATGGCCTGTTAATTTCCAACGAGAACATTTCTGACCCTTTTATTATCACCAAAACTATATTTGGTTACAATTAATTTTTTATGATATATATTGGAATAAATATATTTTTTAATATTCTATAATTAATTATACTAATGTATAAATGTCCTAAAAAATAGATACATCGAAACAAAATAAGAAAATTTAATGAAAACATGATATCAAAAAATTCACATTTAATATATTGTTATAAATTAGAATAAAATAATTATAATAAAATAATTATAATAGACAAATAGTGGAAAAAATTAACATAATTAACTTCTGTAACTATGTTTTAGTAACCCTATTTTTATTATCCAGGAGGCAGAAAAGCAACAAAATAAAGCGCGATTTAAGGTAAGGGGATTCTCGAACCTAACTCCTTTTCTTTGGGTTATCCCTCTTTCATGACATCTTTAGTAAGGATATTAATCTAATGTCCCTTAAATATCACTTAATTATTATTCATTTTTATTTTAATTGATATATATGTTTCCACCTTGATTTATAATCCAAATACAATGATTCTCAGAAAAGACTTTTATTTTAAAAACCATCTTTCACTCATCTCGGGTTGTTTCTTCTTAAATAAAGAATAATGATATTTATGCCAAATAATTTTTCCCTATTTCATTTGGTAACCCAAATTTTATTCTTAAAATCATACATTACAAAATCGTTATGAAACCCATTACATTCCGTGGATTATTTCATGACTACAATTATGATTCGTTCTATGTGGCATGCATGATTATGTAACTATTATGATGTGACAGGTAGGACCAAAATTATATATCCCTCCAAAAAATTTGGTAATGTGATGTATCTCATTAAATAATGTGTATTATGTGTGAAAATTATCCTAGATTTGTTCATAATTATTTTATGACTATGAACATATGTTATGCACAATCATGTTGCTAGCTTTGTTCACAACTATGTGTGGTATTTGGCCACTATAACACGATGTTTAATTTTTATGCATTTCCACATTCTATGACTTTATCAAATATTTCCATCATTATGTTTCTGATGATTCTATTCTTATGATATGATGATGATGATTATTCTCACCCATGTTATATTGATTCATGTCCATTATTCATCCTCTTACTAGGATTTTAGCTCAACCCTTTCTTTGATGTATATCCTTAGGTGACTATATGTACAAAGGATAACGTGAGATTCTATAAGGATAAAGAATAAGGCTTTAAATAAATGTTTATTATTATTATGTAATAGTGATGTATGATCCTAATTTTTTCAAGATATAAAACCTTTATATCCTTTAATGAATAAGTATTATGTTGTTTATATTTAAAATGATGTAATAGTCATGTAAGAAAAATCAGGGTCACTGTAGTTGGTATTAGAGGTACAGTTTAGTTAATTTGGGAATTATTATTGGAAAATGTTAGCGATAACCCTTAGGATAAGTCTAAGTATATGTAAACATCCAAAAATATTTGTTTTAGAAAATGAATAAACATAGGGATCCCATAAGACATGACTTTATAGTTAATTACACAAGAGAATAAATTATTTATTCATGCCTTATTGACTTATGTTCAAACCTTTTCTATTTTAGAAAATGGTGAGAACTAGGAGAATCTAGGATAACAACCTATGTGAGGGAATATTCAACAGTTGCCCAAATGACATCCCCAATTCCATGGGAGGGGGAGTTCAAAACTTCATGGTGATTCTTACCCAGTTGTTTTAGGCTATGAACAATAACCTGAACCATGCGGAACATCTTCCTTCCCCCAATAAGGAGAAACTAGATATCGAGTCATTTATGGTGCAATGACCATTGATATTTAGTGGATATTTCGTTAAACTTATCATATAATAGTGGGTTAACTCAATGTAGAATATTTATTCTATGGTACACTATTCTAAGAAGGATAAGGTGACTCTGGGTGTCTATCATTTAGATAGAGAATCCGATCAGTGGTGGGGGTTGATAAAGAACACCAAGATGAAGGATAAAATAGAAGAGATAGAGTGTGAAGGATTTAAATATATATTTCTTAAAAGGTATTTCCCTTGATCCATTTGATCAAATATGGATAGAGAACCCAGAGAGTTGAAGTAAAAGGAAGGCGAATTTTTCATGGATTATGAGACAAAATTCACACGGATTGTAAGATACGCCTCGATTTTTGATATAAAAAATGATAGAAAAATAAATAGATTCTTTAGTGTATTAAAACCACACTGTTGAAAGGATATAGCTATCCAATACTTTTAGAGTTATTAATAAGTAGTTATATGTGATATCAAAGTAGATATGAAGTTTTGAGAATAATCCCATGGTTATGGAGATAAGAAGTGAAGAATGGAGTTTCAAGTTTGTGGGTCAAATGAAAAAGGAGTAAAGAGGATCCAACCACCCAAATATCAAAAGTTTGGGAAGAAACATCATGTGAATTAACTCAAAGGGACATGTAAATGCTTCAAGTGTAGGAGATAAGGCCACCATGATCATGAATTTTGAAGAGAAATGAAGAAGCTGACAACATGATGGAGGCAAGGAATGAACCACTTAATGCACCGACCATGGTTAAATTCTTCAACTATAGGGATCAAGGGCACTATGAAATCTAGTACACTAAAATATAAGTCCTTAAGGGTAATCAGCATCAGTAACCACCAAATCCAAAGGAGTAAGGGAAATATTATTCCATCACTAGTACTAAAGTGGAGTGTGAAAATGAATTTTTACAAGGTACATATCCAATTCACTCAATAATGGAAAAAGTTTAATTTGATTATGGAACTACACATTCCTTTATATCCTGAAAATTTTCTAGAACTGTTGAATAAAATCCCTTATACCTTGAAGTATAAATATCTGTAAAATCACCTAGTGGTGAGATCATTGCAACCCAAGTGTCAGACTCTTCTCTTGGTAGCGTATGTGGGAATATTATTCAAGTGATTTTTTAATCCTTCCATTGGTGTAATATGATGGTTTACTTGGCATAGATTGGGTCTCATTATATAGATCACATGTCAATTGTTGAGAAAAGGAAATATCTTTTCATATTCCGAACTATTCCACAATCCTCTAAAAATAAAAGCAAGATCATGAATCTCCTTTGGAAAATTACTCAATGGTGTGGGTGTTGATACCCTATAAAGAAGCATACCTCTCCCAAATGGTTGAGTAAAAGGAAGGTATCAACCTAGATGAAATGACCATTTTAAGGGAATACAATGATGTATTTCCAAAAGATTTTCCTAGACTTACCCCAAACCATGAGGTAGATTTATCAATAGAACTTATACCTAGAGCCACTCCTATCTCTAAATGTCCCTATAGGATGGCCCTAATCTAACTACATGATTTAGATCACAGCTACAAGAGCATTTGGAAAAAGGGTTCATATGCCCTAGTGCATCACCTTGGGGTGCGTTGGTGCACTTTTTCAAGAAGAAGTATGGATTTAAGTAGTTATGTATTGATTAGTGACGGCTCAACAAGATCACCATAAGGAACAAGTATCATCTTCCAAGTATTTATGACATGTTTGATTAACTACATGGATCTCAGTACTTCTCAAAGGTTGATCTTCATTCTAGGTATCATCATATGAAGGTGAATAAGGAAGATATTTAGAAGAAATATTTCCATATAAGGTATGGTCACTATGAGTTTAGAGTGATTCCCTTCAGACTTACTAATTCCCCTAAAATATTCATGGATTTGATTAATGGAGTTTTTAGTGAATACTTAGAAATTTTTTTGGTAGTTTTTATCAATGATATTCTCATTTACTCGAAAAGAAATGAGGAACATGAATATCATCTAAGGATTGTACAAGAAATGTTATGGAAGTAGAAAATGTACACTAAGTTCATCAAGTGTGACTTTTGAGAAGGGTATAAATATATTTTATTTATTTAAAACCTTTATACTTAATTTTTTTATTTTTTTATTAAAATTCATACCACCACGTTTAATGGGTACATTATAATAGTTATGTTTGAATAATAATATAAATAGTGTATTATGGTTAGTTAAAACCTAATGTTTCATGTAACATAATCTATCAAAGAAATTAAATTATTTGAAAAAATTATTTCATAAAACTCACCCTATAAAAATGATTTTTACCTCAAAATTCATCACTTTGAATAAAAAAATAAGGATACTTATTCCTCATCATATCCTTAGCTTCCCACATAACTTCTTCAAATTGGTGACTTCACTATAAAAATTTGACCAGGTTAGTAGTTTTGTTTTGTAGAATCTTCTCTCTAAAATCCAAAATCTACATAAGTTATTCTTTATCAAAAAGATCATGTTCCAATGGTACAACCAATAAGTTCATTACATGTGAAAGATTAGGTATGCACTTTCTCTGGAGAGATACATGGAACACATCATGGACTTGAGAGAGGTTCGGTGGAAGTTTTAATCGGTAAGCTACCATCCTGATATAAGGCACCATATGAATGCTTGAGTGAAATCTATTATTGTAAGAAAACTCAACTTGAGGAAGACATTGATCCCAATTAACTTTTAAATACATTTAATAAGATATTATTATATCCTATAGGGTTTGAATTATTCTCTTAAACTATAAATATTTCTAAGGAATATATAAAATGTTGAAACTTAACTTTGTATCCAAAGCCTTTTGAATAATTCACCGGAATTTTGAGGTAAACCTTAGATCCCAACCTGATACAATGGAATGTGGTACTCCATGAATCCTCACCACTTCATTAATATATATCCTGTAAAGCTGATCTAGAGAGAAATATTTTCTAATAGTGATGAAGTGTGCTAATTGTTTTAGGAAATCAACAACAACCCATATATAATTGTCTCCTTTAGATGCTTTATGGAGTTAGATGAAAAAATCCATGGTGTTTTTTTCCAATTTCCATTATGGTATAGTTAATAGTTGTAATATCCCATTTGAATTTTGTCTCTCATACTTAACTTACTGACATACTAAGCACTGAGATGAATACTCAGTAGTATCTCTCTTTATACCATCCCATGAGAAATACTCTTTTAGATCTCTATACATCTTCATACTTCCTTGATGAATAAATACTGAAGAACTATGAAGCACCTCTAACATCTCTTTCTCAAAATCTGGTATGTATTGAACAAATACATGGTTCCTAAACCTTATTACTACATCAAAATCAATATTAAACTTAGGAACATTTCTAACCTTTTTGTACACCTCTACATCATATTTATACAACTCTTTAATCTTCACCTATGTATATGGTTGAACAATCAATCAAGAAAGATAATATTTATCTCCATCATTTAGGATTCCCATATACATACTTTGAAAATCTATAAATATTTGATATTTTTTGATCCAAATCATGGATAATTAAGAATGATCCTTTTGAATCAAAGAATTTTCCACCTTGTTTTCTTTCTCAAGGTGGAAATGTATTGAGCAATCATAATCTTTAATTAGACAAAACTATATTCACTAACACATGTTCAAATCCTTCTATGTGAAT
The DNA here is from genome assembly GCA_963277665.1 of Viscum album. Lineage (NCBI taxonomy): Eukaryota > Viridiplantae > Streptophyta > Magnoliopsida > Santalales > Viscaceae > Viscum > Viscum album. The sequence goes on from OY728127.1 coordinate 929,447,199, forward strand.
ATGTAATTTTACTAATTATTATATATATCACACTTTTCTCTTTAAATATAGTGCCTCTATATCTTTATTGAAACAATTACTGCAGTTAAATCCAAATCATGAGATGGGTAATTTTTCTCATGAACGTTCAATTTTCACGAGACATAGGATATTACCATGTCATTCTTCATAGGAATTAATCCCAATCCATTATTGGATGAATCAATATAGATTTGATACCCTTCTCCACTATAGGTTAATGTAAGAACATGTGTGGTGAAAAATATTCACTTTAGTTCCTTCAAATTTTCTTCACATTCATCCATCTAGAAGATCTTGGATCCCTTCTGAGTTAACTTGGTGGGTGGATTAGATAGCCACGAGAAACTATTCAAAATCCATCAATAATATCCTACAAAACCAAGAAAAATTCAGATCCAAATTATCATTTAATGTCTATTCCAATGTTCAATAGCCTCCATATTTTATAAATCTGCTGATATACCCTCACTTGAGATTATATGACCCAAAAAAAGAATCCTTTTATAGTTGAAATTCACACTTTTTAAATTCTTCATACAGTTTATCCTTCCTTAGGGTCTTCAGTATAATTCTCAAGTGATCTTAATTCTCTTCCTTTCTATTTGAATATTTAATAATATCATCTATAAAGACTACCAAAAACTAATCAAGGTAATCTCTAAAGACTCTTTTCATTAAATCCATGAATACAGTGGGGGGATTAGTAAGACCAAATGACATCACTATATATTCATAGTTTCCATACCTTGTACGGAATACTATCTTGGGTATATCCTCCTTCTTGAAACTCAATTGACAATATCCATACTGAAGGTTGATCTTGAAAAAGTATTGAGTTTTGTACAGTTGATCAAACAAGTTATCAATATGGGGTAAATGATACTTGTTCTTTATCATGATCTTGTTCAGATCTCAATAATCTATATAAATTCACATTGATCCATATTGTTTCTTAAAAAATAGAATAGGTTCTACCCATGTGACACATTAGGGAATAAAAATCCATTATCAAGACTCTATTTTAGTTTCTTCTTCAATTCTTGTAACTCAATCAGGTCCATTCTATTGGATTCTTAGAAATGGATGAAACTCCTTTTATGATTTATATTGAGAACTTGATTTCATGATTTTGTGGAAGACCAGGAAAATATTTTGGAAATACATCAATAGAATACCAAACAATATTCATGTCTTTAATATTGAGTTTCTCCCCAACCATTTGAGAAAAATATCCTTCATGGAAAGGAATCAATACCCACTAGGTATAAGTAATTCCCACTTGAAGTTCTTATTCATCCTCACACCGATAAATGAGCATGGGTTCATTTGGAACACCAAATGAAACTTTCATTCCTTAGTAATTGATATGGGTCTATATAAATAAATCCAATCCATGATCGTAATCACATCAAATTTAACTAAAGGAAGAATAAAAATATTTTTAGGAATAATGGTAACAAAAACTTCAATTGGAGAGGAACTATAGACTTGTGATGTGAAAATTATACAATTAAGATTTCTTACTTCTAACTCAACATCTAATCATTGAGATGGTAATTCAATACCATTTTCAAATTCCTCATATATATAAGTGTGGGTATATCTAGAATAAAATAAGACATTAAGCATTATAGAGTGGATGATAAGTGTACCTTTCACCACATCATTCTTGTAACACACTTAGATATTCATGTTTTTATGAGATTTCCCTTTATCTTTGGTCTTAAGAGGCTGTTAATGCTGATCATGAGAAACCTTCAGTTCCATGTGCTAGTTGTCATAATGCTCATACTCCTTGAATTTGAATCATTTGAGAGTTGGGGAGGGTGAATTAGTTGGAATCCCCTTCTCCACCATTTTATTAACTATTTTATTCATTTAATTTTTACATTTATAGGATTTATGACCCACCATTACACATTTAAAGAACCTCCTAGTTCTATTCAAACAATTATCTTAATGTTTCTTCCCATATTTTTTGCATGTAGATAGATGTAATTTCTTTACATAATGTTATTTTTTTTGATTTTTCATGAGAATCAATCTTTATTTTCTTATTGAAACATAGGAATGGTGGGAATATCCAATTTCCATTTCTACCTTGAGTTCACATTAGAAAATTTATTCATAACTACTAAATTCTATTATAGATAAAACCTTTGAGAGAATTTGTTTTAAGCCACCAAATAATTGATCAATTTTTCTTTTAGGGATGATGATTAAACTAGAGGCATACCTTACGATCCTTGTAAAATTATCCTTATAGACACCAATAGATTCATCACCCTTTTGATTAAGCATAATTAATTCCTTCTCCATATTTGTATGTAAAATATGATGGGATTACTTAGTGAGACATATCATCTTAAACTCATCCCATTCCATATTCATCTTGCCTCATATTCTTAATAATTTCCACTATTGATCTGATTCACCTTCCAAATGATAAACATTTAAGACAACCTTTTCATGTTCTGAGTATTAGAGAATAGAAAATATCCTCTCAATAGTGCAGATCCATCACTTGGCCACTAGTGGATTAGAATACACACTAAAAGAGGGTGGATGATATCTCATGAAGGATTCAATATAATGTTTTTCCCACCTTTTATTTATTGGAATTTCAACATGATTCATGACTTGATAATTGTTTTTGATCATAGAAAAAAAGTTCGACATCCTAGATCCCATAGTATTTGGTTGCTAAAGTGGACAATCATTGAATTTTCCATGACATTCAGAATTATCATGGTTACTTTAGGTTATGACCATTGACTAATACAAAAAATCATAGTGTGAGCAACACTAATCATAGTGGGAAAACATATAGACATGAATAATCACATATAGGTTTTCTAAATCAATACACATTCTTTTAAATCTATGAAACCTTTTGTTTAACCTAGGTAATCAATGATCATCATATATTCAAATCATTCAAGATTGTTTGTAAAGAAAATGTTGATTAACCAAAGCATATCCCCTAGGAGTTTCAAACCAGGTGCGTAGTAAGGCATGTTCTCATGTACTAGGTAACACTCGAGTCAAGATTGACATGCATTTTTCAGAATTATTATCATTAGGTACAACTATTCCAGAACCAAATCCACTTGTAGTATTTAGAAAGGGATGTATTTCTAGGTAAACCATATAATCTATTCCTTACCAAAACTTTAGGATGTTATCATATACTTAGGGTCATCCTATTTTTTATCACTAAAATTTTATCATCCTAGTGTCTAAATTTTAACAAATACTTACCTATGATACAAACTATAATGACCCTATATTTTCATACATAAATATTAAATCTTTTTAGATGAGTATTCAATACATTTCACAAATACACGCTTAAGGGCTATAATTGTTTATTGTCTTTGGATACTAGGTACACAATATTCTTATTTAATGAAATATCTTCAACATCACCCATAAAGATCTTACCCTTTAATAATCTTCATAAAAATACCCAACTTAAAACCTTTCTTCATAACCTAGGGAAAGGAAACATAGGAAAGAATGAGCTCAAAAGATCAGTAAGGGTAAACATGGGAGATATCATTCTATGATCATGTAAAAACATAAGATAAGCATAAGGGTATGAGGTCATGAAAATAACTTAAAAAGTTCATACCCAACCAATCATAGAACATAAACATGAGTCATAACATAAATCATTATCATTCCAAAAGACATGATTTATAGGAGTATGAAATAATCATAATTCATGAACCATAAGCTCATGTCATAAAAGTGTGGCACCAACATAGGTATATAAACTATTTAATTTGTAACCACTATCCTTGGTTATAATGTAACCACTATCCTTGGTTATAATGTAACCACCATCCTTAGTTATAACATAACCACCATCCTTGATTATAAAATAACCACAATCACAAAATGAAAACCATACATAAGTGTTCCATGATATTAGAAATGATCAATCATATCATAACCCATGAAATGAAAAGGTTTTCATAACTTTCATTCATATTATAACCCATAGAAATGAAAAAGGTCTCATAATCATCTCAACAATTCATCATAGCATGACCCATGGAAAATGAATGGGTTTTGTAAACATATATTCATTATAGTCATAAACCATCTAGAGAAACAATAAGGATGGTGAAATTGGATCATATCCCCAGTAAATAATACATAAAAGGATGTCATCTTAGATGAAAAATAATTTTGAAAGATCACTTAGAACATTTCTTGAAGAAAATGGTCTTTCCACTTTTAAAATAACTTTTTAAAAATAAAATCTCACAAAAAATGTTGAAAATAATTTTATTTGAAATCAAACTTGGAAACTTATAAATTATTATTTAAACCATTTATCATTCATTAGTGGTAAATTCCATTCATGCTGTATACATTAAAACAAAGATTCCTTTCACATTTCAGTAAAATAAAAAGGGACTTGTTTAGAAAAATAGGTAAAGATTCCTTTTAAACCATTATTCTAAAATTCAAACATGGGTTAAAATTTATTCAAAAAATAATTGAATATTATTAAAAACTCTCTTTAAAACATTTTTATAAAATATGGATATGAAATAAAAAGGGTTTTTGAACGAAGAGAGAAATAAATATGATTTTTCTTACAAAAATTTATTTGGTCTCTTTAATTATTCAAGAGAGAAAAATTATAGGAAAAAATATATTTTTAAGAAATAACTAGATGATAATAAAATTCATGATCTTCTTGAGAGTTATATCATAATATCTCATCATTGGAAGCATATCATAAACAATTCAGATAAACAATGAGATTGTAACATTAAACCTTTACCACTTTGGTATATTTTGAATTGTAAGTACCATGAAAGAAAGAAAATAATATGGATATGTATATAATATAATTATCATGATAAGCATCATAAAATATATTCATTGTCAGTACATACACCACACAAAATAAAAAAGTTGTGTATAAGGCATGCTTCTCATAGAAATAAAAGTGAGACAAAAATCCCTTACCTTAAGTATCAAATTCCGTCATATACATTCAAAACTATTTTATAAAAAATATAAGTTAATTATAAATATATAATAGAATAATAATCAAATTTATAATACCATATATGATGATACTTATGACCTTTTATTACCTGCTTATTAACAATTCTATGTTAAAATCACGTTTCGGGTAATAATTGCTTCGTTTTTTCATGTATGTTTTGGTTTGGTATTTTTGGTACTTATATTTTTATGATGGTTACATAATATAAATAATTATAAACATGATATAAATATCACACACACACATATATATATTCCTTATATTTTTATTTAGAGTAATCCATAAAAGTTAGATATAGAAAGTGAATTACACTGTTCATGGAGACGGTAGGCCGAACACATGCTTGAACACTATTTCCAATTTCTTGATGGATGAAATGATATAAATTTAAATAATATATTAGCCATATAAAATAATTTTTATGTCATATATATCACATATTTTCATTAAATACATCCTTATTACTTTCTATGTAAAGCATAAGTGAAGAACGAATCACATTACTTCATGAGGCGGTAGTCTGTCATACACATGAGCGATGTTATCGTATTCCCATTGAATGTAAATAAAGAAGGTATATGTGATATTATAATTAAAAAATTATAATTATTTCATAAATATGTTATAAATATGTTAAATCCATTATTATATCCAGCCATGATTGGTGGTGATGGAAACAAATTATATCAGTTCGTGAGGCGGTAGTCCACCGTACACGAGACCGGCAATTTCATTTCCAATTTGATGATAGAGGAGATATATAGAAGTTATGAAATTAAAATAATAAAATATAATTATATATTATATACTGATGTTATTATATTACCATGTTTCAAGAATATTTTAAGGAGTTAGAGGAAAAAATAAAATGAAATAGCATGGTTAAGGACTGTACCTCCTCTTCCAAGAACCCATTTGTGTTTACACCTAAAACCTTCTTAATAGATTTTACTAATAAATGTATTTGGGTGTATAATGAATGAACCAAAGGGTTTTTAAAGGTGAATATGAGAGGAGAGGAGGTTCCCATTTATAAGTGGGGGAGCGAATGAACATTAAATATTTGAAAAGAATAAAGTGTACCAACATTTTTCACTTGTTAAAAGGATCTACAATGGTGATTATCGAACCATAGAGGTTATAAGTCCTAAATATGTTTATAAAATGGGATTTGGACAAGTTTTGAGGTCATTTTAACCCCTATATTTTTAGTTTAACTCCCTGGTAAACCTGTTTTAACCTCAACTGTGGTAATTATTTTTTACTATTTTCACTATTCATTTTGACCAAAAATTAAGTTGAACATATTATGTAATATTAATTATTCTAATTCAAAATAATTAATTAATTTTTTCAAATTCAATTCATATAAGTGGTAAAATTTAATTTAAAATTAAACCCATAGGCGCGATGAAAAAGAAGTTTTCCAAAGAGAGAATCTTCATAAGTATAAAAAGTTATAATATCAAAATTCAATATGAAATTGATTCTAATGAACTAAATTGGATTAATAAATATATAATTTTACCAGGTTTACTTTTAAAACATTATTAAAATAAAAATTATAATGTAAATTATTTAAATGAAAAACAATTTTTAATAAAATAAGTATTTTTTTTACTATTCATAAAAAATTAATCTTTAAATAAAATTATCAAAAATACACTGTTAGATAATTTTGAAATGTTGATTAAAAAATTGAATTTATTTTTTTTTCAAATAAATATTCTAAAAGTTTCAAAACCCAATTTTATTATTTGTTCATAAAAGTAAAAAAAGATCTTTGTTTGAGAATTTTTTTCGAAGCATATACAAACTTTATTGAAAACTAAGTACTTACTTATAAATATATTTTATTTACCTAAAAACTTTAAAATTAATTTTAATTTTTTTATTACCATTAATAAAACCAATTTTAATGGACATTTTATAATGATCTTATTTTAATAATATTTTTAATAGTGTATTGTGGTTTGTTAAAACTCGGTGTTCCGTGTAACACAAGTTATCAAAGAAATTTTGAAAAAAATATTTCAAAAAAACTTGAGGTGTTACAGTAAATATAGTTTTAATGAATATATATGATATTTATTAATTAATTATGATTCTTTAAGTATGAAATATTTTCTAATTTCTTTCCCTCTCGTCCATTGGAAAATGGAAACATCACCCGTATGTATGCAAAAACTACCGCCTCCACGAAGCAATGTATTCCATTTTACATAACCTCTTTACATGGATGATCATAAGAGTGTATATAATAAATAAATATTATATTTATTATGTTATTAATATTTTTTAACCATTACCGAGGTTCAAGTACCAGAACTATCAAACCAAAACATGTATGAAAAACGGGATAGTTAACACCCAAATAGTGACATTAACAAAGAATTATTAATAAATAGGTAATAATAAATTATAAGAGAATTATATATAATATAATAAATATACACATGATTCTAATATATATGTAAAATAAACTTATTTTTATTATACAAGATGATAAATCATGTTCAACTAAGTGGAAGACTGATGTAAGGGTTTATGCTACAATCTCACTTTTTATCGAGATTGTTTCTTATTCAATTTTCATTATAAGAAATGTTATGTTTTTTATCTCATAAACCACATGTATTTTATTATCATATGGTTAATTTTTAGTTTTTCAAATATTATTTCCATTCTCCCCTCTTTTTTACTCAAAAATACTAAAAGAATGTTTTTTAAGAAAAACCGACCTTATTTCATCTTTTAGACCAAGAATCATTTTCTTCCATATCCATATTATTTATATAGTTTAAAAAATGTTCTTATATTTTTTTAATATATTGTTTAAATTAATTTTAAAATATATTTAACTTTCTATACAAAGGTCTAAAATGAATATTTCCAATTTTTTATGTATGGATTCCTTTTAACTCTCTTTAGAAAAGTCTGAAAAGAAGGTTTTTTTAACATTTTCCACTTCATTTAATTTCCCATTAGTAGGAATATTATTCATTACGAATATTACTATCAAATATTACATGTTTTTTAAAATAAAAACCTATTCCCATTATTCTAGGATTTTTTATTTTTAAAAAGTTACCAAAAGAAAATGATTTTTTTTTCAAATCATATTTTTAATGCTTTTATAAAGTATATATCATTTATTTAAAAATACTTTAATGATAATTATACCTCAATAAGAAAATTATTTAATAAAACCATCCACATTAATTCTCTGTATGACTTATGATGATGTTTTGAGGAAATTTTCATTAAATACATTTCTCTTTTATGGTTTAATTAAGCTATAAAGGGATCATGAATGCTCTTATATTATTATGGTGTACATATGTATAATTTACCATTATGTTATAGGTGGGTATATTATTTACCTCCAATTTATTGGGTAATGTTTTATATCTCATGAGCTCAAAGGATAAATGGGCAATTATGCCATTACCAAGAGGGTACATGGGTGGTTAACCCAAGACCAAAAAGGTGTACTATTGTTTAGACTAAGACTACTATATAATGAATTTCTTGGTTGGTATCCTTGATATATTATTTATATGATTATGTTTTTTCCACACATTTATGTTAAAATCTTATGACATATTATTATGCCTATGTTATGATCTCATGGCTCAGTATTATTTGATGTCCCACACTCTTATGAGTCATGTATTATGTTATGTCGAATCTTTATTCCAATACTAGTGATTTTAGAATTATGAATTTGGTTATGAAATTTATGTTGCCATTCCCTTATGCTCACATTTTAATCACTTGTGATCTTTGAATATTACCTACCATTTTTAACCTTACTGAGCCTATGATCTTACCTGTTATTATGTTTCTATTTCCTGAGGTTATGAGTAATGATAGTAAGTATGATAAGCCTAGTAGAGAACCATGTGAGAAGAATGTATGTGGGAAATGTTTAATATTGTTGATAAATAAGTTGGTTATATATCTAATATACAAATTCTCTAATCCTTTATAGTTATTGGGAATGTATTATTGTGAGATATATTAAATATTCATATAAAACTAAGTAATAATTATGTAAGTGATGATAGGTTATCCTCAACCTCCATCCATATTCCATCCATTTTCATTATATGTTAAGCACCCTGTGCCACCGCCACATCTTCTATAGAGATGTGCCATTTTTATACAGGATGAGATCTTTCACACTAACCCTGCATTATATTAGCTATATCTGCCTTATTGTTTCCTTACTCATTTGGAACCTTCCTCATATCATATTCATCTACCTCTCTATCTTGGATACCATTTGAAATCACCAACCAATGTGAAGGCTGATGGTGATCATTTGATGCATTAATGAGTGAGAATGTGAGAGAGATATAGGTTATCAACAACAAACCTATCCCTACCCACTAACCATGAGGTGATTATAGATGCATAATGTGTAGAAATAAATTCTAATGAATAATATAAGAATTTTATTCGAATAAATAGTTAATGAGTATCTTAAGGAAAAAGAGATTAATACCAAGAAAATAAATTTCAAGGTGAAACATGGAGATTTAAAAATAAAATAAAGAATATGTAATCTATAAGAAAACGATAACAAGGTAAATTTCAAAGTAAAAATACCTAACTCATTATAAAATTTTCAACGCTTCAATCTTATAATATAGATCAATGAAAACCATCATTTACACTAAGATCAAAGATATCCAGCCTCTTATAGTGTTTTTATCCAATTTCTGAAAAGTATAATCCTCTTATGATAGGATTAGAAATTATTTTCTAGAGATAGTTAGAGTTAGTGTACTGCTGACCGTGTATTTTTTTAACAAATTCCTAGAATGGGCCCAAAATAAGTTTGAATCCCTAACAAAATTTTCACCACTCCAAGGTAAAACATCACTTTATAGATACCATAAAGGAATTTGAAATTCCACCTTGGGTTTCTTTTGAGATATATATTTGTTTGTTTTCACAAGATAAATATTTATTCATTAAATAAGTATTAAATATACCTTAAAATTTGACTCATTTATAATTCCTCCAAAACTAAACCTAGAAGAAAACATGATGTCCCAAAATCAACACAAACATCAAAGGATTTTTATGATATCATTTTCTAGGGTAAATTTACAATTTAATCCATATTTAGGACCCATGTTGTCTTAACTAAAAAATAAGTTAAGTCTCACTGAAGGAAAAAATACAATCCACTACAATAATAACCAGATGGATGATCACAAAACATGTCATTCACCTAGACCAATGATTACATCACATACCCCACATACAGGTAGAAAAATTCTTCATATGAATTATATTGGATATCCATAAAGTTTCTTAGACTATCTAAATTAAGGGAAAAAATATCACAATCATCATATAAGAGGATAAATCACATCAAATTAAATATCAAACAATGACATGATCAATAATATACCCAACCACCCCTAATTAACTTATCCTTAGGGTTGGTGTATGGAAGATATCAAAGTATAAAAGTTACCATGATAGGTATCTCGTTCTTCTAAATTAACAGGGATTCAATATGAAACATACACCCCTAGAATATGAAAGGCATAGTGTATGACAAATTATATGGTATACGTAGTGGGTTATCCAACACAAAAAACTATTTTTTTTCTTCTTGATTGAATATCATATATCTATAAAAAATCCAACCCACACTAATCTTCAAATTTCATCAAGCTTATAATAATTTATTATGAGCATCAATTGTGGACAACTCAGAGTATACTTTGATAGCCCAATTATCATTTTAATTCATATAATATATATATCCTATATAAAATAAGGATAAAGTGGTTATTTCCTTTTATATAACATGACACATTTTTTATATTCTTAAACTATTTTAATAATACTATAAAAAACCATACATAAGTTACAATCTAATTATATCACATATAAAAGACTATTAGAGTAGACTTATATTTTCTATATTTATTGGGTTTTGCTAAACTCATTATAACACTATGTAATTCGTGCCATGTATCAATGTGGAAATCTAATAAATCCTCCACTAAACTCTTTTAATTGATTAATATATATGAAGAATAATTATTTTAATAACGGCGAGACTACAAATAATAATTCTCATATTTAACTCTTTGAACATCATATTCAAACTTATTTATTTCACAACATCTAATTTTATGATGTTAAAATATTATGTTGTCGTAAATACTTAGAACTCTTTATAAATTCATCATTATTATCTTTGAAATTTTATATTCAATATTTTCATTGAGATCATTTTTTTAATAAATTTAAATGTATGTTTTTAGATTAAGGTCATTATTTACCAACATACCCTAATATATTTTAATATATAAAGTTACTTTTTATTTGGATTGGATTGGAATAATAATTTTTTTTACACTTTTAACTTATATAAGTTCAAACATACTTCCTCTAACCTCTAATAGATTATAATTTTTCTAAAATATATTTATAAGAGAAAAAACATTTATGTTTAGAAATAATCTTATTTCCTTTATTAGAAAATTTGATAAGTAAAATATTATAACTATATCATATATTGTATCCTATGTGTCTGAAAAAATATTCTAATAAGAATATCTATTATTTAAAATATGAAACTATAAGTTAGTGGGAACTCTTTCCCTCACATTTTAACAAATATGGTGGATAGTATCTTTTATCCTGAATAAAATTATTTTTTATCCTTACCTTATTGTCAAACATGTTATAGAATATGTTGAATCATTGATCATGTATATTAAATTCATCATCTTATATTATTCATAACAAATCATTATTTAAAAATAACTTATCTTATCATATAAGAGAAATAAGATTAAAATAAACAAAATTTATTCAAGTATTAACTTATATTTGAAGTAATCCTTTAAATCTAACTCATTCATGTGTCAACCCTTTGGTTCATCACTAGAATTCAAGCTTCAAGCTCAATCTATCAACTCTTCTTCAATTTTTAACTCCCATATATATTCCCAATAAATTTTTAATGTATAATTGGTATCATATACCGTTAAAAATAGAATAATTTTTTCATAAAATGAATAATTTATGTGGAAACTCCACTATAATTATTTTATCCCTTAAAATATTTTAGTAATTTTATAATACAGTAACCAAGTTCTCTATAATTTTTACACTACCCCTATTTTCAAATAGCTCATTTAGGTTAACCTAGTATGATTATTAGACCGTATAGTATTTTTCTTCTCTCTTAAACTTGTACCTTTATATACTTTCATTACAACACTATATATTGTACATAACATTTCCATATTAGTTATCCTCAACATATTTTTGAGATATGGTAATCTTTTATTGAAATAATTCAAATTTCATCTCAGAACGAATTGTCAAAACCTTTCTAGTAATGATTGTAAATTGAAGTTTATAGTTAGATTAAGCCTTGAAAGATACCCCAACCTATCCAAATCATTCACATACCCAATCATATTGATTACATGAGAAGTGAATAAAGTTTCTTTATCCATATTGAAACTTAACAATGCATTTCAAACCTTGTACTTATAATTCCTCACTTATTATTGATATATACTTTTCAAGTTATCTATCATATTTAAAAAAAATCCATTTTCTCATATTTTTTTTCATCTTATAATCCATGGAAACCGTAATTATAGTAGATACATAGATTAAAACCTTTAAAAAATTATCATAAGAATCTAAATACACTTATTGAACAACTTCACCATTAAGGTGCTTGGGAAGGGTTTTTTCTAACAAATATAATTTTTCTTCTTTTATAAAAATACTTCTTAAGTTTAAAAACTAGTATAAGAAGTTACTTCAATTAGGCTTATAATTTTCTATAATTGATCTTATAGTCAAGTTTTATGATGATGGGGTATTTAATTTATAACAAAAAAATTATCAAATGCACACCATGTTTTTCAATCATTTAATAATGTTTTTACTAAATGTTCTCCCATTAAAATGATGATCCCTTTTAAATTATATCTTATAAAATAGAGGGTTAAGATTCATATTTCACTAATATTTGATTTTTTTCTATCATTATCCCCCACATTTTTATTTTGGTAGATCATCATATCAATCATATCATATAGGACTCTTGGATAACTGAGTGGAAAAATCCTTTCCCAATCCATCATATGGATTATATCAACTAAATTTATATATAATCCCAACCCTTAGTGTTTCATAATTTTTTTGACCCAAATATTACATTAGATATGGGAACTGAATCCCATTAGGGACACCCATAGCCAAGTTTTCTTATATAAGATAACCCATGGGTTCCTTGCTTTATAAGAACCTACCCATTTAGATGATCGAGATCATGAAAGGTTTTTGTTTTATAAGGAATATGTTTTTTAGTATCTTTAATACGTTTTTAATATCTAAGTCATTCCCTTCATGTATACATTATTATAATGATTTATTTTTAGTATCCTACATTTCAACCACATTTATATGTTTATAATATATTAGTGTATAACTCTTTATATAAAAACATTATTTGTGTTAAATACCAAAAAATAAAATCCAGCTATATTAATAAATATATGAATGTATCACATTCATAAGGTATATGAAACCTTTTCATTTAAGGGTTTGGAATCATATGAAACCAATATCCTTATAAGAGAAAGTATGGTTCAATAGGTAGCTATCCCCCTCTTTTCTAGAACAGAGCCTAAGCTTCATAACCAATGATAAGTCTAATCCAAAGTGCCACTATCAATATATTAGTACTCATAAGAGACCTAAATTCTAATACAATCCTAAAACCTAACATGTATAAATAATAATCAACCATACTCTCAAGATCATAATACAAAAACTCATATTAATATTCTAATATAACTAAATATTATATCATACCTATCATGTAACCTCTTATATTCATGGTTTGACATTTATAAAAAGTTGTTTAACACTCTAAACTAAATAACACATACATTCATAAAATAAATTTTTTATATTTATGAATAAAGTAGGGAATAGAATACATAAATGAGTAATTTATAAATTTTGACATGAGATAAACATTTAATAAATAAACAATCATAAACACTTTATAATCTAAACATTATTTATAGAAATTCCATAAGTAAATAAACCTAAAAATTTCACATTTATAACAATATTAACTCTTTAATATTAGAAATTTATATGCTATTAAATATATTCCCTTAATATTTTAAGTATATGATATTTATGAAAACTTTTATAATTATATAATAAATTCATATTTTATATAAAAACATTATAAAAACTAAATATCACATATTTTCTAAATAATCACATTCAATATTAATTTTTCATATTCATATTTATGAACATTTTAGTAATAAATATAAAATATTTTATATTATCATTTTTTTTCATTTTATAATTTAAAATTGGTAAATTCACTTTAAAACTATATCATTGGTGTTGTTTCACCTGACTCATTAATTTTGGGTGGCCCAATTTAAATTCAACCCAAATCCTCCATGAGTATATTTGAAGTATGGGGTTGATCCATTAAAAAACTTTTTTATTTTATATCTTGATCACCTAATTAGTTATTTTAAGTATCAATTGTTTATTTTGGAAATTGTTTCAAGGAAAAAATGATCTAATTCAAATCACTTTAACATTCAATATTACCAAAAAATGTAAAGTTTGAAAAAAATATATTTTTTTCCTTTATAATGGAAATGAATCAAGGTTATGGATTTTTATGGGAATAACTATAATTGTGTATTCAAATCATGTTCATTCCATTAAAAATAATTTTTATCATAGAGATTAAATAATTTCATATCATCCTTGTTTTGGTAAGTTATGAATATATTGTTTTAAAATAAATTTCTAGTATTGAAAATAAATTATTTAAAACATTAAAATAATAAAACCCTAAGGTGGTAGAAAACTCATCCAATAACCATAGAAATTTTTATTGTAACCCATTTATTAATCAATTGATTCAATATTCTTGGTTTGATATGATGTACCTAGTGAATAATTAAATTAGGCATGGAGGAGCTATTAAATGCATGTATGAATTGGATGAACAAAAAAATTATAGTTAAGTTATAGAAAAGGTTACCCATTATCCTCCACAAACACAACATTAAGGAAAAATTAGTTAAACATATAGAAAATTGAAATTATGACAATGTAATTACTATATTTCATTATGAAAATAACAACAAGAAGAAGAACTAAGAAAACAAGTAAAACATTTCTTATCCCATTGATGGATCTCTGGTTCTGCTAAGATAAACTCCTCCCAATTGATTCTCCCCTCTAAAATAGTCCAAAGGAAATTAATTAGCTAGATCGTAATATCTCTAAGAGGTTAAGGACCTTAATTACAGGTTTTGGGAAGTATATCGGAAGTGGATGGATAACTCTTCCAAGGTGCATGATTGAAGTGTACGATTAAGGGAACCATGCACCAACCATACATATTTTCCAGTCTTCACTTCCTTGTGGTGAATGGTTTGGACATGGTTTTCTCCATAACTCACTAAAACCATGGTATGTTCTATCTCCTCTTTATTAAAGTTCATAATTTTACTAACTTTATGCAGACTACTCATTTGGTTTTGTCTTCTAAATTTTAGAATTTCATGGTTTTAGGGATGATGCACACTATTCCTAGATTCTAGGGGGAACTATTCATGTTGAAATATCTTCTAGGATTCTTCCATTTTATTTCCAAAACATGTAATTAATGTAAACATTCATTTATTCTTTATAGTAGGGTCATTCTTCACATATCAAAGGATATTTGGACTATATATACATGATATATGTAATAATTTCCCATTTTCAAGATGAAAATACATATAAAATCATAGATGAACAAGTGTATATAAAACTACCCCATACTTGATAAATTTATTATCCTTTAGAAACTAATTAGACAATAATATTAAATTATTTATAAAATGGATCATACATACATATCATTTCTTATATTATTTAAACAAAATAAAGTTTTAATGAGTTATTTTTGAAAAAATTTACTTGCACCTTCCTAAGTTACGGATTCCTAGAAATTCCTAAAAAAGTTGATTCATGTTTTTTTTGGGTATTATCATTATTAAATAAATTATTATTTAACTCTCAAATCCCCCTATTAATTTAAAATGTGATAATTTCCTCCAAATTCATACTCTCATGAACTTGTTTAAGATAAATCAATAATTCATCAATATTAATTACTGGGTTAGCACTTTTATAGGTCACATAACCAAGTTTAATTTCTCATTGAATATCAAGGGGGATTTGGTCACTAAAGGTGGATTTTTTATACTAAATTTAAATTTTGATGATATTAAAGATTTTTTCAGTTTCACATCCCTATTTGGAGTGATATACCCATCCTAAAAAATTCAATCCTCAAAGTTTTGAAATTAATGTAGTGTTCTAAATACTAGTGTTATATAATAAAATTCAAGGTTTAAATCTTCCTAAATTGTAAAAGATTAATTTCACACTATAAAAAAAACTAATTAGTGAAAAAAATTAGTTCCATATTTTAAAAAATTATCTAATTAGTTTTATTTTTGAAAAAATGGTGAATTATATTTGTTTTGTTGAAAACAAAACTAATTTTATATATTTTATATAAAACATCACTAATTAGTCATGCTTTCTTAAAAAGGAAGCCAATGTAGCTATGTTTTATTAAAATTGTGGCTTATTTAGCCATGATTTTTTAAAAATGTGGATAATATATGTAGTGAACCGACCCAGGATGATATCTACTTAAAACATGAATCAGTTTTATACAAGGACCAAGGTGAATTCCTAATCCCCATGGGTTGGTAACTAGTTCCTAAGAATCATATGAATCCATTTGGGAATGATTTCACTCAAAACAAAGATTAACGGTATTCAAACATCAACAAATGCGAAACTAAAATAAATAAACATACCAAATAAGTCTTAACCAACCACATCAATCCATCCCATTTGCATACATATAAAAATCAACCATAAATATAAAGATATAGCATGATATAAAAGATATAACACTAATAAAAAATAAAACAGCTACAACCCAACTCGAGCTGAGATTGAACCCATCTCCATGCAACTTATAATTACTCACCACCAGCCAAATCACCCCACATCATCCCCAAGGAACAAAGATGAATCTAGTTGAAAAAATAGAACCTAAAATATATATGAGTGAGCTAAAAAACACATTAGGTCACCACAACCCACTGAAACTATAAAATTCATTTCATAAGGTAATTCATAAATTATAGTTTAAAAATAAAATAAAAAGTGGGATTTTTAAATATAACTTGTTAAAAAAAAAATAATCCTGAATCACTTTTCAAAACATCAACTTGGTCTTATTAAATAGAAATCATATTCTTTTGAAAACATTTACACTAACCCAATCAATTTCAAAAAATACACACCCATTAACATTTCTCAAAACAACTATTTAGTATTATTTAAATGAAAATAATCACATAATAAACATCTAACTTTACAAGCATAACTTTTTAACCAAAATACCCAATTTTAAATCCACTTTAAAAACCCACACAAGAGTATTGAAGTTCAAAACATGTTCATCAAACATATTTAAAAACTAATTTTCCAAAGGAAACAATGAAACACACATGGGTAAAGCCTAACAATGTAGGCAACATATATCAAAAGGAATATAATAATTATGAATAAGAAATAGTGCCATAATAATATCAATAATGGTAAATAATACAATCAATAGCTAGATAAAAATCCCCTATATCAACAATCAATCAAGTAATTAAATGTGTCATGGGCTCTACCCTAGATCCCTAATGTTAGATGCATCTAATTCATTCAAGAGTTTTATCACTCACGAACCAGCTACCAACCTATACTAAAATACAAACCACAAGTCATCAAACTAGACAACACAATAATCATTGTGATGGAACCCCCTCTCAGACCAAGTTATTAGCATGACTAGATGGTCGTTAGCATCATGTGAACCAACTATCATAATAGAATTATATCTTTTAATTAATACCCTGGTTCCCATGAAAAATAAGTAAGTGAGGTGAAGAACATGAAAGCCAAGGTTAACATGCAAGGAAAAATAAATGATAATCAATCAACCCCCTAAAAACTCATAATGAATAGCCCCATATTTATCATGCACCCATGACATAAATAAGTAGATTCCCAAACAAGGGGAACAAAAAGCTTCTCATAAAGATCAATAACCCTCATAAGGGTAAACCAAGTGAAAGGGGAAATCAATGGGTGTATTTCATGTTAACCATTTAAAAAAAGGTTCCAAATGATTATTTAACACCATAACATGGATTATAATGTCAATAAATTTCAAATTTTATAAAACAACATCTTAGTAATTTCTTAGAAAAATATGAAATTCAACCACATCATTTAAAAATATTTCAAATCCACCCTCAAACATGTAACTTTTTCTTTTGAATAAGAAACATTTCCAAGGCATAACATTTCCATTAAATACATTTTAAAATATCCATTAAGGAATTTCCTACAAAGGTTAAACCACACACTGAATTTCAAATATCATTTGAAATTTATTATAGAGTCCCTTTATAAATAATTTTGAGGTCATAACCTCACTTAAAAATAAAAATATCTCTTAAAAACTTAGTATTCAATTATTGAAAACAAAAAATAGTGTTAAAATATTACATGCATTATAAAACCCATTTCAAAGAGCCCCTTAGGAATTTTAAAAATGTTGATCACAATAAAAAATTCCATTGAAAACATAAAAACATGGAATTTATTAGATAATCCCTTTATGAAAAGCTCAAAACACAATGAAAAATTATCATAAGGATATAATATATATTCATACTTCCATAAAAAAGAAATTTAGAAATCACAATAAAACTTTAAATTCAAAAAATGAAACAATTTCATATAAACACATACTTAGTGTAAGATGAAACTAAGACAAAAGGCTTCAAAACTTGTCACCTACAAAAATGAGCACACAAACAAGAATAAATATGAGATATAATAACCCTAGATACCCAAAAACACCAAAATTAGATCCACCTAAAACCCTAAAATTGACAATAAGAGTTATAGGGTTCATGGGGAAAACCAAACCCAAGAGGAAAGAGAGAAGGAAGATAAGAATAGGTAAAGAGAAGAATAATTACCTTATAACTCATGGAAATCACCAAATGAAGACCAAGAATCAAGAGAGGGAAATGTTGGAGCTCCGCCTTAGGATCTAAAAGTCTAGCTGATGAAAATGGTGGAGAAGAGGGGTGGAAAAACTTTTAAATCGATAAGGGAAGTTTGGGAAATTACAAAAAATTTAAACACATGGGAAATACACATGATTTGGCGATATTATTTACTAAATTGTGCACCAACTATGCATAGGCCACTATCTAGGCCAAGATAACTCAGACGATTTGGCCTCACAATCTGACAAACCATGCACCAACCATGTTTCACCCTCTACCTAGGCCAAAATGGCTACACATTTTCTAGAGAGATCATCACAGTTTTAAAAACTATGTGGAATCCATGTAAAATGATCCTTTCACTGTGATAGGACCCTCTATACGAGCACTATATGGTTACTACTAACCATGTGGTATAACTACGATTCACCTAAAAAGCCTCAAAAATTAAAAAATATGGGCTAAAAACTACCAGAACCCACAACAATACAAGATAAGATAAAATATAGAAACTGAAGCTCTATAATTACATGTGGGTGTCATAATTATCCCCACCATGCCACTTTCTGACTCGAGAAATCCCATGGTAAAAAATGTGAGAGAAAATGAAATATCCAAAGAGGACATATCCAAAAGAACCACTCAACATAACTCAATATTGAAAAAAACAACTGATATCCTTAAAAATGATGAAACCGATGAACCACAAGGTTACCAAACATCTCCAAGAACAATCGAAACACAAATATCTAACAAGAATTCCTAAAAATAAAGGGATACCTAACATGGTCTCTCCATTTTTTATAATTCCTCTAACTTGGTGGATAAAAAAGGAACTACCAAGAGACACAACCTCAAAATAATTGAGAAACCCTAAGAGAAACTCACTCTCCAACAAAAATCACTTCTAAACCAAATGAAGGAAGAACAACCAAAAACCACCCAAAAATAATTACATAAGCACTCACCTAGGGTCATGATATAAAAAAATAACCCAGGGTTAATACTAAATCACCGTCACATGGTGGATCCTAAATAGATCAATCCAAACACCAGATAGTATACCAAAATAAACTGGTAGATCAACCACCCTAGTTACCCACTCATCCACCCAATTCCTTTCTCATGTCCAAACAATGAGCACCTAAAAATATCAACACAAGAATGGGTGAAAACCATTACTCTCAAGAAAGGTTTTCCCAAACAATGAGGCTTAAAAAAATGAACTCACATCCAACCTCAAAATCCATCCACAAGGGATATTCCATAAAATAAAAAAGACATACTATAAAATGACATACAAATCCACCCACAAGAAACATATCAAAAAGGGAACATCCACAATATTCCATACTACAACAACTAAAGCTCCCAAAGCTTAACCTAGATTACATCCATCAAATTAAAGGTACTAAAACAACCCATACACAACTGGATTAAACCTAATACCTCTTAAAAAAAATCATATTACAAAATTTTTTAGGATGAACCAAATGGCCAATATAGATGCACACACTAGGTGACTTAAAATAGGAGGTCTTATAAATCTCTGAATACCCACACTAAAACCACATTAGAGATATTTTATTTTCATTATAAATACCCTTTGCTTCTAACTATGGATTATCCCAATTATTCTACTCACTCATTGAGTTATCCTTAAGTCCACTGGATAGAACTAAGGAATCACCCACTACTGGTTTCCTATCCTAGCCAGCTTCTACCTAAATGGACTCATTAGTATCCTCGTGAAAAGATTTTAGACTAGAGGAAATTATAGATGGACCAAAATATGGGTGAAGACCACCTTTGAATAAATGATCTTTATCAGTATCATTGAAGACCAAAATTGGAGAAAAGATAACCAGATCTAAAAATTGATTGGAATACTAATTCACTGATTGACCACCCTAATGAAGGATTACAAGATAAAGTTCTCTCTCAACTCTCACAACCTTAGGAAAGAACCTATAGATTAATACCATCCCGAAGGACTCCCAAGACATACCTTCACACAGATGAGAAGACACCATAGACTCCCACAAAACTTGAAAAAAACTAACATGTAAGATCTCAATAGATATTACCCATGAGGATTCTAGCGTTTCATGAGAATTAAGGGTCACCTCAATATATTCCAACCACCTCACCACTTACACCAACCCTTTTCACTACTGAAAGAAGGAGAATGTAGATTTAAGAAGTCCAAGATAGGGTTTGAGCATAAGGAAGATTCTACATCCACCACTCCATTCAGAATCTGACTAGATACCAGAACTGAAGACACCATTTCAGCCATTATGTGAGGTAGAAAAATAATAACCAAAGGTATAAACAATATAAATTCATGCCTCAAAACATAAATAAAAGAAACAATCCAAAACAACATTCTGTTAAGTAAGGAACACGCCGTTCACAACAATAAAAGAAAATTTTCATTTGAAATCATCGAATTTCAATAATGAATTTTTAAATAACCCTCCAACATGTTTTATGCTTAAAAATCATGCCAAACCACTCTTTAAAAATAAAACAACCTCAGTGGAACATACATCTCACAAAAAAGGAATGTTCCAAAAACTATTTCAAAGTTCCACTTCACTTTAAAAACCAAGAATCTGAATAATGATCATCAAAATTTGCTTTATATTTTCCAAAATGACTTTCAAACATATTTAATAATAAAATATCCTCTTTGAAATCAATTGATTTTGGGAAAACCCATGGAATAAAATTTGAAACAATAAGTTTTTTCCCTTTATAAATACTTTCCAAACACCTAAAGGGAAACCAATAATTTATAAAACATTTCATGGTAACTAATGGAATATCATCTAACCAATAATTAATAAAACTATGTTTTAAAAACAACTATTTCAAAAATTTCATTTATTTTATAGAACAAGGATTTAAAATCAAGTTAACCCAAAGTACCACACCATTTTTCAAGCATGGTTCAAAAGATCCACATCCAAAAAGTGAATTAAAACACTAATCAGTATACCTACAAAAAAAAGAACCACTTTAGGTGAAATATGGAATTAAGAAGATTCAAAATAGTTCAACTGGGGATGAACTAGGGTTATTCATGGTTTGACTGCATGGGTTGGGAAATCATGTGCTAACCATATAACATGCTCTCTAAAGAAGGCAGTCTAAACTACATGGGTAGCCACAGTTTCCCAAGTCTTGTGAGCGAACCATTCAAATAGTGTTCTCCTCTAATTTAAACTTGAAACCAAGGAACATACCTAAATATCACTTTATTACTCAAAGGAGATCAAAACAACATCAATTTGGATCAAAATCCATCAGAAACAACTAAAAACAAACTCAAATTAAAAATTCAAAACCCAACTTCCCCTATAATATTGACGTTCAATATGTGAAATAGCTAGCTAGAATCTCCCCAAGATCTGAAAAAACTTAATCTCATTTATACTAGGAAACCCCAAATAAAAAAGTTCACTAAAAAATATTAGGCTCTTAAAAAAGAAAACCTAATGCTCTAACACAATTTTGTATTGAACAAACCTGGGCTTCCATCTATTTAACACCCAATTTGGTTTTACACAAGGATAGAGGGGCATTATTGATCCCTACAGGTTGGAAACAAGTGCTTGGGTATAACAGGAATCACTTTGGGAATATTTTTACCCAAATCAGAGATAAAAATACAGTAGGAAATTAACATATGAGAAACTAAAATAAATAAACATTCCTAATTAGTCATGGACAACAACACTGATCCAACCCATTTCCATACAAATAAAAATAGACCATGAATTGAAATATATAACATAGAAAATAGATACAAAATAACCAAGAATAAAACAACTACAAGCCAACTCACGCTGAGCCCAAATCCCTCTCCATACAACCTTAAGTTTCTCACCACCACAAAACAAACCCTACACAGGCCCCATGGAATGAAGGTGAATCCAACTAAAAACATAAAACCAAAAAGATATATTCATGATATAAAAATACTAATAAGACACCACAACCCACCAAATCTATGAAATTAGTTTCATATGTAAATTAATAAATGAATGTTTGAAAATAATCTAAAAAATTTAATTTTCAAATATAACTCGTGAAAAAGAAAAAAATTCCTAAATCACTTTTCAAAACATCCAATTGGTCTTCTTAAACTGAAATCACTTTCTTTGAAAACATTTCCATTGTCACCAACCATTTAAAAACCACACAGTCATTAATATTTCTTAAAACAACCCATTTTTTTATTTAAATGAAAATGGACACTTTATAAATATTTAACCATTCAAAGACGCATTTTAAACCAAAATACCCATTTGAAATCCACTTTAAAAACCCCAAAAGAGTCTTTAGACTGGAAATAGGTTTTAAAAAATCTTTGATAACTCATTTTCCAAAGGAAATGACCCAACTCACACGGGTTAAACATAATAATGAAAGAACCATATATCACAAGGCATATAACATAGATAAATAAGAAATGTTTCTACAACAATATACAGAAGGGGAAATGATAAAATCAAGATATAGATAAAAATAAACTATATCAACAATAAATCAAGAAATTTAATGTCTCATGGACTCCACCCTGGATCCCTAACGTGAGACACAACTAATTTACTCAAGAGTTTTATCTCTCACAAACAAGTTTCTGACCTATGTGGAAATCCAAACCAAGAGTCATCCAACTAGCCCACACAAGAATCATTGTGATGGAACCCCCTCCTAGCCCTACATTCCTATCACGACTATAGGTCCACTAGTATAATGTGAACCAACTAAGAAAATATAATTATATCCCCAATATAGTACCCAAGTTCCCATGACTAATATGGAAGTGAGGTGAAGAGCATGCAATCCATGATCGACACACAAGGTATAAGTAATGACTATCCCTCACCCCTAACACCCTAAAAGTGAATAGAACCATATTTCACATTCACCCATGGTATATAAAATAACATTCCCACACATAGGGAGAAACAAACATCTCATAAAGATAAAAAACCCTCACAAGGGGTAACTAAGTCAAAGGGGAAATCAAGAGGTGTCTTTGACATCAACTATTTTAGACCAATGTTCCAAATAGACCTTAAATACCAAAACATGGCTCATGATTCTAATACCTTTCACATTTAATAAAATAACACCTAAGGTATTTATTATAAAATGATGGAAATCACCCACACTATTTAAAAACATTTAAAATACACCCTCAAAAATGGGTATTCTTTTTTAAAATCCAAAATGTGACCAATGCATACTATTTCCATCTAATAAATTTTAGAATATCCACTATAGAATTCCAATAAGGAGTAAACCACACACTCAGTTTTAAAAAATATTTTAAATTTGTTAAAGAATCCATTTATACATCATTTTGAGGCGAACACCTCACTTTAAAATGAAACTCTCTCTTTAAAACATAATTTTCACTTATTGAAAACCAAAAAATTGGATTAAAATATGACATGCATTATGAAAACCATTTTAAATAGATCCTTAGTAATTTCATAAAAGCATAGCATAATAAAACATCCCATTTAGAAAAATGAAAAATGAGGAATTTATAAGATAAACTCTTTATACCAAGCTCAAAACACAACAAAATAGTTTTAAATAATCACAAGGATATCATATATATTAATACTTTCATAAAAATGGAGTTTAGAAAGAAAAATCATACTTTGAATCCCAAAATTAAATAATTTCATAGAAACACCTACTTAAAAGATATGGAAACCAAGATGAAACTCTTTGAAACTTGTTGCATTCAATGGTGAGAACATGAATGAGAATTGAGAAGGAATATAATAACCCTAGACACCAAATACCACAAAATTAAATTCACATGGATCACTAAAATTCGCCACAAGATTTATAGGGTTCATGGGGGAAACAAAACATAAGAGGAAAGAGAGAAGAAAGAGAATAAGAGAGAAAGAGAGGAAGAGTTTCCTCAAAACATCATGGGAATCACCAAAGGAAGTCCATGAATCCAGAGAGGAGGAGGTTATATATCCTTGGAATCACAAAGTCCATTCGACACCAATGAGGGAGAAGAGGGGTGAAAACCCTTTTAACTTAGTAAGGGAATTTTGGGAAATTCCAAAAGTTTTAACATTTGGGAAAGCTATATTGTTTGGATGCATAGTTTAACAAACCGTGTTCCAATCATGCATAGGGAATTCCTAGGGAAATAGAACATTTATGGTTTAGAAACTTGATCTGAAAAACAATTCTCCAACTATACACTGGCCTCTTTCTAGGCCAAAATGACCACATAGTTTTTGGGGAGCTCTACGCAGTTTAAGAAACTATAAAAAATCCATGAAAAATGGATCTTTCACCATGAAAGGCCCTTCCACATGTTCCCCACATAGTTACTCCTAATCATGCGGGCTAACCATTATTTTCCCAAAAAGCCTCTAAAAACTCAAAATTCTGGAATGAAAACTACTTAAACCTAGAATGATCTAGGAAAAGATAAAATAGAGCATTTTAAGTTCTACTGTAACATGTAGGTGTCACAATATATATATATATATATATCATATTTTAAAAATTAACACAAACACACATTTATATTTTATTAATTTATATAATGACATGAACCACCCTCACTAGGACTCTGCCTTGGTTGACAGTGAATACGGGTGTGACCCCCCAAATCCTGCCTCCAATAGGTCATGGGTTGAAAACTAGCACCAAGGGAATCGTTCATACAAATGGGTGGCATTAACCTCATAAAATTATAGGGAAAATAAAACAAACCACCAATGAAATATGATATATATAAACAAAAAATACACAATTCTCAATTCCAAACTATTGTTATATGTTTATAAATACAATTAAAGCATGAATAATATCCTAGAATCCACTCCAACTACATGAAAAACAACATCTAAAATCTCCATTGAAAGTTCCTACAAAACAACTCAAGAAAACTACAGAGGGGTAAGAACTTGGGAGTTATCTTTAGGATAATATTTATAAGAAATTTTATATCCACGTAAAATAGATGTGACAAGATAAACATGTGATAATCATCTAAGAAAAAATAATGGTTAATCAAGTATAGTGTATTAAACAAGTTCTAAGTAAATAAAATACCATAGTCTTCCATCATTTTAACAAATAGGAAAATAAAGAAATCCTAGGTATCTATCTATGCCAAACATCCTAACATCATCAGGAAATCCCCACTCTCAACCTTTGTTAAACATCCCAACATCATCACATCATCATAACATGAATTCTCAATTCTCAACTTATGTCAACCATCCCAATATCTACCGTATCACCACATAATTACCCAAAAAACCATTATATAACCTCAAACCATCACATCCAAAAAAATTATATAACCCTAAGCCATCATATCCTAAGGGTAATGTGTATACGTTATAACTTATTCCATTAAAACCATTGTGTAATTGCATGTTTTGTAACCTTGAGCCATTAAAACCCACATATCATATCAATAAAAATAGACATGAAAGAATATTGAAAGATAACTATACAAGAAAAAAATCAACAAGTACATAAAAATAAGCACATATATTAAAATTAAAATCAATTCACAACACACACAATGAGAAATTATAATAATTGATAAATGATAAATTATCAATTCAAATTAATAATCACCATGCATGAAATTTAAACTAATTATTACTACAAGGCCTCATTAATATTAAATATACATTATATTCTTATTTATACTTATTTACTAAGGTACATTCTATTTCTTTAGTAATAATTTAATATTTACATGTATTTACCATATTTTAATTACTTCTATTTAGACATATAATTTCAGTAAAACACAATGCAGTAATTTGTAACCATATAATTTTGCATAATAACATCAATTCAATGAAGAATTATATAACCATTGTATAATCAATAAATAGAATTATAATGAAGGATTTAACTGGAAAGGTTCATCTTCTCATCTCCTTATATATCATTCTAGATTATCTTCCTCATATCCATTTCCAAATTATCTTTTATTTCATATATGATGTTATAAAAACAATATAGGAAAACTGGTTTTTTGCGACGGGGAAATTACGACGGGAATATATCCTGTTGTAAAAGGTCCAACGAACTACGTATTTGCAACAGGAAAAGACTCCTTTTGCAAATAGTAGGTTAATTACGATGGTAATAGGCAACCCGTTGTAATAGGTTTGGCGCGATTTGCGCGCCAAAATGCGGGAAGGGTATTTGCGACGGGGACACATCTCCATCACAAAATCCCTGGGCGATAAATACCATTTGCGATGGGAAAAGCCACCCATCGAAAATGGTATTTACCGCCGCCGGGCTTTTGCGATAGGACCCATTGCAAATACCCTTTTAACCGCCGATTGTAATTAATGCGGTGAGGGTATTTGTGATGGGACCCGTCGAAAAAGCCCGACAGTGGTAAATACTATTTGCAACTGGAAAAGCCGCTCGTCGTAAATAGTATGTCGGCAGGTGGCACTACAACAAAACCGGCTATTATCGGTGGTTTTTTTTCATATAGTGGTGGTTTACAGAAACCGCCTCTAAACTGGGCGTCGAAAATCTATTAGTGGCGATTTTCTCCATTTCGCGACAGTTTAAGGGAAGCGTCGTAGATGCCTCATTTCGCGGTGGTTTTCGTGACTTTAGTGGTGGTTGACGGGTGCCGGATATTTTTTTATTCATGGCAGTTTTAACCGCTGTGATATTTAGGCATTTGATGCGCCTCTTTCGTGGCGGTGAAAACCACCGCTAAATATAAACCGATTACATTTCGCGGTGGTTTTAACAGCCGCTAATGGTTTACAAGTAAAGCATTAGCGGCAGTTAAAACCACCGGGAAATGCTGAACAGAAAAAAAAATGCAGTTTTGCTTCAACTGCCCCACTGCCCTGAAAAAAAATAAAACCAAAAAATGGAATAGGAGACATCATACAAAAAAATAAAATGTTATTTCTAACTTGGTATCCTCAACATGATGAAACATGATACATCATAGAAGCAATCGACCATAATTCTATAGTGATAATAATCAATAATGGATCTATAGGGAAGCATGAAATCCATTCCAATAATTACATCATACAGTTACAAGATGGGAAAGAATGAATTCTATATAAAAAAACATTTTCCTATCTGATGGGGAAAATAATTCCATCACTAAACAATCATCAATCGAATAACCAATGAGGTTTACAGATTCTTAATGACACATAAATACACTATATCAAGAACCAAAATATCTAGAAATGTATCAAATATAACATTGTATGATGCACTTGTGTCAAATAATGTAGAATCTATAGTAGAGGTTACTAGATTAGTACCTCAAACAATAGATGAATTTGAATTATGCTCCCTATCATATGTTGAACGTCATTTAGTTTTCTTATACCATGACTCTATGATACAACTTGACTATTCTGAGTGGGATCATATTTCATGCACATTAATTCCTGAGTCTAGTGTCAACTATGTCGACTACCACTTTGGCCTCAGCAGTATGTGGTATAATAGCTACATCTCTACTAAAAATTAGTAGGACCCACATAATAATGTGGAATATGTAAAGATCTTATCCCCCTAGGAGGAACTGGTGGAAAAGTTTTAAAGACATGCAAGATATGAACCAGACTCCTATAACCTCTGCATTCAACTAGATACACCGTACGTTGGGAGAAAAGATGTGTATCTTCCCTAAATCTCCTCATATTATGTTAATGAGTCACCCAAATTATGGTAGAATAGTTGTGTGTCTTCCCTTTAACCATTTTTAGAATATTCTAGGTGACTTCAGTGACCAGAACATGCATATTTTCTTATTCTATTGTTGGAGAATGTGTATGGGCCTGATCTTTTCCTCCATTTCATATAGGTATATAACAATGTTAATAAAGTCAGTGGGAAAGGATATGGGCATTCCCTATATTTTTTACCAAAATATTCTTGGTGATTTCTTTGAATAATACCAGATTATACCGACAAGCTTAGTAAATGTGGGAAAATGTGTCCTATTGATCATAGTTTGCCACCATATTTAGTTAGTGGTATTCTTTGGAGGGTATAGATGTAGGGCCATGTTCTTGGTTGATTGTTCAGTACCCTCAGTGGATTTTCATTACTACCTAGGTTTGGGAGACTTAGGTTAGACTCTCAAGGTAAACACACACATCATATAGAGATTTTATTGCTTTGTAGCATTGGTGATGGTGAATGCTAGAAGGAGACCTTTGGAGGGTCCCTTATGATATCTAAATGAGTCCATCAGTGACCTCTTGATCAACCTCCCTAGATAAGGGAGGAACATGTTATTTCCTTCCATGGATATGACCATGAAATGGTTTGAGATGGAAACTATTTACAACAAATTATGTTCCACTAGTCATTGTCGAGTAGACATCTAGTAGGGATTTTTTAGATGAATGGACTTTTTAGCTTCCTCTAAAGATAGAAAGGTACCATTTAGGTGTGACTCCCAAACCAGTGAATTTGAGACCCAATGTTGAGGGTGAAAGGTTGATAATAGAGCCCTAGTTTTAAATAAGGATCCAACTTGTGCAGTAGTCAAAGCATATGCATTCTTAAAGTAGTAAAATGTCATTTGGATCAAAGGGGGTTCTAGTTGAAAGTGCCAGAATACTTATGAGAAACATTTACAAGAAATCCTCATGAAATTAGTATATCAATAAATAGACACATGTATAATCAATTATATTGGATCCATGTTTGTCCACATTTCATATTTTGAGAGAGAGAAAGGATCCTAACATGTGGGTGACACATGCATTTTGTTTAAGGTTCCATGTTAGGTTCACCATTTTTGTTTCTAACTACTTTTATTAGTGAGTATATGATTCGTATCACATGATTAGGCTAAAATACATTCCCATCATCCTCTTATGTTTGGTCTCTATACTGCCTACTAGGTTCCAATTTATATAACCAGAACAAAATAACAAAAAGATCACTCTTCATTCATCCAAAATCTCGACTAATAATTCAAACACAGGCCTAAATGGAATGATGTATACCACATTCGAGAAATCAAGACATAAAATGAAACATCATAAATAAAAAAAATGCATAGAAGGAAACATGAGAAATCAAGAAAATGTTAGGACATGGAAATGTTTGGTGGAAACTATGTGCCATACATGTTACATATACAAACCAACCATTCTCATATTTGTTCAACACATCAACAATACTACTACTCATGGTCCGATGATGCATCGTCACCCTCTCCACCTCCATTTCCACTACCTGCTGCCACCTGTAAGAACATTATATTGAAAATTAAATATTTTTGAATATTTATAATTAAACTTAAAACCAAAAAAAGTTTGAAAACTAAATGATTTTGATTTTTTGTGATTCACCTACTCACCACTAGTCTATGCACTACCACCGGGGGCATATCTGCTCATATGCTGATGTATTTCAAGCAACTCTTTCAGCAAAGCAGATATCTGATCCCCCTGCTGTTGAACTGTGTTTCGTAGAGAATACATCTCCCTATGATCATCTTCATGTATGAAATGACTATAACCAGGAGTAGATGCAGCTGGAATCCCTGGTGTCCTGACAAAGACCTCAGATGGTACGGGTCCCAAACCGATCCCGCGCACTCTACCAGGATGCTCCTTCCCAAGGACTTTAGTAACCGGGTCATCCTGGGAGACTGAGTAGGATTTCCCAGGATTGACATCCCATATTTCTTTAATTTTTACCTATAAATCAAATATAAATATATATTAACACAGTAAAAACTGATAATAATTTATCATAATAAAAAATTCACTTCATACCCCAACTTCTTTGGCAGGCTCATTAACAAAACTTCCATCTGTTTTTTATGAACATCCAGCCACATTTCAGTTCAGGATGCTTCATGCCCTAAACTCTGTGACTGCATTAAACAAAGATAAATCGAAAATTTAATATGTTAAATAGATAATATTGTCTTATAAATATTTAAACTAATTAAAATATTACTAATGACATTTGGCTTCTAGAAAAGATTTTTGAGCCCGTAGTGTGTGGGATGACTTGCTTTGCCCGATTTGATGCATTCTGTCTTGAGAGATCCTGAAATAAATAAAATTCAATTTAACAGTAATGTATTCAATGTCATATCCTCTTCATATACATGTATAAATGTAAAATGAGGATTATATAATAATATATATTTCAATACCATCTACTTGTCATCACGATGTCTATCAACAAAAACTTACCACTGTTCTTTCGGTACCCCACTAGGTAGCTTCTCATACATTTGCTTCATGGTCAATGAAGTATCGTTGAAATCACAACACAACCTCCATTTGAAATCTTTTAATTTTTACCAAGATTTTTCAGTGTCCACTTCCGTGCTATCACATCAGCAACGGTAAAGTGGAAAAACATCTGTATACAGGAATTCATTTTAAAAATATTAGTAAAATAACATTCAATTAAACCATAAAGTAATAAAATTACCTTTATCTGAGAATCAAAAACTTCATTTTTCCATTTTGGAGGCATATGCCTCCAATCATCATATGAAATAGGCAGGGAAATGGGCTCCGCTACCAGTTGACCTATAATCTGGCCAAGTAACCCTGCGACGTCATCCATCGGGACCCTATAAGAATCAAATGGCATAACTATATTCTCTCCATTCATGTTCCAAACATTTGAACTTTTTATGTATTTTTCCATGGTTGCATTGTTTTCATCTACAATGAGAAAACAATTAGTATAAACAAAATGCAATAAATTTATTTAATTAAAATTTGTACCTATGACTGTGACCCTCCAGAATATCCATGATGAACTGGAAGGGGCGTGTCTCTACCCCACTGCTAAGGCTCCTGTAGGGGGAGTCGATGACTCATCCTCTAATGATACATCCACAGATGGTGCCAGAGATGGTGCAGGGGGAGATGGTGTAGGGGTGCAGGCAGCTGGTGCCTGAGATGCCGTGGGGACAGACGGATCATCATCTGTCGCAGAACTAGATGAAATAGTGTACCGCTTCTTCCTTGTCATTCCTGTCATTTAATCAAATAAAATTAATTCAGAATATATATTTCTAAAAATTTATGCAGAAAAAAAATTAAAAAAGATAATAGATGCCCAGTACTAACAAACAAAATATATATAACAATGATAATGAATGACTGCAGAAATGAAACAAGTGGTTGATTAATGAATAAATAATTGTACATACAATCATTTTCCCCTTCAATCATGTCGGTTTCCTACTCCATTGATTCATCCACCTCATTCATCCTTGCTAGACTAATATTTTCAATATCATGATGGAAAAATAATTCTGCTTCCTGTTGTTGATGAAATTCAATTGTAGAGGTCAAATCTTCCACTTAATCACCCATACCATACAAATCTATTTGTATTACGTGGGTAACTACACTCCACCCTTCATCCACAACATCATTCACATAATATACCATTTTTGATTGCGTTGCTAAGATATATGGATCATGCAGTTCATGATCACCAACATCCATCAAGCGAGAGAAGTTTACAGAAGTAAATTGCAAGGAATCTCTTTTAACACCTCTGATAATATCAACCCATTTTCATTTGAATAAAACAACAGAAAAATACCCATGGTAGTTTAATTCAATAATATCATGCAGATTTCCATAGTATCCGACTTCAGCAAATGTAAATATACAACTATTCTATGTTTTTAAACCCACTTCTCGATCAACTGTATAAAATCTAAAGCCATTCACATTATAAGTGTCGAACTTTCTAACTTTTTTTATAGGACCTCTAGCAAGAAACTTCATTTCTTCTGATAAGTCTGCTCGAGTATCAGTATTCATGATCTGAAAAAAAGAAATATAATTTAATAGATTTAAAAATTGTATGTGTCAAACTAATATTCGTATTTATTGAAATATTTATAAACTTACACGTCATAAAAACCATTCTACAAGCTCTTTATTCACAGCTTTCGTTATATATTTCTCATTTCATGTTCGGCCTCTCATTCTTATTTTTTGCTTGTATCATCAACTCTTAAATAAATGGATCTACAATTTCACTATTCAGCAACACATATCTATGTGCCAGTAATAATTCCAATTATGTCAGTGTCACATATGAGGTCCTCCTAACTGATTGGCCAATAGCAGGAAATATTTTTGATTTCTGATACATTTAAGATTGACTTAATGTGTCTTCAACACGTCCAACTCGATTAAATCTTGTCTCAATATCATCCAAATATCTGGAACAAAAGGTAAGACACTCCTCGGCCAAATAGCCTTCAGCAATAGAGCCTTTTGGTTGAGCTTTATTTCTCACGTATGATTTCAAATTCCCAATATATCTGTGAAATAAAATAATAATATTATGCATTTATTTACATGATTTTTTTTACTTAACTGGAAACATATAAATAAAATACCTCTCAATTGGATACATCCATCGATAATGAACGGGGCCTCCTAATTTATCATCTTCAACCAAATGCACAATTAAATTCACAATGACAGTAAAAAATGATGGAGGAAAGATCATCTACATTGCACAAAGGGTCAATACAAACCTCTTATGGAGGTTTTCAAGCTAAAATGGATGTAGATATTTCTCACATAATTTCCTAAAAAATGTGCATAATTGGAGTACAACAGCAGTAACGTTTTCAGGTAATAATGTACACAATGCCAATGGTAGTAACTATTGTAACAAAATATGTGAATCGTGACTTTTCAATCCATATAACTTACGATTATTCAAGTAAACACACCTCGAGATGTTACTCTAATACCCATCAGATACCTTCACATTCTTTAAAATTCGAAGGAACGTATCTTTATCCCTATTTTTCATTGAAAAAATGGCCAGAGCATACTTTTCATTCTCATCTGGCCAGAGATCACGTTTTATGTTCATTACTTGTAAGTCTTTGCGAGCATTGAGATGATCCTTCGACTTTACATGATAATTAAGTAATGTGAAAATCAAATTATCACATACATTCTTCTCAATATGCATCACATCAAGAATGTGGCGCAAAAAATTAAAATCCCAATACGAAAGTTTAAAGAATATACTTTTTTCTTCCATTGTTGCGTTCTGATTTCACTTGACGATGCACTTCGCAATCATTTTCTACTATTATTCAAATGACGAACCTTCCCAAATTCTGTTTTAAAATTTTCAAGCTGTGTCAATATTTCAGAACTGGTTATCAACTTTGGAGGTGGTCTACAATCAATGGAACCATTAAATTTTTATTTGTTTAGCCGAAATCTATGAGATGCATCAAGAAATCTTCGATGGCACAAGAAGCACCATTTTCTACTGTAAGGTAGCCATTTGGGCTCGAAATCAAAGTTACAAACGGGACAAGACAAACCTGTATAAGTGTTCCAACCAGATAAATTCCCAAGCCCAGGGAAGTCACTAATGGTCCACATTAAAGCAGCATGCATTTTGAACATTTTTTAGAAGAAACATCAAATGTCTCAACACCATTGCTCCATAACTCCTGCAATTATTCAATCAAAGGCTGCAGGTATACATCAATATCATTTCCAGGAATTTGTTTTCTAGGAATAATCATGTAAATGATAAAAGATATTTGTTGCATACACATCCACGGAGGCATATTATAAGGGATCAAAACAACTGGACAAATGCTATAACTAGTACTCAAAGTCCCAAATGGGTTGAATCCATCGGCAGCCAATCCCAATCGAACATTCCTAGGATCAGATGAGAAATCTGGATGTAATGAATCATATGTCTTCCAGGATTGGGAATCTCATGGACGTCTCATTAACCCATCATTGTTATTATATATAGAATTCCACTTCATGTGTTCGGAGGTTTTTGATGACATGAATAATCTTTGAAATCGAGGCTTCAAAGGAAAGTAACGCAAAACTTTTGCAGGTGTGTTCCTTTTCTTCTTCTCCATGAAATTATGTTCAGTCAGACTTCCAACATCACCCTTTGACTGCCATGTAGAATAAGAACATTTATTACAATTCTGTCTACTTGAATCCTCTCCCCAATAAAGCATACAATCATTGGAACACGCATGTATTTTTGTATAATTCAGACCAAGCTTGTTAACAACTTTTTTCATATCATAAAAATATTATGGGTTTTTTGCTTCAGGAAATGCATCACTAATCAATTCCAATAACATGGACATTTCCTTATTTGTAATTCCACATAGAAATTTGATATGGTACAACTTCAGTAGAAATGAAAGCTTTGAATATTTCAAACACCCACTATAAAACTCTTGATTTCCATATTCAACTAAATCATGAAACATAGTTTCCTCACTGAAGTTTTCCCTTACATTTGGCTCCACAGAATCAAGAGGAGGATCCAATAATATGTTACAATCTTGATCTTCTTGTGTTACAGTCTCAAAAACATCACTTGTCACGTTGCAATTTGTAGCACCCTATTCTGGTTGTTCTGATATGTTTTGATGCTCATAGTGGTGTCTTGTAGTGTCGAATGCATAATTTATGAGGATTTGCATTTCATTTTCAATTGTCGACAAACTTAGGACCTCATTCTGTGGATTAACATTAGTCCTCAATCTTTATGTACTGTTCGATTCTCCATGCCAAATCCAACACAAATATTGATCAGGTAATTTCTTCAGTATTAAATGTTCATAAACTTCATCTCTCTTCAACCATGTTCTAAATTTACATTTAGGACATGGACTTCTTATTCTCCCTTCAACGGATCGATTAGAAATTGCAAAATCTAAAAACTCATTCAAATCCTTAACATATTGAGGTGTGTTCCTCGGTAATGTGATCCAGCTTTTATCCATGTATATCACAATGTTCCTACACAATAATAAAAAAAATTAAAACACGTAGTTACTACTAAATAGAGAAAGAGTTTCATATATAAGATAATGTAAGATTACAGAAACATAATATAATAAAGATGACCCATTGATCATAAAGTATGCATAATATAATAAAGATGATACATTGATCACATTTACCACTTACTTAGCATGCCCAGACAAACTGAACAAGTCTGGTCCCTAGGAGACAACGTCAACACCTCATTGAGGAGCAGTAAGAATATCGGGTTACACACTTATCATAACACTGTCGATCACACATTTATGTTGCCTCAAACAAAACCCCATTGAAAGTGATGTCATTGAACACACCAAAGATGCATGATTTTCATACCATTAGTACAACAGAATTACTAGAAATATTTAGCCCTTATATGAAACCCTTTGAGACTTATCGCAGGCTAGCTTGGGTA
This sequence comes from Viscum album, assembly GCA_963277665.1. Taxonomy (NCBI): domain Eukaryota; kingdom Viridiplantae; phylum Streptophyta; class Magnoliopsida; order Santalales; family Viscaceae; genus Viscum; species Viscum album. The sequence goes on from OY728127.1 coordinate 929,483,751, forward strand.
CCCAGATTATGGGTAGCCTAGGTCAGTTCATGAAAATTGGTCATGTGTCATCGCTCTTTATGTTTTTCAATCTTTTCAATATCTATTTGAATTTCCCTATCTCTTTGAATTTGATAGTGTTTCTTATTTCCTTGAATTTGGAGAGACCTTTGTTATTAATTATATCATTAGGTTGTGCAATTTTAATTCATCCACTTGGATTTCCATAGTGGGGTTCTCATTAAAATCTCTTTTAAAAACTAATGAATGATGTATGTTATTTTCACTTAAATATGTTTTGTGTTTAGTACTATAAAAAATTATATTCAATATTTAAAACAAATCATATTAAAAAAAATAATGCAAACCATAAAATTTGGATTTCATATAATACAAAGGACATGTCCAATTTTTACTTCAAACATTTATGTATATTTCAAGTCCTAAACTCAGTTAATTTGATGTAATTATTTAGAAATGAATTTACTACTTTAACACAAACTATTATACTTAATTCAATCATAATAAATTTAAAATATTTAGTAAGTGACACTAGTTCATAACTTATGAAGATCTTTGCTAACATGTTTGAGAATCCCATGGTGATAAATAAAATGTTCTTACTAAAGACATCGTTTGTCATCCATGAAATCTTCTAAGGTACCAAATAGTGGCCAAAATAGGGTGAGTATAACTCATTATTCCACCACCAATGGTGTCTGAACATGTCTAGTCTAAGCATATAGTGTATGCAATAAAGCGATAAACAAGGGTGTTAATTTAATAAATTAATTATATATATAAAATAAACCCACAGACTCTTAGGCTCTAGGATGACACCATATGTTAGCCAAAGCATCATCAACTCCATGTGGGGTGTCTCTTTCATGAGGTGGATCCTCGTACATCAAGACATATTTCCCCAAAATACTGGAAGATTCTATTAAATCAGGATGAATTTCCAATATCATGATTCAAGTATTCAATCTTGGTATAGACTTTATAGAATTACTTTCTTCTTCCCATGGATTTCACCCCCAATGGAAAAAGTATCCATCTCACCAGTCCTAGAATTGATATAACTACATACATCTTCCCATGGAACATGTTTTTAAGAGGAAATAAACCATATAACCGGGGTAAGACATTCTATAACCACTAATGTCTTCCCATGGAATGTGACACTAAGGGGAAAATTAATAGTCTCATATCAAATGGTGGATTCTCTTGTATTAGGATGAATAACTGATAGTATATATCAATCAGGTCTAAAATATTATTACAAGACATATTAGTTAAGTCATATCATCACTTATTAAATTTACCATTTATTACTAATTTTCAAATCCTTCTATAGATACGAATCACCAAAATCATCTTAAACCATTTTCCATATTTCACATGCAATGTAAAGATCTTTAATTAAGCCATGATTCCAAAGGATATCATAAAATCATGAGGGGTTGGAACACCACAAATGTTAATGCAAGTCCTAACCATAATGCTAAGAGAGCAAAAAGGGATCCTTGGGAGGGATCAACAGGAGGATTTTAGAAATAAGGGATAATTCCAATTATTTAGGTTATGCATGTGGCATGTCAATGAGATCATAATTTTTCACATACTAGCATAATCAGAACAGACTAAAGGGAGTTTTCCAAGACCACCCAACTCAATGAATAAAGAATAAGAATGAGTATATAAAGGTAACACCTTTCATGGATAGTGTCCTTATCATTACTACATTCTTCAAGCCTCAAATAAAAATTGTAGATATAATCCAATTCTATATTATTTGGGAAGTAGTGTTAGTACCTATAAATAACAAAAACATATACATCTATGAACGCAAAAATATTTGTAGATATTTTCAGTGGATTTCATGGTTTTAGTGAACCACCCTAGGGGAAGGGAAATCGATATAATGAGTCAGGTGAATCTTATTGCTCGTCATAGAGAAAAGGGGGATTTTGTATAACGATTTGGTGAATTTTAACCCCATCCTAAAATCACCAAACTATCATTAAACAAGTTTCTACTTGATAAAATATATATACCATAATACAAAAAATATTCTAACATGACTAATAAAGTGAAAAATAAAAATAATAATCCATATGTCATATAAAGTGAGTAAAGAATGTAAAATGAGCATGGAAGGTCATTAAATAGTAAAAGATAATAGCGAATAATGTAAATTTGTATCCATTGATGTTTCACGTGATTTAAACAATGAAATAGGCACTATATGAAAAATATAAAATAGAAAACAAGGATTTAAATTAACAATATAAAAAGGTAATCACATTATTCAAATATAGGAATAAAATCATTAAATAATTTTTTTAATTAGAGGCCTAGTAAAATACATTATTATTTTTTTAACCCTAGGTTTTAATTAAGTTCACTTAGACCCAAATTATATCCAAGGTAACTCTTTATGAGGAGGGTTGGAAGAAGGGTATCACTAACCAATTTATTTATAGAAGACCCCTTTAAATTTACTTGAGTACGAGAGATAACACCATTTAATGTAAAAAACCGACTAAGTGGATAGATTAGGGATTTAGGTCCCTATCATATAAGGAGATGTAATTAAAAAAGATAACCCTGATTTTTCCTTAGATTCTACTAGAAAATGTATCTCAAATAGATATACCCGATGGAATCCAATAGATTCCAAATATTATAATATCCCTATATTTTAAGGTTAAATATTACCCCTATTACCATAACGAAAGGGGAAGAAAGGGAATATTAGAGGAGTTACCCGACATTTCCTCATTTAAAATGAACTCTAATGTCCAACTCAATCGAACTAGAAATAAATAAAAATATTGGTTCACTCAAGAGGGATATTAGATCGATAATATCACCATATAAGACCTATCACAGTGGAAATGTGAGTAAATCCCATGTTTGGGGTGATTTTTTGGAAATAATAAGGATTTGAAAAGACCAAAAAAAACTTTTTATATTGAATTTTTCACAATTATCTATCGGGTACCATGTTTACAGTCATTGAGTATCCTATGATTCAAAAAAAATTAATTTCACCCATAGAACTCCCACTGGGAACCTAATATAGGTAAATTGGGAAATTTTTGGCCTCCCAGACCTTGGATGCATTCCATCACGCTCCGTTTCTTCTATTAAATCTTCTAATTCCTCCGTTAATTCTACAAAATACTAAAAATGTGATAAATGTGTGTTTCAATTAAAAATTAATCTCACCCAAGATGGTTGCGGGGTCGCCGGATGGTTGGGGGTCACGGGTCACCGGACGGGGTTGCCGGACGGTTGGGGGTCGCTAGGGCCGGGGGGGTTAGGGGAAGAAGGGTGGGCGCGGGGGTCGCCGGGGCCGGGGGGGGGGGGGGGGTTAGGGGAAGACGGGGTCGCGATCGAGGGTTTGGGGGAAACACGGGGTGGGGGGTAGGGAGGGGTCGGGTTTTTAAAAAAATATATGGGTTTCACGGCGGTTTATTAAAAACCGCCGTGAAACCTTTCGGCGAAAACATTTAGCAGCGGTTTTGTGAACCGCTGCCACAAAACCACCGCTAAACCTGATTTTTATTGTAGTGTGGTATTTGCGACGGGACCCGTCACAAATACCCTTTAACCACCAACTGTAATTAATACGGGCGAGGGTATTTGCGATGGGCCCCGTCGCAAATACCACCATTTGCGAGGGGATACCCGTCACAACTAACCCCGTGACAACTAATCTAACCTATATATACCCCATCTATTTTTTTTCAAATCACTCAGATCTTAATCTCACTTTCTCTTGATTCTCCATTTTAAAGAAAAAATTTCTGTTAGTTAAATTTTTTTATATGAGATCAATTGGAAGGCGCCAATAGCTTCAGAATATCAAAGTTTAAGGTATTTATATTTTAATTTTTTTAAATTTATTTTTTTAAATTTTAATTGTTGTTTATTTGTTGTAATTAAATTAGATTTATGTTGATTTTTATTTATATTTATTTTTAGAAAGAAATTGATATTGTTAATGATAATTATAAATAATTAGTGTTAATTTGCAATAATTAGAGATTATTATAGATAATTAGCAGAATTTAGTCATAATTAGGGATAATTAGTAATAATTAGATATAATTAGTAATAATTAGATATAATTAGTAATAATTAGATATAATTAGTAATAATTAGTAATAATTAGATATAATTAGTAATAATTAGATATAATTACTAATAATTAGCAATAATTAGGAATAATTAGCAATAATTAGGAATAATTAGCAATTGTTCAGAATAATTAGCAATAATTAGCAATAATTAGGAATAATTAGGAATAATTAGCAATAATTAGGAATAATTAGCAACAATTAGGAACAATTAACAACAATTAGGAACAATTAGCCACAATTAAGAACAATTAGCAGCATTTAGGAACACTTAGCCACGATTAGGAACAATTAGCCACAATTTAGAACAATTAGCCACAATTAGGAACAATTAGCAACAATTAAGAACAATTAGGGACAATTAGGAACAATTAGGAACAATTAGGAACAAAACAATTAGCAACAATTAGTAAGAATTAGAAACAATTAGCAAGAATTAGCAACAATTAGCAAGAAATAGCAACAATTAGCAAGAAATGGCTACAATTAGCAAGAAATAACAACAATTAGCAATAATTAGCAACAATTAGCAACAATTAGTAGTAATTAGCAACAATTAGGAATAATTAGCAACAATTAGCAATAATTACAAACAATTAGGAATAATTAGCAACAATTAGGAATAATTACCAACAATTAGGAATAATAAGCAACAATTAGGAATAATTAGCAACAATTAGCAATAATTAGCAACAATTAGCAATAAGTAGAAAAAATTAGGAATAATTAGCAACAATTAGGAATAATTAGCAACAATTAGGAATAATTAGCAACAATTAGCAACAATTAGCAACAATTAGAAATAATTAGCAACAATTAGAAATAATTAGGAATAAATTGCAATAATTAGGAATAAATTGCAATAATTAGGAATAAATTCCAATAATTAGGAATAAATTGAAATAATTAGGAATAAATAGGAATAATTAGGAATAATTAGGAATAATTAGGAATAATTAGTAATAATTAGTAATAATTAGAAAAAATTAGTAATAATTAGGAATAATTAGTAATAATTACTAATAATTAGTAATAATTACTAATAATTAGTAATAATTGGTAATAAATAGTAATAAAGAGTAATAATTAGTAAATATAATTATATCTAATTATTAATAATAAAAAATTATATTATCAATATTTATGAAAAAACAATATTAATTAGTAATAATTAGCAATAATTAGGAATAATTAGGAATAAATAGGAATAAATTGCAATAATTAGGAATAAATTGCAATAATTAGGAATAAATTTCAATAATTAGGAATAAATTGCTATAATTAGTATTAAATTGAAATAATTAGTAATAAATTGCAATAATTAGTAATAAATTGAAATAATTAGTAATAAATTGCAATAATTAGTAATAAATTGCAATAATTAGTAATAATTTTCAATAATTAGTAATAAATTGCAATAAATTGTAAAAATTGCAATAAATAGTAATAAATTGAAATAAATAGTAATACATTGCAATAAATAGTAATAAATTGCAATAAATAGTAATAAATTGCAATAAATAGTAATAATTAGTAATAAATAGTAATAAATAGTAATAAATAGTAATAAATAGTAATAATTAGTAATAAATAGTAATAATTAGTTATAATTAGTAATAAATAGTAATAATTAGTAATAAATAGTAATAAATAGCAAATATAATTATATTTAATTATTACTAATAAAAAAATTATATTATAAATATTTATAAAAAAATAATATTAATATTATTAAAATAATAAAAAATTTATAAAATATTAAAATTATCAATATTCACAACATGCTTTGCTCTATTCTTAACATGTTCAAATCTCAAAGGGTCGCCAATTGTTAGGTCATGCGCAATAAAAAGTTTGTGTCAGCCATGTCCAATGTAAACTCTATAATTGTCATTGCTTGGTTGGTCACCTTCCAAGTAGCATTGTAATAGGACAACCCAAGTCATGCCCTCCTCATCTATAAGAATTATCTCACATGAACCTTTACAAAGACCATTCTTCCTTGAACATTTCGCGGAAAGATACTGATGTCCCATCAAATTTTAAAGGAAAAATGATCTTTGTAAAGGGAGCGAGATGATTCTTAAAGACGAGAACGATATTACTTTGGTCGTCCTATTGCAACACTACTTGTGAGGTGATCAACCATGCAAGGAAAATTATAGAGTTTACATTGGACATGAGTGAAACAAACTTTTTATTGTGCATGACCTGACAATTGGCAACCCTTTGAGATTTAAACATGTTAGGAATAGACAAAAGTATGTTGCGAATATTGATAATTTTAATATTTTATAAATTTTTTATTATTTTAATAATATTAATATTGTTTTTTCATAAATATTGATAATACAATTTTTTTATTAGTAATAATTAGTAAACGAAAACTTCTTGGATAATGAAGGGAATATTTTTAATCATCTCCATAACGATGATTACCAAATTTTCTTTCATTATTCAAGCAGTTTTCATTTTGCTAAGTATTTCTAAGTATTTCTAAAACAATAAAAAATTGTAATAATTAGTAATAATTAGTAATAAATTGTAATAATTAGTAAGCAATTGAAATAATTAGTAATAATTTGTAATAATTAGTAATAATTAGTAATAATTAGTAATAATTAGTAACAATTAGAAAGAATTATCCATAATTATAAATAATTAGTAATAATTAGTAATAATTAGTTAGGAGTAGTTAGGAACAGTTAGGAATAGTTAGGAAGAAATTTTAATAAAATTTAATAAATTTTAAGAACTTGGCACAATTTCCAGTGGATTGATGACACTCCTTTTTCTCGATGACTTTTCTCCTTTCAACTCCCACCGACTCAAAACATAATGAAAAATGCGCTGCTACATAGACATATTCAATATTGTATGCATGAGATTGGATATGCATTTATAGGATCATATTTTTTATAATGTTTTTAGGCAGTGACAGTTGGAAGAAGAGGATTCATCGACGAAAAGGTGGCTCTTTTGTCCGACGACTCATTTACTTGCATCTTTCTCACACTAAAATCACAACGAAGAATCTGGTCGGAGGTATACATATTCATTCTCGTGCATATGGGAATGAATATGCATAACTCAGAACATATTCTTCCTTATGATTTCAGTGTGAGAAAGATGCAAGTAAATGAGCCATCAGACAAAAGAGAAGCCGTTAATCCACTGGAATTGTGTCGCCCTTAATTAATGGTAATTATTAAGAAGTAGTTGTAATTATTTATCTTCTTTTTTCAAATAGTGTTTTTATAATTTCAAATTATTCAAAAACAGTGATGATTTTATATTTTATGTAGAAAAATATGGAACAAGGAAGTCGACATCAGTCATTATTAAATGATCACGCTTAGATAAATCAGCACAGAAATCCAAATGGTTCTGGTTTAAATAATGTATATATTGAGGGTGTTAAAGCTTTATTAGCATTTGCATCATCAAAAATAGAATATGTTTCAGAAGGCACAATTAAGTGTCCTTGTAAAAAATATGCTCTAAGAACGTTTGACATAGTTGACAAGGTTGGGGGACATCTCTTGTGGTTTGGTTTTCAACTGGATTATGTTTTTTGGTATCAACACGGTGAACACAGTTCCATAGAAGATCCTAATAACTTGATTCCAGATCCATCACGGTTTTAGAATTTAGTACATGATGTTACAGGTCCATCTGTGCAACAAACTGAAACTCACGATGATATTGATTTAACTCCTGAGTTGGCACCATCTGAATTTTTTGAGTTGTTGAGGTCTACTGAGGATGCATTATATCCTGGTTGAAAAATAAGAAAATTAGAAGAAGTTTCAATATTTATGGCTATTAAATCAGATAATGCAATGTAAAACAACTATTTTGATCAGATATTTTCTTTGGTTAAAACAATATTACCTGAAGGAAATGTGTTGCCAGCAAATTAGTATAAGAGAAATAGGCTGGTTCGTAATCTCGGCCGTAGTTATCATAATATTCATGCTTGTCCAAATGATTGCATATTATATTCTGGTGAAAATGAGTCATTGGATAGTTGTTCCACATGTGGAAAATCTAGGTATAAAGAAGATCAACCAGGGAAGTCTAAATAGATTCCAGTAAAACAGTTAATATATTTCCCCCCTACACCCAGGTTGCAGCCTTTATTTATGTCTCAGAATACAATGTCATTGATTGCATGACACAAAACCAATATTTCAACTAAGAGAAGCTTGAATCATCCATCTGATGGTGATTCATGGAAAAATTTTGACAGTCTACATCTGTCTTTTTCTATAGAAGCTCGAAACGTGCGATTGGGTCTTTCTACTGATGGTTTCTGTCTGTTTTGTTCTTATGGTAGTTAGTATTCATGTTGGATTGTATTTATAACTCTGTAAAATTTGCCTCCATGGATGTTGATGAAGGATCCCTATATCTTTTTGACTCTATTAATCCTAGGACATCCGAAAGAAATATTGATGTTTATTTGAAACTATTGATTGATGAGTTAAATGCATTGTGGAGTGATGGTGTTAATACATATGATGTTGCTGAAAAACAAAATTTCATATTAAAAGCTGCATTGATGTGGACGATTAGTGAATTTATGACATATGACATGTTATTTGGTTAGAGTACAAATAGACCGAAATGACGTCCTTATTGTATGAAATAAAACAAATCCTTTATTCTCATCAATGGAAAAAAACCTTGCAATTTTGATTGTCACCGTAGATTTCTTCCAACTGATCATCCTTTTCGGTGGAACAAATCTCATTTCAGAAAAGGTACAATTGAAAGGGATGAACTTCCAAAGATGATATCAGGTACAGATTTAAAATTAGTTGTATTTTCATTACCTCCCATCACATTTGGACCAACAACAAACCAATATAAAATTCATGGATTTGGGAGAGAACATAATTGGATAAAACAGAGAATTTTTTGGGATCTTCCATATTGGTCTGATTTGTTAGTCCACCACATGTTGGATGTTATGCATATTGAGAATAACTATTTTGATAATTTATTTCATACAGTTTTAGATACACCAGGTAAGTTCAAAGATACTGTAAAGGCATGATTAGATCTTGCTCAAATTTGCAGGCGACCAAAACTTGAACTATTTGAAAATGTCATATCACAGAGGTTAATGAATCCAAAAGAATCTTATACACTATCCAAAGAGATTCTCTTATTATTTTGTCAGTGGATTATAGATTTGAGACTTCCAGATGGCTATGATTCCAATTTTGGAAGATGTGTTAAGAATGGTTATATTATTGGATTAAAAAGTCATGATTGTAATGTTATAATGGAAAGAATAATGCCAATTAGATTAAGAGGTTTGTTGAATTCTATGATTTGGGATTCGATAACAGACATATCATATTTTTTTTGAGACATTTGTGCGGTGACAACAGACTACGATGTGCTAAGAAAACTGGAAGAAGATGTTGTTGTAACTATATGAAAATTGGAAAAAATATTTCCACCGGCTTTCTATGACTCAATGGAACATCTGACATTACATTTTCCACATGAAGCTAAATTTGGAGGTCCAGTATAGTTTCGATGGATGTACCCATTCGAGAGATGCATGCAGAAATTGAAGAAAAAAGTACGCAACAAAGCATCAGTTGAAGTCTCAATTGCTGAAGCTTATTTTCAAGAGGAAATTTCTTTTTTCTACTCTCATTATTTTGAATCTGAATATCCCTCAAAACACAATTGCATGGGATGAAATTAGAGGAATGTTATTGAAGAAATGGAAAATAAATTCATAGTTTTTAATCATCCAAATATTGGTTTCGCTGGAGTTCATGAACGATGGATTTCAGATGATGAACATCACGGATCTCATACATATGTTCTGCTTAACTGTGATTAAATGAAATCATTTTTCCTGTGAGCACTTATATCAATTATTCTATAATTTATGTTATAGTATTTAAACTTATTTTATTTGTAGGTTATATGATAATCATATCAAGAAAAAACTTCAACAAATTACAGCAGCTGCTCTTGAAGAAGGTAGATAATTTTTTTTTCTCAATGGTTTCAAAAACTGGTAACATAAATTATTTTTGGTTTAATATCAATTCTGTTTATTATTTATTATATTGATAATTGTTTTAAAAATTTTCAAGTGTCTCAATATGCTGATAAAATTGATAAGTGGCTATGTACATTGAGTAACCCACCATCCAAAATGGTTAAATCTTATAATGCCTATCTGGTGAATGATTTTAGATTTCACACACATGCATACGAGGAATAAAAAAAACAATGAACAATGGAGTTTTCTTGAGAGGGTCACATCATAGAGAAACTGAAGTTGACTTTTATGGAATTTTGGATGAAATTATCATGCTGTGTTATCTAGGACAGAATTACATAACAATGTTTAAATGTTGGTGGTTGGATACTGAGAGAGGCTTGTGTGTTCATCCGACTCATGGAATCGTCGATATTAAATATAAAAGTATTCTTGCAGTAAATGAACCATTTTTACTGGCTCAATAGGCACATCCAATTTATTATGAAAAGTACTGTGCTACTTAAAGAGACTTGAGCGATTGGTGAAGCATAATAAAAATGAAATCTTGGGAAAATCTGTTTACTCAAACTGAATGTGGTTCTGCTGAAGTGGAAGGAATTGAAAATTTTCAAGAGACTGCTCAAAATCCATCTGATTCACAAAGAGACGTGAATATCGATGATGACACCCTACAATTAAGGTTTTATGGTGATGAAGATGTTAATGATGTTAAAAATGAATTTGAAATGACAAGAGATACTGAAACTGAAACTCATGGATATTGATGATGCTGAGGAGGAAGATGAAGACATTGACATTGATAGCTATGGAGAAGAGGACTAAGATGAACATTGACATAGTTAAATGCTGGTTATAATCATAACTAATATATATATATATATATATTAAATAGTTATTTTCATCTATCTTCTAACAACAATAATTTTGTGTTTCAGATGGAATCTGATATATTTCACGAGTTGCAGGAGGCTGACCCACCGTTGGATGAGGGAGATTTTTGATCATCTGACCCCCAGCCTACTGGCAGTTCAGGGGGTACGTGGAGGGGGCGTGGTCTTGCAAGACTGATGATTCCTGACCCTATCCCCGAGCGACGTCCACATCCTGGTTTCGATCCAAACACACGAAGGTATGGTAACCTATATATTTTAGTTAAATTTCATTAATTTATTTATATATATACTAATTGTTTGATTATTTATTCATTTTTCACAGTTTTGCGCATGTAGCCATTAGACAGGGGAGCGCTATCTTGCGCAATTATTTTTCTCATCCATGGATCACATGGGAACAGATTCCCGTTGATGTGCGATGCGACATGTTCCATCATTGGCTGGTACGTAAATAAATAATATTTATTTTGAAATTTATTTTATTAATAACTTGATATTATAAATTATTTGTAGGGTTTATGGTATCCTATCGATGATAGCATGCGCGATGCTATCCACGCGGCATGACAGGTTTCTATACGTGACCGTTTTCGTCAGTTTTTACATAATTTGAGAAGGAAAACCATTAAGAAAGGAGGAGTGATAGAATTTGACGAGTCGTGTAGAGATCACTGACCAGAGTACATTTCCTATCTTGTTTGGGATTGATTATGTTTACACTGGTTGGGTGGTGGATTTCAGAGGAGATCATTAGTGGGATGGCAGAACCGGGGGAGATAGGAGGTGACACATCGAGCTAGTAGCCGGACATTCAGTTCGCATAGAGAGAATCTGGTAAGTATATTTTTTAAATATTTTATATAACTTTAAATATAAATAGTTTATTTTATATTTCTATAGGCAGTAAAGCATCCTTATATTACGGAGTTTGACATTTATCGGAGGATGTGTGATCCAGACACTGGAGAGATTAGAGGTGATCATCAGCGTCAGATTGTGGTTAGTATTATTCTTTTAGTTTGACAATTAACTATATATAATATTTTCACAATTTTAATTTTAAATTGGAATTGAAGTAGTTATATGAGGCTGCGACCTCTCAGACACAGGATGAGGGTCAGGATGAGATGACTGAGCAGACCGGTGCTCACCATTTTGTTGAGGCGACATGGATGCAGGCGACTCAGTATGGCTTTGAGATGGGCCGAGTAGTTGGTATCAACTCTTATTTGAATCCTGGTACTTATTATGGTACTGTTGCGATGTTGGAATCCAGCTCGAGAGGTGCTCATGGAGAGGCATCATCTTCTGGGTCACAGTATCAGGAGCAGTTGCGAACTCAGGCTGAGCTTATAGAGACTTTGCAGAAGCAGCATGAAGAGATGTGTCGGCGGAAACAGCAGCAGGAGCAGCATCACGAGGAGGAGCTGCGTCGATTGTAGCAGCGACGACAGCAGGAGTATCACGAGCAGATGGAGTACATGCATCGTCTAATTCCTAGTTTAGGGATGAAGTTTCCTTCACCTCCTCCACAGGACCCCCCAGTGATTTTTTTTATGTTAAAAACATTTGAATTCAAGTTTTGTAATAATATGAACAATTAACAGTTCCTATCTTTTATATTGGTGGAAATATTGCATAATTTAATTTTTTTTAATATTTTAATATTTATTATTAGTATTATATTTTTTTATATTTGTTTATTTTACTAATAATAATAATAATAATAATTTATGGTTTTTTATATTTTTTTGAAAATATTGAAACTTTTAATAATTTTTAATTATTTTATTATTTTAATAATATTAATATTAATTTTTTACTAATCATAATTTTATTAAATATCTTTTTTATTAATATATTTTTTAATGTTTTTTTATTTTACTAATAATAATAATATTTTATATTTTTTTATTTTTTTATAATATTAATATAATTTTTTCATTAATCATAATTTTTTTTTATTTTTTAATTAATTTTAGTTTTTGCGACGGGGCCCCGTCAGAAATAAGTGATTTTTTTAAGATTAGTATTTGTGACAGAACAACGGGCCGGTCACAATTAGTATTTGCAACGGGCCAGTTGCAAAAGGTTTATGGGTATATAATGTATATAGTTGGAATGCTATTTGCGGCGAGGAACTTACCCGTCACAAAAACTAATTGCGACAGGCTCGTCGCAAAAGGTTTTTTGGGTATATAATGTATATAATCGGGAGGTTTTTTGCAACATGTAAAAGTCCTGTCGCAACAGATCTATTTTGTGACGGGCCCGTCACAAAAAATATCTGTTGCGACGTGGTTTTCTGCAACGGGCTATTTGCGACAGGATCTCGTCGCAAATAGCCCATTGCAGAAAACAAGAATTCCAGTGGTGAAAATTGGTAGAACATATTCAATATATAAACAATATTATAATTATAAGGAAACTATACTTATATTACATTTTCAATTACCATTGTAGTTAAACCTTTTCCATTCATTTATAGAATATTTTCCCTTCCACACAGGGGAATAAAATATTACAATAACAAAAATCAAAACCACTCAATCAACATAACAACATGAAATACTAATAATCAACCCAATATAATAAAAAATTTCATGAAAAAAGGAATGAATTAAAACAAACAAGACATAATTAAAACTTAAATTCATGAATTAAATGAATAAAAACATTCAAAGGCCCCTTCCATTTAACCAAACTAGTGAAAAAAGAAGACTGATTTAATCAAATTCATAAATTCGATAACAAACCCTCCCCCTAGATCTAACCATCTCCATCGATCCCAGGGGAAGAGTAATAACATACTATATCTGAAGGAATTTATGATGTGGGTTGATTATCAAAGGTTGAAGTGATTAAAATAAGTATATTATAGGATTCAAGGGTGAGTTTCAATAAAATATAATGATAGAAACATCACATCTCTCATTTATAAGGGATGTCAATTTAAAATAAATATAATGATAAATCAATAATTAGTTTCAAAGGGTCTATCAAACTAAGTATTAAGTATTGACAGGGGATTAGGAGGTTTCAAAACACATCAAGAACTTATATTTCAAAATATATAAGAAAGGCTAGAAATTAACTACCTTAATTTGAAGATGTGACAAATGAGGAAAAATTAATTCACAATTCCCTAGTTTAAAGCTTTGATGGTTCATATTAAAAAGCCATAATAAAAGAGAAGATAGAAGTATAAAAGGCCATAAACATATGAAGGAACTCCTTCATGGTTTCCAAGATCACTATACAAGGATAATAAGAAGGAGAGGTGATCAGGATGTGATTAATCATAAAGGGAATCATGTGAAATGAGGCCCCAGGATACTTGAAGATTCTTAGGTTGACCTTGCTCTCTCTAGTCATCCAAAAGTGGAATAAGTAGAAATAATTGAATAGAGGAATGGAATTCAAAATATGTAGACTTGTTACAGGTCAGAAACCACCTTATGATTCCATTAAATTCCAATTAATACCCACCTTTTTTACTATAAAAATGGAAGTCAAGGCTCCATTCATTAATTCCCTACATTGTGGCTCACCCGTATTTCCAGTATTCATTTTTAAATTAAGGTAGTATGAAGTGATCCAATTTCCATCCTGCATTCATCCCATGATTTTTAATTTGAAATACTTAAAATTAGGATTTTTAATCAAGAAGGGGTGAAGGGATATAATTTCATATAAAATTATACAATTTCCCGTGATTTATAATTTAAAATAACATATTTTTCACAAAACCTCATTACATGTGAGTTCTATAAAATCTCATATTGTGGAAGTGAAACTTGAGATTACATCTACAATTTAATCTTAGGTTTAGAATTGAGATTAATTTTACAATATAATATCATGTTTAGAATCAAGTCTACTTTCACATGGTGATCTTGAGATCAGACTCGAGATTACTTTCACAACATAATTTCAAGTATCTCTTTAAGAAAACTATCACATATTTTTTTAAAATAATTCAAACACATCATTTATACTTTACCTAAAAATCAAGTAAATCCAAAAAATTAAAAAATTATTTCATATTAATTTAAAATAAATTTAATTCAATGTAAACCTTCTCAAAGCCCAAAATTATGAGAAATCATCTCAAAAATCCCTCAACACCCAAGAAATGATAAAGGAGGGTCTTGGGAAAATGTGAGCCCTCACTTATATACTTATAAAACAATTCTTATACTTAAGAATTAAAATAAAAACCCTGAGAAAGGAGAGACCAACCCAAGGAAATAAAATGGATTTTTTGGCATTTTTATTGAATAACTCTCAAGTGATTTTCATCCTTGTGAATCCAAATAAAACCACAAATAAGTAAATCCCAATTCTTATCAGGTATGAGGAGATACCTCTCAAATAGGATCCTATCCACTAAGGGAAAACCAAAACATAGAAAGGAAGAAAAGTATGAAGTTGTTGACAATTTGAATTAAACAATTAAAAATTATTAATTTCCTTGACATAAAAACCCTTGAATAATTTTTAATAATTAAGACCTTTAGATTACCACTTACTATTTTTTGGTAAGATAGAAATTCATTTATCTTTATTGAAATCACCTCACACCCTTCTTTGAAACTAAATTTTAGATCAGCTTGAAAATCACTTTAGAGTTGTAAAAAGCGAGGTGTGGAGTTACTAACCTATGCCAGATCCCACTTCCCCAAACCATAAATGATAACTCACTGAATACTAACAGACAAACTTATCTTCATATTATTCACACCGATAATTACATAAGGCAAAACAATGATATTATAATAATGAACCTGATCCATGCTGTATATTTTATATCCGATATGTTATGTTGCATAATCCATAATTTCTATGTCATTTCTGAGGGAAAAAAATGGATAAAATAAATATCTAAAATCAAACATCACATCCCTTCCACTAATCCCAAATAAAGTTATAAATTAAAATCACATTAAGGTATTTATATTTATGCACACAAGGAAGAAAATAAAAACAATAACAAAAACAATAAGGATAAAAAAACATCATCACCTCAACCAATATAATAAAGATACTAACATAGAAAAGAAATTTTATTGATCATATTATCATTTCCATTTAAATTCATTTAATATACTTTGAGTATGTCTCAACAAGATTTTAATTATATTATCAGTTATAACAATAATAAGCACTAAATAAATATGCACAAAGTAGTGAATTATCATATCAAACAATTAATCAATAAATGGATAGAAAATATGAAAATAGTGGATTGAAAATGAGTAAAAGGTTACTAGAAAATAACAAGAAACTAGATATAAAATAAATAAATGATGGCTAAAAAATTGAAAGAATAAATGGAAAACAAGTAATTATAGTTATTAATTAATCAAACAATGGTTATCAATACAATTGAAGTCATTAACTTACACCTCTATTTCAATCCAACCATCACCGCATTCTCAAAACATGATCAACCAAGTACTTCATATAATATCATATCAGATCCATTCAAGGATATGAATAATAATTTAATAGTGATTTATTTCACAAAGCTTTACTGGAAATTTCAAGTCAATATCCATATTGATTCTTTAAGAATTCATATGCTGCATATATGATTATATTTTGAGGTATTTTTATGGTATATTTTTTTTATCTTGGTTCAATATATTTATTAGGAGTTTTTGGTGAAAAATAGAGATTTTTGACCTAAAAATAGGTGGTGCACAATTTCTGTAACGACCCAAACTTTGGTTAATGAAAATCCCTCTTGATCTAATTAAATGCATTAATATGTGAAATGGTCATACAACATATGCACTTATTTTGTTCTATGTTTTTGGATTTTAAAATACCACTAAGAATTGTGACCGTTTCTAATATAGCCATTGAACAGTGATCACATGATTAGTATAAATATGGGCTTTACCAATATAATTTACTCAGAAAAAGGAAGTGATGGCCTCATCCAGTAGAATTTCTCCATAAGAAGCCCATTTTTCGGAGCTCGGAAATGAGGTTGCATCATTGGGATTTGCTCTTGACCAATCCCAAGCCGAGATTCACCAGGTTAAGCTCGAACGGAACCGTCTACGGGATAAGTGGAAGTTGATAGAGATCACCAAGTGTGAAATGTTATCCGAGTCACCCCAAGAGTCTGTCACCATCGCGCACCTTATGCTTAGGTCTTATACGGATTTTTTAAGGGTTTATATAACAAATCCCTAGTACTATGGTCATGTACATTATTTTTTGTATATAATAATGAATATACTTTCTTGTTATTATTGTTACTTTATAAATAGTTTTTAAAACACAAATAGTGTTTTTGGTTAATATTCAACTAAGAAATCTATTTTCAAGAATTAATGTATTTTTTAATTGAATAATATTTTAATAAAATATTATTATAATTATTAAATTATTTTTTATTAAATATAAATTATTTTATAATTTTATGAATGCAATTGTAATTTTTATTAAGGTTCAAAATCCATTTTTGTCAAAACCTGTGAATTTTCAATAAATGTCAGTTTTTATTTTAAAAGTGAAAATTAACATATTTAGAAAATTATGTAGATAAAATAAATATTATTTCTGGAATCAAGATTTCGAAATTATCCAATAGTGATTTTTTCATAATTTTCTGAGATAGTCAAATTTTTGGGTAAAAATTAAATACCATTTAAATATATAATGTGTGTTATGACATTATAATGACCCAATAGTGATGTAATAAAATACTATAAGATTTATGTTCGGACAATATATGTTTTAAAATTAAAATAATGTTATTTTGGGTTTGTTTGACTTATTTTACAAAGCATTAATGGGCCCTTTAAGACTTATTAAACATCTTGTCTTTTTAAATTGTTTTCCTTGGGAGTGCGACTCACCTCCACATAAGAAAACCCATTAATTTAAGAAGTTAGGACTTTTTCATTATAAAATATTGTTTTCCACTTACCTTTTCCAAAAACCATGGGAAAAACCATGGGATGGTTTGTGGTTTGGATTACTTTAATGTGAGGTGTCCCAAACATAAATAATAAAGAATTCCCCCACCTTTCCTATATAAACCCACCCAATATCCAACTTCCTCCTCACTTAAAGCCTTTTGAGTTCGTCCAAACTCTTACCTCCTATCTCTAGAATCCTCCCAAGGTTCCCTAAGCTCCCAAGAAGCCTCTCTCAAGCCTCTCTCAAGCCTTTGGAAGCACACTTCCAAGTAAGGGGGTTTTCTTCCTTTCTCATTTTTGTCCAATTTTCTTTAATTTGTTATGCCCTATTAATTTCAATTATAAATGTTGGGGTATAGTTTCTCACATACCCCATACTGACCTATTTATGTTTGAATTAAGGGAGAGACCTTTATCTCTCATTAAATTCCTCCCATGTACACCCGTTACTATGCCGAAATTTTGAAAGGAATTTCTCTCTCCTCATTTACATTCAAGAAATTATTTTGTATCATGAATCTAAATTCCATTAAATTTGTTGGGACATGAATAAAAATGACCCCTTATTGTCCATTTCATGTAAATATGATGAGACACCCCTTTATCTCTCATCAACCATTTTTATGAGTTCTTATGTCACACCGTTATGTTTCTGAAATTACACCGTGTTTTTCCAAGCCAAAGTCATTGTGTAGTGAATACCATTCCAATTTATCTATCAAGGGTATTAAACTTTATGAAAATTTACTTATTGTTTAAAGAGTTTCATGTATGCATTCCACATTCCTTTATCGGGGAATAAATGATTATGTTGAATGATTCAATGTTTTATGATCTATGTGGCACACTTATGCATGAAATGAAATGTTTAAGAAGGGTGTGCCCTGATAGAGATCCAATGCATTGGGTAAAGTATATTATCATGATAAGTTATGTGAAATGAGGGTTTACTCATGAAAATTCAAGTTTAATGAGGGTTTACTCATGATTCATGTACAACGAGGGTTTACTCATGCTCTATGTGCAATGAGCCTTGGCTCATGCTAATTCCATGTTAGTGTTGTTGCCACATTTCCATGTTATGATTATCATGATTTATCATGTCTTTAGGTTTATGCTTACCTTGTTCTCTATTTATATACCTATTGTCTAACATGTATTGTATTCCTCATGTTATTCCATGTTTATTCCCTTACTGGGCTTTATAGCTCACCCTTTTCTTATGCATGTCCTCAGGTTATCCCATGCAATGCTAAGTACGAGGGAATGTAGTGGCCATGTAAAGGAAGTTTTCAATAAAGATGTTTTATTTCATGTTTTAAGTTGTTATGTAATTATAATAATCCCCAAATACACTAGACCTATCGATATTCCATATCAAGTGTATTTTATGTAATAAATTATGTTTAATTGTGTAATAAAAAGCAGGGTTGTCATAGTTGGTATCAGAGGATAGGTTTAGTTATTTTTGGGATTAGGATTAGAAACCCTAGGGAAGACTTCGAGACAAGACTAATAAAAACATCCCTATGTTTTGGTGTGTATTGAGTTAGTGGTTTACCAAGAAAATACATCCCTGTCCGGATACGAGCAGGTAGAGGTGGCTTTGGCACAGATGTATCCTAGGGGTAAAACCTGAAAACACCGCTTTGAGCTAGACTCGAATGGGAACTGGTGCAGAACAACGGGCCTTGTTGCACTCTTAGTTATGACACTACTAGGGGATATGATTTGGTATATTCACGAGCTTAGTACAAACCGTTATTAAGTGACAAAAAATCCAATAATAATATAAGTTAAGAAATAGATTGAGGATAACCTAGATTTAAACCTAAGAAATGACATATTAGGATATAATTCTTATTTATAAGTTTATACTTTTATGTTAAAACTTTCCTTTTTAGGCCCAATGTCTAAGTATTTAAGACCTCTAATTATACGTTCTTTTTCTTAGTTAATGGTAGGAAATAGAAGAACACGTTCCAACAACCAATGTGATAGGCAATGTGGAGATTGCCCTAATGATATGCCCGATATGATGGTAGAGGGTGCTCAAAACTTCATGACAGTATTTTCTCAGATGGCTCGAGTTATGAATAATAACTTGAATAAAGAATAATGCCTTCCTCCTCCATGGAAAGAGTATGTTTCCATAGAATCCTTAATGCAGAAACAGCCTCCCATGTTTAGTGGATCTTCTGATCCCCTCCTCACGGAACAATGTATTAACTCCGTTGAGAAGATATTCTCCGTCCTCTAGTGCTCTGAAGAAGAAAAAGTTTTACTGGCGATCTATCATTTTGATGGGAAATCTGATCAGTGGTGGACACTGATCAAGAATACAAAGTCCCAATAAGAAATTGATTCCATGAATTGGGAGGAATTCAAGAGGACGTTTTTCAACAAATATTTTCCTCGAACCCTCCATCTCAAGATAGAAAGAGAGTTCCTCGGACTCAAGCAGAAGGAAGATGAGTTCATCAGGGCATATGAAGCAAACTTTACAAGGCTTGCAAGGTACGCCTCTGGCTTTTTCATGAACACCAAAAACAAGGTGGATTGATTCTTTAGCAGACTAAAACCGAGTCTAAGAAAAGCGTTGGAAATTCAAGACTTCAACAATTATAAGGATATTGTCCGTTGTGCCCTAAAGGTTGAAATGGAGATTGAAGACTCTCAGTGGTATCATGGGACCAGTGACAAGAATCAGAAAATAGAGAACAACATGGGTGATCTATCAAACAAATCCCATAATGGAAATAAGCATGACTTTTCCACTTGAAAAAATTGTGGGAAGAAACCTCATGGTAACTGTATTAAGGGAACTAGGAATTGCTTCAAATGTGGAAAGTTTGGTCATATGGCTAAGAACTTCATAAGGGATATGAAAAATCCCACTAATGTTGAAGAAGAAAGGAATGCTCAGATCAACACTCAGACAGAAGTGTAGTGCTACAAGTGTAGAGAGATTGGGCATTATGAAAACAATTACCCTAAGCCGAGGGTTTTCAGAGGAAATAAAAAACAACCTCCGAGGTAATAAGGAAGGTCTTATGCTATCACTACTGTTGAGGTGGAGCCAGAAAATGATGTGGTGACAGGTATGATAGTTATTTATTCAAGAATAGTGAAGGTACTATTTGATTCTAGTTCTATGTATTATTTCATATCTTGCAAGTTTAGTAGAACAATTCAAACACCACCTCAAAGTTTGGAGGTAAAGTTATCTGTGAGAACAAAGAATGGAGAAATCATAGCATTCATGGTTCATAACTCCTCCCTGGTTAATTTTTGTGGACTAAACCTCCTAGAAAATCTCGTCATACTGCCTTTAGTGGAGTTTGACGCTATCTTGGGCATGGATTAGCTATATTTATACAAAGCCAATATCAACTACCAAGAAAGGGAGATCACTCTTCATATCTTGAAGCATCCTCCAATTATTTAAAAATGCAAGGAGGAAGATGAATCTCCTTTCGAATCATCATCTCAAGTATGTATATTGTTGCCTTATGAGAAAGTATATCTAGGTAAAATGATTGAGACAAAGGAGAGAATCATGCTTTAAGATATGCCCATCATGAGGGATTACACTGACGTATTCCCTGAAGAGTTTCCTGGTATCCCTCCAGACCGAGAGGTAGAGTTCTAAATTGATCTTATCCCTGAATCTCTACCAATCTCATAGACACCTTACAAAATGGCCACCGTAGAGTTGAAAGAGTTGAAGAAGCAGTGACAGAAGAATATGGAGAAGGGTTTTATATGCTCGATTGCTTCACCATGGGGTGCGTTGGTCCTCTTTGTCAAGAAGAAGGATGGATCAATGCACCTCTACATTGATTATCGTGAGCTCAATAAAATCATGATAAGGAACAAGTATCCCATTACACGGATAGATTAATTGTTTGATTAGCTTCTCAGGGCCAGTTATTTCTCTAAGGTAAACCTTCGGTCAGGATATCACCAATTAATGACGATGAAGGAAGATATCCCAAGACTTCCTTTCTAACGAGGTATGGACACTATGAGTTCATAGTGATTCCCTTCAGACTCACTAATTATCTGGAAATTTTCATGGATTTAAAGAATAGAGTCTTTAGAGATTACCTCCACAAATTTTTGGTAGTCTTTATTGATGATATTCTAATATACTGCAAGAGTAAAGAGGAACATGAGAAGCATTTGAAAACTGTGTTAAAAACATTGGGAAGGGAGAAGTTGTATGAAAAGTACAGTAAATGTGAGTTCTAGATGGAGGAAGTATCATTCTTGGGGAATGTTATCACTAGAAAAAGGATATTTGTGGACCCTACCAAGGCGAAGGCAATTGAAGAGTGGCCCAGGCCAACTTCTGTAATGGAGATCTGCAGCTTTTTGGGTCTAGTGGGGTATTATCGATGATTTGTGAATAAATTTTCATGATTGTCAAACCCAATGACCATGATGACATGGAAGGGAGTAATGTTTGTCTGGACATAGGAATGTGAAGATTGTTTCAAGGAATTGAAAGAGAGGCTTATCACTGCACCAGTACTCACACTCCCTACAAGTGGAGAACTCTTTGTGGTGTATAGTGATGCTTCTAATAAGGGATTAGGCTGTGTGCTAATGAAGAATAATATAGTGTTATCCTATGCCTCAAGGAAGTTGAAAATCTATGAGCAAAACTATCCAACGCTTGATTTGGAGTTAGTGGCTGTGATCTTTGCCTTGAAAATCTGGCAACATTATCTCTACGGGGAGAAATGTGAGATATATACTGACCACAAGAGTCTCAAATATATATTCACATAGAAAGAGATTAATATGCACTAGTGAAGATGGATAAATCTTATCAAGGGTTATGACTGCTCAATCCACTACCATCCTAGTAAGGCAAACAAGGTGGAAAATGCTCTAAGTAGAAAGGATCCTGCGTGTTTATCAATGATGAGTATTTAAAAGGATATGATCTTCTTAGATTTGAAAAGTATGGACATGGGAATCATTAAGGGAGGAACATAATCAATACTTTCTCAAATTATTTCTCAACCATCCCTATTGGAGAGAATAAAGGATGCTCAAAGAAAAGATGTGGAAATTCAGAAAAGGGTGGAAGGTGTTAGAAATGGGAAATCCTCTGATTTCAACATTTATGAGGAAGGAGTTGTAAGATTTGGGATGCGATTACGTGTACCATCCTATCCAGAGATAAATAAAGAGCTATTAAATGATACACATAGATCGACCTTCTCTATCCACCAGAGGATCACAAAGATGTACCGAGATCTTCGAGAAAACTTTTGGTGGGACAATATGAAAAGGGAGATTGCTGAATATACATCAAAGTGTCTGGTATGTCAGCAAGTGAAGGCAGAGAGGCAGACGTCTAAGGGGATGATGCCACCATTTCCCATACCAAAATGGAAATGGGAGAACATCACTATGGACTTTGTCACTGGGCTTCCGAAGAAATCTAAAGGCAACAATGCAATCTGGGTTGTTGTGGATCGTCTTACAAAGGCTGCACACTTCATTGCTATTCGAGAGGATTTCTCATTGGATAAACTGGCACAGATATATATTAAGGAAGTGGTAAGGATGCATGGAGTACCACTATCTATTGTGTCTAATCGAGATCCAAGATTCACCTTTATGTTTTTGAAGAGTCTTCAACATGCTCTGAATACTGAACTGAACTTCAGTACGACCTATCATCCTCAAACTGATGGCCAATCCAAACGGACTATCCAAACACTTGAGTACATGTTGAGAGCATGCTCAATGGACTTTAAAGAAGGATTAGATCAATATCTTCTTCAAGTTTAGTTCTCATATAACAATAGTTTGCACTCAAGTATCCAAATGGCACCTTATGAAGCCCTGTATGGGAAGAGGTGCAAAACACTGATATTTTGGGATGAAGTTGGTGAGAGTAAGCTGTTAGGACCAGAAATGGTCGATGAAATGGTGGGGAAGGTGAAAACCATTCAACAACATATCAAGGCATCCCAGAGTCGATAGAAGAGTTATACTGATAACCGTCAATGAGACCTTGAGTTTAAAGTTGGATATATGGTATTTCTATGCATATCTCTGTGGAAGAAGGTCATGAGGTTTTTAAAGAAAGGGAAGTTAAGTCCTAGGTACATCGGCCCCTTTGAGATCCTTGATCGAGTCGGAGTTGTGGCCTATCGACTGGCACTTCCACCTACCATGTAGAAAATACATGATATCTTTCACATATCACTCTTAAGGATGTACATACTAGAACCTTCACATGTACTCTCTTCCAAGGTGGTACAGTTAGAGGATGATATTTCTTATGAGGAGTAGCCAGTGAAGATCTTGGATCGTAGAGACAAAGTTCTACGCAACAAGACTACTCATCTGGTCAAGGTACTATGGGGAAACCATAAGTACGAAGAGGAAACATAGGAAATGGAGGAAGAAATGAAGGAAAATTACCGGCATCTATTTTTTTCCTAGAATGTAAAATGAAATTTCGAGGGAGAAATTTCTTAAGGGGGGAATATTATAACAACCCAAACTTTGGTTAATGAAAATCCCTCTTGATCTAATTAAATGCCTTAATATGTGAAATGGTCATACAACATATACAATTATTTTGTTTTATGTTTTGGGATTTTAAAATACCATTAAGAATTGTGACTGTTGCTAATATAGCTATTGAACAGTGATCATACGATTAGTATAAATATGGGCTTTAACAATCTAATTTACTCAGACAAAGGAAACGATGCCCTCATCCAGTAGAATTGCTCCATAAGAAGCCCATTTGTCAGATCTCGGAAAGGAGGTGGCATCATTGGGCTTCGCACTTGACCAAGACCAAGCTGAGCTTCACTAGGTTAAGCTCGAACAGAACCGTCTACGGGAGAAGTGGAAGTTTATAGAGATCACCACCCGTGCAATGTTATCTGAGCCACCCCAAGAGTCTGTCACCATCGCGCACCTTAAGCTTAGGTCTTATGGGTCTGTTTTAAGGGGTTATGTAACAAATAACTATTACTATGGTCATGTACATTATTTTTTTATATAATAATGAATATACTTTCTCGTTATTATTGTTACTTTGTAAATAGTTTTTAAAGCACAAATAGTGTTTTTGGTTAATATTAAACTAAGAAATATATTTTTTATGAATTAATGGATTTTTGAATTAAATAATATTTTAATAAAATATTATTATTATTAAATTAATTTTTATTAAATATAAATGATCATATAATTTTATGAATGCAATTGTAATTTTTATTAAGGTTCGAAAGCCATTTTTTGTCAAAAACCGTGAATTTTCGATAAATGTTGGTTTTTATTTTAAAAGTAAAAATTAACATATTTAGAAAATTATTTAGATAAAATAAATATTATTTCTGAATTCATGATGTCGAAATTATCCAATGGTGAATTTTTCATAATTTTCTGAGACAGTCAAATTTTTTGGTAAAAATTAAACACCGTTTAAATATATTATGTGTTTTATGACATAATAATGACCCAATAATGATGTAATAAAATACTATAATATTTAAGTTCGTCCAATATATGTTTTTCCATTAAAATAATGTGATTTTGGGTTTGTTTTATATATTTTACAAAGCATTAATTGACCCTTCAAGACTTATTAAACATCTTGTCTTTTTAAATTGTTTTCCTTGGGAGTGTAACTCACCTCCACATAAGCAACCCCATTATTTTAAGAAGTTTATAAAATATTTTTTTCTACTTTCCATTTCCAAAACCATGGGAAAGAACAATGGGCTGGTTTGTGGTTTGGATTAATATAATGTGAGGTGTCCCAAACCTAAATAATAAAGAATTCCCTCACCTTTCCTATATAAACCCACCCAAGCTCCCACTTAGTCCTCACTCAAAGCCTTTGGAGTTCGTCCAAACTCTACCCTCATCTCTCTAGAATACTCCCAAGGTTCCCCAAGCTCCCAAGAATCCTCTCTCAAGCCTCTCTCAAGCCTTTGGAACCAGACTTCCAAGTAAGGAGTTTTTCTTCCTTTCTCATTTTTGTCCAATTTTCTTTAAGTTGTTAGGCCCTTTTAATTTCAATTATAAATGTTGGGGTATGGTTTAACACCTACCCCATATTGACCTATTTATATTTTAATGAAGGGATACCCCTTTATCTCTCATTAAATGCCTCCCATGTACACCCGTTACTATGCCGAAATTTCGAAAGGAATTTCTCTCTCCTCATTTACATTCAAGAAATTCTTTTGTATCATGAATCTAAATTACATTACATTTTTTGGGACATGAATCCAAATGACCCCCTTACTGTCCATGTCATGTAAATATTATGAGACACCCCTTTATCTATCATCAACCATTTTTATGATTTCTTATGTCACGCCGTTATGTTGCCGAAATTGCACCCCGTTTTTCCAAGCCAAAGTCATTGTGTAGTGAATACCATGCCAATTTCTCCTTCAAGGGTATTCACCTTTATGAACATTTACGTATTGTTTAAAGAGTTTCATGTATTCATTCCACATTCCTTTATTGTGGAATAAATGATTATGTTTAATTATTCAATGTTTTATGATCCATGTGGCACACTTATGCATGAAATAAAATGTTTAAGAAGGGTGTGCCCTGATAGAGCTCCAGTGCATTGGGTAAAGTATATTATCATGATACGTTATGTGAAATGAGGGTTTACTCATGATAATTAAATTTCAATGAGGGTTTACTTTTTCTTCATGTGCAATGAGGGTTTACTCATGCTCTATGTGAAATGAGCCTTGGATCATGCTAATTCAATGTTAAGTGTTGTTGCCGCATTTCCATGTTATGATTATCATGCTTTATCATTCCTTTAAGTTTATTCTTCCCTTGTTCTCTATTGATATGCCTATTGTCTAACATGTATTGTATTCCTCATGTTATTCCATGTTTATTCCCTTACTGGGCTTTATAGCTCACCCTTTTCTTATGCATGTCCTCAGGTTATCCCATGCAATGCTATGTACGAGGGAATGTAGTGGTCATGTAAAGGAAGTTTTCAATAAAGATGTTGTATTTCATGTTTTAAGTTGTTATGTAATTATACTAATCCCCAAATACACTAGACCTATCGATCTTCTATGTTGTATCAAGTGAATTTTATGTAATAAATTATGTTTAATTGTTTAATAAAAAGCAGGGTTGTCATAGTTTCCACATGGTTTATAGAAACCATGTGCCGGCCCAGGAGAGACTGTGCCCTCTAGAGAGTGGCACTAGCCAGACCACACAACTTTCCAAATAGGCATATAGTTATCCATATACCCAGACTAGTGTTTTTTTCTTAGGAACACGATTGCATTCACGAGCATGTTCTTTCTCCCATAAACCATGCGGCCGTAATCCTATTTGGACAGAGAGGGACAAACAGTTTCAACATAGTTTGGAAAATTGTGTTGTCTGTCAAGGTCTTTAAAAATGATCAATATACCCTTGTTACCTTCTCCGATTCAACCCCAATTCCACCCATTTCTTTCTCTACTCATGATTTTCAGCTCTAGGTGCCTCTACCTCTCTTCCTTTCTCCCTTGGACCTTCAAATTTGGGTTTTCTAGTGTGGATCTTTAAGGAATAATCATGTAAGTCCTTCCATGTCTCATTTTATCCTTCTTCTTGGGCTCTTCTTCTTTATTCCATGGGGTTTTCTATCTCTAGTAGGTTATTTTCCCTAAAATGGGTTCAACCATGATCCTTTGGGTTTAATATTCCTATTTAGGGTTTGATCTTTCCTTTATAGGGTCCTCTTGAGGTGTGGTTTTAGTTTACAATCAGATTCCAAAAGTTTCCAAGATTGGGGTAGGTGATTTCATGATTTAACATTATTATATGATTTTTTATTCTTTCTTAGTTTCCTAAATCTATTCTATGGACTATGTGTTAGGTGAAAAACGTGTTTTCAATTATTTTTTGAGGTGTGTATGGGTCAAAACATGATTTACTAAATGAAATTGGTTGTATTTCAAGTGTGCTTCCTTGTTGTGTTTCTTAAGTGTGTTATATAAATTGTGTAAGTGGTGAAAAGGGTGTTTTCAAATGGATTTACTGTGTGTATGGATTTAAAAAGGGTTTTCTTATGAAAAAATGATGGTTTTTCATATGTACTATTATTTCTTGGTGTGTGTGTATGTGAAAGTGGGGATCTATGTGACATGTGAAATATAAATTGAGCATAGAGGGAATCCTAGGTATCTAGGTGGGTGGAATATGACTAGGTTTAGTACACTAGTTGGATTGGAGGTTCCGAGGCTTGGTTCCTTATAGAAGGATTGATGATACAACACTAACTAATCATACGATGATTAAAGACCACTAGACCTTGGGATGCATTCCCCTCTAGTGGCTCGTGCATGAGGACATTGTAGGTTATGGTTTCTATACCATGTTTCACCGAGATATGAGGTTACTAGTGTCCCACTAGTGATATAACCTTTAGAGATTATCCATGGTGATCTTAGGATGTTGTTCTTACCTTTGACATATAGTGGGACTTGCTTTCATTTTAATTTCAAGCATGATTTTCCTAAAAATTATTTCCTTGAAATGTTTCATTTAAAATGTTTTCTTTCCTTTATTGAAAACTAGCATGGTAATTTGTATACTAATGTTTTGTAATGGAATATTTATATTTGGCTGATATCATACTGGACTTTGGCTCACACCCTACATACACCCTTGGGTGTATGTTGACCTTGATATGTCTGACCAAGGTAAAGGAAAGATGTATCATGGTGGTGATTGTGGATCCTAATTCTAGTGTTCCTCTTGTTGTAAGTGTTGGTGGAGGTGTAATGGGGGTTTTGAACCTATTTGTGCATGGAGGTTGAGTTTTTTAGTAGTATCTGTAGGTTTTAGGTGCAGGAGAAGCGCAGTTGGGCCGACAACCAACTATAAATTTTACTGTGATCAATGATTATTATGGGATAAATATGATGATAAATTCCAATATCCGTGGAATAAAATCAAAGATTTAGATAAATACTAAAGAGTCTTAGAACCTAGAGATAGGATAAACATATTTTTTTTATAATTAATTTAATTTAATTAAATAAATACCTTCAAGTTTTTTTCTTCATTGATATGTATGACCAAAAATCTGTAGTGAGCCTTTTGTTTCTTTGTAGAGATAAAGAGTGGATCCCCTCTAGAAATAATCCACACATGTTCCTAGAATATTTGGACATTGCCGAAGTAATATCTGGGTGCTAGCACAGAAGGTCCTTGCATTTGCATTGTCCTCCCTCGATTGTCTTGAGAGACGATTCCAAAGCATTCATTGTTCCAGTATAGGATGGTTTCTCTTGTTATTGAGAGTGTTATTGGACAAAAAGAGATCTCTCAAGGCTTGATAGATTTTCTCCAAAAAATTGTGCACAATAAAAATTGGATATCTTTTCTATGGGTTTCCCCTTTGGATAATAAGAGAATAATATGTAACCAAGAATTTAATTCACTAGGTAATAATAAATAATTATCATAAGATTCATTACTTATTTTATTATTCCATGTGAAACCCCCATATCAAATAATAACAACAATACCATTATTTCCATGACATGTGCTTATACTTCAAGTTATAATTAAATATTATTTTAATCAAATAATATTTAATAATATTTTCTCACTGGAACCTTTAACTCGGTCCTCCCATACTCTTAAATATTTATCGGACCTTGAATAACGACTATTTATTTTTTAAATAAATAAATAAATATTACTAAATTATTAGGTGATAAATAATTAAAATGAAATCATGCATACCTGAATAATTATTAAACCACAACCACGAATAATATTTATTCAACTTGTTAAATAATAAATTATTTAACTGAGATTCAAGATATACTTAGTGTGTGACCCTCAAGGCCTCTTTCTCAGTGTCATTAAGCGAGCCTGCATAAAGTCTAAGGTTAGCATCTAATAACACACTAAGACACCCATAGAGAAAGAAGTTAATTCCACAACAACATGTCACCTCATAAAAACACTTATCGTGTAATATAATCCCTTTATCATAATATCTCCAATGGAGCAGGTTTCATGCTAGTGTCATCAACTTATATGATCAATAACTCATTCTTTTACTTTCTGGAAATAGAACTTTCCTAGAGAACACCATCATATCCATTATTTTCCTTTAATATTACTTTATAAGTTTATGGGTATATTTAAAAAAAAAAATTATTTCCAAAATATTTTTTTAATTTTATTTTTTAAAAGTTATTCCCAAATTGGAAAGTTTTTTTCCTCAAGAATGTTTTTAAATTTTTTAAAAGTATTTATATTCATTAACGACACCATCCTTTAATGTTATGGAATTATTATAAATTATATATATATGTCTCTCACATATATACTTATCTTATTATCCTCTCATTTTATAGGGTAATACATGCCTTATAATCATTTCTCAAACTCCTTCATTATGAAATTCCCTTTGATAATGATATGAAGCAAGATTATGAAACACATTTTAGTTATATATATAATTCTTAAGCTATGACTCATGATTGATTTCCTTTATGTGGAACACATAGATAATGAAAATTTTATGATGGGTTCACCCAAATAGTGCTCCAATGCATTGGGTAAAACTTTAGTCTAATGAGGCGTCACATATGTGATAAGGGAGTAAACCTAATCTCTTATGGGACATTTTCTACCATGTGATATTGTCTAGGCAGTTAGCCTTGAATCATGCGTATGTCATGTTTCGTGTTTTTTCCACATTTCCTTTGATTCCATTATATTATGATACCATGTTATTTATGTTATGTTTCCATGGGATTAATCATTTTCCTTATTTTTTTTGATTTCATGTTATAACTTTGACTCACATTTTAATCTTACTTATCATGTATATTTTTTACTGGGATTTTTGAGCTCACCCATTTTGACTTTGTATTCCCTAAGTTATCCCATGTAGTTTTAGGAGCTCAAAAATGATTTAGGATATCATTATATAGAATAAAATAAAGAAGATTTATTTTACACTAACTTTTCCATATTATGAACCTAGTATTACAAAGACACTAGGACTCACAATATTTGGGTTGTAATTAATGATTTTTATGTTAAAAATCATGTAATAATATGTGTAAAAGGAACGAGTCGCTATGTTTAGTATCAGAGAAAAGGTTTAGTTAACCGTTAGAAACTTAGATGAGAAAAATTTAGTGAGAACCCTATAGATATGACTAAGGATAAGACTAAATATAGAAAAATATCCTATAATCTTGGTGAAGTGTAGAGTGAGTGGTTTCTTAGGAATTACATTTCTGTGTATATACTGCAAGTGGACATGGTTCTAGAACATATATAACTAGGTGTAATAACACAAAAAATGCATGTCAGGATTGACTCAATAATTACCTAGTACACAAAAATGGGCCTTATTGCGCACCTATTTTGACACTACCAGAGGATATTATTTAGAAATTTACACTTTTTACGAACCATTTTAAAGGAATTTAATAATTTTTTAGGTTAAAAATCCTAATATAAATCATTACCATGGATAACATAGATTGAAACCTTGAGTCCCATAAGTCAGGATATACTTTTCATTTTCAAGTTATTCCTTCTAGGTTTATAAGTTTCCCTATTGCATTTTAAGTCATTCTAATCTTATTTATTTTAAAATTTGTAGTTATTGGAAGGAAATAGGAGAAAAATTCCAACAACCAATGTGATGGGAAATGTAATGATTTAACTAATGAGAGGCATAACCAAATAGAAATAGAAGTTAGATATCTTGTGACCATTACAAATGATCTATCTTGGATTAAAATCAATAACTGGGATATATTTGAATATCAAAACACATAATAGATGATAAGGATGGTGTCTCATGGAAGTTTAATTGTTAAAGATGAAAAAGAAAAGAAGATTCAATTTCCTATATACAAAAAGTATGGGAAGAGGTACCATGGAAAATTATATAAAAGAACTAGAACATGATTTAGGTGTGGAAAAGGAGGTCACAATGTAGCTAATTATCAAATAAAAATTAAGATTCATGTTAATAATATGTAGGGAAATAAAGTTTAACCTAAAGCACTGATAACAATTCAATGTCATAAATGTGGGGAACTAGGTCAATATATGAGTCAATTCCCTAATCCAATGATTAATTTCCAAGGGAATATGTTATTATAATCATTTAAGTAGAATTATTGAATGTTTTAGTTTTTGGAACTCAAGAAACATGTTTTTTAAGTATTTTTATCAATGTTATTCTAGTAACAAGAATCATGAAACTTTTAAGGATTGTTCTAAATTAGTTTTCTCTATAGATTTTGAAGAATATATTGAATGGTAATAATGACCTATAAATGTGATTTAATGGTATGAAAATATTCTATAGAAAATGCATGTTTGAGGAAAATATAATCTTTGAGAGGTTCTTGATGTTGAGGTAATTATATTCAATTAGAATGAGTTTATTTTGAGAAAAAGAATGAGTTGGATATAAAATATTAGAGGTAAAAAAATTGTTTTGATTTTTTTTATTTTTTAATATTTTCATCATATTCTTGAGAATGTTATAGGATCAAGTAGAATTATGAATATGGTTATCACATATGTATTTCCATAGTTTTAGAAAAAGGGTAGCCTATAAGCTGGGTGACAACCCATCACATCTAGTAACACCGCAAGGCTTAAACCCATAATCGAATGGAAATAAGGGTATAACACCTACCACTGGACTACATGTTGTAATGGTTAGTATGAAAGTGTTTTTTCACAAATATTTTAGATGATAAATATTAGGTTGAATTTGATTAAAATATTTTAAGATCAAATATTTTTAATGTATTTTGGTTTTGAGGTGATTAATGGAATTTTGTAAATTTTTTATTAGGATAAGATAAATATATTACATTTAGGCTTAACAAAAAGGATTATTTGGGAAGAATTATATATTTTTTGATATATATGTTTAAGGGTATAAGATAACCTTTGAGGTTAAAACCTTCTTTCATGATGAGTTTATTGTGGTTATTTAGGATATATGGTTACTTATTTATGTAATGATCTATGCTATAAATTTTGTATTATTATTAAATTCTGAAGATTTATATATTCATATTAATTTTATTTATTATATTACCTTGTTCTGACCATTTATGGTTTTTTATTTTCTAAATACAAGAGGAATATGTTTATATTTTTTTGCAGAGTCATGTGATCCATTATATGTTAATTTTAGTGTTTTAAGCATAAAAAACTCATCTAAAATACACATCATTTAAAAAAAATGAGATTATGGAGAAAAATTATTAAATTATGAAATTATACTCATAATGTATATATATTTCAATATATTATTAATCTATATGGTAAAAGGATTTATCAACATCAGAAAAAGGATCTTAAAATAAAAATGTTATTCATTATTGATAAATCAATGGCCTCCTTTATCTTAAAAAAGGTATAATGTTATATTCTAATTGGTGTTTCTTTATAAATTCATATTTTTATTTCCCACAAATTTTCTCCTATGTGTAAACTTAGTTATGTTATGACCTTTGTATTTCCATTTCCCTCTTTTTATGAGAAAGTTTTATTATCCCTTTTATGATGCGGGTTTTCCACAAATGAATTCTCAAATGTCAAAAACTTGATTACTGAGAACAAGTTCAAATTGTGAGGATAAGATTTATTTAAGGGGATAAAATGTGACACATTATTTTAAAATATGACTATTCTTGATAGCATATTTAACATGCAATAATTAGTTTAAATGAACCGCGACATATTACTAAAATATTATTATTTAATTATGAACATTTTATTCTAGGTGTCAAATTAGAGGGAATGAATAGTATTAACTAATTTATGAAATGTATATAAAGTTCATACTAAATATAAATTTATTTAGATATTATAATTAACTAGTCACTAAATTTTAAGTAAAATAATTTTATTCATTGAAAATGTATTTTCTTCAAAAAAATGATTCTTACTTCTTTCTGTGAGAAAATAATATAATTAATTTTTTTAAAATTTTAGAAACTTTATTAGATAAAATGGAAATAATTTTTTAAATAAGAATATATATATTAACTTATGGTGAAATCTTGGGGTTTTTCATAAAATATTACTTTTTAGTGAATAGTGAAAAATACCAATTTTTATAAAATTGTTATTTCCTTTTAATAAATTAAGTAATTTAAAAGTACCATTATTATTTTAATTTTATTTAAAATTAACATAATTTTTATTTAGTTATATTAAATTCAATTAATTACATTTAAATCAAATTTATACTAGATTTTTTTATAAGTTTATTATTAGGATTAATTTTTTTTAAAACTGTTTTAAAGTGTATAACGTTTCTCCATTATAATTAATCAAAATTTACCCTAATGAGGAATTATGTAAATAAAATTTATATAGTATATATATATATAAATATTAACTTAAATTCATTTAATTATTATTACTTTTCCTTTAGTTATTATAAGATTATATTATGCTTGAGAAAAATGCATTTCTTGAAAAACCATTTTTTTGACACGTTTGTAGGTTTAATTTTAAATTAAATTATGCCACTTCTATGAGTTGAATTTATTAAAAAGAATTCAATATTTTTAATAAAAATAATTTATTTTATTTATTAATTTCAATATAATTTTTTGACCATAATGAATACTGAAAACAATAAAAATTAATTAATATAGTTAAAGTAAAAACGGGTTTACCAGGGGTTAAACTAAAGATATAAGGATTAAAAATGACCAAAAAATTGTCAAATTAATATTTTATGTTCATATTTATACCTTATATTTTATAATGTTCCAATATTGTTCATTTTGGATCGTTGTGTCTTGTGAAAAACATGGGTTTAATTATTTCTTTTCAAAAACTCCAAATGTGTCCTCTCCCCCACTTATAAAAGGACACCCCTATCCTATCCTTTATAAACATAAAAAACAAATTTTTTCATAAAATAACTTCCAAAATAACTTAATTAATTACCTCCAAAAATCCTATAGGTATTGTTTTTATCATAAATCCAACCTAGGAATGATTTTGGTGAAAACATAGTGAAGTTGTCCGGAGAAGAGGTATCATTCTTAACCAAGCATTTTTTATTTATTATTAAAAATTATTAAAAAATTATTAAAACATGATGATATAATAACCAAATTATATTACATATACTAATATTTTGTTATGTTAAGGAAAATTACCTACATTTATCTCCTCCTCCCTCAAATGGGAAATAAAGTCATTGATCATGTGTATGACGGACTACCGCCTTGCATATCGACGTAATTCATTTTCCATCACCGCTTCTCAAAGAAGAATATAATGATGAATATAATGTTTATGTATTATATATATGATTTAATTATACTTATTTATTTATAATATCACATATAACTTCTTATTTTCCATTCCAAAGAGAATGCGACAGAGTCATTCGTGTGTACGACAGACTCCCACCTCTTGAAGCGTTGTGATTCATTTTTCACATATGTTTTACATGGAAGGTATTATGGATTAATTTTTATGTTTTTAAATGATATCCATGAAATAATAATAATTCTGTAAATTATTCATATCATATAATTTCTTACCTTACCATCCATTGAATGAATTATAACATGTTCGTGTATATGGAGGACTACCGCTTCGCGAAGTAATGCGATTCATTTTTATTACCAAATAAAATGGATTGAATATGTAAGGGTATTTAAAGAAATAATATGATATTTATGATATAATTATTATAATTTATATATAAAAAAATCATTTACCATCTTTCCATCATGATCGTTGAAAAATGGAAATGTTACTCATACATACAAATGACCTCTCATCTCCATGATTGTAACATAGTTCATTTTTTGTAACCATATTTCAAGGATAGTTTAAAAGTATAATTTATATCTAAAAATTATAATTTTTATATTATTAATATTCTGAATATGATTAAATAATAATCTATTTGACTTTAGTCAACTTACCAAAGTGATTTTAGACATATGAGATACTTATCGTTAAAACATCTAATGTGAAATTAATTGGTTAAGTAATTGAATATGACTTGGTAAAAAATAAAACAAAAGGAAAAATAAACTAGAAAAATGTTATTAATAAATTAAATAATTAATGTAACTTTATTTTTCTGGAAGATAAGTAACATACATGATGAGTAAGGTTCTGGGTAAGTATTTCATCTCAAAACTTCTTTCTTTGAGACAAATATTCTTTTATGAACCTTGTTCACTTTATTTGGTGTATATACTACCCCATTAAATATTATGTCAGGAATCCTTTATAAATAATGGTATTTTATGTTAAAATTATTCTCCTTCATTCATGGGTGTTATTATTAAAAAATTACCAAAGCAATAAGGGTTTATGTTTTACTCTCATTTTAATCAGGATCATTGATGCTTGAATTTAAATTATTTGAAATTATTTGATCATTGCCTAATAAATCCCATAAATTTTATTTATAATTTGTTTATTTATGGAATTTTTAATTAATAGTACCATTTTCATTTCTCTTTTACTTAAAAATATTGATTTTTTAATGAAAATCAGCTTTATTTATCTCTTCATCCAAAAACACTTTCTATTACATGTCGATGTTACATATAAAGTGTTAAAAAAAGTTTTTTATATTATTATATGATTGTTTAAATTCCTTTTTACCTTGTTTATTTTTCTTAAAAAATTATTTAAATGTAATGTTCTTATCATTTTCTAAATGAGGTACTTCTTGAATTTTTACTGAAAATGTGAAAGGAATCTTTATTTTAACATGCATAGAATGAATAGTATTATCCATCATAAAGTCCATTATTTTCCTTTAATATTAATTTATAATTTTCCAAGGATATTTTACAATAAAATTTTTTCCATAATATTTTACGAATTTTAGTTTTTCAAAAGTGATTTCCAAAGTAGAATGCTTATTTTCCTCAAGAATGTTTTTAATATTTTTGAAATTATTTATATTCATCAATGAAAACTAACTTTAATTTTATGTAATGATTCTAAATTATATATATATTTATATCACATATATACATAGATTATTCTACCTTCCTTTTATGGGGTGATACATGAATTATAATCATTTTTGAAATACCTTCATTATGAAATTTCCTTTGATTATGATATAAAGAAAGATTATGAAACCCATTTTCTTTCAAGGATAATTCTTATGTTATTTATTATGATTGATTTAATTTATATGGAACACATAGATCATGAAAATTTTATGATGGTTGTGCCCATATAGTTATCCAATTTATTGGGTAAAAAGTTATTCTCATGAGGCATCATGTATGGGATTAGGGAGTAAACCTAATCCATTATGGTAATTTGTCCAGTATGTGATATTTTCTAAGAAGTTATCCTTGACTCATGTTTAAGTGATATTTTTTATTCCTAAAACTTTTATTATGATTTCATAATCTTATGATACCATGTTATTTATGTTATATTTTCATGATATTACTCATGCACCTTCTATTTTATGATAACATGTTATACCACTACTACAAAAACAGGAAAGGGAAGCGCCACCTTTTATCAGAGCTAAGAAAAAAGTGCTGATAAATAAACCCTTTATAAGCGCTAAAATTATAGGGCTGATAAAGGGATTCTTTATCACTGCTAGAAAAGAGATGATAAAGGGAGCCTTTATCAATGCTAAAATTTTCGCTCTTTATAAGTGCTAAAAAAGCGCTGATAAAGAATGCCTTTATGAGCACTAAAAAAGCACTAATAAAGGCTTCATTTATCAATGCTAAAATTTTGGCACTGATAAAGGAATTCTTTATCAGCACTTTTTTAGCACTGATAAAACCATAGTCCCATATTTTATAAAATAGAGTGCACAGTATACTCTGTTTATCGCGCCCTCAAGCTCTAGTGGTATTGTACCCCTACAACAACTCACCTCCCCTGATCTTCTATTTTCCAGACCTCCGCCACTATCCCTACTCCTTATCCTCCCCCTCAAAAACCTTACGTGGATCCTCTTGCCCACAAACCCTACTTCTACTCCTCCCCACTGGACCCTACTCCTCATGAACCCTACTCCTCTATTTCTCAATGGTTGGAAGCTCCTCCCGTGCACCTCCCCATCTGGCGGTCGTGCCTTCCCCTCCCAATGTAGCATAGAAGGCTCCCTGACTGTTCAACACTTCTTCTATCCCTCCATCGCAGGTGCAATCTACTCTAGGTAAGTCTCCCAATTCTCTTTTTAGGTTTATTTTTGGTAATTTATCTCCCTGATCTACATGTGTTCATCATTTTAATTATCATTTGGCCAATGATTCAATCCATAATTGGTGAATGGTCATTGCAAATTCCATAGTTGGAATCACAGATCATTCCATGTGAAAATGAGACATGGGTACTGCTAGTCTTTTTTAGACACACCATATACCCCCAGGGACACATCATGTCCTCGTTTGAGAATAATTTTGAGCTATATTTCCTTTTATTTCAGATTTGTTGTGAGATTTTTGTGCTTCCATGGACTAGTATTGGTGGATTGTGTTCCCTTGGTCTATTACTATAAGGGCTTGATGCAGCTTCATGCTCATCAATAATGTATTCTTTAAAGAAATAACTGATATATTAAAATCATGCTTAAGCCTATTATAAAAATATCCTCGGTAGAGTCTCCATTATAGGGCATTAAACTTTTTCTCCAGATCATCAATGATGTAGTCTTCAAAGAAATAGGTCATCTTGTCCCATGTTTGAATAAAATCTTCCACTCCAATTACCCTTTTATTGAAGCCACAGGTAAAAAGGTATTTTTTATTTTCAATTCCATGAAAACTATTCTTCATTGAGTTATACTCGCATCATTTTATCATCCCTCCCATTGATATCCTCATGGGTATCATTGAATCAAATTTCCTCCACTTCCATTTCTTCATAGGAATTGGAGAAGATCTCCCATACATACCTTTTTAAGAATCCATATTATCAACTTCTATGACAATTCCATTAGGAACCACGTGTTACTAGATTATATAAACCCGCATTCCATCATGTTTTTAGGTTCATTGGAAACACCACAATCCATGTTATGATTTTTACTCAGAGAAATTGAATTGATTTCCTTCTCCTGAGATGTCAATTCACTATCCATCACCTATTCCTATTTTATGGACCTTGTTTCCATATGTTTAGGTAGATATGAATAGTCCTTGAGACCATTACATATTTCCCTCAACCATAGGAAACACCCTGTATCTCATTTACCCTTCCACCCCTTCTTCCTCCTAGGGTTATGTTATCCTCTTTCATTTTCTCAATCATTTTTTCCCACCAAATTATGTCTTGAAGTATCATCATTATATTCTATCAAATGTGAAAATTTATTATTATATGGATTTTTATTCTATTAATGATTCTGGATACCCTTCCAACATGGGGATCATCCTCTTCCACCTAATTTGAACCTCTGATGACTAAATTTTCAAATAAATTTCTGATGAGGATGGAAGGGATGGTCATTAATGACCTTAACTTACTTTCTACAAGAACCCAATACCTATTCCAACCATTGGTTGGGTAGGCTAATGATTGTTTCTATCCTTCTTCTTTTATCCATCCTTTAACTCCATTTATTGTAACCACAACTACCTCATTTGCAACCTCTAATGATTCTTTCGATTGAAACTCCACATTACCTGTTACGAAAACCCCCTTCTAATCACTTCATAATCTTCCATTGATGTTAATAAAATTATAAAAAGTAGGTAAAATGTGAGCCTCCTTCTGGTTTGTTATTTCCTTTACTATCCCACAAAAAAGGATGATCAGCAGTAAGTCCATCAATCAAATTCCCATCCAGATCCCCACCCTCCTCTATTCCAGTGCACCAAACATCAGAGTAGTTACTTCAATCCATTCACACTGAAACTATAATTTATTCAT
Organism: Viscum album; assembly: GCA_963277665.1. Lineage (NCBI taxonomy): Eukaryota > Viridiplantae > Streptophyta > Magnoliopsida > Santalales > Viscaceae > Viscum > Viscum album. The sequence goes on from OY728127.1 coordinate 929,523,697, forward strand.
TATGTGTTGCACCAGTCCCAGAAAACCCTTCTTTTTCATTGTTTTACATACCTTCAAACAACATCTGAAAACCATTCAATCTCCCCCATCTACACACTAACAATAAGTTCCCCAATTTTATTATAGAATAATGGAAATTGAACCATGAATCGAACACCACTGACTACTTACAATGAAATTATTATCCAAAAAACCCAAATGAACACACCTAGACATATTGAAACATCCACATAAACATAGATTCATTGAGAAATCGGATGTAAAACAAATCTATTTCTACTATATAGGAAAATATAATGACCAAAAAGTTTTGAAAATATTCAATGAATTGAACTATTTTGAAATGAAAATTTGATTTATATATATCTCACATAAATAGACATCATGGATGAATACTGCTTCATGTGAAATTCTTAAGTCCACCAAAACAAATGTAGAACCAAAATTCATTGTAGATATGGGGAGTTCTAGACCAAGCCATCACCAAATCACACACCAATGTGAACCTTACAATGATGTGTCTATTTCTGAGGATACCCACTATTTCTTGATCATGAAAACCCCAAGATCTGATAATTCATCCATCAAACAAATCCATCACTATATAATGATTCTTGAGTCATGAAATTAGAATCAAATTCACTAGAGATGAGGCATCTGAGAACTCTGAGAATGAGATCAAAATATATGGGTATCATTAAAAAAACTAGGAATATAGTACAGAGAAAGATATGAGGTAATGTAGGTAATCAGTCACAGTTTGGGGGAATTCAACATGTAATAATAAGCTTTGGATGGCTATATTAGTGTTCTATGATTATGCCTATGGTTTGAGTTGATATCATAATCTTTTAAGATAGTGATCTACTGGGATATAGGGTTAGCAGTACCCACCCACAGTAGGTGTGTGATGCAAGTCTCATCTTAGGAGGCACTGTCATTCACATGTACCTCAAGGATATCCCATTACTCCAAGGAATTTAATATTATTGTGATGGGTATAGACATATCACATTGTATTTTCTTAACATTCATGCTATAATTAGAGAGGCAGTCGACGAATAGCTTAGGCATAGGAAGGAACTGGAGAAAGGAGGTATGTACAACTTTAAAGTGATGGAGGAGATCAGAGAGCAACATGATATGGATGAAACTTTGGTTTGATTCTACTAATACTTCACCTAAGTATACCACTCCTATATTGGGAAGTTAGTGGTTAGAATCTTGGATAGTTATAGTCACTAGAGTCTTTTTACCAGGAGGATCTAGGAGTGTTTGGAGGTACGATCTATGTTCGTTATACTTTTCTTGTAGTACTATTAGAAATAGGTATAAAAAACTATTTTTCATATTTTTTTCTATTATTTTCTAGGTATATGGTAGGCTTTGGTAGATCCCCTTGTTATTGATGGAGAGTTATTTCATATCCTTTAGATGTTTATGATAGAATTTATGTTCACTAATATTAATTTTCTATTTATCATGTTAATTTGGGTAACAAAACCAATGATATTCCATAGTAATTTTGGAAAAACCTAGGTTATTTGCCTCCCCCACAAACCCCTTTGTGTTTGGAAATGTATTGAATATATTAGTTTTCTCATAAAAATTGTATCCTTGTTTTTATTTTATTTTATTTTGGTCACTAGTTTTGGGCTGTTTGATGTGATTATTTTATTATAAATGAGGTGGCTGGTAGGCGTGATTAAAAGGATGATTAATGTTTTTCTTCAAGGGTGGTGGGTGCTAGAACTATTTGTAAGGGGGTTGGAAAGTCTGTTGATTTTGATGGGGGGTCTATCCTGGTTCTGTTGATTTCTAAATCTTTATTGGAAATGGTTAGGCTCTACTAATCTCTATTTTTATAAGGAAGTGGTTCTATTATACTATATTTGGAAGTCTTGTTTTGTGTATTTTAATCATAAATACTAATATTTGAGATTCAAATAGGATGGAGATGAATAAAGATTAGATGGATGCTAGTTGTTTGACAATAGAGTATGATAACGGAGTGAAAGAGTTCATCATGTTTACAAAGGATCACACAAAGGATCCTTCTAAAATCCTTTTTCCGTGTTTACATTGTTTTTATTACAGACTAATTACTCTATAAGAGTTGTAAGAACATTTGATATGTCACAGAATAGATCAGAGTTATAAATGTTGGAATAAACATGAAGAAAAAGCGAATGTAGCTACTGGATGGGATAAAATGGCATTTTATGGATCATTAGATATGAATACAAATATGGATAATGAAGAATACCGTATGGAGGATGTGATTATAGATTTCAATGATGATGAAGATCTTATTGAGGAAATTATAAGGATAGTTTAATATGAACTCCGTGATTGCCCAAAATTGTTTGAGAAGTTAAAGAGTTGTGAAAAGACGCCATTGTGTGCTGTTTGCACTAAATATACAGCATTGTCAGTTGTACTAAAGTTTCATAAATTGAAATCAGGCAACAGATGGAGTGATTCCAGTTTTATAGAACTAATTTCTCTATTAAATGACATGCTCCTGGAATATAATGATCTCCCAAGACGAACATATGAATCTAAACGAATGCTATGCTTGATGGGTATGATTTCTAAAATAATACATGCCTTCCCAAAAGACTGTATATTTTTTTTCAAGGAGAAAAAATCACTTACAAAATGCCCAAAGTGTGGTGGTTCTCTATACAAGAAAGATGAATCCAATCCTAAAAAAGTTTTATGGTACATTCCAATCATTCCAATTTTTAGGCATCTATATGGAAGTGAATAAACTACAAGACAATTGTTGTGGCATGCAGATAACAGAAATAAAGATGGAAAATTACATCACTCGACTGACTCTCCTCAATGGAAGATAATTGATCATGAGTATCTTGAATTTGTAAAAGAGCTGAGAAATCTTCGTCTTGTGTTATCTACAGATGGAGTGAATCCTTTTGGTTTTCACACCATCACTCACAGTACATGGCCTGTTATGTTGGTAAATTATAACTTTCCACCCTGGTTATGCATGAAGCATAAATTCATAATGTTATCTATTCTTATATCAGGACCAGAACAACCAGGTAACGATATTGATGTTTATTTGGATCCTTTGATCGAGGATTTGAAGTTATTGTGGGATTTAGGTGTTATGTTGTATGATGCTTTTAAAAGTGAATACTTCACGTTGAGAGTGATGTTGTATGGGATGATAAATGATTTCCCTTCTTATGGAAATTTTTTAGGCTATAACATTAAATTAACTCAAGGGTGTCCCCGTGTGAGAAGAAGATATAGAATCAATTAGGTTGAAACATTCATCGAAATTTGTGATTCTAGTTCACTATAGATTTCTACCTCATTGGCATAAGTACCGATCTTGAACAACATCATTCAATGGAATTTCAGAGCAATGCACATCACTGTCTCCACTAACATGTGATTAGCTGTTTGAGAAAGTAAAATATGTGAACAATGTTTTTGGAACACCATTTTTGAAAAACCTCATGAAAATCGGTTAGAAAAAGAGATCATTTTTTTGAATTACCATACTAGAATTGTTTATACGTCAGACATTTTCTTGATGTGATGTATGTGGAAAAATATGTATGTGATAGTGTTATCAAATTTTTTCTAAATGCCCCTTGCAAAAAAAAGGATAGAATTAAGGCAAGGTTGGACATAGTGGTCATGGGAATACGAGAAGAGTTGGCTCCCCTAAAGGGTGAAAATCGAATGTTTCTTCCTCTAGCTACTTACACTCTTTCTAGGGAAGAGAGATATCATTTTTCAACTACCTAAATGATGTAAAGGTTCCAGAGGGGTATTCATCAAATACCAAGAACATTGTGTCAATGAATGATTTGAAGTTAAAAGGTTTGAAATCACATGACTACCATGTTTTGATGATAGATTTAATTCCTATAGCTTTACATTGCATTTTTCCCAATAATGTTCATCATAAGTTAACCAAACTTGTTTCTTTTTCAAATATATATATGTAGCAAAGTTTTAGACCTGGCGAAATTGCCAACTATAGAAAGAGAAATTTTCATCATATTATGTGAATTAGAAATATTTTTCCCACCAACATTATTTGATATGATGGTTCATTTGATGATTCACTTGGTGAGAGAGATTCGACTTTGTGGTCCTGTGCACTATAGATGGATGTAACCTATTTAAGAATATATGAAGATTTTTAAAGGGTATGTCAAAAATTGAATTCGGCCAGAGGGTTGTATAGTGGAGCAATATATTGTTGAGGAAGCCATTGAATTTGTACCAAATAACTATCTGATGTGGAAAGAATTGGTCTCCCAAAATCTCATCACACTGGATTCATTAAGGGTGAGGGAATTTCTGGAAGATATGTTGTGACAATCGATATTACAGATCAGGAGCAGGCCCAAAGTGTCTCTTTTTTAAAAATGGACAGAATTTTAAGCGAAAACAACAACTGATGTACAAAAATACAATAAAACACATTCTAATTGTGTTTATACTTTAGTAGAATGAGCCATGGGTAATTTTTGATGTGTAAGAGTCAACCCTACCTCAATCCGAGGCATGGTGTGACCGGTATCACTCAAAGTGTCTCTCTTTTGTTTAAAATGGACAGAATTTTAAGTGAAAACAACAAATGACATACAGAAATCCAACCAAATGCATTTGGATTGTTTTGATACTTTATTAGAATGATCCATGGGTCATTTGTGACGTGTAAAAGTCAATCCCGACTCAATCCAAGGCATGGTGTGGAGAGTTTCACTCAAAGTGTCTCTCTTTTGTTTAAAATGGATAGAATTTTAAGTGAAAACAACAGATGCCGTACGAAAATCTGGCCAAATACAATCATATTGTGTTGATACTTTAGGAGAATGATCCATGGGTCATTTTTGACGTGTATGAGTCAAACCCACCACAATCAAAGGCACGGTGTGGCCGGTATCACTCAAAGTCTCTCTTTTGTTTAAAATGGACAGAATTTTAAGTGAAAACAACAACTGACGTAGGGAAATCCGACCAAATGCATTCGGATTGTGTTTATACTTTAGGAGAATGATCCATGGGTCATTTGTGATGTCTATGAGTCAACCCTGCCTCAATCCGAGGCACGGTGTGGCCAATATAACTCAAAGTGTCTCTCTTTTGTTTAAAATGGATAGAATCTTAAGTGAAAACAACAACTAATGTACATAAATCCAACCAAACACATTCGTATTGTGTTGATACTTTAGGAGAATGATACATGGGTCATTTTTGACATGTATGAGTCAACCCCGCCTCAATATGAGGAACGGTGTGGCCGATATCACTCAAAGTGTCTCTCTTTTGTTTAAAATGGACATAATCTTAAGTGAAAACAACAACTGATGTACGTAAATCCCCCTTCCTACCATACTCATTAAAAGCATTCATTTTTCCTAAAGGCACACATAATATTGAAATAAACACTATTCCAAAACCATTTAAAAAATACCAATGATCTTAAAATCCATGAAATTCATTCCATTAAAACCATTAAAGCCCCCACCCCTTGGACACCACCCCACCCCCCCCGAACACCACCCCACCCCCTGAACACCCCCATGGACAGCCCCCCCCCCCCACTACCCTAGATAGCCCCCCACCCCCCTGGACACCCACCAACCCCCTAGATGACCCCCACCCCTAGACGCCCCCACCCCTCCTAGTCACCAGCCCACCACCTGGACACCCCCAAACCCTAGACACCCCCACCCCCATGGACAACCACCCCCCTGGACACCACCCCACCCCCCTTGGACAACCCAACCAACCCCCTGGACCGCCCCACCCCCTGGACACCCCCACCCCTCTAGACATACCCACCCCCTAGATACCCCCACCCCCTGGAAAGCCCCCCAACCCCCTGGACATCACCCCACCCCCTGGACACCGCACCCATGGATAGCCCCCCCACCCCCTGGACACCCACCAACCCCCCTGGATAGACTCCACCCCCTGGACAACCCCCCACCAGTCCTAGGAACCACACCACCACCTGGACCCCCCACCTCCCTGGACTCCCCCACCCCCACAGACAACCACCCCCTAGACACCACCCCACACCCTTGGACAACCCCACCAACCCCCTAGACCGCCCCACCCCCTGGACACCACCCCACCCCCTGGACACCACCCCACCCCCTGGACACCCCCATGGACAACCCCCCCTGGACAGCCCCCACCCCCCTGGACACCCACTAACCCCCTGGGCACCCCAACCCCCTGGACACCCCCACCCCTCCTATACACCACCCCACCACCTGGACACCCCCACCCCCTTGGACACCCCAACCCCCATGGATAGCCACCCACACCCGCCCTGGACACCACCCCACCCCCCTTGGACAACCCCACCAACCCCCTAGACCCCACCCCCTGGACACCCCACCCCTCTGGACACCCCCACCCCTAGAAATCCCCCCAAACCCCTGGACACCACCCCACCCCCTGGACACCCCCATGGATATCCCCCCAACACCATGGACATCCCCACCCCCTGGATGACCCCCAACCCCTGGACGGACCCCCACCCCTAGACGCCCCCACCCCTCCTAGACACCAACCCACCACCTGGACACCCCCACCCCTAGACACCCTCACCCCCATGGACAACCCCCACCACCCCCTGGACACCACCCCGCCTCCCTTGGACATCCCCAAACTCCTGGACCACCCCACTGGACACCCCTATCCCCCCGGACAACCCCATCCCCCCGAACACCCCACCCCCGAACACCCCCTACCCCCCTTGGACAGCCACCCCAAACCCCTGAACAGCCCCCAACCCCCTGAATTCTTAATTGAAATATTTATGTATTTAATTAACTTATGAATTATGTTTTAATTCTGTATTAGTATATTTGTTGTATGGGTATACTTTCTGTAATTACCTTATGAATTATGTGTTAATTTTGTATTGGTATACTTGTTGATATGCTGATTTTTTTACAGGTATTGTTTGGGTGTGTTGCTGCAAAATTTTATGTTACAAAAGGTAGGGAATTTATCAGTGATTTTTTAGCACTGATATAGTCTACCTTTATCAGCTCTTTTTTATCACTGATAAAGGGGACCCCCCCTTTATTAGTGCTGAGATTTACAACACTTTTTAGCACTGTTAGAGCCCGTTTTGAGCACTAATGAAGCTCATTTTTGTAGTAGTGTACCTTTAACTCACATTTTATTCTTCCTTATGATGTTTATTTTCTTACTATGATTTTTAGATCCCCACTTTTATCAATGTATTCCCTAGATTATCCCATGAATATTTTGTAACTTGAAATTATTTATGAGCTCATTATGGGGAATAAAATAAAGAAGTTTTATTTTACCCTCATTTTTCTATATTATGAACTTAATATTCAAAATACATTTGGAATCATGATCTCTGGGTTGTAATTAATGGATGTTTATGTTAAAAATCATGTAATAATATGTATAAAAGGCATGGGTTTCTATAGGGTAGTCAATGTAACTTTCAGAGTTGGGGGGATTCTACCTTCACCGCCAGCTAGAAAATGGGGTTTCTACAAATTAGGGAGCCTTTAACCTTGGCACGGGCTGGTCGGTGGCCTGCACCAGCTAGCTAGTGCAACCTACACAATATCAATTTAAACAAGAGTATTTTAATATTCATTTAAATTACTTCTAAGGTTATTAAAAATTTATTCCTTATACTTTAAACATAATAAGATATATTTACAAGCCTTCAACAAGTTCGACAAGTTTCCTCTAAATCAACCTTAAAAACTTTATTTTATTCATTATTGATATAAATTAAAGTCAAATTTAGGATTATGAAAATCACTCAAATAAAAAAATTGGATAATAAATAGAGTACTTATGATCAAGAAAACACCATGATATATATATAGGAACAAAAGTCTCCCCCTTTTTGATTATTAAAAACACTTAACAAAAAAAGATACAATCTGATTAAATAAAGAGTTAAAGATATATAAAAGTAATTCAATATTTTAGAGATCAAGATATTAAATATTATAAAGACTTAAATGAAATTCAAAATGAACAAGAGTTAAAAAAATTCTCTATAAAAAGCAAGAAACATCTCCCCCTTAGGAAAAAACACATTCTCCACCCTTTGACCTAAAAATATCTCCCAATAACAAAAAAAAACCTCTCCCCCTTTGTGATTATCAAAAAGTAAACAAGGAAGGGAAAAGTTAAGAATAAAGTAAGAAGAAATTTTCACATAAGGTAAAAAAATTATAACATGCAATACTTACTCCTCCTAATGATTACAATAATTCAAAAAACTGAGAAAAGAGAATAGGCATGTTAAAAAAAGGAAATCATAAGATAAAAATAGGTAATGCACATGAGATGGATCAAACATAAAACACTTAATAACACATAATCTCAATTATAATGTAAAGATAAGAGTTAATATCAAGATTTTAAAATGACAAAATATTTTGAAAAATAAATTTTAGAAATAAATTTTAAATGGAAACAGTTAAAGGAAAAGATTTAATTTTAAAAGAAGTTTAAAAGAAAGAAGAAAATAAATAAAAAGAAATTTTGAAAAAGATAAGAACAAGATTTTTGAAAAGGATGAGAAAATAATTTTTAAAAAGAAAAAACTTTTTCCCCATTTAATTATAAGAAAACCTAAACATGAGAGAGATATAGAGATAAGAGAGATCATTAATATTAAGTTCAAGATGAAAATAAAAATTAAATTATCAAAAAACATACCATGTAGATTAAGGTTTTTGTCTAAATTTATTCTTAAAGTAAAGAGCTAGGATTCCCCTTAGTTAGAGAATTTAAAAAAGAGATTAGGAGGAAAAAAATATATCAATTATTTCAATATTTGAAATAACATTTTGATTAAGAATCCACTATATGATACATCAATGATGCTCAGTGGTGAGATCTATAAAAATTTAAATGGGAAGTTTCTTTTGTAACCCTTTATGGTTCAATCATATTCACTAATAATCATTGGGATTGTGAAACAATATTGGTTCCACTAAGATTGGATAATAATGATATGGGAATCCAAAATTTTTTATAATGAGAATTTATTTTAGAAATATGAGAAGAATTATGAATTGATTTAGGACTTCCATATCTATCTTTTTTCAAATTTCATTCAAAAATTAAATTCCCATATTTTCGACAATATTTTTAAGAATTTATTTTGATAAACACCTTTCAAAAAAATATTATTTTTCAAAGAGATTGAATTATTAAAAAAACTATGATTATTTCTTTTAAAACATTTAGAACCAAGAGACATGTTAATATTGTTTTCACCTTGAGTGAATTTATAAAGAGAGATTATTTAGATTATGGATTTCAAATTTGAAAACTTCATCATCTAGTTGATTTTTCAATCTCAAAAACAAATAATAACTTTCTTTCAATAGAATATATTTTTCATTATAAAACTATTTTTTCTCATTAAGAACATGTTTTTATTTCTTAGTGTGTTTTTTATATTTTGAAATCAGTTATTTTCAAAAAATCAATTGTATTTTCTTGAAAAGAAGATAAAGAAGAAAGGGATAAATGATTTGTAGAAGAGGAATGAGAAGGAGAATGGGAAATTAGAGAACTAACCTCATCACCTAATTCAATATGTTCCTTTATAAATTTTGGACTTGATTTGTGTGATTAATATATTGAAAGATAATGATCTCTAACACTCCATGTTGAGACTTTTAGAGCCTTATTACCTTTATTCTTGTCTTTAAACTTTTTGATAAGGGATAATATGGCTTGATGTGACCCTATTTTTTTCAACTGATGCAAGTTACACTCGACAATTCTATTTTATTTTACTTTTTGGAATTATGGATATATTTATTATCATTGTTAATTTTGTTCAATATCTTCACCCATCATTCAATATTGAATTCATTTTTAGAGTCACTTTTAGAAGAATCATCATCATTGTTTTCTTTAAAAAAATTTCTCACTTGGATTCTATATATTTATTCTATTATTTATTAGATTATATATTCATAATTATTTTATATGTCATAAGGATAATGATTAGTTATTTGAGAAACATGTTTTTTAATGTCTTTTTCTTATTGTATATCCACAACCTTTGAAGCCTTGGATCTTGGTAAATCCCATAGAATTTTCTCTACTAATATTTTTGTAAATAAGTCATTACCAAGAGACTTTTGGACATTGAAAATATCATTGAATCATATAAAAATATCAGTGATAGATTCATTTTAATTCATTATAAATCTATCAAAGTCTTTTATTAACAAATCTAATCTAGTTTCTTTGAAATTATTCATGCCTTCGTGTGTGATTTCCAAGAGTATCCAAATTTCAAGAGCAGTTTTCCAAGAAGATATATGATTAAAATAATTTTGGTCTAAAACTCAATTAAAGGCCTTAATTTATTTACCATTTAATTAAAATGATGAAATATCTTGATGATTTCATTTATCTTCAGGTTTAGTTATAGGGGTATATACATGTATAACAATTTTCTAAATGGGATATCCAATGTTTCTATGGAAAATAGGTATGATATTTTCCCAATAAAAAATAATTTGAACCATCAAATAAAGTACCATGAGTATAAAAGGTAGATTCTATTTTAATATTATACATTGAAATAGATAATGATTTTGAAATTCAATTTTTTTTAAAATTATAGGATTTTGAATTAAATAAAAAATATCCTTTGATTCCAACTGTTGATCAGTGTAAGGTAAAATCCCAAGAGGGGATGAATTTAATTTTTTTAAAAATAAAGTGATAAACATAGATATAAATTTCAAAATAAAAATATTTTGATATGATGAAATGATAAAGTGGTAAATTAGATCTTTATTATAGATAATATCAAGGTTAATTAATTGATTAAGCATGGTGGAAATGAGGCTGTATCAAATTTATGAAGTTTATGTGTATCAAGGTAAGATGATGTTATTAATAAAAGTAAAGAGAAGAAAAATAATATATGATAAGGATTTTATCAATAAGATACAATTTTTCCCTATGTCTCCACCCCTAAATTAAGGAGTTATTTCTTATTAAGTCCTTCCCTTGGTTTTAACTGAAACTCAAGAACCAGATTCCCATTGTTTTAATGAAGTAACAAGAACCACTTACTTTGGTTTTAATAGAAAACCAAGAACTAAATCATCCATTTCCATTTAATAAATGTGATAAGAAACCTACTAATGAAGATACCTCACTTCGTCGTTTGTGAGCACAAGCCCCTCACATTGCGGCTGTGATCACCTCGAGAAGATGAGGTAAGAATAGAGTGATTTGTTTAGAGCATATCATTTATAAATCTAGTATTATATCTATCTATAAATATGGTTACAAATTGCGTAAGAGAGTGAAAAAAATCATTGAGAGCCTTTAGGATTTATAAATAAAGGTTGGATCTTTGATAGGAGGGAATTGAGAAAGATAGAGATTCAACATTGATTCAATCAAGAAGATGTGGAACAAGTTTGTTATTGAATCCCAACCTCTTTGATCATCTATCTATAGGATTTAATACATAAAGGAACATTCTAGAATTTGTTAAATGCATTGAGGCTAATGAATACTACCATAATGGTCTTTTTGAATGTATTAAATACCATCTTAATGAACCTATCTCAATGCCACCAGATACCCGGTAGCCTCCATAGGGTAGTTAGTAGACCACCTGGACATTACTATTTCTATAAATCCCCTGCTGTCTGGTAGATTATCCTCCTTCGAGTAGTTAGTGGCACTCATGGTGTTGGGTATGCTTCTCCCTTCACCACCAGTTGGACAATGGGACTCCGCTGGCAAGAAGGTGTAGCCTGCACAACTTCACCTTCAATAAGGGGATTCTCCTCTTACTTAAAAAATTATTTCTAATTTTATTAAAAATTGATTCCATGGACTTTAAACATAATAAGAAATATTTTGAAGTCTTCAACAAGATCAACTAGTCCCCTTAAAATTGACTTTAAAAACTCCATTAAAACCATTATTATTATGAATTAAAGTCAAACTAAGGAGAATGAAAATCAATAAAATGAAAACATTAGATACACCAGAGAGTGTTTTTGATCTTGAGAGAACCATGAGAGAGATAGTGAGGTATAACATAATTTTGAATTCAGACTCGATAATAATTTCACAATGTATTCTCAAGTTCATATTCAAGGCTACTTTCATAATGTAATCTCAAGTTCAGACTCAAGACTACTTTCACAACGTATTGTCAAGTAACTATTTAAAAAAACAAAGATGTAATATTTTAAAAAATTGATATGTATCATTTATACTTTTCCCAAAAATCAAGTAAATTTAAAAATTCCAAAAATATATAAGATTCATATAAAATTAATTTAATTCAATATAAACCTTCCCAAACCCAAAAATTATGAGAAACCATCAACGAACTCCCTCAACACACAATATATTATAAATGAACATCTTGAGAAAATCAAGTACCTAACATAAAATCATAATAAATTTTAATTTTTTTAAATATAAATTAATTTAAATAATAATATATATATATATATAATTTAAATTTAATTTTTTGTGATTTTAAACATTATAAATTATAAATGTATGTTTTCATTAAATTCTAAAATGTGATATATATAGACACACTTATATAAATTTAAAATCAAAATTTTAAAATATAATTGTATTATATAATAATAGCGAAAATTACAAAATCATAATAAATTTAAATTTTAGATGAAAATTTAATTAACATGCATGTGTTTCTCTCTCTTTATGTAATTCATATATTCAATATTAAATTTGATTTAGATATATTTAAAACAAAAATTTAAGAATTTGAATTTATTTTTAATATAAATTCATATATATAATTTATGTTTCTTGAAATCATAATTAATTAACATTTTAAAAATAAAATAAAATTTAAATAATATATGTGTATGTGTGTGTGTAGATATTACTATATAAATTTATAACTGAAAATATAATAACATTATATATTAATAGTATTATATATTATTAAAAATAATATCACACACACATATAAATTCAAAAACACACACACAAAAAGATATAATTATAATTATAATTGTAATTAATTTATGTATAAGGGATTACAAGAAACCAACCAAGACACACTGTGTTACATGTTGGAAAGATGCATCTCCCCCTTAGAAGAACTCTTGCATCATGTTGGCCTCTAACAAATAATGGAAAAGAACCCCCATCTCACATTAGAGATCTGTATGTGAATAGGGTCAAATGGTAAGTTCCAACACTCATCTCTCTTCTGAGTTTCCCTCTCGGTGATGTTTGTGTAGCACCCCATTACATCGCTTTTATGTTGTGCTTCAATATATGACTGGTCGTATTGCATTGAAAGTCAAGGAATCCTTCTATACCACATCAGATATTCATAGAGATTGGATGGTTGGTTGATAGGCGATAATGAATCTGTCACTCTTTTAAGACCACCCACTCAATGGTGCAAGTGGGTCACCGTGTTGCACTACCTTCCTATTGGGGTGAGTTGTTCATCTAATCCCACCACGTCCCTGTGGCCCAATAATGATTTTCTGAAGGCCTTATGGCTTGAATAACTTTTTTATGGATAAATTAGCCAGAGACCTAGTGGCCCAAAGGCCCGTTTTTGGCTCTAAATCCCATTCAAGATGAATAGTAATGTTGTTATAGTACCTTTTATAGTACCTTCACTACTACAGTGCAACAATACTTCTACAAAAGCTACAAGAATATTCTACCACCTAGTTTTGATCTTGGGTTTGTGATATAGGATTATAGGGTGCTTACCACTCATGCTCCACCCCAACCACAACACATAAATATAAATATATTTATAATTTATAATTTATAAAATCATAATAAACTTAAATGTAAAATAGAAATTTAATTTGTGTGTGTGAGTGTTTGTAGATCATGTACATAACAATACATTTGATATAATAAATTTTATTAGACAATAGAATTTAAAAATTATTACATCTAGAAATAATATGATTTATAAGTATATTTATTGTAAATATAGTTATATAAATATAAATATAAATATGAATATAGATATAAATAAAAATAAAAATAAAAATAAAAATAAAAATAAAAATAAAAATAAAAATAAAAATAAAAATAAAAATACAAATAAAAATATAAATACAAATAGAAATAGAAATACAAATAGAAATACAAATATATATATATAAATATAAATATAAATATAAATATAAATATAAATATAAATATAAATATAAATATAAATATAAATATAAATATAAATATAAATATAAATATAAATATAAATATAAATATAAATATAAATATAAATATAAATATAAATATAAATATAAATATAAATATAAATATAAATATAAATATAAATATAAATATAAATATAAATATAAATATAAATATAAAGATAAATATAAATATAAATATAAATATAAATATAAATATAAATATAAATATAAATATAAATATAAATATAAATATAAATACAAATATAAATACAAATATAAATTCAAATATAAATACAAATATAAATACAAATTCAAATTCAAATACAAATACAAATACAAATATAAATAAAAATATAAATACAAATACAAATACAAATATAAATACAAATATAAATACAAATATAAATATAAATATAAATATAAATATAAATATAAATATAAATATAAATATAAATATAAATATAAATATTAATATAAATATAAATATAAATATAAATATAAATATAATATAATAGTTTTTGTATAAAAAATAAAAATAATATATATATAGTACTATATAATATTAAAAATAATATATATTATACACACACAAAAATTAAAAATATAATTATAGAATATAATTTATAAAATCAGAAAAAAATTATAATTTAAATGAAAATGAAATTCAACAATAAATATGACATAATATATGTTATTAGATAATAAAGTTTTCAAACCTTTATATCTACAAATAATACAATCTATATGTATATTTATTATAAATATAGTCATATAAATATATACACACACTTTAAAATTATATACATACATATATATGCATTTTTAAAGTGTATATATATATATTTATATATATTTAATATGTATTATTTTTAATATTTTATAATTCTATATATGTATATATGTAAAATACACAGATATAATTTATATTTTTAAATATAAAATTTATAATATATATTAGAAATATATATATATATATATATGTTAAATATATATATTAAAAAATATATATTAAAAAATATATATTAAAAATAATATATATTAAATACACACACACACATAGATATATATATACATACATACATATATATGTGTCTATAGATAATATAAGAATATATATATATATATATAATGATATATATGATATTTAAAAAATTACAATCCAAACTAGTTGGTGAAACCATTGAGTGAGAATCTTGATGTGCTTGGATCAAACTCTTACACCAAAGATTTGAAAAATTTTAATGGAGGTGACACTATGGTGAAGCGAGGCATGCAGGTGGGAATACAGTTAATTAGTGACGTATCATAAAACACACCTAATTAGCCATGTTTTTTTGGAAACACAACTACTTGACCATGTTTTTTAAAATGATGGGTAAAAAAACACTGTTAATTTGAGGTGGTGGGCAATGTGAAGTAAGGGGGGAATGAAGGTAGGTAGGGAAAAGTGCATGGTATAGGTCTGGGCAATGCGTATAGGCTAGGGTATTATATATCAAAATTATACATAATGACACTAAATTTTTTAACAATTTTCTACACCCAATATTCCATCATTTATAAAAAACAATAGAAAATAATTCATGGGAATTAGATGAATTTATAAAAATTGATAAATAGAAATTTATCAAAAAACCCAAATAATGAGATATGTTTTTGGAAACATGCCAAATTATCTATTTTTATGAAAACATGAGTAAATAAGAACTACTAATTTTACCTGCACCGCCTTTATCCATGTTTTTAAAAACCCGGTAAAATACATTAGCTACATTTATAAATGCAGTTGATGTAAAAATATGTGGATAATTATTGTTTTTTGTAGTTTAAATATCAAATATACCCTTTAAATCACTCTGTCAAAATTCCAAAATTAAATTGAAACTTTTAAAATGAGTATTTTAAAAAATATAGAATTTTATAAGGCAAAGACAATAAGAAAAAGACAAATAGTTTCTCAATAAAAATTCATCTAAAACATATAGATAATTAATTCACTCACTTATCCATTTAACTAAGATAAATTAAGAACACATGTAGTATTATTTTAAACAAATCCAATAAGAAACATGTCATCCTCAAAAGGGTAGAGGGGAAATGGAAAAATTGGTGTAGAAAGGTGATCTACCCCACATTTAAGACCGAACATTCCCCCATGGATTATTTTATGGTGAAAATGGAAAGCATTTCAAAATTGGAAATGAGAGTGGGGAAGCAATAGAATCAAGTAATTATGGTGTGCATGAAAGAACTAAGTGTAAGAGTGTGTCCTCATGTAGCTTCCCTAACAGTAATAACCACCACCTAGAGTGTAGTATGATGAGAGGTGTGGTGGTCATAGGTGGGTAAAATCAAGTGGAATAATGTCTTTAATTTGGAAAATATCCAACTTACTCCAAGCATGTCTAACCCAATAGTCTAAATATGTGTAAAGTTTTTGGTTGACCTGGTAAGAGAGGTTAAGGTTTTCATAAGGTGTGCCTTATAGGTGCGGTTGGGATGCATATGGGAAAGAGGGTTGGGAAAAGTATGGAGGTCACGATATGGTGGGTGGTGGTTGTCCTCCTTGGGTGTTGGGTAACAGATATGAATCATATTGGGTGGCACTAGGGGCTTTCCAACTTCCTCATCCTCCACGTCATGGGTACTATGGAATAGATATTGATAAAAACCATAGGCCAGCATTCAAATGTTTTTTAATGAACTAAAATCGGTTGACCTAAATGTCACCTAATCTGGTTCACTATAAGTTCTCAAGTGTTCCACCCCCATACTCCATAGGCTTCCGACTAGATGTGAGGGTGAAAGGTGATACCTTCAAATCAGAGTAACCAAAAATGAAAAAAAAACACATACAAATCCATAAAAACTAGAGTATAAAAAATAAATAAAGTGGGAAAATGGTATAATAAATAAAATACAACATATAGAGTCACAATCATGATAGTACACAATAGCTGATCAACAACTAAGGTGACCACATATACAAAATAATTACAAGAGATAAAATAAAGAAGATGCTTCATTGCCATCCCTAATTTCTACCTCAAACCTAGTCTCCAACATCTATTTAGTTTCTCAAGACCAATCCTCCGAATCCACCCAAGATACCCCACTCGATCATGCAACACTGGATCTCTATCGTAGTAACTATTCATCCTATGCTCAAATTGAAAGTAAACATATGGGTTTGTACATTCATGAAAGTTATAGTATAGGGGGCAAGAAAATATTTATCAGTAGGCCACCCCCAATGATGGCACCTAATATATTTTTTTCATTACAAGATTATTCACATGTGATATTCCCAACCAAGTTGAATAAAAATAGGAATATAAATAAATATATGAATAAATAAACAAACCAAACACTGCAAAATCTTGAGTTCTAACATGCCACTTGAGATTGGTCAAAACCTACTTCAGCTAAATTTGGAAGTATCTGAACACATATATCACCATGCCACATATCATCAGGCATGGTTATCAGATCCTAAGAATGATTTCAAATGTTTAACATTACAACATACATAAATTTAAGTCTGGAGGACATCTCCGTTGGTGTCCAAAATAATAACACACACCAATACAGGATTCTTAGACTCCAATAGAAGAATCAAAACTAGCGACAAGACCTTTATTCTGACACTAAAGAACCTGTTAACATCATGATAGTCCTACTAAACTTTTGAAGATATATAATCTATCCTGGGAGTGGTACACCTTCCACATGAAAAAATCCACCATTCAGGAGTGCTTAGAAACCACGAGACAAAAGCCCTTAGCCAAAGCATAATACTAACGAGGGTGGGGGTACATGCATCCAGATAATCTATTAGCTCCTTAGGATCTTTCTAACATCAGCTAACAATGGTGATAATCCAATGAAACTCGAGGCTAATATCTCAACCCATAATAACCATATATTTTCTCTCACCTCTAATATCAACATGGAAACACCACTTACATCCATGGCATAATCCCTAAAAACATGGGTTGGAAAAACACCTGAACCCATCATCATCAATTCTGAATCCTCAACACCAAACCTCACCAGGGTAAATATAACATGGATCACCAACGATGGTTCCCTAGGTCTCCTCATAAATATGGCACTCTATAGGGCCCCACCATCACATTTCAAACTTCAGAACAAGACCATCATAGAAATCCTTAAACAAGATTTTTGATGAAAAACCCATCCTCAATCATCGACTTTCTCATAAGGGTATCCTCTAGGGTCCTTCATACCCATATAAACCTTTACTAAATGACACCCAACCATACTCAACACCCTGCCATTTCATCACAACCCAAAGGATCCAATAAATCTAAACATCAAGAAAGCAGTCTATAACCCCATCCAAGTCACTACTTGGTCATGTATTCTAGAAACTATCGAAATAATCCCAAACTAATCCCCTTGGAATTCCAAACTCAACTCAATCATTAAGCTCAAAACCCTTACCTAGGTCTCTCACCACACTTCACTCAGGAGGAATCTGTTAGAATTGGTTCTATAGAACTAGATTCTACGTACTTGATGATTTCATGTATTCATTGTCCTAAATATTAATGAAGTTTTCTATCACACCATGATTATTCATTTTTATGAAATAGTATGTGATAATTCCATAAGAATATATCTCACACTAAAAGGTCATATAAGTTCCCCGCTATGGTGAGATCCTAGACGTTCCATGATAGTATTCTAAAATATATGTTATATAGCTGGATGATATCATTTAATGGGACACAAATTATACATCATATCAGGGGTAGATACCCAGAGGACTTTGAATCACCCACTCATGGTGTGTTCCCATGGTAGGTTTTAGAGAAATATATTATGAGAATGAGACCCCCCAGATGGAAGTCCACATTTTATATATCATTGGATGATCCTATCTGTGGAAATGTGTATCAATACTTATAATTTAAGATTACCATTAATGAATACCATAAGTTACGTAATTTGATGATTAATGAAAACGTGACGATATATTCTCCTAATTAAGTAGGATATGACAAGCGCATTACAAGTGATATTGGATTAATGGATAATGAAAGAAAGGATTTATCCCTTCTCTCTATTAACAAAAGTTGATATCTCAATCTATTTTATAAGAATAAAACTATCTGGATAAATCAATGTCCATGGTGTTTTATGGGCAAGTTCAGTTTTGGAAAGTTAAATAAAGGGATATCAATCCCATAGGTTGATGACACCAGTATGAAAACTACTTGATGCACATTTCAAGTAGGCATCTATGCCTATTTACATTAAGAAGGAGGCTTAGAGGGACACAAACTAAGTGTATCTAAAATCTCTTTTAAATTCAATGTTGAATTTAACAATTAAGAATAAATATTAATCTTTCTCTATGGTTTAATAATTAATTTGTTTTGGTTGATCAACAATATTTATTCATAAGTTATTCAAAATAATAAGTGAGTGAAATAGTAATAATAATAAATATTTATTTACATGTTTTGGAGAATATAAAATTTATTATATTTATCTATGAATAGTGAATTGATATTTATTTTCTAAATAACTAGTCATTATTCAAAGTTCAGTAAATATCGAGGAGGATAAGAAGATCGAGCTTAATGATCTAGTTGGAAATGATGTAAAAGATATTTATTTTTATATTCATAAGTGATACACATTTTAAGTGAATAAAAAAATATTATTATTATCACTAGACATGGGGATAACTAAGAACTATAGAATTTTAGAGGGTTCTATGTGTAAATTCCCAACCTAAACATTCTATAATAAATATGTAATTATATCAATTTTCATAAACACACTTATTGTGCACAAAAGATATAGAGAAGCTCTATCAAATATCTAGATAGATATATATAGATCTAGATTGTTCTCTCTCCACCCTTCTCTCCATCCATCAAGAGAAAACAATATATTCTTTATCTATAAAGAGAATTATGTTGTAATTAACCACAAATGATTCAAGAAATTGTGATCGACTGTGCTATTACTTGATGATTCTAAAATGAAATTAAGATATTGTGGTGCACATGTGGATCACTATTAAAGGAATTATTCAATTGGATCATACAATACAAAAATGGTATGATGAGATTAAGTCAACCAGATCATCAAAAATTAAATAATTACCAGTTCAGGTAATTTTAGATCTTCTTATAAATTAATTATAAATTACTTGTGAATATACTCCCTTTCTAGTTATGCCATTTAATAATGTAATTTAATATATAAATTCCATTGATCATGATTTAATTAATTATATATAGTTCAAATTATTCTGAAATTAATACTAAAAGAAGACCAAGCCATGCCAAACCGGAACTTCTATTGCACCTGGAATATATAAGTGCCATCAGAGTGGTCACATGGTTTATTTATAATTATTTATTAATCATTGACCAAATGGTATGTTTTTTCAATTTCTTTTACTTCAAATCTATTAATTCTTTAAATCTTAACATTGTTTTCTCTTTCCTTTCTTTTTTCTCAGTTACGTAACCAATAAACAAGTTAAATTAAAATACAAAAACATCAAAATTTTGATTTGGAGATTCAAAGTGTTTTGGTTAGATAACATAAGTGTACACAAAATTTACCCCAAACTAAAAGCCATTTAATGATGTATCTTGATGTATCTCAAGTCTATATCATATTAGTCTGAGAAAATTGGATGAGTGATTTGATAAAATACATTATCTTGTATATTCGAACAGACTAGTACACAATTTAAAGAACCACATTCCATGTAACATGGGTACACAATTGGTAGTCCTTTCATCTTTGTGTTGGAGAACATGAGGGGTCTAAGCATGTCATGTATCTACAAAAAGACTCAAGTATTGAAAAATTGTGAAACTTCAAGGCCAAAAATCATGTATAAAGATTAAACTCCATATAACTCATACACATTTGTGATAGGGAAAGATGACCAATCCCTAGGTGTGTATCACAAACATAGGGAAAAGCAATTACAAGTCATGCAGTATAATAGAAATAGTGTTCTATATTTGACATAGATAGAATAACTAATTCTTTAATTAAACCTATTCAAATGTGTTTTATGTGTCATTTATTTTATTGGACGGACCATTTCATAGGATTTATAGTTATATATTTAATTAATTTCTCTATAAAATTCTAAAACTACAAGTTATGTGTGGTCTTTTCTTATTGTGTTCTCTACATTCATCAAGGTCATCAAATGAAATGTAATTTACCTGTGTCCCATGTGTCATTTTTTTATAGTACATGCATGCAATGTGTGTTGGATTCCAAGGTAATGCACAAGAACAAGGATTATGCTAGGTATTTTTGATGAGTGCATGTCATTTCCTCCAAGGATACTTGTGTAATTTATTAATTTTAAATAAAATTAACGTACTTTGTTTAAAATAATGAATGATTGTAATTCAAGTATTATTTAATGGAATTAAGATAAATTAGATAAATTGAATTAATTCGTGACATTTTATCCTAATTAAAGAATAAATCTAAGTAATTGAAAACTATATTTAAAATTTATGTTCATTGTATGTTGTTTGGATGCTCCTGAGATTAGAACAAAACTATGTATGTGATTTTATTCCTTATAAGTTATTTTTGAATTTAAATTAAAATGATAGTATTCTTTCCATCCCTTCCTACTTATTATGTAAGGGTCTGCGTGACTGATGTTTTTTGTAACCCCATTATCTAATCCATTAGATCCACACACTAGTGTATGACTAAAAGCTTATGTAAGGATGGACCTCCCAAGTGATAGGATGTTTTCTTAGTCTTGGAGTCAAGATGAAACTAATCAAGGTGATACAAAGGAGACATGGTGGAATGACACAAAATGAACTGAGCTATACTTCATGGTGTTTTCCACTAGGGTTGAGGGTTTATTTATCATCCACTAGATAAACTAACCAATAGATAATCTAATGATCATTCAACTTATATTTTATTTTTGTTAGTTACATTATTGATTATTTTTGTGGATGCTACATGAAAACTTAATTAATGAATTAACAATCATGAAAGATAGAACAAAATAAAACCATATTATTCATAAATTTTAATAGACATGGTTAATCACTTAAGTAAAATCCACTTAATATTGACAAGGAATACAATAAGAAAAAATATGGGTTTTATTCATAAGGATAAAAATATCTCAAATAAAATATTATGTTGGTATAGACTTCCACTACTTAAGATAGAATCAGAACCATAGTTAAAATCACTTGACCGACCCAAGTCAATGTGCTTTTTATTATCATGTAACTTTTAACTTGAATTTTTGGTCTAACTTAACATTATTAACATCAATTTATGACTGTCTAAGTAGGAATTGGTGCAACTGAGAGTTAAGGATTGAGGAAATATTCATCTAGGATTTTATTATTGGGGAGTCCACTAAACAGATCAAAGAACTATGAGTTAATGTAGTTGGAAAGTTACACCTTCCTAAAACACTTTAATTATCCTATTGGGACCAATTATGGGTTATGAGAAGGTAATGTGGGTCCTTACCACTAGGATATCTATGAAATTGGATATTACTAAACTAATGGTGAGGGATATTAGTATTTGAGAAAGTAGTGAGAGATTTAAAAAATTTAATAACATCTTAATTTATTAATATGGGTTGATAATCGAGGAAGTACTAATTACTTTGTTACAATTTTGTAGAAATGGAAAAGCACATGACATAGACCATATCATTGTGATACATACTATAGAAGGATAACAATCTCACCAGTGAAAATTTCTAGAAATGGTATTGGTATATACGTGTTATAATACACCATGAATTGAAATTATACGTTATGGAAACCCCACTTCCTGAGTCTCTTTCTAAATATAATATTGAGGAAGAAGTATCTCTATACCAAAAAGATGTGGAAGTTACAATGGATGTAAAACGTATCATTATATCCTATATGTTCGGTGGGGATCAAAAGAAATACAATTTTATAGATGTATATATCATCACTAATCACCTTCATGATTTTCAGAAGAAGGTGAGACAAGAGAGATATGAGATCTCCAAAACACCTATCATATTTAGGCTTAGATATTTGATTCCAACTTGGCCTTATGTATTCAATATGATTTGATATATAGAGCTCTTAGAAATATTGGGGTTTAGGATCCATGATAATTTGTTAATAGATCCTATTATTTCATCCCTACTTAAAACCTTCTCCAGTTTAATAATAAATTATAATATGAGAAATAGTGAGAAGACTCTTTAAAAACTTATTAATCTTATTCATGAAGTTGATAAATACATGGGGCATGAAAAATACATGTCTCTTTTAGTGAATAAGAAAATGTAGAACAAGGGAAAGGGTTTAAAAAATCATTCTTGGTCTAAGGCTCCATAGAACCATCCTTCTAAGAATAAGACGATCCAGTAGAAAGTAGTGGAACAAAATGTGGTGTGTTTTTCATGTGGTAAACAAGGCCACTAGAATAGGAACTAAACTCAGCCAAATAAAAAGGGAAAAATTTAAGTGTATTCATTATTGAGTGAAATATTTTCATATCTATTATTCTGTTATTAGATACTGCATGTTGTGCTCACAATTGTATAAAAACATTGAATCCATGTCAATTTAGGAAGTTTTCTAGAGGAGTGGTAGTTTTACATGTTTCCAATGGGGTGAGTCTAGTTTCTCTATCCATTAGATACTACCACCTCATGTTTCAAATAAGAATTATTTTTTTAAATAATTTTTATTATGCACCAAGTGTTACTAAAAACATCAGTATTATTTCTTATTTAGACATGGATGAATTTATTTTTAGTTTAGAAATAAGTGTTTCTATTTTTATAAAGATAAATTTTTTTATGGTATGACACTATTAAATGATGGTCTTTATGTATTAAATTAAGAAATCTAAATATTGTAAATTGATAAAGAATAAAATTCACATGGCTCATTTCACACCCAATTGTGGCATGACCATCTTGGTCACGTAAATGAGAAGCATCTAATGGAGTTTTATCGAGATGGTTACTTAGACTCTTTTGAGATTAAACCACTTAAAATATTTCATCCTTGTTTACAAGGAAAGATGACCAAACCACCATTTGGTGGTTAAGGTGAAAGGTCCACATAGCTTCTATAATTCGTACAAACTGATTTTTGTAGACCTTTTCAAGTAAATTTTAGATGTGGATTCTTGTAATTTTTGACTTTTACCAATAACTTGAGTAGGTATAATTATATCTACTTGATGAGGATTAAGTTTGAATCCTTTGAGAAGTTCAAGGAGTTCATGAATTTAGATGATAATAATCTTGGTAATAAGATAAGGAAACTTATATAAGACCAAGGAGGTGAATATCTTAACCAAGTGTTTATTAAATTTCTATAGGTGTGTGTGATTTCTTCTCAGCTCACTCTTCCTTCTACACTATAATGGAATGGTGTTAGTGAAAGGATGAACTATATTTTACTAGACATGGTAAGGATAATTATGAGTCAAAAAAGGATTCCATTATCCTTTTGGGTATATTCATTAAACATGGAAATATATATAATAAACTGAATACCAACTAACGAAGAAAATGATATTCCCTTTGAGTTGTGAAGTATAAAGAAAAATATTTTGTCCAATATTCATGCATGGGGGTGAAAGGTGTTTGTTAAGGATATCTCAAGCAAAAAAATAACATCTTGATGACAAAAAGTATATAATTATAGGTTACCTAAAGTAAATGAGGAGATACTACCTATATGATCTCTCAGATAAAAGGGTTATATTTTCTAGGAAAGTTGTATTCCTTGAGAGGGAATAAATCATCAAAAAGGATAGTGAGAGAATGCTTAAATTCAATGAAGTTAATAATCAAGATAAACAAGTGTTGGTAGGTGAATATACACCATGGGTCATTAAGGAAGATGTAGTTTGTCAAAAAAAGTACTATATAGGAGAACTAGAGAGGTTAGAGAACCAGAAAGATATGATTTTTTAGTCACAGAAGTTGGTGTCTCATTATTAGTTGACAATAATGGCCCTATATCCTATAAGGATATAATAGAGAGCTAAAATATGTAAAATGGAAATAATCCATGAATTTAGAGATGGATTCCATGCACTAATAACATGTATAGATTTTGTTAGATGTTAAATAGATGTAAAGCCCATTGGGTGTAAATGGGTATTCAAGGGAAAGATAGACATGGAAGGTTAGGTTAGTACCTATAAATAATATCCAGTGTATAAAGTGTTTAAACAACATAAAGGCATTAAATAAAAATATTTTTTTTCTATTTTACATGCTTAAACCCATTATAATATTTCTTTCCTTAGAATATTTCCATGACTATAATATTTGGAAGATGGATATAAAAACTACTTCCATTAATGAGAACCATCATAAAGATATTTATATGACACAACCATAAGGATCTGTGAAATTAGGTGATTCCAAAAAGTTATGAAAGTTACAAAGATCTATTTATAGTTTAAATAAAGAATCCAGGTAATGGAATATTTGGTTTGATGATGTTATAAAAGATTTTTTTCATTAATAATGAATGTGAGCCATGTGTTTACAAGTAGTTTATTGAGAATACAATTATTTTCATATTAGTATATGTTTATGACATATTATTAATTTTAAATCTTATACCAGCCTTAAAATAGGTCAAGGGATGATTGAGAAAGTGATTCTCCATGAAGTACTTAGGTGAATCAGCATATATTCTGGGGATCAGGATCATGTGTGATAAATCAAAGATGATTCTTGAACTAAGTAAAGGTATATACATTGAATATATAATGAAGAGGTTTAGTGTAGAATAATTAATGATGGGATTGGTTCTAATATCTCATGGTATTCATATTTCCAAGAAGATGTGTCCTAGGATACATCAAGAAAGAGAGTTAATGATAATGAAACCACACAATTACATGATAGGATCTATCATTGATGTTATGTTATGTATGAGTCTTGATGTTTCGTATGATTTGATCATAGAAGGAAGATATCAACATTATCTAGGTGGAAAACATTTAACTACTGTTAAATTTATCTTTTGTATCTAAGAAAAACTAAGGATATGTTTTTGGTTGATAGGAGAGATGAAGAGCTAGTCCTTAGGGGTTATATATATTCTAGAATTTAGATAGATTATAATGATCTAAATTCATAGTTAGGATATGTATTTTTTATCAATAGATGAGTTCTCTGTTGGAAGAGTTTAAATTATCCAGTTGTTACTGATTCTATAGAGGGGTACGAGTATATTGTGACTTATTATGTTGCTAAGGAATCAGTTTCGTTTCACAAATTTTTCCAAGAGTTTTATTTAATTACTAGTAGTTAATACTCAGTCACAATTTACTATGATAACACTAAAGTGGTGGATATTTCCAAAGATCCATGGTCACATCAAATAAAAAATAATATAGTAAAAAAATTTCATCTCTTGATGGATTTTTCTCAATCGGGTGAAGTTGTAGTGAAAAGAGTATCTATAAATGAAAACTTGGTGGACACCTTTATGAAGTCTCTATACCAACAGAGGCTTAAGTATCATGTGAGAGCTAGTGGATTAAAGGATGTTAATAGTTGGATCTAGTGAAAGTGGGATTCTATTGGAGTTGGTACCCTAGAACTAACTTATAAGTACTTGATGATTACATCTATTCATTGTCTTGAATATAAATATGGTTTCTTATCACATCCTGATTAATCCTCTGCATGATAAAGTATGTGATAATGTCCTAAGAACATATGTCACACTAAAAGATAATTTTAGTTCTCTACTATGATGTGAACATAAAGGTTCCATGATAATATTCTTGAATATATTTTCTATATTAACATGATAATATTTTATGGGACAAAAATGATACAGGATGTAAGGAGTGGAGAATCATTGTATTTTGAGGCACCTTATCATTGTGTCCGCCCTTAGTAATTTCCAGATCATGAGATTATAATAATGATACCCACCAGTAGTAAATCCACATTTTATGTGTCATTAAATGTTCTTATCTAGGGGTATGTGTATTGATCCTTTGATTTTAAGAATATTATTAATGAATACCATATGTCATGTGCTTTGAAGTATTTATGTAAACCATAATGACATATGCTCGTGATGAAGTGGGATATATTGGGTGCGTCAGGAGTGATATTGCATTAATGGACAATGCGGTAAAGGATTTATCATTTAGGTCTATTAAAAAAAGATCATATATCAAGACATTTATTGGGAATGGAACTACCTGGATAAATCCATGGCCATGGTGTTCTATGGAAAATTTCATTTCCAGAATGTCAAAGAAAGTGACATCAAACACATAGTTTGATAAAACTAGTATGAAACCTACTTCATTTTAGATATCATGATAAAGGGATTATAATACACAACATGTGTTCATAGGAGGTTTTATATCATTGTGACATTAACTTATTTCTCTATTGGTGCCTTAACATGTTGTTATATACTAGCATTGGACTTTAGTCGTCTCCACTTATTGATAATGAGATAAAGTCTTAGAGGGCAACACACTAAGTATATCCAGAATCTAAATTAAATTAAATGTTTAATTTAACAAGTCAGAATAAATATTACTCATGCCTTGTGGTTTAATAATTATCCAGGTTTGGTTGATCGCCATGATTTAATCACAAGTTATTAGAAATAATAAGTTATTTAAATAATAATAATAAATATTTTTATGGTTTTTTGAATACAATATTTATTATATTTATCGATGAATAATGTGGTGATATTTATTTTTTAAATAAATAGTTACTATTCAAGGTTTGATGAATTCCTAGGAGGATTAGAGGATCAAGGTTAATGGTCTATTTAGAAATTATGTAAAAGATATTTATATATATATATTCTTAAGTGATTCACATGTCAAGTGATTATTATTAATATTAATATTTTTATTATTATTATACATGGGGTTAAATAAGAATTTTAGAATTGGAAAGGGTCTAATATGAAAATTTCTAACCATAAACCACCCATAATAAATATCTAGTTAGTTAAACTTTTGTAAACAGAATTATTGTGCACAAAAATTAGAGAGAAGACTTATTAAGACCTAGATAGAGTTTTAAATATATATAGGGTGATATAACCCCCTATCTTCTCTCAATCCATTAATATAACACCAATAATTCTTCATCATTGAAGATAATTCTATTTTGATCAACCATGAACGATGAAAGAGATCTAGAGTGACCTTTCTAGCACCCAAAAATTCTACAATGATGTTTAGAGATTGTAGTTATTGTGTGAGTCACCTATAGATGGATTCTTCACATGGATCCTATAATGAAATGATTTTACAATGAGATCTAGTTAACTAGATCATCAATGAAGAAAGGATTAAAAGTTCAGGCAATTCTAGTTCTACTTATAAATTAATTATAATCTACTTGTGAAGATCCTACTTTTCTAGTTCCAATATTTAATCAAGTTAAGTATTCTATAAATTCTATCGTTCATGAAGTAATTGATTATGTATAGCTTGGATAATTCATAAATTATTACTAAAATCGATGTTATAAATGCCAAATAAGCACTAACACTACACCTGGAACCTATAGACTAAATCCAAAACCTCAAAGGAAAACTTCCCATCATACCTCATCTCACCAAAAAAACCTTAATAATGTCCTCTAATCACCATGAGGTCCTCACTATCATGTCCTACATGAAAAAAACTCATAATGGGATAATCAAAAGTAAAATTTTATGTCTAGGGTGATGAAATAAGTGAGAAACCTTCAACGGAAAGAATATGGTGTGTACTTTGCATACATAATGTGTACCCCCAAAAATCCTCTCTAACCATATTCCTCAGCATGTCCCAACATGTACTTCCCAAGTACGTAGTGCATACCAACACTACACAACATGTCACCCACATGGGAAGCTTGGAAATGTGGATCACACAAAATCTATCCATATAATTTACATGAGATCTGGCTGTGTACCATACATGGGGTCCAACCCTATACTTTACTCACCATGCCTCCCCACACAGGGTTTTTAGCTAAGTACTGAGCCACACCTTGAGTCATATTACATAGTATTTCCTCATGGAATTCATGTTGTGTAGTATCATATTATACCTTTTTCCCAAATGAATAACACATGACATGTTTTCTTGAAAACCATACATCATGTACCTAGTTTCTCAAATGGAAATCCCCTGTGATCTACTAGAAACCCCCTTTTCAACCCACATTACCCCATAATGGACTTCAAGGGTCTCATAGAAGTTAATATGGAAATTTAAAAACATAAAAAAACTGATTTATAAGTATCAAG
Organism: Viscum album; assembly: GCA_963277665.1. NCBI lineage: Eukaryota > Viridiplantae > Streptophyta > Magnoliopsida > Santalales > Viscaceae > Viscum > Viscum album. The sequence continues at coordinate 929,553,248 of OY728127.1, forward strand.
GTGAAAAACTAAAAATAACGGCCTACCTCACGGTGAAATCGATGAAGCTTTAAGCTTGGATCCATGCTCCACAACCACAACATCCCGATATGGTCCTGATCGAGCTCCTCAGATGAAGCCAACATCTCCCTCTCCTTCCTTCCCAATTTTTATGGTCATTATATGTGGGAGAACCCTCCCCCTAGTGTATGTGAGAATAGGAGGGGGGTATAAAAACAAAATGAAAATAAAAATAAAAAGTAAAACTCTATTAAAATGGTCCAAACCTAGTCCCATAACTAGCACCAAGTTCATACCCACCTAAGAAAATAAATCCATTTTAGACTCAACCATGAAGTCCATATTAAATTAGATAATCCTTTAAAAATGTATAATCATTTACATATGTGAAAATAATTAAAATTTATCAGTTAAATACTAAATATTCCATGAAAACAAGATTATTCCGTAATTATACCAAACTCTAACCCTTGATTAAACAACCCATTTTGATACCAACAAAGAATTCGTACAATTATTTCAAGACCTTTTGATAAGGGAATTCACAATTTTTCCCTCATAACCATTGAGTAAAAAATGTTCAAATTTCCACTAATTTTCACAATATGTAATGATGTGGGTCATTATAATCTACCCACTATAACACTTATCACTATCAAGAATCCTTTATGGCCATCAAGACATCATGATCTCACCTAGAGCACTAGTGCATCTCTAATTCGACCTTCCCTTAGATCACATTATTTTCATTTCAGTACACTATTAAAACACAAACTCCACCATGCCTCTAAATTTCAAACCTTGAATCTTGTACTTTCTAAGAAACCAAATATATCTAGAGTTTACCCATGCACCAACATCCAATGCCACCTCAACCTTTCATAAATCAGTCTCACTACACCCAAGACCCTTCTAACATGAGGGGTATTCATCCACAGCTGATAATATTCACCCCACTATAAGAGGATTCTTATCATCACCCCGCAAAAAATATTTTCTATAGACCATGATTTATCCACTACCTAATATAATGAATGGATGTGGTCAAATCTCTCATGACCAACAAATAACTCAAATCACTAGTATTTACATCCTCCATGTTAAAAAATCCACTTATAATGGGGATCACATCCTCTAATATCCAATGGTGTGATCCCAACCATATGTCTTCCCTTACAACACTCCTAGACTTTTGAGCTCAATAGGTCCACCATGGCTACACCACTTAGGTTACCCCAAGATATGAAAAATTATCAATAGAACCCCATTCAAATGATCCACAAAAAAACCAAACTACACACAACCATAAGACACATAGCCTCAAGAACAATGTTTTTTTCCTGAAAATCCATGCCAGAAACCACTTTCATCTTAAAGGAATAGTGATTATACAGAAATATCTCACAAGTTCTCAAGAAAAAACCTACTCATCTCACATAAACCCAATGATTACACTCTCTCACATAATTAGATTACATAACTAGACTCAAGCTCAAATAATCCACATACCATAAAACCTATTCTAACATTCCTAATCCACTGACCATGCTCCTCTTTCATTTTAGATCCATTTAGATGTACAAAACATGGTGCTCCTCTTTAGAAATGAAGTGTCTCACTCAGGCCAAGGATAACCACACGACACCCACCACCAATGTAGTGTTCTAAAATAATGAGTGTATAATGATACTCTCACCACACCACCAAAAATTCATTTAGAACCATAAGGGACGAGAATCTAACCAAACCTACCCTCTCAACCCAAACTCAATACCAAGAGCACTCACAATGATCTACCTCTCATGTTTAAGGAATATACATTCTTATAAACAAACCCTATTAGGGTATCTATAACTACAAGGTTACTCATGCCTAATCTAATCACCTATCAGGTATATTAGCCCTCATCGAGTCATCCTCAGAGCATATAATTCCCACATAGACCTACTAGGGTATCCATACATCCCTCGATGAAGATAATTTTTTTCAATAACCAGAGAAAATATTACCCTAGGATATACAAGACATTTTATCAGAAGAAAATAACTACAATTCAGTTGAGTATAATTCCACCAAGAAGATATATAGGGAAAACCATACAGGTTGTTGTTGGAACTTTAAAAAACTGAACCTACATCATTAGTGAAATCACACAAAAATAGACACATGTCATGTGAATCTTACATACCTATCTTGATGGTGTACACATACCTCTTACCATTGGGAAAAGATCCAAAAACCATAATAATAATCTGAAATACACATCATATTTGAATCAATATTCAAATCATAACTATGAAAATATAGAACAATAATCTGATCACCCTAGTAACAAGGAATTACTACAAAAAAGTTGTTCAAAATGCCCCAATCTGAGGTCCATCATAATCTATAACTTATTTATAGATATCCTATCCACCATCTCTGAAATAATAAGGCAAGAAAAAAAATTCTCTAACACTATTTTGTAATGAACTAAATAGGGTTGACCTAACACATCACCTTATCTGGGATGCCACAAGGCCTCATGCACACCAACCCACAAGCCAGAAGATTCTGACCAGTGGTGAGGGTCAAAGGTGAAACCATGGGGAGACTATACCCGCATATCACAGTAAGAAAAAATGGAAATAAACAAACACATACACATCCATAAACATTAGTGTTTGAAAATTAAAGCATGAAAATGGTATAATAAATGAAATATAGTATATAGAATCATGATCATTCTAGTAAACATCAGATTATTTCTCACTAGTATGACCACATATATAGAATAAATAAAATAAATAAGATACATAAGAGGCCCTATTTCTATCCTTGATCCATACCTCAAACCCAGTATCCAATATTATTTGATTTGTTTCAGCTCGATCCTCAGAATCCACCAATGTGGCCCCACTTGATCATGCAATACCAGAACTCTTCCTTATATACTATTCATCTTGTGATAAACCTAAAAGCACATATAAGGGGTTTTATGTGCATAAAAGTTCATATGCAGGTGTGAGAAAATAATTCTCCATAGGTCACCTGTAGTGGTGGTGTCTAATATCTATTTTGAAAACAAGTTCTTACACACATGATATGCCCAACCTAGTAAAATAATAACGAGAATATAAATAAATAAATAAACAACTAAATGAATAAATAAACAAACCAAACACCTCTAAACCTCCAGTTATAACATGCCAACTGAGATCAATAAAAAAATACTTCAACTAAAGCTAAAAGTCTCTAAACACATGGATCATGATGCCACATAGCATCAATTACATCCGCTGAACCTTAAAGAAGTTTATAGATGTTCAATAGAACAATTATAAATTTGAGGACCAAATACATCTATATTAGTGTTCAAAACAGAAACACACACCACTATTAGATTCTTGGACCCTGATATCCCAATTTTTATTAGCGATAGAAACTGTAGACCAATAACAGAGAACCGGTGAACATCCTAGTATTAATATAGAACTTTTTAGGATATGTAATCCATACTAGGAGTGATATAACTACCAAAAGCCATAATCCACCATCCGACAGTTCTTAACTAATGCAAGACACAAACCCCTAGCCAAAGCATAATACTGAACATAGGGGTGCATTAGTCTAGATCATCTATTATCACTATATGATCCTCTTAGTATCAAATAATAGAGGTTAGAACCTAAATAACCTTAGGTATAATTCCTAAACCCATAATAATAATAATATACCTCCTCTAACCTCCAATACATGAATGAAATAGATTCTTACATCCATGGAATAACCCCTAAAAACATGGGTCTTCCAAAAATCTAAAACCATATAATTAATTTTTAATGTTCAAAGCTATACCACACCAGTCTCAACATAATACAGGGAACCCATTATGGTCCCCTAGGAATCACAATAAACAATAAAACCTATAGGTATACTCCACAACATCTCAAACCTTAGGAAAAAACCCATCACAAACATCCTCAAATGGTCTTTTCAACACACAACCCATCCTTGATCATCATATAATATATAAGGGAATACTCTAGGGTCCCTTAGACCCATATCAACCTATACTCAATGAAACCTAGCTATCCCCAACACCCCAATGTATCACCCAATCCCAATGGTTTCAACCAATCCAAACCTCAAGCAACTAGTCTATAATCCCATCCAAGTCACTATATGGTCCCATATTCAAGGAACCATTTGAATAATACCATAATAATACCCTTGGAATCCCCAAGAAATGTCATTCATCAATATCAAAACCTTCACAAATCCTTGAAGAAGACTCTAACTCCAAAATCTCAAAGGAAATATTCCCATCATACCTCACCTCACCCAAAACACCTTAACAATAACATTTGATCACCAAGAGTCCTCACCATCATTTCTTAAGTGAAAAAACACTCAAAATAGATTAATAAAATGTATAATTCTAGATATAAGGTTAGAAAATAAGATAAAAATCATCAAGGGGAATGTACAAAACATGTACCCTCATTAATCCTCTCTGCCCATGTACCTCAACCGATCTCAATGTATACTTCCCAAGTACATGGTATGTACCAACCCTTCATGGTGGTTCACTCACACATGGTGTTTTTCCATGTGGATCACATGAAATATGGACATATACTCTACAAATAATTTTATTATGTATTGTACATGGGGTCTAGCTGTGTACTTTACAAGCCATGAAACCCCACATAGGGTGTATAGTCAAGTACTCGACCATACATTGAGTAATCCTACATAGATTGCTCTCATGGAATACACATAATGTAGTCTCGTATTCTACCTTTCTCCAAAATAATTAAAAAATAATATTTTTTCTTAAAAAATACACACTATTTAGTTGGGTTTCCCAAATGGAAATCCCCTATGATCTACCTAAAACCCCTATTTCTCCTCAAATCACCCCACAATGGCCCTCATGGGGCTCCCAATAGATTATATAGAACTTTTAAAAACATAAAACAATAATATATGGGGAATAGGGTAAAAAATTAAAATAAAGGTCTACCACGTGGTGAATTAATCAAATATTCAATCATGGATTTACACTACACATCCACCATGTCCCGATCTGGTCCTGGTCAAGCTTCTCAGATGAAGCTGGCACCCCCCTCTCCTTACTTCCCTCTCAGTAAGGATATCATGTGAGAAAGAAACCTACCCCAAAAATACATGATAAGTATAAGAGGGTAGAAGTAAAAAATAAAAAGAATAAAAAGAATAAAAAGAAAATGAAATGAAAGAGAAAAAATTAAATAAAAATAAAACCATGTTAAAAAGGCCCGACCCTGGTCCCAAAATTTGGATGAAGTTTATACATCACCTTGAAAAAAAATAACATTAAAGACTCAATCAAGAAGTTATAATTTCATCACAATAATATGTTCAAGTGATATAATTTTCTTTACACATTAAAACTATTAGTACTTATTAATCAAATATTAAATATTCTATGAAAATACAACCTTCTTGGAATTAAAAAAACGTTAGACCTAGAGGGAAGCACCCCATTATGAGAATAAAAGAGTGGTTATAAAATTATTATGTGATCATATACTAGTTTAAATTACCATTTCCCTTTTATAATAATAAAATAACCCAATTTCAATTTTATCTTTATTTTTACAACATGTAACGACATGGGTCGTTACATGCACTAAACTATAATAATGTTAAAGGTGGATAAAAATCAATAAAGGCCTTAAAATATATCTCAATACCCAATAAATTAAACAAAATCATTATAAATAGTACCCTAAAAACTCCCTATTTATTTATAATAAACATATAGTGCAGGGATTAGCTAAAGTCAAAGAAAAGATTCACTTGTTACCTCATGATCATGGAATGGAGCATGAAAAGTTAGAGACTGTAACCCCAATCTCACTATCAAGTCATGGGTTTGAGAATATGATGTGTACTACGTGGAGGATATGTGGGTTGGGTTAAGGATCTTAGATGATTTTGTGATATAGGGGTTTTATACAGGCTCAAGATGAGAAATTTGAGCCTAGAAGGCATGGGAAATGGTAAGATCCCAAAATACTGTAAAGTGAATATATTTCTTAGTGTCAATATACTTTCTCAGAATAAATACTGGTAGGACCCCAAAATAGGGAAGGGGTATATTATATCATTGTTTGAGTAGGTGAAATGTTAGATCATCCTCTCACTACATAATGGATTGGTGTTCATTATATATATAGATTATTACAATGAATGGTTGATGAAAAGTAAAGAAATAACTCCTTATAAGTGGGTCATGTGACCAAAAGTGCATCATTCATGTGGGCCATATCAATTAAGTTTTGGTGTTTATCCTTGAAATCAAGTTATTTTATACTTTATAACTCAATGAATTAGTGAGGAGAAAGCTTCTAAGTGGATAATATGTGATATCTGTTATTTTCATATTTATTAGAGAAGTAAAGATATGGATGATATAGGGAATGTATATTGGGATCCTACATGATGAAACATAATAAAATGTTACAAAATATTTTATTCCAATGATTTATAATAGAATTATGACACCATAATTTCATAATACAACAATTTCTTTATCAAACCATTTGATATTTTAATGGAAAATTTGAGGTGTTTGAAAATAAACTATGTGAAGATGGTGTGAGAGTGTGTGTCTAACAACACATAATCCAATAGCCTAGATTCAGTGGCTTACTTTATTACATTATCATAAGACATAAGAAATCACATCCAAAAGGACCGAATAGTTTAGTAGTCTTAGTAAACTATATACATATTTTAAATTCAAATGAAATTTTAAAAATAAATCTAAAAAGTATTTTCTTTCAAAAAAACATTATTCTTCTTAGCGTAACCCTAAATATCAATTATAATAAACTTCTTGGAAACATAGGAAAAAATAAAACATTAGAATGGGGTGAGCTGAAATGCTCAGTATGGGTTAAGAACAATGAAATATATCATGAATCAATGAGAATAATCAACATCTCAAGGTATATAACTAAATACATATTCCATTTAATCAATAAACTGATAATGTAATGCATCCATAGATTTTTTCATAGTGAAAATATCATGGATAATAATAACTGAATACTGAACGAAGCAATGATTAATTATTGGATGTCATGTATCTGGAACATGAACCACTATTTTCAAGACCTTTCATGGGATGGTTTAATAATTATGGGTAAAACCCATTTAATTCTAGCTTAATATATTTTTCTCATGAGACTATTGATGCATCGCGGGTATTTTCTATATACGGTCCCCACCCATTATTCCATGTCCAAAAAATTAATTAGATATCAAATAATAAATTGAACTTATAAATCAATATGCATTATAAAAAAATATCTGTATTAAGTAAAAGATATATATTTAAGATTATTTACTCAGTTAATCAAATCACTTTAAAATTAAACACCACATATAAAATGGTATACGTCATAAGTAATAACCACATCCATGATACAAGAAATATGGATATTCAAGATAAATAAAATTTTCAATGAATAATGATCACGAATAAAACAAAGGGGAATTATATACACTAAAGAAAATAAATTATGTGTATAATATTAAAATATGCCTCAATGAAGTGAAATTTAGATGAAGTCCCTTAAAAAGATCATATCATTAATCAAATGAATCAATTATGAGTATTCACTATAAATCCACATAAAATAAGAGGAAATACAACATGAGATAATAAAAATTCATTTCAAACATAACTTTAGAATGAAATAATCAATGAAAAATAAGTTTAACATAATGATTGAATATTGAGTTAATAAATCCCTTACCACTTGTAATTAGCTGAATCGTATGCCCTATAAAAGTAATAATTATCAAATGAAACATTGAATAACATAAATATAATTAAATTCATGATATTATATATCACAAGGAAGTATACACACCAAAAAAAAGAAGTATGTGAATATATTTATATTAATCTAATATATTTATAGTAATAAAAGAATTGTTAAAGGTTATCTTCATCAACAATTTTTGTTGACGGTGATAAAAGGAACCCAACATAAAAAACCTAACGTATATTTTTAAACATCATATTTTTATATATGAATATATTTATATTAATCTAATCTATTTAATGAAATATGATTTTTATAATACTAAATATGTATTTACATTTATAATAAAATATATTTACTTAAATTTGTTTTTTAAAATAATTCATAATTAATAATAATTAAAAAATTTATAATTAGTACTGATTAATACATATTCACTAATTGTTTGATAATATAAAAAATTAATCAATTAATTAATATCCTAAGAGAAGTTGAAAATATGACTTCACTTCACATGATCATAACTTTTGATTTGAGCATCTATTTGAGTTTCACAAACCATCAAATTGAAGATTATGGAGTGATATACAACATTTTCCCCCAAGGGTACCCCATGGTCTATTTTTTTCTAGTAAAAAGTGTATATAAATTTATTTAAATATATGCAAATGTATATAAAATTTATATATAAATATATATGTAAGTATGAATATTTTCATACACACAAATATATCAATAAAAATATATGTATTTATGTATATATATCCAAATATATATATATAAATAAGTATATATTAAAAAATATATAAATATATATAAATATATATAAATATATATAAATATATATAAATATATATAAATATATATAAATATATATAAATATATATAAATATATATAAATATATATAAATATATATAAATATATATAAATATATATAAATATATATAAATATATATAAATATATATAAATATATATAAATATATATAAATATATATAAATATATATAAATATATATAAATATATATAAATATATATAAATATATATAAATATATAAATATATCATTATATAACAATTAAAATCATGTGGGTTAGTGGTAAGGTTTCTTTTTTGGAATGTGTAGAGAGGTGTTTGAATCCCACCAACTTTTAATTAATTCAAAATTTCACATGTGAGGTGTTACACAAGTGCATGTTTGTGTGTGTATGGGGGGTGGGGGTTGCATTAGTGTGGGTGACATGTGTGTCTGTTTCCTTTAGTTGATATGGTGGTATAATATTTTTTTATCCAATAATGTTTTAATAATATTTTTAAAGGATTTATTAGTGCTAAAAAATTAGTGCTGATAAAAGCACCTTTTATTAGTGCTAAAACTAGCACTCACAAAAGTTTTTATCACCACTATTTTTTATTAGTGATAAAAGACTTATCCCTTTTATTAGCACCCATTTCATAAGCACTCAAAAAGTGATGATAAAGGGTATTTTGGAGCATTTATAAAAGGGGGTTTTATAATTGTGGACCCATAATGTTTGAAGTCAGCAACCGAGTTGTAGGTTATAATCCGAAGGTAAACAAGCATGACTAATATGTCACAAGACCCAATAAACCTATATTAAACATCATAAAACTACCCAGACCTCATAAATTCCATGCTATATATATCTTAGTAATCTAGTAGGGTATTTTCACCTTGTCAAAAAATTATTGATGGTCGAGGGAGTACCAACCCCTATGGAGGACCCTCACCTCAATTAGAGGAAGTGTTGATAATGGGAGTACCAAATCAAATGGTCGAGGGGCCCACACTACATATCATGGAGGATTACTAACTTCCATAGGTGGAGTACCCATGCCATGTTATGTAGGGGAGTACCAAATTTGATTGTAGTATGGGGAACCCACTCCTTATTGAGATCAAGGGAGTACCAATCCCATACTAAAATTACTTGATATGGAGGACCTGTATCCCAATCCAGTAGGGGAGTGACTCCACAATTCATGTAGGGGACCTCAAAAAATAATCATAATATCATTAGGGGAGTACCAACCATGTGCCTGCTCTGAACATATCTCCCAAACCCTACCTTCATCCCTATAAAGAAAAGATCCTAAAACTACTCAATGCACCTTTATAATGGTCTCTGGTGATAAAGAACACCACACCATCATGTTATACATGGAAAACACTTATAATGGTTGTATGATTTTGACATAAATATAGAATAAATATAAAAAACTAAATTTCACATAATACACGATATGTACTCTTCTAGAAAAGGCGTGTAATCCTTAGACAATGTCCAAAAATGTACTTCTACCATTATTCTATGTGAAGTCAACCTACCTGGAATGTACTGATAGGGTACATGATGTGTGGGAATCAAAATTCATTTGATCATGTACCACCCATAACCCGAATTATGTGGTACCGAACTGTATGACATATGCTGATGTCCATATGTCATGTGGATCACAAGGGATACCTTGGGCATGCACTGCATTCTATGTCGTGTCGTGTAATTCAAACATGGTGTGTACTTCCAACTACATGACATGTATTCCAAATGATGTGGTTTTGTGTATACCCTATCACACCTTGGGTCATTTAATTAGATATACACTATGTGTGGTTTGATAATACACCATGTGTGATGTTTGACACCCTAAAAAATCTGTTTCTGCAAATATGAAGTCTATAAAAAGAGTGTGATAGAAAGTCACATGTCATATTATATTTGTCATGGTTCAGGAAACCTTAGTCACCAATCAACACAAAACATGATGTGTGTTTTTTGATCACACATTGTGTGATCAGAAATTAAAAATGTAGAATAGATTGTTGTCTATGATTTTCACCACCACCATCGCTGAAAATACCACTGCTGGTCGTGTCCCCTCTGTTGGCCATAACCGAAACCACTAGGGGGTCACTACCTCACCTCATTAGAATAGCTTTGTCCCCATTTTACCACCATCGTCTTACATCGATCATCCTATTATATTTCTACCTCTTAAATCAACATTTTCTATTGTCATCCAAGTCAATCTTCACCAGACCAACCCAACATCACATCGACGACATCTGCCTCGCTGCTGCCTTGTTTTATAACATTCTAGACCACTCTAGGTGTGAATTTCATGGATTATTTCCAAAAAATTGATTCAGTTTTTTTATATTAATTATAAAATTTTATTCTATAAATATTTTTAAATTATCTTGATGTTTTTAATTAAGTTTCATGTTAGGGGATGGTATTTGGGGTTGAACCTTGGATAAACCATGTATTTTGGGACCCGGTAGAGGTTTTTAGAGTGTAGAGTTTTTTAGGCATTGATTCTTAAAATTTGGATGGATTAAGGGATGTTTTTATTCTATTTTAATTATATAGTTCTCTTAGAGAAGTTTTACAAGTTTTGGAAATCAAATCGAGGGCTTTTCAGCGATTTTGGGTATTTTTTGAGTTATTTTTCAAAAAGTATACTAATTCTAAAGTCTTACGTATGAACAAACACACACCCACATATTATGTATGGGAGAATACCTATAAAAATAAGAGGTATAGTAATTTTTAAGGGAAGATATTACATATGAATAATTAAACCAAGTTCAAGAAACCACCCTGTGAGAAGATAGTCTTATGTATTAGTACCAAATATATAAGATTCCACTCTATGTGTAAAAATGAATAATTTATAGAAGAATTGTGATATTTAAGACCATATATGATGACACATAAGATTCATCCTAGAGGGACACTATAATGCTTAAGAGTCACTGACTCAGAGAAATTTGATGAAGGGTGGCGCATAAGAGAAATAACTTAATATGTAAGTGGAGTTATTTTATATGCAAGATTAAAATATTTTATGTATTTTATATTTATATAAGGAAGATATATTATTTAATGAGTAATATATTAATCATGTTTTGAATATATTACGTATGGACTCTGCCTTAGGATATATATTACGTACCAGAGTTCTAAATAAAAATATGTGATGTATAGAGTAATATATTATACATGTTAAAGTCCTATGATTCATAGTATATATTATATATATATATTATTTATGGGCCTTATGTGGTGATATTAAATATATTAGAGGGTTCCATAGTTTATCAAATATTTAAAAAATGATAATTTTTTCTATAATATATAAGATATTAAATAAAGGTTCAAAATGTGTATTTAAGGGAAAATAGGGTATTTTATTGACATTTATATAGAGAGATAGACTAGAATATATCTATCACACAACTATTTTACCTATAATGAGATATATTTCAATTCTAAATGTATTTATGTTTCATTTTATCTAGATGATAGGTAAAGGTAAATGCATCACTTTGTATCCCTTCTTTCTTAGTTTATTATACTATTTCTCAACCCTACACCAGTTATGAATGTTTATTCCCAATTTATATAATTTTTATAATATATGATTTTTAACATTTGATATTGTATTAGAGACTGATATTCAATGAGTAACTACCATCAATCAAAAGGTAGTTGTCTCCTATGTTATTTTTATGTCACACTTCTTTTTTCATGTGCGTATGATGTGTGGTGACACTGACCTAATCCGTGATTGTCCTAAAAATGAATTAAATGGTATCAATTACCATTCCATGGGAGGATAATATTATTTATACCATGGTAAGTATGATAATAAGTGAAAATAAAACCCCCATCCATAAATATTGGTGTGCTTTAAAGTGATGAAATGGTAATATTTGAGAGTCCACCCAAGGGGTCCCCTAAATTAAAGTTTGATTCTTTTGGAAAGAAAAATATGGTGTTAAACTTAGTAAATAGATTTTTAATGTCATGTAAATAAAATATAAATGGGGAATAGTGTGCTAAAAATTTAATAACTAATTTTAAAGTTATGATTCATTATGTGGTCCCCCCTAGGTGACACTCTCATGATTTTGGGGTAGGACGTTGTTCCCCCTGGGTGATATTATGATGGTTTTGGATTTGAATGTGGTTCCCCCTCAGTGATATTCTCATGGTTATGGGGTTGGAAATGCTTATAATTGGGTGATATTCTCATGGTTCTAGGTAAATACATGGTTCCCCTTAAGGTGATACTCTCATGGTTTTGGAGAATAATGTGGTTCCCCTTAGGAAATACTCTCATGGTTCTAGGGATAAACGTGGTTTCCCTGATGTGATTATGTAACTAGTTCATTGAAACATGAAACTGATAAAATTAGGTTTGATCAATTTTGGGTATCACCTAAAAACCCAAGGGGCGATAGTGATTTTTTTATTATGCTTCCATTTACTTACTATGCACATCATCGTACACTTTATTTCAAACTGCATTATTTAGGGAAACCATTAGTGGTGTGCAACTGAGTTGTACTCACACCCTACTTGGGACTTCATGGGTACCTAATAAAACTTCATGGTTTCATTATATAATAAGGGAAATGACCCTATGATTGATGGTTGACTTGGATTTCTAGGATGGATCATGGGATATATAATTGATCTTGGAATCAGAACTAATTTTACCATTTCCTTTTTTGTTTATTTTTGGTTGATGTGTATAATTCACCCATCAAGGATCATGATTGGGTATTTATGACTTGTATGAAATATATAAAATTTATTTTAGTATAACATGAGTTGTGTATGATATTTATTGGTGTTTATTATCATGTCTGTTAGCTTTTATTTATTTGTATAAATTTTAATATCATTATTTATATTATTATTGCTTACTCAGATATGAGGGAACAATATCCTCATGGTATCACCATAGATTTTCACTAATATTTAAAAACATATGGAATAGGGAGAGGTATGCTTGAGGACACACAAAGGCCGAGGCTGGTTACTATGAAGTGATATGGATCAAGGATTCTAAAAAGTGGTATTAGATAATTATATTTTTTCTCTTTTATTACAATTTGGTAAAGGTAGATATGATATAATATGTTTCCAGAACTTGGTATGGGTATTATGCCTAAGAGTAGATGACCTACGTATGTGGGAAGTCTAAGGTACCAGAGATTGGGTTGTTATTCTTATTTTGCATTTTTAAAGTTGAGTTACATCACCTAGAGTAATCGTAATAAGCTATAATTTATAAATGATATTTTTTTCTTGAAATGAATGTTCATTATAATATTATACAATATTATACACATACAACACATTGAGAAACCAAAAACACATTATTTAATTAATGAAAATCGTTACATTAGTCAATGAATAAACCAATTAAAATTCCAATTCTTACATAGGGACAAAATATAGAAAATATAAAAACCATAATGGGAAAATATGGATTTCTCCAATTGACTAGAATCATTCCCCTATGAACAAAACTAAATAAAAGAAAACAAATATTAGTAAACCAATCAAAATTATATAAAATAGAAATATAGAACCTTGAGAGGAATTGAGTTGAATAATTAATGAAGGAATATAGTGGTATTTATAGGAGGTATTGTGACCTTTTGAATAGTAATGTGACCATTATAATAGTAACTTTGCCTTTGGGAATAGTAACTAGACCATTGGGAATAATTACCTGACCATTAGAATAGTAATTTTTCCTCAAAATAATAAATTTTAATATAAATAGTATTTATCATGATTAATTTAAGTAAATATACATATTATAATTCTAAAAAATAAATAACATGATTAAAAAAACTCAAATAAAATATAATCACATTTCTAATAAACTGTATTTTAATGTCTTTTATAAAAATAATAATTTTTTATATTAAAATTTAAAATTACCGATGTTATAAATTTATTAGGATAAAATGAATATCAATTTTGAAATCATCATGTCAAAATTTTCTAAGGGTTATTTTTTAGTAGTATTCTGAAATACTTAAATTTTCAAGTGAATAGTAAGAAGATAATTTTTCATGTAACCAGTGTATCTTAAATTATATAATTCATGATATAATAATGAAATAATAATTTATAGAACTTGAGGTTTAGAAAAAATATATTTAATTTCATAAATGAGTCATTAAAATATAATAAAATTAATTTCCAAACCTAAAAATAATTTCCCAAAACCTAAAGTCAAAAGTGGTCCCTTAAAATAACATTTTTTCCTTTTTTCCACTTTAATTTTTAATAAGATAAGTTAATTATAATTATAAAGGGGTTTAAATTATTAAAACCATTCTATTATATTGATATTTTATTTATATTGTAAAAATTCACCATTACAATTTTTAACATTGATATAATATTTTATTTTAAAAATACCCCTCTCCCTACTCTTATAAAAACACTCCCCACTCACTTAAAAAATCCATATTTATTCTTAAATATTCTCTTTTAAGACCCTTGTAATACCTAGGGATATTATAGAGTAAACCAACACCAACCATCAAGGGTTTTTTAGTGTTGTATAAGAGAAGCTGCACCAAGGAAATAGTAAGTTTCTCTCAACTGTTTTCTTTTTTTATTATTCTATTTATTTTTCCCAATTACTTTAAAAAAATCTTATAAAATTAATTGGGCATTATGTTAAAATTATATTAATTATTTTAAACTACTATAAGTATCATAATTATGACATATATAAATTTCAAACTTTCCTTTTCTACTCTTTCGACAATGTCTCATCAATGGCCTGTTAATTGCCAACGAGAACATTTCTGACCCTTTTATTATCACCAAAAATATATTTGGTTACGATTATTTATTTATGATATATATTGGCATAAATATATTTTTTAATATTCTATAATTAATTATACTAATGTATAAATGTCCTAAAAAATAGATACATCGAAACAAAATAAGAAAATTTAATGAAAACATGATATCAAGAAAATTCACATTTAACATATTGTTATAAATTAGAATAAAATAATTAGAATAAAATAGTTATAATATATAAATAGTGGAAAAAATTAACATAATTAACTTCTGTAACTATGTTTTAGTAACCCTAATTTTAATATCCAGGAGGCAGAAAAGCAACAAAATAAAGTGCGATTTAAGGTAAGGGGATTCTCGAACCTAACTCCTTTTCTTTGGGTTATCCCTCTTTCATGACATCTTTAGTATGGATATTAATCTAATGTTCCTTAAATATCACTTTATTATTCTTCATTTTTATTTTCATTAATATATATGTTTCCACCTTGATTTATAATCCAAATACAATGATTCTCATAAAAGACTTTTATTTTAAAAACCATCTTTCACTCATCTCGGGTTGTTTCTTCTTAAATAAAGAATAATGATATTTATGCCAAATAATTTTTCCCTATTTCATTTGGTAACCCCACGTTTATTCTTGAAATCATACTTTACAAAATAGTTATGAAACCCATTACATTCCATGGATTATTTCATGACTACGATTATGATTCGTTCTATGTGGCATGCATGATTATGTAACTATTATGATGTGAAAGGTAGGACCAAAATTATATATCCCTCCAAAAAATTGGGTAATGTGATGTATCTCATTAAATAATGTGTATTATGTGTAAAAATTATCCTAGATTTGTTCATAATTATTTTATGACTATAAACATATGTTATGCACAATCATGATGCTAGCTTTGTTCACAACTATGTGTGGTATTTGGCCACTATAACACGATGTTTAATTTTTATGCATTGCCACATTTTATGACTTTATCAAATATTTCCATCATTATGTTTCTGATGATTCTATTCTTATGATATGATGATGATGATTATTCTCACCCATGTTATATTGATTCATGTCCCTTATTCATCCTCTTACTAGGATTTTAGCTCAACCCTTTCTTTGATTTATATCCTTAGGTGACTATATGTACAAAGGATAACATGAGATTCTATAAGGATAAAGAATAAGGCTTTAAATAAATGTATATGATTATTATGTAATATTGATGTATGATCCTAATTTTCTCAAGATATAAAACCTTTATATCCTTTAATGAATAACTATTATGTTGTTTATATTTAAAATGATGTAATAGTCATGTAAGAAAAAGTAGGGTCACTGTAGTTGGTATTAGAGGTACAGTTTAGTTAATTTGGGAATTAGGATTGGAAAATGTTAGCGATAACCCTTAGTATAAGTCTAAGTATATGTAAACATCCAAAAATATTTGTTTTAGAAAATGAATAAACATATGGATCCCATAAGACATGACTTTATAGTTAATTACACAAAAGAATAAATTATTTATTCATGCCTTATTGACTTATGTTCAAACCTTTTCTATTTTAGAAAATGGTGAGAACTAGGAGAATCTAGGATAACAACCTACGTGAGGGACAATTCAACAGTTTCCCAAATGGCATCCCCAATTCCATGGGAGGGGGAGTTCAAAACTTCATGGTGATTCTTACCCAGTTGTTTTAGGCTGTGAATAATAACCTGAACCATGCATAACATCTTCCTTCCCCCAATAAGGAGAAAATAGATATCGATTCATTTATGGTGCAATGACCATTGATGTTTAGTGTATATTTTGTTAAACTTATCATAAAAAAGTGGGTTAACTCAAGGTAGAATATTTATTCTGTGGTATACTATTCTAAGAAGGATAAGGTGACTCTGGGTGTCTATCATTTAGATGGAGAATCGGATCAGTGGTGGGTGTTGATAAAGAACACCAAGCTGAAAGATAAAATAGAAGAGATAGAGTGGGAAGGATTTAAATATATATTTCTTAAAAGGTATTTCCTTTGATCCATTTGATCAAATATGGATAGAGAACCCAAAGATTTGAAGTAAAATGAAGGCGAATTTGTCATGGATTATGAGACAAAATTCACACGGATTTTAAGATGCGCCTTGATTTTTGTTATAAAAAATGATAGAAAAATAAATAGATTCTTTAGTGTATTAAAACCACACCGTTGAAAGGATATAGCTATCCAATACTTTTGGAGTTATTAATAAGTAGTTATATGTGATATCAAAGTAGATATGAAGTTTGGAGAATAATCCCATGGTTATGGAGATAAGAAGTGAAGAATGGAGTTTCAAGTTTGTGGGTCAAATGAAAAAGGAGTAAAGAGGATCCAACCACCCAAATATCAAAAGTGTGGGAAGAAACATCTTGGGAATTAACTCAAAGGGACATGTAAATGCTTCAAGTGTAGGAGATAAGGCCACCATGATCATGAATTTTGAAGAGACATGAAGAAGCTGACAACATGATGGAGGCAAGGAATGAACCACTTAATGCACCGGCCATGGTTAAATTCTTCAACTATAGGGATCAAGGGCACTATGAAATCTAGTACACTAAAATATAAGTCCGTGAGGGTAATTAGCATCAATAACCACCAAATCCAAAGGAGTAAGGGAAATATTATTCCATCACTAGTACTAAAGTGGAGTGTGAAAATGAAGTTTTACAAGGTCATATCCAATGCACTAAATAATGGAAAAAGTTTAATTTGATTATGGTACTACACATTAATTTATATCCTGAAAATTTTCTAGAACTATTGAATAAAATCCTTGATACCTTGAAGTAGAAATATCTGTAATATCACCTAGTGGTGAGATCATTGCAACCCAAGTGTCAGACTCTTCTCTTGGTAGCGTATGTGGGAATATTCTTCAAGTGATTTTTAATCCTTCCATTGGTGTAATATGATGGTTTACTTGGCATATATTGGGTCTCATTATATAGAGCACATGTCAATTGTTGAGAAAAGGAAATATCTTTTCATATTCTGAACCATTCAACAATCCTCTAAAAATAAAAGCAAGATCATGAATCCCCTTTGGAAAATTACTCAATGGTGTGGGTGTTGATACCCTATAAAGAAGCATACCTCTCCCAAATGGTTGAGTAAAAGGAAGGTATCAACCTAGATTAAATGACCATTTTAAGGGAATACAATGATGTATTTCCAAAAGATTTTCCTAGACTTACCCCAAACCATGAGGTTTATTTATCAATAGAACTTATACCTAGAGCCACTCCTATCTCTAAATGTCCCTATAGGATAGCCCTAATCGAACTACATGATTTAGATCACAGCTACAAGAGCATTTGGAAAAAGGGTTCATATGCCCTAGTGCATCACCTTGGGGTGCGTTGGTGCACTTTTTCAAGAAGAAGTATGGATTTAAGTAGCTATGTATTGATTAGTGAGGGATCAACAAGATCACCATAAGGAACAAGTATCATCTTCCAAGTATTTATGACATGTTTGATTAACTACATGGATCTCAGTACTTCTCAAAGGTTGATCTTCATTCTAGGTATCATCATATAAAGGTAAATAAGGAAGATATTTAGAAGAAATATTTCCATATAAGGTATGGTCACTATGAGTTTAGAGTGATGCCCTTCAGACTTACTAATTCCCCTAAAATATTCATGTATTTAATGAATGGAGTTTTTAGTGAATACCTAGAAAATTTTGTGGTAGTTTTTATCAATGATATTCTCATTTACTCTAAAAGAAATGAGGAACATGAATAGCATCTAAGGATTGTACAAGAAATGTTATGGAAGTAGAAAATGTATGCTAAGTTCATCAAGTGTGACTTTTGAGAAGGGTATAAATATATTTTATTTATTTAAAACCTTTATACTTAATTTTTTTATTTTTTTATTAAAATTCATACCACCACGTTTAATGGGTACATTATAATAGTTATGTTTGAATAATAATATAAATAGTGTATTATGGTTAGTTAAAACCTAATGTTTCATGTAACATAAGCTATCAAAGAAATTAAATTATTTGAAAAAATTATTTCATAAAACTCACCCTATAAAAATGATTTTTACCTCAAAATTAATCACTTCGAATAAAAAAATAAGGATACATATTCCTCATCATATCCTCAGTTTCCCACATAACTTCTTCAAATTGGTGGCTTCACTATAAAAATTTGACCAGGTTAGTAGTCTTGTTTTGCAGAATCTTCTCTCTAAAATCCAAAATCTACATAAGTTATTCTTTATCAGAAAGATCATGTTCCAATGGTACAACCAATAAGTTCATTACATGTTAAATATTAGGTATGTACTTTCTCTGGAGAGATACATGGAACACATCATGGACTTGAGATAGGTTCGGTGGAAGTTTCAATCGGTAAGCTACCATCCTGATATAAGGCGCCATATTAATGCTTGAGTGAAATCTATTATTGTAAGAAAACTCAACTTGAGGAAGACATTGATCCCAATTACCTTTTAAATAAATTTAATAAGATATTATTATATCCTATAGGGTTTGAATTATTCTCTTAAACTATACATATTTCTAAGGAATATATAAAATGTTGAAACTTAACTTTGTATCCAAAGCCTTTTGAATAATTCACCAGAATTCTGAGGTAAACCTTAGATCCCAACCTGATACAATGGAATGTGGTACTCCATGAATCCTCACCACTTCATTAATATATATCCTGTAAAGCTGATCTAGAGAGAAATATTTTCTAATAGTGATGAAGTGTGCTAATTGTTTTAGGAAATCAACAACAACCCATATAGAATTGTCTCCTTTAGATGCTTTATGGAGTTAGATGAAAAAATCCATGGTGTTATTTTCCAATTTCCATTATGGTATAGTTAATAGTTGTAATATCCCATTTGAATTTTGTATCTCATACTTAACTTACTGACATACTAAGCACTGAGATGAATACTCAATAGTATCTCTATTTATACCATCCCATGAGAAATACTCTTTTAGATCTCTATACATCTTCATACTTCCTTGATGAATAAATAATGAAGAACTATGAAGCACATCTAACATCTCTTTCTCAAAATCTGGTATATATTAAACAAATACATGGTTCCTAAACCTTATTACTATATCAAAATCAATATTAAACTTAGGAACATTTCTAACCTTTTTCTACACCTCTACATCATACTTATACAACTATTTAATCTTCACCTATGTATATGGTTGAATAATCAATCAAGAAAGATAATATTTATCTCCATCATTTAGGATTCCCATATACATACTTTGAAAATCTATAAATATTGGATATTTTTTGATCCAAATCATGGATAATTAAGAATGATCCTTTTGAATCAAAGAATTTTCCACCTTGTTTGCTTTCTCAAGGTGGTAATGTATTGAGGAATCATAATCATTAATTAGATAAAACTATATTCACTAACACATGTTCAAATACTTCTATGTGAATATGTAATTTTTTTAATTATTATATATATCACACTTTTCTCTTTAAATATAGTGCCTCTATATCTTTAATGAAAAAATTACTGCAGTTAACTCCAAATCATGAGATGGGTAATTTTTCTCATGAACGTTCAATTTTCACGAGACATAGGATATTACCATGTCATTCTTCATAAGAATTAATCCCAATCCATTATTGGATGAATCAATATAGATTTGATACCCTTCTTTACTATAGGTTAATGTAAGAACATGTGTGCTGAAAAATATTCACTTTAGTTCCTTCAAATTTTCTTTGCATTCATCCATCTAGAAGATCTTGGATCCCGTCTGAGTTAACTTGGTGAGTGGATTAGATAGCCACGAGAAACTATTCAAAATCCATCAATAATATCCTACAAAACCAAGAAAAATTCAGATCCAAATTATCATTTTTGGTCTATTCCAATGTTCAATAGCCTTCATCTTTTATAAATCTGCTGATATACCCTCACTTGAGATTATATGACCCAAAAAAGAAGCCTTTTATATTTCAAATTCACACTTTTTAAATTCTTAATACAGTTTATCCTTCCATAGGGTCTTCAGTATAATTCTCAAGTGATCTTAATGCTCTTCCTTTCTATTTGAATATATAATAATATCATCTATAAAGACTACCAAAAACTGATAAAGGTAATCTCTAAAGACTCTTTTCATTAAATCCATGAATACAGTGGGGGGATTAGTAACACCAAATGACATCACTATATATTCATAGTTTCCATACCTTATACGGAATACTATCTTGGGTATATCCTCCTTCTTGAAACTCAATTGACAATATCCATACTGAAGGTTGATCTTGAAAAAGTGTTGGTTTTTCTACAGTTGATCAAACAAGTTATCAATATGGGGTTAATGATACTTGTTCTTTATCATGATCTTGTTCAGATCTCAATAATCTATATAAATTCACATTGATCCATATTTTTTCTTAAAAAATAGAATATGTTCTACCCATGTGACACATTTGGGAATAAAAATCCATTATCAATACTCTATTTTAGTTTCTTCTTCAATTCTTGTAACTCAATCAGGTCTATTATATTGGATTCTTAGAAATGGATGAAACTCCTTTTATGATTTATATTGAGAACTCGATTTCATGATTTGGTGGAAGACCAGGAAAATATTTTGGAAATACATCAATAGAATACCAAACAATATTCATGTCTTTAATGTTGAGTTTCTCCCCAACCATTTGAAAAAATAACCTTCATGGATAGGAATCAATACCCACTAGGTATAAGTAATTCCCACTTTAAGTTCTTATTCATCCTCACACCGATAAATGAGCATGGGTTCATTTGGAACACCAAATGAAACTTTCATTCCTTAGTAATTGATATGGGTCTATATAAAGAAATCCAATCCATGATCGTAATCACATAAAATTTAACTAAAGGAAGAATCAAAATATTTTTAGGAATAATGGTAACAAAAACTTCAATTGTAGAGGAACTATAGACTTGTGATGTGAAAATTATACAATTAAGATTTATTACTTCTAACTCAACATCTAATCATTGAGATGGTAATTAAATACCATTTTCAAATTCCTCATATATATATAAGTGTGGGTATATCTAGAATAAAATAAGACATTAAGCATTATAGAGTGGATGATAAGTGTACCTTTCACTACATCATTCTTGTAACACACTTAGATATTCATGTTTTAATGAGATTTCCCTTTATCTTTGGTCTTAAGAGGCTGTTAATGCTGATCATGAGAAACCTTCAGTTCCATGTGCTAGTTGTCATAATTCTCATAGTCCTTGAATTTGAATCATTTGGGAGTTGGGGAGGATGAATTAGTTGGAATCCCCTTCTCCACCATTTTATTAACTATTCCATTCATTTAATTTTTACATTTATAGGATTTATGACCCACCATTACACATTTAAAGAACCTCCTAGTTCTATTCAAACAATTATATTAATGTTTCTTCCACATTTTTTTCATGTAGATAGATGTAATTTCTTTACACAATGTTATTTTTTTTGATTTTTCATGAGAATCAATCTTTATTTTCTTATTGAAACATGGGAATGGTGGGAATATCCAATTTCTATTTCTACCTTGAGTTCACATTAGAAAATTTATTCATAACTACTAAATTCTCTTATGGATAAAACCTTTGAGATAATTATTTTTAAGCCACCAAATAATTGACCAATTTTTCTTTGTGGGGTGATGATTAAACTAGAGGCATACCTTACAAGCCTTGTAAAATTATCCTTATAGACACCTATAGATTCATCACCCTTTTGATTAAGCATAATTAATTCCTTCTCCATATTTGTATGTAAAATATGATGGGATTACTTAGTGAGACATATCCTCTTAAACTCATCCCATTCCATAGAGTCAATTTATTCATCTTGCCTCATATTCGTAATAAGTTCCACTATTGATCGGATTCACCTTCCAAATGATAAACATTTAGGACAAACTTTTCATGTTCCGAGTATTAGAGAATATAAAATATCCTCTCAATGGTGCAGATCCATCACTTGGCCACTAGTGGATTAGAAGACACACTAAAAGAGGGTGGATGCTATCTCATGAAGGATTAAATAGAATGTTGTTCCCACATTTTATTTATTGGAATGTCAACATGATTTATGACTTGAATAATTTTTTTTGATCATAGAAAAAAAGTTCGACATCCTAGATCCCATAGTATTTGGTTGCTGAAGTGGACAATCATTGAATTTTCCATCACATTCAGAATTATCATGGTTCTTTTAGGTTCTGACCATTGACTAAAACCAAAAATCATTGTGTGAGCAACATTAATTATAGTGGGAAAACACATAGACATGAATAATCACATATAGGTTTTCTAAATCAATACACATTCTTTTAAATCTATGAAACCTTTTGTTTAACCTAGGTAATCAATGATCATCATATATTCAAATAATTCATGATTTTTTGCAAAGAAAATGTTGATTAACCAAAGCATATCCCCTAGGAGTTTCAAAATAGGTGCGTAGTAAGGCATGGTTTCATGTACTAGGTAACACTCGAGTCAAGATTGACATGCATTTTTCAGAATTATTATCATTAGGTACAACTATTCCAGAACCAAATCCACTTGTAGTATTTAGATAGGTATGTATTTCTAGGTAAACCATATAATCTATTCCTTACCAAAACTTTAGGATGTTATCCTATACTTAGGGTCATCCTAATTTTTATCACTAAATTTTTATCATCCTAGTTTCTAAATTTTAACAAATACTTACCTATGATACAAACTATAATGACCCAATATTTTCATACATAAATATTAAATCTTTTTAGATGAGTATTCAATACATTTCACAAATACATGCTTGAGGGCTATAATTGTTTATTGTATTTGGATACTAGGTACACAATATTCTTATTTAATGAAATATCTTCAACATCACCCATAAATATCTTACCCTTTAATAATCTTCATAAAAATACCCAACTTAAAACCTTTATTCATAACCTAGGGAAAGGAAACATAGGAAATAATGAGCTCAAAAGCTCAGTAAGGGTAAACATGGGAGATATCATTCTATGATCATGTGAAAACATAAGATAAGAATAAGGGTATGAGATCATGAAAATAACTTAAAAAGTTTATACCCAACCAATCATAGAACATAAGCATGAGTCATAGCATAAAACATTATCATTCCAAAAGACATGATTTATAGGAGTATGAAATCATCATAATTCATGAACCATAAGCTCATGTCACAAAAGTGTGGCACCAACATTGGTATATAAACTATTTAATTTGTAACCACTATACTTGGTTATAATGTAACCACTATCCTTGGTTATAATGTAACTACCATCCTTAGTTATAACATAACCACCGTCCTTGATTATAAAATAACCACAATCACAAAATGAAAACCATATATAAGTGTTCCATGATATTATAAATGATCAATCATATCATAACCCATGAAATGAAAAGGTTTTTATAACTTTCATTCATAGTATAACCCATAGAAATGAAAAAGGTCTCATAATCATCTCAACAATTCATCATAGCATGACCCATGGAAAATGAATGGGTTTTGTAAACATGTCTTCATTATAGTCATAAACCATCTAGAGAAACAATAAGGATGGTGAAATTGTATCATATCCCCAGTAAATAATAAGTAACATAAAAGGATGTCATCTTAGATGAAAAATAATTTTGAAAGATCACTTAGAACATTTCTTGAAGAAAATAGTCTTTCCACTTTTAAAATAACTTTTTAAAAATAAAATCTCACAAAAAATGTTGAAAATAATTTTATTTGAAATCAAACTTGGAAACTTATAAATTATTATTTAAACCATTTATCATTCATTAGTGGTAAATTCCATTCATTATGTACACATTAAAACAAAGATTCCTTTCACATTTCAGTAAAATAAAAAAGGGTCTTGTTTAGAAAAATATGTGAAGATTCCTTTTAAACCATTCTTCTAAAATTCAAACATGGGTTAAAATTTATTCAAAAAATAATTGAATATTATTAAAAACTATCTTTAAAACATTTTTAGAAAATATGGATATGAAATAAAAAGGGTTTTTGAATGAAGAGATAAATAAATATGATTTTTCTTAAAATAATTTCTTTGGTCTCTTTAATTATTCAAGCGAGATAAATTATAGGGAAAAATATATTTTTAAGAAATAACCAGATGATAATAAAATTCATGATCTTCTTGAGAGTTATATCATAAGATCTCATCATTGGAAGCATATCATAAACAATTCAGATAAACAATGAGATTGTAACATTAAACCTTTACCACTTTGGTATATTTTGAATTGTAAGTACCATGAAATAAAGAAAAGCATATGGATATGTATATACTATAATTATCATGATAATCATCATAAAATATATTCATTGTCAGTACATACACCACACAAAATAAAAAAGTTGTGTATAAGGCATGCTTCTCATAGAAATAAAAGTGAGACAAAAATCCCTTACCTTAAGTATAAAATTCCGTCATATACATTCAAAACTATTTTATAAAAAATATAAGTTAATTATAAATATATAATAGAATAATAATCAAATTTATAATACCATATATGATTTACTTATGACCTTTTATTACCTTCTTATTAACAATTCTATGTTAAAATCACGTTTCGGGTAATAATTGCTTTGTTTTTTCATGTATGTTTTGGTTTGGTATTTTTGGTACTTATATTTTTATGATGGTTACATAATATAAATAATTATAAACATGATATAAATATCACACACACACACATATATATTCCTTATATTTGTATTTAGAGTAATCCATAAAAGTTAGATATAGAAAGTGAATTACACTGTTCATGGAGACGGTAGGCCGAACACATGCTTGAACACTATTTCCAATTTCTTGATGGATGAAATGATAGAAATTTAAATAATATATTAGCCATATATAATAATTTTTATGTCATTTATATCACATATTTTCATTAAATACATCCTTATTACTTTCTATGTAAAGCGTAAGTGAAGAACGAATCACATTACTTCGTGAGGCGGTAGTCTATCATACACATGAGCGATGTTATCGTATTCCCCTTGAATGTAAATAAAGAAGGTATATGTGATATTATAATTAAAAAATTATAATTATTTCATAAATATAATATAAATATGTTAAATCCATTATTATATCTAGCCATGATTGGTGGTGATGGAAACAAATTATATCTGTTCGTGAGGCGGTAGTCCTCCGTACACGAGACCGACAATTTCATTTCCAATTTGATGATAGAGGAGATATATAGAAGTTATGAAATTAAAATAATAAAATCTAATTATATATTATATAATGATGTTATTATATTACCATGTTTCAAGAATATTTTAAGGAATTAGAGGAAAAAATAAAATTAAATAGCATGGTTAAGGACTATACCTCTTCTTCCAAGAACCCATTTATGTTTACACCTAAAACCTTCTTAATATATTTTACTAATAAATGTATTTGGGTGTATAATGAATGAACCAAAGGGTTTTTAAAGGTGAATATGAGAGTAGAGGAGGATCCCATTTATAAGTGGGGGAGCGAATGAACATTAAATATTTGAAAAGAATAAAGTGTACCAACATTTTTCACTTATTAAAAGGATCTACAATGGTGATTATCGAACCATAGAGGTTATAAGTCCTAATATGTTCATAAAATAGGATTTGGACAAGTTTTGAGGCCATTTTAACCCCTATATTTTTAGTTTAACTCCCTAGTAAACCCGTTTTAACCTCAACTGTGGTAATTATTTTTTACTATTTTCACTATTCATTTTGACCAAAAATTAAATTGAACATATTATGTAATATTAATTATTCTAATTCAAAATAATTATTTAATTTTTTCAAATTCCATTCATATAAGTGGTAAAATTTAATTTAAAATTAAACCCGTAGGCGCGATGAAAAAGAAGTTTTCCAAAGAGAGAATCTTCATAAGTATAAAAAGTTATAATATCAAAATTCAATATGAAATTGATTCTAATGAACTAAATTGGATTAATAAATATATAATTTTACCAGTTTTACTTTTAAAACATTATTAAAATGAAAATTATATTGTAAATTCTTTAAATGAAAAACAATTTTTAATAAAATCAGTATTTTTTTACTATTCATAAAAAAATTAATCATTACATAAAATTATCAAAAATACACTATAATATAATTTTGAAATGTTGATTAAAAAATTGAATTTATTTTTTTTCAAATAAATATTCTAAAAGTTTCAAAACCGAATTTTATTATTTGTTCACAAAAGTAAAAAATGATCTTTGTTTGAGAATTTTTTTCGAAGCATATAAAAAATTTATTGAAAACTAAGTACTTACTTATAAATATATTTTATTTATCTAAAACCTTTAAAATTAATTTTAATTTTTTTATTACCATTAATAAAACCAATTTTAATGGACATTTTATAATGATCTTGTTTTAATAATATTTTTAATAGTGTATTGTGGGTTGTTAAAACTCGGTGTTCCGTGTAACACAAGTTATCAAAGAAATTTTGAAAAAAATATTTCAAAAAAACTTGAGGGGTTACAATAAATATAGTTTTAATGAATATATATTATATTTATTATTTAATTATGATTCTTTAAGTATAAACTATTATATAATTTCTTTCCCTCCCGTCCATTGGAAAATGGAAACATCACACGTATGTATGCAAAAACTACCGCCTCCACGAAGCAATGTATTCCATTTTACATAACCTCTTTACATGGATGATCATAAGAGTGTATATAATAAATAAATATTATATTTATTATGTTATTAATATTTTTTAACCATTACCTAGGTTCAAGTACCAGAACTATCAAACCAAAACATGTATGGAAAACGGGATAGTTAACACCCAAATAGTGACATTAACAAAGAATTATTAATAAATAGGTAATAATAAATTATAAGAGAATGATATATAATATAATAAATATACACATGATTCTAATATATATGTAAAATAAACTTAGTTTTATTATACAAGATGATAAATCATGTTCAACTAAGTGGAAGACTAATGTAAGGGTTTATGCTACAATCTCACTTTTTATCGAGATTGTTTATTATTCAATTTTCATTATAAGAAATTTTATGTTTTTTATCTCATAAACCACATGTATTTTATTATCAAATGGTTAATTTTTAGTTTTTCAAATATTATTTCCATTCTCCCCTCTTTTTTACTCAAAAATACTAAAAGAATGTTTTTAAGCAAAACCGACCTTATTTCTTCTTTTAGACCAAGAATCATTTTCTTCCATATCCATATTATTTATACAGTTTAAAAAATGTTCTTATATTTTTTTAATATATTGTTTAAAGTAATTTCAAAATATATTTAACTTTCTATACAAAGGTCTAAAATGAATATTTCCAATTTTTTAGGTATGGATTCTTTTTAACTCTCTTTAGAAAAGTCTGAAAAGAAGGTTTTTTTAACATTTTCCACTTCATTTAATTTTCCATTATTAGGAATATTATTCATTATGAATATTACTATCAAATATTACATGTTTTTTAAAATAAAAACCTATTCCCATTATTCTAGGATTTTTTATTTTTAAAAAGTTACCAAAAGAAAATGAATTTTTTTTCAAATCATATTTTTAATGCTTTCATAAAAGTATATATAATTTATTTAAAAATACTTTAATAATAATTATACTTAAATAAGAAAATTATTTAATGAAACCATCCACATTTTTCTCTGTATGACTTATAATGATGTTTTGAGGAAATTTTCATTAAATACATTTCTCTTTTATGGTTTAATTAAGCTATGAAGGGATCATGAATGCTATTATATTATTATGGTGTACATATGTATAATTTACCATTATGTTATAGGTGGGTATATTATTTACCTCCAATTTATTGGGTAATGTTTTATATCTCATGAGCTCAAAGGATAAATGGGCGGTTATGCCATTACCAAGAGGGTACATGGGTGGTTAACCCAAGACCAAAAAGGTGCACTATTGTTTAGACTAAGACTACTATATAATGAATTTCATGGTGGGTATCCTTGATATATTATTTATATGATTATGTTTTTGCCACACATTTATGCTAAAATCTTATGACATATTATTATGCCTATGTTATGATCTCATGGATCAGTATTATTTGATGTCCCACACTCTTATGAGTCATGTATTATGTTATGTCGAATCTTTATTCCAATACTAATGATTTTAGAATTATGAATTTGGTTATGAAATTTATGTTGTCATTACCTTATGCTCATATTATGATCACTTGTGATCTTTGAATATTACCTACCATTTTTAACCTTACTGAGCCTATGATCTTACTTATTATTATGTTTCCATTTCCTGAGGTTATGAGTAATGATAGTAAGTATGATAAGCCTAGAAGAGAACCATGTGAGAAGAATGTATGTGGGAAATGTTTAATATTATTGATAAATAAGTTGGTTATATATCTAATATACAAATTCTCTAATCCTTTATTGTTATTGGGAATGTATTATTGTGAGATATATTAAATATTCATATAAAACTAAGTAATAATTATGCAAGTGATGATAGGTTATCTTCAACCTCCATCCATATTCCATCCATTTTCATTATATGTTAAGCACCCTGTGCCACCGCCACATCTTCTATAGATATGTGCCATTTTTATACAGGATGAGATCTTTCACACTAACCCTGCATTATATTAGCTATATCTGCCTTATTGTTTCCTTACTCATTTGGAACCTTCCTCATATCATATTCGTCTACCTCTCCATCTTGGATTCCATTTCAAATTGCCAACCAATATGAAGGTTGATGGTGATCATTTGATGCATTAATGAGTGAGAATGTGAGAGAGATATAGGTGATCGACAACAAACCAATCCCTACCCATTAACCATGAGGTGATTTAGATGAATAATGTGTAGAAATAAATTCTAATGAATAATATAAGAAATTTATTCGAATAAATAGTTAATGAGTATCTTAAGGAAAAAGAGATTAATACCAAGAAAATAAATTTCAAGGTGAAACATAGAGATTTAAAAATAAAATAAAGAATATGTAATCTATAAAAAAACGATAACGAGGTAAATTTCAAAGTAAAAATACCTACCTCATTAGAAAATTTTCAACACTTGAATGTTATAATATAGATCAATGAACACCATCATTTCCACTAAGATCAAAGATATCCAACCTCCTATAGTGTTTTTATCCAATTTCTAAAAAGTATAATCCTCTTATGATAGAATTAGAAATTATTTTCTAGAGATAGTTAGAGTTAGTGTACTGCTGACCATGTATTTTTTTAACAAATTCCTAGAATGGGACCAAAATAAGTTTGAATCCCTAACAAAATTTTCACCACTCCTAGGTAAAACATCACTTTATAGATACCATAAAGGAATTTGAAATTCCACATTGGGTTTATTTTGAGAGATATATTTGTTTGTTTTCACAAGATAAATATTTATTCATTAAATAAGTATTAAATATACCTTAAAATTTGACTCATTTATAATTCCTCCAAAACTAAACCTAGAAGAAAACACGATGTCCCAAAATCAACACTAACATCAAAGGATTTTTATGATATCATTTTCTAGGGTAAATTTACAATTTAATCCATATTTAGGACCCATGTTGTCTTAACTAAAAAATAAGTTAAGTCTCACTGAAGAAAAAAATACAATCCACTACAATAATAACCAGATGGATGATCACAAAACATGTCATTCACCTATACCAATGGTTACATCACATGCCCCACATACAGGTAGAAAAATGCTTCATATGAATTATATTGGATATCCATAATGTTTCTTAGACTATCTAAATTAAGGGAAAAAATATCACAATCATCATATAAGAGGATAAATCACATCAAATTAAATATCAAACAACGACATGATCAACAATATACCCAACCACCCCTAATTAACTTATCCTTAGGGTTGGTGTATGGAAGATATCAAAGTATAAAAGTTACCATGATAGGTATCTTGTTCGCCTAAATTAACAGGGATTAAATATGAAACATACACCCCTAGAATATGAAAGGCACAGTGTATGAAAAATCATATGGTATATGTAGTGGGTTATCCAACACAAAAACTATTTTTTTTCTTCTTGATTGAATATCATATATCTATAAAAAATC
The DNA here is from genome assembly GCA_963277665.1 of Viscum album. Lineage (NCBI taxonomy): Eukaryota > Viridiplantae > Streptophyta > Magnoliopsida > Santalales > Viscaceae > Viscum > Viscum album. The sequence goes on from OY728127.1 coordinate 929,584,930, forward strand.
CGACCCACACTAATCTTCAAATTTCATCAAAACTTATAATAATATATTATGAGCATCAATTGTGGGCAACTCAGAGTATACTTTAATAGGCCAATTATCATTTTAATTCATATAATATATATATCCTATATAAAATAATGATAAAGTGGTTATTTCCTTTTATATAATATGACACATTTTTTATATTCTTAAACTATTTTAATAATACTATAAAAAAACCATACATAAGTTACAATCTAATTATATCACATATAAAAGACTATTAGAGTAGACTTATATTTTCTATATTTATTGGGTTTTGCTAAACTCATTATAACACTATGTAATTCGTGCCACGTATCAATGTGGAAATCTAATAAATCCTCCACTAAACTCTTTTAATTGATTAATATATATGAAGAATAATTATTTTAATAACGGTGAGACTATAAATAATAACTCTCATATTTTACTCTTTGAACATAATATTCAAACTTATTTATTTCACAACATCTAATTTTATGATGTTAAAATATTATGTTGTCATAAATACTTAGAACTCTTTATAAATTCATCATCATTATCTTTGAAATTTTATATTCAATATTTTCATTGAGAACATTTTTTTAATAAATTTAAATGTATGTTTTTAGATTAAGGTCATTATTTACCAACATACCCTAATATATTTTAATATATAAAGTTACTTTTTATTTGGATTGGATTGGAATAATAATTTTTTTTACACTTTTAACTTATATAATTTCAAACATACTTCCTCTAACCTCTAATAGATTATAATTTTTCTAAAATAGATTTATAAGAGAAAAAAACATTTATGTTTAGAAATAATATTATTTCCTTTATTAGAAAATTTGATAAGTAAAATATTATAACTATATCATATATGGTATCCTATGTGTCTGAAAAAATATTCTAATAAGAATATCTATTCTTTAAAATATGAAACTATAAGTTAGTGGGAACTCTTTCCCTCACATTTTAGCAAATATGGTGGATAGTATCTTTTATCCTGAATAAAATTATTTTTTATCCTTACCTTATTGTCAAACATGTTATAGAATATGTTGAATCATTGATCATGTATATTAAATTCATAATCTTAAATTATTCATAACAAATCATTATTTAAAAATAACTTATCTTATCATATAAGAGAAATAAGATTAAAATAAACAAAATTTATTCAAGTATTAACTTATATTTGAAGTAATCCTTTACATCTAACTCATTCATGTATCAACCCTTTGGTTCATCACTAGAATTCAAGCTTCAAGATCCATCTATCAACTCAGATTTAATTTTTAACTCCCATATATATTCACAATAAATTTTTAATGTATAATTGGTATCATATACCGTTAAAAATAGAATAATTTTTTCATAAAATGAATAATTTATGTGTAAACTCCACTATACTTATTTTCTCCCTTAAAATATTTTAGTAATTTTATAATACAGTAACAAAGTTCTCTATAATGTTTACACTACCCCTCTTTCCAAATAGCTCATTTTGGTTAACCTAGACTGATTATTAGACCCTATAGTATTTTTCTTCTCTCTTAAACTTGTACCTTTCTATACTTTCATTAAAACACCATATATTGGACATCACATTTCCATATTAGTTATACTCAACATATTTTGGAGATATGGTAATATTTTATTGAAATAATTCAAATTTCATCTCACAATGAATTGTCAAAACCTTTCTAGTAATGATTTTAAATTGAAGTTTATAGTTAGATTAAGCCTTGAAAGATACCCAAACCTATCCAAATCATTCACATACCCAATAATATTGATTACATGAGAAGTGAATAAAGTTTCTTTATCCATATTTCAACTTAACAATGCATTTCAAACCTTTTACTTCCAATTCCTCACTTATTATTGATATATACTTTTCAAGTTATCTATCATATTTAAAAAAAATCCATTTTCTCATATTTTTTTTCATCTTATAATCCATGGAAACCGTAATTATAGTAGATACATAGATTAAAACCTTTAAAAAATTATCATAAGAATCTAAATACACTTATTGAACAACTTCACCATTAAGATGCTTGGGAAGGGGTTTTTCTAACAAATATAATTTTTCTTCTTTTATAAAAATAATTCTTAAGTTTAAAAACTAGTATAAGAAGTTACTTCAATTAGGCTTATAATTTTCTATAATTGATCTTATAGTCAAGTTTTATGATGATGAGGTATTTTATTTATAACAAAAAAATTATCAGATGCACACCATGTTTTTCAATCATTTAATAATGTTTTTACTAAATGTTCTCCCATTAAAATGATGATCCCTTTTAAATTATATCATATAAAATAGAGGGTTAAGATTCATATTTCACTAATATTTGATTTTTTTCTATCATTATCCCCCAAATTTTTATTTTGGTAGATCATCATATCAATCATATCATATAGGACTCTTGGATAACTGAGTGGAAAAATCCTTTCCCAATCCATCATATGGATTATATCAGCTAAATTTATATATAATCCCAACCCTTAGTGTTTCATAATTTTTTTGACCAAAATATTACATTAGATATGGGAACTGAATCCCATTAGGGCCACCCATAGCCAAGTTCTCTTATATAAGATAACAGATGGGTTCCTTGCTTTAGAAGAACCTACCCATTTAGATGATCGAGATCATGAAAGGTTGTTGTTTTATAAGGAATATGTTTTTTAGTATCTTTAATACGTTTTTAATATCTAAGTCATTCCATTCATGTATACATGCTTATAATGATTTATTTTTAGTATCCTACATTTCAACCACATTTATATGTTTAAAATATATTAGTGTATAACTCTTTAAATAAAAACATTATTTTTGTTAAATAACAAAAAATAAAATCCAGCTATATTAATAAATATATGAATGTATCACATTCATAAGGTATATGAAACCTTTTCATTTAATGGTTTGGAATCATATGAAACCAATATCCTTATAAGAGAAAGTATAGTTCAATAGGTATCTATCCCCCTCTTTTCTAGAACAGAGCCTAAGCTTCATAACCAATGATAAGTCTAATCCAAAGTGCCACTATCAATAGATTAGTACTCATAATAGACCTAAATTATAATATAATCCTAAAACCTAACATGTATAAATAATAATCAACCATACTCTCAAGATCATATTACAAAAACTCATATTCATATTCTAATATAACTAAATATTATATCATACCTATCATGTAACCTCTTATATTCATGGTTTGACATTTATAAAAAGTTGTTTAACACTCTAAACTAAATAACACATACATTCATAAAATAAAATTTTTATATTTATGAATAAAGTAGGGAATAGAATACATAAATGAGTAATTCATAAATTTTGACATGAGATAAACATTTAATAAATAAACAATCATAAACACTTTGTAATCTAAACATTATTTATAGAAATTCCATAAGTAAATAAACCTAAAAATGTCACATTTATAACAATATTAACTCTTTAATATTAGAAATTTATATGTTATTAAATACTCTCCCTTAATATTTTAAGTATATGATATTTATGAACACTTTTATAATTATATAATAAATTCATATTTTATGTAAAAACATTATAAAAACTAAATATCACATATTTTCTAAATAATCACATTCAATATTAATTTTTCATATTCATATTTATGAAAATTTTAGTAATAAATATAAAATATTTTATATTATCATTTTTTTCATTTTATAATTTAAAATTGGTAAATTCACTTTTAAACTATTTCATTGGTGTTGTTTCACCTGACTCATTAATTTTGGGTGGCCCAATTTAAATTCAACCCAAATCGTCCATGATTATAGTTGAAGTATGGGGTTGATCCCTTAAAAAACCTTTTTATTTTATATCTTGATCACCTAATTAGTTATTTTAAGTATCAATTGTTTATTTTTGAAATTGTTTCAAGGAAAAATGATCTAATTCAAATCCCTTTAACATTCAATCTTACCAAAAAATGTAAAGTTTGAAAAAAATATATTTTTTCCTTTATAATGGAAATGAATCAAGGTTATGGATTTTTATGGGAATAACTATAATTGTGTATTCAAGTCATGTTAATTCCATTAAAAATAATCATTATTATAGGGATTAAATAATTTCATATCATCCTTGTTTTGGTAAGTTATGAATATATTGTTTAGAATAAATTTCTAGTATTGAAAATAAATTATTTAAAAAATTAAAATAATAAAAACCTAAGGTGGTAGAAAACTCATCCAATAACCATAGAAATTTTCATTTTAACCCATTTATTAATCAATTGATTCAATATTCTTGGTTTGATATGATGTACCTACTGAATAAATAAATTAGGCATGGAGGAGCTATAAAATGTATGTATGAATTGGATGAACAAAAAAATTACAGTTAAGTTATAGAAAAGGTTACCCATTATCCTCCACAAACCCAACATTAAGGAAAAATTAGTTATACATATAGAAAATTGAAATGATGAAAATGTACTTAATATAGTTCATTATGAAAATAACAACAAGAAGAAGAACTAAGAAAACAAGTAAAAAATTTCTTATCCCATTGATGGATCTCTGGTTCTGCTAAGATAAACTCCTCCCAATTGATTCTCCCCTCTAAAATAGTCCAAAGGAAATTAATTATCTAGATCGTAATATTTCTAAGAGGTTAAGGACCTTAATTATAGGTTTTGGGAAGTATATCAGAAGTGAATGGATAACTCTTCCAAGGTGCATGATTGATGTGTACGATTAAGGGAACCATGCGTATTTTCCAGTCTTCACTTCCTTGTGGTGAATGGTTTGGACATGGTTTTCTCAATAACTCACTAAAACCATGGTAGGTTCTATCTCCTCTTTATTAAAGTTCATAATTTTACTAACTTTGTTCTGACTACTCATTTGGTTTTGTCTTCTAAATTTTAGAATTTCATGGTTTTAGGGATGATGCACACTATTCCTAGATTCTAGGGGGAACTATTCATGTTGAAATATCTTCTAGGATTCCTCCATTTTATTACCAAAACATGTAATTCATGTAAACTTTCATTTATTCTTTATAGTAGGGTCATTCTTCACATATCAAAGGATATTTGGACTATATATACATGATATATGTAATAATTTCCCATTTTCAAGATGAAAATACATATAAAATCATAGATGAACAAGTGTATATAAAACTACCCCATACTTGATAAATTTATTATCCTTAAGAAACTAATTAGATAATAATATTAAATTATTTATAAAATGGATCATACATACATATCATTTCTTATATTATTTAAACAAAATAAAGGTTTAATGAGTTATTTTTGAAAAAATTTACTTGCACCTTCTTAAGTTACTGATTCCTAGAAATTCCTAAAAAAAGTTGATTCATGTTTTTTTGGGTATTATTATTATTAAATAAATTATTATTTAACTCTCAAATCCCCCTATTGATTTAAAATGTGATAATTTCCTCCAAATTCATACTCTCATGCACTTGTTTAAGATAAATCAATAATTCATCAATATTAATTTTTGGGTTAGCACTTTTATAGGTCACATAACCAAGTTTAGTTTCTCATTGAATATCAAGGGGGATTGTGGTCACTAAAGGTTTATTTTTTATACTAAATCTAAATTTTGATGATACTAAAGATTTTTTTCACTTTCACATCCCTATTTGGAGTGATATACCCCTCCTAAAAAATTCAATCCTCAAAGTTTTGAAATTAATGTAGTGTTCTAAATACTAGTGTTATATAATAAAATTCAAGGTTTAAATCTTCCTAAATTGTAAAAGATTAATTTCACACTATAAAAACACTAATTAGTGAAAAAAAATAGTTCCATATTTTAAAAAATTATCTAATTAGTTTTATTTTTGAAAAAATGGTGAATTAGATTTGTTTTGTTGAAAACATAACTAATTTTATATATTTTATATAAAACATCACTAATTAGTCACGCTTTCTTAAAAAGGAAGCCAATGTAGCTATGTTTTATTAAAATTGTGGCTTATTTAGCCATTATTTAATAAAAATGTGGATAATATATGTAGTGAACTGACCCAGGATGATATCTACATAAAACATGAATCAATTTTATACAAGGACGAAGCTGAATTCCTAATCCCCATGGGTTGGTAACTAGTTCCTGAGAATCATATGAATCCATTTGGGAATGATTTCATTCAAAACAAAGATTAAAAGTATTTAAACATCAACAAATGCGAAACTAAAATAAATAAGATAAACCCTTTATACCAAGCTCAAAACACAACAAAATAGTTTTAAATAATCACAAGGATATCATATATATTAATACTTTCATAAAAATGGAGTTCAGAAAGAACAATCATACTTTGAATCCCAAAATTAAATAATTTCATAGAAACACCTACTTAAAAGAAGTGGAAACCAAGATGAAACTCTTTGAAACTTGTTGCCTTCAATGGTTAGCACATGAATGAGAATTGAGATGGAATATAATAACCCTAGACACCAAATAACACAAAATTAAATTCACATGGATCACTAAAATTCGCCACAAGATTTATAGGGTTCATGGGGGAAACAAAACCTAAGAGGAAAGAGAGAAGAAAGAGAATAAGAGAGAAAGAGAGGAAGAGTTTCCTCAAAAAATAATGGGAATCACCAAAGGAAGTCCATGAATCCAGAGAGGAGGAGGTTAGAGATCCTTGGAATCCCAAAGTCCATTCGACACCAATGAGGGAGAGGAGGGGTGAAAACCCTTTTAACTCAGTAAGGGAATTTTGGGAAATTCCAAAAGTTTTAACATTTGGGAAAGCTGTATTGTTTAGATGCATAGTTTAACAAATCGTGTTCCAATCATGCATAGGGAATACCTAGGGAAATAGAACATTTATGGTTTAGAAACTTGATCTGAAAAACAATTCTCCAACTATACACTGGCCTCTTTCTAGGCCAAAATGACCACATAGTTTTTGGGGAGCTCTACGTAGTTTAAGAAATTATAAAAAATCCATGAAAAATGGATCTTTCACCATGAAATTCCCTTCCACATGTGCCCCACATAGTTACTCCTAATCATGCGGGCTAACCATGATTTTCCCAAAAAGACTCTAAAAACTCAAAATTCTGGCATGAAAACTACTTAAACCTAGAATGATCTAGGAAAAGATAATATAGAGCATTTTAAGTTCTACTGTAACATGTAGGTGTCACAATATATATATATATATATATATATATATATATATCATATTTTAAAAATTAACAGAAAGACACATTTATATTTTATTAATTTATATAATGACATGAACCTCCCTCACTAGGACTCTACCTTGGTTGACAGTGAATACGGGTGTGACCCCCCAAATCCTGCCTCCAATAGGTCATGGGTTGAAAACTAGCACCAAGGGAATCGTTCATACAAATGGGTGGCATTAACCTCATAAAATTATAGAGAAAATAAAACAAACCACCAATCAAATATGATATATATAAACAAAAAATACACAATTCTCAATTCCAAACTATTGTTATATGTTCATAAATACAATTAAAGCATGAATAATATCCTAGAATCCACTCCAACTACATTAAAAACAACATCTAAAATCTCCGTTGAATGTTCCTACAAAACAACTCAAGAAAACTATATAGGGGTAAGCACTTGGGAGTTATCTTTAGGATAATATTTATAAGAAATTTTATATCCATGTTAAATATATGTGACAAGATAGACATGTGATAAGAATCTAAGAAAAAATAATGGTTAATCAAGTATAGTGTATTAAACAAGTTCTAAGTAAATAAAATACCATAGTCTTCCATCATTTTAACAAATAGGAAAAGAAAGAAAGCCTAGGTATCTATCTATGCCAACCATCCTAACATCATCAGTAAATCCCCACTCTCAACCTTTGTTAAACATCCCAACATCATCACATCATCATAACATGAATTCTCAACTCTCAACTTGTGTCAACCATCCCAATATCTACCGTATCACCACATAATTACCCAAAAAACCATTATATAACCTCAAACAATCACATCCAAAAAAATGATATAACCCTAAGCCATCATATCCTAAGGGTAATGTGTATACATTATAACTTATTCCATTAAAACCATTGAGTACTTTCATGTTTTGTAACCTTGAGCCATTAAAACCCATATATCATATCAATAAAAATATAAAAGAAAGAATATTGAAAGATAACTATACAAGAAAACAATAAACAAGTACATAAAAATAAGCACATATATTAAAATTAAAATCAATTCACAACACACACAATGAGAAATTAAAATAATTGATAAATGATAAATTATCAATTCAAATTAATAATAACCATGCATGAAATTTAAACTAATTATTACTACAAGGCCTCATTAATATTAAACATACATTATATTCTTATTTATACTTATTTACGAAGGTACATTCTATTTCTTTAGTAACAATTTAATATTTACATGTATTTACCATATTTTAATTACTTCTATTTAGACATATAATTTCAGTAAAACACAATGCAGTAATTTGTAACCATATAATTTTGCATAATAACATCAATTCAATGAAGCATTATATAACCATTGTATAATCAATAAATAGAATTATAATGAAGGATTTAACTGGAAAGGTTCATCTTCTCATCTCCTTATATATCATTCTAGATTATCTTCCTCATATCCATTTCCAAATTATCTTTTATTTCATATATGATGTTATAAAAAAAATACGGGAAAACTGGTTTTTTGCGACGGGGCAATTGCGACGGGAATATATCCTGTCGTAAAAGGTCCAACGAAATACGTATTTGCAACGGGAAAAGACTCCTATTTCAAATAGTAGGTTAATTATGATGGTAATAGGCGACCAGTTGCAATAGGTTTGGCGCGATTTGAGAGCCAAAACGTGGGAAGGGTATTTGCGACGGGGACACATCTCTATCGCAAAAGCCCTGGGCAGTAAATACCATTTTGACGGGCAAAGCCACCCATCGAAAATAGTATTTACCACCACCGGGCTTTTGTGATGGGACCCATTGAAAATACCAATTTAACTACCGACTATAATTAATCCGGTGTGGGTATTTGTGATGGGACCCGTCGAAAAAGCCCGACGGCGGCAAATACTATTTGCGACTAGAAAAACCGCTCGTCACAAATAGTATGTTGGCAGGTGGAACTACAACAAAACCGGCTATTACCAGTGGTTTTTTTTCATATAGCGGTGGTTTACAGAAACCGCCTCTAAACTGGGCGTCGAAAATCTATTAGTGGCGATTTTCTCCATTTCATGGCAGTTTAAGGGAAGCTCGTAGATGCCTCATTTCACAGCGGTTTTCGTGACTTTAGCAGCGGTTGATGGGTGCTGGATATTTTTTTATTCATGGCGGTTTTAACCGCTGTGATATTCAGGCATTTGATGTTCCTCTGTCGTGGCGGTGAAAACCACTGGTAAATATAAACCGATTACATTTTGTGGCAGTTTTAACCGCCGCTAATGGTTCACAAGTAAAGCATTAGCGGCAGTTAAAACCACCGGGAAATGCTGACCAGAAAAAAAATGTAGTTTTGCTTCTACTGCCCCACTGCCCTGAAAAAAATCAAACTAGAAAATGGAATAGGAGACATCATAAAAACAAATAAAATGTTATTTCTTACTTGGTATCCTAAACCTGATGAAACAGGATACATCATAGAAGCAATCGACCATAATTCTATAGTGATAATAATCAATAATGGATCTATAGGGAAGCTTGAAATCCATTCCAATAATTACGTCATACAGTTACATGATGGTAAAGAAGGATTTCTATATAAAAAAACATTTTCCTATCTGATGGGGGAAATAATTCCATCACTGAACAATCATCAATCGAATAACCAATGAGGTTTACAGATTCTTAATGACACATAAATACACTATATCAAGAACCAAAATCTCTAGAAATGTATCAAATATAACATTGTATGATGTACTTGTGTGAAATAATGTAGAATCAATAGTAGAGGTTACTATATTAGTACCTCAAACAATAGATGAATTTGAATTATGCTCCCTATCATCTGTTGAACATCATTTAGTTTTCCTATACCATGACTCTATGATACAACTTGACTATTTTGAGTGGGATCACATTTCATGCACATTAATTCCGGAGTCTAGTATCAACTATGTCGACTACCACTTTGGCCTCAGCAGTATGTGGTATTATAGCTACATCCCTACTAAAAATTAATAGGACCCACATAATAATGTGGAATATGTAAAGATCTTATCGCCCTAGGAGGAACTAGTGGAAAAGTTTTAAAGATGTGCAAGATATGACCCAGAACCCTATAACCTCTGCATTCAACTAGATACACCGTACGTTGGGAGAAAAGATGTGTATCTTCTCTAAATCTCCTCATATTATGTTAATGAGTCACCCAAATTATGGTAGAATAGTTGTGTGTCTTCCCTTTAACTATTTTTAGAATATTCTAGGTGACTTCAGTGACCAGAACATGCATATTTTCTTATTCTATTGTTGGAGAATGTGTATAGGCCTGATCTTTTCCTCTATTTCATATAGGTATATACCAATGTTAATCAAGTCAGTGGAAAATGATATGGGCATTCCCTATATTTTTTACCAAAATATTCTTGGTGATTTCTTTGAATAATACCAGATTATATTGACAAGCTTAGTAAATGTGGGAAAATGTGTCCTCTTGCTCATAGTTTGCCACCATATTTAGTTAGTGTTATTATTTGGAGGGTATAGATGTAGGGCCATGTTCTTGGTTGATTGTTCACTACCCTCAGTGGATTTTTCTAACTACCTAGGTTTGGGAGACTTAGGTTAGACTCTCGAGGTAAACACACACATCATATAGAGATTTTATTGCTTTGTAGCATTGGTGATGGTGAATGCTTGAAGGAGACCTTTGGAGGGTCCCTTATGATATCTAGATGAGTCCATCTGTGACCTCTTGATCAACCTCCCTAGATAAGGGAGGAACATGTTATTTACTTCCATGGATATGACCACGAAATGGTTTGAGATGGAAACTATTTACAACAAATTATGTTCAACTAGTCATTGTCGAGTAGACATCTAGTAGGTATTTTTAGATGAATGGACTTTTTAGCTTCCTCTAAATATGGAAAGGTACTATTTAGGTGTGACTCCAAAACCAGTGAATTTGAGACCCAATGTTGAGGGTGAAAGGTTGATAATAGAGCCCTAGTTTTAAATAAGGATCTAACTTGTGCAGTAGTCAAAGAATATGTGTTCTTAAAGTAGTAAAATGTCATTTGGATCAAAGGGGGTTCTAGTTGAAAGTGCCAGAATACTTATGAGAAAAATTTACCAGAAATCCTCATGAAATCAGCATATCAATAAATAAACACATGTATAATCAATTGTACCGGATCCATGTTTGTCCACATTTCATATTTTGAGAGAGAAAAATGAGCCTAACATGTGGGCGACACATGCATTTTGTTTAAGGTTCCATGTTAGGTTCACCATTTTTTTTTCCAACTACTTTTATTAGTGAGTATATGATTCGTATCACATGATTAGGCTAAACTACATTCCCATCATCCTCTTATTTTTTGTCTCTATACTGCCTACTAGGTTCCAATTTATATAACCAGAACAAAATAACAAAAAGATCACTCTTTATTCATCCAAAATCTTGACTACCAATTCAAACACAGGCCTAAATGGAATGATGTATACCACATTCGAGAAATCAAGACATAAAATGAAACATCATAAATAAATAAAAATGCATAGAAGGAAACATGAGAAATCAAGAAAATGTTAGGACATGGAAATGTTTGGTGGCACTAATGTGCCATACATGTTACATATACAAACCAACCGTTCTCATATTTGTTCAACACATCAACAATACTACTACTCATGGTCCGATGATGCATCGTCACCCTCTCCACCTCCATCTCCACTACCTGCTGCCACCTGTAAGAACATTATATTGAAAATTAAATATTTTTGAATATTTATAATTAAACTTAAAACCAATAAAAGTTTGAAAACTAAATGATTTTGATTTTTTGTGATTTACCTGCTCACCACTAGCCGATGCACTACCACCGGGGGCATATCTGCTCATATGCTGACGTATTTCAAGTAACTCTTTCAGCAAAGCAGATATCTGATCCCCCTGCTGGTGAACTATGTTTTGTAGAGAAGACATCTCCCTCTGATCATATTCAGGTATGAAATGACTATAACTAGGAGTAGATGCAGCTGGAATCCCTGGTGGATTGCCAAAGACCTCAGATGGTACGGGTCCCAAACCCATCCCGCACACTCTACCAGGATGCTCTTTCCCAAGGACTTTAGCAACTGGTTCATCCTGGGAGACTGAGTAGGATTTACCAGGATTGGCATCCTATATTTCTTTAATTTTTACCTATAAATCAAATATAAATATATATTAACACAGTAAAAACTGATAATAATTTATTATAATAAAAAATTCACTTCATACCCCAACTTCTTTGGCAGGCTCATTAACAAAACTTCTATATGTTTTTTATGAACATCCAGCCACATTTCAGTTTGGGATGCTTCATGCCCTAAACTCTGTGAATGCATTAAAGAAAGATAAATAAAAAATTTAATATGTTAAATAGATAATATTTTATTATAAATATTTAAACTAATTAAAAGATTACCAATGACATTCGGCTTCTAGAAAAGATTTTTGAGCCCGCAGTGTGCGGGATGACTTGCTTTACCCGGTTTGATGCATTCTGTCTTGAGAGATCCTGAAATAAATAAAATTCAATTTAACAGTAATGTATTCAATGTCATATCCTCTTCATATACATGTATAAATGTAAAATGAGGATTATATAATTATATATATTTCAATACCATCTGCTTCTCATCATGATGTCTATTGACAAAAACTTCCCACTGTTCTTTCGGTACCCCGCTTGGTAGCTTCTCATACATTTGTTGCACGGTCAACGAAGTATCGTTGACATCACACCACAACCTCCATTTAAAATCATTTCATTTTTACCAAGATTTTTCAATGTCCACTTCCGTGCTATCACATCAGCAACGGTAAAGTGGAAGAACATCTGTATACAGGAATTCATTTTAAACATATTAGTAAAATGACATTCAATTAAACCATAAAGTAATAAACTTACCTTTATCTGAGAATCAAAAACTTCATTTTTCTAGTTTGGAGGCATATGCCTCCAATCATCATATGAAATAGGCAGGGAAATGGGCTCCGCTTCCAGTTGACCTATAATCTGGCCAAGTAACCCCGCGACGTCATCCGTCGGGACCCTATAAGAATCAAATGGCATGACTATCTTCTCTCCATTCATGTTCCAAACATTTGAACTTTTTATGTGTTTTTCCATGGTTGCATTTTTTCATCTGCAATGAGAAAACAATTAGTATAAACAAAATACAATAAATTTATTTAATTAAAATTTGTACCAATGACTGTGACCCTCCAGAATGTCCGTGATGAACTGGAAGGGGCGTGTCGCTACCCCACTACTAAGGCTCCTGTAGGGGGATTCGATGACTCATCCTCTAATGAGACATCCATAGATGGTTCCAAAGAAGGGCAGGGGGAGATGGTGTAGGGGTGTAGGTAGCTGGTGCCTCAGATTCCATGGGGACAGAAGGATCGTCATCTGTCGCAGAACTAGATGAAATAGTGTACCACTTCTTCCTTGTCATTCCTGTCATTTAATCAAATAAAATTAAGTTCAGAATATATATTTCAAAAAATTTATGCAGAAAAAAAATTAAAAATGATAATAGATGCCCAGTACTAACAAACAAAAAATATATAACAATGATAATGAATGACTGCAGAAATGAAACAAGTGGTTGATGAATGAATAAATAATTGTACATACAATCATTTTCCCCTTCAATAATGTCGGTTTCCTACTCCATTGATTCATCCACTTCATTCATCCTTGCTAGAATAATATTTTCAATATCATGATGGACAAATAATTCTGCTTCCTGTTGTTGATGAAATTCAATTGCAGAGGTCAAATCTTCCACTTCATCACCCATACCATACAAATCTCTTCGTATTACGTGGGTAACTACACTCCACCCTTCATCCACAACATCATTCACATAATATACCATTTTTGATTGCGATGCTAAGATATACGGATCATGCAGTTCATGATCACCAACATCCATCAAGCGGGAGAAGTTTACAAAAGTAAATTGCAAGGAATCTCTTTTAACATCTCTGATAATATCGACCCATTTTCATTTGAATAAAACAACAGAAAAATACCCGTGGTAGTTTAATTCAATAATATCATGCAGCTTTCCATAGTATTCGACTTTAGAAAATGTAAATATACCACTATTCTATGTTTTTAAACCCACTTCTCGATCAACTGTATGAAATCTAAATCCATTCACATTATAAGTGTTGAACTTTCTAACTTGTTTTATAGGACCTCTAGCAAGAAACTTCAAATATTCTGACAAGTCTGCTCGAGTATCAGTATTCATGATCTGAAAAAAATAAATATAATTTAATATATTTAAAAATTGTATGTGTCAAACTAATATTCGTATTTATTGAAATATTTATAAACTTACACGTCGTGCAAACCATTCTAAAAGCTCTTTATTCACAGCTTTCGTTATATATTTCTCATTTCATGTTCGGCCTCTCATTCGTCTTTTTACTTGTATCCTCAACTCTTCAATAAATGGATCTACAATTTCACTATTCAGTAGCACATATCTATGTGCCAGTAATAATTCCAATTATGTCAGTGTCACATATGAGGTCCTCCCAACTAATTGGACAATAGCAGGAAATATTTTTGATTTCTGATACATTTGAGATTGAGTTGATGTTTCTTCAACACATCCAACTCGATTAAATATTGTCTTAATATCATCCAAATATCTGGAACAAAAGGTGAGACACTCCTCAGCCAAATAGCCTTCAACAATAGAGCCTTCTGTTTGAGCTTTATTTCTCACGTATGCTTTCAAATTCCAAAGATATCTATGAAATAAAATAATAATATTATGCGTTTATTTAAATGAAAAAAATTGTTTACTTAACCGGAAACATATAAATAAAATACCTCTCAATTGGATACATCCATCAATAATGAATGGGCCCCCCTAATTTAGCATCTTCAACCAAATGCACAATTAAATTCATCATGATAGTAAAAAACGATGGAGGAAAGATCATCTCCATTGCACAAAGGGTCAATACAAACCTCTCCTAGAGGTTTTCAAGCTAAAATGGATGTAGATATTTCTCACATAATTTCCTAAAAAATGTGCATAATTGGAGTACAACAGCAGTAACTTTTTCAGGTAATAATGTATGCAATGGCAATGGTAGTAACTATTGTAACAAAATATGTGAATCGTGACTTTTCAATCCATATAACTAACGATTATTCAAGTCAACACACCTCTAGATGTTACTCGAATACCCATCAGATACCTTCACATTCTTTAAAATTCGAAGGAACGTATCTTTATCTTTATTTTTCATTGAAAAAATGGCCGGAGCATACTTTTCATTCTCATCTGGCCAGAGATCACGTTTTATGTTCATTACTTGTAAGTCTTTGCGAGCATTGAGATGATCCTTCGACTTTCCATGCTCATTAAGTAATGTGAAAATCACATTATCACATAAATTCTTCTCAGTATGCATCACATCAAGATTGTGGAACAAAAAATTAAATTCCCAATACGGAAGTTTGAAGAATATACTTTTTTTCTTCCATTGTTGCGTTCTAATTTCACTTGAAGATGCACTTCGCACTCGTTTTCTGCTATCATTCAAATGATGAACCTTCCCAAATTCTGTTTTAAAATTTTCAAGCTGTGTCAATATTTCAGAACTGGTTAACAACTTTAGAGGTAGTCTACAATCAATGGAACCATTAAATTTTGATTTGTTCAGCCAAAATCTATGAGATGCATCAAGAAATCTTCGATGGCACAAGAAGCACCATTTTCTACTATAAGGTAGCCATTTGGGCTCGAAATCAAAGTTACAAATGGGACAAGGCAAACCCATATAAGTGTTCCAACCAGATAAATTCCCAATCCCAGGGAAGCCACTAATGGTCCACATTAAAGCAGCATGCATTTTGGACATTGTTTTAGAAGAAACATCAAATGTCTCATCACCGTTGCTCCATAACTCCTGCAATTATTCAATCAAAGGCTACAGGTATACATCAATATCATTTCCAGGAATTTGTTTTCTAGGAATAATCATATAAATGATAAAAAATATTTGTTGCATACACATCCACGGAGGTAGATTATAAGGGATAAAAACAACTGGCCAAATGCTATAACTAGTACTCAAAGTCCCAAATGGGTTGAATCCATCGGCAGCCAATCCCAATCGAACATTCATAGGATCAGATGAGAAATATGGATGTAATGAATCATATGTCTTCCATGATTGGGAATCTCATGGATGTCTCATTAACCCATCATTGTTATTATATATATAATTCCACTTCATGTGTTCGGAGGTTTTTGATGACATGAATAATCTTTGAAATCGAGGCTTCAAAGGAAAGTAACACAAAACTTTTGCAGGTGTGTTTCTTTTCTTCTTCTCCATGAAATTATTTTCAGTCAGACTTCCAACATCACCCTTTGACTACCATGTAGAAGAAGAACATTTATTACAATTCTGTCTACTTGAATCCTCTCCCCAATAAAGCATACAATCATTGGAACACGCATGTATTTTTTTATAATTCAGACCAAGCTTGTTACCAACTTTTTTCATATCATAAAAATATTTTGGGATTTTTTGCTTCAGGAAATGCATCATGAATCAATTCCAATAACATGGACATTGCCTTATTTGTAATTCCACATAGAAATTTGATATGGTACAACTTCAGTAGAAATGAAAGCTTTGAATATTTCAAACACCCACTATAAAACTCTTGATTTCCATATTCAGCTAAATCATGAAACACATTTTCCTCACTGAAGTTTTCCCTTACATTTGGCTCCATAGAATCAAGAGGAGGATCCAATGATATGTTACAATCTTGATCTGCTTGTGTTACAGTCTCAAAAACATCACTTGTCACGTTGCAATTTGTAGCACCCTATTCTGGTTGTTCTGATATGTTTTGATTCTCATAGTAATGTCTTGTAGTGCCGACTGCATAATTTATGAGGTTTTGCATTTCATTTTCCATTGTCGACGAACTTAGGACCTCATTCTATGGATTAACATCAGTCCTCAATCTTTATGTATTGTTTGATTCTCCATGCCAAATCCAACACAAATATTGATCAGGGAATTGCTTCAGTATTAAATGTTCATAAACTTCATCTCTCTTCAACCATGTTCTAAATTTACATTTAGGACATGGACATCTTATTCTCCCTTCAAAGGAATGATTCGAAATTGAAAAATCTAAAAACTCATTCAAACCCTTAACATATTGAGGTGTGTTCCTCGGTAATGTGATCCAGCTTTTATCCACGTATATCACAATGTTCCTACACAATAATAAAAAAAATTAAAACACATAGTTACTACTAAATAGAGAAAGAGTTTCATATATAAGATAATGTAAGATTATGGAAACATAATATAATAAAGATGACCCATTGATCATAAAGTATGCATAATATAATAAAGATGATATATTGATCACATTTACCACTTAATTAGCATGCACAGACAAACCGAACAAGTCTGGTCCCTAGGAGACATCGTCAACACCTCATTGAGGAGCAGTAAGAATATCGGGTTACACACTTATCAAAACACTGTCGAGCACACATTTATGTTGCCTCAAACAACACCCCATTGAAAGTGATGTCATTGAACACACCAAAGATGCATGATTTTCATACCATTAGTACAACAGAATTACTAGAAATATTTAGCCCTTATATGAAACCCTTTGAGACTTATCGCAGGCTAGCTTGGGTACCCGGATTATGGGTAGCCTAGGTCAGTTCATGAAAATTGGTCATGTTTCATCACTCTTTATGTTTTTCAATCTTTTCACTATCTATTTGAATTTACCTATCTCTTTGAATTTGATAGTGTTTCTTATTTCCTTGAATTTGGAGAGACCTTTGTTATTCATTACATCATTAGGTTGTGAAATTTTAATTCATCCACTTGGATTTCCATAGTGGGGTTCTCATTAAAATCTCTTTTAAAAACTAATGAATGATGTATGTTATTTTCACTTAAATATGTTTTGTGTTTAGTACTATAAAAATTTATCTTCAATATTTCAAACAACTCATATTAAAAAAAATAATACAAACCATAAAATTTGGATTTCATATAATACAAAGGACATGTCCAATTTTTACTTCAAATATTTATGTATATTTCAAGTCCTAAACTCAGTTAATTTGAAGTTATTATTTAGAAATGAATTTACAACTTTAACACAAACTATTATACTTAATTCAATCATAATAAATTTAAAATATTTAGTAAGTGACACTAGTTCATAACTTATGAAGATCTTTGCTAACATGTTTGAGAATCCCATGGTGATAAATAAAATGTTCTTACTAAATACATCGTTTGGCATCCATGAAATCTTCTAAGGTACCAAATAGTGGCCAAAATAGGGTGAGTATAACTCATTATTCCACCAACAATGGTGTATGAACATGTCTAGTCTAAGAATATAGTGTATGCAATAAAGCGATAAACAAGGGTGTTAATTTAATAAATTAATTATATATATAAAATAAACCCACAGACTCTTAGGCTCTAGGATGACACCATATGTTAGCCAAAGCATCATCAACTCCATGTGGGGCGTCTCTTTCATGAGGTGGATCCTCCTACATCAGGACATATTTCCCCAAAATACTGGAAGATTCTATTAAATCAGGATGAATTTCCAATATCATGATTCAAGTATTCAATCTTGGTATAAAATTTATAGAATTACTTTCTTCTTCCCCTGGATTTCACCCCCAATGGAAAAAGTAGCCATCTCACCAGTCCTAGAATTGATATAACTACATACATCTTCCCATGGAACATGTTTTTAAGAGGAAATAAACCATATAACTGGGCTAAGACATTCTATAACCAATAATGTCTTCCCATGGAATGTGACACTAAGGGGAAAATTAATAGTCTCATATCAAATGGTGGATTCTCTTGAATTAGGATGAATCACTGATAGTATATATCAATCAGGTCTAAAATATTATTACAAGACATATTAGTTAAGTCATCTCATTACTTATTAAATTTACCATTTATTACTAATTTTCAAATCCTCCTATAGATACAAATCACCAAAATCATCTTAAACCATTTTCCATATTTCACATGCAATGTAAAGATCTTTAACTAAGCCATGATTCCAAAGGATATCATAAAATCATGAGGGGTTGGAACACCACAAATGTTAATGCAAGTCCTAACCATAATGCTAAGAGAGCAAAAAGGGATCCTTGGGAGGGATCAACAGGAGGATTTTAGAAATAAGGGATAATTCCAATTATTTAGGTTGTGCATGAGGCATGTCGATGCGATCATAATTTTTCACATACTAGCATAATCAGAATAGACTAAAGGGAGTTCTCCAAGACCACCCAACTCAATGAATAAAGAATAAGAATGAGTATATAAAGGTAACACCTTTCATGGATAGTGTCCTTATCATTACTACATTATTCAAGCCTCAAATCAAAATTGTAGATATAATACAATTCCATATTATATGGGAAGTAGTGTTAGTACCTATAAATAACACAAACATATACATCTATGAATGAAAAAATATTTGTAGATATTTTCAGTGGATTTCATGGTTTTAGTGAACCACCCTAGGGGAAGGGAAATCGATATAATGAGTCAGGTGAATCTTATTGCTCGTCACAGAGAAAAGGGGGATTTTGTATAACGATTTGGTGAATTTTAAGCCCATCCTAAAATCAACAACCTATCATTAAACAAGTTTCTACTTGATAAAATATATATACCATAATACCAAAAATATTCTAACATGACTAATAGAGTGAAAAATAAAAATAATAATCCATATGTCATATAAAGTGAGTAAAGAATGTAAAATGAGCATGGAAGGTCATTAAATAGTAAAAGATAGTAGCGAATAATGTAAATTTGTATCCATTGATGTTTCACGTGATTTAAACAATGAAATAGGCACTATATGAAAATATAAAATAGAAAACAAGGATTTGAATTAATAATATAGAAAGGTAATCAAATTATTCAAATATAGGAATAGAATCATTAAATAATTTTTTAAATTAGAGGCCTAGTAAAATACATTATTAATATTTTAACCCTAGGTTTTAATTAAGTTCACTTAGACCCAAATTATATCCAAGGTAACTCTTTATGAGGAGGGTTGGAAGAAGGGTAGCACTAACCAATTTATTTATAGAAGACCCCTTTAAATTTACTTTAGTACGAGAGATACCACCATTTAATGTAAAAAACCGACTAAGTGGATAGATTAGGGATTTAGGTCCCTATCATATAAGGAGATGTAATTAAAAAAGATAACCCTGATTTTTCCTTAGATTCAACTAGAAAATGTATCTCAAATAGCTATACCCGATGGAATCCAATAGATTCCAAATATTATAATATCCCTATATTTTAAGGTTAAATATTACCCCTATTACCATAACGAAAGGGGAAGAAAGGGAATATTAGAGGAGTTACCCGACATTTCCTCATTTAAAATGTACTCTAATGTCCAACTGAATCGAACTAGAAATAAGTAAAAATATTGGTTCACTCAAGAGGGATATTAGATCCATAATATCACCATACAGGACCTATCACAGTGGAAATGAGAGTAAATCCCATGTTTGGGGTGATATTTTGGAAATAATAAGGGTTTGAAAAGACCAAAAAAAAACTTTTTATAATGAATTTTTCACAATTATCTATCGGGTACCATGTTTAGAGTCATTGAGTATCCTATGATTCAAAAAAAATTAATTTCACCCATAGAACTCCCACTGGGAACCTAATATAGGTAAATTGGGAAATTTTTGGCCTCCCAGACCTTGGATGCATTCCATCACGCTCCGTTTCTTCTATTAAATCTTCTAATTCCTCCGTTAATTATACAAAATACTAAAAATGTGATAAATGTGTGTTTCAATTAAAAATTAATCTCACCCAAGATGGTCGCGGGGTCGCCGGATGGTTGGGGGTCACGGGTCACCAGACGGGGTTACCGGACGGTTGGGGGTCGCCAGGGCCAGGGGGGGGGGTTAGGGGAAGAAGGGAGGGTGCGGGGGTCGCCGGGGCCGGGGGGGGGGGGGGGGGGTTAGGGGAAGATGGGGTCACAATCAAGGGTTTGGGGGAAACGCGGGGTGGGGGGTAGGGAGGGGTCGGGTTTTTAAAAAAAAATATGGATTTCACAGCGGTTTATTAAAAACCGCCGCGAAACCTTTCAGCGAAAACATTTAGCGGCGGTTTTGTGAACCACTGCCACAAAACCACCGCTAAACCCGATTTTTATTATTGTGTGGTATTTGCGACGGGACCCATCACAAATACCCTTTTAACCACCGACTGTAATTAATATGAGCGGGGGTATTTGCGATGGGCCTCGTCGCAAATACCACCATTTGCGAGTGGATACCCGTCACAACTAACCCCGTCACAACTAATCTAACCTATATATACCCCATCTGTTTTTTTTTTCAAATCACTCAGATCTTTATCTCTCTTTCTCTTGATTCTCCAGTTTTAAAGAAAAAATTTCTGTTAGCTAATTTTTTTTATATGAGATCAATTGGAAGGCGCCAATAGCTTTAGAATATCAAAGTTTAAGGTATTTATATTTTAATTTTTTTATATTTTTTTTTAAATTTTAATTGCTTTTCAATTGTTGTAATTAAATTAGATTTAAATTGATTTTTATTTATATTTATTTTTAGAAAGAAATTGATATTGTTAGTGATAATTATAAATAATTAGTGTTAATTTGCAATAATTAGAGATTATTATAGATAATTAGCGAAATTTAGTCACAATTAGGGATAATTAGTAATAATTAGATATAATTACTAATAATTAGATATAATTAGTAATAATTAGTAATAATTAGATATAATTAGTAATAATTAGATATAATTATTAATAATTAGAAATAATTAGGAATAATTAGCAATAATTAGGAATAATTAGCAATTGTTCAGAATAATTAGCAATAATTAGCAATAATTAGGAATAATTAGGAATAATTAGCAATAATTAGGAACAATTAACAACAATTAGGAAGAATTAGCAACAATTAGGAACAATTAACAACAATTAGGAACAATTAGCCACAATTAAGAACAATTAGCAGTAATTAGGAACACTTAGCCACAATTAAGAACAATTAGCCACAATTAGGAACAATTAGCCACAATTAGGAACAATTAGCAACAATTAGCAACAATTAGGAAAATTAGGAACAATTAAGAACAATTAGGAACAAAACAATTAGCAACAATTAGTAAGAATTAGCAACAATTAGCAAGAATTAGCAACAATTAGCAAGAAATAGCAACAATTAGCAAGAAATGGCTACAATTAGCAAGAAATAACAGCAATTAGCAATAATTAGCAACAATTAGCAACAATTAGTAGTAATTAGCAACAATTAGGAATAATTAGCAACAATTAGCAATAATTACCAACAATTAGGAATAATTAGCAACAATTAGGAATAATTATGAACAATTAAAAATAATAAGCAACAATTAGGAATAATTAGCAACAATTAGCAACAATTAGCAACAATTGGCAATAATTAGAAACAATTAGGAATAATTAGCAACAATTAGGAATAATTAGCAACAATTAGAAACAATTAGCAACAATTAGCAATAATTAACAACAATTAGAAATAATTATGAATAAATTGCAATAATTAGGAAAAAATTGCAATAATTAGGAATAAATTGCAATAATTAGGAATAAATTGAAATAATTAGGAATAAATAGGAAAAATTAGGAAAAATTAGGAAAAATTAGTAATAATTAGGAATAATTAGTAATAATTACTAATAATTAGTAATAATTACTAATAATTAGTAATAATTGGTAATAAATAGTAATAAAGAGTAATAATTAGTAAATATAATTATATCTAATTATTACTAATAAAAAAATTATATTATCAATATTTATGAAAAAACAATATAAATTAGGAATAATTAGCAATAATTAGGAATAATTAGGAATAAATAGGAATAAATTGCAATAATTAGGAATAAATTGCAATAATTAGGAATAAATTTCAATAGTTAGGAATAAATTGCTATAATTAGTAATAAATTGCAATAATTAGTAATAAATTGCAATAATTAGTAATAAATTGCAATAATTAATAATAAATTGCAATAATTAGTAATAAATTGCAATAATTAGTAATAAATTGCAATAAATAGCAATAAATTGCAATAAATAGTAATAAATTGCAATAAATAGTAATACATTGCAATAAATAGTAATACATTGCAATAAATAGTAATAAATTGCAATAAATAGTAATAATTAGTAATAAATAGTAATAAATAGTAATAATTAGTAATAAATAGTAATAATTAGTAATAATTAGTAATAATTAGTAATAAATAGTAATAAATACCGAATATAATTATATCTAATTATTACTAATAAAAAATTATATTATAAATATTTATAAAAAATAATATTAATATTATTAAAATAATAAAAAATTTATAAAATATTAAAATTATCAATATTCACAACATGCTTTGCTCTATTCTTAACATGTTCAAATCTCAAAGGGTCGCCAATTGTTAGGTCATGCGCAATAAAAAGTTTGCGTCAGCCATGTCCAATGTAAACTCTATAATTGTCATTTCTTGGTTGATCACCTTACAGGTATCATTGTAATAGGACGACCCAAGTCATGCCCTCCTCATCTATAAGAATTATCTCACATGAACCTTTACATAGACCATTCTTCCTTGAAAATTTAAGGGAAAGATACTGATGTCCCATCAAATTTTAAAGGAAGAATGATCTATGTAAAGGGAGCGAGATGATTCTTAAAGAAAAGAACGACATTACTTTGGTCGTCCTATTGCAACACTACTTGTGAGGTGATCAACCATGCAAGGAAAATTATAGGGTTTACATTGGACATGAGTGACACAAACTTTTTATTGCGCATGACCTGACAATTGGCAACCCTTTGAGATTTAAACATGTTAGTAATAGAGAAAAGTCTGTTGTGAATATTGATAATTTTAATATTTTATAAAAATTTTATTATTTTAATAATATTAATATTGTTTTTTCATAAATATTGATAATACAATTTTTTTATTAGTAATAATTAGTAAACAAAAACTTCTTGGATAATGAAGGGAAAATTTCTTATCATCTCCATAACGATGATTACCAAATTTTATTTCATTATTCAAGCAGTTTTCATTTTGCTAAGTATTTCTAAGTATTGTTAAAATAGTAAAACATTGTAATAATTAGTAATAATTAGTAATAAATTGTAATAATTAGTAAGAAATTGCAATAATTAGTAATAATTAGTAATAATTATTAATAATTAGTAATAATTAGTAATAATTAGTAACAATTAGAAAGAATTAGCCATAATTGTAAATAATTAGTAATAATTAGTAATAATTAGTTAGGAGTAGTTAGGAACAGTTAGGAATAGTTAGGAAGAAATTTTAATAAATTTTAAGAACTTGGTACAATTTCTAGTGGATTGACGACACTCCTTTTTCTCGATGACTTTTCTCCTTTAAACTCCCACCGACTCAAAACATTATGAAAAATGCGCTGCTACATAGAAATATTCAATATTGTATGCATGAGATTGGATATGCATTTGTAGGATCATATTTTTTATAATGTTTTTAGGCAGTGACAGTTAGAAGAAGACGATTCATCGACGAAAAGGTGGCTCTTTTGTCCGAAGACTCATTTACTTGCATCTTTCTCACAGTAAAATCACAACGAAGAATCTGGTCGGAGGTACACATATTCATTCTCGTTCATATGGGAATGAATATGCATACCTCAGAACATATTCTTCCTTGTGATTTCAGTGTGAGAAAGATGCAAGTAAATGAGCCATCAGACAAAAGAGAAGCCGTCAATCCACTGGAATTGTGTAGCCCTTAATTAATGGTAATTATTAATAAGTAGTTGTAATTATTTATCTTCTTTTTTCAAATAGTGTTTTTATAATTTCAAATTATTCAAAAAAAGTGATGATTTTATATTTTATGTAGAAAAATATGGAACAAGGAAGTCGACATCAGTCATTATTAATTGATCGCGCTTGGATAAATCAGCACAGAAATCCAAATGGTTATGGTTTAAATCATGTATATATTGAGGGTGTTAAAGCTTTATTAGCATTTGCATCATCAAAACTAGAATATATTTCAGAAGGCATAATTAAGTGTCCTTGTAAAAAATGTGCTATGAGAACGTTTGACATATTTGACAAGGTTGGGGGACATCTCTTGCGGTTTGGTTTTTAACTAGATTATTTTTTTTGGTATCAACACAGTGAACACAGTTCTAGAGAAGATAATAATAACTTGATTCCAGATCCATCATGGTTTTAGAATTTAGTACATGATGTTACAGGTCCATCTGTGCAACAAACTGAAACTCACGATGATATTGATTTAACTCCTGCGTTGGCACCATCCAAATTTTATGAGTTGTTGAGGTCTACTGAGGATGCATTATATCGTGGTTGCAAAATAAGAAAATTAGAAGAGGTTGCAATATTTATGGATATTAAATCAGATAATGCAATGTCAAACAACTATTTTGATCAGATATTTTCTTTGGTTAAAACAATATTACCTGAAGGAAATGTGTTGCCTATAAATTAGTATAAGAGTAAGAGGCTGGTTTGTAATCTCGGCCTTAGTTATCATAAGATTCATGCTTGTCCAAATGATTGCATCTTATATTATAGAGAAAATGAGTCATTGGATAGTTGTTCCACATGTGGAAAATCTAGGTATAAAGAAGATCAACCAGGGAAGTCTAAATAGATTCTAGTAGAACAGTTGATATATTTCCCCCTTACACCTAGGATGCAGCGTTTATTTATGTCTCAGAATACAACGTCAATGATTTCATGGCACAAAACCAATATTTCAACTAATAGAAGCTTTAATCATCCATATGATGGTGATTCATGGAAGAATTTTGACCGTCTACATCTGTCTTTTTCTATAGAAGCTCGAAACATGTGATTGGGTCTTTCTACTGATGGTTTCTGTCTGTTTTGTTCTTATGTTAGTCAGTATTCAAGTTGGATTGTATTTATTACTCCGTAAAATTTTCCTCCAAGGATGTTGATGAAGGATCCCTATATCTTTTTGACTCTATTAATCCCAGGAAATATGAAAAAGAATATTGATGTTTATTTGAAACCATTGATTGATGAGTTAAATGCATTGTGGAGTGATGTTGTTAATACATATGATGTTGCTGCAAAACAAAATTTCATATTAAAAGCTGCATTGATGTGGATGATTAGTGAATTTCCGGAATATGACATGTTATTTGGTTAGAGTACACATGGGCCGAAATCACGTCCTTATTGTATGAAATAAAATAAATCCTATATGCTCGTCAATGGAAAGGAACCTTGCAATTTTGATTGTCACCATAGATTTCTTCCAACCGATCATCCTTTTCGGAGGAACAAATCTCATTTCAGAAAAGGTACAATTGAAAGGGATGAACTTCCAAAGATGATATCAGGTACAGATTTAAAATTAGTTGTATTTTCATTACCTCCCATCACATTTGGACCAACAACAAACCAATATAAAATTCATGGCTTTGGGAGAGAACATAATTGGATAAAACAGAGAATTTTTTGGGATCTTCCATATTGGTCTGATTTGTTGGTCCACCACATGTTGGATGTTATGCATATTGAGAATAACTATTTTGATAATTTATTTCATACAGTTTTAGATACACTAGGTAAGTTCAAAGATAATGTAAAGGCATGATTAGATCTTGCCCAAATTTGCAGGCGAACAGAACTTGAACTATTTGAAACTGTCATATCACAGAGGTTAATGAATCCAAAAGAATCTTATACACTATCCAAAGATATTCTATTATTATTTTGTCAGTGGATTGCAGATTTGAGACTTCCAGATGGCTATGATTCCAATTTTGGAAGATGTGTTAAGAATGGTTATATTATTGGATTAAAAAGTCATGATTGTCATGTTATAATGGAAAGACTAATGCCGATTAGATTCAGAGGTTTGTTTAATTCTATGACTTGGGATTCTATAATATACATATCATATTTTTTTCGAGACATTTGTGCAGTGAAAAAAGACTACGATGTGCTGACAAAACTGGAAGAAGATGTTGCTGTAATTATATGCAAACTGGAAAAAATATTTCCACCGGATTTCTTTGACTCAATGGAACATCTGTTATTACGTTTTCCACATGAAGCTAAATTTGGAGGTCCAGTATAGTTTCGATGGATGTACCCATTCGAGAGATGCATGCAGAAATTGAAGAAAAAAGTACGTAAGAAAGCATCAGTTGAAGTCTCAATTGCTGAATCTTATTTTCAAGAGGAAATTGCTTTTTTCTACTCTCATTATTTTGAATCTCAATATCCCTCAAAACACAATTGCATGGGATGAAATTAGGGGAATGTTATTGAAGAAATGGAAAATAAATTAATATTTTTTAATCATCCAAATCTTGGTTTCGGTGGAGTTCATGAACGATGGATTTCAGATGAAGAACATCACAGATCTCATACATATGTTCTGCTTAACTGTGATTAAATGACATCATTTTTCCTGTGAGCGCTTCTATAAATTATTCTATAATTTATGTTATAGTATTTAAACTTATTTTATTTGTAGGTTATATGATAATCATATCAAGAAACAACTTCCACAAATTACAGTAGCTGCTCTTGAAGAAGGTAGATAATTTTTTTTCTCAATGGTTTCAAAAACTGGTAACCTAAATTATTGATGGTTTAATATCAATTCCGTTTATTATTTATTATATTGATAATTGTTTTAAAAATTTTCAAGTGTCTCAATATGCTGATAAAATTGATAAGTTGCTGTGTATATTGAGTAACCCACCATCCAAAATGGTTAAATCTTATAATGCATATCTGGTGAATGATTTTAGATTTCACACACATGCATACGGGGAATAAAAAAACAATGAACAATGGAGTTTTCATGAGAGGGTCACATCATAGAGAAACTGAAGTTGACTTTTATGGCATTTTGGATGAAATTATCGAGCTGTGCTATCTATGATAGAATTACATAACAATGTTTAAATGTTGGTGGTTGGATACTGAGAGAGGCTTGTGTGTTCATCCGACTCATGGAATCATCGATATTAAATATAAAAGTATTCTTGCAGTAAATGAACCATTTTTACTGGCTCAATAGGCACATCCAATTTATTATGCAAAGTACTGTGCTACTTAAAGAGACTTGAGCGATTAGTGAAGCATAATAAAAATTAAATATTGGGAAAATCTATTTACTCAAACTGAATGTGGTTCTGCTGAAGTGGAAGGAATTGAAAATTTTTCAAGAGACTGCTCAAAATCCATCTGATTCACAAATAGACGTGAATATAGACAATGACACCCTAAAATTAAGAATTGATGGTGATGAAGATGTTAATGATGTTAAAAATGAATTTGAAATGACAAGAGATGTTGAAACTGAAACTCATATTGATATTGATGATGCTGAGGAGGAAGATGAAGACATTGACATTGATAGCTATGGAGAAGAGGATGAAGATGAACATTGCCATAGTTAAATGCTGGTTATAATCATAACTAATATATATCTATATTAAATAGATATTTTCAACTGTCTTCTAACAACAATCATTTTGTGTTTCAGATGGAATATGATATATTTCACGAGTTGCAGGAGGCTGAACCACCGTTGGATGAGCGAGATTTTTGATCATCTGACCCCTAGCCTACTGGCAGTTCAGGGGGTATGTGGAGGGGGCATGGTCTTGCAAGATTGATGATTCCTGACCCTATCCCTGAGTGATGTCCACATCTTGGTTTCGATCCAAACACACAGAGGTATGGTAACATGTATATTTTAGTTAGATTTCATTAATTTATTTATATATATACTAATTGTTTGATTATTTATTCATTTTTCACAGTTTTGTGCCTGTAGCTATTGGACAAGGGAGCGCTATCTTGCGTAATTATTTTTCTCAACCATGGATCACATGGGAACAGATTCCCGTTGATGTGCGACGCGACATGTTCCATCATTGGCTGGTACGTAAATAAATAATATTTATTTTGAAATTTATTTTATTAGTAACATGATATTATAAATTATTTGTAGGGTTTATGGTATCCTATCGATGATAGCATGCACGATGCTATCCACGTCGCATGAAAGGTTTCTATACGTGACTGTTTTTGTCAGTTTTTACATAATTTGAGAAGGAAAACCATTAAGAAAGGAGGATTGATAGAATTTGACGAGTCGTGTAGAGCACAATGACCAGAGTACATTTCATCTCTTGTTTGGGATTGATTATGTTTACACTGGTTGGGTGGTGGATTTCAGAGGAGATCTTCAGTGGGATGGCAGAACCGGGGGAGATAGGAGGTGACACATCGAGCTAGTAGCTGCACATTCAGTTCGCATAGAGAGAATCTGGTAATTATATTTTTTAAATATTTTATATAACTTTAAATATAAACAGTTTATTTTATATTTCTATAGGCAGTCGAGCATCCTTATATTACGGAGTTCGACATTTATCAGAGGATGTGTGATCTAGCCACTGGAGAGATTAGAGGTGATCATCAACGTCAGATTGTGGTTAGTATTATTCTTTTAGTTTGACAATTAACTGCATATAATATTTTCACAATTTTAATTTTAAATTGGAATTGAAGGAGTTATATGAGGCTGCGACCTCTCAGACACAGGATGAGGGTCATGATGAGACGACTGAGCAGACCGGTGCCCTCCATTTTGTTGAGGTGACATGGATGCAGGCGACTCAGTATGGCTTTGAGAAGGGCCAAGTAGTTGGTATCAGCTCTTATTTGACTCCTGGTACTTATTATGGTACTGTTGCGATGTCGGAATCCAGCTCGAGAGGAGCACATGGAGAGGAATCATCTTATGGGTCACAGTATCAGGAGCAGTTGCGAACTCAGGCTGAGCTTATAAAGACTTTGCAGAAGCAGCATGAAGAGATGTGTCGGCGGCAACAACAGCAGGAGCAACATCACGAGGAGGAGCTGCGTCGATTGGAGCAGCGACGACAGCAGGAGTATCACGAGCAGATGGAGTACAAGCGTCGTCTAACTCCTAGTTTAGGGATGAAGTTTCCTTCACCTCCTCCACATGACCCCCAGTGATTTGTTTTTTATGTTAAAAACATTTGAATTCAAGTTTTGTAATAATATGAACAATTTACAGTTCTTGTATTTTATATTGGTGGAAATATTGCATAATTTAATTTTTTTTTAATATTTTATTATTTATTATTAGTATTATATTTTTTAATTTTTTTTATTTTACTAATAATACTAATAATAATAATTTATGGTTTTTTATATTTTTTTGAAAATATTGAAACTTTTAATAATTTTTAATAATTTTATTATTTTAATAATATTAATATTAATTTTTTTACTAATCATAATTTCATTAAATATATTTTTTAGTAATATATTTTTTAATCTTTTTTTATTTTACTAATAATAAAAATATTTTATATTTTTTTTATTTTTTTATAATATTAATATAATTTTTTCATTAATCATAATTTTATTATTATTTTTTAATTAATTTTAGTTTTTGCGACGGGGCCCCGTCAGAAATAAGTGAAATATATTTTTTTAAGATTAGTATTTGTGACGGAACAACGGGCCCATCACAATTAGTATTTGCGACGGGCCAGTTGCAAAAGGTTTATGGGTATATAATATATATAATTGGAATGCTATTTGCGCTGAGGAACTTACCCGTCACAAAAACTAATTACGACGGGCCCGTCGCAAAAGGTTTTTTGGGTATATAATGTATATAATCGGGAGGTTTTTTGCAATAGGTAAAAGTCCCATCACAACAGATATATTTTGTGACGGGCCCGTCGCAAAAAATATCTGTTGCGACGCAGTTTTCTGCAACGGGCTATTTGCGACAGGATCTCGTCGCAAATAGCCCATTACAGAAAACAAGAATTACAGTAGTGAAAATTGGTAGAACATATTCAATATATAAACAATATAATAATTATAAGGAAACTATACTTCTATTACATTTTCAATTACCATTGTAGTTATACCTTTTCCATTCATTTATAGAATATTTTCCCTTCCACACAGGGGAATACAATATTACAATAACAAAAAATCAAAACCACTCAATCAACATAACAACATGAAATACTAATAATCAACCCAATATAAGAAAAAATTTCATGAAAAAAGGAATGAATTAAAACAAACAAGACATAATTAAAACTTAAATTCAAGAATTAAATGAATAAAAACATTCAAAGGCCCCTTCCCTTTAACCAAACTAGTGAAAAAAGAAGATTGATTTAATCAAATTCATAAATTCGATAACAAACCCTCCCCTTAGATCTAACCATCTCCATCGATCTTGGGGGAAGAGTAATAACATACTATATCTGAAGGAATTTCTGATGTGTGTTGATTATCAAAGGTTGAAGTGATTAAAATAAGTATATTATAGGATTCAAGGGTGAGTTTCAATAAAAATATAATGATAGAAACATCACATCTCTCATTTATAAGGGATGTCAATTTAAAATAAATATAATTATAAATCAATAATTAGTTTCAAAGGGTCTATCAAACTAAGTATTAAGTATTGACAGGGGATTAGGAGGTTTCAAAACACATCAAGAACTTATATTTTAAAATATATAAGAAAGGCTAGAAATTAACTACCTTAATTTGAAGATGTGACAAATGAGGAAAAATTAATTCACAATTCCCTAGTGCAAAGCTTTTATGGTTCATATTAGAAAGCCATAAGAAAAGAGAAGATAGAAGTATAAAGGGCCGTAAACATATGAAGGAACTCCTTCATGGTTTCCAAGATCACTATACAAGGATAATAAGAAGGAGAGGTGATCAGGATGTGATTAATCATAAAGGGAATCATGTGAAATGAGGCCCCAGGATACTTGAAGATTCTTAGGTTGACCTTTCTCTCTCTAGTCATCCAATAGTGGAATAAGTAGAAATAAATGAATAGAGGAATGGAATTCAAAATATGTAGACTTGTTACAGGTCAGAAACCACCTTATGATTCCATTAAATTCCCATTAATACCCACCTTTTTTACTATAACAAATGGAAGTCAAGGATCCATTCATTAATTCCCAACATTGTGGCTCACCTGTATTTCCAGTATTCATATTTAAATTAAGGTAGTATGAAGTGATCCAATTTCCACCCTGCATTCATCCCCATGATTTTTAATTTGAAATACTTAAAATTAGGATTTTTAATCAAGAAGGGGTGAAGGGATATAATTTCATATAAAATTATACAATTTCCAGTGATTTATTATTTAAAATAACATATTTTTCACAAAACCTAATTACATTTGAGTTCTATAAAATCTCATATTGTGGAAGTGAAACTTGAGATTACATCTGCAATTTAATCTTAGGTTTATAATTGAGATTAATTTTACAATATAATATCATGTTTAGAATCAAGTCTACTTTCACATGGTGATCTTGAGATCAGACTCGAGATTACTTTCACAACATAATGTCAAGTATCTCTTTAATAAAACTATCACATATTTTTTTAAAATAATTCAAACACATCATTTATACTTTACCTAAAAATCAAGTAAAACTAAAAAATTAAAAAATTATCTCATATTAATTTAAAATAAAATTAATTCATTGTAAACCTTCTCAAAGCCCAAAATTATGAGAAATCATCTCAAAAATCCCTCAACACCCAAGAAATGATAAAGGAGGGTCTTGGGAAAATGTGAGCCCTCACTTAGATACCTATCAAACAATTCTTATACTTAAGAATTAAAATAAAAACCCTGAGAAAGGAGAGACCAACCCAAGGAAAGAAAATGCATTTTTTGGCATTTTTATTGAATAACTCTCAAGTGATTATCATCCTTATGAATCCAAATAAAACCAAAAATAAGGAAATCCCAATGCTTATCAGGTATGAGGAGATACCTCTCAAATACGATCCTATCCACTGAGGGAAAACCAAAACATAGAAAGGAATAAAAGTATGAAGTTGTTGACCATTTGAATTAAACAATTAAAAATTATTAATTTCCGTGACATAAAAACCCTTGAATAATTTTTAAGAATTAAAACCTTTAGATTACCACTTACTATTTTTTGGTAAGATAGAAATTCATTTATCTTTATTGAAATCACCTCACACCCTTCTTTGAAACTAAATTTTAGATCATCTTGAAAATCACTTTAGAGTTGTAAAAAGCGAGGTGTAGAGTTACTAACCTATGCCAAATACCACTTCCCCAAACCATAAATGATAACTCACTGAATACTAATAGACAAAATTATCTTCAGATTATTCACACTAATAATTACATAAGGCAAAAAAATTATATTAGAATAATGAACCTGATCCATGCTATATATTTCATATCTGATATCTTATGTTGCATAATCCATAATTTCTATGTCATTTATGAGGAAAAAAATGGATAAAATAAATATCTAAAATCGAACATCACATCCCTTCCACTAATCCCAAATAAAGTTATAACTTAAAATCACATTAAGGGATTTATATTTATGTACACAAGGATGAAAATAAAAACAATAACAAAAACAATAAGGATAAAAAAACATCATCACCTCAACCAATACATTAAAGATACTAACATAGAAAACAAATTTTATTGATCATATTTTCATTTCCATTTAAATTCATTTAATATACTTTGAGTATGTCTCAACAAGATTTTTTATTATATTATCAGTTATAACAATAATAAGCACTAAATAAATATGCACAAAGTAGTGAATTATCATATCAAGCAATTAATCAATAAATGGATAGAAAATATGAAAATAGTGGATTGAAAATGAGTAAAAGGTAACTAGAAAATAATAAGAATCTAGATATAAAATAAATAAATGATGGCTAAAAAATAGCAATAATAAATGGAAAACAAGTAATTGTAGTTATTAATTAATCAAACAATGGTTATCAATACAATTCAAGTCATTAACTTACACCTCTATTTCAATCCAACAATCACCGCATTCTCAAAATACGATCAACTAAGTACTTCATATAATATCATATCAGATCCATTCAAGGATATCAATAATAATTTAATAGTGATTTATTTAACAAAGCTTTACTAGAAATTTCAAGTCAATATCCATATTGATTCTTTAAGAATTCATATACTGCATATATTATTCTATTTTGAGGTATTTTTATGGTGTATTTTTTTATCTTGGTTCAATATATTTATTAGGAGTTTTTGGTGAAAAATAGAGATTTTTGACTTGAAAATAGGTGGTGCACAATTTTTGTAATGACCCAAAATTTGGTTAATGAAAATCCCTCTTGATCTAATTAAATGCCTTAATATGTGAAATGGTCATACAACATATGCACTTATTTTGTTTTATGTTTTTGGATTTTAAAATACCACTAAGAATTGTGACCGTTTCTAATATATCCGTTGAACAGTGATCACATGATTAGTATAAATATGGGCTTTAACAATATAATTTACTCAGAAAAAGGAAGTGATGGCCTCATTCAGTAGAATTTCTCCATAATAAGCCCATTTTTCGGAGCTCGGAAATGAGGTTGTGTCATTGGGATTTTCTCTTGACCAAGCCCAAGCTGAGCTTCACCAGGTTAAGCTCGAACGAAACTGTCTACGGGATAAGTGGAAGTTGATAGAGATCACCATGCGTGAAATGTTATTCGAGCCACCCCAAGAGTCTGTCACCATTGCGCACCTTACGCTTAGGTCTTATGTGGATGTTTTAAGGGTTTATGTAACAAATCCCTAGTACTATGGTCATGTACATTATTTTTTGTATATAATAATGAATATACTTTCTTGTTATTATTGTTACTTTGTAAATAGTTTTTAAAACACAAATAGTGTTTTTGGTTAATATTCAAGTAAGAAATCTATTTTGAAGAATTAATGGATTTTTAATTAAATAATATTTTAATAAAATATCATTATAATTATTAAATTATTTTTTATTAAATATAAATTATTGTATAATTTTATGAATGCAATTGTAATTTTTATTAAGGTTCAAAATCCAATTTTGTCAAAACCTGTGAATTTTCGATAAATGTCAGTTTTTATTTTAAAAGTGAAAATTAAAATATTTAGAAAATTATGTAGATAAAATAAATATTATTTCTGGAATCAAGATTTCGAAATTATCCAATAGTGATTTTTTCATAATTTTCTGAGATAGTCAAAATTTTTGGTAAAAATTAAATACCATTTAAATATATAATATGTGTTATGACATTATAATGACCCAATAGTGATGTAATAAAATACTATAAGATTTATATTTGGACAATATATGTTTTACCATTAAAATAATGTTATTTTTAGTTTGTTTGACTTATTTTACAAAGCATTAATGGACCCTTTAAGACTTATTAAACATCCTGTCTTTTTAAATTGTTTTCCTTGGGAGTGCGACTCACCACCACATAAGAAAACCCATTATTTTAATAATTTAGGACTTTTTCAATATAAAATATTTTTTTCCACTTACCTTTTCCAAAAACCTTGGGAAAAAACCATGGGATGGTTTTTGGTTTGGATTAATTTAATGTGAGGTGTCCCAAACATAAATAATAAAGAATTCCCCCACCTTTCCTATATAAACCCACCCAAGATCCAACTTCCTCCTCACTCAAAGCCTTTTGAGTTCATCCAAACTCTTCCCTCCTATCTCTAGAATCCTCACAAGGTTCCCTAATCTCCCAAGAATCCTCTCTCAAGCCTCTCTCAAGCATTTGGAAGCACACTTCCAAGTAAGGGGGTTTTCTACCTTTCTCATTTTTGTCCAATTTTCTTTAATTTGTTATTCCCTTTTAATTTCAATTATAAATGTTGGGGTATAGTTTCTCACCTCCCCCATACTTCCCCCTTTATGTTTGAATTAAGGGATACACCTTTATCTCTCATTAAATTCCTCCCATGTACACCCGTTACTATGCCGAAATTTTGAAAGGAATTTCTCTCTCCTCATTTACATTCAAGCAATTCTTTAGTATCATGAATCTAAATTCCATTAAATTTGTTGGGACATGAATAAAAATGACCCCTTATTGTCCATGTCATGTAAATATGATGAGACACCCCTTTATCTCTCATCAACCATTTTTTTGAGTTCTTATGTCACACCGTTATGTTTCTGAAATTACACCGCATTTTTCCAATCCAAAGTCATTGTGTAGTGAATACCATTACAATTTATCTATTAAGGGTATTAAACATTATAAAAATTTACTTATTGTTTGAAGAGTTTCATGTATGCATTCCACACTCCTTTATCGGGGAATAAATGACTATGTTGAATGATTCAATGTTTTATGATCCATGTGGCACACTTATGCATGAAATGAAATGTTTAAGAAGGGTGCGCCCTGATAGAGCTCCAATGCATTGGGTAAAGTATATTATCATTATACGTTATGTGAAATTAGGGTTTACTCATGATAATTCAAGTTTAATGAGGGTTTACTCATGATTCATGTGCAATGAGGGTTTACTCATGCTCTATGTGCAATGAGCCTTGGCTCATGCTAATTCCATGTTAGTGTTGTTGCTGCATTTCCATGTTATGATTATCATGATTTATCATGTCTTTAGGTTTATGCTTACCTTGTTCTCTATTGATATTCCTATTGTCTAACATGAATTGTATTCCTCATGTTATTCCACGTTTATTCCATTATTGGGCTTTATAGCTCACCCTTTTCTTATGCATGTCCTTAGGTTATCCCATGCAATGCTAAGTATGAGGGAATGTAGTGGTCATGTAAAGGAAGTTTTCAATAAAGATGTTTTATTTCATGTTATAAGTTTTTATGTAATTATACTAATCCCCAAATACACTAGACCTCTCGATCTTCCATATCAAGTGAATTTTATGTAATAAATTATGTTTAATTGTGTAATAAAAAGCAGGGTTGTCATAGTTGGTATCAGAGGATAGGTTTAGTTATTTTTGGGATTAGGATTAGAAACCCTAGGGAAGACATCAAGACAAGACTAATAAAAACATCCCAATGTTTTGGTGAGTATTGAGTTAGTGGTTTACCAAGAAAATACATCCCTGTCTGGATACGAGGAGGTAGAGGTGGCTTTGGCACAGATGTATCCTAGGGGTAAAACCTGAAAACACCGCTTTGAGCTAGACTCGAATGAGAACTGGTTCAGAACAATGGGCCTTGCTGCACTCTTGGTTATGACACTCCTGGGAGATATGATTTGGTATATTCACGAGCTTAGTACAAACCGTTATTAAGTGACAAAAAAATCCCATAATAATATAAGTTAAGAAATAGATTGAGGATAACCTAGATTTAAACCTAAGAAATGAAAAGTTAGGATATAATTCTTATTTATAAGTTTATACTTTTATGTTCAAAGTTTCCTTTTTAGGCCCAATGTCTAAGTATTTAAGACCTCTAATTATACGTTCTTTTTCTTAGTTAATGGCAAGAAATAGAATAACACGTTCCAACAACCAATGTGGTAGGCAATAGGGAGATTGCCCTAATGATATACCCGATATGATGGTAGAGGGTGCTCAAAACTTCATGACAATATTTTCTTAGATGGATCGAGTTATGAATAATAACTTGAATAAAGAATAATGCCTTCCTCCTCCATGGAAAGAGTAAGTTTCTATAGAATCCTTCATGCGGAAACAACCTCCCCTGTTTAGCGGATCTTCTGATCCCCTCCTCACAGAACAATGTATTAACTCCGTTGAGAAGATATTCTCCATCCTCTAGTGCTCTGAAGAAGAAAAAGTTTTACTAGAGATCTATCATTTTGAGGGGAAAGATGATCAGTGGTGGACACTGATCAAGAATACAAAGTCCTAAGAAGAAATTGATTCCATGAATTGGGAGGAATTCAAGAGGATGTTTTTCAACAAATATTTTCCTCGAACCCTCCATATCAAGATAGAAAGAGAGTTCCTCGGACTCAAGCAGAAGGAAGATGAGTTCATCGGGGCATATGAAGCAAACTTTACAAGGCCTGCAAGGTACGCCTCTAGATTTTTCATGAACACCAAAAACAAGGTGGATCGCTTCTTTAGCGGACTAAAACCGAGTCTAAGAAAAGTGTTGGCAATTCAAGACTTCATCAATTATAAGGATATTGTCCGTTGTGCCCTCAAGGATGAAATGGAGATTGAAGACTCTCAGTGGTATCATGGGCCCAGTGACAAGAATTAGAAAACAGAGAACAACATGGGTGATCAATAAAACAAATCCCATGATGGAAATAAGCATGACTTTTCCACTTGAAAAAATTGTGGGAAGAAACCTCATGGTAATTGTCTTAAGGGAACTAGGAATTTCTTCAAATGTGGAAAGTTTGGTCATCTGGATAAGAACTGTAGAAGGGATATGAAAAATCCCACTAATGTTGAAGAAGAAAGGAATGTTCAGATCAACACTCATCCAAAAGTGTAGTGCTACACGTGCAGAGAGCTTGGGCATTATGAAAACAATTACCCTAAGCTGATGGTTTTTAGAGGAAATAAACAACAACCTACGAGGTAATAAGGAAGGGCATATGCTATCACTACTGTTGAGGTGGAGCCGACAAACGACGTGGTGACAGGTATGCTAGTTATTTATTCAAGAATAGTGAACGTACTATTTGATTCTAGTTCTATGAATTATTTCATACCTTGCAAGTTTAGTAGAACAATTCAAACACCACCTCAGAGTTTGGAGGTAAAGTTATCTGTGAGAACAAAGAATAGAGAAATCATTGAATTCATGGTTCATAACTCCTCCCTGGTTAATTTTTGTGGACTAAACCTCCAAGAAAATCTCGTCATACTTCTTTTAGTGGAGTTTGACGCTATCTTGGGCATGGATTAGCTATATTTATACAAAGACAATATCAACTGACGAGAAATGGAGATCACTCTTTACATCTTGAAGCATCCTCCAATTATTTACAAATTCGAGGAGGATGATGAATCTACTTTCGAATCATCATCTCAAGTATGTATATTGTTTCCTTATGAGAAAGTATATCTAGGTAAAATGATTGAGACAAAGGAGAGAATCATGCTTTAAGATATTCCCATCGTGAGGGATTACACTGATGTATTCCCTGATGAGTTTCCTGGTATCCCTCCAGACCGAGAGGTAGAGTTCTCAATTGAGCTTATCCCTGAATCTCTACCAATCTCATAGACACCTTACAGAATGGCCACCGTAGAGTTGAAAGAGTTGAAGAAGCAGTTACAGGAGAATATGGATAAGGGTTTTATACGCCCGAGTGCTTCACCATGGGGTGCGTCGGTCCTCTTTGTCAAGAAGAAGGATGAATCAATGCGCCTCTACATTTATTATCGTGAGCTCAATAAAATCATGATAAGGAACAAGTATCCCCTTCCACAGATAGATGAATTGTTTGATCAGCTTCTCAGGGCCAGTTATTTCTCTAAGGTAAACCTTCGGTCAGGATATCACCAATTAATGGCGATGAAGGAAGATATTCCCAAGACTTCCTTTCTAATGAGGTATGGACACTATGAGTTCATAGTGATGCCCTTCAGACTCACTAATTCTCTGGAAATTTTCATGGATTTAAATAATAGAGTCTTTAGAGATTACCTCAACAAATTTTTGGTAGTCTTTATTGATGATATTCTGATATACTCCCAGAGTAAGAAGGAACATGAGGAGCATTTGAAAATTGTGTTAAAAACATTGTGAAGGGAGAATTTGTATGAAAAGTACAGTAAATGTGAGTTCTAGATGGAGGAAGTATCATTATTGGGGAATGTTATCACTATCAAAAGGATATTTGTGGTCCCCACCAAGGAGAAGGCAATTGAAGAGTGGCCCAGGCCAACTTCTTTAATGGAGATCTGCAGCTTTTTGGGTCTATTGGGGTATTATCGATGATTTGTGAAGAAATTTTCACGATTGTCAAACCCAATGACCATGCTAACATGGAAGGGAGTAATGTTTGTCTAGAAATAGGAATGTGAAGATTGTTTCAAGGAATTGAAAGAGAGGCTTATCACTGCACCAGTACTCACACTCCCTACAAGTGGAGAACTCTTTGTGGTGTATAGTGATGCTTCTAAGAAAGGCTTAGGATGTGTGCTGATGAAGAATAATATAGTGTTATCCTATGCCTCAAGGAAGTTGAAAATCCATGAGCAAAACCATCCAACGCTTGATATGGAGTTAGTGGCTGTGATCTTTGCCTTGAAAATATGGAAGCATTATCTCTATGGGGAGAAATGTGAGATATATACTGACCACAAGAGTCTCAAATATATATTCACACAGAAAGAGCTTAATATGCGCTAGTGATGATGGATAGAGATTATCAAGGATTATGACTGCTCAATCCACTACCATTCTGGTAAGGCAAACAAGGTGGCAAATGCTCTAAGTAGAAAGGATCCTGCGTGTTTATCAATGATAAGAATTTAAAAGGATCTGATCTTCTTAGATTTGAAAAGTATGGACATGGGAATCATTAAGGGAGTAAAATAATCAATACTTTCTGAAATTATTTCTCAACCATCCCTATTGGAGAGAATAAAGGATGCTCAAAGAAAAGATGTGGAAATTCAGAAAAGGGTGGAAGGTGTTAGAAATGGGAAATCCTCTGATTTCAACATTTATGAGGAAGGATTTGTAAGATTTGGGATGCGATTATGTGTACCATCCTATCCAGAGATAAAGAAAGAACTATTAAATGATACACATAGCTCGACCTTCTCTATCCACCAGGGGAGCACAAAGATGTACCGAGATCTTCGAGAAAACATTTGGTGGGACAATATGAAAAGGGAGATTGCTGAATATACATCAAAGTATCTGGTATGTCAGCAAGTGAAGGCAGAGAGGCAGACGTCTAAGGGGATGATGCAACCATTTCCTATACCAAAATGGAAATGGGAGAACATCACTATGGACTTTGTCACTGGGCTTCCGAAGACATCTAAAGGCAGCAATGCAATCTGGGTTGATGTGGATCATCTTACAAAGGCTGCACACTTCATTTATATTTGAGAGGATTTCTCATTGGATAAACTGGAACAGATATATATTAAGGATGTGGTAAGGCTGCATGGAGTACCACTATCTATTGTGTCTAATCGAGATCCAAGATTCACCTTTATGTTTTTGAAGAGTCTTCAACATGCTCTGAATACTGAACTGAACTTCAGTACGACCTATCATCCTCAAACTGATGGCCAATCCAAGCGGACTATCCAAACACTTGAGTACATATAGAGAGCATGCTCAATGGACTTTAAAGAAGGATGACATCAACATCTTCTTCTGGTTGAGTTCTCATATAACAATAGTTTCCACTCAAGTATCCAAATGGCACCTTATGAAGCCCTGTATGGGAAGAGGTGCAGAACACTGATATTTTGGGATGAAGTTGGTGAGAGTAAGCTGCTAGGACCAGAAATGGTCGTTGAAATGGTGGAGAAGGTGAAAACCATTCAGCAACATATCAAGGAATCCCAGAGTCGACAAAAGAGTTATACTGATAACTGTCAATGAGACCTTGAGTTTAAAGTTGGATATATGGTATTTCTACGCATATCTCCATGGAAGAATGTCATGAGGTTTTTAAAGAAAGGGAGTTAAGTACTAGGTACATCGGCCCCATCGAGATCCTTGATTGAGTCGGAGTTGTGGACTATCGACTGGCACTTCCACCTACCATGTAGAAAATACATGATATCTTTCATGTATCACTCTTAAGGATGTACATACTAGACCCTTCACATGTACTCTCTTCCAAGGTGGTACAGTTGGAGGATGATCTTTCTTATGAAGTGTAGCCAGTGAAGATCTTGGATCGTAGAGACAAAGTTCTACGCAACAAGACTACTCATATGGTCAAGGTACTATGGGGAAACCATAAGTACAAAGAGGAAACATGGGAAATGGAGGAAGAAATGAAGGAAAATTACCCACATCTGTTTTTTTCCTAGAATGTAAAATGAAATTTCGAGGGAGAAATTTCTTAAGGGGGGAATATTATGACAACCCAAACTTTGGTTAATAAAAATCCCTCTTGATCTAATTAAATGCCTTAATATGTGAAATGGTCATACAACATATGCACTTATTTTGTTTTATGTTTTGGGATTTTAAAATACCATTAAGAATGGTGACTGTTGCTAATATAGCTGTTGAACAGTGATCATACGATTAGTATAAATATAAGCTTTAAAAATCTAATTTACTTAGACAAAGGAAACGATGTCCTCATCCAGTAGAATTGCTCCATAAGAAGCCCATTTTTCAGATATCTGAAAGGAGGTGGCATCATTGGGATTCGCTCTTGACCAAGACCAAGCTGAGCTTCACTAGGTTAAGCTCGAACGGAACCGTCTATGGGAGAAGTGGAAGTTTATAGAGATCACCACCCGTGCAATGTTATCTGAGCCACCCCAAGAGTCTGTCACCATCGCGCACCTTAATCTTAGGTCTTATGGGGCTGTTTTAAGGGGTTATGTAACAAATACTTATTACTATGGTCATGTACATTATTTTTTATATAATAATGAATATACTTTCTCGTTATTATTGTTACTTTTTAAATAGTTTTTAAATCACAAATAGTGTTTTTGGTTAATATTAAACTAAGAAATATATTTTTTATGAATTAATGGGTTTTTGAATTAAACAATATTTTAATAAAATATTATTATTATTAAATTAATTTTTATTAAATATAAAATATCATATAATTTTATGAATGCAATTGTAATTTTTATTAAGGTTCGAAAGCCATTTTTTGTCAAAACCCGTGAATTTTCGATAAATATTGGTTTTTATTTTAAAAGTGAAAATTAACATATTTATAAAATTATTTAGATAAAATAAATATTATTTCTGGAATCATGATGTCGAAATTATCCAATGGTGAATTTTTCATAATTTTCTGAGACAGTCAAATTTTTTGGTAAAAATTAAACACCGTTTAAATATATTATGTGTTTTATGACATAATAATGACCCAATAATGATGTAATAATATACTATAAGATTTATGTTCGGCCAATATATGTTTTTCCATTAAGATAATGTGATTTTGGGAATGTTTTATATATTTTACAAAGCATTAATTGACCCTTCAAGACTTATTAAACATCTTGTCTTTTTAAATTGTTTTCCTTGGGAGTGTAACTCACCTCCACATAAGCAACCCCATTATTTTAGGAAGTTTATAAAATATTTTTTTTCTACTTTCCTTTTCCAAAACCATGGGAAAGAACAATGGTCTGGTTTGTGGTTTGGATTAATATAATATGAGGTGTCCCAAACCTAAATAATAAAGAATTCCCTCACCTTTCCTATATAAACCCACC
Source organism: Viscum album (assembly GCA_963277665.1). Lineage (NCBI taxonomy): Eukaryota > Viridiplantae > Streptophyta > Magnoliopsida > Santalales > Viscaceae > Viscum > Viscum album. The sequence continues at coordinate 929,628,669 of OY728127.1, forward strand.
CAAGCTCCCACTTAGTCCTCACTCAAAGCCTTTGGAGTTCGTAAAAACTCTACCCTTATCTCTCTAGAATACTCCCAAGGTGCCCCAGGCTCCCAAGAATCCTCTCTCAATCCTCTCTTAAGCCTTTGGAAGCACACTTCCAAGTAAGGAGTTTTTCTTCCTTTCTCATTTTTGTCCAATTTTCTTTAAGTTGTTATGACCTTTTAATTTCAATTATAAATGTTGGGGTATGGTTTAACACCTACCCCATACTGCCCTCTTTATATTTTAATGAAGGGGTACCCCTTTCTCTCTCATTAAATGCCTCCCATGTACACTCGTTACTATGCCGAAATTTCAAAAGGAATTTCCCTCTCCTCATTTACATTCAAGAAATTATTTTGTATCATGAATCTAAATTACATTACATTTTTTGGGACATGAATCCAAATGAACCCCTTAATATCCATGTCATGTAAATATTATGAGACACCCCTTTATCTCTCATCAACCATTTTTATGATTTCTTATGTCACGCCGTTATGCTGCCGAAATTGCACTGCGTTTTTCCAAGCCAAAGTCATTGTGTAGTTAATACCATGCCAATTTATCCTTCAAGGGTATTCACCTTTATGAACATTTACGTATTGTTTAAAGAGTTTCATGTATGCATTACACATTCCTTTATTGTGGAATAAATGAGTATGTTTAATGATTCAATGTTTTATGATCCATGTGTCACACTTATGCATGAAATAAAATGTTTAAGAAGGGTGTGCCCTGATAGAGCTCCAGTGCATTGGGTAAAGAATATTATCATGATACGTTATGTGAAATGAGGGTTTACTCATGATAATTAAAGTGCAATGAGGGTTTACTTGTGCTTCATGTTCAATAAGGGTTTACTCATGCTCTATGTGCAATGAGCCTTGGCTCATGCTAATTCAATGTTAAGTGTTGTTGCCATATTTCCATGTTATGATTATCATGATTTATCATGCCTTTAAGTTTATTCTTCCCTTGTTCTCTATTTATATGCCTATTGTCTAACATGTATTTTATTCCTCATGTTATTCCATGTTTATTCCCTTACCGGGCTTTATAGCTCACCCTTTTCTTATGCATGTCCTCAGGTTATCCCATGCAATGCTAAGTACGAGGGAATGTAGTGGTCATGTAGAGGAAGTTTTCAATAAAGATATTATATTTCATGTTTTAAGTTGTTATGTAATTATACTAATCCAAAAATACACTAGACCTCTCGATATTCTATTTTGTATCAAGTGAATTTTATGTAATAAATTATGTTTAATTGTTTAATAAAAAGCAGGGTTGTCATAGCTTCCACATGGTTTATAGAAACAATGTGCCGACCCAGGAGAGACTCTGCGCTCTAGAGAGTGTCACTAGCCAGACCACACAACTTTCCAAATTGGCATATAGTTATCCATATACCCAGACCAGTGTTTTTTTCTTAGGAACACGATTGGATTCACGAGCATGTTCTTTCTCCCATAAACCATGTGGCCACAATCCTCTTTGGACAGAGAGGGACACACGGTTTCAACACAGTTTGGAAAATTTTGTTGTCTGTCAAGGTCTTTAAAAATGATGAATATACCCTTGTTACCTTCTCTGATTCAACCCCAATTCCACCCATTTCTTTCCCTACTCATTATTTTCAGCTCTAGGTGCCTCTACCTCTCTTCCTTTCTCCCTTGGACCTTAAAATTTGGGTTTTCTAGTGTGGATCTTCAAGGAATAATCATGTAAGTCCTTCCATGTCTCATTTTATCCTTCCTCTTGGCTCTTATTCTTTATTCTATGGGGTTTTCTATCTCTAGTAGGTTATTTTCCCTAAAATGGTTTCAACCATGATCCTTTGGGTTTAATCTTACTATTTATGGTTTGATCTTTCCTTTATAGGGTCCTCTTGAGGTGCAGTTTTAGTTTACAATCAGATTCCAAATGTTTCCAAGATTGGGGTAGGTGATTTCATGCTTTAACATTATTATATGATTTTTTATGCTTTCTTAGTTTCCCAAATCTATTCTATGGACTATGTGTTTGGTGAAAAACGGGTTTTCAATTATTTTTGAGGTGTGTATGGGTCAAAACATGATTTATTAAATGAAATTGGTTGTATTTCATGTGTGATTCCTTGTTGTGTTTCTTAAGTGTGTTATATAAATTGTGTAAGTGGTGAAAAGGGTGTTTTCAAATGGATTTACTGTGTGTATGGATTTAAAAAGATTTTTCTTATGAAAAAATGATGGTTTTTCATATGTACTCTTATTTCTTGGTGTGTGTGTGTATGTGAAAGTGGTGGTCTATGTGACATGTGAAATATAAATTGAGTATAGAGGGAATCCTAGGTATCTAGGTGGGTGGAAAATGACAAGGTTTAGTACACTAGTTGGATTGGAGGTTCCGAGGCATGGTTCCTTATAGAAGGATTGATGATACAACACTAACTAATCATACGATGATTAAAGACCACTAGACCTTGGGATGCATTCCCCTCTAGTGGCTCGTGCATGAGGACATTGTAGGTTATGGTTTTTATACCATGTTTCACCGAGATATGAGGTTCCTAGTGTCCCACTAGTGATATAACCTTTAGAGATTATCCATGGTGATCTTAGGATGTGGTTCTTACCTTTGACATATAGCGGGACTTGCTTTCATTTTAATTTCAAGCAAGATTTTCTTAAAAATTATTTCCTTGAAATGTTTCATTTAAAATGTTTTCTTTAATTTATTGAAAACTAGCATGGTAATTTGTATACAAATGTTTTGTAATGGAATATTTATATTTGGCTGATATCATACTGAACTTTGGCTCACACCCTACACACACCCTTGAGTGTATTTTGACCTTGATATGTCTGACCTCGGTAAAGGAAAGATGTATCATGGTGGTGATGGTGGATCCTAATTCTAGTGTTCCTCTTGTTGTAAGTGTTGGTGGAGGTGGAATGGGGGTGTTGAACCTCTTTGTGCATGGAGGTTGAGTTTTCTAGTAGTATCTGTAGGTTTCGGGTACAAGAGAAGCGCAGTTGGGCCGACAACCAACTATAAATTTTACTGTGATCAATGATTATTATGGGATAAATATGATGATGAATTCCAATATCCGTGGAATAAAATCAAAGATTTAGATAAATACTAAAGAGTCTTAGAACCTAGAGAGAGGATAAACATATTTTTTTATAATTAATTAAATTTAATTAAATAAATACCTCCAAGTTTTCTTTCTTCATTGATATGTATGACCAAAATTCTGTAGTGAGCCTTTTGTTTCTTTGTAGAGATAAAGAGTGGATCCCCTCTAGAAATAATCCACACGTGTTCCTAGAATATTTGGACATTGCCGAATTAATCTATGGGTGCTTGCACAGAAGGTCCTTGCATTTGCATTATCCTCCCTCGATCGCCTTGAGAGATGATTCCAAAGCATTCATTGTTCCAGTAGAGTATGGTTTCTCTTGTTCTTGAGAGTGTTATTGGACAAAAAGAGTTATCTCAAGGCTTGAGAGATTTTTCTCCAAAAAATCATGCACAATAAAAATTCGATATCTCTCCTATGGGTTTCCCCTTTGGATAATAAGAGAATAATATGTAACCAAGAATTTAATTCACTAGGTAATAATAAATAATTATCATAAGAGTCATTACTTATTTTATTATTCCATGTGAAACCCCCATATCAAATAATAACAACAATACCATTATTTCCATGACATGTGATTATCCTTCAATTTATAATTAAATATTATTTTAATCAAATAATATTTAATAATATTTTCTCACTGGAACCTTTAACTCGACCCTCCCATAATCTTAAATATTTATCGGACATTTAATAACGACTATTTATTTTTTAAATAAACAAATAAATATTACTAAATTATTAGCTGATAAATAATTAAAATGAAATCATGCATACCTGATTAATTATTAAAACACAACCAAGAATAATATTTATTCAACTTGTTAAATAATAAATTATTTAACTGAGATTCTGGATATACTTAGTGTGTGACCCTCAAGGCCTCTTTCTCAGTGTCATTAAGAGATCCTGCATAAAGTCTAAGGTTAGCATCTAATAACACACCAAGACACCCATAGAGAAAGAAGTTAATTCCACAACAACATGTCACCTCATAAAAACACTTATCGTGTAATATAATCCCTTTATCATAATATCTCAAATCGAGCAGGTTGCATTCTAGTGTCATCAACTTATATGCTCAATAACTCATTCTTTGACTTTCTGGAAATAGAACTTTCCTAGAGAACACCATCATATCCATTATTTTCCTTGAATATTACTTTATAAGTTTCTGGGTATATTTTAAAATAATATTATTTCCAAAATATTTTTTTAATTTTATTTTTTAAAAGTTATTCCCAAATTTGAAAGTTTTTTTTCCTCAAGAATGTTTTTAAAATTTTTAAAAGTATTTATATTCATTAATGACAGCATCCTTTAATGTTATGGAATTATTATAAATTATATATATATGTCTCTCACATATATACTTATCTTATTACCCTTTCCTTTTATAGGGTAATACATGCCTTATAATCATTTCTTAAACTCATTCATTATGATATTACCTTTGATAATGATATGAAGAAAGATTATGAAACACATTTTAGTTATATATGTAATTCTTAATCTATGACTCATGATTGATTTCCTTTATGTGGAACACATAGATAATGAACATTTTATGATGGGTTCACCCAAATAGTGCTCCAATGCATTGGGTAAAGCATTAGTCTAATGAGGCGTCACATATGTGATAAGGGAGTAAACCTAATCTATTATGGGACATTTTCTACCATGTGATATTGTCTAGGAAGTTAGCCTTGAATCATGCGTATGTCATGTTTCGTGTTTTTTCCACATTTCCTATGATACCATTATATTATGATACCATGTTATTTATGTTATGTTACCATGGGATTACTCATTTTCTTTATTTTTTTGATTTCATGTTATAAATTTGACTCACATGTTAATCTTACTTATCATGTATATTTTTTACTGGGTTTTTTGAGCTCACCCATTTCGACTTTGTATTCCCTAGGTTATCCCATGTAGTTTTAGGAGCTCAGAATTATTTAGGATATCATTATATAGAATAAAATAAAGAAGATTTATTTTACACTAACTTTTCCATATTATGAACCTAGTATTACAAAGACACTAGGACTCACAATATTTGGGTTGTAATTAATGATTTTTATGATAAAAATCATGTAATAATATTTGTAAAAGGAACAAGTCGCTATATTTAGTATCAGAGAAAAGGTTTAGTTAACCGTTAGAAACTTAGATGAGAAAAATTTTGTGAGAACCCTATAGATATGACTAAGGATAAGACTAAGTATAGAAAAATATCCTAGAATCTCAGTGAAGTGTAGAGCGAGTGGTTTCTTAGGAATTAAATTTCTGTGTAGATACTGCAAGTGTACATGGTTCTAGAAAATATATAACTAGGTGTAATAACCCCAAAAATGCATGTCAGGATTGACTCAATAATTACCTAGTACACAAAAATGGGCCTTACTGCGCACCTAGTTTGACACTACCAGAGGATATTATTTATAAATTAACACTTTTTACGAACCATTTTAAAGGAATTTAATAATTTTTTAGGTTAAAAATCCTAATATAAATCATTACCATGGATAATGTACATTGAAACCTTGAGTCCCATAAGTCAGGACATACTTATCATTTTCAAGTTATTCCTTCTAGGTTTATAAGTTTCCCTATTGTATTTTAAGTCATTCTCATCTTATTTATTTTAATATTTTTAGTTATTGGAAGGAAATAGGAGAAAAATTCCAACAACCAATGTGATGAGAAATGTAATGATTTAACTAATGAGAGGCATAACCAAATAGAAATGGAAGTTAGATATCTTGTGATCATTACAAATGATCTATATTGAATTAAAATCAATAACTGGGATATATTTGAATATCCAAACACATAATAGATGATAAGGATGGTGTCTCATGGAAGTTTAATTGTTAAAGATGAAAAAGAAAATAAGATTCAATTTCCTACATACAAAAAGTATGGGAATAGGTACTATGGAAAATTATATAAAAGAACTGGAACATGATTTAGGCGTGGAAAAGGAGGTCACAATGTAGCTAATTATCAAATAAAAATTAAGAGTCATTTTAATAATATGTAGGGAAATAAAGTTTAACCTAAAGCACCAATAACAATTCAATGTCATAAATGTGGGGAACTTGGTCAATATATGAGTCAATTCCCTAATCCAATGATTAATTTCCAAGGGACTATGTTATTATAATCATTTAAGTATAATTATTGAACGTTTTTGTTTTTGGAACTCAAGAAACATGTTTTTTAAGTATTTTTATCAATTTTATTCTAGTAACAAGAATCATGAAACTTTTAAGGATTGTTCTAAATTAGTTTTCTCTATAGATTTTGAAGAATATATTAAATGGTAATAATGAACTATAAATGTGATTTAATGGTATGAAAATATTCTATTTAAAATGCATGATTGAGGAAAATATAATATTTGAGAGGTTCTTGATGTTGAGGTAATTATATTCAATTAAAATGAGTTTATTTTGAGAAAAAGAATGAGTTGGATATAAAATATTAGAGGTAAAAAAATTGTTTTTATTTTTTTTAAGATTTCATCATATTCTTGAAAAAGTTATAGGATCAAGTAGAATTATGAATATGGTTATCACATATGTATTTCCATAGTTTTAGAAAAAGGGTAGCCTGTAAGCTGGGTGACAACCCATGACATCTAATAACACAGCAAGGCTTAAACCCATAATCGAATGGAAATAAGGGTGTAACACCTACCACTGGACTACATGTTGTAATGGTTAGTATGAAATTGTTTTTTCACAAATATATTAGAGGATAAATATTAGGTTGAATTTGATTAAACTATTTTAAGATCAAATATTTTTAATGTATTTTGGTTTTGAGGTGATTAATGGAATTTTGTAAAATGTTTTATTAGGATAAGATAAATATATTACATTTAGGATTAACAAAAAGGATTATTTGGGAAGAATTATATTATGTTTTTTGATATATATGTTTAAGGGTATAAGATAACCTTTGAGGTTAAAACATTCTTTCATGATGAGTTTATTGTGGTTATTTAGGATATATGGTTACTTATTTATGGAATGATATATGCTATAACTTTGGTATTTTTATTGAATTCTGAAGATTTATATATTCGTATTATTTTTATTTATTATATTACCTTGTTCTGACCATTTATGTTTTTTTAGTTTCTAAATACAAGAGGAATATGTTTATATTTTTTTACAGAGTCATTTGATCCATTATATGTTAATTTTAGTGCTTCAAGCATAAAAAACTCATCTAGAATACACATCATTTAAAAAAATGATATTGTGAAGAAAAATTATTAAATTATGAAATTATACTCATAATGTATATATATTTCTATATATTATTACTCTATATGGTAAAAGGATTTATCAACATCAGAAAAAGGATCTTAAAATAAAAATGTTATTCAATATTGATAAATCAATGGCCTCCTTTATCTTAAAAAAGGTATAATGTTATATCCTAATTGGTGTTTCCTTATAAATTCATATTTTCATTTCCCAAAAATTTTCTCCTATGTGTAAACTTAGTTATGTTATGACCTTTGTATTTCCATTTCCCTCTTTTTAAGAGAAAGTTTTATTATCCCTTTTATGATGCGGTTTTTCCACAAATGAATTCTTAAATGTCAAAAACTTGATTACTGAGAACAAGTTCAAATTGTAAGGATAACATTTATTTAAGGGGATAAAATGTGACACATGATTTTAAAATATGACTATTCTTGATAGCATATTTAACATGCAACAATGAGTTTAAATGAACCGCGACATATTACTAAAATATTATTATTTAATTATGAACATTTTATTCTAGGTGTCAAATTAGAGGGAATGAATAGTATTAACTAATTTATGAAATGTATATAAAGTTCATGCTAAATATAAATTTATTTAGATATTCTAATTAACTAGTCACTAAATTTTAAGTAAAATAATTTTATTCATTGAAAATGTATTTTCTTCAAAAAAATGATTCTTACTGCTTTCTGTGAGAAAATAATATAATTAATTTTTTTAAAATTTGAGACAATTTATTAGATAAAATGGAAATAATTTTTTAAATAAGAATATATATATTAACTTATGGTGAAATCTTGGGGTTTTTCATAAAATATTACTTTTTAGTGAATAGTGAAAATACCAATTTTTATAAAATTGTCATTTCTTTTTAATAAATTAAGTAATTTAAAAGTACCATTATTATTTTAATTTTATTTAAAATTAACATAATTTTTATTTAGTTATATTAAATTGAATTAATTACATTTAAATCATATTTATACTAGATTTTTTTTATAAGTTTATTATTAGGATTAAATTTTTTTAAAACTGTTTTAAAGTGTATAACGTTTCTCCATTATAATTAATTAAAATTTACCCTAATGAGGAATTATGTAAATAAAATTTATATAGTATATATATATAAATATTAACTTAAATTCATTTAATTATTATTACTTTTCCTTTAGTTATTATAGGATTATATTATGCTTGAGAAAAATGCATTTCCTGAAAAACCATTTTTTGACACATTTGTAGCTTTAATTTAAATTAAATTATGCCACTTCTATGAGTTGAATTTATTAAAATGAATTCAATATTTTTAATAAAAATAATTTATTTTATTTATTAATATCAACATAATTTTTTGACCATAATGAATAGTGAAAACAATAAAAATTAATTAATATAGTTAAGGTAAAAACGGGTTTACCAGGGGTTAAACTAAAGATATAAGGGTTATAAATGACCAAAAAATTGTCAAATTAATATTTTATGTTCATATTTATACCTTATATTTTATAATTTTCTAATATTGTTCATTTTGGATCGTTGTGTCTTGTGAAAAACATGGGTTTAATTATTTCTTTTCAAAAACTCCAAATGTGTCCTCTCCCCCACTTATAAAAGGCCACCCCTATGCCATCCTTTAAAAACATAAAAAACAAATTTTTTCATAAATTAACTTCCAAAATAACTTAATTAATTACCTCCAAAAATCTTATAGGTATTTTTTTATCATAAATCCAACCTAGGAATGATTTTGGTGAAACCATAGTGAAGTTGTCCGGAGAAGAGGTATCATTCTTAACCAAGCGTTTTTTTATTTATTATTCAAAATTATTCAAAAATTATTAAAACATGATGATATAATAACCAAATTATATTACATGTACTAATATTTTGTTATGTTAACGAAAATTACCTACACCTATCTCCTCCTCCCTCAAATGGGAAATGAAGTCATTGATCGTGTGTATGACGGACTACTGCCTTGCATATCGACGTAATTCATTTTCCATCACCGCTTCTCAAAGAAGGATATAATGATGAATATAGTGTTTATGTATTATATATTTGATTTAATTATACTTATTTATTTATAATATCACATATAACTTCTTATTTTCCATTCCAAAGAGAATGAGACAGAGTCATTCATGTGTACGAGAGACTACCACCTCTTGAAGCGTTGTGATTCATTTTTCACATATGTTTTACAAGGAAGGTATTATGGATTAATTTTTATGTTTTTAAATGATATCCATAAAAAAATAATAATTCTGAAAATTATTCATATCATATAATTTCTTACCTTACCATCCATTGAATGAATGATAACGTGTTCGTATATATGGAGGACTACCGCTTCGCGAAGTAATGAGATTCATTTTTATTACCAAATAAAATGGATTGAATATGTAAGGGTATTTAAAGAAATAATATGATATTTATGATATAATTATTATAATTTATATATACAAAAATCATTTACCATATTTCCATCATGATCGTTGAAAATGGAAATGTTACTCATGCATACAAATGACCTCTCATCTCCATGATTGTAACACAGTTCATTTTTCATAACCATATTTCAAGGATAGTTTAAAAGTATAATTTATATCTAAAAATTATAATTTTTATATTATTAATATTCTGAAGATGATTAAATAATAATCTATTTGACTTTTTTCAACTTACCAAAGTGATTTTAGACATATGAGATACTTATCGTTAAAACATCCAATGTGAAATTAATCGGTTAAGTAATTGAATATGACTTGGTAAAAAATAAAATAAAAGGAAAAATAAACTATAAAAATGTTATTACTAATTAAATAATTAATGTAATTTTATATTTCTGGAAGATAAGTAACATACATGATTAGTAAGGTTCTAGGTAAGTATTTCATCTCAAAACTTCTTTCTTTGAGACACATATTATTTTATGAACCTTGTTCACTTTATTTGGTGTATATACTAACCCATTAAATATTATGTCAGGAATCCTTTATAATTAATGGTATTTTATGTTAAAATTATTCTCCTTCATTCATGTGTGTTATGATTAAAAAATTACCAAAGCGGTAAGGATTTATGTTTTACTCACATTTTAATCAGGATCATTGATGTTTAAATTTAAATTATTGGAAATTATTTGATCATTGCCTAAAAAATCCCATAAATGTTATTTATAATTTGTTTATTTATGGAATTTTTAATTAATAGTACCATTTTCATTTCTCTTTTACTTAAAAATATTGTTTTTTTAATGAAAATCAGCTTTATTTATCTCTTCGTCCAAAAAAAACTTTCTATTACATGTCGATGTTACATATAAAGTGTTAAAAAAAGTTTTTTATATTATTATATGATTGTTTAAATTCCTTTTTACCTTGTTTATTTTTTTTAAAAAATTATTTAAATGTAATGTTCTTATCATTTTCTAAATGAGGTACTTCTTGAATTTTTACTGAAAATGTGAAAGGAATCTTTATTTTAACATGCATGGAATGAATAGTATTATCCATCATAAAGTCCATTATTTTCCTTTAATATTAAATTATATTTTTCCAAGGATATTTTACAATAAAATTTTTTCCATAATATTTTGCGAATTTTAGTTTTTTAAAAGTGATTTCCGAAGTAGAATATTTATTTTCCTCAAGAATGTTTTTAATATTTTTCAAATTATTTATATTCATCAATGAAAACTACCTTTAATTTTATGTAATGATTCTAAATTATATATATATTTATATCACATATATACATAGATTATTATACCTTCCTTTTATGGGGTGATACATGAATTATAATCATTTTCGAAATACCTTCATTATGAAATTTCCTTTGATTATGATATAAAGAAAGATTATGCAACACATTTTCTTTCATGGATAATTCTTATGTTATTTATTATGATTGACTTAATTTATATGGAACACATAGATCATGAAAATTTTATGATGGTTGTGCCCATATAGTTATCCAATTTATTGGGTAAAAATTTATTCTCATGAGGCATTATGTATGGGATTAGGGAGTAAACCTAATACATTATGGTAATTTGTCCAGTATGTGATATTTTCTAAGAAGTTATCCTTGACTCATGTTTAAGTGATATTTTGTATTCCTAAAACATTTATTATGATTTCATAATCTTATGATACCATGTTATTTATGTTATATTTTAATGATATTACTCATGCACTTTCTATTTTATGATAACATGTTATACCACTACTACAAAAACAGGAAAGGGAAGCTCCGACTTTAGAAGCGCTAAGAAAAAAGCGCTGATAAATCAACCCTTTACAAGCAATAAAATTATAGGGCTGATAAAGGGATTCTTTATCAGTGCTAGAAAAGAGATGATAAAGGGAGCATTTATCAGTGCTAAAATTTTAGCACTTATAAAGTGTGCGCCTTATAAGTGCTAAAAAAGCGCTGATAAAGAATGACTATATGAGCAATTAAAAAGCACCAATAAAGGCTTCCTTTATCAATGCTAAAATTTTGGCACTGATAAAGGAAGTCTTTATCATCACTTTTTTAGCACTGATAAAACCATAGTCCCATATTTTATAAAATAGGGTGCACAGTATACTCTGTTTATCGTGCCCTCAAGCTCTATTGGTATTGTACCCCTACGACAACTCCCATCCCCGGATATTCTATTTTCCAGACCTCCACCGCTATCCCTACTCCTTATCCTCCCCCTCAAAAACCTTACGTGGATCCTCCTCCCCACAAACCCTACTTCTCCTCCTCCCTGCTGGACCCTACTCCTAGCGAACCCTACTGCTCTATTTCTCAATGGTTGGCGGATCCTCCCATGCACCTCCCCCTCTGGCGGTCATGCCGTCCCCTCCCAACGTAGCACAGAAGGCTCCCTGACTGCTGAACACTTTTTCTATCCCTCCATCGCGGGTGCAATCTACTCTAGGTAAGTCTCCCACTTCTCCTTTTAGGTTTATTTATGGTAATTTATCTCCCTAATCTACATGTGTTCATCATTTTAATTATCATTTGGCTAATGATTCAATCAATAATTGGTGAATGGTCATTGCACATTCCATAGTTGGAATCACAGATCACTCCATGTGAAAATGAGACATGGGAAGTACTAGTCTTTTTTAGACACACCATATACCCCCAGGGACACATCATGTCCTCCTTTGAGGATAATTTTGAGCTCTATTTCCTTTTATTTCAGATTTGTTGTGAGATTTTTGCGCTTCCATGGACTAGTATTGGTGGATTGTGTTCCCTTGGTCTATTCCTATAAGGGATTGATGCAGCTTCATGCTCATCAATAATGTATTCTTTAAAGAAATAAGTTATATATTAAAATCATGCTTAAGCCTATTATAAAAATTACCTCGGTAGAGTCTCCATTATAGGGCATCAAACTTTGTCTCCAGATCATCAATGATGTAGTCTTCAAAGAAATAGGTCATCTTGTCCCATGTTTTTATAAACTCTTCCACTCCAATTACCCTTTTATTGAATCCACATGTAAAAAGGTAGTTTTTCTTTTCAATTCCATGAAAACTATTCTTCATTGAGTTATACTCGCATCATTTTCTCATCCCTCCGATTGATATCCTCATGGGTATCATTGAATCAAATTTCCTCCACTGCCATTTCTTCATAGGAATTGGAGATGATCTCCCATACATACCTTTTTAAGAATCCATATTATCAACTTCTTTGACCATTCCATTAGGAACCACATGTTACTAGATTATATAAACCCGTATTCCATCATGTTTTTAGGTTCTTTGGAAACACCTCAATCCATGTTATGATTTTTACTCAGAGAAATTGAATTGATTTCCTTCTCCTGAGATGTCAATTCACTATCCATCACCTATTCCTATTTGATGAACCTTGTTTCCATATGTTTAGGTAGATATGAATAGTCCTTGAGACCATTACATATTTCCCTCAACCATAGGAAACACCCTGTATCTCATTTACCGTTCCACCCCTTCTTCCTCCTAGGGTTATGTTATCCTCTTTCATTTTCTCTATCATTTTTTTCCACCAAATTATGTCTTGAAGTATCATCATTATATTCTACAAAATGTGAACATTTATTATTATATGGATTTTTATTCTATTAATGATTTTGGATACCCTCCCAACATGGGGATCATCCTATTCCACCTAATTTGAACCTCTGATGACTAAATTTTCAAATCCATTTCTGATGAGGATGGAAGGGATGGTCATTAATGACCTTAACTTACTTTCTACAAGAACCCAGTACCTATTCCCACCATTGGTTTGGTAGGATGATGATTGTTTCTATCCTTATTCTTTTATCCATCCTTTAACTCCATTTATTTTAACCACAACTACCTCATTTGCAACCTCCAATGATTCTTTAGATTGAAACTCCAAATTACCTGTTCTGAAAACCCCCTTCGCATCACTTCATAATCTTCCATTGATGTTAATAAAATTATAATAAGTAGGTAAAATGTGATCCTCCTTCTGGTTTGTTATTTCCTTTACTATCCCACAAAAAAGGATGATCAACAGTAAGTGCATCAATCAAATTCCCATCCAGATCCCCACCCTCCTCTATTCCAGTGCACCAAACATCAGAGTAGTTTTTTCCATACATTCACACTGCAACTATAATTTATTCATTATGTGTTGCACCAGTCCCAGAAAACCCTTCTTTTTCACTGATTCACATACCTTCAACCAGCATCTGAAAACCATTCAATCTCCCCCATCTACACACTAACAATAAGTTCCCCAATTTTATTATAGAATAATGGAAATTAAACCATGAATCAAACACCACTGACTACTTACAATGAAATTATTCTCCAGAAAACCCAAATGAACACACCTAGACATATTGAAACATCCAAATCAACATAGATTCATTGAGAAATAGGATTTAAAACAAATCTATTTCTACTATATAGGAAAATATAATGACCAAAAAGTTTTGAAAATAATCAATGAATTGAACTATTTTGAAATGAAAATTTGATTTATATATATCTCACAAAAATAGACATCGTGGATGAATACTACTTCATGTGAAATTCTTAAGTCCACCAAAAAAAATGTAGAACCAAAATTCATTGTAGATATGGGGAGTTCTAGACCAAGCCATCACCAAATCACACACCAATGTGATCCTTACAATGATGTGTCTATTTCTGAGGATACCCACTATTTCTTGATCATGAAAACCCCAAGATCTGATAATTAATCCATCAAACAAATCCATCACTATATAATGATTCTTGAGTCCTGAAATTAGAATCAAATTAACTTGAGATGAGGCATATGAGAACTCTGAGAATGAGATCAAAATATATGGGTATCCTTAAAAAAACTAGGAATTTAGTGCTGAGAAAGATATGAGGTAATGTATGTAATCAGTCATAGTTTGGGGGAATTCAACATGTAATAATAAGCTTTGGATGGCTATATTAGTGTTCTATGATGGTGCCTATGGTTTGAGTTGATATCATAATCTTTTAAGGTAGTGGTCTACTGGGATATAGGGTTAGCAGCACCCACCCACAGTAGGTGTGTGATGCAAGTCTCATCTTAGGAGGCACTGTCATTCACAGGTACCTCAAGGATATCCCATTACTCTAAGGAATTTAATATTATTGTGATGGTTATAGACATATCACATTGTATTTTCTTAACATTCATGCTATAATCAGAGAGGCAGTCGACGAATAGCCTAGGCATAGGAAGGAACTGGAGAAAGGAGGTATGTACAACATTAAAGTGACGGAGGAGATCAGAGAGCAACATGATATGGATGAAACTTTGGTTTAATTCTACTAATACTTCACCTACGTATACCACTCCAATATTGGGAAGTTAGTGGTTAGAATCTTGGATAGTTATAGTCACTAGAGTCTTTTTACCAGGAGGATCCATGAGTGTTTGGAAGTACAATCTATGTTCGTTATACTTTCCCTGTCGTACTTTTAGAAATAGGTATAAAAAACTATTTTTACTATTTTTTTCTATTATTTTCTAGGTATATGGTAGGATTTGGTAGATCCCCATGTTAGTGAGGGATAGTTATTGCATATCCTTTAGATTTTTATGATAGAATTTATGTTCACTAATATTAATTTTCTATTTCTCATGTTAATTTGGGTAACAAAACCAATGATATTCCATAGTAATTTTGAAAAAACCTAGGTTATTTTTCTCCCCCGCAAACCCCTTTGTGTTTGGAAATGTATTGACTATATTAGTTTTCTCATCAAAATTGTATCCTTGTTTTTATTTTATTTTATTTTGGTCACTAGTTTTGGGCTGTTTGATGTGATTATTTTATTATAAATGAGGTGGCAGGTAGGGGTGATTAAAAGTATGATTAATGTTTTTCATCATGGGTGGTGGGTTCTAGAACTATTTGTAAGGGGGTTGTAAAGTGTGTTGATTTTGATCGGGGGTCTATCCTGGTTCTGTTGATTTCTAAATCTTTATTGGAAATGGTTAGGCTCTACTAATATCTATTTTTATAAGGAAGTGGTTCAATTATACTATATTTTGAAGTCTTGTTTTTTGTATTTTAATCATAAATACTAATATTTGAGATTCAAATAGTATGGAGATGAATAAAGATTAGATGGATGCTAGTTGTTTGACAATAGAGTATGAGAACAGAGTGAAAGAGTTCATCAAGTTTACAAAGGATCACACAAAGGATCCTTCTCAAATCCTTTGTCCGTGTTTACATTGTTTTTATTATAGACTAATTACTCTATAAGAGTTTTAAGAACATTTGATATGTCACAGAATAGATCAGAGTTATAAATGATGGAATAAACATGAATAAAAAGCGAATGCAGCTACTGGATGGGATAAAATGGCATTTTATGGATCATTAGATATGAATACAAATATGGATAATGAAGAATACCATATGGAGGATGTGATTATAGATGTCAATGATGAGGAAGATCTTATTGAGGAAATTACAAGGATAGTTGAAGATGAACTCCGTGATCGCCCAAAATTGTTTGAGAAGTTAAAGAGTTGTGAAAAGACGCCATTGTGTGCTGGTTGCACTAAATATACAGCATTGTCAGCTGTACTAAAGTTTTATAAATTGAAATCAGGCAACAGATGGAGTGATTCTAGTTTTATAGAACTAATTTCTCTATTTAATGACATGCTCCTGGAATATAATGATCTCCCAAGCCGAACATATGAAGCTAAACGAATTCTATGATTGATGGGTATGATTTCTAAAAGAATACATGCCTTCCCAAAAGACTGTATATTTTTTTGCAAGGAGAAAAAATCACTTACAAAATGCCAAAAGTGTGGTGCTTCTCGATACAAGAAAGATGAATCCAATCCTACAAAAGTTGTATGGTACATTCCAATCATTCCAATTTTTAGGTGTCTATATGGAAGTGAATAAACTACAATACAATTGTCGTGGCATGAAGATAAAAGAAATAAAGATGGAAAATTACATCACCCGACTGACTCTCCTAAATGGAAGAGAATTGATCATGAGTATCTTGAATTTGTAAAAGAGCCGAGAAATCTTCGTCTTGTGTTATCTACAGATGGAGTGAATCATTTTGGTTTTCACACTAGCACTCACAGTACATGGCCTGTTATGTTGGTAAATTATAACTTTCCACCCTGGTTATGCATGAAGCATAAATTCATAATGTTATCTATTCTTATATCAGGACCAGAACAACCAAGTAATGATATTGATTTTTATTTGGATCCTTTGATCGAGGATTTGAAGTTATTGTGGGATTTAGGTGTTATGTTGTATGATGCTTTTAAAAGTGAATACTTCACGTTGAGAGTGATGTTGTATGGGATGATAAATGATTTCCCTTCTTATGGAAATTTTTTAGGCTATAACATTAAATTAACTCAAGGGTGTCCCTGTGTGTGAAGAAGATATAGAATCAATTAGGTTGAAACATTCATTGAAATTTGTGATTCTAGTACACTATAGATTTCTACCTCATTGGCATAAGTACCGATCTTGGACAACATCATTCAAT
The DNA here is from genome assembly GCA_963277665.1 of Viscum album. Taxonomy (NCBI): domain Eukaryota; kingdom Viridiplantae; phylum Streptophyta; class Magnoliopsida; order Santalales; family Viscaceae; genus Viscum; species Viscum album. The sequence goes on from OY728127.1 coordinate 929,646,149, forward strand.
GGATGTTTAGAACAATGCACATCACTGTCTCCACAAACATGTGATTAGCTGTTTGAGAAAGTAAAATATGTGAACATGGTTTTTGGTAAACCATTTTTGAGAAACCTTATGAAAATCATTTAGAAAAAGAGATCAGTTTTTTTTGAATTACCATACTAGAATTGTTTGTATGTCAGACATTTTCTTGATGTGATGTATGTGAAAAAATATTTATGTGATAGTGTTATCAAAATGTTTCTAAATTCCCATTGTAAAAAAAAGGATGGAATTAAGGCAAGGTTGGACATAGTGGACATGGGAATACGAGAAGAGTTGGCTCCCATGAAGGGTGAAAATCGAATGTTTCTTCCTCTAGCTACTTACACTCTTTCCAGGTAAGAGAGATATCGTTTTTGAACTTCTTAAATGATGTAAAGGTTCTAGAGGGGTATTCATCAAATACCAAGAACATTGTGTCAAAGAATGATTTGAAGTTAAAAGGTTTGAAATCACATGACTACCATGTTTTGATGCAAGATTTAATTCCTATAGCTTTACGTTTCATTTTTCCCAAGAATGTTCATCATAAGTTAACCAAACTTGTTTCTTTTTCAAATATATATGTAGCAAAGTTTTAGACCTGGCAAAATTGCCAACTATGGAAAGAGAAATTTTCATTATATTATGTGAATTAGAAATATTTTTCCGCCAACATTATTTGATATGATGGTTCATTTGATGATTCACTTGGTGAGAGAGATTAGACTTTGTGGTCTTGTGCACTATAGATGGATGTACCCTATTGAGGAATATATGAAGATTTTGAAAGGGTATGTCAAAAATTGAATTCGGCCAGAGGGTTGTATAGTGGAGAAATATATTGTTGAGGAAGACATTGAATTATGTACCAAATAACTATCTGGTGTGGAAAGCATTGGTCTCCCAAAATCTCATCACACTGGATGCATTAAGGGTGAGGGAATTTCTGTAAGAGATGTTGTGACAATCTATATTACAGATCAGGAGCAGGCCCAAAGTGTCTCTTTTTTTAAAATGGACAGAATTTTAAGTGAAAACTACAACTGATGTACAAAAATCCAACCAAAAACATTCTAATTGTGTTTATACTTTAGTAGAATGAGCCATGGGTAATTTTTTATGTGTAAGAGCCAACCCTACCTCAATTCGAGGCACGGTGTTACCGGTATCACTCAAAGTGTCTCTCTTTTGTTTAAAATGGACAGAGTTTTAAGTGAAAACAACAACTGACATACTGAAATCCAACCAAATGCATTTGGATTGTTTTGATACTTTAGTAGAATGATCCATGGGTCATTTGTGACGTGTACAAGTCAATCCCGACTCAATCCGAGGCATGGTGTGGAGAGTATCACTCAAAGTGTCTCTCTTTTGTTTAAAATGGACAGAATTTTAAGTGAAAACAACAGATGACGTACGGAAATCTGACCAAACACATTCAGATTGTGTTGATACTTTAGGAGAATTATCCATGGGTCATTTTTGACGTGTATGAGTCAACCCCGCCTCAATCAGAGGCACGGTGTGGCCGGTATCACTCAAAGTCTCTCTTTTGTTTAAAATGGACTGAATTTTAAGTGAAAACGACAGATGCCGTAGGGAAATCTGACCAAATGCATTCGGATTGTGTTGATACTTTAGGAGAATGATCCATGGGTCATTTTTGATGTCTATGAGTCAACCATGCCTCAATCCGAGGCACGGTGTGGCCAGTATAACTCAAAGTGTCTCTCTTTTGTTTAAAATGGATAGAATCTTAAGTGAAAACAACAACTAACGTACAGAAATCCAACCAAACACATTCGTATTGTGTTGATACTTTAGGAGAACGATACATGGGTCATTTTTGACATGTATGAGTCAACCCCGCCTCAATCTGAGTCACGGTGTGGCCGATATCACTCAAAGTGTCTCTCTTTTGTTTAAAATGGACATAATCTTAAGTGAAAACAACAATTGATGTACGTAAATCCCCTTCCTACCATACTCATCAAAAGCATTCATTTTTCCTAAGGAAACACATTATATTAAAATAAACACTATTCCAAAACCATTTTAAAAATACCAATTATCTTAAAATCCATGAAATTCATTCCATTAAAACCATTAAAGCCCCCACCCCTTGGACACCACCCCATCCCCCCCGGACACCACCCCACCCCCTGAACACCCCCATGGACAGCCCCCCCCCCCCCACAACCCTAGATAGCCCCCACCCCCTGGACACCCACCAACCCCTAGATGACCCCCACCCCTGGATGCCCCACCCCTCCTAGTCACCACCCCACCACCTGGACACCCCAAACCCCTAGACACCCCACCCCCATGGACAACCACCCCCCTGGACACCACCCCACCCCCCTTGGACAACCCAACCAACCCCCTGGACTGCCCCCACCCCCTGGACACCCCCACCCCTCTAGAGATACCCACCCCCTAGACACCCCCACCCCTTGGAAAGCCCCCCAACCCCCTGGACATCACCCCACCCCCTGGACACCGCACCCATGGATTTCCCCCCACCCCCTGGACACCCACCAACCCCCCTGGATAGACCCCACCCCCTGGACAACCCCCACCGGTCCTAGGCACCACACTTGGATCCGCCACCTCTCTTGACTCCCCCACCCCCATAGACAACCTCCCCCTAGACACCACCCCACACCCTTGGACAACCACACCAACCCCCTAGACCGCCCCACCCCCTGGACACCACCCCACCCCCTGGACACCACCCCACCCCCTGGACACCCCCACCCCCTGGACCCCCCACCCCCTGGACACCCCCACCCCCTAAACACCCCCTTGGACAACCCCCCCTGGATAGCTCCCACCCCCCTGGACACCCACTAACCCCCTAGGCACCCCCACCCCCTGGACACCCCCACCCCTCCTATACACCACCCCACCACCTGGACACCCCTACCCCTTAGACACCCCAACCCCCATGGACACCCCCCCACACCCCCCTGGACACCACCCCACCCCCCTTGGACAACCCCACCAACCCCCTAGACCCCCCACCCCCTGGACACCCCACCCCTCTGGACACCCCCACCCCTAGAAATCCCCCCAACCCCCTGGACACCACCCCACCCCCTAGAAACCCCCATGGATAGCCCCCCAACCACCATGGACATCCCCACCCCCTGGACGACCCCCACCCCCTGGATGGACCCCCACCCCTGGACGCCCCCACCCCTCCTAGACACCAACCCACCACCTGGACACCCCCACCCCTGGACACCCTCACCCCCATGGACATCCCCCACCAACCCCTGGACACCACCCCTCCAACCTTGGACATCCCCCAACCTCCTGGACCACCCCACTGGACACCCCTATCCCCCCAGACACCCCCATCCCCCCGAACACCCCACCCCCCGAACACCCCTACCCCCTTGGACAACCACCCCAAACCCCTGAACATCCCCCAACCCCCTGAATTCTTAATTGAAATCTTTATGTATTTAATTAACTTATGAATTATGTTTTAATTCTGTATGAGTATATTTGTTTTATGGGTATACTTTCTGTAATTACCTTATGAATTATGTGTTAATTTTGTATTAGTATACTTGTTGATATGCTGATTTTTTTACAGGTATTGTTTGGGTGTGTTGCTACAAAATTTTATGTTACAGCAGGTAGGGAATTTATCAGTGCTTTTTTAGCACTGATATAGTCTACCTTTATCATCTCTTTTTTATCACCGATAAAGGGGACCCCCCCTTTATTAGTGATGAGATTTACAACACTTTTTAGCACTGTTAGAGCCCGTTTTGAGCACTGATAAAGCTCATTTTTTTAGTAGTGTACCTTTAACTCACATTTTATTCTTACTTATGATGTTTATTTTCTTACTAAGATTTTTAGATAACCACTTTTATCAATGTATTACCTAGATTATCCCATGAATATTTTGTAACTGGAAATTATTTATGAGCTCATTATGGGGAATAAAATAAAGAAGTTTTATTTTACCCTTATTTTTCTATATTATGATCTTAATATTCAAAATACATTTGGAATCATGATATTTGGGTTGTAATTAATGGATTTTTATGTTAACAATCATGTAATAATATGTATAAAAGGCATGGGTTTCTATAGGGTAGTCAATATAACTTTCAGATTTGGGGGGATTCTACCTTCACCACCAGCTAGAAAATGGGGTTTCTACAAATTAAGGAGACTTTAACCTTGGCACGGGCTGGTCGGTGGCCTGCACCGGCTAGCTAGTGCAACCTACACAATATCACTTTCAACAAGAGGATTTTATTATTCATTTAAATTACTTCTAAGGTTATTAAAAATTTATTCCTTATACTTTAAACATAATAAGATATATTTACAAGCCTTTAACAAGTTCGACAAGTTTCCTCTAAATCAACCTTAAAAACATCATTTTATTCATTATTTATATAAATTAAAGTCAAATTTAGGATTATGAAAATCACTCAAATAAAAAATTGGATAATAAATAGAGTATTTATGATCAAGAAAACACCATGATATATATATAGGAACAAAAGTCTCCCCCTTTTTGATTATTAAAAACACTTAACAATAAAAGATACAATCTGATTAAATCAAGAGTTAAAGATATATAAAAGTAATTCAATATTTTAGAGGTCAAGATATTAAATATTATAAACATTTAAATGAAATTCAAAATGAACAAGAGTTAAAAAAAATTCTCTCTAAAAAGCAAGAAACATCTCCCCATTAGGAAAAAACACATTCTCTACCCTTTGACCTAAAAATATCTCCCAATAACAAAAAAAAACCTCTCCCACTTTGTGATTATCAAAAAGTAAACAAGGAAGAGAAAAGTTAAGAATAAAGTAAGAAGAAATTTTCACATAAGGTAAAAAAATTATAACATGCAATACTTACTCCTCCTAATGATTATAATAATTCAAAAAGCTGAGAAAAGAGAATAGGCATGTTAAAAAAAGGAAATAATAAGATAAAAATAGGTAATGAACCTGATATGGATCAAACATAAAACAATTAAGAACACATAATCTCAATTATAATTTAAAGATAAGAGTGAATATCAATATTTTAAAATGACAAAATATTTTGAAAAATAATTTTTAGAAACATATTTTAAATGGAAACAGTTAAAGGAAAAGATTTTATTTTAAAAGAAGTTCAAAATAAAGAAGAAAATAAATAAAAAGAAATTTTGAAAAAGATAAGAACAAGATTTTTGAAAAGGATGAGAAAATAATTTTTAAAAAGAAAAAACATTATCCCCAATTAATTGTAAGAAAACCTAAACATGAGAGAGAGAGAGAGAAGAGAGATCTTTAATATTAAGTTCAAGATGAAAATAAAAATTAAATAATAAAAAAACATACCATGTAGATCAAGGTTTTTGTCCAAATTTATTCTTAAAGTAAAGAGCTAGGATTCCCCTCAGTTAGAGCAGTTAAAAAAGAGATTAGGAGGCAAAAAAAATATATCAATTATTTCAATATTTGAAATAACATTTTGATTAAGAATACACTACATGATACATTAATGATGCTCAGTGGTGAGATCTATAAAAATTTAAAAGGGAAGTTTTTTTTGGAACCCTTTATGGTTCAATCATATTCACTAATAATCATTGGGATTGTGAAACAATACCGGGTCCACTAAGATTGGATAATAATGATATGGGAATCCAAAATTTTTTATAATGAGAATTTATTTTAGAAATATGAGAAGAATTATGAATTGATTTAGGACTTCCATATCTATCTTTTTTCAAATTTCATTCACAAATTAAATTCCCATATTTTTGACAATATTTTTAAGAATTTATTTTGATAAACACCTTTCAAGAAAATAGTATTTTTCAAAGAGATTGAATTATTAAAAAAACTATGATTATTTCTTTTAAAACATTTAGAACCAAGAAACATGTTAATATTGTTTTCACATTGAGTTAATTTAGAAAGATATATTATTTAGATTATGGATTTAAAATTTGAAAACTTCATCATGTAGTTGATTTTTCAATCTCAAAAACAAATAATAACTTTCTTTCAATAGAATATCTTTTTCATTATAAAACTATTTTTTCTCATTAAGAACATGTTTTTATTTCTTAGTGTGTTTTTTATATTTTGAAATCAGTTATTTACAAAAAATCAATTGTATTTTCTTGAAAATAAGATAAAGAATAAAGGGATAAATGATTTGTAGAAGAGGAATGAGAAGGAGAATGGGAAATTAGAGAACTAACCTCATCACCTAATTCAATATGTTCCTTTATAAATTTTGGACTTGATTTGTGTGATTAATATATTGAAATATAATGATCTCTAAAACTCCATGTTGAGAATTTTAGAGCCTTCTTACCTTAATTCTTGTCTTTAAACTTTTTGATAAGGGATAATATGGCTTGATGTGACCATATTTTTTGCAACTAAAGCAAGTTACAGTCGACAATTTTATTTTATTTTCATTTTTGGAATTATGGATATATTTATTCTTTTTGTTAATTTTGTTCAATATCCTCACCCATCATTCAATATCGAATTCATTTTTAGAGCCACTTTTAGAAGAATCATCATCATTGTTTTCTTTAAAAAAATTTCTAATTTAGATTCTATATATTTATTATATTCTTTATTAGATTATGTATTCATAATTATTTTATATGTCTTAAGGATAATGATTAGTTATTTGAGAAACATGTTTTTTTATGTCTTTTTCTTATTGTATATCCACAACCTTTGATCCTTGGATCTTGGTAAATCCCATATAATTTTCTCTACTAATATTTTTGTAAATAAGTTATTACCAAGAGACTTTTAGCCATTGAAAATATCATTGAATCATATAAAAAAATCGATGACAGATTCATTTTAATTCATTATAAATCTATCAAAGTCTTGTCTTAAAAAATCTAATCTAGTTTCTTTGAAATTATTCATGCCTTCGTGTGTGATTTCCAAGAGTATCCAAATTTCAAGAGCAGTTTTCCAAGAAGATATATGATTAAATTAATTTTGGTCTAAAACTCAATTAAAGGCCTTAATTTCTTTACCATTTAATTAAAATGATGAAATATCTTGAGGATTCCATTTATCTTTAGGTTTAGTTATAGGTGTATATACATGTATAACAATTTTCTAAATGGGATATCCAATGTTTCTATAGAAAATAGGCATGAGATTTTCCCAATAAAAAATAATTTAAACCATCAAATAAAGTACCATGAGTATAAAAGGTAGATTATATTTTAATATTATACATTGAAATTGATAAATATTTTTAAATTCAATTTTATTTAAAATTATATGATTTTGAATTAAATAAAAAATATCCTTTGATTCCAACTGTTGATCAGTGTAAGGTAAAATCCCAAGAGGGGATGAATTTAATTTTTTTAAAAATAAAGTAATAAATATAGATATAAATTTCAAAATAAAAATATTTTGATATGATGAAATGATAAAGTGGTAAATTAGATCTTTATTATAGATAATATCAAGGTTAATTAAGTGATTAAGCATGGTGGAAATGAGGCTATATCAAATTTATGAAGTTTATGTATATCAAGGTAAGATGATTTTATTAATAAAAGTAAAGAGAAGAAAAATGATATTTGATAAGGATTTTATCAATAAGATACATGTTTTACCTATGTCTCGACCCCTCAATTAAGGAGTTATTTATTATTAAGTCCTTCCCTTGGTTTTAACTGAAACTCAAGAACCAGATTCCCATTGTTTTAATAAAGTAACAAGAACCACTTACTTTGGTTTTAATAGAAAACCAAGAACTAAATCATCCATTTCCTTTTAATAAATGTGATAAGAAACCTACTAATGAAGATCCCCCACTTCGTCATTTGTGAGAACAAGCCCCTCACTTTGCGGCTGTGATCACCTAAAGAAGATGAGGTAAGAATAGAGTGATTTGTTTAGAGCAGATCATTTATAAATCTAGTATTCTATATATCTATAAATATGGTTATAAAGTGCGTGATAGAGTGAAAAGAATCATTGAGAGACTTTAGGATTTATAAATAAAGGTTGGATATTTGATAGGAGGGAATTGAGAAAGATAGAGATTCAACATTGATTCAATCAAGAAGATGTGGAACAAGTTTGTTATTGAATCCCAACCTCTTTGATCATCTATCTATAGGATTTAATACATAAAGGAACATTCTAGAATTTGTTAAATGCATTGAGGCTAATTAATACTACCATAATGGTCTTTTTGAATGTATTAAATTCCATCTTAATGAACCTATATCAATGCCACCAGATACCCAGTAGCCTCCATAGGGTAGTTAGTAGACCACATGGACATTACTATTTCTATAAATCCCCTGCTGTCTGGTAGATTATCCTCCTTCAAGTAGTTAGTGGCACTCATGGTGTTGGGTATGCTTCTCCCTTCACCACCAGTTGGACAATGAGACTCCGCTGGCTAGCTGGTGTAGCCTGCACAACTTCACCTTCAATAAGGGGCTTGTCCTCTTACTTAAAAAATTATTTCTAATTTTATTAAAAATTGATTCCATGTACTTTAAACATAGTAAGAAATATTTTGAAGTCTTCAACAAGATCAACTAGTCCCCTTAAAATTTACTTTAAGAACTCCATTAAAACCATTATTATTATGAATTAAAGTCAAACTAAGGAGAATGAAAATCAATCAAATGAAAACATTAGATACACTAAAGAGTGTTTTTGATCTTGAGAGAACCATGAGAGAGATAGCGAGGTATAACATAATTTTGAATTTAGACTTGATAATACTTTCACAATGTATTCTCAAGTTCATATTCAAGGCTACTTTCACAATGTAATATCAAGTTCAGATTCAAGACTACTTTCACAACGTATTGTCATGTAACTATTTAAAAAAACAAAGATGTAATATTTTAAAAAATTGATATGTATCATTTATACTTTTCCAAAAAATCAAGTAAATTCAAAAATTCCAAAAATATATAAGATTCATATAAAATTAATTTAATTCAATATAAACCTTCCCAAACCCAAAAATTATGAGAAACCATCATCAAAATCCCACAAAACACAATATATTAAAAATGATCATCTTGAGAAAATCAAGTACCTAACATAAAATCATAATAAATTTTAATTTTTTTAAATAGAAATTAATTTAAATTATATATATATATAATTTAAATTTAATTTTTTGTGATTTTAAACATTATAAATTATAAATTTATGTTTTCATTAAATTCTAAAATGTGATATATATAGACACACTTATATAAATTTAAAGTCAAAATTTTAAAATATAATTGCATTATATAATAATAGCGAAAATTATAAAATCGTAATAAATTTAAATTTTAGATGAAAATTTAATTAACATGCGTGTGTTTCTCTCTCTTTATGTAATTCATATATTCAATATTAAATTTGATCTAGATATATTTAAAATAAAAATTTTAGAATTAGAATTTATGTTTAATATAAATTCATATATGTAATTTATGTTTCTTGAAATCATAATTAATTAAAATTTTTAAAATAAAATTTAATTTAAATAATATATGTGTATGTGTGTGTGTAGATATTACTATATAAATTTATAACTGAAAATATAATAACATTATATATTAATAGTATTATATATTATTAAAAATAATATCACACACACATATAAATTCAAATACACACACACAAAAAGAAATAATTATAATTATAATTGTAATTAATTTTAGTATAAGGGATTATAAGAAAACAACCAACACACACTGTGTTACATGTTGGAAAGATGCATCTCCCCCTTAGAATAACGCTTGCATCATGCTGGCCTCTAACAAATAATGGAAAAGAACCCCCATCTCACATTAGAGATCTGTATGTGATTAGGGTCAAATGATAAGTTCCAACACTCATCTCTCTTTTGAGTTTCCCTCTCAGTGATGTTTGTGTAGCACCCCATTGCATCGCTTTTATGTTGTGCTTCAATATATGACTGGTCGTATTGCATTGATAGTCAAGGAATCCGTCTATACCACATCAGATATTCATAGAGATGGGATGGTTGGTTGATAGGCGACAATGAATCCATCACTCCTTTAAGACCACCTACACAATGGTGCATGTGGGTCACCGTGTTGCACCACCTTCCTATTGGGGTGAGTTGTTCATCTAATCCCACCACGTCCCTGTGGCCCAATAATGATTTTCTGAAGGCCTTATGGCTTGAATAACTTTTTATGGATAAATTAGCCAGAGACCTAGTGGCCCAAAGGACCGTTTTGGGCTCTAAATCCCATTCAAGATGAATAGTAATGTTGTTACAGTACCTTTTATAGTACCTTCACTACTACAGTGCAACAATACTTCTACAAAAGCTACAAGAATATTCTACCACCTAGTTTTGATATTGGTTTTGTGATATAGGATTATAGGTTGCTTACCAATCAGGCTCCACCCTAATTTATACAATCATAATAAACTTAAATGTAAAATAGAAATTTAATTTGTGTGTGTGAGTGTTTGTAGATCATGTACATAACAATACATTTGATATAATAAATTTTATTAGACAATAGAATTTATAAATTATTACATGTAGAAATAATATGATTTATAAGTATATTTATTGTAAATATAGTTATATAAATATAAATATAAATATGAATATAGATATAAATAAAAATAAAAATAAAAATAAAAATATAAATAAAAATATAAATAAAAATAAAAATAAAAATAAAAATATAAATATAAATACAAATACAAATAGAAATATAAATACAAATACAAATACAAATATAAATATATATACAAATATATATATAAATATAAACATAAATATAAATATACATATAAATATAAATATAAATATAAATATAAATATAAATATAAATATAAATATAAATACAAATATAAATATAAATATAAATATAAATATAAATATAAATATAAATATAAATATAAATATAAATATAAATACAAATACAAATACAAATATAAATACAAATATAAATACAAATATAAATACAAATATAAATACAAATACAAATACAAATATAAATACAAATATAAATACAAATATAAATACAAATATAAATACAAATATAAATACAAATATAAATACAAATACAAATATAAATATAAATATAAATATAAATATAAATATAAATATAAATATAAATATAAATATAAATATAAATATAAATATAAATATAAATATAAATATAAATATAATATAATAGTTTTTGTATAAAAAATAAAAATAATATATATATAGTACTATATAATATTAAAAATAATATATATTATACACACACAAAAATTAAAAATATAATTATAGAATATAATTTATAAAATCAGAAAAAAATTATAATTTAAATGAAAATTAAATTCAACAATAAATATGACATAATATATGTTATTAGATAATAAAGTTTTCAAACCTTTATATCTACAAACTATACAATCTATATGTATATTTATTATAAATATAGTCATATAAATATATACACACACTTTAAAATTATATACATACATATATATGCATTTTTAAAGTGTATATATATATTTATATATATTTAATATGTATTATTTTTAATATTTTAAAATTCTATATATGTATATATGTAAAATACATATATATAATTTATATTTTTAAATATAAAATTTCTAATATATATATTAGAAATATATATATATATATATGTTAAATATATATATTAAAAAATATATATTAAAAATAATATATATTAAATACACACACACACAGATATATATATACATACATACATATATATGTGTCTATAGATAATATAAGAATATATATATATATATATATATAAAGATATATATGATATTTAAAAAATTACAATCCAAACTAGTTGGTGACACCATTGAGTGAGAATATTGATGTGCTTGGATCAAACTTTTCCACCAAAGATTTGAAAAATTTTAATGGAGGTGACACTATGGTGAAGCGAGGCATGCAGGTGGGAAAATAGTTAATTAGAGACGTTTCATAAAACACACCTAATTAGCCATGTTTTTTTGGAAACACAGCTACTTGACCATTTTTTTTAAAATGATGGGTAAATAAACACTATGAATTTGAGGTGGTGGGCAATGTGAAGCAAGGGGGGAATGAAGGTAGGCAGGGAAAAGTGCATGGTATAGGTCTGGGTAATGCGTATAGGCTAGGGTATATATCAAAATTATACATAATGATACTAAAAATTTTAACAGTTTTTCTACACCCAATATTCCATCATTTATAAAAAACAATAGAAAATAATTCATGGGAATTAGATGAATTTATAAAAATTGATAAATAGACATTTATCAAAAAACCCAAATAATGAGATATGTTTTTGGAAACATGCCAAATTATCCATGTTTATGAAAACATGAGTAAATAAGAACTACTAATTTTACCTGCACCTCCTTTATCCATGTTTTTAAAAACCCGGTAAAATACATTAGCTACATTTATAAATGCAGTTAATGTAAAAATATGTGGATAATTATTGTTTTTTTTAGTTTTAATATCAAATATACCCTTTAAATCACTCTGTCAAAATTCCAAAATTAAAAGGAAACTTTTAAAATGAGTATTTTAAAAAATATAGAATTTTATAAGGCCAAGACAATAAGAAAAAGAAAAATAGTTTCTCAATAAAAATTCATGTAAAACATATAGATAATTAATTCACTCACTTATCCATTTAACTAAGATAAATTAAGAACACATGTAGTATTATTTTAAACAAATCCAATAAGAAACATGTCATCCTCAAAAGGGTAGAGGGGAAATGGAAAAATGGGTGTAGAAAGGTGATTTACCCCACATTTAAGACCGAACATTCCCCCATGGATTATTTTATGGTGAAAATGGAAAGCATGTCAAAATAGGAAATGAGAGTGGGGAAGCAATAGAATCAAGTAATTATGGTGTGCAAGAAGGAACTAAGTGTAAGAGTGTGTCCTCATGTAGCTTACCTAACAGTAATAACCACCACCTAGAGTGTAGTATGATGAGAGGTGTGGTGGTCATGGGTGGGTAAAATCAAGTGAAATAATGTCTTTTATTTGGAAAATATCCAACTTACTCCAAGCATGTCTATCCCAATAGTCTAAATATGTGTAAAGTTATTGGTTGACAGGGTAAGAGAGGTTAAGGTTTTCATAAGGTGTGCCTTATAGGTGCGGTTGGGATGCATATGGGAAAGAGGGTTGGGAAAAGTATGGAGGCCACAGTATGGTGGGTGGTGGTTGTCCCCTTGGGTGGTGGGTAACAGATATGAACCTGATTGGGTGGCACTAGGGGCTATCCAACTTCCTCATCATCCACGTCATGGGTACTATGGAATAGATATTGATAAAAATCATAGGCCAGCATTCAAATGTTTTTTAATGAACTAAAATAGGTTGACCTAAATGTCACATAATCTGGTTCACCATAAGTTCTCAAGTGTGCCACCCCATACTCCATAGGCTTCCGACTAGATGTGAAGGTCAAAGGTGATACCTTTAAATCAGATTAACCAAAAATGAAAAAAAAACACATACAAATCCATAAAAACTAGAGTATAAAAAATAAATAAAGTGGGAAAATGGTATAATAAATAAAAAACAACATATAGAGTAACAATAATGATAGTACACAATAGCTGATCAACAACTAAGTTGACCACATATACAAAATAATAAAAAAAGATAAAATAAAGAAGATGATTTATTGCCATCCCTAATTACTACCTCAAACCTAGTCTCCGACATCTATTTAGTTTCCCAAGCCAAATCCTCCGAATCCACCCAATATACCCCACTCGATCATGCAACACTGGATCTCTATCATAGTAACTTTTCATCCTATCCTCAAATTGAAAGTAAACATATGGGTTTGTACATTCATGAAAGTTATAGTATAGGGGGGAAGAAAATATTTATCAGGTGGCCACCCCTAATGATGGTACCTAATATATATTTTCACTACAAGATTATTCACATGTGATATTCCCAACCTAGTTGAATAAAAACAGGATTATAAATAAATATATGAATAAATAAACAAACCAAACACTGCAAAATCTTAAGTTCTAACATGCCACTCGAGATTGGTCAAAACCTACTTCAGCTAAATTTGGAAGTATCTGAACACATATATCACCATGCCACATATCATCAGGCATGGTTATCAGATCCTAAGAATGCTTTCAAATGTTTAACATTACAACATACATAAATTTAAGTCCTTAGGACATCTCCGTTGGTGTCCAAAATAATAACACACACTAATACAGGATTCATAGACTCCAATAGAAGAATCGAAACTAGCGACAAGACCTTTATTCTGACACTAAAGAACCTGTTAACATCATGATAGTCCTACCAAACTTATGAAGATATATAATCTATCCTGGGAGTGGTATACCTTCCACATGAAAAAATACACCATTCAGGAGTGCTTAGAAACCAAGAGACAAAAACCCTTAGCCAAAGCATAATACTAAAGGGGGTGGGGGTACATGCATCCAGATCATCTATTAGCTCCTTAGGATCTTTCTAACATCAACTAACAATGGTGATAATCCAATGAAACTCGAGGATAATATATCAACCCATAATAACCATATATTTTCTCTCACCTCTAATATCAACATGGAAACACCTCTTACATCCATGGCATAATCCCTAAAAACATGGGTTGGAAAAACACCTGAACCCATCATCATCAATTCTGAATCCTCAACACCAAACCTCACCAGGGTAAATATAACATGGATCACCAACGATGGTTCCCTAGGTCTCCTCATAAATATGGCACTCTATAGGGCCCCACCATCACATTTCAAACTTTAGAACAAGACCATCATAGAAATCCTTAAACAATATTTTTGATGAAAAACCCATCCTCAATCATCGACTTTCTCATAATGGTATCCTCTAGGGTCCTTCATAACCATATAAACCTTTACTAAATGACACCCAACCATACTCAACACCCTGCCATTTCATCACAACCCAAAGGATCCAACCAATCTAAACATCAAGAAACCAGTCTATAACCCAATCCAAGTCACTACATGGTCATGTATTCTAGAAACTATCGAAATAATCCCAAACTAATCCCCTTGGAATTCCAAACTAAACTCACTCATTAAGCTCACAACCCTTACCTAGGTCTCTCACCACACTTCACTCAGGAGGAATCTATTAGATTTGGTTCTAAAGAACTAGATTCTACGTACTTGATGATTTCATGTATTCATTGTCCTAAATATTAATGAAGTTTTCTATCACACCATGATTATTCCTTTTTATGAAATTGTATGTGATAATTCCATAAGAATATATCTCACACTAAAAGGTTATAGAAGTTCCCCGCTATGGTGAGATCCTAGAAGTTCCATGATAGTATTCTAAAATATATGTTATATAGCTGGATGATATCATTTAATGGGACACAAATTATACATCATATCAGGGGTAGATACCAAGAGGACTTTGAATCACCCACTCATGGTGTGTGCCCATGGTAGGTTTTAGAGAAATATATTATGAGAATGAGACCCCCCAAAAGGAAGTCCACATTTTATGTATCATTGGATGATCCTATCTGTGGAAATGTGTATCAATACTTATAATTTAAGATTGCCATTAATGAATACCATAAGTTACGTAATTTGGCGATTAATGAAAACATGACGATATATTCTCTTAAATAAGTAGGATACGACGAGTGCATTACAAGTGATATTGGATTAATGGATAATGAAAGAAAGGATTTATCCCTTCTCTCTATTAACAAAAGTTGATATATAAATCTATTTTAAAAGAATAAAACTATCTAGATAAATCAATGTCCATGGTGTTTTATGGGCAAGTTCAGTTTTGGAAAGTTAAATATAGGGACATCAATCCCATAGGTTGATGACACCAGTATGAAAACTACTAGATGCACATTTAAAGTAGGCATCTATGCCTATTTACATTAAGAAAGAGGCTTAGAGGGACACAAACTAAGTGTATCTAAAATCTCTTTTAAATTCAATGTTGAATTTAACAATTAATAATAAATATTAATCTTTCTCTATGGTTTAATAATTAATTTGGTTTGGTTGATCAACAATATTTATTAATAAGTTATTCAAAAGAATAAGTGAGTGAAATAGTAATAATAATAAATATTTATTTACATGGTTTGGAGAATATAATATTTATTATATTTATCTATGAATAGTTAATTGATATTTATTTTCTAAATAAATAGTCATTATTCAAAGTTCAGTAAATATCGATGAGGATAAGAAGATCGAGCTTAATGATCTAGTTAGAAATGATGTAAAAGATATTTATTTTTATATTATTAAGTGATGCACATTTTAAAAAAAATATTATTATTATCACTAGACATGGGGATAACTAAGAACTATAGAATTTTCGAGGGTTCTATGTGTAAATTCACAACCTAAACATTCTATAATAAATATGTAATTATATCAATTTTCATAAAAACACTTATTGTGCACAAAAGATATAGAGAAGCTCTATCAAAGATATAGATAGATATATATAGATCTAGATTGTTCTCTCTCCACCCTTTTCTCCATACATCAAGAGAAAACAATATATTCTTTATCCATAAAGAGAATTATGTTGTAATTAACCACAAATGATTCAAGAAATTGTGATCGACTGTGCTATTACTTGAGGATTCTAAAATGAAATTAAGATATTGTGGTGCAAATGTGGATCACTATTAGAGGAATTATTCAATTCGATCATACAATACAAAAATGGTATGATGAGTTTGAGTCAACCAGATCATTAAAAATTAAATAATTACCAGTTCAGGTAATTTTAGATCTGCTTATAAATTAATTATAAATTACTTGTGAATATACTCCCTTTCTAGTTATTCCATTTAATCAAGTAATTTAATATATAAATTCCATTGATCATGATTTAATTAATTATATATAGTTCAAATTATTCGGAAATTAATACTAGAAGAAGAGCTAGCCATTCCAAACAGGAACTTCTATTGAACCTGGAATATATAAGTGCCATCAGAGTGGTCACATGGTTTATTTATAATTATTTATTAATCATTGACCAGATGGTATGTTTCTTCAATTTCTTTTACTTCAAATATATTAATTCTTGAAATTTTAACATTGTTTTCTCTTTCCTTTCTTTTTTCTCAATTATGTAACCAATAAACAAGTTAAATTAAAATACAAAAACATCAAAATTTTGATTTGGAGATTCAAAGTGTTTTGGTTAGATAGCATAAGTGTACACAAAATTTACCCCAAACTACAAGCCATTTATTGATGTATCTTGATGTATCTAAAGTCTATATCATATTAGTCTGAGAAAATTGGATGAGTGATTTGATAAAATACATTATCTTGTATATTTGAACAGACTAGTACACGGTTTAAAGAACCACATTCCATGTAAAATGGGTACACAATGGGTAGTACTTTCATCTTTGTGTTGGAGAACATGAGGGGTCTAAGCATGTCATGTATCTACAAAAAGACTCAAGTATTGAAAAATTGTGAAACTTCAAGGACAAAAATCATGTATAAAGATTAAACTCCATATAACTCATACACATTTGTGATAGGGACACATGCCCAATCCCTAGGTGTGTATCAAAAACATAGGGAAAAGAAATTACAAGTCATGCAGTATACTAGAAATAGTGTTCTATATTTGACATAGATAGAATAACTAATTCTTTAATTAAACCTATTCAAATGTGTTTTATGTGTCATTTATTTGATTGGATGCACCATTTCATAGGATTTATATTTATATATTTAATTAATTTCTCTATAACATTCTAAAACTACAAGTTGTGTGTGGTATTTTCTTATTGTGTTCTCCACATTCATCAAGGTCATCATATGAAATGTAATTTACCTGTGTCCCATGTGTCATTTTTTTATAGTACATGCATGCAATGTGTGTTGGATTCCAAGGTAATGCACAAGAACAAGGATTATGCTAGGTATTTTTGATGAGTGCATGTCATTTCCTCCAAGGATACCTGTGTACTTTATTAATTTTAAATAAAATTAACTTACTTTGTTTAAAATTATGAATTATTGTAATTCAAGTATTATTGGATGGAATTAAGATAAATTAGATAAATTGAATTAATTCATGACATTTTATCCTAATTAAAGAATAAATCTAAGAAATTGAAAACTATATTTAAAATTTATGTTCATTTCATGTTGTTTGGATTCTCCTGAGATTAGAACAAAACTATGTATGTGATTTTATTCCTTATAATTTATTCTTGGCTTTAAATTAAAATGATAGTATTCTTTCCATCCCTTCCTACTTATTATGTAAGGGTCTACATGCCTGATGTTTTTTGTAACCCCATTATCTAATCCATTGGATCCACTCACTAGTGTATGACTAAAAGATTATGTAAGGATGGACCTCCCAAGTGATAGGAGGTTTTCTTAGTCTTGGAGTCAAGATGAAACTAATCAAGGTGATACAAAGGAGACATGGTGGAATGACACAAAATGAACCGAGCTATACTTCATGGTGTTTTCACCTAGGGTTGAGGGTTTATTTATCATCCACTAGATAAACTAACCAATAGATAATCCAATGATCATTCAACTTATATTTTATTTTTTTTAGTTTCATTATTGATTATTTTTGTGGATGCTACATGAAAACTTAATTAATGAATTAACAATCATGAAAGATAGAAAAAAATAAAACCATATTATTCATAAATTTTATTAGACATGGTTAATCACTTAAGTAAAATCCACTAAATATTGACAAGGAATACAATAAGAAAAAATATGGGTTTTATTCATAAGGATAAAAATATCTCAAATAAAATATTATGTTGGTATAGACTTCCACTACTTAAGCTAGAATTAGACCCATAGTTAAAATCACTTGACCAACCCAAGTCAAGGTGCTTTTTATTATCATGTAACTTTTAACTTGAATTTTTGGGCTGACATAACATTATTAACATCATGTTATGACTGCCTAAGTAGGAATTGGTGCAACTGAGAGTCAAGGATTGAGGAAATATTCATCTAGGATTTTATTATTGGGGAGTACACTAAACAGATCAAAGAACTATGAGTTAATGTAGTTGTCAAGTTACACCTTCCTAAAACACTTTAATTATCCTATTGGGACCAAGTATGGGTTATGAGAAGGTAATTTGGGTCCTTACCACTAGGATATCTATGACATTGGATATTACTAAACTAATGGTGAGGGATATTAGTATTTGAGAAAGTAGTGAGAGATTTAAAAAATTTAATAACATCTTAATTTATTAATAAGGGTTGATAATTAAGGAAGTACAAATTACTTTGTCTTAATTTTGTAGAAATGGAAAAGCATATGACATAGACCATATCACTGTGATACATACTATAGAAGCATAACAATCTCACCAGTGAAAATTTCTAGAAATGGTATTGGTATATACGTGTTATAATACACCATGAATTGAAATTATACGTTATGGAAACCCCACTTCCTGAGTCTCTTTCTAAATATAATATTGAGGAAGAAGTATCTCTACACAAAAAACATGTGGTAGTTACAATGGATGTAAAAAGTTTCATTATATCCTCTATTTCCATTGGGGATCAAAAGAAATACAATTTTATGGATGTATATATCATCATTAATCACCTTCATGATTATCAGAAGAAGGTGAGACAAGAGAGATATGAGATCTCCAACACACCTATAATATTTAGGCTTAGATATTTGATTCCAACTTGGACTTGTGTATTCAATATGATTTGATATATAGAGCACCTAGAAATATTGGGGTTTAGGATCCATGATAATTTGTTAATAGATCCTATTATTTCATCCCTACTTAAAACCTTCTCCAGTTTAATAATAAATTATAATATGAGAAATATTGAGAAGACTCTTTAAAAACTTATTAATATTATTCATGAAGTTGATAAATACATGGGGCATGAAAAATACATGTCTCTTTTAGTGAATAAGAAAATGTAGAACAAGGGAAAGGGTATAAAAAATCATTCTTGGTCTAAGGTTCCATAGAACCATCCTTCTAAGAATAAGACGATCCAGTGGAAAGTAGTGGAACAAAATGTGGTGTGTTTTTCATGTGGTAAACAAGACCACTAGAATAGGAACTAAACTCAGCCAAATAAAAAGGGGAAAATTTAAGTGTATTCATTATTGAGTGAAATCTTTTCATATCTATTATTTTGTTATTAGATACTGCATGTGGTGCTCACAATTGTATAAAAACATTGAATCCATGTCAATTTAAGAAGTTTTCTAGAGGAGTGGTAGTTTTACATGTTTCCAATGGGGTGAGTCTAGTTTCTCTATCCATTAGATACTACCACCTCATGTTTGAAATAAGAATTATTTTTTTAAATAATTTTTATTATAAACCAAGTGTTACTAAAAACATCAGTATTATTTCTTATTTAGACATGGATGAATTTATTTTTAGTTTTAGAAATAAGTGTTTCTATTTTTATAAAGATAAATTTTGATATGGTATGACACTATTAAATAATGGTCTTTATGTATTAAATTAAGAAATATAAATATTGTAAATTGATAAAGAATAAAATTCACATGGCTCATTTCACACCCAATTGCGGCATGACCATCTTGGTCACGTAAATGAGAAGAATCTAATGGAGTTTTATCAAGATGGTTACTTATACTCTTTTGAGATTAAACCACTTAAAATATTTCATCCTTGTTTACAAGGAAAGATGACCAAACCACCATTTGGTGGTTAAGGTGAAAGGTCCACATAGCTTCTATAATTCGTACAAACTGATTTTTGTAGACCTTTTCAAGTAAATTTTAGATGTGGATTCTTGTAATTTTTGACTTTTACCAACAACTTGAGTAGGTATAATTATATCTACTTGATGAGGATTAAGTTTGAATCCTTTGAGAAGTTCAAGGATTTCATGAATTTATATGATAATCATCTTGGTAATAAGATAAGGAAACTTATATAAGACCAAGGAGGTGAATATCTTAACCAAGAGTTTATTAAATTTCTACAGGTGTATGTGATTTCTTCTCAGCTCACTCTTCCTTCTACACTATAATGGAATGGTGTTAGTGAAAGGATTAACTATATTTTACTAGACATGGTAAGGCTAATTATGAGTCAAAAAAGGATTCCATTATCCTTTTGGGTATATTCATTACACATGGAAATATATATAATAAACTGAATACCAACTAACGAAGAAAATGATATTCCCTTTGAGTTGTGAAGTATAAAGAAAAATATTTTGTACAATATTCATGCATGGGGGTGAAAGGTGTTTGTTAAGGATATCTCAAGAAAAAAAATAACATCTTGAGGACAAAAAGTATATCATTATAGGTTACCTAAAGAAAATGAGGGGATACTACTTATATGATCCCTCAGATAAAAGGGTTATATTTTCTAGGAAAGCTGTATTCCTTGAGAGGGAATAAATCATCAAAAAGGATAGTGAGAGAATTCTTAAATTCAATGAAGATAATAATAAAGATACACAAGTGTTGGTACGTGAATATACACCATGGGTCATTAAGGAAGATGTAGTTCGTCAAAAAAAGTACTATATAGGAGAACTAGAGAGGTTAGAGAACCAGAAAGATATGATTTTTTAGTCATAGAAGATTGTGTCTCATTATTAGTTGACAATAATGGACCTATATCCTCTAAGGATATAATAGAGAGCTAAAAATATGTAAAATGGAAATAATCCATGAATTTAGAGATGGATTCCAAGCACTAATAACATGTATAGATTTTGTTAGATGTCAAATAGATGTAAAGCCCATTGGGTGTAAATGGGTATTCAAGGGAAAGATCGACATGGAAGGTTAGGTTAGTACCTATAAATAATATCCAGTGTATAAAGTGTTTAAACAACATAATGGTATTAAATAAAAGTATTTTTTTTCTATTTTACATGCTTTAAACCATTATAATATTTCTTTCCTTTGAATATTTCCATGACTATAATATTTGGAAGATGGATATAAAAACTGGTTCCATTAATGAGAACCTTCATAAAGATATTTATATGACACAACCATAAGGATATGTGAAATTAGGTGATTCCAAAAAATTATGAAAGTTACAAAGATCCATTTATAGATTAAATAAAGAATCCAGGTAATGGAATATTTGGTTTGATGATGTTATAAAAGAATTTTTTTTCATTAATAATGAATTTGATCCATGTGTTTACAAGTAGTTTATTGAGAATACAATTATTTTCATATTAGTATATGTTTATGACATATTATTAATTTTAAATCTGATACCAGCCTTAAAATAGGTCAAGGGATGATTGAGAAAGTGATTCTCCATGAAGTACTTAGGTGAATCAGCATATATTCTGGGGATCCGGATCATGTGTGATTAATCAAAGATGATTCTTGAACTAAGTAAAGGTATATAAATTGACTATATAATGAAGAGGTTTAGTGTAGAATAATAAATGATGGGATTGGTTGTAATATCTCATGGTATTCAACTTTCCAAGAAGATGTGTCCTATGATACATCAAGAAAGAGAGTTAATGATAAAGAAACCACACAATTACATGATAGGATCTATCATTGATGTCATGTTATGTATGAGTCTTGATGTTTCATATGATTTGAGCATAGAAGGAAGATATTAACATGATCTAGGTGGACAACATTCGACTACTGTTAAATTTATCTTTCTGTATCTAAGAAAAACTAAGGATATGTTTTTTGTTTATAGGAGAGATGAAGAGCTAGTCCTCATGGGTTATATATATTCTAGCATTTAGATAGATTATAATTATCTAAATTCATAGTCAGGATATGTATTTTTTATCAATAGATGAGTTCTCCATTGGAAGAGTTCAAATTATCCAGTTGTTACTGATTCTATAGAGGGGTATGAGTATATTGTGACTTATTATGTAGCTAAGGAATCGGTTTTGTTTCACAAATTTTTCCAAGAGATTTATTTAATTACTAGTAGTTAATACTCAGTCACAATTTACTATGATAACACTAAAGTGGTGGATATTTCCAAAGAGCCAAGGTCACATCAAATAAAAAATAACATAGTAAAAAAATTTCATCTCTTGATGGATTTTTCTCAATGAGGTGAAGTTGTAGTGAAAAGAGTATCTATAAATGAAAACTTGGTGGACACCTTTATGAAGTCTCTATACCAATAGAGTCTTAAGTATCATGTGAGAGCTAGTGGATTAAAGGATGTTAATGGTTGGATCTAGTGAAAGTGGGATTCTATTGGAGTTAGTACCCTAGAACTAACTTATAATTACTTGATGATTACATCTATTCATTGTCTTGAATATAAATATTATTTCTTATCACATCCTGATTAATCCTCTGAATGATAAACTATGTGATAATTTCCTAAGAACATATGTCACACTAAAAGATAATTTTAGTTCTCTTATATGATGTGAACATATAGGATCCATGATAATATTCTTGAATATATTTTCTATAGTAACATGGTAATATTTTATGGGACAAAAATGATACAGGATGTAAGGAGTGGAGAATCATTGGATTTTGAGGCACCCTATCATTTTGTCTACCCTTAGTAATTTCCAGATCATGAGATTATAATAATGAGACCCACCAGTAGGAAATCCACATTTTATGTGTCATTAAATGTTTTTTTTCTATGGGTATGTGTATTGATCCTTTGATTTTAAGAATATTATTAATGAATACCATATGTCATGTGCTTTGAAGTATTTATGTAAACCATAATGACATATTCCCATGATGAAGTGGGATATATTGGGTGCATCAGGAGTGATATTTCATTAATGGACAATGTGATAAAGGATTTATCATTTAGGTCTATTAAAAAAAGTTCATATATCAAGACATTTATTGGGAATGGAATTGCCTGGATAAATCCATGGCCATGGTGTTCTATGGAAAATTTCATTTCCAGAATGTCAAAGAAAGTGACATCAAACACATAGTTTGATAAAACTAGTATGAAACCTACTTCATTAGAGATATCATGATTAAGGGATTATAATACACAACATGTGTTCATAGGAGGTTTTATATCATTGCGACATTAACTTATTTCTCTATTGGTGCCTTAGCATGTTGTTATATACTAGCATTGGACTTTAGTCGTCTCCACTTATTGATAATGAGATAGAGTCTTAGAGACTCACACACTAAGTATATCCAGAATCTAAATTAAATTAAATGTTTATTTTAATAAGTCAAAATAAATATTACTCATTCCTTGTGGTTTAATAATTATCCAGGTTTGGTTGATCGCCAAGATTTAATCACAAGTTATTAGAAAGAATAAGTTATTTAAATAATAATAATAAATATTTTTATGGTTTTTTGAATACAATATTTATTATATTTATCGATGAATAATGCGGTGATAGTTATTTTTTAAATAAATAGTTACTATTCAAGGTTTGATGAATTCCTAGGAGGATTAGAGGATCAAGGTTAATGGTCTATTTAGAAATTATTTAAAAGATATTTATTTATATATTCTTAAGTGATGCACATGTCAAGAGATTATTATTAATATTTTTATTATTATTATTATTATACATGGGGTCAAATAAGAATTATAGAATTGGAAAGGGTCCAATATGAAAATTTATAACCATAAACCTTCCATAATAAATATCTAGTTAGATAAATTTTTGTAAACAGAATTATTGTGCACAAAAAATAGAGAGAAGACTTATCAAGACCTCGATAGAGTATTAAATATATATAGGGTGATATCACCCCCTATCTTCTCTCAATCGATTAATATAACACCAATAATTCCTCATCCTTGAAGATAATTCGATTTTGATCAACCATGAACGATGCAAGAGATCTAGAGTGACCTTTCTAGCACCCAAAAATTCTACAATGATGTTTAGAGATTGTAGTTATAGTGTGAGTCACCTATAGATGGATTCATCACTTGGATCCTATAATGAAATGATTTTACTATGAGATCTAGTTAACTAGATCATCAATGAAGAAAGGATTAAAAATTCAGGCAATTCTAGTTCTACTTATAAATTAATTATAATCTACTTGTGAAGATCCTCCTTTTCTAGTTCCAATATTTAATCAAGTTAAGTATTCTATGAAATCTATCGTTCATGAAGTAATTGATTTTGTATAGCTTGGATAATTCATAAATTATTACTAAAATCGACGTTATAAATGACAAATAAGCACTTCCACTACACCTGGAACCTATAGACTAAATCCAAAACCTCAAAGGAAAACTTCCCATCATACCTCATATCACCAAAAAAACCTTAATAATGACCTTTGATCACCATGAGGTCCTCACTATCATGTCCTACATGAAAAAAAACTCATAATGGGATAATAAAAAGTAAAATTTTATGTCTAGGGTGATGAAATAAGTGAGACACCTTCAACGGGAAAGAATATGGTGCGTAATTTGCATACACAATGTGTACCCCCAAAAATCCTCTCTAACCATATTCCTCAGCATGTCCCAACATGTACCTCCCAAGTACGTAGTGCATACCAACACTACACAACATGTAACCCACATGGGAATCTTGGAAGTGTGGATCACACAAAATCTATCCATATAATTTACATGAGATCTGGCTATGTACCATACATGGGGTCCAACCCTATACTTTACTCACCATGCCTCCCCACACAGGGGTTCTAGCTGAGTACTGAGCCACACCTTGAGTCATATTACGTAGTATTTCCTCATGGAATTCATGTTGTGTAGTATCATATTAAAACTTTTTCCCAAATGAATAACACATGAAATGTTTTCTTGAAAACCATACATCATGTACCCAGTTTCTCAAATGGAAATCCCCTGTGATCTACTAGAAACCCCCTTTTCAACCCACATTACCCCATAATGGACTTCAAGGGTCTCATAGAAGTTAATATGGAAATTTAAAAACATAAAAAAACTTATTTATAAGTATCAAGGTGAAAAACTAAAAAGAACGGCCTACCTCACGGTGAAATCGATGAAGCTTTAAGCTTGGATCCATGCTCCACAACCACAACATCCCGATATGGTCCTGATCGGGCTCCTCAGATGAAGCCAACATCTCCCTCTCCTTCCTTCCCAATTTTTATGGTCATTATATGTGGGAGAACCCTCCCCCTAGTGTATGTGAGAATAGGAGGGGGTATAAAAACAAAATGAAAATAAAAATAAAAAGTAAAACTCTATTAAAATGGTCCAAACCTAGTCCCATAACTAGCACCAAGTTCATACCCACCTAAGAAAATAAATCCATTTTAGACTCAACCATAAATTCCATATTAAATTAGAGAATACTTTAAAAATATATAATCATTTACATATGTGAAAATAATTAAAATTTATCAGTTAAATACTAAATATTCCATGAAAACATGATTAGTCCGTAATTATACCAAACTCTAACCCTTGATTAAACAACCCATTTTGATACTAACAAAGAATTCATACAATTATTTCAAGACCATTTGATAAGGGAATTCACAATTTTCCCTCATAACCATTGAGTAAAAAATGTTCAAATTTCCACTAATTTTTACAATATGTAATTATGTGGGTCATTATAATCTACCCACTATAACACTTATCACTCTCAAGAATCCTTTATGGCCATCAAGCCATCATGCTCTCACCTAGAGCACTAGTGTATCTCTAATTCGACCTTCCCTTAGATCACATTATTTTCAATTGAGTACACTATTAAAACACAAACTCCACCATGCCTCTAAATTCGAAACCTTGAATCTTGTACTTTCTAAGAAACCAAATATATCTATAGTTTACCCATGCACCAACATCCAATGCCACCTCAACCTTTCATAAATCAGTCTCACTACACCCATGACCCTTCTAACATGAGGGTTATTCATCCACAACTGATAATATTCACCCCACTATAAGAGGATTCTTATCATCACCCCGCAAAAAAAAAATTCTATAGACCATGATCCATCCACTACCTAATATAATGAATGGATGTGGTCGAATCTCTCATGACCAAAAAATAACTCAAATCACTAGTATTTACATCCTCCATGTTAAAAAATCTACTTATAATGGGGATCACATCCTCTAATATCCAATGGTGCGATCCCAAACATATGTCTTCCCTTACACCACTGCTTGACTGTCGAGCTCAATAGGTCCACCATGGCTACACCACTTAGGTTACCCCAAGATATGAAAAATTATCAATAGAACCCCATTCAAATGATCAAAAAAAAAACGAAACTACACACAACCATAAGACACATACCCTCAAGCACAATGTTTTTTTCCTGAAAATCCATGCCAGAAACCACTTTCATCTTAAAGGAATAGTGATTATACAGAAATATCTCACAAGTTCTCATGAAAAAACCTACTCATATCACCTAAACCCAATGATTACACTCTCTGACATAATTAGATTACATAACTAGACTCAAGCTCACATAATCCACATACCATAAAACCTATTCTAACATTCCTAAACCACTGACCATGCTCCTCTTTAATTTTAGATCCATTTAGATGCAGAAAACATGGTGGTCCTCTTTAGAAATGAAGTGTCTCACTCAGGCCAAGGATAACCACACGACACCCACCACCAATGTAGTGTTCTAAAATAATGAGTGTATAATGATACTCTCACCACACCACCAAAAATTCATTTAGAACCATAAGGGACGAGAATCTAACCAATCCTACCCTCTCAACCCAACCTCAATACCAAGAGCACTCACAATGATCTACCTCTCATGTTTAAGGAATATACATTATTATAAACAAACCCTATTAGGGTATCTATAACTACAAGGTTACTCATGCCTGATCTAATCACCTATCAGGTATATTAGCCCTCATCGAGTCATCATCAAAGCATATAATTCCCACATAGACCTACTAGGGTATCCATACATACCTCGATGAAGATAATTTTTTTCAATAACCAGAGAAAATATTACCCTAGGATCTACAAGAAATTTTATCAGAAGAAAATAACTACAGTTCAGTTGAGTATAATTCCACCAAGAAGATATATAGGGAAAACCATATAGGTTATTGTTGGAACTTTAAAAAACTCAACCTACATCATTAGTGAAATCACACAAAAATAGACACATGTCATGTGAATATTACATACCTATCTTGACGGTGTACACATACCTCTTACAATTGGGAAAAGATCCAAAAACCCTAATAATAATCTGAAATACACATCATATTTGAATCAATATTCAAAGCATAACTATGAAAATATAGAACAATAATCTGATCACCCTAGTAACAAAGAATTCCTACAAAAAATTAGTTCAAAATGCACCAATCTGAGGTCCATCATAATCTACAACTTATTCCTAGACATCCTATCCACCATCTCTGAAATTATAAGGCAAGAAAAAAAATTCTCTAACACTATTTTGTAATGAACTAAATAGGGTTGACCTAACACATCACCTTATCTCGGTTGCCACAAGGCCTCATGTGCACCAACCCACAAGCTAGAAGATTCTGACCAGTGGTGAGGGTCAAAGGTAAAACCATGGGGAGACTATACCCGCATATCATAGTAAGAAAAAATGGAAATAAACAAACACATACACGTCCATAAACATTAGTGTTTGAAAATTAAAGAAAGAAAATGGTATAATAAATGAAATATAGTATATAGAATCATGCTCATGCTAGTAAACATCAGATTATTTCTCACTAGTATGACCACATATATAGAATAAATAAAATAAATAAGATACACAAGAGGCCCTAATTCTATCCTTGATCCTTACCTCAAACCCAGTATCCAATATTTTTTGATCTGTTTCAGCTTGATCCTCAGACCCCACCTATGTGGCCCCACTTGATCATGCAATACAATGACTCTTCCTTATACACTATTCATCTTATGCTCAACCTAAAAGCACATATAAGGGGTTTCATGTGAATAAAAGTTCATATTCAGGGGTGAGAAAATAATTCTCCATAGGTCACCTGTAGTGGTGGTGTCTAATATCTATTTTGAAAACAAGTTCTTACACACATGATATGCCCAACCTAGTAAAATAATAACTAGAATATAAATAAATAAATAAACAACTAAATGAATAAATAAATAAACCAAACACCTCTAAAACTCCAGTTATAACATCCCAACTGAGATCAATAAAAAAATACATCGACTAAAGCTAAAAGTCTCTAAACACATGGATCACGATGCCACACAGCATCAATTACATCAGCTGAACCTTAAAGAAGTTTCTAGAAGTTCAATAGAACAATTATAAATTTCA
Organism: Viscum album; assembly: GCA_963277665.1. Lineage (NCBI taxonomy): Eukaryota > Viridiplantae > Streptophyta > Magnoliopsida > Santalales > Viscaceae > Viscum > Viscum album. The sequence goes on from OY728127.1 coordinate 929,675,503, forward strand.
GGACCAAATACATCTATATTAGTGTTCAAAACAAAAACACACACCACTATTAGATTCTTGGACCTTGATATCCCAATTTTTATTAGCGATAGAAACTGTAGACCAATAATAGAGAACCGGTGAACATCTTGGTATTAATATAGAACTATTTAGGATATTTAATCCATCCTAGGAGTGATATAACTACCAAAATCCATAATCTAACATCCGGTAGTTCTTAACTACTGCAAGACACAAACCCCTAGCCAAAGCATAATACTGAACATAGGGGTGCATTCATCTAGATCATCTATTATCACTATATGATCCTCTTAGTATCAAATAATAGAGGTTAAAACCTAAATAACCTTAGGGATAATTCCTAAACCCATAATAATAATAATATATCTCCTCTAACCTCCAATACCTGAATGAAATAGATTCTTACATCCATGGAATAACCCCTAAAAACATGGGTCTTCCAAAAATCTAAAACCATATAATTAATTTTGAATGTTCAAAGCTATACCACACCAGTCTCAACATAATACAGGGAACCCATTATGGTCCCCTAGGCATCACAATAAACAATAAAACCTATAGGTATACTCCACAACATCTCAAACCTTAGGAAAAAACCCATCACAAACCTCCTCAAATGGTCTTTTCAACACACAACCCATCCTTGTTCATCATATAATATATAAGGGAATACTCTAGGGTCCCTTAGACCCATATCAACCTCTACTCAATGAAACCTAGCTATCCCCAACACCACAATGTATCACCCAATCCCAATGGTTTCAACCAATCCAAACCTCAAGCAAATAGTCTATAATCCCATCCAAGTCACTACATGGTCCCATATTCAAGGAACCATTTGAATAATACCATAATAATACCCTTGTAATCCCCAAGACATGTCATTTATCAGTATCAAAACCCTTAAAAATCCCTGAAGAAGACTCTAACTCCAAAATCGCAAAGGAAATATTCCCATCATACCTCAACTCACCCAAAACACCTTAACAATAAAATTTGATCACCAAGAGTCCTAACCATCATTTCTTAAGTGAAAAAACACTCAAAATAGATTAATAAAATGTATAATTCTAGATATAAGGTTAGAAAATAAGATAAAAATCATTAAGGGGAATGTACAAAACATGTACCCTCATTAATCCTCTCTGCCCATGTACCTCAACCGATCTCAATGTATACTTCCCAAGTACATGGTATGTACCAACCCTTCATGGTGGTTCACTCACACATGGTGTTTTTCCATGTGGATCACATGAAATATGGACATATACTCTACAAATAATTTTATTATGTATTGTACATGGGGTCTAGCTGTGTACTTCACAGGCCATGAAACCCCACATAGGGTGTATAGTCAAGTACTCGACCATACATTGAGTAATCCTACATAGAATGCTCTCATGGAATACACATAATGTAGTATCGTATTCTACCTTTCTCCAAAATAAATAAAAAATAATATTTTTTCATAAAAAATACACACTATTTAGTTGGATTTCCCAAATGGAAATCCCCTATGATCTACCTAAAACCCCTATTTCTCCTCAAATCACCCCAAAATGGCCCTCATGGGGCTCCCAATAGATCATATAGAACTTTTAAAAACATAAAACAATAATATATGGGGAATAGGGTAAAAAATTAAAATAAAGGTCTACCACGTGGTGAATTCATCAAATATTCAATCATGGATTTACACTGCACATCCACCGTGTCCCGATCTGGTCCTGGTCAAGCTTCTCAGATGAAGCTGGCACCTCCCTCTCCTTACTTCCCTCTCAGTAAGGATATAATGTGAGCAAGAAACCTACCCCAAACATACATGATAAGGATAAGAGGGTAGAAGTAAAAAATAAAAAGAATAAAAAGAAAATGAAAAGAAAGAGAAAAAATAAAATAAAAATAAAACCATGTTAAAAAGGCCTGAGCCCGGTCCCAAAATTTGGATGAAGTTTATAAATCACCTTGAAAAAAATAACATTAAAGACTCAAGAAAGAATTTATAATTTCATCACAATAATATGTTCAAGTGATATAATTTTCTTTACACATTAAAACTATTAGTATTTATTAATAAAATATTAAATATTCTATGAAAATACAACCTTCTTGGAATTATAAAAAACGTTAGACCTAGAGGGAAGCACCCCATTATGAGAATAAAAGAGTGGGTATAAAATTATTATGTGATCATATAATAGTTGAAATTACCATTTCCCTTTTATAATAATAAAATAACAAAATTTCAATTTTATCTTTATTTTTACAACATGTAACGACATGGGTCGTTACATGCACTAAACTATAATAATGTTAAAGGTGTATAAAAATCAATAAAGGCCTTAAAATCTATCTCAATACCCAATAAATTAAACAAAATCATTATAAGTGGTACCCTAAAAACTCCCTATTTATTTATAATAAACATATAGTGCAGGGATTGGCTAAAGTCAAAGAAAAGATTCACTTGTTACCTCATGATCATGGAATGGAGCTTGAAAAGTTCGAGAGTGTAACCCCAATCTCACTATCAAGTCATGGGTTTGAGAATACGATGAGTACTACATGGAGGATATGTGGATTGGGTTAAAGATCTTAGATGATTTTGAGATATAGGGGTTTTATACAAGCTCATGATGAGAAATTTGATCCTAGAAGGCATGAGAAATGGTAAGATATCATAATAGTTTAAAGTGAATATATTTCTTAGTGTCAATAAACTTTCTCAGAATAAATACTAGTAGGAACCCAAAATAGGGAAGGGGTAGATTATATCATTGCTTGATTAGGTGAAATGTTAGATCATCCTCTCACTCCATAATGGATTGGTGTTCATTATATATATAGATTATTACAATGAATGGTCGATGAAAATTAAAGAAATAACTCCTTATAAGTGGGTCATGTGACAAAAAGTGCATCATTCATGTGGGCCATATCAATTAATTTTTGGTGTTTATCCTTGAAATCAAGTTAGTTTATAATTTATAACTCAATGAATTAGTGAGGAGAAAGCTACTGAGTGGATAAGATGTGATATCTATTATTTTCATATTTATTAGAGAAGTAAAGATATGGATGATATATGGAATGTATATTGGGATCCTATATGATGAAAAATAATAAAATGCTACAAAGTATTTTATTCCAATGTTTTATAATAGAATTATGACACCATAATTTCATAATACAACAATTTCATTATCAAACCATTTGATGTTTTAATGGAAAATTTGGGGAGTTTGAAAATAAACTATGTGAAGATGGTGTGAGAGTGTGTGTGTAACAACACATAATCCAATATCCTAGATTCAGTGGCTTACTTTATTACATTATCATAAGACATAAGAAATCACATCCAAAAGGAGAGAATAGTTTAGTAGTCTTAGTAAACTATACACATATTTTAAATTCAAATGAAATTTTAAAAATAAATCTAAAAAGTATTTTCTTTCAAAAAAACATTATTCTTCTTAGCGTAACCCTAAATATCAATTATAATAAACTTCTTGGAAACATATGAAAAAATAAAACATTAGAATGGGGTGAGTTGAAATGCTCAGTATGGGTTAAGAGCAATGAAATATATCATGAATTAATGAGAATAATCAATATCTCATGGTATATAACTAAATACATATTCCATTTAATCAATAAAATGATAATGTAATGCATCAATAGATTTTTTCATAGTGAAAATATCAAGGATAATAATAACTAAATACTGAATGAAGCAATGATTAATTATTGGATGTCATGTATCTGGAACATGAACCACTATTGTCAAGACCTTTCATGGGATGGTTTAATAATTATGGGTAAAACCCATTTAATTCTAGCATAATATAATTCTCTCATGAGACTATTGATGCATCGAGGGTATTTTCTATATACGGTCCCCACCCATTATTTCATGTCCAAAAAATTAATTATATATCAAATAATAAATTGAACTTATAAATCAATATGCATTATAAAAAAATATCTGTATTAAGTAAAAGATATATATTTAAGATTATTTACTCAGTTAATCAAATCACTTTAAAATTAAACACCACATATAAAATGGTATACGTCATAAGTAATAACCACATCCATGATACAAGAAATATTGATATTCAAGATAAATAAAATTTTCAATGAATAATGATCATGAATAAAACAAAGGGTAATTATATACACTAAGGAAAATAAATTATGCGTATAATATTAAAATATGCCTCAATGAAGTGAAATTTAGATAAATTCAATTAAAAAGATCATATCATTAATCAAATGAATCAATTATGAGTATTCACTATAAATCCACATAAAATAAGAGGAAATACAACATGAGATAATAAAAATTCATTTCAAACATAACTTTAGAATGAAATAATCAATGAAAAATAAGTTTAACATATTGATTGAATATTGAGTTAATAAATCCCTTACCAGTTGTAATTAGCTGAATCGTATCCCCTATAAAAGTAATAATTATCAAATGAAACATTGAATAACATAAATATAATTATATTCATGATATTATATATCACAAGGAAGTATACACACCAAAAAAAAGAAATATGTGGTGATTATGGCATATATATCTAAAAAAATAAAATTAATATGAGAAACCCTTACCCTTTGTTTTTTTTGGTTGAACGTTCTTTAACCTCTTCTTCTTTGGAAAACATCTTTTAGATTTCTTCTTAAAGGATCAAGGGTTGAAATTTTTGGAAGAAAAAGACCTAAAGAACTTGTATAAGGTTTTTTATAAGATAAATTGATTTATTTTGATCAAAATATAAGGCTCAATGTGGTGTGAATAAGTGAATGAAGGAGTACCCTTTTATAGTTGAGGTGAGGGGCACTTTTGGAAACTCTGAAAATATTAAATTAATATAAATTAATTTTCAATTCCAACTGGATAAAAAATTATTTATTTATAATATAATATGATTACAGGTATAAATTCTATCATCTAATAATTTTAATATAAGTTTAGGTCACATTATTACCCTTATGTTTTGGTTTTAACCATTATTTAATCTTTTAACTTTTAAGATGATAACATGGATTTGTACTCTTTGAGGGTTAATATAGTTACTATAAAATCCCAAAAGAACAATAAATTTATCATGGTAAATTTTTTCAACCTTATCCCAATTAGTTGGATGAATTTAATATTTTTTTGGAATATTATATTATTTAATAAAATATCATTTATTTTAAAATACCATTAATGTCGGTTTTGAGGCTATTCATTTGATTGAATTTCAAAAATAGTAAAAAAACAACATAACTTAAAAAAATATACATATAATACACACATAACATGTAAAATTAATATATAAAATTTATTTTTCACATTAATTATATAAAATAATATTTATTTTAGTATTTTAATAACATTTTTTTGGTATTTTCATTAATAAAATAATTACTACATCATTATTGTGAATGAATTTAAGGTAAATATTTATTCACAAAAAATTATAACTAAATTAAAATGATAAATATAAATATTTTATATTTAAAATTAATATTTATAGTTTTAAATAGCCTCTAGATAACCCCTTATTATTATTTTTAGTTATTAGGAATATGATTGTGAATTGTTTGTCTTTTCTTTAAACAGAATATTATAAATGTCAAAATCACTTATCAATGAAATAAAAGGGACATTTATTCAAAATTTTAAATATTATGGATTAATATTTTTCATATAATAAAATTTGGGCAGGTTTTAGGATCATTTTTTAATCCCTATAAAATTATTCTTACCCTTTATTTCTTGATTTTTACCCAATTTACCCATTATTGCAACAACAAAAATTACCAAATTCACTATTCATATTGGCCAAAATAAAAAGGAAATATTTAATAAATTTGGAAATTCTGATTCCAAATATATAATCCATTTTAAAAATTCTATTTAGATAAGTTTTAGAAATAAATTTAAAATTAATCCTGTAGACGGGACGAAACAACGAGTTTTAAAGTAAAAATGTTCAAAAGTTTGAAATGTTTTTATATCCAAATTCAAAGTGAAATTTATTCCAATGACACACATTGGATAAAAAGATTTATAATTTATCTAATTTCTATTTAAAAATTATTTAATTTTTTTAACATTATAAATTATATAGATGAAAAGTTAGTTTTCAATTAAAATGCAATATTTTTTACTATTCATATAAAAATAAAACTTTTCAAAAAAAAATACCAAAAATTCTCTTTAAGAAATTTTTTACATTCATATTTCAAAAATTAATTTTATTTTTTCAAATATAAGTTATAAAAGTTTCAGAATTTAGTTTTAAAACAAGTGCACCATTTATTGGTGACATGACTTTTTAAAAAATATAGCTTTTTATGTGTAAAATCGGATTTATTTTTATATTATGACTATAAAATATATTATATGAATGTAAAAACATAAGATTGGATATATAATATATAAATTTCATAATTTGGTAAATACTATTCATTCCTTCCAATTTAATGGCTATGTTATAATGATGACATAATATTATTTCATTGTTCATTTAAGTTGGGTGTTGCGTGAAACGTAAGATATCAAAGAGATTAAATTTAATAATAGTAATACCATTAAATATTGGGGTGTTACATTCTCCCATACCTAAATAAATTTCATCCTAACAATTTTAAATTTCACTTTGAAAATCAAAGGTTTATACTTGAAAATTCCTTTCTGGGAATCCCACATTGGAAATAGGGTTAATGAACCATCCTCTTAATAAAAGGGAAAGGAAAATGTGAAGGTCACCAAAAAACTAGACTTTATAATAGGATAAAATTAGTGGGAAGAAAAAACCTATACATGGAAGGGAAATATAAATTTCAAGTTCTGATTGAGAGTGATAGAGAACATGGTGATTATAAATTTAACCCTCATAACACCCTAAATGTTAAATTGATTAAAAGACCATTGATTTCTCAGTAATAAAAGTAAAAGGATAATGTTTTTGTTACAAAATCCTTTTCATAGAGTTGAGGAATTCATTTACTATCTATATAAGAACTTGATAAAATAAAATTACTTCTTTTATGTCCATGTCATATGCATAATATCATCCTTTGGTTGTGCTTTGATATATTTCCACTTCTTATTCTATGAAATATATATTCAAGATGAATTTTTTATTCCTAAAGAACTTTAATGAATCATATTATACATAAGTAATTCCTTCAACCATTAAATATATATTGAAACAAGAATTGTTAGAAGAATAATATCCAAAGTTCATCTTAATCCATTCCATAAGTGGTAAATCTTAAGACTCATCCAAAATACATCTGTCCAAATTCATTGTTCTAAAATTTAGAAGGAAGGTCACTAAACATCCAAAATAAACTTAACATTAGATTCCAAAAATAATATAATTTAGCTCATATTTTCACAAATCAAATATATGAATACCTTGATCACTTTAAAACTATAATGAAAAGATAAATTCTTCCAAAAATAAAATCTCAGGTTATTAATTATATTCCTTAAATCCAGACATATTGGAAACTCTATAAAAAATAACATTCCTAACCAATTACATGGTCACCAATATATTCCCATGAACATAACATTATCATTTTTATCCCAATATTTTGAACATATTTAAGGTTATATTCCCCAAATGATGTTTTTTAAAAAATTTAAACTTATAATAGAATCACTTCTCTTAGTTGCTGGTGCTATTCATCACACACTTTCAAATCCATAAAGAAAATGTACTTTAGTAAAACCCTTATATATTTAATAATTCAAATAAAAAAAATAAATCATTGATAAAATACTCAAATAACATAAATTCAGAATCTAAACACAAGAACATTAATCATTCCTCTTTTTATGTGGTAATAGCATAAGCTTAACCATGATCCATTAGTGTATTTTGAGGTGTATTACTTTGAAATTTTAGGAATTAATTTGTGTAGTTACCAATATCTCTATAGTTGAAATAGTGTACATTGGAAATTTTTTTCTTTCCCTTGCAATCAAAATCATGGTGGCCTTTATCTCCAAAATTATAGGAAACCCCCAATCCCTTTAAGCAAGTGCCATAGTGTTTCTTTCCAGAATTATCACATGTGGGAAAATACTTATTTCCCTTATTCCATATGTCAATTATTTCCCCAAATTTCCTATTCTTCTATTACGTCCCTTTGAGTCCATATGACTTGGATAATTATTTCCTTATCTTATTATAACATGAAATTGTGTCGTCATATAATGGGAATGTTTGGGAGACTATTTCCCTTCAAAATATTGTCTTAATCCCATAAAAGATGTTATCATTATTACTCTTTGGATAATGTGTGTTGGTTAGGTTCACATTCCTTATACTAGGATCCATTTCCAAATGATGACATACACAAGATTAGATCATATCATTATGAAAAATAATTTTTAATCCTTAAACTAGTAAAATACTTAGAATAAATTTAAAAATTTATGCATAGATAATATCATAATAATAAACATGGTTTCATTGGGATGTTCTTCTACACTTATACTCAAATTCTATCATAGTTTTATGTTTGTTAATATATGATTTTCTAAATCTAGTTCTCAAGGTTTCTATCGAACTTTCTATGATACAAACTACAACAAACCATACTCTAGTAGCCTAGATCTAGTGCATTACTTTATTACATTGGCATAATATTTAAGAAATCACATCCTAAAGGACCCAATATTTTAGTATTCTTGGTAAAGTAGATAAATATTTTAAACTCAAATTAAATTGTAATAATAAAATACAAAAAAGTATTTTCTTTGAGAATACTATTATTCACCATAGTGTAACTCTACATATCAATCATAATAAACTTTCTGGAGACCCAGGAAAAAATAAAACACAATAGGGGTGATATCAAATGCTCTATAAGGGTTAAGAAGAGTAGAAACAATCATGAATAAATGAGCATAATCAACATTGAAAAGGTAGATTATTGAACTCACATTCTATTAAATAAATAAATTCAGAACGTAATGCATCTATAGATTTCTTCCTAGTGAAAATATCATGGATAATAATAACTAAATACTAAATGAAGGAAACACTTAATTATTGGACATCATATATATGGAACATGAGCCACTATTAGTAATACCTTTCAAAAGACGGTTTAATCATTATAGGTAAAACCCATTTAATTATAGCTTAACTAATTTGTCTCAGGATACTACTGATGCATCAAGGGGCGTTTTTATATACAAACCCCATTTGTTCTTGCATGTCCAAATAATTAATTATATATAAAATAATAAATTTAATTTATAAATCAATATGAATTATCAAAAATTATCCTTATTGATAAAATGATATAGATTTTAAATTATTTCCTCAGCCAATCAAATCACTTTCAATGTAAACATAATATATAATATGGTTTATGACTTAGGAAATAATCATATCCATAATAAAAGAAATATGTATATTTAAAAGAAATGATATTTTCAATGAATTATGATCATAAATAAAACAAAGGATAATTATATACACCAAAAAAATAAATTAAGTGCATAATATTAAAATATTCTTCAATGATGAGAAATTGAGATGATGTCCCTTAGAAAGATCATATCATTAATCATATGACTTGATTATATGCATTCACAATAAATACATATAAAATAGGTGGAAATACAAAATGATGAAATAAAAACTAATTTCAAACAAAACATTATAATTAAATAATCAATGAAATATAATTTTAATGCAATGAATGAAAACTAAGTTAATAAATACCTTACCACTTGTAATCAGTCGAATCATATGGCCCATAAAAGTAATAATTATCAAATGAAACATTGAATACCATTAAGATATTGAGAATTGTGATATTATATATAAAAGGATAGTATATAAAAAAAGTGGTGATTAAAGAATTTATCTCATAGAAATAAAAGTGAGACGAGAAATCCTTACTTTTCACTTCTTTTTGGTTGAACATTTTTTAACCTCCTCTTCTTCGAAATACTTCCTTTAGATATCTTCTTAAAAGATATAGGGTTGGTCTTTTTTGAAGGATAGGACTGCCAAAACTGGGATAAGGATGTTTAAAATATAAATGGGTATGGTTTGGTCGAGCTAGAAGGTTCAAAGTGTTTTCTAGAAGTGACATAATGAGTACCCATTTATAATTTAGGAAAAGGGAACTTTTATTAACTCTAAAAATATTAAAATAATATAAATTAATTTTCAATAAAAAAGGGCTCCAAAATGAGTTATATATAGTATAAGATGGGGATGATCTTCAATCCTCTCATTCAACAATTTTTATACAATTTTAGGTCACATTATTACCCTTATCTTTTGGTTTTAACCCTTATTTAATCCTTTTAACTCCTACCACAATAACATGGATTTTTACTCCTCGAGGGTTAATATAGTTACTATAAAATTATAAAAGAACCATAAATGGATCACGGTAGAAATGTTTTACCTTATCCAAACTATTTGGACTAATTTAATAGTTTTAATAGTTTTATATAATTTAATAATATAATATTTATTTTGAAATAATATTAATGTCAATCTTGAGGCTATTAATTACATTAATTTTTATAAATATATAAAAAAACAAGATAACTTCAAACCAAACAATTTAATACATGAATAACATGTGAAATTAATATATAAAATCCTTTGATCACATATATATATATATATCAAATTATAGTTATTTTAACATTTTTAATAACACTTATTTGGTATTTCTATTAATAAAATAATTACAGCATCACTATTGTGAAAGCATTTAAGGTAAAAATTTGTTCAATAAAAATTAAAAATAAATTAACATGATAAAAATATATATTTTATATTTCAAATTACTATTTATAGTCTAGAATATCCTCTAGATAACCCCTTATTAAAAATATTTTAGTTATTAAGAATATGATTGTGACATCTGTGTCTTTTCTTTAAATAAAATATTATAAATATCATAATAACTTATAAATGGAATAAAAAGGCCATATATTCTAAAATTTAAATATTATAGACGTAATTTACTCATCTAATAAAATTAGAGTATTCTTTAGGGTCATTTTATAATCCCTATCATATTATTTTTACCCATTATTAGTTGATTTTTACCTGACTTACCCTTTACCATTGCAACAAAAATTACCAAATTTACTATTCATATTTTCCAAAAATAAAAGGGGACCATTTAATAAATTTTTACCTTATTATTAAAAATATTTAATCCATTTTTCAAAATTAAATTCATAGAATTTATATAAATTAATTTAAAATTAATCATGTAGATGGGATGAAACAACATGATTTTAATGTAAATTTTTTCAAAAGTTTGAAATGTTTTTATATCCAATTTCAATGATAGATCAATTAAAATAAACATAATTTGATGAATATATGTATAATTTATCTATTTTTTTATTTAAATAAATATTAAATGTAAATTAACATTAGAAATTATTTAGATCAAAAGTTAGTTTTCAATTAAAATGTAGTATCTTTAACTATTCATCAAAAAATAAAACTTATAAAAAACCAAAAATTCACTTTAAGAAAATTCTGACATTACACTTTCAAAAAATGAAGTTTATTTTTTCAAATATAATTTATAAAAGTGTAAATATTTAGTTTTAAAAAAAGTGCTCCATTAAAAGGTGATAAAACTACCTTTAGCAAAAAATATTGCATTTTTATGCATAAAAGTGTTTTTATTTTCTATCTTATGACTATAAAATCTACTATGTGAATGTAAATTTATTTATTGAATATATAATATACATAAATTTCATAATTTGGTTAATACTATTCATTCCCACCAATTTAACGTCTAGGTGATAATGATCACAAAATAATATTCCATGGTTTGTTTAATCTGGGTGTTGCATGTAACATAAGCTATCAAAGAGATTAAATTTAAAAAGATACATACCATTAAATATTAGGGTATTAAAGTGTGATTCAGAAAAAAATGTAAAAAATATAGAAACTATAGGAAATTGAGAAACAGGAAGGGGGCAGATGAAGAGAAAAGAATAATGACCTTGATTTAATAGATAATAAGGAAAAGAAATTTATTAATTCACTTAAGACTATTGGACACATGGTTGAAAGTGGTTGAAGAAGATGAGAAGGGGTAGGTATGAGAGAAAAAATAGAGGAAAAGGGAATGATATGGGAAAGTAAATTTGGGTGAATGAATTGGGTATAGAAGGGGTGATTTAGAAAAGGAATTTGGGGTTTAAATTTTGAAATTTGGGGGGTTTTAAAAATAATTCATGGTTAGTATTAAAAATTAGAAAATCTATATGATCACCGTTAGATATGTTTAAGAATTGTTTCCCCCACAAATAGTTTAGGTTAATGGGTTTGGAACCACAAACCAATCATTTAAATTTCTCTAGAAAGGTTTCTCCCCCATTTATGGTTTAGGTTCATGGTTATATTAATAGTGAACCAACCATTCATGCATTTCTAGAAATAAGTATCCCCTTTCCCGGTTTTGAAATTTCATATGTATCCTATGTTTGTGAATTTGAACTCCCCAATGGTTTTAAAAATGACATAAAAAATTCTATAAGATGTACCTAAATACATAAGTAATGAAATCCAATTACATAATATTAACTTTATACATAAAAAATATCAAAAAATGCTATTAATTAAAAAAATCACACTATCATGATTCCAATTCATTCCAAACACACTAAAATAAGTAAATATTTATGATATTTTTGAAATTATAGGTTACCTATAAGTGATTGATATATTTAACATCATTATTATGATATACCTAGTCATATTTCTAGCCAAAATAGTTAGTAGATATCATTCTCAACATTTTATCCACTTGAAAGTCTGGATTTAAGAATTTTTCATTGACATTAATGTTGTTCCCATATCTGCCTTAAATATCTATCGTATTATGGTGTAATAACATTGAAATAGTGAAGGATTTATACCATCAAGAATTCAATTTTCCTAAAACAACCACAAACATTATTTGAATAATAATATATTATCCATAGGTTGGAAGTGTTTTTTATAAATTATTAGATCATTCACAACCTTGGTCTACTTTTTGTAAGTTGTGTAATTTACATGCACCTCCAATCAAATCTCATCATGCTTCATCAATCACAACATTATTTTTTCTCCTATTGATATTATGTCATAATCATAGGCTTTCATCACCTAATATCATTTGTTCTCTATTTACACTAGATGAAGATATGAATTTTCAAACACCAATAAGTAAGGTGAAATTTTAATGGGGGTTTTTATGCCATTTTGTAAGACTATAAATCACCATAGAAATTTCTTTCCTAATATTTTTTAATGCATCAATGTTTTTCTCCAAGATTTATTAGAGTTTAAAGTCTGATACTTCTACCTTCCCACTACTCTGGGGATGGTATGGGATTCCTTTATTATACGATAATCCATACATTTTTAATATATAAATCATCATGGTTTTTTAAAAATGAGTTCCCAAATCACTAATTAATATTCTAATAATATTTTACCTACATGAAATCTATAACCACCATCATTATATTGCATATAGTAATAACTATCTCTACTCATTTGAAGATTAAATCCATTGATACTTGGATATATGTGTTTCCATAAGAATGTGGGAATGGGACCATAAAATCAATTACCTAGACATCAAAAGAGATTCACCTCAAGGATAGGGTGTTGTGACATTTATTTATGATTCATAATGTTTCCCATTCATTGGAATCATTAACATATTGAGGTTCTAGATATCCCTATTAATTATTGGCTATAAGAATCCATATAAGAGAATATTTTATATTTTCTATTCCTGGCTATGATTTTCCCAAATAGAGAAGAATGAAAAATTATATAATTCTAGGAACATCCTTTTCTGACACACAATGTTCAGTGATTCCATTATCTGGTGATTGAAAAAAAAAGTCTTTCCAAAAACCATCCTTTACTCATTCTAAGAAATGATTTATTTTTTTGGTAAGAGAGATTAGGGTAAAGAAGCCACATGGATATATAATTAGCAATATTGATGAATCAAAATTGAGGGTTCCCTTATGTATGGAATAACCACTCATATGGAAATTATTCCTGAACATCTCAATCATACTCCCTCTTAAGGCGAGGAAACTATAAACTTGAGGGATTATCCATGATAAGGTTCTCACTTATTTTATAACTATAAACTTACAAATGAAATTATTATAGTAAAATGACCCACTAAATCAAATGTAGTTTGGAATCCTTCTTGTTAAATAAGTACTTAAGGGATACATTATCCATTCCCACAATTACCTTTGAGAGGAAAAAATATAATTGATCTAAATCCAAGAAAAACACCAAATCAATCATTTCTTTATCCATGGATGTATAATTGAATTAGGCCTTATTAAAATCATAGCTTTCATAATATATAGGATGAAAGATATATCCAAACCGTTACCCAATACCACTCCAATGACATAGTCACTAGCATTATTCATCAATTTAAACAACTCATTCCAGTTTAGAGAAATCATGATTGATCCCTCAACTAACCTTTAGTTAAGAATTTAGAAGGCCATTACGCATGACTCATCAAACTCAAATATGATATCCTTTATCAAGATATTTTTAAAAGTTTATTTTATTTTGGACAAATATCTTATAAACCATGGTATAAGCCTACATATCTAAGAAAATAACTAATTTACTGAACTAAAATTTTCATGTTGGTTAAAAATCACTTAAATTTTGGATGGATCAACCTCAATACCCTTTCAAGACAACTTTTTTCCCAAAATAATGATGTGTTGTACCATGAAACAGAACTTCTCCAAGTTAAGCACTAGTTTTATATCATATCTTTCTTGGATGAGTTATAGATTTCTCAATCATTCCTTAAATTAATTTCTATACATGTAAAAGTCTTCTATGAAAATATTTAGGATATGATCCACTATATCATAAAATATAACCAATATGTGTTGTTGGAAAGTATTTAGAGTGTTGTATATCATGAATGACACCAAACTATAAAAAAATAAACCATAAAGGTATGTAAAGGTTCTATTATCCTAATCTCTAGTGGTAATAAGGAATTAGTTATATCCTAAGTAACCATTCAAGAAATAAAACAAAATATTACTTGACTTAAACTCCAAAAATTTATTTATTAAAGGAAGTGGGAAATTATATTAGCATATGAAATCATTCAACTCACAGTACTCGACACAAAACCACCATCCCATTATAGTCCTCAGGGGTATCAACTCATTAATTTCATTAGAGATCACTGTTATACCCCCAGGAAAAACTAACATTGGGATCACACATGAGATATAAAATATTTGATAAGTGATAACTTCATCGATTAGTTTGATCTTTTTCTTTGTAAATACCTCTTTTATATAAGGGTACAAACACCTTTGTGGTTGGTGTGACATTTTGTATCCTTCTTATAAGAGTAGTTTGCGGGAACAAATGCTGGGACTAATTCGATTAATATTGGAAATATCTAAAACCAATAAGTTTCTTTCCCTAGAATAAAACTTATAGTAACTTAACTTCTTAATCAATGGTGAGTGAAGTGTTGAAAATTATTAGAAGTGTATCTTCACCCCTCAAGTGAACATTC
Source organism: Viscum album (assembly GCA_963277665.1). NCBI lineage: Eukaryota > Viridiplantae > Streptophyta > Magnoliopsida > Santalales > Viscaceae > Viscum > Viscum album. The sequence goes on from OY728127.1 coordinate 929,691,145, forward strand.
TTCAATGAAATGGAAGAGGTTCCAATTCTAGTTGGGGTTCCTTTAGGACTAAAGGTACTGATAATTTGGTCTTCTCCCTTTCTATGTTATTAAAAATCACCTATCATTTCCAATAATGACCTCCCTAGATGAATAAAAACTACAATTCTTCCTCCAATTATTATTAATATAATTCTTGAGTTATTTATTCATTGTGTATTTGGGGGTAGTCCATGTATAATTTTTTGTATCCCATATAATTCCACAAGGTTGAGATACTGAAACAATCTTCATATTTCTCAAAATAATATTGTTTTATAGATTTGAGCATATTATAAGTTACCATGTGATCTACCAGTCAAAAAATAAACTCCGTTTGATGAACATCAATGATCAACTTGCATGTTTCAAGGAAGGATATTCTAAAAATCATTAATAAATCATAATCCTCCTTTAGGTCAAGTATACTGAAATTTATTATAAAATGAATTTTTTCAACCTTCACTAAAACATCCTCCAATAGCCCATTAAGATACTTGATAGAGTGGTTATCTAATTGAATTGTCACTCAGGTGGGCTTTAATTCTTCCAACCCTGACTTCATAAAAACTCTAAAAAGAATGAGGTAGACAATTGTTCCAAAATAATAATGGGCCTTTCTAATCTCACATAGTAAATTTTTGTCTGTGATATAGAGACTTCTAGGAACATATAGATTCAGTGGTATCTTATGTTTTACCACTATTAAACATTTCATATTAAGAGAAATGGTTCCCAAATATTTTATATTCCATTTATTGGAAAAATTATTCTTTATTAAATTAGAATATGTGGGAATTTAGAATAATTCATTTTATGAAATAATATTGATGTATATATTTTGGAAGATATCCAAAAAACTGTTAAATTGATGATTTATATTTTTACACTTCATTAAGTTTAGAAAATATAATAAAGGGACATAGGGTTTTATCAACTACTTTTACTTCCTCTCAAAAACCTATTTTCCCTTGGATGATACTTCCTCTAGTTGTGATGTATTGGGATCAAATTCCTCTTTAATGTTATTTGGGCTAACTTCATTTTTTTAATTTAAGCCTATGATTCCTTCAAATTTTATGGTTGTGAAAGTTTATTTTCACTCTTAAAGGTCACTTCATAGGAAAAGTATCTAGGATTATTCTTTATATTCCTCTTAAGTCTTCCATGTTTTCTCCCTAAAATATGATTTTAAGTTATTCAATATACTATTATAGGATTTTGATGGTGTCCACATGGTTTAGAAAACTATTTTTTTGGTCATGATAAATTTTGACATCATTTTATCTAAAGATGAATTCACCTATTTTATATTTGTTAAGAAACATATTATTAGACTTCATATAGGCATTTATGGGGGTTTCAATATTGAGTCTGATTATACCATTGAGGTATTTGAGGACTTTTGTATTGATTTTTTTATAGTTATCTTCCCCATTAAACATTGGGTTGTTTTTTACATTATAGATTTTATTGGAAATAAAAGTATTCAGGACATATTTTTATGAATCATAATTCCACTTGCTAGTTGAGGGACCAATACTTATACTCTAAAATTACCCCTAGCATGATTGATTTAACACTCACTACAAGATGTGTATTGGATTTCATTGACAAGTGTTGTAGAGTTATGTTTTAATGAATCAATATTTCTATAAAAGGTGTCTAATTAGGATTAAAACATAGTAATCACATAAACATCATGTATTCCCCTATTTTCCCCCACTATAAATTCCATTGAAAACTATTAGCTGATATATCTTTCAAAAAATTCAAACAACTCCTTGCTTTTCTTTTTCATTACACTACCCCTCATAGCCACATCCATGATATATTTTATTATTGAAACCATCCTTTCACATATGTTTTTAACTTTTTATAGATTAAAAATACATTTATATACTTCCTCAATATATCCCTAAAGGGTTCCCTTTATTTTTATGGATAATCATTATCAAACAAATGACATTTTTTGATTTCATTACTTAAATTTAATATTTTTGATAGGAAGAGATTTTTTAGGAAGGATTGAGTAAGATACTTAAATGTGATAATGAACCATTATGTTATCCCATTTATATAATCATTCTCCTTATACCCCAATGATAAATGTTATAGGAAAAGTATCACAACATTATTTGAAATTCTATTATAATAGAAAGTGTCACATATCTCTAAGAAGATGGTTAGATGATCATTGGGGTTTTCAATTAGAAAACCCCCAAATTGAATCAAATTTTTGATTATTTTAATGATATCCTATTTTATCTAATAATTATTTACTTGTATGATGGTTTAACATAGATTTAATCCACTCAATCAATAAATGAAAAGCTATAATCCATCAAAGTTTATTGGGTTGGAAGTTGTACTTAATGTATTTGGGGGAATATATTGTGTTATACCTTATTGTGCATAACTAGGTATAAAACAAGTTGGCGGTTGGTCTTTCCCCACTCAAAGTGAAAACTTCTATCCAACCCCATGAATGATTTTTGGGTATTCCTCTTTTTGGTTTTTATAAAACTAGTTGAACTCTTCTCTCTCATAAGTGATTGATGTGACCTTAGTAATGTTTTTCAATCATAGGATCAAAGATTATTTATTCAAAATTATTGAAACTTTTTTTGAATGTTTTAGGTGGTGAATCATTCACTATAGGTTCTATAGATGCACAAACAATACACCAATTATAAAAGAAGATCACCAAAAATAATGAAAAATAGAAATAATATTCAATGATTATTTTTGTAGAGTTTTTATTTTTTTTATTTTGATTAAATAAGACTTTATTTGTAATAAGACATTTGGATCCCCTATAAATGGTTTTAGAATTTGATATTTTTATGTTGGATTCTTAATTTTTGGGAAGCCCAAATTGAGTTCTAGCCCAAATCCTCTTTGATTATAGTTGATATATGTGGTCTATCCCTTGAGGGACTCATGTGTTTTCTAACTTGATACATCAATTAATTTTTTGAGTATCAGTTGATTATTATTTTTTAAATCCTTTGGGGGCATAAAATGATCCAATTCCAATCCCTTTAATATTCAATTTCACTAGAAAATGTAAAGTCATAAAAACTATATTTTATTTCACTTATAGTAGTAATACATGGGGTTATGTATTTTGACAGGGATTATAGTAATTTTACAATCCAAGTGTGTTCATTCTATTCAATTTTTTTATCACAAGGATTCAATAATTTCATAACCTCTTTAATATGACAAGTTATGACCATATTATTTTGAAACCAATTTCATGGCCCAATAATCAATTCATAAAAACATTAAGAAAATAAATCCCTAAAGATACAAGGATCTCACCCAATGGTTCTGTAAGTGTTCATATAATCTATTTAGAGATCACTAGATACATAATTCTTGGTATGAAACTATATATATATTGAACCAAGATTATCATACATGGATATTACCTAAATTTAGATAAATATTCATCATATTAGAAAATTACATTCATGAGGACCATAATAGGTTAGTGTCTTTTGAAATTTGGAACAAAATATTCTAAATTGGTGAAAAATATTAAATGTTTCTCACAATGATCTTACACTTTAGAAGTTATACTTAAAAACATTCTTCATGACCAGGGGAAAGGAAACATAATAAAGGGTGAGCTCAAATGCTCAGTAAGGGTAAATAAAGAAGATACAAGAGCATAACATGAGTATAAGGGTATGATAACATGGGAATAACATTTTAAGATCATAACCTGCATATCAAAGACCATATACACGAGTCATGGCATATATATTGGTAGTTCATAATACATAAACCATAAGGGAATCAAGATCATAAGCCATGATACAATCAAATATGAATAAGACATAGGATTTGGGGCATACACATAATCATATAAAATCATTCCCTATAAGTCAAAGATTATTTCCAAAAACTATCAAAGAACTTCATTGGGGATACACTTACTAGAAGAGACACATAATCATACCTAGTTTCATCCCTTTCCTTTTAGTGTAATGGGTTCGCTCCCCAAACCATATTGGTAGTCTAGGTTCACTCCCAAGACTATCATAGTAGTCGAGGTTCACTCCCAAGAACATTTTATAAGACAAATTATTTTACTGAATTGAATTTACTACTCATTATAGCTATGTATATATCATGAGATATAAATATTTACCCAATGAATTATTGGGAGATATAGGTCCCACCCATCAAATAATGAAATCATATATATGTGTTTTATATGATAATAAAACATCTATAATATTACGAACCAAAAAATTGATGGGTTTCATAAACATCATAACATAACCCATGAAATTAAATGGGTATCAGAAAAATGTTATCTTACCATAACCCATGAAAATAAGTGGGTTTCATAAGTATATAACCAGTGGAAGAGAAATAGGTCTCGTAAACATATAACCTGTTAGAAAGAAATGGTTTTTTTAACCATAATTCCATGAAAAAAAAACATTCAGAGAAATAATATGAATGTACCCCATAGATCAAATCCCTAAAAAGGAATGAGTGACACTGACAGATGCCATATTTTATGAAAAAATGTCTTTGAAATTTATTTTAAAAAAATTTATTGATGGAAATATCCTTTATTATTTGAAAATTATTTTTGAAACATAAAACCTTTTGAAAACAATTTTCTTTGAAAATAAACTTGACAAATTATAAACAAATCTTGAAAATATTTCAAAACTATTTTCTTTGAAAATACATTGAAAACATATAAAATAATATTGAAATCATTTTCAAAACATTTTTCTTTGAAAATAATTTTAAAAAATTATAAATGAATCTTAAAAAAATTTCTAAAACCTTTTCCTTGAAAATAATTTGAAAACATAAAAATGAATTTTTAATAAATTTTGAAAAAATATTTCTTTGAAAATACATTGAAAAATTATAAATAAATCTTGAAAACATTTTTAAACCCTTTTTTTAAAATAATTTGAAAAATTATAAAGAAAGATTGGTTTTTTTTTGAAAAAATTATTCCTGGAAAATAATTTTAAAACTTGTAAAGAAAGATTGAATTTTTTTTGAAAATCCATTCATTTTAAAATAATTTAAAATCTTGTAAAGAAATATTGAAAATATTTTTGAACCTTTTTCTTTGAAAATAATTTTAAAACATGTAAAGAAATATTGAAAACATTATGAAATTTTTTTTCTTTGATAATTATTTTAAAATATGTAAAGAAATATTGAAAAACATTTATTTAAAAATAAATTTGTAAACATTAAAAGGAAGATTCAAGGAAATTATGGCCATGATGATAGGTAAATCCATACATATCTAAAATTTCGTTTTCACCATAAAATGTTTAGAAAAGTGCCTTGATCAAAAAATAAAAAGAATATTCCTTTTAAAAAATATTTTTGAAATGGTTAAACATGGGTAAAAATTTCTTTTAAAGGTCATATTAGAATATTATAACATTTTTGAAAACATTTTTTAGAAAACATGGTTGTGAAAGAACACATATTTCTAACCGAAGATAGTGATAATGTTAGATTTTCTTTAAAACACTTTCTTAACTATTTCAAGTACCAAAGAGTGGGAAAATATTACTGTTACTTCAATATATCATGAAAAAATATAGAATAATAAAATTCAAGAGTGTTATTGAGATATGAATCATAATATTTCATCTATGGAAGCATAATTATAAACAATTTTGATAAATGATGAGATTGTAGCAATAAACTATTACCACTTCGGTAACTTTGAATCATAATCCCCATGAAAACATAAAATGAAATGAAGCATAAAATATCATGAGAATAATTAGATTCATGATTTAACATTTAAAAGGGATTTATATACACCTCATATAACAATTTAGGTGCATAAAATGACATGTATCTCAAAGAAGGAAAATTGAGGAAAAATTACTTTAACGATTTGGTAACTTTTGAACCATAAACCCCATGAAAGAAAGATAATAAAATGGAAATGTAAATAACAAATAATTATAATCTTAATAATCAAAAAATACATCCATGTTCATTGTAGACACCACATATAAGAAATAGGTGGTGAACATGGCTTATGTCTCATGGAAAATAAAAGTGAGATGAAAAAAACCTTACCTTAAGTCTTGAATTTTTTTCATACATGTTCAAAACTTATGTATAATAAATATAAGTTTATTATAAATATTCAAAAAAAATATTATTATACCTAATAACATATATGATTGTATTATTAATTTATATTACCCTTTTATTAACAATTCCATGTTAATGTTACTTTCCAGGTAATATCCACTTTGTTATTCGTATATTTTTTGACTTATTATTCAAGATCCTGTTACTTAGATCATGATTTACTGATATAAATAATTAAAAAAATGATATAAATATCATAAATGTTTATTATATGAATATTTATAATAATATACAATATATATAAGTATGAAATGGAATACACTGTTCATGGCGATGGTACGCCTTACGCATGCATGAACCCTGTTTCCTTTTTCTTGTCATATTAGAAGAAATAAAATAAATGAAATATGTGTATATATATATATATATATTATAATTAAATTATTATTAGTTTTTCATATATATCATACAAGTTTACTAAACTAATCTTTAATATATTCCATGTAATCTATGGATGAATGACATCGCTTTGAGGAGATGGTAGTTCACACATCCACAAACGAAGTTATTGTATTTCCAAAAAATAGAAAGAATGAAGGTATTTGTTATATAATAGTTCCATAAGAATAAATAAATAATAAATATCATATATATCATATAAAAACATTATTTCCATCATAATTCCCAACCGTGATAGGTGGTAAATGAAAAATGAACAACATTATTTCACGAGGTGGTAATCTGCTGTACACATGAATGATAAGTTCTTTACCTATATAATGAAAGTGTGTATAGGTGTAGGTATAAAACTCATAATAACAAGATATTAGTATATTTATTTTATTTATGTTATTATATAGTCATGTGATAATAATATTTTTGGTGGTGGTGAATGAAAATAAAAAAAAAAGTTTGTGGAAGGATGTTAGCTCTTCTTTGGGTAACTCCTTTTTATTTTCACTAAAGGGCTTCCTTGGTTGTTTTTTTTTGAAAAAATGGAGTGTTATAGTGTTAATTGATGTAATTTGACAGGATATTTTTTTTGTTTTTTCTGATCAAAATGTCTTGAGAGGTGTGAATAAGTGAGGGGGGTGAGTTCCCTTTTATAATGGACGAGGTGTCGTATTCTTGTAAATATAAAAAGGTAAACACTATTGAGAGGTCTCTCTTACACCACGTGCCTCCAATAATTTTTTATTTTCTTTACAAGAAGATAATTTTATGAAATATTTCTATAAAATGGATTTTTTATTTGTTTCTAGGTTATTTGGATCTATAAATTAATGTTTAACCTCTAAGTAATCTTGTTTTTACCTTAATTGCTGTAATTAATTTTAATTACCTTCACAAATATTTTTGGTAAAAATATAATTTGAACTTATTAGAAATAAAAAATTATTCTAATTCCAAATATGTAAATAATTTTTCCAAATTATAGTAACATAATTTGTATAAACTAATTTAAAATTAATCCTGTATACGGGATGAAACAATGGGGTTTTTAAGTAAAAATGTTCAAAAGTTTAAATTGTTTTTATATCCAATTTCAATGTGAAATTTATTAACATGAACTAAATTATATTAATTTATGCAAAAAATATCAAAATTAACTTTTGAAACCAATTCAAAATATTATTTAACTATATAGCTAAATTCTATGAAAATGCAGTTTTCAATTAAAATTTAGTATTTTTCACTATTAAAAAAAAATGAAACTTCTCATAAAAATACCAAAATTTCACCCAAAGTAAATTTTAATATTCAGATTTCAAAAATGAGTCTTATTTTTTCAAATAAAAATTATAAAATTTTCAAAATTAGATTTAAAATATGTTCGCCATTAAAAAATGGAAAAATTACCTTTTAAAAAAATACATCTTTTTATTCATAAAATTGGATTTATTCTCATATCTCATCTAATAAAACACAAGATGAACATTAAATAATTTACTGAATAATATATATGTATATATTTATATATATCATTAAAATTGTTTATTAAAAGTGTTTTAATTAATTTTATAATGTAAAAATTGTTTGATTTCATAAATATGGTTTTCCAACGAAAAAGATTTTTATATTTTCAAAAGGGTTTTATTTTCATTTCTATTTAATTAGTCACAAAATAATTTATCTTATATACATGTTTAATCTATATTTTCATGATCTAATTAATTCTATTCATAACTCCCATTCCAATGCTTGGTGATAATTATAATAATATTTTAATAATATTAATAATATTCTATTGTTGTTTGGTAAAACTAGGTCGTGTATATTACAAATGTTATGAAAGGAACTCGACATTGTATGTAACACAAGACAAAAATTTTGTTACATGTACTGTAAGCTAATTGAAGTGTTGTTTGTAGTTAAATCTTGAATTGGTGTTGTGTAAAAATAAAGAATAACTTTTCTCTTTCATATAACACAAGCTATATTTAGTGTTGCGTGAAATGAAGAATATTGAAAATATTAAATTAATTTGAAAAAAATTCAAAAATATATGTGGGTTACAATACACCTAGAGAATAATTAAATTTTACATGAATGAATTATAAAATTCATGTATAAATTACATAATAAATGACGCTTCAATTATGACTCATGTTACCCATAATCCTTAATGACCCTAACAAATATAGAAAATTAGCTACAGATAGAGAAAATGGAATGGTAGTAATTCAATTATAATAGTCCACCTGGATGAATTTTTTTTTAATAATAACTAGGGGAAAAAATTCATTCTCTACTTAATGGATCTCTTGTTCCATCAAGACAAACTCTCTTTATATTATTGTCCACCACTGAAATGGTTCAAAGGTGATTAATTAGCAATCCCTTTGTATTTTAAAGTGGATAAGGGCCTTAATCTTGGGTCAAATTGTGGTTGGAGTGGTATCTAGGGAGTGGTTGTCAAAATCTTCTATGGTTCTTGGTTAAGGGAACTATTCCCCAACCATGTTCTTTCTTCTATCTAACTTCCATGCAGTGTATGGTTTTTGATATGATTTTACCAACTACGCACCAACCATATGGTAAGTTTTCTCTATTATTTATTGAATCTCATAGTTTTATCGAGGTTAAAGTAACCATTATTTTTGTTTTATCTCTTTAATTTTAGTCTGGGATGGTTCTTAGGAAAATTTTCATGGTTCCTGGATCTAAGGGGGAACCTTAAATGTTGGAATTTTAGCCAAAAATACCACCATTTTCTCCCAAAACTCTCAATTCATGAACACGTTAGTTGATTTTTTATTTTAGAGATGTTATTAACCTATAAAAATAAATTTAGACTATAAATAAATGAATTTAATAGTTTATGTATTGTTTAACTAACCATATATTTGGTTTTTCCCCCAAAATTTTAGTCCTGGATGGCTCTTAGGTTGGTGTGTATGGTTCCTAGATCCTAGGGGGAACCTTGCATATTGGAATTTGAGCCCAAATGTATCCATTTTTCTCCCTAAAATATTTATCAAACAACACTTCCATTGATTCATTTTTTAGGTATGTTCTATTATCCAAATATATTTTAACTACAAATACATGATAAATGAAATAATATCCCATTTTCAAAATGAAACTCCATGAAAATTTTCATATAAATAAGCGCACATCAATAAAAGTCACCAAAATATTTTAGAATGGTTTAAATCTCCCTTAAAATTTGATGAAATCCAAAGTATCCCATGATAATAAATGTTTTTATGAGTTTTTATAAAAATGATTTTTCTTTATAAATATAAAACCACAAACATTTTTTTAGAAACTACGAAGTGATTATTCTCCAGTGGAAAACATTTCCAAGGGAACCAAGTCCATTTTATTTACTTCAAGATGATTTGGAGAAATAATTTCAATGTTATACTTTTAAAACCATTTTGTGGTTTTTCTTCGATACATCATGGTTTTCTTATGGTATTATAATTTCAATGACAACCACTATCATTTTTCAATAAAACCATGATATAAGATTTTTATTTCTTGATGATTTGTTTTTCATAAACACTTCCAACAAATTTTTCCTAAACCATGACACAATTTTATAAATTTTATGAAACCAATCCTATTTTTCATAGTAATAATTCATGATTTTAAAAATCTTCAGTTTCTATGTCTTTTTTTTTCAAAAAACACACAATGATTCTAGAAAATTAAATTTTATAGTTTGTTCATATATTTAAAACTTCATTACAAATGATATAAAAGAGGTTCTAATATCTATTAAGGGTTTAGAGAAGAAACCACTTATATAATGGTAGCTGTAATGACCAATTAATTTGTGGTTCATTGATTCTAAAGGAAATTTGTATTTTAGTTCTAGAGTAGATGGTGATTAGAGAATTGGGATTTATATTATAGTTCTATGATTTGTAACACCTCTATGTGGTGTATTTAATTGTTTTTGGTTGTTTATAAGGAGTCCCAAGAGATATATTGGGGTTTTTGAGTAAGGAAGGGTAGTATGGTAAGTTTTTTCAATGTTTTAGTTACTATTGGGTACCTAGTGGCTGTGGCAATGGGGTTATAAACCTAGAAGTTACACTAGGTAGCTGGTGCCTTATCATGTAACCATAACGGTAGATCTAGTACCCATAGGTTCTAGGTTGTTTTTTTATTCAGTGCCAATTTTTCATTTATAGAACATTCTATTATACCACAATTTGAGGGCATCCTCCTTCCACCAATTGAATTATCAAGGGGTTCCACCACTTGGATCTACCACCCCCCATTTTTATTCGTCAATCTATAATGGATTGGGATTGTAATACACAGTGATTTAGAGGTATGATATCATGATTATTTATTTTCTCTTATTATAAATTGTTTCCTATAAATTTATTGATGTTTTAGGTTATTGTTTGAGTGATTATTCAACTATATCATGGTGTAATCTTTCAACTAGAAAGTGATTTTGTGTACGACTAAAATGAGATATTCATGTTTCCATTCATCGTTTATCTTGAGGTACATCACCTGGTTAATTTATTTATTATTTTTTAATTAAGAAGACTTAATGAGACTTTTATCATGTGTTAGTTGATGTGGATTTTTATAAATGATGTGTGATGGTTTTATCATGGGACGTACACATTTCATTGGTCGTAAGGTCACTTGGTGTGTTTTTGGGGATTATACCATGTTGGATGGAATTTTTTAATTGATTATTAAATGATTATATTTAATTGTATGGGTCTTTTGGATTGATATTAGGGCTCATGATGTTGGCGTGGCTTAGTGTGTATTGTCTTGGTCTTGGACAAGGCTTGGATGAGGATGAACAAAGCATGGAAAATGGGGTAACTATGTTAAAGAGGTAGGTGTAACCTATAATTATTAACCATATGAATGATTATTCATGATTTATTAGGGATTTTAGTTTGGATAAATATTATAGGGTCTAAGAGTTCTTTAAGTGAATAATTAGATGTCTTAGATCCACTTAGGCCTGGAGTGAGTTCTCTACCAGGTGAAAAATAGTTGGAAGTGCCTAGATACTATCTCATAAAGAGGAAGAGGATTTTAGATGGATGTATAATGGTATCAGGATGGGTCTTTGGGCTTGGGATTAGTAGAGGATAACCAAAGTTGTTTTTTCTAAGGATAATATCAAGAATGCTGGTCTTAGGCCTAAGAGTGATGGTTTAGAACACCATTTAAATTTTATGTGGTTGGAACAACCCATTTGGTGGTGGTTAGTGGAATTGAAGCTTAATATAAGATTGATAATTCCTCTAGGAGTTCATGATATGTGATGAGGGTTTCCTCTAAATTATGGTCTTGTGATATCTCCTATGGGGATGATGATATGGGAGCCAACATGGGTTGTGAGAATTGTTTGTGTGACTTAGAAATGAGTTTCTAAGGGGCCTTGAGTGTGTTTATCTTAGTTTGGTCCTTGGGTAATTATACTAAGATATTAATGAAAATATTTGGAAAGGTTAATTGAATGGTCTCTTGGGTAATGGGGAAAGAATAGACTTTGTGTTGTGCAAACACCGTGGGGAGTTGGTAGTGTGTTTTTATTAGGAGTAGAGGCCGGTTTGGTTATGAGTAATCTAGTTGATAACCTCGCTAGAGAGATAGAAATGATTATGGGTTAAACATTTTATTCTTATGTATTCAATTTCTGTTTGGAATATTTGCATATGGGGATTTAGGGTGATAAAAGGAACTTCGATGTTTGGGGATGGGTTGAGATAAACTAGTTCCTTGTTGTGTGATAGGTTTGTGATATACTATGGATTGAGAGGTAATTTGAGAGGTAGGACCTGGCCATGTGATCCATGGTGTGAATTTGAGATAAATATGTGGAATATCTTGTTTCTATGTATGTTTTCTCTATTTTTATTCTATATTTGACAACAAGACATGATATGGGGACTCTTGTTGATTGAGAGAGTGCAGACATGGACTGCCCGAGGTGAGAGGGTATGGGTCCAGGATGTGTTTCTAAGGCCTAAAACTAAGTGATAGTGTGTTGTAACATGTTACCTTGAGTAAGAGTTTGTTGATATATGATGTGATATGAGACCTCACCCTAAGTTATAGGGTGTAGGTATGTGATGTAGCATGTGATAAGGTGAAGGAACTCACCCTAAGTGTGAGGGTGGTGGTATTTTTTATGATGTGAGAAAAGGTATGGGAACTCACCTTGAATGTAAATTTGGTGAAACATGTTTTGATATGAGGTGTGTATTAGGACCTTACCCTAAGTGAGAGGGTTGTGGTATGAGTTGTGGTATGATATGTGCTGTGAGACCTCACCATAAGTGAGAGGGTGGTGGTATGAGATTGGTATGATACTAGGACATGGTACAAGACCTTATCATAAGTGAAAAGGTAGATGTTTATATGAGGTTTAACACCCTATATATAATAGTATGCAATGGGTTAGGGTTTGTGACAGAAGATGACTATTTATCTAATGTCATCTAAGTCAGTTATGGTCAAGTGTTGTGGTGGCCTGGTTAATACCTGCCAACCTGATGTAAATGATTTTATTTCACATGTTATGTTATTCATTTACCTCATGCATGAACATGTATATTATGGATTATATAAGAGGAACTTTGTGAGACTCTACCAATATGTTTTTATTACATCCTGATATGGTACCCTAATATGCATTAAGATATTATGTCTAGTATATAGGTTGAGCCTAGGTTGTGTAATGGCTTGGGCTAGAGCAGCTCAACAGGGATTGAAAATGATGATTGATGTGAGGCCCAGGGTTTTTAGTGGTGCCTATTTTTTATTTTATTTCTTACTTTATTTCATATATATAATTGACTTAGTATGATATTTTTTGGTATGTATGACTATATGACCATAATTTATCACTTGTTATAGAATATATGTGTTTTTGATTTGTGTACTTTGATATATTGTTGGAGTTGAAATTGGTTATTTTTTTGTTATTTATAGATATGTTATAGAGAGTATATTATCCCTAATGTTAATCATAGACTCTTTCCATTGGTTAGAAACCTATGGAATGTGGGGAGGTGTACTTGAGGTATTGTGGTGCCCTAAACATTAAACTGAGAGGGTGGAAGTTTGAGTTTTTACATGAGATGTGTTATGAGACCTCACTCTGAGTGCAAGGGAGGTGGTACAATATGGGATATGAGACAAGGACTTGGTATAGGTGCTTAAAATGAGTGATAGGGTATAGGTAAAAATGTGGTGTGACACCCTATCCCATATATTAGAAAATCTATCAAGGTTTTTGGCATGAGTTGACTTTTTATCCAATTGGTCGAGCCTAGTATAGTCAGGTGTTGTGGTGGCATGGTTAGCACACGATGCCTTGATGTGCATAATTTTATGTTTTTTGTTCATTTATTTAATTTCTTTATACATACACATGTATATTTTAACATTCTGAGTTTTTTTAAAAATAGGGTTTACTATGTTCGATAGCATATGCGACATACAACACTGAACCCAAACAAACCATGATTATTAAAACATGCTCATTTTAACCTAGAATTTAAATTTATGGGTATGAATATGATTAAATAATTTATGAAATGTATATAAAGTTCATAATAAATTTAAATTTATTTATAAATTCAAATTATCTAGTCACTTAATTTTAAGCAAATCCATTTTATTCCTCAAAAATACATTTTCTTCAAAAAATTATTTTTATTGATTTTTGTGAGAAAATATTATAATTAATTTTGGGAAATATTATAAAATATATTTTATAAAATTAAAAATATTTTTGAAATCATCAAAATTTTTAACTTAGGGTTAAATTTTTGTATTTTCCAAAAAAATTTATTTTTTCAGTGAATACTATAATATACTATTTTTTTAAAATTGTCATTTATTTTTAATAAATTAAGTAAATTTTAAGTTCCATTATTATTTTAATTTTATTTAAAATTAACAAAATTATTATTCAGTTATATTAAATCCAATTAATTCACTTAAATCAACTTTATACTATATATTATTATAAGATTATTTTTAGGCTTTAAAACACTTTTTCCCAAAATCTATTTTAATGTGCATAATGTTTCTCCATTTTAAATAATTAAAATAATCCCTATTCAGGAGTGATTTGAATAAAATATATAGATTAAATATATATAAATATTATTTTAAATCAATTTAATTATTTTTACTTTTCAAATAGTTAATATGAGATCACATGTCTCAAAGAAATGCATTTCTTGAAAAACCATTTTTTCGACATGTTTGCAAGTTTAAATTTAAATTAATTTATGATACTTATATGAGTTGAATTTATAAAAATGGATTCAATAATTTGAATCATAATAATTTATATTATATAATAATTTTATCTTAATTTTTTTTCCTTTATTAATAGTGAAACCAATATTTTTTTTTATCACAGTTAAAGTAAAAATAGGTTTTTTCGAGGGGTGGGGAGGGGGTAAACTAAAAATATATGGGTTAAAAATGACCCAAAACATCTATAATTATTATTTTATAATCATATTTTTACCTTATATCTTCTAATATTCTAATATTGGGAACCTTTTAACCTTGTGGCATGTGAAAAACATTAGTGTAAATTATTTCTTTTCAAAAATTCCAAGTGTGTCCTCTTCCCCATTTATAAAAGGCCACCCCATATCCTATCATTTACACACTTTAAAACCACATTTTTTTATCCAATAACTACCCATAAAACTTCCTTAATTCCCTCATATCATTTTTAAGTCTTATATTGATCATAAATCCAACCTAGAATTTATTTTGGAGTAATCTTAAAAAAGTTTTCCAAAGAAGATGTAACGCTCTCAATTGAGTGTTTTGTTTTATTTTCTCATCCAACTAATTACTATATTTTAAAACATGATGATATAAAAACCTCAGTATATTCAATATACTAAGATGTTTCTTTGCTAATTTCATAACCTACAACCACATCCTCCTCCCATAAATGGGAAACTGAACCATTGATCGTGTGCACAATGGACTACCACCTTGTGAACCAACGTAATTCATTTTCCATCACTAATTATCACTTATAGTTATAATGATGAATATAATGATTATAAATGATGATATAATTATAATTTTTTAATTATACAATCACATATGCCATCTTATTTTCCATTTCAAAGGTAATATGATAACATTGTTCTTCTATACGGTGGCTACCACCTCACAATGCGATGTGATTCATTTTTCCATTATGCTTCACATGGAAGGTAATAATGATTAATTTGATGTTTATATATGATATTAATGAAATATTAAAATTTTAGTGAAATAAATATATCATATAATTTCTCACCTTACCATTCATTTAGTAAATTATAACGTCATTCATGTGTACAACAGACTACCGCCTAGTGAAGCGATGTGATTTGATTTTATTTCCACATAAAATGGATGGTTTATGTTATGTTATTTAAAGAAATAATATTATATTTATGATATAATTATCATCATTTAATTATAAAATAACCCTTACCTTCTTTCCATCATGATCGTTAAAAAATGGAAATTTTACTCATGCATACGTCTGACCTACCGTCTCCATGATTTTAACATAGCTCATTTTTCATAACCATAATTCATGGTTAGTTTTAAAAGATTAATCTATATATAAAAATTATAACCATTTCATTATTACCATTTTTATATGATTAAATAATAATATCTTTGACCTTATTCAACATTCCAAGTGATTTTGCACATATGAACCGATTATCGTCAAAACATCCAACTTGAAATTAATTGGTTATGTAATTTAATATGACATGGTAAAAAATAAAATAAAAGGAATAACATACACTCTCTCTAACTCACCTTATCTCTCTTTAAAGTTATGTAATGATTAAAAATTATTTATATATATATCTTGAATATATAACTAGATAATTATACCTTTGTTTTATTGGGTAATACATTCCTTATGACCATTTCTAAAATTCTTTCATTATGAAATTTCTATTGATTATGATTTGAAGAATGATTATAAAACCAATTTTCTTTCCATGGGTAATTATTATATCATTCCTTATGATTTATTTCATTTATGTGTCACACATATATCATGAACATGTTATGATGGGTGTTCCCAAATAATTCCCCAATTCGTTGGGTAAATATTTAGTTTCATGAGGCATCATGTATGCGATTAGGGAGTAAACCTAATCCATTATGGGAATTTTTCCACCATGTGATAAATCTAGACTTTTCTCATGTTTATGTCATATTATATATTTCTTCCACATTTCCTATGATCCCATGATCTTATGATACCATGTAATTTATGTTATTCTTCCATGTGATTACTCACAAGCCTCCTTTTATAGGATATTTTCTTATAACTTTGACTCGCATGTTATGATTACTTATCATGTTTATTACCTTACTAGTATTTTTAGATCACCCCTTTACTTATGTATTCCCTAGGTTATCCCATACAATTTTAGGATCTCAAAATCATTTTTGGAGATCACTATGGAGAATAAAATAATGATTCCTTGTTTTAAGTTCCCTTTGATGTAATATGAACTTAGTCTTCTAAAGACACTTGGACTCATGATATTTAGGGGTTTACTTGTTAGATATATATTTTTAAAAACATGTAATAATATGTGTACAAGGTTTATGCCACTATAGTTGGTATTAGAGAAAAGTTTTATTTAATATTTGGAAGCTAGGATGAGAAAAATTTATTGAAAACCATAGGGATAAGTATGAGGATGAGTCTAAGGGTAATTATATGTATAATAAAATATCCTATAATTTTGATAGAGTATAGAGAAAGTGTCTCCCAATAAAATAAAACCCTATATATATAGTAAAAGTGGATCTGGCTCTGGCATATAGGTACCTAGGGGTAATAACCTTAAAAAGTGTAACACCCCAACCCCAGAAGCTCAGTTTTAGTGTATTATTTTATTACATTGGTAGAGATACATATAATATTCAATTTTATGAACAAATGAGTTTTTTAGTTTTGGAAACAAGACACATACAAGATTTAAAAATTATAACTCGAAACTAAAAACAACATAATAACTTCAACAGAAAAGCCTATAATCTCTTAGATTAACCCTAAAACTCATTCATAGTATAATAATCCTTGTAACCTAGAAGGATAAAACAGAAGAAAGGGGTGAGATCAAATTCTCAGTAAGGGTAAGGAATACAACATAAATTATCATAAACATAAACATTAGGCATGATGAATAACTAAAAACGCAAGCCTTTAAAAATGAACTTGAACACATTATGGCAGGAATAAGAGATAAATAAATAATGCCATATTAAAGCATAAACATTGGTATTCTACTAGTCAAATAATCTCATGAACTTTCAATTACTAGTATCATAATGAGAGAAATGAATATTCTTGATAGTATAAATCATACCATCAAGGCCTTAGCCAAGAAATATAAAAATGATTAAGTCCTCAACAAAAACAATATTTAAAAATGGGCAAGGCCTTGACCAAGTCCATATCTATTTGTCTCATGAGAACTACCGATACATCGAGGGGATATATAGGGCCTCAACAATCACTTAATAAGTCCATTTAATTCATCATATGAATGGTGATCAACATAAAAAACATACACATTCATATTAAAACTAACATATAAAATTTAAATAAATTTCTCTAATCATTAAACATAAACACTAACCATTCAGAGTAACATGATGAATGATTTAAAGATAGAACATCTATAGTCAAAATAATCATAAACCAATAAATAAACCATATTGGATGATATCATAGGAGATAAACTTCAATAAATTATAAGATTAAACAAAGGATGTTGACATAGATTAATACACTTTTAAATGATACCCTTGAAATATCCTTGAGGAAATAATTTTTAAACATTCCAAAGTGTCCCATACCACCTTGAAACATTCAAATCATAATAAATTAGAATATAATGATAATAAAGAGACTCTTTATATGATAAAATAAAGGGAATTACATAAACCACAAGCAAGAAATAAGTGGTGAACAAGGAAAATATCTCATAAAAGTTAAAGGGATATGAGAAAAAAATCTTTTTTTACTTTAGAAAGAAGTGTTATTTTGGAAAACCATTTGTATTTGTCATGAAATAAGATTGTAAAAATTTATATCAAAGAAAATAAAATTTACGGCCATTGAAATTATACTTTAGGCGTAAATAAATTCTTATTTAGGAGAAATAATTTAAAAATAATTTTTAAAGAAGCTGTAGAAATAAAACATTTTAAGGGGGTTTAAGGAAAATATTAAAGGATTTTAAAGATAAAAGGAATGTTAGATTTCATAAAATAAAAAATGGACCAAAATAGATTTTTCTTATTAAAATGTGTGATTTTATAAAGACAAATATGTTAAATAACATTTTATAGAGTGAAATACAAAATAGGTATGAATTCGTGAAGTTCCTTGAACCGGGCTTGCATTTAGAAAGAATTTTTGAAATATTCTTTTAAAACATGTAACTACCCATAAAATAAAGAAGGATTCTGATTGGTTCAAATATATAGAACATTTACTCAAAATTTATGATGAGTACATAATAATAAATAAGAACTTCATTGAGTTGAATAGAGAATAAGAGCAACCCGAATGAAAATGGAGGTTTGGGTATAAAATATATACACTTTGTAATCAATTGGATTGTATGACCCAAAATTAATAATCATAAAATTATTCATTTAATATCATTAAAATAAATATATTAATGATATTAAACATCAATGGTCAGTATACATACACCATATATAAGTAACAGTATTGAATATGAAATATCTAACAAAATTGGAAGTGAGATGAAGAAACACCCTACAAACATTTCGGCATGGTAACAGGTGTTCTTGTGAGGGATTAATGAGAGTTAAAGGGGTATAAAATTATTTATATATCATAAGGGAAGTATGGGTGAGGATACAAAACATTCCTCATCACTAGGAATTAAAAATAAAAGGACATAACATAGGAGGTATTCTTAAATAAATGTGAGAGAGAGGATATCTTACCTTAAATCCGAGGGTGTTCATCGCTTGATATTAACGAAATAAAGAACAAAATTAGGTTAATTAATTATAAATTACATAAAACATTATAGATTTATTTGGTTTAGTATGACTTTATTATGTTCATTAATGTCATTTTATATGGGTTAAGGGAATCAATTTCATTATTCGCGAGTGCTCATTTTCATAATATTCATGATCGACTCACTTATAAAAGTGTATGGTAGTTCATGTAAGATAGGAGATGAAGTCCAGAATTGAATTTATATGTTATTAATTAAAATTAATAATATTACATGGTTATAAAATTCATTTTATTAAAGTTAAGGTGAATCCTTATATAAAACATTAATGATACACGCTTGGATTAATTTGGTGATTTTCCTCACAATTACCTTGTTTTCTATTATTATTTTACATCATGAGTGCATATGGATTAAAAAAAGTTAAATAAGCTCAAATAAATATGTAATAGTATATTTCGACTATAAAAATGGTTTCATGACCAGAGTTGAATAAGGTAAACCAAATCGAAATGTTGGTCATCCTTGAATGTGATAAATCAACACATCTCGAACAATGTTTCATTTTTAGAAATAAATGAGGGTGAAAGGAGGGATGAAGATGAATTATACCATTATAATAAAAAAATTACAATAAATTTATGTTAATGAAGTTTTCATTCAATTTTAATGATGAGAGGTTAGGAATGAAAAGAGACCAAGGAACATGAAAAAGAAAGAAAAGAAAAGAAAAGAGAAATTTTACCTCTTGAATCAACCTTCATTGAGAGCCTCTTGAGGGAAAAGGATTTGGAATTTTTATGATACCAAGGGCTGATGTACGTGGGATAGAATCTTGGGAGGATATTTTAGCAGAATCTAGACAAGGAACAAGGCTTTAGAGGAGTGAAGAGAGGAGGGAGTGAGGGGGTTTTTATAGTGGAGGAGAGGGGTGATTTATGAATATCTTATTCATTATTTTATTATTTCCCTCAAGACAACTAATAGTATTGATTATTTTGAAAAATAATAGTAATATGTGCATTTTATTTCAAACCAAGTGGGCTTACATCATCCATGATGCTAGGAATAGTGAATTTAACTGATAATGTATATATACGGTAAATTATAGTATTTTACTATTCATAAAAAGTTTGAGTGTTTCAGAAAAATATAAACAATTTACCCTAACCATTTTTTGAAATATATAATTTAAAAGTTAATTTAATTTTTCAAAAATAATTTTCTAAATATGATTAATTTAATTTTTAATTAAAATCATAATTTATTTGAAAAATGCAGTTTTTAAAACGTTTATTTACTTAATCCAAAACATAGGTACACCATACTTTCACTTAAATCCTATATATATACTATCATAGGTGAGGTTACAATTTATAAGGGTATATCAATATTCATAAGGATAAAATTACTATTCATAATGGTATGTTACTATTCACCAAAAATTTTGTTGGTCATATCAGACTCTAAATAACTTACTGATCACAACCGTGTATTTCAGATTTTCAAAATTCAAATCATAGGGGTCATAAAATTATGTTTACAATGTAGGTTATAAAAAAGTGGTGTTTTGTAGAGACTCAATGTTTCATCAATTCAATATTAAATTTATTTTTAAAATCTTGTGGTGTCACATTCTCCCATCCTTACAAAAATTTCATCATCAAAATTTGATATTTCACATTGAAAGTTATTGGTTGTTACTTGAAAATTTCCTTGTGAAAAAAACCCATATAAAAAATAAGGTTATTAGAATATCCTACTTAACAAGGTTAAGGGAATATAGGTGGTCAAAATAATAATAATAATAATAATAATAATAACAATAATAATAATAAAAAATAAATAAATAAATAAATAAATAAATTATCCTTTTGAATGGAGTGAAATTGATTGGAATTGAAAACCTTAGTATAGAATAAATTCCAAACTATGAATTTATAGTGATAGAAAATATGTTTAGATGAAATTATATTAACACATAACCATAAACTATAGTTATGAAAAATTTCATTAACGTTATCAAAGATTATGATAACAGAACAACATTCAAGATGCTTTTTGTAGAGTTGTGGGATTATTCCACTCTATAAGTATATAAATATATGTCTATATTTCATAAACATGATATTATCCTTTGATTGTTCCTTGAACTACCTATACTTCATCTCTTAGAATAAGTTCTATCATTTTGTGTCATTAGCCTATAAAACCTCATACAATGATTAATTTAAACCATTTCATAAATGGTTTAACATTCCAAAAGATCAAGATCCAATACTTTAGAATCATTCCATTGGATGTTAGTGTTATACAATTTACTTTATCCATATAGATAATTTATCTATTTAAAAATTGACATATTAGTATTATGAATACAATAAGGGTTGTCTATCCATTGACCATATATTTTCCAAAATTTCGACTTTCTACTGAGTCAATTTTCCTTGGTACCATTAATCATATGACCTCAAATCCTTAAAGAAAAAGTACTATAGTAAAATCATCATATATTCCATAATTGTTATAAACAATACATTGCTGATAAAATATTCAAATGGTGTTATTATTGAAGAGTCATATTAATCATTCCACTTCATCTGTGGAAGTATCATGATTTAATCATTATCTAGTAACATAATTTGGGGCATATTCCTTTGATTATTAGGAAATTGATTCACATAGTGTCCCATATCCTTGTATTTAAAGCATTGTACATTGGATACCTTTTTATTTCCCTTGAAATCGTGAAATTGGTGTCCTTTTTCTCCACACTTATTACAAACTCTCATTCCCTTCAAGCATTTTCCATGGTGATTCTTTCCATAGTAATCACATGTGGGGAAACCATTATTTCCCTTCTTTCCTTTATACATCTTTTTCTTGGACATACTCTTCTTTTCTTTCCTCCCTTCAAATCCATATAACTTAGAAAATTCTTTATATATATTGTTGACACATGATACTATTTCCTCATATGATGAGGATACTTGGGAGACTATCTTCCTTCGAAATGATGGCTTAAACCTTAAGAGATATGATCCTTCTTAATCTTTGCATCATGTGCATTGGTGAAGTTATCATTACTTCTAATAGGCTCCATTTCTAATCATTTTCATATACTATATTAGCACATAATATTATGAACTCTATATAACTCTAAACATGATATAATATATAACATAAATTTATGAAATATAAATCCTATAACCATATACTTTGGTTACTTTGTGGGCATAAATCTTTCATAATGGTTTGTAATAACTGTATAAATTAACCAAAGAATATCCCCTAGGAGTGTCAAACCAAGAGTGCAGTAATTCCCCTTGTCATGTACCGATTCCCATTTGAGTCTTGCTCAAAGTGGTGTTTTCGGGTTTTACCCCTAGATACATCTGTTCCAGAGCCACCTCAACTTGTTTATATCTAGAGAGGGACTTATTTTCTTGATAAACCACATAATATATTCCTTAAAAAAATATAATATGTACTTATATTCTTATCCTCAAAGTTTATCTCAAGGTTTTGTTCACTAATATACTTTTTTTATATCTAGTTTTCAAGTTTTCTACTAAACTTCCCTTGATACCAATTGTAACGCCCCAACTCCAGAAGCTAAGAGTTGGTGAATTATTTTATTACATTGGAATAGATACATGGAATATTCATCATGAAGTACCGGTCAGTTTAGTAGTTTTTGAAACAATATATATACAAGAGTTCAAAATTACAAGTCCAAACTAAAAACAACATAATAAATTCTATAAAAAAAGCCCATAATCTCTTAGATTAACCTTGAAAATCATTCATAGTATAATCATCCTTGTAACCTGGAAGGATAAAAAAAAAGAAAGGGGTGATCTCAAATGCTCAATAAGGGTAAGAAATGTAGCAGAAAATAACATAAACATAAACATTAAGCATGGTGAATAACTAAAAACCCTTGTTTTAAAAATGAACTTGAACACATTATGGTAAGAATAAGAGCTGAATAAATAATGCCATATTAAATAATAAATATGGGTATTATACGAGTCGAATAAGCTCATAAAATTTCAATTACTAGTTTCATAATGTGGTAAATGAATATTCTGGACAATCTAAATCATACCATCTAGCCCTCAACCAAGACATATAAAAATGATTAAGTCCTCAACCAAAACCATATCTAAAAATGGAAAAGGCCTTGGCCAAGTCAATATCTATTTGTCTCATGAGACCTATTGATGCATCGAGGGGCTATAACAGGCCCCACCTATAAATTACTAAGTCCAATTCATTACTCATATGAATGGGGATAAAAAAACAACATACCCATTCATATTGAAACTAACATATGAAATGTATATAACTTTCTCCAATCATTAAAGATAAACACTAACCATTTGGAGTAATATGGTGAATGATTTCAATATAGAACATCCACCATCAAACTAATTATAAAACATTAAATAAACAATGGTCGATGATATCATAGGAGATAGACCTCAATGGCGTACAAGATTCAACAAAGGATGTTGACATAGATGAAGATACTTTTAAATGAGACCATTGAAAAATCTTTGAGGAAATAATCTTTAAACACTCCAAAGTGTCCCATACCACCTCAAAACATTCAAATCCTAACACACTCGAATATAATGAGAATATGAAGAATCATGATATTATAAAACAAAGGGAATTACATACACCACAATTAAGAAATTAGAGGTGAACAAGGAATATATATCATAAAAGTTAAAGTGAGATGATAAAAAATCTTTTTACTCTAAAAAGAAGAGTTCTTTTGGAAAATCATTTGTATCTGTCATGAAATAATATTTTAAACATGTATATCACATAAAATAAAATTTATGGTCATTGAAATTATACTTGAGGCTTAAATAAATTCTTATTTAGGTGAATCATTTAAAAATATTTTTTTAAAGAAGCTTTAGAAATAAAACATTTTAATGGGGTTTAAAGAAAATATTAAAGGATTTTAATGATAAAAGGAATGTTTCCTTTCAAAAAATCAGAAATGAACCAAAATATATTTTTTTATGTTAAAATGTGTGATTTTATAAAGATAAATATGGCATAAAATATATTATAGAGTAAACTTCAAAATTGGCAAGAATTCGAGAAGTTACTTGAATCGTGCTTGGATTTCGGAAGAATTTTTGAAAGATTCTTCTAAAACACAAAACTTCCCCTAAAATAAAGAAGGATTATGATTATTACACATATATAGAACATTAAAAAATAATTTATGAGTATTAAATATTAATAAATAAGAATTTAATTGATTTTAATATAGAATAATTGCAACCCGAATGAAAATGGAGGTTCTGGTAGAAAATACTTAAAATTTTGTAATCAAATAGATTATATGCCCCAAAATTAATAATAATAAAATTATAAATTAAATATCATTAAAATAAATATATTAATGATATGAAACATCAATGGTAAGTATACATACACCATACATAAGTAATAATAGTGAATACAAAATATCTCACAAAATTGGAAGTGAGATGAAGAAACCCCTTACAAACATTTCAGCATGGTAACAAGTGTTCTTGTGATGGATTAATGAGAGTTAAAGGGGTATCCCATCATTTATATATCATAAGGGATGTATTGGAGAGGTGAAAAAAAATTCCCCATCATTAGTAATTAAAAATAAATGGACACAACATAGGGGAGATTCTTGAATAAAAGTGAGAGAGAGGATCCCCTACCTTAAATCTGAGGGTGTTCTTCGCTTGATCTTAATGACCTGAAGAACCAAATTAAGTTAATTAATTAACAATTAAAGAACCATTTATACATTTATGTGGTTTATTATGATTTTATTAAGTTAATTCATGGACTTTTAGATGGGTTAATGGATTTAATTTCATTGTTCGTGAGTGCTTGTTTTCATAATATTCATGATCAGTTCACTTATAAAAGAGTGCGGTAGTTCATGTATGATAGGATTTGAAGTCCAGAATTTATTTTATATGCTATTAATGAAAATTAAGAATATTACATGGTAATAAAATTCATTTGGTTATTTGGAGTGAAGGTGAATCATTATATAAAACATTAATGATAAACACTTGGATTAATTTGGTGATTTTTCTCACAATTACATTGTTTTGTACTGTTATTTTACATCATGAGGGCATATGGATTACAAACAATTACATAGAATAAAATAAATATATAATAGTATATTTCAACCCTAAAAATGGTTTCATAACCAGAGTTGAAGAAGGTAAATCAAATTGAAAGCATCACCGTCCTTGAATGTGATAAATCAACACATCTCAGACAATGTTTCATTTTTAGCATAAATGAGGGGGAACAGAGAGAATAAGATGAATTATCCCATTAGAATAAAAACTTAAAATACATTTATGTTACAAGAGTTGTCAAACCATTTGGATGAGGAGATGTTAGGAAAGAAAAGAGAACAAAGGAACATGAAAATGAAAGAAAAGAAAAGAGGAATTTTAGCTCCTAAATTAACCTTCCTTGAGAGCCGCTTAAGGGAAAAGGATTTGGTATTTTTATAATACCAAGGTCTGTTAGATGTGGGGGAGGAGATTGGTAGGATATTTGAGCAGAATTTAGAAAAGGCTCAAGGCTTTATAAGAGTGAAGAGAAGGAGTGGGGGGGGGGGGTTATAGTGGAGGAGAGGGGTGATTTGTGAATATTATATTCATTATTTTATTATTTCCCTCAAGAAAACCAATAGTATTGATTCTTGTGATGAAAAATAGAAATATATGCATGTGAGTTATAACCAAATGTTCTTACATTATCCATGATTCTAGGAATTGTTAATTTAACTGATAATGTATATATCAGAAATTATCATATTTTACTATTCATAATTTTTTTTGAGTATTTTAGAAAAATATCAAAAATTCACCCTAAATATTTTTTGATGGGTAGAATTCAAAAATGAAGTCCATTTTTCAAAAATAATTCTCTAAATATGATTAATATAATTTTTAATTAAAATCATAATTTACTTAAGAAATATAGTTTTTAAAACGTTTATTTATTTATTCCAAAACATAGATACATCTTACTTTCAATTAAATCCTATATATATACCATCATAGGTGTGGTTACTATTAATAAGGGTATATCACTATTCATAAGGTAACATTACTATTCATAAGGATATTTTACTATTCACCAAAAATTATGTTGGTCACATCAGACTCTAAATAACTTATTGATCATAACCATGTATATCAGAATTTTGAAATTCAAATCACAGAGGTGGTAAAATTATGTTTACTGGATATGTTATAACAATGTGGTGTTTTTTAGAGACTCAGTGTTTCATGCATTCAATAATAAATTTATTTTCAAAATATTGGGGTGTTACATTATCCCCTCCTTACAAAAATTTTGTCCTTGAAATTTGATATTTCACTTTGAAAGTTATTCATTCTTACTTGAAAATTTCCTTGTGAAAAAACCCATATTAGAAATAGGGTTAATAGAATATCCTCCTTAAAAAATATTTGGTAAAATAGGTGGCCAAAATAATAATAATAATAATAATAATAATTATAAATAAATAAATATATAAATAAATAAATAATTAATTAATTAAATTATCCTTTCGAATGGAATGACATTGATTGGAATTGAAAACCTATGCATAGAAGAAAAACCAAACTATGAATTTATAGTTATAGAAAATAGTTTTATATGAAATTAGATTAAAAAAACACCATACACTATAGTTATGAAAAATTTCATTAACGTTGTCAAAGATTATGATAACAGATCAATATTTAAGACACTTTTCATAGAGTTGAGGGATTATTCCACTCTATAAGTGTATAAATATACATTTGTATTTAATAAACCTGATCTTATCCTTTTATTGTTCCTTTAACTACCTATACATCATATCTTAGCATAAGTTTCATCATGTGGTGTCATTAACCTATAAAATATCATACAATGATCAATTTAAACCATTTCATAAATGGTTTAACATTCCAAAAGATCAAGATCCAATACTTCATAATCATTCCCATAGTAGTTAGTACTATCCAATTTACTTTATCCATATATATCATTTATCTATTATGAAATTGAAATCTCAGTGTTATAAATATAATAAGGGTTATCTATCCCTCGACCTTATATTTTCCAACATATCGACCTGCTACTGAGTCAATTTTCCTTAGTACCATAGATCATACGACCTCAATTCCTTAAAGAAAATGTACTACAGTACAATCCTCATATATTCCATAATTCTTATAACAATTATATTTATTATAGAATATTCAAATGACATTATTCTTTAAGAGTCATATTTATCATTCCACTTCATCTACAACAATATCAGGATTTGATCATTATCTAGTGACATCATTTGGGGAATATTCCTTTGACGCTTGGGGCATTGATTCTCATAGTGTCCCATGTCCTTGAAGTTGAAGCATTGTACATTGGATACCTTTTTATTTCCCTTTAAATCCTGATATTAGTGTCCATTTTCTCCACACTTATAACAAACTCTCATTACATTCAAGTTTTTACCACGGTGATTCTTTCCACAGTAATCACATGTGGGAAAACCCTTATTTCCCTTCTCTCCTTTATCTATATTTTTCTTGGCCATCCTCTTCTTTTATTGCTTCCATTTAAATCCATAGGACTCAAATAATTCTTTACATATCTTTTTAACACATTATACTATTTCCTCATATGATGAGGATACTTGGGATACTATCTTCCTTCGAAATTATGGCTCAATACCATAAGATATATGATCCTTCTTACTCTTTTCATCAAGTAAATTGGGGAAGTTCTCATTACTTCTTCTAGGAAACATTTATAATCAATTCCATAGACTATATTAGCTCATAAAATTATGAACTCTATATAACTCTAAACATGGTATAGAACATAACATAAATTTAAGCATTATAAATCCTATAACCATATACTTTTGTTACTTTGGTTCATAAATACTTCATAATGGTTTGTAATAATATTATGAATTAACCAAAGAATATCCCCCAGGAGTGACGAACCCAGAGTGAATCAAGGCCCATTTTTGTGCACCAGTTCCCATTTGAGTCTAGCTCAAAGTAGTGTTTTTAGGTTTTACCCCTAGATACATCTATACCGGAGCCACCTCTATTTGTTCATATTCATACAAGGATATATTTGCTTGATAAAACTTATAATATATTCATTAAAAAAATTATAGGATGTTCTTATTTTCTTATCCCCAATGTATATCTTAGGGTTTTTTTCACTAATCTATCTTTTATATATATAGTTTTCAAGTTTTTTACTAAACTTCCTTTGATACGAACTATAACGCCCTCACCCCAGAAGCTCGAATTCGGTGCCTTATTTTATTACATTGGCATAGATACAAATAAGATTCATCCCAAATTATCAACCAGTTTAGTAGTTTTGGAAACAACATACATACAAGAGTTCAAAATTACAACTCGAAACTAAAAACAACATAATAACTTCAACAGAAAATCCAATAATCTCTTAGATTAACCCTGCAATTCATTCATAGTACAATCATTCTTGTAACCTGGAAAAATAATACATATGAAAGGGGTGATATCAATTGCTTAGTAATGGTAAGAAATAGAGTGGAAAATATCATAAACATAAACATTAATCATGGTGAATAACTAAAAACACATTCCTTAAAAAATTTACTTGAACACATTATGGCAGGAATAAGAGATAAATAAACAATTCCATATTAAAGCATAAACATAGGTATTATACTAGTCAAATAACATCATGAAATTTAAATTAATTGTTTTATATTGAGGGAAATTATTATGCCGAACAATCTAAATCACACCATCAAGGCCTTGGAAAAGACATATAAAAATGATTAAGACCTCAGTGATAACCATATCTAGAATTCGGCAATGCAGGACAAGTCCACATCTAGTTGTCTCATTAGACATACTGATGCATCAAGGGGATATATCAGGCCCCACCCATCACATACTATGTCTAATTAATTCCTCATATTAATGAGGGTCAACATAAACAATATACACATTCATATTGAAACTAACATATTAAATGTAAATAACTTTCTCTAACCATTAAACATAAACACAAACCATTGAGAGTAATATGGTGAATGGTTTCAAGATAGCACATTCATATTCAAACTAATCATAAAAAATTAAATAAACCATGGTGGATGATATAATAGGAGATAAAACTCAATTAAGTACAAGATTCAACAAAGTATGTTGACATATATGAAGATACTTTTAAATGATACCATTGAAAAATCCTTGAAGAAATAATCCTTAAATATTCCAAAGTGTCTGATACCACATTGAAACATTCAAATCATAATCCATTAGAATATAATGAGAATAAGGAGACTCTTTATATGATAAAAAAGTGTATTACATAAACCACAAGCATTAAATTAGTGGTGAATAAGGCATATATCTTATAAAAGTTAAAGTGAGATGAGAAAAAAAATCTTTTTAATTTAGAAAGAAGAGTTATTTTGGAAAATAATTTGTATTTATCATGAAATAATATTTTAAACATTTACATCCTAGAAAATAAAATTTAAGGTCATTGAAATTATATTTGAGGCTTAAATAAAGTCTTAGTGAGGTGAAATCATTTAAAAAGAGTTTTTAAAGAAGCTTTAGAAATAAAACATTTTAATGGGGTTCAAGGAAAATATTAAAGGATTTTAAAGCGCAAAGGTATGTTTGATTTTATAAAATCAGAAATGAACCAAAATATATTTTTCATGTTAAAATGTGAGATTTTATAAATATAAATATGGAATAAAAATATTATAAAGTGAACTTCAAAATATGTAAGAATTCGAGATGTTCCTTGAACCGGGCATGCATTTAGGAAGAATTTCTGAAAGATTATTTTGAAACATGTTACTACCCACAAAATAAAGAAGGATTTTTATTGGTACACATATATAGAACATACACAAAAAATTTATGAGGATTAAATGATAATTAATAATAATTTAATTGAGGTGAATAGAGAATAAGGGAAACCCGAATGAAAATGGAGGTTCAGGTAGAAAATACTCAAAACTTTGTAATCAATTGGATTGTGTGACCCAAAATTAATAATCATAAAATTATAAATTGAATATAATGAAAATAAAGATATTAATGATATGAAAAATCAATGGTCAGTATACATACACCATACACAATTATTAGTAGTGAATACAGAATATCTCAAAAATTGGAAGTGAGACGAAGAAACCCCTTACAAACATTTCAACATGGTAATGGGTGTTCTTGTGATGGATTAATGAGAGTTAAAATGGGCATCCCATTATTCATATATAATAAGTAAATTATGGGGTAGGTGTAATAAATATTCCCCATTATTAGGAATTAAAAATAGAAGGACACAACATTGGGGAGATTCTTGAATAAAAGTGAGAGATATGACCCCTTACCTTAAATCTGATGGTGTTCTTCGCATGATATTAATGACCTGAATAACCAAATTTGGTTCATTAATTAACAATTAAATAACCATTTATACATTTATTTTTTTAATTAGGACTTTGTTAAGTTCATTCATGGTCTTTTATATGGGTTAATGGATTCAATTTCATTGTTCGTGTGTGCTCATTTTCATAATATTCATGGTCAGCTCACTTATAAAAGAGTATGGTAGTTCATGTAGTATGGGAGTTTAAGTACATAATTGATTTTATATGTTATTAATTAACATTATGAATATTACATGGTTATAAAATTCATTTGTTTATTTGGAGTGAAGATGAATCATTATATAAAACATTAATGATAAATGCTTGGATTAATTTGGCAATTTTGATCACAATTACCTTGTTTTTTATTATTATTTTAAATCATGAGTTCATAAGTATTAAAGAACAATACATAAGATAAAATACATATATAATAGTCTGTTTCAACCATAAAAATGGTTTCACGACTAGATTTGAAGAAGGAAAATCAAATTGAAGGCATCGTCTTCCTTGAATGTGATAAATCAACACATCTCGGACAATGTTTCATTTTTATCATAAATGAGGGGGAAATGAGAGATGAAGATGAATTTTTCAATTATCATAACAAAATTATAATACATTTATGGTACTAGAGTTGTCATACCATTTGGATGGGGAGAGGTTAAGAGAGAAAATATAACAAAGGAACATGAAAATGAAAGAAAAGAAAAGAGGAATTTTACCTCTTGAATTAACCTTCCTTGATAGCCTCTTAAGGGAAAATGATTTGGTATTTTTATGATACCATGGGATCCTGGACATGGGGGAGGAGCTTGGTATGATATTTGAGTAGAATTTAGACAAGGCCTAAGGCTTGATATTAGTGAAGAGAAGAGGGAGTGAGGGGGGTTTTATAGTGGAGGAGAGGGGTGGTTTGTGAATATCTTATTCATTATTTTATTATTTACCCCAAGAAAACCAATAGTATTGATTATTATTAACAATAATAGTAATATATATATATGAGTTCAAACCAAGTGTGCTTACATTATCCATGATGCTAAGAATAGTTACTTTAACTGATAATGTATATATACGACAAACTACCACATTTTACTATTCATAAAAAAATTGAGTATTTCCAAAAAATCTCAAAAGTTCACCCTAAACATTTTTTGATAATTATAAGTCAAAAATGAATTCCAATTTTCAAAAAACAATTTCTAGAAAAAATTAATTTCATCTTTAATTAAAATCACAATTTACTTGAAAAATATATTTTTTAAATCATTTATTTACCTATTCCAAAACATAGGTACATTATACTTTCAATTAAATCTTATATATATATATATACTATCATAGGAAAGTTTACTATTCATAAGGGTATGTGACTATTCATAAGGGTAATATTACTATTCATAAGGTTATGTTACTATTCACTAAAAATTAAGTTGGTCATATCAGACTCTAAATAACGTACTGATCACAACCGTGTAAGTTAGGTATTTGAAATTCAAATAATCGGGTTGGTAAAATTATGTTTACTAGATAAGTTATAAAAAAGTTGTGTTTTTAGATACATAGTATTTCATGCATTCAATATTAAAATTATTTTCAAAATATTGGTGAGTTACGAAAAGGGTGTATTGAGTTGGACTCGATCATCACATGGTGTACGAAAATGGGATTTACTACACACCTTGATTGAAACTCCAGAGGGATATTCCTTGGAAATTCAAAAAACACTTTATGAACCATTATAAAGGACTTAAAACAATTGAGTTAGAAAACATTATAGAAAATGTTACCATGGATAACATAGATTTAAACCTATAGACCCATGTGTCAGGACATAATTATCATTCATGAGTTATTCATTTTAATTTTATATGTTTCAGTTTATTATGTTAAAGTATTCTCATCATATGTTTTTATTTCATTTAGTTAATGGTGGGAAATATGGTAAACCATTTCAAAAATCGACATGAGAGGAATTTTTTGATTTCCCCAATGATATTCCTAACCTTATGGGAGTGGGAGTAGATAAATTCATAGTAGTATTAGATCAACTAAATCAAGTTATGAGTATTAACATGAATTCTATGGTACATTCTCCTCCTCCTAATAAGGATCAAGTTACAGTCGAGTCTTTTATGTGACAAAGTCCCCCTTACTTTAGTGGATCTTCTGACCCACTCCTTGTAAAATAAGTGATTAAATCCATTGATAAGGTATTATCTTTTCTCTAATGCACATATCAAGATTATGTTGTGTTGGATGTTTATCGCAATGAGGGAGAAGATGGTCCGTGGTGGACACTGATCAAGAACAAAAAGTCCAAAGAGGATATTTATTCAATGGAATGGAAAAAATTCAAGAAAATATTTGTCAATAATTATTTTCTCCAAACTATATTTCTTAAAATGGATTGGGAGTTACTTGGTCTAAAGAAAAAGGAAGAAGTTTCTATCATGTCATATGAGGAAAACTTCACAAGGCTTTCACAATACTCCTTTTTCATTTTTATTAACATCAAAAGTAAGGTGGACTATTTCATTAGTGGGTTAAGGTCGATTCTATGAAAATAATGAGTCATTTGGGACTTTGATAACAATAAAGAGATTGTCTGTTGTGACCTCAAAGTTGAGATGGAGATTGGTGACTCAGAGTGGTCTCATGAGAGTGGAGACAAAAAATTTAAAATGGAATTTTATTTAGGGCCATAAATTGATAAATATAATGGAGGAAAGAAAACCAAATATCCCATATGTCAAAAGTGTGGTAAGAATCATCCCGCAAACTACCTAAGTGGAACTGGATGAAGATTTAATTGCGGAAAAGAGAGGCATCATGATAATCATTGTTAAAGGGAAATGAAGAATAATACAAATGATAAAGAAGGAAAAAAGGTTTAGATCAATTATCTTCCTACCAAACAACATTTTAACTGCAAGTAACATGGTAATTATTCAATTTAATGTCCTAATCCAAGGTTGTCTGAGATAATCAGTGACAAAAACCTCCATGGAAGCAAGGAATGACGTATACTATCACTACTTATGGGGTGGATTTAGATAATGATGTGGTGACGGGTAAATTTGTTATTCTTTCAAGAATAGTGAATGTAATTTTTTAATATAGTTCTATGAATTCTTTTATATCATTCATGTTTAGTAGAATTGTTCCCAAACCACCTCAAAACATGGGGGTTAAGATATATGTGAGAACAAAAAACTAAGCTATGGTTTCATACCATGTATATAACTCCTCCACAGTTAATGTTTTTGGACTTAATCTTCTAGAAAATCTCATATTACTTCATTTATTGGAGTATTATGCTATATTGGGCATTGATTGATGGTCCTTATATATATCCAACATCAAATATTAGGAGAGGGAGATCACTCTTCGTATCATAATTCGTACTTTGATTCTGTACAAGTGTAAGGAGGATGATAAATCTCTCATGGAATATTATATTCAAGCATGTATATTATTTCCTTATAAGAAAGTATATATATCTTAAATGACTGAGAAAAGGGTGAGAATCATGCTTTAAGACATTCCCATCGTGAGGGATTATACCAATATATTCCCCGAAGAGTTTTCTAATCTTTCCTCTGAATGAGAGGTTGAGTTCTGAATAAAACTTATACTTGGATCTTTATCCATATCAAAGACACCATATAAGATGGCCACCGTTGAGTTGGAAGAGTTGAAAAGTGGTTATAAGAGAATATAGAAAAGAGTTTTATACACTTGAGTGATTCACTTTGGTGTGTATTGGTACTCTTATACAAGAAGGATAGATCAATCCACCACTTAAGTGATCATCATGAACTCAGTAAAATAATGATAAAGAAAAAGTATCCCCCACCATGGATATATGACTTATTCTATCAATTATGTGGATACCAATATTCCTCTAAGGTGCAACTTTGATCAGGATATCACCAATTAAATGTGAAGGAGGAAGATATTCCAAAAACTTCATTTCAAATAAGTTATAGACACTATGATTTAATAGTGATGCCTTTATTAAACACCAATGATCCAAAAATATTTACAGACTTAATGAATATAGTCTTTAGATATTACCTCGACAAAATTGTGGTAGTCTTTATAGATGATATTCATATTTACTCAAAAATCAAGGAGGAACTTGAAGATCATTTGAATAATATGATAAAGGATTTAATAAAGGAGAATTTATATGAAAATTACAGTAAATATGAGTTCTAAATGAAATAAGTATCATTCTTGGGGTGTATTATCACCAGTATAGGGATATCTATGGACCCTTCTAAGACAAAGGCGATTGAGGACAAGCTTAGACCAACATCTGTAATGAATATCAATAGTTTCTTTTGACTGGATGGGTACCACTGATGACTTGTGAGGAAATTTTCATGATTTTCAAAAGTTATAACCAATATAACTCAAATATTATTAATTTTTATCTATAACAATGAATGAAAAGAGAGGTTTAATGAGTTGAAAAAGAGGCTTATCACTGCATCTGTACTTATTCTTCCCACAACTAGGGAAAATTTCATGGTTTATAGGGATGATTGAAAGAAGGGTTTGGTCTATGTACTAATTAATAATGATAAAGAAACATCCTATGCCTCAAGGTAGTTGGAATTTCATTAGCAGAACTATCCCACACATGACCAATAATTGGATGTAGTGACATTTTCATTGAGGATCTGGAGACATTATATTTATGGGGAGAAGTTTGAAATATATATGGATTACAATATCATAAAATATATATTCACACAAAAATATGTTATCATGTTTATGTGAAGATGGTTAGAGCTAATCAAGGAGCATTACTGCTTAATCCATTAACATCGTAGGAAAGAAAACAAAGTGGTAGATGCTCTAAGTAGAAAGTTTCAGATAATTTTATCAATGATGGGAATTCAAAAGAAGATAATATTATTAGAGTTAAAAATAATGGATATTGGAATAGTAAATGGATCTTCATCCTACTTTGATCAAGTAACTGCTCATCCATACATTCTTAATAAGATCAAGGAGGCCCATAAATATGATGAGGTGCTACCGAAAAGGGTATTGGTTATTCCAGAGTTTAACCTTTCTAAGGATGGTGTTATAATGGTTGGAAACTAGATATGTGTCCCATAAAAACTAGAGCTGCATAATGAGCTTCTAGATGATGCACATCACTCATACTCCTTTATTCATCTAGGAAGCACTAAGATGTATATAGTTATGAAGAACATTTATAGTGGGATAAAATCAAGAGTGATATTGGGAAATTTGTATCTCGATGCTTGGTATTCCAAAATTTCATGTTTGAATGAAAAAAGAATATGGGTATTATAAAATCATTTCACATACCAGTATAGAAATGGGAAAACATATCTATTTATTTCATCATAAGATGCCCTAGGAAAACTAAAGGAAATAATGACATCTAGGTGGTAGTCGGCTGCTTTAAAAATTTATCACTTTTCACTTCCATAAAGGATGATTTACCTCTTGAAAAAATACATAATACATATATAATATAATTAGTAAAATTAATTGGAATACCCCTCTTTGTCATATCTTATCAAGATCTTAGGTTTACCACAAGGTTCTAGAGATGCCTTCCGCAAGTTTTGGATACAAAACTCAGTGTCAGTTTGGCTAATCACCCTAAAATAGATGGTTCGATTGATAAAATCATAAAAACTCTAGAGTATATGATGAGGTCTTGTTAAATGGATTTCCAAGGATATCAGGATCTGTACCTTCCCAAGTTAGAGTTCTTATATAACAATATATTCAATTCTAGCATTCAAATGGTACCTTATAATACTTTTAATGGGAAGTGGTTTTAGACTCAAACATGCTGAGATGAAGTTAGAGAGTGGAAGACGATGTGACCTAATATTTCCTAAGATATGATAGATAAGGTCCAAACCATTTATCATCACATGATATTCGTGCAAATTTGACAGAAGTGCTATGCGGAAAATCATCGATTAGACATAGAGTTTGAGGTAGAAGATAAGGTATTCCCCTATATATCATCGGGGAATAAATTATTGAGTCTTTAAAATAAGGGAAGGATTAGTCCTAGATACATTTTCGTCTTTCAAATCCTTGATCGCATTAGCGTGGTGACCTATTGACTAGCACTCCCACCAAACCTATCTCAAGCACATGATGTGTTCCATGTATCCCTTTTGATGAAGTACATATGAAAATCCTCACATGTACTTAATATATACGTGGTACCATTGGAAAGATACATTTTATATGAGGATAATTAGGTGATGATCATGGATCGTATAGAAAAAGTTCTATAAAATAAGGAAACTCACCTAGTCAAAGTGTTGTGGTGAACTGCAAGATTGAGGAAGTAACATGGGAACCAAAAGAGGCAATGAAGAAGAAGTACACTCACCTATTTTCACCTTAGTATGTAATATAAAATTTTGAGGGTGAAATTACTTAATTGGGGAATAATGTAACACTATGCTATTTTTAAAAGGGGAAACTATGTTCGACAGCATATGCAACATGAAACATCAAACCCAAACCATGATTATTTAAATATGATATTTTTAGCTTAGATGATAATCTAGTGGGTTGGAATAGGATTGAATAAATTATTAAATTTATATAAAGGTTATACTCAATATAAAATCATTTATAAATTCTAATAAACTGCTCACTCAATTTTATGAAAAGTCATTTTATTCATCGAAAATACATTTTCTTCAAATAATGATTTTTATTGATTTTTGTGAGAAAATATTATAATTATTTTTCGGAACACTTAGAAATTTTAATTTATAAAACTACTAAAATTTTTCAACCCAGAAATTAGATATTATCTTTGGGTTAATTGTTTTTATTATTTTTATGAAATTTTTTACTTTTTCAATGAATGGTGAAAAATACCGATTTTTATAAAATTGTTATTTCTTTGTTAATATATTAAGTAATTAAAAATTCAAATTATTATTTTAATTTGATATAAAATTAACATGAGTATTATTTATTTATATTAAATACAAATAATAGACTTAAATATTATTTATACTGAATTTTCTTATAATATTATTTTTAGGATTTAAAACATATTTGTCTGAAAAGTGTTTTAAAGTGAAAAATGATTCTCCATTTTAAATAATAAAAATAAACCCTAATTAGGAATGAGTTAAATGAAATATATATATTGTATATATATATATAAATATCAACTTAAATTCATTTAATTATGATTGATTTTCATATAGTTGATATAAGATCATTTTTCCTAAAAAAATGCATTTCCTGAAAACCTATTTTTCAACACGTCTGTGGGTTTAATTTTAAATTGGGGTTTTCCAACACTGCGAGTTTAATTTGGAAAAATTAATTCCATATTTATAATAATAATAATTTATATGATCTAATAAGGTCAAATTACTTTTTTTCCATAATGAATTGTGAAATAGTAAAAAATATTTACCATGATTAAGGTAAAAATGATTTTACCAAGGGGTTAAACTAAACATATAAGGGTTAAAAATGAAATAAAACTCTTTTAATTAATATTTTATGGTTTTAATTGACCCTATATCTTTTATGTTTTTAATATGGGCCATTTTTTAGTCTTTTGGAATGTAAAAAATTTGGGTTTAATTCTTTATTCTCAAAAAATCAAAGTGTGTTCTCTCCCTTAATTATAAAATGCCACCCCCTATCCTATCCTTTACACACATAAAAAACAATGTTTTGGCCAATAACTACCCAAATAAATTCCTCAATTTCCAAACCTCAGCTTAGAATTATTTTCTTTAATAGAAAGCTATCCTATAAAGGATTATGGTGCAAATCTAAAGAAGTTGTCTGAAGAAGAGGCACCATCCTTAACCTAGAATTTTGTTTCATTTATTTCATACCTCCTTAAAATATTATTAAATAATGATGATATAGTAACTAAATTATATTCCATACACTAATATGTTTTTATTTTAAGTGCATGACTTACAACCGTCTCCACCTCCATCAACTGGGAAACAAAATTTTTGATTGTGTGTACGGCGAACTAACACCATGTGAACCGACATAATTCATTTTTCAACACCGATTCACATGAAAAGATATAATGTTGTATATAAGGATTATATAATATGATATAATTATACTTATGGAATTATAATATCATATACACCTTCTTACATTCCATTTCATAGGGAATACGATAATGTTGTTTGTGTGTATGGTGGACTATCGCCTCACGAAGCGATGCGATTCATTTTTCTCTTAATCTTTACATGGAAGTTAATAAAGATTAATTTTAGGTTTATATATGATTTTCATGAAATATTAATATTTATATAAAATAAATATTCCATGTACTTTCTTACCTTACCATCCATTGATTGGATGATAATGTTGTTTGTTTGTACGACAGACTAGAGCTTCGCAAAGTGATGTGATTAATTTTTATTACTATATCACATGTATGGTATATGTAATGGTATTTAGAGAAATAATATGATTTTATTATATAATTATTAAAATTTAATTATAAAATAACACTTACCTTCTTTCCATAATGATCGACAAGAAATGAAAATGATACCCATACATACGGCCTACCGTCTCAATGATTGTAATGTAGTTCATTTATAATAACCATATTTCATGGTTGGTTCTAAAATTATAATTTTTGTATAATAATAATAATTTTTTTAATAATTACCATTCTGGATATGATTAAATAATAATATATTTGACCTTAGTGAACTTTCTATGTGATTTTGGACATATAAACCGATTATCATCAAAATGTTCGATGGTAAATAAATTTGTCATGTAATTGAATATGAAATGGTAAAAAAATAAAATAAAAGGAATAATAAAAATTAAAGAAGATATGAATCATGTAAATAATTTACATAAATTAATTATTTTGGGTGATAAAGAATGCATGTGATGAGTGATACTCAAGGTAAGGGATCATTCTAACCCATTATTCTTTTCGGTTTATTCCCAATATCTATATAACTCACTTTATCTATATTTAATGTTATGTAATGTTTCTATATTATATATATATTCTTATCACATATATATTTATATTATTCTACCTTCCTTTTATGGGGTAATACACTCCTTATAATCATTTCTCAAAATCCATCATTATGAAATTTCCTTTGATTATGATATAAAGAAAGATTCTATAACACATTTTATTTACATATATAATTATTATGTTATTAATTAGATTGATTTTAATTATGAGGAAAACATATATCATGAACACATTATGATGGGTGTTCCCAGATGGTGCTCAAATTCATTGGGTAAATTTTAGTCTCATGAGGTGTCGTGTACGAGATTAGGGAGTAAACCTAATCCAATATGGGAATTTTTACACCATGTTATGTTGTCTATGAAGTAAACCTTGATTCATATTTATAAAATTTTATATGTTTCTTCAACATTTACTAGTATTCCATGATCATATGATATTATGTTCATTTTGTTATTCTTCCATGTGATTACTCATGAGAATTCTCTTATTTGATATCATGTTATAACTTTGACTCACATGTTATGTTTTCTTATCTTGAATATTCCCTTACTGGGATTTTAGACCACCCATTTATTTATGTATTCCTCAGGTTATCACATGCATTTTAGGAGCTCAAATTTATTTTATGATATCACTATTGAGAATAAAATAAAGATTTAATGTTTTAAGTTCCCTTTGATGTAATATAAACCTAACTCTAGGATTTATGATTTTTGGGGTTTTACTTGTTATATACTTATTATTAAAAATAATGCAATAATATGTGTAAAAGGTTTGGGTCACTATAAATATGATGGGTTATATTAGAATAACTTGGTGAGACCCTAATGAGATGTGTTTCTCAAACCATTTATGATCACCCTACTGTGCGTACATACCTTATGTATTGTATAGAAGTTGAGAATAGGTTGTTTAGTAGATCCGCCTAGAGAAAATCTATAAGTATTTGAGGTGGGTATTAAGGTGAGGCCTATTTTATTAGAATAAATTCATGTATATTTTATTTATTGGTTTATTTCATATATGTGATCAACCTACAGGGAAATCTATTAGGATGTATGATTGTATGACCTAAATTGTTCATTTGTTATAGATTGTATATATTTTTGATTATGTGTACTCTAATATGTGGTTAGGAATGATATTGGTTATTTGTTTGTTGTTTATGTCTATGGTATAGGGAATATAGTCTCCCCATATTTTCTCATAAACTCTCATTATCAATCGAAAACTTATGGAACATGGGAAGGTGCAACTAAGGTCTTATCATTCTATGGATAAGATACTATTGAGTTATTTTAGTAGGTATATTAAAAAAATGGAATCATAACATCTTTTATTTTTTATTCAAGTTATGGGGTTCGTATACTTGGATGGGAATGTTTCAGAGCATGTAATGGACCTCAGGCTGGTGAATCATGAACACCCATCTAGCGGGAATTCAAAGTTAACATGATTTATAAGATTGTTTTTATGACTTTTTCTATTATATTTTAGATATTTAGTCAAGTATGATGTTCTTATTTTATATTTTTTTTATTTATTTTCTTTATATATTTTCCTATAGTGGCATGATGTGTGTATACATATATCATATTCATCAAGTATAATTTACATGACATTTATATGTGGGTGTGTGATTGATGGCTTGGACACGATAGAGGGTTTGGTTGTTTTTAATGTATATAGTGTTTTACTATAAAACTTATAGGTGGAACTCTATTTACCTAGACCATTGTTTTGACTCATGTTCATCTGATTTTTTTGATGATAGGTTATGTGGATCCTAACATGGGTGATTATCAAACTATAATGATGATATTTTGATGTACTAGTGATGCATTATAACCCTGGGTGGATTGGTTTGGGTTGTTAACATCGTGGAGATGAATTGGCATAATTATGTTATAATTGAGATATGGATTATTATGGGAACATGTTTCCATGATGAGTTAGATAACCTTAAGATGGTAGTGAAGACGTGTGGTATTCCATGGGCCTTGGGATATATAACACCTTTAGTCCTTATGGTATCATAGTTGGGTTCAAACGTCAGTGTTAATTAGATGCCTAGTATGATTAGTTTAGTTTTTATTTTTAATGTATAGTGGGTGGTGATCCTAGATGATTCGGTCTAGGATGGGTAGAGTGTTGGTAGATTATTTTATTTATATAATGATTCCTGAGTGGTGGGTGATTGTGTGGTTGACCTTGGAATGAGTGAGATGCCTCTTGTTTTGGGAAATTTATCATTGATATTTTTTTTAATAATAAGTGTTAACATGAGGGAGATTATTGGATATATGGTTAGGTGTGTGAGTCTTGTTTTGATGAGGTATGACTCATGGAAGCATATTTTTGGTTGTGTGTTCATGTAATAAGGTACTTTTTATCGATTTTGTTCAGTTGATTTTGAGGTGGATGGTTGATAAGAACTAGTTGGAAGGGGAATTATAAGTTCAATATTCCTTAGAAAGAGGTGAGTGAGTTTGGGAATATATTTTGGGGAAAGTGTTGTTGTGTGAAGGATAGTAAAGGTTGGTTTCATATGATGATTTTCAATATATGGAAGATCAATATGGGTTTTGTATGGTTTCTATAGAATTTAATGGTTACCAAGAGAACTTGAGAGTTTATTTATGATGGTATGGTGGTGAGTAACCCTAGATCCAAGATACTCTAGAGTGAGATATGAGTC
Source organism: Viscum album (assembly GCA_963277665.1). Lineage (NCBI taxonomy): Eukaryota > Viridiplantae > Streptophyta > Magnoliopsida > Santalales > Viscaceae > Viscum > Viscum album. The sequence goes on from OY728127.1 coordinate 929,734,032, forward strand.
TCTATTGGTTCTCTACAGGTGACCATGGTGATCAGTGATAAACTTGAGGGTATGATCAACTTTTTATTGAATATGGGTAATAGAACATTGATATTTTTGGAATACTATGGGTTAGAGTAATGTGAGGTTGTGTATTTGAACATGTGATTCGATGTGGTTTCTCTGAAATGGGATGAGAGAGGGTCTAGAGGAGAAACACATGAGTAGTGTTGGTACCTATCTAGGTCAATGCTCGATGAATGGTATAAGACAATTCATATGATGGGGAGTGATCTGGTGATATCTGGAGGGTGTGACCCTAATTTCTGGAATCTTTTAGGTGAATAGTGAGGGAGACATTTTTGTTGAGCCTGGTATTTCCCTTGATTGTAATTGTTGTTGGTTCTTGAGTATGAGCAGGTAATTTCAATCCAGTCATTATGTTATATATTTGGTAGGTAATGGGCCTTAAATATTGAATATGGGTTTATTAGGATGATGATAAGAATAATCCTTTGGTCAGGAGAATCTTATCAATCATGGGTATATGATCCTCATCTCAGAAGGGTCCTGGTTATGATGAAACAAGTAGCAGATCATTCCCAATCATTCTAAAGATACTATGTAAGGGAAGGAAAATCCAACTGGTTACTCAATAAATAGAATAATTATAATTCAACTATGGTGTTCTAGTAGATCCAGTTCTTGATATAGTTGACTCAAGTATAATTGGATGTCCATCTAAGAGGAGTTTAGACCAAGGGTGCACTAGTGCCCATAGAAAGAGTACACTATTGGATCTAGCTCGGTTAAGGATTCAGATATGGAATTACACCAAGTATCTGGTTGGACATCAGTTTAAGACTTTAGTGTTTCTTTGACGCCTTAGGTGGATAAGGAATAGTGATTAGGTTGTCGTAATGATGTCTTAATGAGTGAGGTCTAGTGGTTTCATGGAACTTCAGCTAGTGTGGGACCACTTTTCATTTCCTTGTGCAATTAGATATTATGAGATGGGAATCATATATACTGTATTGTGTTAGGTCTGATGGATTTTTTTTGAGGATCGAACCTAAGATTTCAGAGGAAATCTAGTGTATCCAGGTTGAGTATATGGGAAAATGATCTATATCTGGTTAAGTTTATAATCTGAAATGAGGAGTGGGATCAACTTTTGATTAATGAATTCAAAGTTAGGGAAATTTTCTAGGTTATTATCAGGAAAAATAAGTGTTATGATGTGAAATTTATAACAGCTAATGAATTTTTGGTTTTTGATTCTTGAGGGAATTTTAATTTTAGTTTTAAAGTAGGGGTAATCAGATAATTGTTATTCAAATCAGAATTGTGAGAGTTTTAACACTTATTAGAGGTTTTCTTATTCATTTTTGGATTTTTAAAATAGTCTTTAAAGGTGAATTAGGTGTTCAATGTAATTAAGGGTCATGTGGTAAGTTGATGAATTTTTTTAGTTTCTATAAATTACCTTATAGAGAGCCATCAGGTACTCAGTGGATGTGGTAGTGGATTTGTAACCCCAGGAGTTCCATTAAGTTTCCAGTGGAAACCTATTAGGTCGCTGGTGACTTAGTAGGTAATTGATGGAGGGTAATTGGCTACCTAGTAGGTCTTGGTAATGTTTTTCTAGTTAGTGAATAATATGAATTTCTAGACCCATTTATTAGACCCCCAAACTGGGGTATCCTCCTCCCATCAGTCGAACTAGCGGGGGGGGGGGGGGGGTTGTACCCTTTCCTATTATTGACTCCCCCTTTTCTTCCTCAATCTTCAAGGATTTAAGATTGTTATTCATGATAATTTATATGTATGATCTCTTTGTTCTCACCCCAATCTTCTTCTCCTTTATTTCCCTATTGATTTATTGATGTTTTGCATTAGGTTTTGGGTGAATATGCCACTGGATCATGGGGAAATCACCCTAACCAATTGGTAATTTGTTTGTAGTACATAGAGGTGATCCTAAAAGGATATTTTAATGTTTTCATTAAAACTATATATTCAAATACATTACCTTTTGTGTTTATTTAGTATTTGTGAATTAATTGGAATAAATTGGATATTGATTGGGTATTAGTTTATGGGTATTTATCTTGTATATGTTCCTTGGGTGTGTCATGGACCTTACACATGTGATTAGTCATGGGTTCAATGTCATAGGACCACTCTATGAGTTTTAATGGATTATTACATGTTGGTTGGAATTGTTTAATTGATTATAGAATGTTTAAAATTAATTATTTAAGTGTTGTGGCTTGAGATAGGGGCTTAAGATACTATTGTGTCATGGTTTGGTTTGGATCAGAATTGGTTGAGGCTTATCCAAGGATGATAAAGCATCGTTAAGGTGGGTAAATACATTAAAGTGGAAGGTGTTACCTATAATAAGTAACCATATGAACGTTTATGCATGACTGTGCACGTTGGGTTGAGGATCTATGTTTAGAAAACATTGATTGGAACCAATATTTCCCTAACTGAAGAATTAGTTGTCTTAGAGCCTCCTAGGATCATATTGAGTAATCCATCACGTGTAAGGTTTTTGGAAGTTCCTAGTGACTATTTCTCTAAGAGGGATAGTATTTTAGTTAGATGCATGAGGGTCTTGAGATGGTTCTTTGGGATTAGGATGAGTAGAGGATAGCCTATGCCTTCTTTACTAGTTATAGTTGGTAGGAATGGTAGGAATAGACCTATGGGCATTGGGTAATATGGCCATTCATCTATTTTAAAATAGTAGAACCCCATTTGAGGGAGGTTAATGGCCTTTTTTCTTGAGGTAAGAATGATAATACCTCCAATAATTTGTGATTTGTGATGAGGAGAGTTTCCTCTAAATAACATACATACGATATTTCTTATTAGGGGGATGAGATGGGACTCATTATGGGCTGTGTGATTTTTTTAGATGGCATGGAAATTAGTTTCCAATGGTCCTTGAGTGTGTTTATCATGGCATAGTCCTTGGGTTATGAGATCAATATTTCAATGGAGAATGATGGAAATGGTAATGGAACGGCCTCTTGAGGCTTGGGTTAGGAATGCCCTTCAGACTATGGGAACACTATGGGGTGTTGGGTATTGTTTAGAATCAAAAGTAAAGACTTGGTTGGGTATAAGGATCCTAGTGGACTCCCTCACATGTGCAGTGGGAATACTGATGGTTTCAAACTTTTTTTCTTGTGTGTTTGAGTTGGGATTCATGAGATTAACCAATGAGGCTAGGTGGGTGATGATACGTGCTTTAAGGTGTGGGGATAAGTAATGAGTGAGATGATAAATATTCTTAGAAAATTATATAGAAAAGATATAGGTCCTGGTAATATAATCCATGGTGTGAATTCATGATGATTATGTTATTATAACTATTCTTTTTGTTGTGTGTGTGCACCCAAATGTGATCCAACATTTGATAATGATACTTAATATGAGACCGTAAACTAAGTGATAGGGTTTAGGAATATATTTCCCTAAGTGAGAGAGAATATGTACAATATTTATTTATGTGTAATAAACCTAAGTGAGAGGGTTAAGGTAAGTGGTAAAGTATGTTAAAAGGTTTGATACCTCACCTTGAGCGAGAGGGTAGGGGTATGTGTTGTGGTGTGAGATGAGGTATAGTACCTCACCCTGAGTTAGAGGGGGTGGTATATGATGTGACATGAGATTTTTCTTACGATGTCATCCTAGGTGAGAGTGTGGTGGTATGAGTTATGGAATGAGATGTGTTGTGAGACCACACCCTACATGATAAGGTGATGGTTTGCGATGGGATATAAGACTATGAATTGGTACAAGAACTTTCTATGAGTGAGAGAACTGAGGTAGAGATGTGGCGTGCCACCCTATCTAAAGTAGTATGGAATGTGTCATGGTTTGTGGTATGAGAAGACTGTATCATTGTCTTTGGTTACACTAGGTATGGACGAGTGTCATGGTGTCCTGGTTGGTACATAATGATCTGATGTGTATTCTTGTATGTAGTGTGTTATATTATATATTTTCATAGTTTATACAAATTTATATGTTAGTTTATATTAGAACTAATTATGACCTTGATGAAATGTATTTCTCACACCCTGTATGGTCACCATATTGTGCATGTATAATTTATGTCTAGTGTAAAGGTTAAGCATAAGTTGTGGTGTGGATTGAGATGGAATAGCCTGAAAGGTATTGGATATGATAGTTGTGGTGAGTCTTGAGGTTGGTATTAGAGCCTCTTGGGTATTTTATTTATTGGTTTATTTCATATATGTGGTTGTCCAAATGGGAGATCTGTTGGTATGTATGACTGAATGAAAAATATTATTCATTTTTATAGCTTGTAAGTGTTGTGGAGTATGCATACTTTGATATGTGGTTTTAGATGATATTGACTATTTTTTTGTTAATTATAGATATAATACGAAGATTATAGTATCCCCAATGTTACTCATAGAATCTCACTATTGATCAGTATGCTTTGGTATATAGGGAGGCATGCTTGGGGTCTTCTGTTATGATGACTAGGATACTATTTAGTAGTTTTAGAAAGGATATTATAGAATTAAAAAAACTAAACCACATTTTTTCCAAGATCTATTAATTCATTTAGATCAATAATCATAAATTAAGAATATACCTTTTCTCTGATGAAATCGACTCATTATTCAACTTCACTGTGGATAATTAAGAAAACTGAGAAGAATAAAAATTAATCCTTCCTACTAGGGTATCCAAGAGCTATAGTGAATCTCCTAATTCTTGAAAAGGATCCTCTCCACCCCACATTTTATTATAAATTGGTTAAAGAGAATGACAGAGAGAGAAATTTAGATTTTAAGATTTTCTATAACATGGATATTTTCTAAAAATATTATAGTTTTCCCACTTATAAATTCTTTAAATATTCTATTATAATTCATATAATTTTATAAACTTTCATTATTTTATCATCCGAAACATTTCATAAATGTCGAAACTAAAAAAACACATTATAAACCAATTTTAACATTTATACAATAATAATACAATGTTTAACTCTTTAAATTTCATAATTTATCATTAATACATCTTAAATATTTATCTCAAGATGATTTATGAAAATATTATAGATTAGGTGGAATAAAATTTTAACAACCCGCATCGTTACATGTTGTGAAGTTATGAGTGATTTTTTTAATTTAATGAGGGGTTTGTTTTGAGAAATGGGACTTGTATTGTGGTCTTGACAATTTTTAAATATTTAAAGGCTGTTTTTAGATGTGGTTTAAGGATAAATGGATTCCCCAAGGGCTTGGGAGGATGTTAGAGCAGTGGTTGGGTGGTTGAGTAGATAGAAGTTACAACTATAGTCGATTCACAATATGATTGGGTCATTTGAGTAGTGAATAACCTTTCATGGGGTGTTTTTAGGCCATGAAATTTGTTGGAATGAGAAGGTTTTACTACCCAGGTTTATTCAAAACATAAATATGGATTATTTTATGAAAGTGTGTAACATGGGGATCCCTCTACCTAGAAAAGGATTCATGGTGTGAACCCCCTATTTACATCATAAACCTGTGTTGTGTGCCTTTTTTTGAGGGGCCTTCTATTAAATTCTCTAGGGTTCTTTTTTTAGGATCCTCTTTAGTTATTGGCCTCTATTTTCATGTAGGTAAGGGGGTGTTCTACACTTGGATATTCTTTTTCCCCAACTTTATTCCATCAATCTATGTGCTTTGGAGTGTTTCATCTCATGGATTCGAGGTAGGATCCCTCCCATAATCCTAATCGTTCACCCTACCTCATTATCTTTAATTTTCAGTTCGTTGGATAGTGGTTTAGAGGGATGATTTATCCATATCATGTAGAAATCATTGCAATTGATGGGTATTTCATGTGTGTCTCCTAGAGGATTTTTTAGGAGTAAAAAATCAAGCTGTCATTTGTCATTAGACATGAGGTATGTCGAACTGTTGTTTTATTTAGGTTTAAAAGATATTTTGGGTAAAAATTTCCACTAAATAGACATTATAATTTTGGGATTTTGTGTCTCATAGGTTAAGGTGCATGTTGATATTAGACCACACCCCATTTCTCATGGTTTCAACGTCACGAGGTTTCCCAGTGTGTTTGGAACTGACTATGCTATTTTGGGAAATTTATTTTAATTGTTTAATTCATTGATATAATGGTGATTGTTGTTGATATCAGTTCTCCTAGACTCTAAAGATGTCAGTATGAGATTGGGAATGATTTTTGATCTTCGATTGAGGTAGTTGTCCATTAAATAACTTCATATCTTGGTTTTTTGGTGATTTTTTGTTTGTATGTGTGCACTATTTTTTCCTGCCTATATATTACATGAACTGTTTGATTTCACTAAAAGGATGGGATGGGATAGTGTTTACCCAATATTCAATATAGACCATATAGCTTTCCAAACAGTTTGATGGTGGCACCTTGGTCAAATGAGTAATGGTGGCTATACTTATTTTTTTCTTAGAGGTGTGAATGGTTTTTAAAGAATAATTAACTTCATTTTTTAAATGTGATTTTAAAAATAGGATTTGATTGAAATGATATTTAATTGAAAATGGGTTATTATAGAAATGGTTTTTAAAAATGGTATTTTAAAATGGAAATTAAGTTCTCTAAATAATGTCTTGGTAGGATTTTTTCCAAGCTCCTAGTGTGTGTAATACGACACATGGTACCTTTTTTAAAATTCTTTAAAAAGAGATATTTTGACTTGGTTTTAAAAGGAAAAATATAAGGGATTGTTTTTAGATAGTTTGGGTCTATTTGAACTCATGTGTGTGAAGACCTATTTTTCAAAGTTTGTGTGATTCTTGATTGTGGTTTGATATCTTATATGATGATTCATGATGATGTGTATTACTTGTGTATCCCTTTGAGAATTTTTTTGACATAAAAGTGGTGGGTTGGTTTGTGTTGTAGAAACAATAGATAAATAATAATAAATGATATCACAAACTATAATAAAATGTGGGAAAAGATAAAATGAAGATTAAGAAGAAGAAGAACATGGGACACAAAGATTTGTGTGGTTCAGGAATAATCCCTACATCCATAGAGTGTGAGAATATATTCACTAAAATTAGGGATACAAAATTATACGGTACAATATCAGTGTAAAACCATATCTTGAAATGAGCTCATAAATCAGATAGGGCAACAACGCCACAAACTACATAGTATGTCCACTATGATACATTAAATGGTTGTAGGAAGTCTGTGGAGCTATAGTAATACCAAAAACAAAGTCCAAGCTACTATAGTTCCATGTCAACCAAGTATAAACTCTTATAGTTCTATTTTGGTGTCACTGGTCAACTATGCTATAATGATTTGGTATTGTTACAATGCCTATGGGAGTTGTGGTCTGATGTGCCATATGGGATGACTACAGTTGGTCCAACTTTATCCAATGATCAGCCTACACCATTACAGCAATCTTCTACTAGAATCATGATATTTAATTCTAACCTTATTAAATGATAATGACTTAAGAAACATACTTAATCATAAATCCTCCATTTCTTCATACACCAGTACATTATTTTCATAAACATATTCAATTTTAATCTGATGAATCATGAAATACCTATTATTTTCCCTTTCTATACTCCCATAGTGTTCTCCAATATTCTCTATATCATCCTCCATTCATAAATGAATACCAAAAGAGGCACAAAAATGCCTCATTTTCTCTATAACCATAACCTTCATCATCATGTTTACTAGATTTTTGGTTTCATGAATCTTCTGTAAGGTCAGCAACCCATATTTTATTAATCCATGGATAAAATGGTACTTCAAATAGATGTGCTTCACTAAGGTATGAAACTATAAGTCCCAAACCTTAAACATTACATAATCTTGAGTTAAGTCAATAATTTACATTGAGGATATTTTCAGGTTTAGAGTTTCAGAGAATTAGGCCATAACTATTTCATTATATCTCAAAAATTACAAAGTAGACACTCCATCTCTATCCACTTTTTTTGACAATAATAAAACTCCTTAAATAAAACCAGAATTATTTTCTTGATATAAATATTCTTGAAGTATTCCTTTCTCTTACCCTTCCTTATACCCAATGAAATGAATTTCAAAAACATGGTATGAGCCTAAAAAACTTAGTAAGGTTTATAAAATAAGGAAAGAAAACATTAGTCCATCAATACATACAAATCAATAAACTCATACTTTTCAACCATAAAACATAAAATCTTTAACATGCCTTATGAAATCATAAGATTTTATGAATAACACATAGAAATCATAAATCAGAAACTTAACTTGTGGCATCCATAACATACATACATTGTAGATTTCACAGCTACATAGGGAGTTATGCTTGGAATATCCATCACATTGTATTCCCTAAATCTCTTAGGAGAAACATTAACGTTTACTTCCCTCATGTCACCCAATGAATTGGAGATATATATCGGGCTCACCTACCCTAGGTTTATCATGGAACCACCCATATACGTAAACAATACCCAAGAACCATAACATTATCATAATATATAAAACAAGCGTAAAGGAAAGATAACATTTCCATATTACAATCAAAATATATCATTTCAAGATATTGACATAATAAATTCTTTATCAAACCATTTTCAATACCAAAATATGTAAAATGGTATATGTTAGTCATTTTCCTTTTAAAAATATTATGTCATGTTAAGGAATCCAAATATCAAAGAATGCTCATGGTGGTGAAAAGGTCGTTGTCACCGCGTACATTGAAAAGAAACATTATTTTTGTCATTTAGTAAAACGCTTCATAGAAAAAATATTACCTTTTAATGAAATTAAAATGAAAAGATGTTTATACACTGTATAAAATAAAGTTGTTTATAAATCAAAATATGCCTCAATGAAAGGAGATTGAGACAAAGTTCCTTACCTTGAGTTCGACTCATCACGTATGTTCCTTGTTATTCTTGAATAATAAACTTAAGTTAAATTCTACTTACATCAGAATATTTTTCAAGTTTATTACTCCTTTTATCTCACTTATTACCATGTTATAAACATTACATAATTATTTAAGTCAATATCAGTCATTTGGTCGATATTCTATACTTAAGTAAAAAATGAACATGTTATAATTACAAATTGTCCATGTTGTCGAAAGTCCATTATCTACAGAATGATATTCATTATTTAAGTCTCATATATATAACTAGTTTATATGTATTTAGATCGATTATATATGTATTTAGAATAGTACATAACATTTTTAGATAATAAATGAAATGCACCGTTCATGGAGACGGTAAACTGTACATACGCATCAACGCTACTTTCATTTCCTTTTCATATTTAAAGGAATGAAAACTAAATGATACATAGGTATATTATAATTCCAATATAATATCATATTTTTTATATATTACATAAGTTCAATAAATCCATCCCTTATACATTCAATGTATGGAATGAACGAGTCATATCACTTTAAGGGGTGGTAGTCCACACTTCCTTAAACGGAATTATTGTATTTATACATTATGGAAAGCATAGAGGTATGATTTAAATAAAAATAATAATAACAGAGACAATATAAAGATAATATATATCATATATAAATATATTTCCATCATAATGGCCACCATGAGAGGTGGTAGGGGAAAATTGAACAATCATCATTTTTTGAGGCAGTAGTTTTCTGTCCACAGAAACAGTATGTTCATATCTATTAGATGGAGGTGTGTGTAAATGTAGTTATAATCATTATAATAAAAAAAGTATGTTCATATCCATTATATGGAGGTGTGTGTAAGTGTAGTTCTAATAATTCTAGAATATTTATGACACTAGTGTTGTTATGTAATAAAAGAATAATAATAGAATAGAGAGTGAAGAAGTAAAATAATGGAAAGGAACTCTAGAGAAGACGATACCTCTTAAAACGTGTAACTCCCTTTGATTTGAACCAAAAGAATTTCTTGAATTTACTTCTTCCCAAGGTAAGGATTATATAAGGAAGAGAGGGATGTTGGGAGCTTATTTGGGAAGATTTTGGATGAGCCAAGGGGCTTTAGAGGTGTGATTAAATGGGTAGAGGTGATGCCCTTTTATAAGAGGGATGAGGGGTACTTTAGGAATGTCTTGAAAGATTATTTTATTATAAATTAAATTTAGATTTTCAAAAGGTCCACAACTCATTTAATTAGATTATAAGATGATTATTGTTTGAAATCCTCTCTACTAGTAGGGTTTAGACAAGTTTTGGTTTCAAATATAACCTTATAATTTAGCTTTAACCCTTAGTTAACTAATTTAACTCTTACCATGTATTCTAGTATATTCATACTATATGGTTAATATAGTTATTATAAAATTCCAATTGAGCCTAAATTGGTTCATCAGTGACATTTTCAACATTATCTAAGTAATTTGGATGAATCTTAGATTTCTAGGACTGTTATATCATTTAATAAAGTAGTATTTTTTTTAAAAACTCATTTATTTCAATTTTTATACTATTCATATTGTGACTTTTTAAAAATCCATAACTTGATTATTTTGAAAAAAATTCTTTAATTCAAAGATAATAAGTAATAATCATCCATAAAATTAGTGGGTGGTATATAATGTTTTAAAATAATTTTTTTTTAAAATTTATAATCTCATTTATATAAATCAGTCATTAACAAGGTAATCAATACATCATCATTGTGTCATAAATATATACTTAATTATTTGATGTCTTAAAATTATAAATAAAATAACATGATGTAGGAAATATTTTTAGATTTTTAATTACAATTTATAGTTGAATATATCACTTATATAACCCCATATAAACATTGTTTTAGTAAAAACGACATGTTTATGTTATATTTTTCTCTACTTTAAATTAATTCATATAAAATGTGCTTTTCACATCAAAGTGGATATATGGGGTCCCAAAATCAACCCAAGTATTCACATGTTTGTAAATATCTCATCCAATAGGATTAGGACATGTGTTAGTGTAGTTTAATATTATTGTCATATAATTTGTTTACCCTTATTTACCAGATTTACCCTTTAACCACGGTAAATAAAATAATTACTAAAGTTACTATTCATAATGTCTAAAAATAAAAGGTACCTATTTACACAATTGGGAAATCTTGATTCCAAGTTTGGAATCCATTTTTTCAAATTCAAAACACAAAAATTTTAGAAATTAATTTAAAATTAATTCCCGTTGTCAAAACCAAAATGTGTGTTTTTAAGAAGTAAGAACTACCAAACAATTAACATGTTTTTATGACCAATTTCAAAGTGAAATTACTTAAAATGACCAAAATTGGATTAAATGATAAAAATATAGTCCAAATTTCACTTTAAAACCAATTGAAAGGACAATCTAACTATATAAATAAATTAGATAAAAATATAGATTTGAATTAAAATGCAGTACTTTTCACAATTCATTAAAAAATGAAAATTACTAGAAAAATATGAAAATTTCATCCAAATTAAATTTTTATGTACTAATTCTATAGAAGAATTTCATTTTATCAAATAAAATATTTAAAAGTTACAAAAAATGGATTTAAAAAGTCTTATTTATCAAAAGGAGGTAAAACCAACTTTTAAAAATATTAGAGTATTTATGATTAAAATTGGATTCATTAAAAATTTAAGACTCTAAATTTTTTTGGATAAATGTAAAAACATTTGAAAAACATGTTTAATCATAATATAGTTAGTTCTATTCATTCCTATCAATACAACTACTAGAAATTAACTACCATTTAAAATAATAATATTATATTATTTTTTAATATGACTCAGCATTGTGTGAAACATAAGATTTAGGAGAAACCCATTTTTATGTGTCGAGTACGCCATCAAACATAGAATTCCCTTTTAAAGTAAAATTAATATTTAATTCAGAAATATTAATAAATATGAAAATTTCATAATCTTTATTTACCTGGGATGTTACATCCTCCACCCCTTTTGGATATTGCGTCCTCACAATTTTATTCACATATCAAATAAATGGGGGTATTTATCCCTAATAGAATTTTCAGATTCCCATGTTGCCTCTTCAACCATATGGTTTTTTCACAAAACCTTTAACTGATGAATTTCCTTATTCTGCAACACTTCCTCTCTTTGGTCAAAAATCTGGACTGGTTGTTCCTCATAAGAATGATTCTCTTCCAACTAAACTACCTCTGGACTCAAAACATGAGATGGATCCGACATATACATTATCAACATTGAAAACATGAAAAACAATGTGTACCTAGGATAAACTTGGTGGTAAATCCACTCTATAGAAAACTTATCAAACTTTCTCTAGGATTTCATAGGGTCCAATGAACCTTAGACTAAACTTTCATTTATTACCAAAACGCATCACACTTTTCTATAGGGAAACATTGAGAAAGATATTATCAACTACCTCAAAAGAAGTATCCATCACCTGGTTATCCACATAACTTTTCTGCCTGCTCTGAGCTGTTCTCAAGTGCTTCTGAATCAACTGATCCTTTTCTACCATCTCTTCTACCAATTATGGCCCCATCAACTTCCTTTCACTTACTTCATCCCAAAATTTAGAGTTCGACACCGCTTTCCATATAATGCCTTAAATAGTGACATCTGTATATTGGAATGAAAACTATTATTATAAGAAAAATAAACCAAAGAAATATGTTGGTCCCAACTTCCTGGTAATTCATTGAACAAGAACGTAACATATCTTCCAAGGTATGAATTTTTCATTCTGACTGTCCATCTGATTGAGGATGAAAAGCACTACTAAAATTTAATTCAGTTCCCAATGACTTATGAAGGCCCTTCCAAAATTTAGAAGTGAAACTAGGGTCACGATCATATAAAATTGGGAGGGGATCTCCATGTAACCTGAATGTCTCTTTAATATACAATCGAGAAAGTTGATCTAGAGATAGAGTATCTTGAATAGGAAAAAAATGAACAGATTTAGTCGATCAATCAACAATAGCTCAAATTGCATTGTTAACTAGAGAAGTCTTTAGTAATACCACTATGAAATCCATGGAAATATTTTCCCATTTCCACTTTGGCATTGGAAAAGGATGAAGCATCCCTTTCAGTAATTTTTGTTCTGATTTAACCTATTGACAAGTTAAATACTTCAAAGTAAAGTAAGCAATATCTCCTTTCATTCCATCCCTCTAGTAATAATCCTGAAGATCTCTGTACATTTTAGTACTTCCATGATGGACTTTAAATGGAGAATTATGGGCTTCACATAACAAATCTTTCTTCATCATTGAATCACAAGGAACACATAACCTCCTTCCAAAACCTCAAAACACAATCTTTACCCATGTTAAATTTAGGTAACATACCCTTCTGAACCAATTCTACCTTTTTCTACAACTCACTATCTTCTTTATGAACTTGCTTAATTATTTCGGATAGAGATGATTTCACTACCAACTGAAACAAAACAAAGGAATTCCTTATACCAATAACTTCTAATAAAAAATTCATCTAATAAAAAACCAAAGTATCTAGTTCCAAACATAGCATGGATAATGTAGCATTACTCTTTTAACATAAAGTGTCAGCCACTTTATTTTCCTTTCTCGGATGGTAATGGATCATGAAATCATAATCATTGATTAATTCTATCTATATCCTCTGTCTCATGTTTAATTCTTTCTGAGTGAATATATACTTCAAAATTTTTTAATCAGTATATATTTCACACTTTACTCCATACAAATGATACCACCAAATTTTTAAAGCAAAAAAATAGTAGCTAATTCCAAATCATGTGTAGGTTAATTTAACTCATGAGGTTTCAATTGACTTGATGTATAAGAAATTACCTAATCATTCTGAATAAGGAAAAAATGAAGTCCTTTCAAAAAAGAATCACTATTGATAACAAATTCACCATTTCTGGAAGGCAGTTCCAAAATTGAAGCATTTACTAATCTTCTTTTCAATTCCTAAAAACATTCTTCACATTCTTTAATCCAGATGAAATTAACACTTTTTCAAGTTAACATAGCCATTGGTCTAGATAACCATGAAAAATATTCAACAAACCTCTAGTAATAACCTACTAAACCAAGAAAACTACAAATCTCAGTTATATTTGTGGGTCTTAGCCATTCTTTAACAACTTTTGTTTTAGTAGGATCAACATTTATGCCATATTTAGAAACAATGTGACCAAGGAATGAAATTTCTTGTAAAAAAAACTCACACTTTCAAAATTTCCCATATAGTTTTATTTCTTTTTAGGTTTTCAAGACAATACTTAAATGACTTTCATGTTCCTCTTAACTTTTGGAATATACCAAAATGTCATCAATAAACACAACCACAAACTTATCCAAGAACTCATAGAAAATTATATTCATAAGATCAATGAATACAATAGGTGTATTGGTTAACCCAAAAAGGAATAAATACAAACTCATAATGGCTATATCTAGTAAAAAACAAGGTCTTTAGAATTTCTTCTTCCTTTACTTTCAACCGATGGTACCTCGACCCCAAGTAAATATTCAAAAAATACTGAGATCCCTAGAGATGATAAAACAAATCATCAATATGAGGAAAATGATACTTTTTTAATAGTTTTGTTATTCAAGGATCTATAATCAATGCAAAGTCTCATTGAACCATCTTTCTTTTTAGAAAAAAATTGGAGAACCCCATGGTGATGTGCTAGGTCGAATGAAACATTTATCTAATAACTCCCACAATTGCTTCTTTAACTCTAAAAGTTCAATTTGAGCCATTCAATAAGGGGTTTTTGAAATTGTCTTAGCATCAGGAAATAATTCAACTATAAAATCAACTTCCGGATCATGTATTATACCAGGAAACTCATTAAGAAAAACATCAAGATACTCATTTACCACTGACACATCATTAATTTGAATAGTTCCTTTATTTTCCACAATATGTGCAAGGTAACATTCATTTCTATCTTTTACTAGTTTTATCATCTTCCTAATATGTTATCAGAAGTGAGGGTTCATTATTGTAAAAAAACTAAAATTATTTCTATAAAGAAACATCTTTATCTCTACAGTCAATATTAGCATGATTACCAGAAGGCCAATCTATACCCAAAATAACATAAAACTCTACTAGAGGATACACAATAAGGTTTGTAGGTAGATTCTTTCTACACACAAGGACAAGAAGGTTTTTATAATTTCTTTTTGTCTTAAAATATTCACTAAGTGTTTTTACCATAGGTTCAAGATTCATATCTTGAGATGGAATTCCCAATTTAATAGAATGTTTCTCAGAAATGAATGAATGTGTAGACACTGAATCAAACAACACATTGGCATAATCTGAATAAACAAATATTCTACCTCATACTACTTCACTTGATGTCCCAAAATCTATTGATGTAGTTGCAAAGGATTTCACCACCCATCTCTGATTGTATTCTAGCTAATTTCCATCATTTGAGTTATTTGTTGGACACTCATTTGCATAATGACCCATTTCCTTGCACTTATAACATTTTACACACTGTAAATTAGATTTTGTCTTACCATTATCCTAATCTTTTCCAGTGCAATTATGAGCCTTATGTCCCATTTTACCACATTAGAATCACTTAATAGAATTCAAAAGGAATTCCCCAGTGTGATTTTTACCACAATTCTCACAAACTATAAACTTAATTTTCTTACCATCAGACTTTTTTGAAGAGTTATGCCCTTTTTTCTACCACCTCGACCTCTTATTTTTTTTGTTTTTCAAAGAACACCTGATCATCAACAAACTCCATTTCCACCTTCTCTGCACATCAAACAAGGTTTTCATAAATTTTTAACTCACTATAAGCTAAATCCCTTTCATACTTTGGCTTTAATCCTGAGTAAAAATGATTAATTTTACTATCAAGATCCCGTATGAAATTTGGAGCATACCGTGCCAGTCGAGTGAACTTTTCTTTATAAGCAGCCAATGAGTTATCCTCCTACCTCAATTACAATAATTTTTTTCTATCCTAAGTTAAACCACCTTGGGAAAATATTTCTTAAGAAATATACCTTTGAATTCATCCCAATCAAGAGCATGAATCTCCTTAATATCCTAGATATTTTTGACCATCGACCACCACTGATTGGATTCACCTTCAAAGCGTTAAATATCAAGACTAACCTTTTAATGTTCTGAACACCCCATGAAATTGAAAATCTTTTCTAGTGCTTTAATCCACCCTTTAGCTATCACAAGGTCATATGATCCTCTGAATGACGGGGGATGTTTCCTTATAAAATTCTCCACTAATAACATGTTCCTATGTGGTTGATCTGGATGATCTCGTGCATGGATACCGCCACTATTTATACCCTAAGTCAATTGTTCCATCACTAAAACAAAATGTTTAGTTTTGATTCTGACCATCTTAGGTTGCTGATTTGGAAGGTTGTTCTCCTCTTGATGTCATCCCGTTATAGCTACCCTGCTTTCTCTGCAGTAAACCATTCTAAACATAGAAATATCTTAGGTGAAATAACATGGTAATCTTCAGATGCTATATTATTTTAATCTTACCATAAATTAATTAATTTAACAATATACTAACTCCTAAAGTTGTCTAAACCGACCTTTGATACCAACTATAAGGCCCCAACCTTAAACATTACATAATCTTGAGTTAATTCAAGAATTTACATTGAGGATCTTTTCAAGTTTATAGTTTTAGATAATTAGGCCATAACTATTTCATTACATCTCAAAAATTAAAAATAAGGCTTTCATTCTATATCCAATTTTTTTCACAATAATAAAACTCCATAAATAAAATAAGAATTACTTTCATGATATAAATCTTCTTGAATTCTTCCCTTCTCATACCCTTCCATATACCCTATGAAAAACATTTAAAAATCTTGGGATGAGCATAAAAAGGTCAGTAATGGTTATAAAATAGGGGATAAAAACATTAATCCATCAATATATACAAATCGATGAGCTCATACTTTTCAACCATAAAACAGAATCTATTTAACATACCTTATGAAATCATAAGATTTATGAATAACACATAGAAATCATAAATCACAAAGTTAACTTGTGTAATCCATAACATACTTACATTATAGCTTTCACAACTTCATAGGGTGTTACGTTTGGAATACCCATCATAGTGTATTCCCTAAATCTCTTAGGAGAAATATTAATGTTTACCTCTGTCATGTTACCCAATGAATTGAAGAGCTATCTCTAGCTCACCCACCCAAGGTTTATCACATAACCACCCATATTCCCAAGAACCATAACATAATCAGAACACATAAAACTAGCATAAAGGAATGATAACATTTCCACATTGCAATAAAAAATATATAATTTAGAGATGTTGACATAATAAATGATTTATCAAACCATTATCAATACCAAAATACATAAAAAGGTTATATGGTAGTTATTTTACATTTTAAAATTTTATGTCTTTTTAAAGAAGCCAAATATCAAAGAATGCTCGCAGTAGCGGAAAGGTTTTTGTCACCACATACGTTAAAAAGAAACATTCTTTTTGTTGTTCAGTAAAACTCTTCATGGAAAAAAGATTATCTTTGAATGAAATTAAATTTCAAAGGGGTTTATACACCATATAAAATAAAGTATTGTA
Organism: Viscum album; assembly: GCA_963277665.1. Taxonomy (NCBI): domain Eukaryota; kingdom Viridiplantae; phylum Streptophyta; class Magnoliopsida; order Santalales; family Viscaceae; genus Viscum; species Viscum album. The sequence goes on from OY728127.1 coordinate 929,751,658, forward strand.
TAAATCAAAATATTCCTCAATGAAAGGAGATTGAGATGAAGTCCCTTACCTTGAGTCCGACTCGTCACGTACATTCCTTGTTATTTCTGAATAATAAACATAAGATAATTTATACTTGATTCATAAACTTTTTAAAGTTTATTATTCCTTTTATATCACTTATTAACATGTTATAAACAATATATAATTATTTATGTTAATATCGATCGTTTTTCGATATTCGGTACTTGAGTTAAAAATGAACTTGTTATAATTATAAATTGTCAATGTGGTCAAAAGTCCCTTATCTCCAGAATGATATTCATGATTTAAGTCTCATATATATCCAGTATATATGTATTTATATCGATTATATATTTATTTATAATAGTCTATAACATTTGGAGATAAGAAATGAAATTCATCGTTCATGGAGACGGTAAGCCGTACGTACGCATGAATGCCACTTTCATTTATTTTTCATATTTAAAGGAATGAAAAATAAATGATACATAATAATATTATAATTACAGTATAATATCATAATTTATAAACATTAAATATGTTCATTAACATCATCCCTTATATGTTCCAAGTATGGAAAGAACGAGTCATATGACTTTAAGGGGGCAGTAGTCTACACTTCCGTAAATGAAATTATCGTATTTACACATTATAGAAAGCATAAAGGTATGATTAAAATAAAAAAACAGAATAATAGAGAAAATAATAATACAATATATATCATATATAAATATAGTTACATCATAATGGCCACCAAGAGAGGTGGTAGGGGAAAATTGAACAATCATCATTTCGTGAGGCATTAGTTCGTCATCCACAGAAACAGTATGTTCATATCAATTAGATGGAGGTGTGTGTAAGTGTAGTCAGAATCATTCTCATAAAAATATACTAGTATATTGAGGATATTTTTGTTGTTATGTAATCAAAGAATAAGAATAAAATAGAGAGCAAAGAAGTAAAATAATGGAAAGAAACTTTAGAGAAGATGCTACCTCTTAAAATGTGTAACTCCATTTGATTTGAACCAAAATGCTTTCTTGAATTGCCTTATGCCCAAGATAAGGCTTCTAAGAGGAATATAAGGACTTTGGGAGCTTATTTTGGAAGAGTTTGGATGATTCAAGGCGGATTAGTGGTGTGATTAAATGGGTAGAGGTGATGCCCTCTTTTAAGAGGGAGGTGAGGTACTTCAGGAATTTCTTGAAGTATTAATTTTATTATAAACTGAATTTCGATTTTCAAAAGGTCCAAAACTCATTTAATTCGAAGATAAGATGAGTATTGTTATAAATAATCTCAACCAATAGTTTTTAGACATGTTTTGGTATCAAAGTTACCCTTATCATTTAGCTTTAACCCTTAGTTTACTCATTTAACTCTTACCATGTCTTCTTGTATATTCATACCATATGGTAAATATAGTTACTATAAAATGCCAATAGAACCTAAAGTTCTCAATTTATGACATTTTAAATATTATATAAGTCATTTGGACGAATAATAGATTTTTCGGACTATTATATCATTTAATAAAATAGTATTTGTTTTAAAAACTCATTTAGGTCAATTTTTATACTATTCATATCAAGACTTTTTAAAAATCCATAACAAATTTATTATTACAAAAAACATCTTTAATTCAAAGATAAAATGTAATAATCATACATAAAATTCGTGTATGGCATAAAAGTTTTAAAATAAATTTATTTTAAAATTTATAATCTCATTTATTTAAATTAGTCATTAATAAGGTAATCACTACGTCATCATTGTGTCATAAATATATTTATTTATTTGATGTCTAGGAATTATAAATAAAATACAATGATGTATGAAATATTTTTTAATTCCTAATTACTATTTATATTCTAAGATTTCACTTATATAACTTCATATAAAAATTGTTTTAGTAAAAAATACATGTTTATGTTATATTTTTCTTTACATTAAATTAATTATTTTAAAATTTCATTTTCACATCAAAGTGGCTCCATGAGGTCCCGAAATCAAACCAAGGATGCCCATGGTTGGAAATATCTCATAAAATAGGATTATTACATGTGTTAGGGTAGTTTAATATTATTATAATATTATTTTTTACCCTCAATTACCAGATTTACCCCTTAACCATGGTTTACAAAATAATTACTAAAGTTACTATTCATAATGTCTAAAAATTAAAGGTACATATTTAAACAATTTTGAACTCATGATTAAAAAAATGGAATCCATTTTTCCTAATTAGAAACACATAAAGTGCAGAAATTAATTTAAAATTAATTCCCGTTGTCAAAACCAAAAGGCGTGTTTTTAAGAAGTAAAAACTACCAAAAGATTCACTTGTTTTTATGTCCAACTTCAGAGTAAAATTACATAAAATGAACAAAATTGGATTAAATGATTAAAATATAATACAATTATACTTTAAAACAAATTATAGGACAATATAACTATATAAATAAATTAGATGAAAAGATAGTTTTGAATTAAAATGTCTTATTTTCACTATTCATAAAAAAATGAACTTTACCAGAAAAATACAAAAAATTCATCCAAATTATATTTTTATGTCCTTATTCTATAGAAGAAGTTTATTTTATCAAATAGAAAATATAAAAGTTAACAAAAACTAAATTTAAAAAGGGTTCCCTATCAAAAGTCCGTAAAACTACGGATTAAAAATATTCGAGTATTTATGCTTAAAATTGGATTCATTCTCATTTTAAGACTCTAAATTTTATTGGAAAAATGTAAAAACATTTAACAAACATGTTTAATCATAATATAGTTAGTTCTTTTCATTCCCACCAATACAAAGTCTAGCTGTTAACTACAATTTAAAATAATAATATTATATTATTATTATTTCAGTATGACTCAGCATTATGTGCAATATAAGATTTCGGAGAAACCCATTGTTGCGTGTTGGGTACGCCATCAAACATAGAATCCACTTTAAAGTAAAATTAATTTTTAATTCACAAAAGTTAATAAATATGAAAATTTCATATTATTTATTTACCTAGGGTGTTACAGAAACACTGGGTTCTTTTTGAGATATATTAAACTCTAACTATCGCAGTGCAATAAATTTTCCTCTTTCTCTATGTCTAGATCCTCTAAGAAGTTCTTCATCCAAGCCATAACCTTCCCAAATTATGTTACAATAATATATTCTTCCAATATGGTAGATAACATTACCACATTTTTTAGTTGAAATATGTAACTCACTACAGTTTCTCTATAGGTAAATATATTACTTGCGGTACTCCTCTTACTATCAACATCACCTCCAAGGACAAAATCCACATATACCTATAATGATTTTCCATTCCCAAATCATAGATATACTTCTATGTTTCCCTTTAAATACATTAGTATCCACTACCCAACTTCCCAATGTTACTTTCCTAGGTTATCCATGTACCTTCTCACAAATCACACTACTTGAGAAATATTAGGTCCAGTATAGACCATGGGATACATCAAGATTACAAAAAAATGTATATGGAACCTTTTACTTGAACGCAACCTATTATTCTATTTTTAGTGCTTGGTTATTTAATAATTTGAAATGGATTTCCAGTGGAATAAAAACTATCTTTTCTTAAAATATACTAAATCTAATCAAATCCTTTCCAATGTACTCAGCCTATGATAAATTAATTATTCCGAATGTGTGGTCTCTCTTGAACATCATCCCCAAAAATTTTCTAGCTTCTGTAAGATCTTTTTTATAGAATCCTTAAGTAGATACCCTTTCAAATCGTCAATCCTATTCATAAATGATCTTATAAGGAATATTCCATCCATATACAAAATAGATATAATGTATCAATCACCAAAAGACTATAAATAGTATAATTGTTCCATGAAACATCATTTTTATGAATTTTTTCTCATGAAAGAGTCAAACTTATTATTATATTTCCTATGTGATTTCTTTATCCCATATAAGCATTTTTTATTTTGAACACTAGGTATTCGTTTCCTGACTCGACACATCCCTCTGGTTGCATCATATAAATTTCCTCCTCTAAATCACTATAAAGGAAAGTAGTATTCACATAAAGCTTCTCAATATGCAAGTACTCTAATGAAACAATATTAGAACCGCCTGAATGGTTGTAAGCTTCACTATATGTGAGAGGATTTCAGTGAAGTACACACCTTCCTTCTACTAAAATGATTTCACCACAAGTATTACCTTGTATCTCCTCTTATTATCATCTCCTTCATTGACTAGGTATACCCATTTGTTCTGAAATGAATTCTTTCCTTATGGGAAAGGTTTCAACTCCCAATTATTGTTATTATGAAATAATGAAATATTATTCTTCATATCCATATATCACTTGTTCAACTATTTCAAATACATTTCATCTTCAAAATATTATAGTTCTCAACCATCAGTCAGTGAAAAATAATTTAAGTATAATGAATATCTCAGCACATTCCTTCTCTAACTTATTGATATGATTAAATCCACTTAAGGAGTAGACACCATTGGTTTTAGTGTTACATGATCTGATACACCTTAAATACCCACTTGATCTTAGAACTATAATTCTTTATTTCTGTTATCAACTTATGGTACATAATGGTATTTGTATATGAAACCTTTATTAAATATATTTTTATAAATTCTGATGACCATGTGGTTCTTATAATACTAGTAGTGATAACCAAAATCCTCAACACTATAGAACTACCAAACTCCCACTGTTTGGTTTGATCCATGTATATAACTTCCCCATGGTTTGTAAGGGTTCATCATCAGTAATATATACCTTTCCAAAATTTCCAAAAAAAAAATAATTATTCAAGAAACCCTTCTCTGAATTGTAATATAAATATTCCCCCATGTCTAAAATCCAAGACACCATAGGGCTATCCATTCTTAATGGAAACACATCACTAGGCCCGTTAACTACTGTATCTACTATCTTCACTTTAGGTTCCTTATGTTTTTCTCTAAAATCCTTCTTGAAACTTCCTTTCATCCAAAAATCTAGTAGTTAGTTCTATGCCCCTTTTCTTTGTCTTAGATCATTTCCCTTTATTTTGATCATCCTTTCAGATTATCTCACTTAATGTATATGACTCTTCCTTCCACATTCAGAGAAGAAGCAAAATATATACCTGATTATCTTATCCAAATTTCCTTATAGAGGATCAAGACTTATATATATTTCAAAACAAAATTTTTATTCCCTAATGAAATACTAATGACTATTATAGTGGCTTACTAACTATTAGGTAAGAAATACCATAAAACTAAAGCACATACCTTATCATCTTTCATAATTCCTACTTATTGTAATAGACTTGTGATAGTGTTGAATTCATTAATTTGATCAGTAATAATCTTCCCTTGAATCATCTTCATACTGAATAATTATCACACCAGGTACACTTTGTTTGACATATAATGATTCTTATACATATTTGAGAGATATTTCAATAAAACAACCATCATCACCACCTCCCTAATGTTGAATAAGATGTTTTTTAAAACATAAGGAAAACAAATCTTATAACCTATCGATCCAATATCTAACACTATATATTATCCATCTCCATTTGTTTTTACACCAGAAGCTGCAAGTGAAAATATTTATGATAATGACAGTCTTTGATCAACATACTCTAGTAACTGAATCCAGTTCTATTTAAGTGATCAATATTTTCCTTTCCTTCTTTCATAATTGTCGTTAAATTCAGGGAAACCAAAATTGATCTTTTGAACTCAGTAATTGATACCATTTTTTATGTAAATTCTAGAGAAATAATGACGAATAATCTTGGAAATTATAGTAAAAGGGATAAAAAATAAAATGAAGAAGAACAACAAGAACATGATACAAAAATATATATGTGGTTCAAGAATACTCCATAAATTCATGGAGAGGAAAAATCACTTAACTAGAATCATGGTGTAAAAATTATAGTGTAAAATATCAGAGAAAAACCCTAGATCAAAATGTTCTTATAGATAATACGGTAAAACTATGACACTAACCGCATAGTAAGTCCATTATGCTATAATTTTTTATGGCAGGAAGTCTGTAGAGCTAAGTTACCACTATTAACAAATTCCAAGCTACTATAGTTCCATGTAGACTAATTCTGAACTAATACAATTTATTATTAGTGTGTTTGGTCAACTTTACTATAGTAGGTTAGTATTGCTATAGTGACCATGTGATTTCCACCTTCGTGCGTGATATGGACCACCAAGCGTTAGACCAGATTCATCCAAGGATTGGGCTACACTAGTCTAATAGTTTGAGTGGATTCAAAAAATACCCTAGAGGGTTGAGATGGGTATTGAGATGGGATGAGGCATGATTCTAGGTCCTGAGTGACTAGAGACCTACTTGTGAGCTATGAAAAGGGTTTCATTCCTTGTTTGTTATTACCTACGTATGACGACATGATAATTGTTATAAGTGAAGTATTCCTGCTTTAGAGGGTATCCTAAGGATTGGAATCACGATGATTCAGTTATCATTAGTGGGATATTTGTGGTAGATTTGAGATCCTAGTGTACATGGTGTTAGTCCATACCCTCAGTGATAGGGAAATAGTTTTGGAAGGGGCCATTTCATGAGTTAGAGGCCTGGTTGACCAAGCCTTGAGTGAGAAGATGTGGGTTGATAGATACATGTTGGGTAAGTCATGGGTAAGATTCCTGGACTTCTATGTGAGACTGGATAGTGGGACCACTATGAGTGAGATGGGGTGTAATTTGTGATGTCCAGTAGATTATGGATAGATTATCCTACCTTGAGTGAGAAGGTAGTGATCAGTTGGTGATGCATCATACCTTAATTAATAAAGGTATTATGGGATGATTTATATGAGATCATATATGGAATGTAACCCTAACTAGCATATTTGGGTAGGAGTTGGTACTATAGTATGAAATTACTCTTCCTTCCAGTATTGGCTGAATAAGGTAGGATCAGGTGTCGTGGTGGCATGGCTAGCACATGGTGACCTAACTTGTATGTTGGTATGTGCATTGTGTGTTATGTTTCAAGGTGGGTGTGTTTCACTGACATGACTAAACCTACATATATGTATTTAATACACACCCATTTGATCAGAGAAGAAATCTGTATTATTGAGGTATTGAGGATTAATAATGGGTCATTGGGCTCACCCCTACCCATGTACATGTTATGGTTTTGGATGTATGTGGTCAAACATTTCTGTTTTCTCTCAGGACATAGATATAAATTAGATATGAACATGTGGTTTAGTTAGTAGTTCATGGAGGCTGAAGACTTATCATGATGATTATTTGATTTGGGCTAGAGCTTGTTTATTTTGGTTTTTAGTTATTTTTTATCATGTGTACTGGAAAATGTGACATTGTTTTATTTTATATATGATTCCTATTTATTTTTTGTTTTATTTCACTACTCTTTATGGTTTATGATTCATATACTATTTTAGTACTTTCTATTCTAGACTGCAAGGGCCTATTTGGATCCCTTTTTATTTGTCCATGGGTTTTGGTATGTAAATTAAATGAACAATTCATACATAATAAAAAGTAGATTTATGCATGAACCTCAAGCCCTGTTTTAGAGGGAATAGTCTCCCCATGACTTTTATAGGCCCTCACCACTAGTCGAAAGACTTTGGAATATAGAGACACACATCGGAGGTCATGTTGTGTCATTTATGAGGTGTTGTTTTGGAAATCTAGGATTGGGAACTAAAATGTGTTATTAGAGAATGCTTTGGGATAAGATAATGTTTTTTATAGAGGTATTTAGGTTATCAAAAATTGGGAGGTAGATCAAGTGCATGTATGATGAACATTACATCAATTGAAACCCATGTTGTTAGGGTATGTTCAGTGTTGGTACTTGGAACTCGAGGATAAGTGAGTTGTTAGCTTATACTTAGAATCCCATGTGGGATGGATGAGACTGTGGATGAGTTGTTGGGATCAGTTGGGAGCCAGTGAGTTGTATATGCATCATGATAGTGGCATTCTAGGGGCATGATGAACACGCATATGGGTGGTGCTATTTCACATAATGCCTCATTAGAATCTATTATTAATTAAATAAATTTATAATATAATCATTATTTTATTGATTCATTATAATGGGCGATTCTATTAATTTTGATTTGAGGGGTTTTAGTGATTTTTTGTGATTTTGATATACTTATTTGGATTCCATAAGGCAATAGTTTCAGGAATTTTGGAATTTTAATGCAAAATTAATTTATAATGGTAAACTAATGATATGGAACGAGGTGTGTGTAGAATGGTGTTTGAATTGGTTTTACATAAGATGTCTCTTGGAGTAGGTGATTTTGAAATGGTTGGGATTTTCAGGTATTGATTAAAAATAAATAAAATGGGTTTTGAAACTGGATTTCAAAGCAGTTTTTGAATTTGAACTTCAAATGGTTTTGGAAAGTAGGATTAGTTTTAGGGAAATTAACTAGATAGGTTTGGAATTTTGAAGATTTTGGTTTTTTTGAAAACCCTTAGATTTCAAGGGGTTTTTTGAAATCTCTGGTGAGTTTTGGCATGTGTGAAATGTTTTAATTGTCTTTCTAAAAATGAGAAATCAGTACATGAATAAACCATATCTAATTGGGTTTTTTATGTATCTAGAGTTATATGGAAGCATGAATTGTGTGTTCATCTTGTATTTGATGGTTTCTTGGAAAAATAAAATTAAGGTTGGAGGGTGTGTTTGGATTGGTTGGTTTTCGGTATAGAGTGTATTTTGTGCCTATATAGACCAGGTTGCTTGATAATTTGTGGAATAATAGGAGTGACCCCGAGTGTTTGGAATGTGTGTTCGGTGGCCATATAATGGTTTTTTGAGATAGTCATGTGTGGAAATATCATGTATGGATGATTTAATTAGGATTGGGTGGATCGATATTATTTTCATGGATTCAATTATTTTATCCCTCATGTTATTTTATAGTTTTACAATTTTTGGGTTGGACTATTTATTTCACATTTTGACGATTTCATAGGTTGGATCATTTATATGCTCTTTTTGTAGTAGAGTCTTATGGTGGGTAGATCCATATGACTGTTATGAATTGGTTATTAAAACTCAGTTTTTGGGATTGATGGGTGTAGTTTAGTGATTGATATTTTGTGATTGGTGCTTGTGTGTGAGTGGAGTAGTCATGTCCAATCATTACAAATGATAACATACAAGATGTGGGAGGTGAATATCAGGTGTCTAGTTTATTGGGGTGATGATAAGGATAATCAAATTAGGTATGGAGGAATGAACCGAATGTTGGAAGGGTGGGAATAGTGAAACCGTTTAGTGGATGTTTGAGACATCAGTCGGATGATGGTGAGTGAATAGGCCTAATTTTGGAATTTGAGTATGGTGTAGGATGGGGTTTGTGTGTTTGAAATAGGATTAGAATAGAGGTAATGTGATCTAAGAGTGAGTTCGATTGGTGATGCATTGGTGCTTATGAGTAGAGTGTTATGGTTGGATGAGTCAATTGAGGATCCAACTGCAAAATCTCACTAAGATTCAGGATTGAAATTCATTGTGGGTGTTTGAGTAGTTCAACTATTCATTTGGATGTTAATTCATCATGATTGGGTAGTGTAGTTATATAGTGATGTGTTGGTGGGTGTGACTAAAAGTTTTTGAGGAAACTAAATCAATGAAGAACCAATTGGTTCTTTAGCATATACGTAAATTCTTAGAGGAGGAAACCATATTAGGATCATTTCTTTGGAAGTGGTTGGCATGATTGAGAGATCAAATCATGTTTTTTGAAGTAATATTTTTTTTTCTGGTTTTCAAAGTGGAATAACATTCAACGCTAGTGCATGAGTTGTGGTTGATTAAGGGTGAAATAACTACTAAGTCATGCAAAGTGTCATAGTTGGATGACTACCATGGATTCTCAGGGATAATAAGCATTATAGTAGGGAGTTTGTAATGACCTGTGCTGTTATAGATCATAAATTCCTGAGGGAATTTGATTTTTTTTGTTTGGTGAGGGGTTAATTTTGAGAGTTTGGATTTTGATTTGGATTTTAGGAATTTTTACATCCTTAAAGGATGTTTTATACATGGTTTTATGCTCAATGGATCCCCTGATGTCCCAAGAGGACATTGGAGTAGTGTTTGTGGGGTCTGGTTGTTGAGAAGTTGTAGTTGTTGGCCACTCATAGTGTTGAAGGGATATTCACATAGTATATGAACATTCATGGGGTGTTGTCAGGTCATGAAAGGGGGTGGCCCGAGTGGGGATTCCTACCTAAGGTCATTCATGGTGTGAACTTGATTCATGGAATGAAAGTGTCTAGAAATGGGAGGGTCCCTCTTCGTAGAAGGGGATTCATAGAATAATGCCCATGATAATATTCTTAACCTATACCATGTACCCCCCTTTTGAGGGGACTTAAAAGAAACTTTTTAGGGGTTTTTATGATCCCATTTGGTTATTGGAATCTATTTCATGTAGGGAAGTGGGATATCCACTCTTTTATCATTATCTTCCTTATATCTAGGTGTTTTTAGAGCATTTTGTCTCATAGATTTGAGGAAATATCCCCCCTCTCTTCCTCCCATATTCCCATTGTTTTTTCGTTCATTGGGTAGGGATTTAAAGGGATGATTTCTGTTGATAATAATCACGCTTTATGGGGATTTTATGTGTGAATCATAAAGGATGTCTCGAAAGGAGTGAATCAAGTAATCATTAATAATTTTAAGTTAGTTATGTTGCATCGTGTTAAATTGGTCATTGATCAACATTTTAATTTAGGGATTTTTTTATCCTAGTCTTAGGTGTGTGTTAGGAGTGGAATTAATTAAGTTTCTCAATGTTTAGGCATCATGATGTTTCCCAGTGAGTTTGGATCCGGTTATTCCATTTTGGGAAATTGGTTTAACTTGTTTTATTAATTATGTTAATGGTTTTTAGGTGCTTGTAGACTTAGAGGATGAAATTATGATTTTGTGATAGATTTATAATCATCTTTTGAGGTATTTGGCCTTTACAACACTATGTATCTTGGCCTTTTAGTGATTTTTTGTTAATGTGAGAGCGTTGGTATTTCGTACCTATATATTTCATAACCTCTGTTATTTTTCCATAATATTGGGAAGGACTCATGTTGTCTTAATATTTAACATAAACCATATAGATTTATGAATGGTTTGATAATGGTTCCTTGGTTGAATGAGTGTTTGTGGCCCTCTTAATGGATTTCTTGGTGAGGTTAATGGTTTTTAAATAAAAAGACAGTTCCTTTTTAACATGTGGTTTTAAAAATAGGATTTTATTTAAATATAATTTAATGGAAAATGGTTGAATAGAGAAATGGGGTTTTAAATTGTATTTCAAAATCAAAATGGGGTTTTCTAAAGAGTGACTTGAGGGGATTTTAACCAAAGTTCTATCATGGGTAATATGAAACACGGTGATTTTTTAAACAGTTTGAAAAGGGGTATTTTTACTTTTTTTAAAAGGAAATCTATAAGGGATTGGTTTTCACTAGGCTTGGTCTATTTGAATTCATGTTGGTGATGCCTATTTGATTATGGTTACCCATAGTGTATGTTGATGGATAATTATGTATGTTGGTTTTTTATCCTCATGTGAAATTTGTTTTGGTATCAAAGCATTAGCCTCATTAGAATATATGTGATAGAACCCCTATATCATTTAGATAGCTATTAGGATGGGTTGGGGAATTATTTCAATTTTATAGTGACTAGCACCATACTGGTGATCCATGGATGCGTTTCATGCCCTCTTTTTTGTTTCTAGCATGCATTGTTTGTATTCTCGCGATAAGATAAAAAAGATGGTGGGGGAGAGGATCTTGAGGCCTAGCCTTCCCATGAGTGAGATGAAATTGGTAAGATCACCACAAGAGATATGAGATCTTAGTGTGAATGATATTGGGTCATACCATTAGTGATAGGGTAGTGGTTGCAGAAGGGGCCTTTCAATGCGTGAGGTGGCTTGGTTGAAGATGACTTGAGTTGGAATACATGGGTTGATAGATAGATGTTGGTTCATTCATGAGTGAGATGACTGGAATGGGATTTGAGACTAGGCAATGGGAGCACCATGATTGAGATGGGGTTTGAGTTGTGATGTGTTGTTGATTTTCGATAGATTACCTATAACACCACAAGATGAATCCCCAAGTATGAGATAAAGTACAACATGACCTCATGAAGGCCTCCCTGTACACAATAGGTTGCTGACTAGTAGTGAGGGTTTGAGTGGTGTAGTTTGTAGAATATACACTCAGTATCAATATCCATACACCTGAATCATAACAATAATTGAATAATAACCCAAAAATTCACAACAAAGGTAAATAGTAAAAAATTGCATTTTAGATGTAATGTCAAGTATCATAGAGTTAAACAATGTAATGAACCAAGGAATCACAATGTGGAAGGTTAAACAAAATTTATAAGACAAGAAAAACAAGAATAAAAGATACAACAATTTTATAATGAATTTCCTTGTATCACCTAAGTCTCCAAACTCTACTCATCTACATACCATGGGCCCCTTTACCTTCCCTAGATCCCCAATCATAAATCCTATATGCGAACCAAGATTCCCATACAGGGTGTGATTATAAACCCAGTAGGACATAACCAATGATTCCTTAACATAAGTTCACCTTACTAAGAGGTGTATTCCATAATAATTTGTGAATGCATGTGCAACCAAAAATCAATCATGTGTTGGGAGAACATGTTCTAACCAAGAAACTTTGAACCTTGGCCATACCTGCTTTGGTTCCATACTGGAAGGAAGGACATAATGGAAGTCATGATCATGGGTTAGCCACAAGGCCACTATATATCTCTAAGAAGCCACATGGCCAACGAGCCTTAGGTCAGGTCAAATGCTTTCATGAACTATCTCTATAATGGGTCAGACCACAAGGCCATCATACCTCATATATGCCTCAAGTTAGGCCACCAAGCGATCATATCCCACCACTTCCTTAGTCCAGGAATCAAGTTCATTATACCACTTCCCCTTGTCTAGGTCTATCGACGTCATCATCACATGTCACACATACACCCCCTTTAAGGGTTAACCAAGCCACGATGGTCCACCTGTCACATTATACTTGAAGAAAAACTGGAACACACCATACATTAACCCAGAAAAGAGCATAACACATATAGTTACAAACATTGCATATCAAGAATGAGTCTTCATATCTACCGACACACACATACACACGTGAAATAATTATCATGAATGGGTCTCACATGACACACACACTTGAAATCAATATTAAGGAAACATCATTGGATTAGGGCCATATATAGTAAGGAACTTCCTACCTCAAGAGTATTGATGTCAATTTCCAAGGTCCATCACTGAAAATATATAGACTTGAAAACCCAACCACCGATCAATCAAGAATTCCTTATAAGATCATAATGAAATTCATATATCTTGGCCTGATAGCTCAGATCTATGATTCCTTTCAAGAGGATGAGAGTATATCTAGAATAGACATGAATAATGGAAGAAGACGAACTTATTATATTGGATTATCACAAGATAAAGACTCTAGATCCACTATAATTGGAGTATTTAAGGAGAGGAAATTATAATAACAACCATTGGAGTCTCTAGGTTTGAGATATTTATGGGTAAGAGGAATAATGAAGGATTTTGGGTTTGATCCATGTATATCACTTCCCTATGGACAGTAAGAGTTCATCATCAGTAATATATACCTTTCCAAAATTTCCAAAAAAAATAATTATTCAATAAACCCTTCTCTGAATTGTAATATAAATATTCCCCTGAGTCTAAAATCCAAGACTCCATAGGGATATCCATGCTTAATGGAAACATATCACCAGGTCCTTTAACTACTGTATGTTCTATCTTCACTTTAGGTGCCTTATGTTTTTCTCTAAAATCCTTATTGAAATTTCCTTTCATCCCCAAATCTTGTAGTTAGGTCTATGCCCATTTTCATTTTCTTAGAACTTTGCCCTTGATTTTGATCATCCTTTATGATTATCTCACTTAACATATATGCCTCTTCCTTCCACATTTAGAGATGAAGCAAAAATATACCTGATTATCTTATCCAAATTACCTCATTGAGGATCAAGACTTATATATATTTCAAAAAAAAAAATTATTCCCTAATGAACTACTAATGACTATTATAGTGGATTACTAACTATTAGGTAAGAAATACCATAAAACTAAAGCATATACCTTATAATCTAGCATAATTCATACTTATTGGAACTAACTTTTTATAGTGTTGAATTCATTAATTTGATCAGTAATAATATTCCCTTGAATCATCTTCATACGGAATAATTATCACACCAGGTACACTTTGTTTGACACATAATGATTCTTATACATATTTGAGAGATATTTCAATAATTCAACCATCATCACCACATCCCTAATGTTGAATAACATGTTTTTCCAATATAAGGAAAACAAATCTTAGAACCTATCAATCCAATATCTACTAATCTATATTATCCATCTTTGTTGTTTTTTACACCAGAAGAAGAAAGTGAAACTTTTTATGATAAAGATAGTCTTTGATCTACATAATCTAGTAACTGAATCCATTTCTATTGAAGTGATCGATATTTACCTTTCTATCTTTTATAATCATCCTTCAATTCAGGGAAACCAAAATTGATCTTTTGAAATTAGTAATTGATTCCATTTTTATGTAAATTCTAGAGAAATAATGATGAATAATCTTGGAAATTATAGTAAAAGGGATAAAAAATAAAATTAATAAGAACAACAAGAACATGATAGAAAACTATTTAGGTGGTTCAGGAATACTCCATAAATTCATAGAGAGGAAAAATAACTTACCTATAATCATGGTGTAAAAATTACAGTGTAAAATATCAGAGTAAAACCCTAGGTCAAAATGATATTATAGAGAATACGGTAAAAGTATGACACTAACCGCATAGTAAGTCCATTATGCTATAATTTTTTATGGCATGAAGTCTGTAGAGATAAGTTACCACTGTTAACAAATTCCAAGATACTATAATTCCATGTAGACTAATTCTGAACTGATACAATTCCTTATTAGTGTTTTTGGTCAAATTTACTATAGTAGGTCAGTATTTCTATAGTGACCATGGGATTTGCACCTTCGTGCACGACATGGACCACCAAGAGTTAGACCAGATTCATCCAAGGATTGGGCTACACTAGTCTAATAGTTTAAGTGGATTGAAAAAATACCCAAGAAGGTTAAGATGGGTATTGAGATGGGATGAGGCATGATGCTAGGTCCAGAGCGACTAGAGACCTACTTGTGAGCTGTGAGAAGGGTTGCATTCCTTGTTTTTTATTACCTATGTATGATGACATGATAATTTTTATAAGTGAAGTATTCCTGTTTTAAAGGGGATCCTAAGTATTGGGATCACAATGAGTCAGATTTCATTAGTGGGATATCTGTGGTAGATTTGAGATCCTAGTGTACATGGTGTTAGTACATACCCTGAGGGATAAGGCAATAGTTGTGGAAGGGGCCTTTTCATGAGTGGGAGGCCTGGTCGACCGAGCCTTGAGTGAGAAGATGTGGGTTGATAGATAGATGGTGGGTAAGTCATGAGTAAGATTCCTGGACTAGTATTTGAGACTGGATAGTGGGACCACAATGAGTGAGATGGGGTGTAAGTTGTGATGTCCAGTAGATTATGGATAGATTATCCTACCTTAAGTGATAAGGTAGTGATCGATTGGTGATATATCATAACTTAAGTAATAAAGGGATGGTGGGATGATTTTTATGGGATCAGATATGAAATGTAACCCTACCTAGCATCGTTGGGTAGGAGTTGGTACTATAGTATGTAATTACTCTTCCTTCCAGCATTTTCTGAATAAGGTAGGATCAGGTGTCGAGGTGCCCAGGCTAGCACATGATGGCCTAACTTGTATGATGGTATGTGCATTGTGTGTTATGTTTCATGGTGGGTGTGTTTCACATACATGACCAAACCTACATATATGTATTTAATACATAGCAATTTGATCATAGAAACAATCTGTATTATTGCGGTATTGAGGATTAATAATGAGTCATTGGGCTCACCCCCTACCCATGTACATGTTATGGTTTTTGATGTATAGGGTCAAAACTTTATGTTTTCTCTCAGGACATAGATATCAATTGGATATGGACATGTGGTTTAGTCATTAGGTCATGGAGGCTGATGACTTTTCATGATGATTTATTGATTTGGGATAGAGATTTTTTATTTTAATTTTTAGTTATTTTTGATCATGTCTACTAGAAAATGTGACATTTTTTATTTTATATATGATTCCTATTTATTTTTTGATTTCATCCACTACTCTTTATGGTTTATGATTCATATACTATTTTAATACTTTCTATTCTAGACTACAGGGGCCTATTTGGATCCCTATTTATTTGTCCATGGGTTTTGGTATGTAAATTATATGAACAATTCATACATAATTTTTAGTAGATTTACACACGAACCTCAAGCCCTATTTCAGAGGGAATAGTCTCCCCATGACTTTGATAGGCCCCCACCACTAGTTGAAAGTTTTTAGAATATACAGACACGCATCAGAGGTCATGTTGTTTCCTTTATCTAGTGTTGTTTATGAAATCTAGGATTGGGAACTAAAAAGTGTTATTAGAGAATTCTTTGGGATAAGATAATGTTTGTTATAGAGGTAGTTAGGTTATCAGAAATTGGGAGGTATATCAAGTGCATGTCTGATGAGCATGACATCAATTTAAACCCATGTTGTTAGGGTATGTTCAGTGTAGTTACTAGGAAATCTAGGATAAGTGAGGTGTTGGCTTATACCTAGAATCCCATGTGGGATTGATGAGACTTTGGATGAGTTGTTGGGATTAGTTGGGAACCAGTGAGTTGTATATGCATAATGATAGTGGCATTCTAGGGGTATGATGAACATGCCTATGGGTGGTGCAATTTTACATGATGCATCATTATAATATATTATTAATTAAATAAATTTATAATATAATCTTTATTTTATTGATTCATTATAATGGTTGATTAGATTAATTTATATTTGAGGGGTTTTAGTGATTTGTTGTGATTTGGATATACTTATTTGTATTCCATAAGGCAAT
Organism: Viscum album; assembly: GCA_963277665.1. Taxonomy (NCBI): domain Eukaryota; kingdom Viridiplantae; phylum Streptophyta; class Magnoliopsida; order Santalales; family Viscaceae; genus Viscum; species Viscum album. Next base: position 929,768,840 of record OY728127.1, read on the forward strand.
AGTTTCAGGAATTTTGGAATTTTATTGAAAATTTAATTTGGAATGGTAAACTCATGCTGTGGAACGGGGTTTGTGTAGAATGGTTTTTGAATCGGTTTTACTTAAGATGTCTCTTGGAGTAGGTGATTATGAAATGGTTGGTATTTTCAGGTATTGATTAAAAATAAATAAAATGGGTTTTGAAACTGGATTTCAAAGCTATTTTTGAAATTGAACTTCAAATGGTTTTGGAAAGTAGGATTAGTTTTATGGAAAGTGACTAGATAGGTTTGGGATTTTGATGATTTTTGGTTTTTTTGAAAACCCTTAGATTTCAAGGGGTTTTTTGAAATCTCGGGTGAGTTTTGGAATGTGTGAAATGTTTTAATTGTCTTTCTAAAAATGTGAAATCGGTACATGAATAAACAGTATCTAATTGGGTTTTTTATGTATCGAGAGTGATATGGAAGCATGAATTGTGTGTTCATAATGTATTTCATGGTTTCTTGGAAAACTAAAAGTAAGGTTGGAGGGTGTGTTTGGATTGGTTGGTTTTTAGTATAGAGCTTATTTTGTGCCAATATAGACTAGGTTGCTTGATAATTTTTGGAATAATAGGTGTGACCCCAAGTGTTTAGAATATGTGTTCGGAGGCCATATAATGGTTTTGTTGAGAGAGTCGTGTGTGGAAATATCATGTATGGATGATTTAATTAGGATTGGGTGGATCAATATTATTTTCATGGGTTCAATTAATTTATCCCTGATGTTTTTTATAGTTTTAAAACTTTTGGGTTGGACTATTTGTTGCACATTTTGATGATTTAATAGGTTGGATCATTTATATGCACTTTTTTCAGTAGAGACTTATGGTGAGGAGATCCATATGACTGTTATGAATTGGTTATTAAAACTCAATTTTTGAGGATTTATGGGTGCAGTTTAGTGATTGATATTTTGTGATTGATGCTTGAGTGTGAGTGGAGTAGTCATGTCCAGTCATTACAAATGATAACATACAATATGTGGGAGGTGAATATCAGGTGTCTAGTTTATTGGGGTGATGATAAGGATAATCCAATGTTGGGGAGAATCAAATTATGTATGGAGGAATGAACCGAATGTTGGAAGGGTTGTGGGAATAGTGAAACCGTTTAGTGGATGGTTGAGACATCAGTCGGATGCTGGTGAGTGAATAGACCTAATTTAAGAATTTTAGTATGGTGTAGGATGGGGTTTGTGTGTTGGAAGTAGGATTAGGATAGAGGTAATGTGATCTAAGAGTGAGTTCGATTGGTGATGCATTGGTGCTTATGAGTAGAGTGTTATGGTTGGATGAGTCAATTGAGGATCCAACAACAAAATCTCACTAAGATTCAGGATTGAGATTCTTTGTGGGCGTTTGAGTAGTTCAACTATTCCTTTGGATGTTATTTCATCATGATTGGGTAGTGTAGTAATATAGTGATGTGTTGGTGGGTGCGACTGAATGTTATTGAGGAAATTCAATCAATGGAGAACCAATTTGTTCTTTAGCATATACATAGATTCTTAGAGGAGGAAACCATATTAGGATCATTTCTTGGGAATTGGTTGGAATGATTCAGGGATCAAATCATGTTTTTTGGAGTAATATTTTTTTTTCAGGCTTGGAATTTGTATTTTCAAAGTGGAATAACATTAAACTCTTTTGGATGAGTTGTGGTTGATTAATGGTGAATTAACTACTAAGGCATGCCAAATGTCATAGTTGGATGACTACCATGGATTCTCAGGGATGAGAAGCATTATAGTAGGGAGTTTGTAATGACCTGTGATATTATAGATCATAAATTCCTGAGTGAATTTGTTTTTTTGTTTGGGGAGGGGTTAATTTTGAGAATTAGGATTTTTATTGGGATTATAGGAATTTTTACATCCTTAAAGGATGTTTTACACATGGATTTTTGTTCAAGAGATTCCCTAAGGTCCCAAGAGGACATTGGAGTAGTGTTTAGGGGGTCTGGTTGTTAAGAAGTTGTAGTTGTAGGCCACTCATAGTGTTGAAGGGATATTCACATAGTACATGAACTTTTATAGGGTGTTGTCAGGTCATGAAAGGGGGTGGCCTGAGTGGGGATTCCTACCTAAGGTCATTTATGGTGTGAAAACGATTCATGGCATGAAAGTGTTTAGAAATTGGAGGGTCCCTCTACCTAGAAGGGGATTCATGGAATAAATTCCATGCTAATATTGTGAACCTTTACCATGTACCCCATTTTGAGGGGACTTCTGATAAAATTTTACGGGTTTTTTCTAATCTCCTTTGGTTATTAGAATCAATTTCATGTAGTGAAGTGGGATATCCACTCTTTTCTCCTTACTAACTTCCTTATATCTAGGTGTTTTTAGTGAATTTTTTCTCATGTATTTGAGGAAATATCCCCCCTCTCTTCCCCCCTTATTCCCATTGATTTTTGGTTCATTGGGTAGGTATTTAAAGGGATGATTTCTATTGATAATAATCGCGCTTTATGGGGATTTTATGTGTGAATCATAAAGTATGTCATGAGAGGAGTAAATCAAGTAATCATTCATGATTTTAATTTAGTTATGTTGTATAGGGTTAAATTGGTTATTGATCAACATTTTAATTTAGGGATTTTTTTAGACTAGGCTTAGGGGTGTGTTAGGAGTGGAATTAATTCAGGTTCTCAATGTTTAGGCACCATGATGTTTCCCAGTGAGTTTGGATCTAGTTATTCCATTTTGGGAAATTGATTTAAATTGTTTCATTAATTATCTTAATGGTGTTTTTAGGTGCTTGTAGACTTAGAGGATGTAATTATGATTTTGTGACAGATTTATAATCTTCTTTGGAGGTATTTGGCCTTTACATCACTACGTCTCTTGTTATTTTAGTGATTTTATGTTAGTGTGCGAGTATTGGTATTTCGTACCTATATATTTCATAACCTTTGTTATTTTTCCATAATATTGGGAAGGAATCATGTTGGCTTCATAGTCAACATAAACCATATAGATTTCTGAATGGTTCGACAATGGTGCATTGATTGAATGAGTGTTAGTGGCCCTCTTAATGGATTTCTTGGTGAGGTTAATGGTTTTAAATAAAAATACACTTCCTTTTTAACATGTTGTTTTAAAAATAGGATTTTATTGAAATATAATTTAATGGAAGATGGTTTAATAGAGAAATGGGATTTGAAATTGTATTTCAAAATGGAAATGGGGTTTTCTAAAGAGTGACTTGGTGGGATTTTAGCCAAAGTTCTATCATGGGTAATATGAGACATGGTGATTTTTTAAATGGTTTAAAAAGGGGGATTTTTTACATGGTTTTAAAAGGAAATCTTTAAGGGATTGGTTTTCACTAGTTTGGGTCTATTTGAATTCATGTTAGTGATGCCCTATTTGATTATGGTTACCCATAGTGTATGTTGATGTATAATTATGTGTGTTGTGTTTTTATCCTCATGTGAAATTTGTTTTGGTATCAAAGCATTAGGTTCATTAGAATAGATGTGTTATAACCCCTATATCATTTAGATATCTATTTGGATGGGTTGGAGAATTATGACAATTTTAGAGTGACTAGCACTGTACTGGTGATTCATGGATGGGTTGCAAGCCCTCTTTTTTGTTTCTAGCATGCGTTGTTTGGATTCTCGTGATAAGATAAAAATGATGGTGGGGGAGAGGATCTAGAGGCCTAGCCTTCCCATGAGTGAGATGAAATTGGTAATATCACCACAAGAGATATGAGATCTTAGTTTGAATGATATTGGGTCATACCTTGAGTGATAGGGTACTGGTTGTCGAAGGGGCCTTTCAATGCGTGAGGTGGCTTGGTTGAAGATGACTTGAGTTGGAATAAATGGGTTGATAGATAGATGTTGGGTAATTCATGAGTGAGATTGTTGGACTGGCATGTGATACCAGGCAATGGGAGCACCATGATTGAGATGGGTTTTGAGTTGTGATGTGTTGTTGATTTTGGATAGATTACCTATAACACCACAAGATGAATCCCCAAGTATGAGATAAAGTGCAACATGACCTCATGAAGACCTCCCTGTACACAACAGGTTGCTGACTAGTAGTGAAGGTTTGAGTGGTGTAGTTGTGAGACTATACACTCAGTATCAATATCCATACACCTGAATCATAACAATAAATGAATAATAACCAAAAAATACACAACATAGGTAAATAGTAAAAAATTGCATTTTAGATGTAACGTCAAGTATCACAGAGTTATACAGTGTAATGAACCAAGGAATCCCAATGTAGAAGGTCAAAAAAAATTTATAAGACAAGAAAAAACAAGAATAAAAGTTACAATTATTTTACAAAGTTTTTCCAAGTATCACCTCAGTCACCAAACTCTACTCAACTACATACCATGGGCCCCTTTACCTTCCCTAGACCCCTAATCATAAATCCTATATGCCAACAAAGATTCCCATACAGGTTGTGATTATAAACCCAGTAGGACATAACCAATGATTCCTTAACATAATTTCACCTGACTAAGAGGTGTATTCCATAATAATATGTGAATGTATGCGCAACCAAAAATCAATCATGTGTTGGGAGAACATGTTCCAACCAATACACTACGAACCTTGGCCATACATGTTTTGGTTCCATACTGGAAGGAAGGAAATAACGGAATTCATGATCTTCGGTTAGCCACAAGGCCACTATATATCTCTAAGAATCCACATGGCCAATGAGCCTTAGGATAGGTCACAATGTTTTAATTCCCTGTCTCTATAATGGGTCAGACCAAAAGGCTATAGTACCTCATCTATGCCTCAAGTCAAGACACAAATCCATCATATCCCACCACTTCCTTAGTCCAGGACTCAAGTTCATCCTACCCCTTACCCTTTTCTAGGTTTATCGACGTCATCATCACATGTCACACATAATCCCCCTTTAAGGGACAACCAAGCCACTATGGTCCACCTGTCACATTATACTAGAAGAAAAACTGGAACACACCACACATTCAAACAGAAAGGAGTATAACACATATAGTTACAAACATTGCATATCAAGAATGAGTCTTGATATCTACCGACACACACATACACACATGAAATTATTATCATGCATGGGTCTCACATGATACACACACATGAAATCAATATTAAGGAAACATATTTGGATAAGGGCCCTATAAATTAAGGAACTTTCTACCTCAAGAGTATTGATGTCAAATTCCAAGACCCATCACTGAAAATATATAGACTTGACAACCCAACCATCGATAAATCAAGAATTCATTATAAGATCATAATGAAATTCATATATCTAGACCAAATAGCTCGGATCTAGGATTCCTTTCAAGGGGATGAGAGTATATCGAGAATAGAAATGAATAATGGAAGAAGAAGAACTTATTACATTGGATTATCATAAGATAAAGACTCTAGATCCACTATAATTGGATTATTTAAGGATAGGAAATTATAATAACAACCATTGGAGTGTTTGAGTTTGAGATAACTATGGGTAAGAGGAATAATGATGGATTTTGGGGAGGTTTTAGATTAAAAACCAATTTTTTAGATTAATTAAAACATCCTGCGTAGTTTTTTCACAAGGTTTACCAAACAATTCACCAACCGTATGAAACTCAATACCTATTCTGGGATTTCACAATGTTTTTCCACACAGTTTGGTAAACCATGTTACAATTGAACAATTTTTACACTATCTTGAGTTATAGGGTTTTCTAGTGAATGTTTTAATGCCCCGACCCCAGTTACCCAGAGTCGGTGCATTATTTTAATACATTGGTATAATTACAAGGAATCAAGTCCTGAAGGACCGATCAGTTTAGCAGTCTTGGAAAACATATTACATACATGAACATTACATTACACTTTATAACATACAACACATCGTAAATAATCCCTTGAGAACACCATTGTTCCCTTATCTTAACCCTGTATCTTAATCATAAAACACTTCTTGGGATCCTGGGAAAAATAAAACATTGAAAGGGGTGAGCTCAGATGATCAGTAAGGGTAAATAATTTAGCGGAAGCTATAAACTTTTAAGGCAGGATGTGTTATAAAAACAAGATCCTTTTTAAACATAAACTTGAACATAATATGGTAAAAAAATAAATCAAACATTACCATATAAACATGCACATGGATATTCTACTAATCAAATAATCACATGTAATAACTAATTTCATAATGATGGAATGCATAATGCCAAAATTTAATTTATGTGTTAAGGAAACATGCTAAGACCTAAGGGCTAACTGTAACCGGAACCCAACCCAGAGAGCCTTTGTAACCGGAATCCAACCCGAAGTGCGTCTAATAACCAGACATTAACCCGAAGTGCCTCTAATAACCAGACACCAACCCGGAGTGACTCTAATAACTATACACCAACCCGGAGTGCCTCTAATAACTGGGCACCAACCCGGAGGGATTACTTTTACCAGTCCCTAACCCGGAACATACTAGTCCAACACATTCATCTTAATAAAAGGTTGATATATAACATAAGATTTCGTATTAAAACTAACTTACGAAATGTCAATACTTTAACCATAAACCATGAATGACATAAAAATAACTCATCCACAATAAAAAATATCACAAAACCATCAATACAATATCGAATTTTTTTATCATAATAAATCAACTTCAAATAATCTTAAAATCCATCAAATGATGTTGACATAGATGAAATCAAAACTATTTTAGAGAAATATGTTTTTTTGAAATCATTTAAAAATCATATAATTATATAGAAAGACATTATTTTGAAAATATACTTATAATATTGTAAGGGAAGCTTCAAAGGTGTAATAATGGTGGAGAATAACCACACCCTCCATATAAGTTAAAAAAACATTCTTACCTTAATTTTGTCGAAAAGGTTATAAAGTACCTTGTTTGGAAAATGACGAAAAGATTCCTTTCAAAACATTTTATAAAAAGTAAAAAAAGGGTATAAATGACTTTAAACCATTTTCTAGTAAATAGTAAAAATGTTTTTAAATAAATTTTGAAGAAAAATGGATGTTGAAGATAAAGATTTCCCAGTAGATAATTACGAATAAACAACCTCGGATAATAAAGAGATTGTGAAATTAACCCTTACCTCGTTGTAATCAATAGAGTCATATGAAAAATAGTCAATAACCACCAAATGAATCATATAATATCATGAATATAAATAGGATCATGATAATTCATATCAAATGGTAGTAAAAAATACACCACATGCAATAAATAAGTGGTGAACAATGGAAATCTCACAGAATTAAAAGTGAGATAAGAAACCCCTTACCTTGAACTTTACTTTAGTCGAGGGTATGTTTAACCTCCTGTATGAAGACTATAGTATGTTATTAAATTATACCAGAACCATATTAATATTTATAATATCATTCATTATTCATTTGTGACTTTATATTACCCATTTAATAATAATTTCCATGTTATATTAATATTTCGGGTAATAATCACTTTCTTTCTCATACGTGTTTTAACTTGTCACTCTTGATTGTATCACATAGATCATGATTTAAATACTTCCAGAATATAAAACATTATTTATATATCATATATATTTAGAATATAAATATGAATAATAGACATATATATGAAATGGAAAACACCATTTACAGATACCGTAGTCCATACGTACGCATAAATGCTGTTTCCGTTTTCATACAGTATTGAACAGAAGTAAGTGAATAAGATATATGTAAGTACATAAATACTTATATATATAAATATATATATCTCCAATAGCATTATTATGTCATATATTACATACTTAATAGTAATATATATTTTTATAATCATCGATGAATGGTGAACTTGGAAATAAATTTCATCGCGTCGTGGAGACGGTAATCCGTACGTACGCACGAGCGAAAATATCATTCTTTTAATATTAAAATAATATATAATTTTATGGTATATCATATATACAGAATATTTATCATGTTTTATTTATTATTTACATCAAATAAAAATCATTATTATACCCATCCAAATAATAATGTATTGAATAACAATTACACCATGACGCGAAGACGATAAGCCGTACGTACACATGTATGGTGACATGTCATTAAAAGGGTGGATAGAGTAATTAATTTGGTTGTACCATAGTTATAATAACATCACAGTATATATAATATACTGGATTTATTATTTTATAATAGAAACAACAAATAAAAAGGTAGTGGAAGAAGAAAGGAACTTGAAAGAGGGTGGTGAAATCATTACCTCTTCTACGGATTCTTCCTTTTTATTTTATCAAAAGGGCTCCTTAAGTTGGCTTTATGATCAAACTAAGGACTCTAGGTTGAAGTGAGGGAAGTTGAGAGAATAATTGGGCAGAGGTTGGCCGAACCAAAAGGCTTTGAAGGTGTGAATAATTGGTTAGAAGTGGTGTCCTTTTATAAGGGGGAGGAGGGGAACCTTAGGAAAATCTAGAAATATTATTTTATAATAAATTCATATTCGGTTTATAATGGATAAAAAGTGTATTATTTAAAGGTTCAGGTGGGTATGGGTAGAAAACCACTCAACCAATATAATTTGGATAGTTTTGGGTCATTATATTAACCTTATATTTTAGTTTTAACTATAAGTTAAATAATTATCTTTTACCGTGTCTTCTTGTATTCTTACACTATATTGTTAATAAACTTCCTATATACTGCCAAAAGAACCCCAATTGGTTCATTAATTTCATATATATTATTATAAAAGTCGTTTTTCTGAACCTTAGATTTTTAGGACCATTATATCAATTAATAATATAATATTTGTTTTAAAAACTATTTTATGTCAATTTTGACACTATTTGGTATTTGTTTTATTTTAAAATAATATAAAAATTATTAATTAAAAAAAATACATTTAATCAATCATAACATGTCATATTAACCTATAAAATTCATGGATGTCATAAAAACTTTGAAATTATATTTATTTTAATATTTATAATACCATTTATCTGATTCTTTCATGAATAAGGTAATTACTGCATCATTATTGTGTCATAAATAAATTTACTTATTTAATGTCCAAAAATTACAAATAAAAAACCATGATGTAGGAAATATTTTTATATTTATAATGAATATTTATAATTGAATTTATCTTATGTAAAACCCTATATTAAAAATGTTTTAGTTATTAAACTTTGATTTTAACTCTTTTAAATATTCTTTGAATTAAATAATAATAAATGTCCAAATCTAATACAAATGAACCTAAATGATAATATTTTATTCCTAAGGTTGTTTTTGGTCGAGATAAACTTTTACAATATAATTAGGACATGTTTTAGGATAATATTAATATCATTTTTCCCTTAATTTCTCTATTTACTTTTAACCGTGGTAAATAAAGGTAAAAAGTTACTATTCCCCCAAAATTATTTTTATCTTATTGAACCACATTTTACTCCTTGATATTAACCATGTCTCTTATATTTTTGAAATTCCACTCACAGAAGCGGTAAAATTAATTTTTATGTAAATTTTCAAATTCTCCCAGGAGGTGGGTAAAAGACGGTGAAAAGTTCAATAAAATTTTTATATTTCTAAATTTATTCTAAACTAAATTCAATGAATTAAATTGAACTTATATAGGTATTATTTATATATTTTGACCTTAATTAAATTTAAATAAAATAAATAATTATTTAAATAAAATTTTGGTTTTAAACTATAACTCAATATTTTTCACTATTCATCAAAAATTGAAAGTTTTCAGAAAAATACAAAATATTCGGCCTAAGATATATTTGATATTATGAATTCAAAAATGATGTCTATTTTACCAAATTAAAAACATATAAGTTGCATTAATTAATTTGAAAATTAATTCCCATTGTCAAAACAAATAACGTGTTTTTAAGAAATAATAACTATCAAAAGATTGACACTTGTTTATGTCTGGTTTAAATGTGAAATTACGTCCAATGACCAAAATTTTATTAAATGATAAAAATATATTCTAAATATACTTTAAACCCACTAAAATTCATAATTTATCACTAATAATTTTTTCGATTTAAAAAGTTGTTTTTAATTAAAATTTAGTAATTTTCACTATTCATTAAAATATGAAAGTTATCCGAAAAGCACCAAAATTTCACCCTAAGCGAATTTAGATATTCTGAATTCAAAAATTATTTCCATTTTGAGAGATAAAATTTATAAAATTTCAAAAAGTGGGTATTACTATTCATAACGACTACTTTGATTGGTCACGGTGTGTTAGAATCTCGAAGTTGCCTACAACACACGCTACTATATTATTCAAAGAGAAGCGTACCATGGAAGCTTGGGGTGTTACATTCTCCCCTCCTTCAATAAATTGTGTCCTCGCAATTTGAAATTGTTCTTCCAAAATAAAAGGTTGAAAATAGAAAATATCTTTGTGGGAAAACCCTCATCCAAAATTGGGATAATAAAATTTAGTCTTAATAAGAGGAAAAGAGAAATGAAAGGGTCACCACAAAATTATGATCTAGATTAGGAGAACATTAGTGGAAATTAGAGACACGTAATTGGAGGAAAAATGTAAATATTTATAGGGAGTGATTGAGGTCATCAATCACAAACAATTGTAGAATTGTGGGCCTTAAAGCCACCAATTTATGATGATTTAAAATACCATCAGCTCAACAAAATATAAGGTATTAGGGTAACACATTTTTGGTTTTAAAATCCCTTACCTAAAGTTTAATAATTAATTTATCCATAAAATAAGAGGAAATATATATATGTGTGTGTGTGTGTGTGTGTGTGTATTTATATATATACTTGACAAGTAGAGTTTCATCCTTCAACTAATTCCTACTACAAACTCATATTTCACTCTAAAATATTAAATATATATATATATATATATTATATTTATCCTAATTGTATAGGGTTCCAATAACAATGAATTTATAATTCACATATCAGACCTTTAAAAAGAACTACATTATTCAATCCAGGACATCACGTGGGCTAGTGGTAGGTGATACACCCTTGTCGCCCTTCGGTTGTGGGTTCACGTCTTGTGGCCTTTCCGGACGTGACGGGTTGCCACCCAACCTCTGGGTTGTCCTTTTTATGGAAATCCAAAAATTATCTCAAACTAGACTTATCCAAAATACTTATGCCCAAACTCACAGTCCAAAATTTATAAGGTAGGTAAATACAATGAAGATCCCTTTTTTCACGTAATAGCATGTGAACACCTTCATCATGTATTCTTTTAAAACACTGTAACATCCTGAAATACTATAAAACCTTATTGATTACATTCATGATCCCTTATTACTTATATAATACTGAATATACTCATTCTATCCAAAAATGTTGTAAACTCCAACAATTATGGAATATACAAATCATTAATCAGTTTCAAGGTAGTCATGGATATCCAATATAATTTATCCAAATAAATTATGTATTATTCCAAAATCACTAGCTCGGTATCAGAACCATATTATGGTTTATCTTTCTATCAACCATATATTTTCCAAAAATTTAACCTACTATTGAGTCACTTTTCTTTGTTCCACACAATCTCATGTCCTTAATGAAATAGTACTGCAGTACAATCCTTATATACTCCATAATTATTATAACCAGTACATTGTTGATACAACACTCAAATGACATAATTCACTAATAACAACATATGAAATCTAATCATTCCTCCTCATCTATGGTAGTATCATAACTTGATTATTATCCAATAGCATCATTTGGGGCATACTCTGATGATTTGGACATTGGTTCACGTAGTGTCCCAACCCCTTGCAGATGAAGCATTGTACATTTGAAGCCTTTTTCTTACGCATTTAGTTACATAAATGGTGTCCTTTTTCTCTACACATATAACAAACTCCCATTCCTTTCAGGCAAGTTCCATGGTGTTTCTTCCCACAATTATCACATATGGGAAAATTTTTCTTTACCTTCTTCCCTTTATCTATCATTCTCTCCACCATCCTTTCCTTCATTGAATTCCTTTCAAAGCCATAGGACTCCGAAAATTCTTTACTTATCTTATCAATAGATGATACTCTTTCTTCATATGATGATAATAGATGGGAGAATATTTCCCTTCTAAATTTTGGCTTAATACCATGAAAGATATGATGCTTCTTACTCTTTGGATCATGCCTATTTCTGGAGTTCTCATTACTTCTACTCAGAGCCATTTCTAAACAATGGCATACTCAAGATTAGTTTATGAATAGAAATACATAATCCCAAACTTGTAAAACAATTAACATAAATTAAACAGTTTATGGATATAATCCATAATCATAAAAATGTTTTCTTTGAGGAATTATATACTCATAAACCATTCATAATGGTTTGTAAAGAAAATGATAATTATCCTAAGCATATCCCTCGGGAGTGTCGTAACCAAGAGTCCAGAAAGGCCCATTGTCATGCACCAGTTCCCTTTCGAGTCTAGCTCAAAGCAGTATTTTCGAGTTTTAACCCTAGGTATATCTGTGCCAGAGCCGCATCTACCTGCTCGTATCCAGACAAGGATGTATTACTCGGAATACTCACAAAATCTCTACAATACCAATATTCTAGGAAATTATTCTATACTAATCCTGAATGATTATCTTAGGTCTATGTGCTCTAATAAGAGTTTATCTAAATCTCGCTTACAAGGTTATTGCTAAACTTCCTCTGATAACAACTGTAACGCCCCGACCCCAGTTACCCAGAGTCAGTGCATTATTTCAATACATTGGTATAATTACAAGGAATCAAGTCCTGAAGGACCGATCAATTTAGTAGTCTTGGAAAATAGATTACATACATGAATATTACATTACACTTTCTAACATACAACACAACATAAATAATCCTTTGAGAACACCATTGTTCCCTTAGCTTAACCCTGCATCTTAATCATAAAACACTTCTTGGGATCCTGGGAAAAATAAAACATAGAAAGGGGTGATCTCAGATGCTCAGTAAGGGTAAATAATTTAGCGGAAGCTATAAACTTTTAAGGAAAGATGTGTAATAAAAACAACAGTAATTTTAATCATAAACTTGAATATAATATGGTAAAAAAATAAATGAAACATTACCATATAAACATGCACATGGATATTCTACTAATCAAATAATCACATGTAATAACTAATTTCATAATGAGGTAATGCATAATAACAAACTTTAATTTCTGTTTCAAGGCCTCATGCCAAGACCTAAGGGCTAACTGTAACCCGAACCCAACCTGGAGAGCCTCTGTAACCAGACTCCAACCCGAAGTGCCTCTAATAACTGGACACGAACCCGGAGTGCCTCTAATAACCGGACACCAACCCGAAGTGCCTCTAATAACCGGAAACCATCCCGGAGTGCCTCTAATAACTGGATACCAACCCGAAGGGCTTACTTTTACTGGTCCCCAACCTGGAACATACTAGTCCAACACATTCATCTTAATAAAAGGTTGATATATAACATAGACTTTCGTATTAAAACTAACTTACGAAATGTCAATACTTTAACCATAAACCGTAAATGACATAAAAATAATTCATCCACAGTCAAACATATCACAAAACCTTCAATAAAATATGTAATTTTTTGTATCATAATAAATCAACTTCAAATAAGCTTAAAATCCATCAAAGTATGGTTACATAGATGAAATCAAAACTATTTGAGAGAAATATGTTTTTTTTAAATAATTTAAAAATCATATAATTATACAGAAAACCATTATTTTGAAAATATCCTTATAATCTTGTAAGGGAAGATTCAAAGGTGTAATAATGGCGGAGAGTAACTGCACCCACCGTATAAGTTAATAAAAACATTCTTAACTTAATTTTGTCGAAAAGGTTATAAAGTACCTTGTTTGGAAAAAGACGGAAAGATTCCTTTCAAAACATTTTATAAAAAGTCAAACAAGGGTATAAATGACATTAACACATTGTCTAGAAAATAGTAAAAATTATTTGAAATATATTTTTAAGAAACATGGATGTGGATGATAAGGATGTCCCAGTAGATAATTACGAATAAACAACCTCGGATAATAAAGAGATTGTGAAATTAACTCTTACCTCGTTGTAATCAATCGAGTTATATGAACAATAGTCAATAACCACCAAATGAATCATATAATATCATGAATATAAATTTTATCATGATAATACATATCAAATGGAAGTACACAATACACCACATGCAATAAATAATTGGTGAAGAATGGAAATCTCACAGAATTAAAAGTGAGATAAGAAACCCCTTACCTTGAACTTTCCTTTAGTTGAGGGTATGTTTAACCTCCTGTATGATGACTATAGTATGTTATTAAATTATACCAGAAACATATTTATATTTATAATATCATACATTATTCATTTATGACTTTATATTACCCATTTAATAATAATATCAATGTTATATTAATATTTCGGGTAATAATCACTTTCTTTGTCATACGCGTTTTAACTTGTCACTCTTGATTGTATCACTTAAATCATGATTTAAATAATTCAAGAATATAAAACATGATTTATATATCATATATATTTAGAATATAAAAATGTATAATAGACATATATATGAAATGGAAAACACCGTTTATGGAGACAGTAGTCCGTACGTACGCATAAACGTTGTTTCTGTTTTCATACAGTATTGAACAGAAGTAAGTGAATAAGATATATTTAAGTACATAAATACTTATATATATAAATATGTATATCTCTAGTAGCATTATTATGTCATATATTACATACTTATTAGTTATATATATTTTTATAATCGTCGATGAATGGTGAACTTGGAAATGAATCTCATCGCGTCGTTGAGACGGTAATCCATACGTACGCATGAGCGAAAATATCATTCTTTTGATATTAAAATAATATATAATTGGATGGTATATCATATATACAGTATCCTTATCATGTAATATTTATTATTTACATTGAATAGACATCATTATTATACCCATCCAAATAATAATGTATTGAATAACAATTACACCATGACGTGGAGACGGTAAGCTGTACGTACACACGTATGGTGACATGTAATTAAAAGGGTGGATAGAATAATGAATTTTGTTTTACCATAATTATAATAAAATCACAGTATATAGAAGATACTAGAGTTATTATTTTAGAATATAAACATAAATGAAAAAGGAAGTGGAAGAAGAAAGGAACTTGAAAGGGGGTGGTGAAATCATTATCTCTTATACGGCTTCTTCCATTTGATTTGATCAAAAGGGCACCTTAAGTTGGATTTCTGATCAAACTAAGGCCTCTATATTGAAGTGAGGGAAGTTGAGAGAATAATTGGGTAGGGTTTGCCTGATCCAAAAGGCTTTGAAGGTTTGAATAATTGGTTAGAAGTGGTGTCTTTTTATAAGGGGGAGGAGGGGCACCTTAGGAAAATCTAGAAATATTATTTTATAATAAATTAATACTCGGTTTCTAATGGCTAAAAAGTGGATTATTTAAAGTTTAAGGTGGTGATGGGTCGAAAAACACTCAACCAATATAATTTAGATAGGTTTGGGTCATTATATTAACCTTATCTTTTAGTTTTAACTCTAAGTTAAATAATTTAACTTTTACCGCGTCTTCTTGTATTCTTACACTATATGGTTAACAAACTTCCTATATACTGCCAATAGAACCCCAATTGGTTCATTGATGTCATATATATTATTATATAAGACTTTTGGCCGAACATTAGATTTTAAGGACCATTATATCAATTAATAATATAATATTTATTGTAAAAACTATTTTTTGTCAATTTTGACACTATTTGGTATTTGTTTTTTATTAAAATAATAACAACATTATTACTTCAAAAAAAAATTTAATCAATCCTAACATGTCATATTCTCCTAGAAAATTCTTGGATATCATAAAAACTTTGAAATTATATTTATTTTAATATTTATAATACCATTTATCTGATTTTTTCATGAATAAGGTAATTACTGCATTATCATTGTGTCATAAATAAATTTATTTATTTAATGTCTAAAAATTATAAATAAAATACCATGAAGTAGGAAATATTTTTATATTTATAATGAATATTTATAATCGAATTTATCTTATGTAAAACCCTATATTAAAAATGTTTTAGTTATTAAACTTTTATTTTAACTCTTTTAACTCTTCTTTGAATTAAATAATAAAAAATGTTCTAATCTAATCCAAGTGGACCTAAATGATAATATTTTATTCATAAGGTTGTTTTCGGTCGAGATACACTTTTCTAATAGAATTAGTACATGTGTTAGGGTAATATTAATATCATTGTTACCCATAATTACCCTATTTACTTTTAACCGTGGTAAATAAAAGTAAAAAGTTACTATTCAACAAAAATTATTTTTATCTTGTTGAACCTCATTTTACTCCTTGATGTTAACCGTGTCTCTCAGAATTTTGAAATTCCACTCACAGAAGCGGTAAATTAAGTTTGATGTAAATTTTCAAATTCTCCTAGGAGGTGGGTAAAAGACGGTGAAAAGTTCAATAAATTTTTTATATATTTAAAATTATTCTAAACTAACATAAATGAATTAAATTGAACTTATATAGGTATTATGTATCTATTTTGACCTTAATTAAATTTAAATAAAATAAATAATTATTTAAATAAAAACTCGATTTTAAACTATAACTTAGTATTTTTCACTATTCATCAAAAATTGAAAGTTTTCAGAAAAATACCAAAAATTTGGCCTAAGCTATATTTGATATTAGGAATTCAAAAATGATGTATATTTTACAAAATTCAAAAAATAAAAGTTGAATTAATTAATTTAAAAATTAATTCCTGTTGTCAAAACAAATAGCGTGTTTTTAATAAATAATAACTATCAAAATATTGACACATGTTTATGTCTGGTTTAAATGTGAAATTACGTCCAATGACCAACATTGTATTAAATAATAAAAAATTATTCTAAATATACTGTAAACCCACTCAAATTAATAATTTATCACTATTAATTATTTCAATTAAAAAAGTATTTTTTAATTAAAATTTAGTAATTTTCACTATTCATAAAAATATGTAAGTTATCCAAAAAGCAGAAAAATTTCACCCTAAGCTAATTTCGATATTCCAAATTCAAAAGTGAAGTCAATTTTGGGAGACAAAATTTATAAAATTTCAAAAAGTGGGTATTACTATTCATAACGACTACTTTGATTGGTCGCAGTGTGTTAGAATCTCGAAGTTGCGTACAACACATGCTACTGTATTATTCAAAGAGAAGCGTACCATGGAAGCTTGGGGTGTTACAAAAGTCACATGGTTGGATCTAACTATGCACTAATCCTGAAATATCTACCATCCCTCTCCAACAAGACATATAATTTATTAGGGAGATCCACTCAATTTTCCCAAACTATACTCAAATTGTGAACCCCTAAAAAATCTCTTAAAACCCTCAAAAAACATCCAGAAGTTACCTAAGACTTCCTATAAAAAAATCATAACTAAAAAAAACATAAATAAGGGTAGAAAACAAGATGTAACGTATATAAAATGTTTAAGTTGTTACAAACCCCCCCTCTAATGGATTATCATCATCATTGATAATTTTTTCTATATTTCCTACTCAAATAACTCAGGTCATTGATATCACACAACAGATTCTTTCTCCCAAGTCTCCTCTTGGACATGATCATGCTACCATAAAACTCAAACAAGTGGAACCGTCTTTCTTCATAATGAATTCTCACTTCGGTTCATGATCTGGATAAGATGTTCCATGAAAGATGCATCTAGTTCCAACTAAACATCCTCATAGTTGATTAAATGTGCAAGATCAAGCTCATATATCTAAAGTTGAGAGACATTAGACAATTTATGCATACCTTGATATCATGGAGGAAAATCCAATTAGTAATAAATTTTTCTGATATTCATGATGATTTCAAATGGACCCTTAAACATTGGTTCCATCTTCCAATGCCTCTATAAAAGATGATTCCCCAACCTATGCGAGACTCTCTAAACAACTCATTCACCCACAATGATCTACAATTATCATATCCTCCATTTTATATACAATAATTTTCTAGTATGAGTGGTAACCAACTATTTCTCGGTCAAATACACACTCTTATAGGTCTCCTTTACCATACATGGATCAATGGAAACTAACTCACCTATCTCATGGAAAAACAATGGTGAGTTACACAACTAGTTGTAAAGATCCTCAAATGGTTCCATTTAAATGAAATACTAGAAGGTTTTAATGTACATGAAACACCACCAAGTATAGATGATCATCCCATGATCCATCGAAATCTAGAATGCATTCCCAAATCATATCCTCTGATATTTGTATCACCCTCTTCAATTTTATATCTATCTATATATGATATTTAATAATCTGTTTTAACTAAGTCCCCACATCCTTATAAAATAATTTCCAAAACCATGATGTAAAATTCATATCTCTATCTGATACGATATTGGATGGTACTCCATGCATTAAAAGTATCTTCCAGACATAAATCTTTCCCAAATCATCCACTAATTGAGTTCCTTGTATTATAAAGAAATGTGAAATATTTATTAATTTATCAACTAAAACCCATAAAACATCTCATTGTCATGGAGAACCCTATCATAAATTCAATAACCCACTTATCCCACTTTCACACATGCATCAAAATAGGATGAATCTATCCACCTTGTCATTGAAAATCAACCTTTATCATCTAGAATCTAAGGAAACATGAGATAAAACCTACCAAGTATCTCTTCATAACTGACCACCAAAATAATAACATGAAATCCTAAGACAACTTTTTCAAACCAATGTGAACATCCCGTGGGGAGGAATGAGACTCCCTCATCAGCGAGGCATATCAGTCCCTCATCAACTCTTACCTCATAGAATTTGGGTTTATAACTCTCCCACGAACATTGATCATGCCATCACAATCCATGGGAAATCCTAGAACTAGTTCAATTCCTACCAAACATTCCCACATTACTAATCATTCAGAATCTGACCTCTGGATGGACTTCACTTGGTATACCAATGTTGATGTGATAACTAAGGGAGAACATATGATCACCCCGTAGTCCTTTAATAAATCCATCAACCAATAATCTAACAAGCTCATAAAATACAAATCCTTATTTTAAGGTAACTCTTTATGGTCCTAAAATTTCTTATTGAGAGTATATATAATAACATTAAAATTTCCTAGAGTTTAATCCATCTCAAAATAAAATGTTAGCAGACACTCAACCTAAAACCACTTCTAGAAATTAAATCCCCTCTAAGAGAATATGTAACGTGAGATATTATGGTCCTTGTATACAAAAAAATATCTCAATGAAGAGATAATGGAATTTACATATCATATCATGTACCATAAATTCCAACTTCAAGTCATTCATAGGTTAGTTCCTCTCATGGGGTCATAACTTTCTTGACCCATAGGCTACGACCTAACCTTTCTGCATTAGAAAAACTCCTAAACCAGCACCCAAGTCATTTCAATAAACTACATATCTGATACTAGACACTATAAATATCAGGATTACAAATATCATTAATATACTTGTTGTTAAGACCAGTCATAGGTCCTAAAAAGTGTTATAAGTCACAAATGAACTATTGGTAGTATCCCACCATCCTAATGAATATCCTAATCTCAGACAAATTTATAGGGTGTTCCCAAGACATAAAAAACTATACCATATATGGGTTCACATGAATTCAAACCTTAGATATCAAATACCCAAGAAAACCTACCTCATAGATCTAGAAGTGAAAGTTAGAGATCTTGGTATAGAGACTATGTGCTCGAAGTGTACTCAACACAATATCCATGTGTCAAGCATGCATATCTGAGGTCCATGAGTATACGAGGATATCATTGATGAAAACCACAATAAATAAGTAAATGAGTGGATGAAAGATCCTATTCATGAGATCCATGAATAGTGATGATGCATTTATCAACTGAATTGGAATAAAAAGATACTCATATAGTCTGTATCTACTCCTGAATATCATCTTAGGAATATCCTTCTCTCTAACCCGACACTGGTGGTAGCCTGATCGTAGATCAATATTAGAAAACCATATGGATCTACATAAATGATCAAAAAAGGAATCAATACTAAAAAATGGGGGTCTATTCTTCATGGTAACCAGGTACAACATTTTATAGTTTACACACAACTGAAGACTACTATCCTCTTTCTTTATGAATAACACTAGAGCACCCTAGAGAGATTTGCTCAGTATGATACAAGCATTTTCCTTCAAATCCATGAGTTTCAACTTAAGTTCATTTAAGTTGGATGATTCCATATAATATGAAGGTATTAATAATTTTGTCTCTCAGTATGATTTCAATCTCAAACTCTATTCCCTGATCAGGGGGAAGCCCAGAGAAGTCATCAAGGAAGATATCTTGATATAGGTCCACTGTAGGAAGAAAAGTGGAGGTAGATACCACATAATCCACCACATAAACTATTCATGCTACATGAAACATGATATACCTAGTATAACTTAGTTCTAGACCCATTCAACATGCTCAAATGTCCCATTCCCTAGTTAGGATGAACTTCTCTCCCTTAGGCAAGGGGAAAGATACTCAACTCCTATAATAATCGAGGTGTTCTCGATAAATAGTTAGCCAGTCCATTCTAAAGATCTCATATAATAAGATAATATCAATAATAATTAAATAATATATATTTCCATTTACATAAACCAATAAAAGTCATTCTAGACATCTATAGAGATGATCCACTTTCTTCATTAATGGTGTGTCAAGAGATAACAACTCATGAGATAACTTCACTAGAAAATCAAGACCCCAAACAACCAAAGAATTTATAAATGAATAGAAATATACTATATTTAATAATGAATAAGATAGAATAGATTTGATTAATATTTTTCCTTGAACAATCAACGGTCTCTCTCCACCATCTGTAGGGACTTGGTCCACTGCATAAACTCTGTCTTCCTCAAATCCATAGTGCTGCCCTGAAGCACATATCTCACCAAGGAAATTAATGGTTGTTAGGTATGAATCTACTATTGAGGACACTATCTAGATACCTAGGTCATAGTCATTATCTACCCCACACTCCATTCAGATCCTATCTATAATAATTGTGGACAAGACTAGTGAATATTACCTATCATACCACACTAATGACACTTGTTCTTTGATCATGGGATAAATTGTGATAGTGACCAATCCATACATAGATAAAACATTTTGGACCTCCCACTCCTATATAGGTGGATAAATAAAATCTAATCTCCTTTAACTTCCTACCACAACCCTATTTCAACTTCTTAATCTTTCTCTTATTACAACCATAAGAGGCACCAACTACAGTACTTGGAATTTTGGAAACCAATCCTCTAAGAGTTGAAATAAGACCTATAAAACAATACCCATATAGACCTTGGTCAATAATCAATGTCTCATAAAGAACCTCTGGATATATTTCAACGTCAAAGTTCCTAACCTGATGCCTCATTTACAGATGAATGGAAGTCTCAAACTTCTTTTCCTTTCATACCTCATTCCCAAACAAGATGGGAGAGAAATGAATCAATAATATGAAATTAGAAGTGTACGTAGACATTGAAATTATCCCCTAATGAAGCTCCATAAAATTATACATGTTATCTATCTTTAGTGTGTCTTGGAAAAAATCCTCAGGGAAAATTTCTTTAATGGTTACTCATATAAGACCCTTATTCCCACTCAACTGGTTCATGCCACCCCACCATCACCTAGTGGTTCCCTAAAGAATGAATCCAACAATATTTACTCATCAGTACTTTAAAGTCTACAATATATTGAATATATCATCAATGATGATAATTGAGTCATCAACATCCTAAGGACCTTCAATTCCCTGAATGGATGGAGGATGCTGGAGCAGGAAGTTCAGGGCATAATCGACCAGTGTACTAGAAAGTCCTCCACCTTGAGTATAGGTTATGTAGAAGACCCCAAGATAGATTGGTTTCCTTACCTGAACCACGATTGTAGGCATATGAGTTTTCTCATCTACATCATCCTATACATATGATGTTGGAACTGGGGAATTCTCCCTTGTGGGAGCATTCTGGTATGCTTCACCAGGTTGTCCCACTAGATGACTTCTATGAGGCCTATCTAAAATGTAAAATTTAAACTTAAAATTCCTATAATAGTTTACTTAAGATAAAAAACTAAGAGGTTTATAATCACAAATAAGGTATTTCTACTAGATAACTTTAATAAGAAGCTACCCATAATGATAAGGCACAACCCTCCTAGTAATACCCAATGCTCAAGCCTAGTTCTTTGTACCAACATGTTAGTCACAATCATATATATATAATAACAAAACAAGAACTATCATGTTCATGAAATTTAAATTTCATCATAGAATATCATAGAAACACATATTAATAAATTTAATTAAATGAAATACCATTTATATTAAGAAATAGGTATATATGACATGTGATCATATATGCCTATTAACGATGCATGGATGCACCAAGATCCTTTAAAATTTAACAACACAACATACTAAGGTTTATCAAGAAATTGTAAAGTGAAAACTATACCAATAATCCCATAAAAAAGAATTCGGAGGACTATTATACTTGATATGGATAAGCACACATGTAACTATTATACTCAAATTCCACACAACCTAAATCCTTTAAACCATGTTCCCAAACATAGACAAGAATAATAGGAAAATAAATCCTCCAACATTACTATTTTGTAACTCCCTAATCCAAATCATAGTTTCTAGGCTAAAGTGTTACATGAACTCATGCACACCTCCCAATATGAAAGAGGTTTCCAACTAGAAATGAGGGTCCACACAGTATAGTGGGGAGAATATACCCTCAGTATCCATATCCATACACCTAAATCATATCAATAATTGAATAATAATTCAAAAATTCATAGTAAAACTAAATAATAACAAATGATATATCAGATGACATATCATGTATCACCGAGTTATATAATGTATTGAACCAAGGACCCCCCAATGTGTCATGTTAAAATAATGTAATAATAAAAAAGAATAAAATATGAAAAAATTATCTAGAGTCTATCCCAACATCACTATGGTTGCCACTCTCCACCTCATCTTCCAATGATTCCATTTCCCTTCCATGAATCCCTAATCATGAATTTTTCATGCACACCAATATGACTGTGAATGTTGTGAGTATAAACCTAGAGGGACACCACCAATATTTCCTTAACATAAGTTCACATGAATAAGAGTTATATTTCATGATAATATATAAATTTGTGAGTAAGAAATAATCATTCATGTGTTGAACAATTGTTTTCTAACAAAGACACCATGAACCCTAAATATATCTACTTTGACTCAATGCTAGAAGGAATGTCATAATGGAAGTTGGGATCATTAGTCAGACATCATATATCTCAAATAATCTAAATGGATAATAAGAATCATGTCAGACTACAAGGTCATTATGACCTATCTCTATAATCGGTTAGGGCATAAGGCCATCATATCCAATATATGCCTCAGGTTTGGTCATAATGCCCTCATATCCCATTGATTCCTCAATTCTAGCCTCGAGGTCATTGTAACCTTGCCCCATGTCTAGGTCCATCATCTACATCATCACATGTTTTACATCCTCCCCCTCTAAGGGATAACCAAGAAACTATAGTCCACCTATCCTTTGATACTAAAATAAAAACATCCACATATCATACATTCATATACAATAAGGAATAACACATATTGGTATAAAAATAGCATATCAAGAATGAGTGACAACATCTACACACACATGTGAACATTATCAAACATGGGTGTCCCAAGCTAAACACACACACACACACATGCGATCAATGTCTTGGAAACAATTTTTTACAGGGGCTATATATGATAAATAACTTCCCAAATTAGGAGTATCAATTTCAATTTAAAAGAATGATCAAAAAACTATGTCAAAAAAACAATGATCCCAAATGAGATCCTCCACAAATGGGGTATCAAAATCTATTTGGGAAAAGGATTGAACTTCTCTAGATCTAGAAGCCTAACCATCGATAAATCAAGAATTTCTTATTGAATAAAAAAATAATTCATAAATCTATCCATGAAAACAAATTTCTATGATTTCTTTCAATATGAAGAGTGTATATCTTGAAGAAACATGAAGAAAAGGGGAAGAAAAAACTCTTTCATTGGATTATCATGAGACAAAGTCTCTAGATCTATAGAAATTGATGTTTAGATGGAGTTAAACGGCCAAGAATGACCATTAAATTACCTAGGTAAGAGAACCTTAGTAATAAGAGGAAGAATGAAGGGTTTTAGGGAGGGTTCAGATTTAAAAATATTTTTTGGATTAATTAAAAACTCTCTCACATTTTGGTCACACGGTTTACCAAACCACGCACTAACTGTGTGGGGATCACTACCTATTCAATGTATTCAATTTTTTTGGCCACACAGTTTGGTAAACCATGTTCTAAATATGTTTTTTACCTTTTTCATGAGTTATAAAACATCCTAGTAAATGTATCATGGTTAACTCTAACCATGCCCTGACTATATTCTATTTACTGTACACATCTAATATGTTTCATTGTTTCCGAGGGAGATGCTTACTATTTTACCAAAATGCGCACCACCTTAAAATATATTAAAATCCTCAAAACCCATCTAAAAGTTACCAAATACTTCATCTAAAAAAATCATTAATATAAAATGTAAAGAAGGTCCAAAATCAAGGCGTAAAGTATGCAATAGGTTTGGTGCATTTCATCCCCCTTCCTTATGTGAGAAAGTAATGATTAGTTTGTGGTGTACCCTCTCTTGAATAAGAAGGGATGGTTGGATACTTGGTATCAGATATGATTTGGCCTGAAACCATAACTAGTGTCTTCATGTAAGTGTTGAGACTATGGTATGTGGTGAGTCTTCTTTCCATCATTTTTCAAAGTTGTTAGGGTTAGGTGTCATGGTGACCTCGTTAGAACAAAAGAAACTAATATTTATGATGGTATGTGCATTGTGTGTTATCTTTATGGGTGGGTGCATTTCACATACACGATTGCAACTACTTATATATATTTCATTAACATCAACATGATTATATAAGCAATACGTATTGTTGAGGTATTGAGTATTCATATAAGGTCATTGGACTCACCGCCTACCTACGTACACGACATGAGTTTCGGTGTACATGGGTAAGACTGTCTATTTTCTCTCAGGACACATAAATAATTTGGATTCAAACATGTGGTTTAGTCAATGGGTCATAGAGTATGGGGAATTGGCTTGAATATTATATTAGTTGGAATGAAGGCTATGTATATTAATTTTCAGTTAATTTTCAACATGTGTACTGGCCAACACGCCACTGTTTTATTTTTTATAAGATGTCTACTTATTTTTTATCTCCTACTACTATACTATTATGGTTGAAAAATCATATAGATTGTTTTAATTATTTTTATTCAAAATCATGGGGGCCCTATTTGGATCCCTATATACTTTTCAATGGGTTTTCTGATGTTTTTTATTTAAATAGATCATATCAAATTTTCGATAGATTCATGAATGACCATCGAGCCTTGTTCAAGTGGGTATAGTATCCCCATGACTACATTAATCTTTTTCCACTAGTAAGACACATTTAGTGTAATCGGAGATAGGATTGAGGTCATGTGGAATCCCCTCTCAAGTATCATTTAGGCGATGTGAGTCAAGATACTACAAAAATATAAAAATTATGTGTTATCATATAATATATGAAATTCCATGCATAAAACTATAGTGAAGTGAACTTAAATATATCATTATTTAAGTTAGAAAAAACCATGATGTGGTTTATTTTACCACCCCATGGATTATATTTAGTCTATTTTTATGAAAGTAACATCATCTTGGATTTTTAACAAAGGCACCAACTATGTGGAACTTTTTCAAAAATAATATTTATAAATGCATCATCTAGGATGATACAATTATGAATAGATTATTTTTAATGGATCATCAAAAAATCTCTATCGATCTTGAACCAAGGCCCCAATAACCTCAAGAAAAATCCCCTAATTACTGACGATTATTAAAAATAATCAAGGGTTAAAATAAATTATGGAGGAATGATTTCATTTTAAAACATCCAAAACCTCATGATAAAATAATTTTTACAAAATATCAACATGATATGTCTATATATTAAAATGACTTGAAACTAACCACCAAAATAACAAAATCCCCCTAAAAGAAAAACAATAAAATGAAAAATATTGATAATTTGTTTCTTCTAAACCATTTTTTAATTTTATAGAAATAAAATTTAAGGAAGTTTGGAAACCATAAAAAGTATACCTCCACAAACTAACACAACAACACCTACCCACCATTAGAAGATTCCAGAACAATGATCATAAATAACTCTATAGATGACAACCACCATTCCACATGTTAGAGATTCTCTTATAATAATATTTTATTTAGAAAAAATAAATAAGGATAAGGAGAACTAAAAACACCAAAAAATAGAAAAAAAAGCCCCAATAAATAAGTTGAGGCCCAACCCAAACATCCTAACACACAAACCCTAACAAAGAAACCATTATTTCCATTATCTTTCTAGGGATGTTTTGAAATCACAGTTAGTAATATTAAAAATAAAAGGATTCTAAAAGGAAATATTAGGGGTATAGAGTATGATTGGGAAACCCTCACTGGAAGAATGATGCCTTCCACTTGGATGTCACCAACATTGGGTGAGCCTTTGGTGGAAAGCATCTACCTTTACTCGATATTGAAGCCATTTTTAGATGGAATTTACTACCACAAAGAAAAGGAAAATAAGATACCTATCCACCATAAATTATGTTATATATAGACTCAAAGACTTTAGATAGTATTCTTACATGTAAAATGTACCCTTTAGGGTAATAGATAGGTGAAAACTGGACCTCTAATAAACCAAATATTAATTAATAGGGTACCACTACACATAAATTTTAGAGACCCAATTTTTTTGGTGCTTTAATTTTTTGTTTCATTGTTTTAGATATGTTGGTAGTTATTTTAGAGAAAAGTGGGGTAAGATGAGTTGAGTTTTAGTTGATATTTTTTATTAACATGAAAATCACCATATAAATCAATCAATGTCATTGTGATTTATAGTTGAGATATTTGGGTTGGATATAGAGAGGAATTTGATGGGTTTGAGGGGATCATAAAATGAACTTGGAAGAAGTATCAAAACCATTTTTTTGACCTATCCTTGAAAGAATCAACATTAAATATAAACAAAGAAAATAAATATGTGTACCTAGAAGACAATAAACACTATCTCAAATATTTTATGTATCATGATTGATGAAGGTCACAAGAGAAGAAGTTGAAATACTCCTACCTTTTTTGTGGATCACATTACTCAAAGGATCCAATAACATTTATTGAGGATCAACAAATTCATAAGTGGTTCTAGGACCCTCACATAGTGATAAATTTCATTTCAGGAGGAAGAGGGATTTATGAGGCTTTCATACAATTAGTCACTCCTAACATGAGGGATATCATCCCTTTATATATACATATTTTTTGTTCTTCACTTAATGAAATGCATCAGACATATTCAATATCAAAACATATGTTTATTCCCAATATAATTATTCAATTAATTCCTTTAATGAATGAAATTCAATTAATCTATTCATAATGGATTCCATTTAATCCATTAATAATGGATTATAACTAATAAAACTACATTGTAAGATACATTCACCAAAATTTAATTCATTCACATGTATATTTTAGTGCATATATAAAAATCTCCCACTTATACTAAAATAACTTAAGGACTTTATGAAAAACATCATATATGTTTTTGAATTTATCTAAAACTTATTTTTGATACAGTTTTATTATACTCTATTTATTTGGGAAAAAAATATTTTTCCAAAAATTAATTCTTATCCATAGACCTAATCACGAGACCCTACGAGCCTTAGTATAATTGATATAAAAATATAAAATCCAAATTTCATAGATGTAAGAAAAGAGTGATTTTCATTAAACCTACTCATATATATCTATATAACCATTTCCACCCTAATATATATCATATACATCATATGAATACCTATATAATCCATTTTCCATGATAATAAGTGACCACCAGACAAGGAAAATATCAATCTGAAATAAGATAACTTATCCTTTCTTGACTATCCAAAATAGACTAAACAGGTTAATTAATACATGACATTTCATTCATTAGATATTTGAGAACATCACATGTCTCTCATTTAAGTATATAATTACATTATATGTGAACTAAATAAGAATATACATGAATTTACTCAGTCTAATTTTATCAAGGTATAAATTCCTTTACTCGTCATACAATTGAAAAAATATCAACTTGGTTGTGTTCCAACCGAATACATGGTCATCAACATATCCAACCACCCCCTCACTAACTAAGTCACTTTTAACTTTCATAATAAAGGTATCAAATTATAAAGGTTCTCATGCTAGGTATCTCAGAATCCTTAGGTAAGAAATATTTATTGTAATCATACACCCCTAATTATATCAATGAATATATGACATTCCATTTGATATACTTTGGAGAGTCCATCCAAGTAAAAAGTATTTACTTATTAACTCATGAATAAATTCTTGGTATATCAATTATAACCCTTTATAACGAGTAAATGATTTTATTCATTTTAATCTTAACGTATCATCACAAACCACACTACTTCATGATGTTCATAGGATAGGTACAAATCAAAGTTATAATTTGAGGGGATATTATAATTCGACCATTAATGTAAAATAAATTGCAA
Organism: Viscum album; assembly: GCA_963277665.1. Lineage (NCBI taxonomy): Eukaryota > Viridiplantae > Streptophyta > Magnoliopsida > Santalales > Viscaceae > Viscum > Viscum album. The sequence continues at coordinate 929,797,752 of OY728127.1, forward strand.
TAGACATGCATGATTGATAAATGAATATTTACTTTATTATAAAATCATGAAATACTATACATCCATTACATCACTATCTTAAGTATTAAATACCTAAAGACCAAAAAAGCATGTTCTTTTTTATTGATGATGGTGAAGTAATTCCATGAGGAGAAGAGATGTTGCCATGTATTACCTCATTCATTAATTGAGGAATATCACAATTTGTTTTCCTAATGATCATAGAGGAGGATTACTGCATTGCATAAAATCACTTAAACACGAGGTGATTTTTTTTAAGTAATCCACTCAAAAAAGTTGAAAAATGGATCTTATATTCAGTAAAATGTGTTGTGTGCACTTTTCAACAATTGTTGTCAAACAAAATATAGATATGATCCTCATTCTACTTCATTCTATAATAAATTTATTATTCTCATTCCAGTGCTTCATCTCCTCCTCCACATTAGTATTTTCCTCGGTCTCCACATATTCCTTCTCCTCCACCTAGGTCTCTGAATCTATCCTTTCCTTATCCTCAACCTCCACCAATACCTAATAATTTTATTGTTTTCTCATCAAACCTTATAAAAAATTGTTTTCCCTCATTATACTTCTCCTTGAGAAAGAGATAAAAAATAATATATAAGCTTTATAACACAAATTCATCACAACATAAATACATTTATATGGTCATAACTCATACTAGATCACAAACATAGTAGGTAATCACCTAAATATGTTTTTAACATGCATTTTTGACAACTTGTATATTGCCCCTCATCTCTATCCAAATTTACTTCTTCCTTTGAGTATGAAGGTTTTCATAAATATAGATATAACTGAGAAAATATAGATAAAACATTATTTTTAAATATAATTAATGAAATTGTAGTTACCTTTTTACATTAAATATTTGGGGATTATAGTATTTTCAATATTTATCATATCTCTCATAAATTTTTGAACATAATATCCACAATCAATTCCATTATCTTTCTTTAGACACTATAAAAACATTTACCAAAATAATTATATTATTTTGAAATGTTTTCATAGTTAAATATATATATATATATATATATATTTAAATTTGTTTCTATTTTTATTAATCCATAGGCTTTATCTCTTAAAAAAATGACTTCATTCGATGATTTAGCCTATTTTTAGAGACTTCCCTATCATAACAAAATCTTTCTTAAAAAATGGAATATATAATTATAATTTTATTTATAAAATGTTGATTCAAGTGTGTTAAAAAATCATATTACACCCAATGTGTATTAATTTGGTTCGATATCATGCATTGGATCCAAAAAATAAATATTCTGGGTGTCCAGATTGACAGTGATCAGAATCCAAAGCTACCTAAATAAAAAAAAAATAAGAAATAAAAAAATTAAAAATATATTTCATGGGATTATATTGTAACGTTTTACATAGGCATTGTATAAATCAAAAAGAGTGTATTGTCTAATACTGTTTAATTAAATGCTTTGAGTAACACATATTTTCTCTTATCAATTTCTTAATTATCCAAAGTAACTTCTACCATAGAAATGATACAGGGATTAATGAATCCAAATCATTCTTTACACGATAGTCCCTTTATATAGTAGTAATATAAATGTCTGTTGAAAATATGAATAGATATTAACTTTGATAAATATATTATCTCACTATTTGGACTAACATATTATGAAAATTTATCTTATTTATGTATTCAAAACTGATACACAAACTCATTCATGCTTGAGAATCTCATTTATAGTCTTGAGAAAAATTATATATATAATGGAAGATCCATATATTTCTTCTTAATATTCAAGGTAAGAAATATTTTCAACATTAAATGTGGTCTCTCTAATAAGTTTTAATGATTATAAATGTTGATCAGGAACTAGTGGGTAAACAGAACTCTCGGAAGGTCATTTTTATTTCTTTATCGATTCATTAGATTTTCTTGATCCAACATTCCATTTATCCACCACTTTATCCATCTGTAATGTCGTACAAAACATAATACCTTTTATCATCAACTGTTATTTGTTTTTCATATGAAAAAATTTATCAAATACAAACCTCATGTATCTTTATACGATTAGACATCCATTCCATAAAATATCCAATAGCATAATTAACCATTGTAATGTTTGTATCATCAAGTGCAATAGGAAAATCAGTAGTAAACTCATGATCTACCTCAATCCCAACTATCATGTTATCTTTTTGGAGGTTATTATAGTGTATCTATTCTATGAGGATATTATACATTTTATCCACTGTAACACTCTAATGTGTGGGTGTTGATATATATGAATCACATACAACTATACCCTGTAGAATTTTAGTAATATAAAGTTATTAAAAGTTTTTTTGATTCACATTTAGTAGAAAGAGTAATGAAAAAATTTATTACCTCTTCTAAGGTACGATGTTGGGGGGAATGAATAGCCTCAAATATAATGGTATTATTTGGTTTATGTGTGGATATTTTCTCTACTACCAGTTCACTTTGATCATTTATCATAAATCGGTCTTCCAAACTGGAACAAACAAAAATATCTTGAAGTGATTCTTTTTGTGTCTATAATTATCAAAACATATTATATGTATCTTTATGTGGTTTTATCTTCTCAAAATATATTCATGGAGATAATCTGAAACCTAATATTCTAATGGGACCATATTGGTCTAGCTGCTTCAAAGATACTGATTGTATCTTTTCTTCTGTTATGGCAGTTCTTGATTTTATTATCTAAACCATATAAAAAAATATAAACAAAAATAGATATTTTTATGTAATAATGTTATAAATCGGGAAGAATTGTAGTTATTTCATACATACACATGTCTCCCATTCTATTTTTATGTTTTTATCAATAAGTTTACCCTCCTTATTTAGGTGATCCTCCTTCTATATCACATGATATTTGAAGGAAGTGGATTCAGATTTTGAGTCATCAATCTATATATATATATATAAGGAACATATTTTGCTTCATATCACATAATTAAAATTTTATTTTTTATTTAAAATAAAAACCAATTTATTCTCTAATATAGAATACCCCATCCTTTCTTTATGATATGGGAACATTGGTACTGATGCATTCTATTTATGTTCATCACTCTTTTGAAGTTTTATAAATTAACAATTCTGAATCCTGTTAGATAAAATAAATAATGTAATATAATTTATTATTGAATAAATTCACCTAAAATAATTTATGGTCGTGAATATTGATGAAAGTAGTCCATGATTCTTGCATTATGATGTGTACTTAACTTAATAGTGGGAGGGAATTTACTTTCCCCTTATAATCCAAAATATGTAACCTTGTATGAACAGTTGGTAATACTCTATGGGATTTTCTAGCGACTATTAAGACAATTTTATAACGAAAATGTTCTAAAATAAATTAACTATGCAAGGAATAATGAAAATAAAATAAACATTTTGTTATATAATTTTTTTGTAAAATAGGGAAATTATATCATAACATTACCATTATATCTTTACAAGGTATTTACATTATTTTAGGTTGGATGTGATGCCATGAATGAATATATATTGGAACATTAATCCTCATTGTAACCCTAAGATAACTACTTAATATTGACTTGTTACATTCAATAGGTTGGCTGTGGTGATTCCAACCAACATCAAATTTCATACCCAAACTTCTTTCCTTGGTAATTTTATTCAACACTATGAGGTAGTGCCATTGTTGTTTTTTTATCAATTTGTTATCGATCCCCTAATAATTCTATAATTTCATAATCAACAGTTTTTCTTCCTTAGGATTTGTAACATCATCATGTGTAGAAGAATTTTTCTTCAGAAGTAGTAAAATATTTAATTTGTCTTGAATAATAACAATATAAACACGGAGTAAGGATTTGAGAATGGTTGTATGCATTCTCTATAGGAAATGTGAAGACATATTTAACCACATCTCCAAACTCTTTTGTAAAATGATTATAATATATACATTTTTATGGAAATTATTAATTTAATTTAGGAAAATAAATACCCCACTATGTTTGGTTTATCATATGAATTAAGACAAAGGTGAAATTTTTAGACAACTATCATCATCATCAGCTTCATCTCCTAAATAGATTTTTCTGCATTTTGTTTCTTGATACTTATCCTTAATCTCTCATGGAAATCCATAAATATTTCTTTAAATTCTATGAGTTCTAGACATCATATACTAGGCACCGGTGATCATTTTGGATGACTATTGATTAGACTGGATCAAACAATATAGAATAGATAGGGGATGAGTCTCAAGAAAAAAATGTAATAATAACTATTCATGAGATGAAGCTAGTGAGGAGGACAGTTGTATCCTTAAAAAAATTTAAATTACCACATATTAAATTAAAATTTAAAATCTCATCTAAAAATTTTAAATGGTCTCTAACACTACCATGAAAACATCAACTCATCCCCACTAAGTTGCACTGGCACTAGTCTAGCTTAAAAAAATCATAAAGATTAAAAACCAACAACAGAATTGTCACATAACCATCACCCAAGACCTCGATGATTCACTAACATGTCTATAGTAACTCATTATTTTTTATTAAATTTTTCACTTCAATTGGTTTCTTTAGAGAAAAAGAAATCTGATGAAAATGTATTCAAATTATCTGAATATCTGAAGGTTAGTTAGTTTTTTTATTTTGACTGTCAATTTTTAGTATGTATTTGATCAAATTTTACCATATCAATTTTTTTATAGAGGGAAAAGGATAATACTATTTTTATAATAATTCAACATGAAACACAACATGAGAGAAAATATGTATTGGAGTTGGAAATTGAGTGGTTAAACGAGATATTAAAATTCATAAAGCATGTAGAGGATGAATGTGATATGGAGTTTATGAAAAATATGTAGGGGATCCTAGATATATTGAGAGAAAATAAGGAATACCTTAATGTCCTATAATAATTGAACCAAACATTAAATATATATTTCTTATTAATGGATTGGTATATACATTGTATTAAACTCGATTTATTAGTTATCCACCGTATTTACCATTCATTTAATAAAGACTATATATTTAAAGTTTGTTTCAATGATTATTGGCCATAAAGGGATTCCATAATTTCTCTCAATAGCTCTAGGATTCACTCCGTAATTTTTATAACTTCCATGTCACATTTATCTTCCATGTGCATCATGACTTTTAATGTCCCATTTAACCCCTCAATTGTTAACTCCAATTACTTCTTCCTATAAAGTTTTGTTTCTAATTGAATTACTCTATTGATAAGAATATTATTTTTCCTCTTTATATTAGATAAGTTATTATTTATATGTTTTTCTAGATTTATTATTTAAAAAGTTCTCTAAGGTCACTTGTGAAGTATTTATCATCTGCAGAGCTTAGAGGAGGTAAAAACTTGTGGTGGTATTAGTGTGACGTGGATATGAGAGCTTGAAAACAGAAAATATCTCAATTCTTCGAAGAGAAAGTACCATAAACACAAATCCAAAAGAAGGTCTGAAGATATCTGGTCATTTTGAGAGGAATACATTCATGATTCAGATTGTTACCCTTTTAAATTTATCAAGGATGAACGGGAAGAGAATCAAAAGGTACATTTGGTGTGTTTCTTAAAAAAATATATGCAACTTCAGTATTTTAAAGAGGCCACCCATCATAGTAGTATTCTCTTCCAAGTAGGAATAACTACGGTGTTCTAATAGGATCTAATATGACCGCACCAAAATTAAAATTAGTTTTATATGAAGTATTATTAAAAGTAACCAAGTGAGTCACATAAGAAAATGAATTCCAAGAAACCAAAAAAATCATTAAACATGCTTTGATTAATTTTTAGGTATCATTTTTGTTGTTCTGAGGGGGTAGGAAATAAGGAGGATGGAAGGCTCAAAGATCTGAAGAATGGGTTGGGAGATGCAGTATTCAAAGCCATGGAAACTAATTTGAGGGAGATTAATGAATACAATATCTGCGGGAGGTATGACATCATGGAACTTTGGAACCACAATGATTGAAGGAAGTCTAGTTTAAAAGAGGGAGTCTGATCTGTTACTAAGAGATGGGAGGCAATCAATCATCTAAGGACGGATTAAATGAAGGCAGTGAAGGTTAGTTGTACTAGATTATTGAATTTTTATATCTATGTTCAAGAGAGTAACAATTTTCATGCAATATGCATCAAAATGTGGACTTTCATGCTTGAACTATATTTTATTGTATATCAATCTCACCAAAATTAATACTTATTTACCAAACCTTATTTTTGAAAAGTGTGGTCCTTTGTATCATTAACAGGGATTATGAATTCTTAATCCATAGTCATAATAAAAGAACAATATAAAAAAAAACATCATTGTTACTCATGTGGAAAAGGTTGTATGACCTTATCACAAATGTAACCCACTTTCCATAACAACATACAGGCAACCACAATGTAGTCCCAAAGAAAATATTCCACTTAACCAACTTAAATTTATCAATACATTTATGTTAAAAATTATTGGAATCATAAATATAATATAATAGTTCTAAGTAGAACTATATTTTACAATATTTTCCCCAAGTTTATCTTAACACATTTATTAATTATATCATGAGGTATATCATTATCTCATTATTCAATAATATATTCAGCATGTGAAACTATATTTAGATTTATATTCAAATTGATTATGAACAAAAAAAACTAAAAAAATGAACAAAAATATATTGGAACCACGATAAAATTCTATAATTTTATTCCATATAAATAAACTAGATTTATTCATTCCACTACCTCACCTATGAGATTGTAATCATCCAATATTAATTAAGTGAAAATTTGCACCTATCATTCTATGAAATTTTATGAAAATGATTTTCTAAATAAATACACATTTTTTTATAATTCTTATTATTGTATTAAACTTTTTTTCATCTTCATGTGCATTCCATGCTGTGGAAACATGATTCAAAAAATGAAAATACACACTATCTAAAAGGTAAAAAGATATAATATAATGGAAACCTCAAGAAAATCACCATTAATTGCAACAACAGATGGAGATTTAGTTCGCAGTGGTCTCATATGAAGATGGAAAGAGTTAAGAGAGTAAAGGTGGTGTAGTGTATATATGGTTAAGTGAGATAGAGATAGTTTCACGACCCATCCCAATGGGTCCCACACCGTGACTCCCCAAGCCTGCCTCCAATAGGCCAGGGGCTGGTGACTAGCACTGAGTAGGCATATTACTAACATGGGAGACATTTCCTAAGTACCTGTACACACACACACATCTCCAAGACCACATTGATGAAAAGTAAAAACCACTATGGAACAAAAAATGCATGCATACAACTAAACCCAACCAACAGAGTATGATGGAAGGTAAGGTACTGAAAGTAAACTGGACCAGAATACAAGCCAATCAAAAACAAGAGTATGAAAACTAAAAAATACAACTTGTAACACAAAGAGGTTCTGGGACAGATGCTTGTAGCAATAGGAACACCTAGGCTTGTGGGGAACTCAGAATGCTCGGTCCTGTCCTAGTCCACCCTGGATTCTGTTAAAAGGTAGCTCGTCTGCACAAGACACAACACGGGCGGGAAAAGCCCATGCAGGGGTGAGTATACAGATACTTAGTATAGGACCCTGCAAACAACAAATAAATACACAAAGTAAAGGTATAGTCATCTCTACAAAGTATATGTCAATAGAACAACTAGCAGAGAAACAAAAACCAGATATACTCAAAACCCAGACATGCGGTCTAGAGACAAGTTGCACAACCGCATAACCCCGTCTAGGGATTCAGTTCGAAGATTCCATGAAGTACTCATTCCAGGAGAACTCACTCTACGAATTTGGTAGCTCTGATGAAGTCCATCCAAGAAGCATTGTTCATCGAGAAAATCCATGAGAGATAGGTACACTCATTACTAGAGACACACTCCTGAGTGGAAAGATCACGATAGATAGATACACTCATTTTGGGAGACACACTCCTGAGTGGGGAAAGATCACGATACACAGATGAGGATCACTACCAGGTCCATGGTGGATACCACGACTAATCTATAATTCACCTGCTAGGTAGAGGATTGACGCCTGATGGAGTTGGTCACGTCGATGCCTGACTCTACCTAGGGTCATGAATGGATAAAGGATCCCACTCCAGGCCACTCGGAGGGATACCTGACTCTATCAAAGAAATTAATGTTGAAGGGATCATACTTTGGCAGAAGGAAATTATACCTCACCTTCAGGGGAATGAGAAAAAATGGCAATAACCTAAATAAAACATGTTCAAGATACGGTGGACATGAAGATCAAACCATGTAAAGAAAAGTACACGGCATGTAGAAAGGTCACACGCCCTGTCCTCTAACCCTGGGTACTTCCCATGTACAACAACCCATGTCGCTAGGCTGGTCATGAAAAATGAAACTACACGACTTGTAAAAAGATAACATGCCATGTATAAGTATCTGGGGTTCGCCCCGTGTATGCTGGCCATGTGCGCGTACACGGTCTCAACCCTTATTCTCCAACCCATGTAATAAAAACATGGGGTGACCTGTGCTACTGGCCTCACCTGGATGTGTGGTGGAGTACATGGACGTGTACTCCATCTCGTGTCTGTGTATCCCCTGTATACACACCAAGTCCTAAGTAGTCGCTTCTTCCATGCCGCGTAGGGAGTACACGTCGTGTCTTGAAGCCGTGTAGTCCAACCCATGTCCATGTATTTTTTAAAATACATGCAGAGCTTCGGGGAAAGTCCAACTTGCCATGTGATCAGTGTCACACGCCATGTGATTACTATCTGACCCTTGAATAACTATCCGTCACTACCGGTACTACACGACATGTTCTTAGGAAGTACACACCTTGTGTACTAGAATTTTCTAGAATAGACTATTCTCGCTGGCGCGCCTCCCATAATTATTATATCTTAGTTATAATGGTCTAATCTCCACAAAACTCCATATTCTAGGTCTCCCCGATGTCCAAAAGTTTTCTACATTGTTTTCGGGCCTCTGATCGACCCCAAAAACATGTTCCGATCCTCCCACATGAAGAATGCTAGAAGAACAGTCTCTTCTGATCTGAGCCGATTCGTCGTCCGTCATGGTCGTCGCACCTCCATAGAGTCGTTGTGATGTCAGATCACTAGTTTGGGATCATTTTGTTGCAATATGGGTGTGCAATGATCCATTGTTCGTTGCCCTGAGAATAACGTGAAGAATGCACAAGAAAAGAAAGGGGAAAGAAACCCAATATCAAATCGAGGAACGAACCTCCACCGTCGTTCGTCATGACATTGATCTGTTCCTGTTAGTAGGATAAAACAGAGTAGAATCAAACAATAATTTATCATGGATAAACTTCTCAAAATCAACCCAATAAAACCCTCCCGCAAGAACACACGAATCTTCAGATCAACTTATTCATGGTTGATCTACGTTCGTCATTTAAATTCAAAAACGGGGAAAGGAAAATTGAAATAACAACCCCTACCTCAAGAAGGGATCGATCGCTGACAAAAGGGTCGTGCTGCCATCATCATCGAGATCCTTAAACTTCGTTAGTGAAGTGATTCACAGCTTCGATTCATTGTCGAGAGTTTTCTCCAAAGTGCCACATATTCTCCAGATTTTTCTCTCAATTTTCCATCAACGACCAAAATTCGGTTAACCCATTGAAAAATGTGAAATGTGTTTCATCATTCCATCACACTGCAGCATTATTGAGTCATGTTTTCATTTCTAAGTCATTATGACATGGAATTAAATATTGAAATAGATTCCCCATCGTTGCACTATATCAGATGTTTCCAAAAAGAAATAAAATAAACTTTGCCAATTTATTTTAATTTATTTTACTAAAAACATCTGAAAATTAACTTTTTCCCTCGACCCGCGCCAGTCGAGGTTAGACTTGTTCTTAGGTAAATTCATCGTCCCGGATGAAACGGTGCCCTCAGATTTTTAATCCAGGCATCAGTTTGGAGATTTCCACAACCACACACATATGCAGACTCACCTAACTTAAAAAAGGTCAAACCACCATTCCGGGATCACCAGGCCCTAGAATGATGTGCTGTCTCTACAACTGGTCTCATAATAATTCTATATAATATTTAAAAATAATACATGGAAAATCTGAGACATTAAAATCTCCCCACCTTGGGGATTTTCCTCCCCGAAAATCCAAAACATGGCTACCCAAAAAGATATGGGTACTGGGCACAGATATGAGCCTCCTGCTCCCATGTGATATTTTGAAGATTCCCGTGCTTCCACCGAATGCGCACCAAGGGAATTGATCGCCCACGAAGGATCCTCTCTGGAAAATCCTTGATCTCCACCAGTTACTCAGCAAATGTCACTCCATCCTTTATGTCCATCTCGCCCCAGTCGATGACATGTGATGGGTTATGAATGTACCTCCTCAACTGCGACACGTAGAAGACATCATGTACCCGATGCAACTACGGCGGTAGAGCTAAGTGGTATGCCACCTCACCAAATCTGTGCAGTATCTAAAAAGGTCTGATGAACCTCAGAGATAGCTTTCCGCCTCGGACAAACCTTCGTAACCCTCATCGAGCTGAGAACCGAAGAAAGACGTGGTCTCCCTCTTCGAACTCTAGAGGTCTCCGTCGTCTGTCAGCATAAGACTTCTTCTAGCTCTGTGCAGTCTTCATCCGCTCTCGGATGGTCTACACCTTCTCGGCGGTAGCTGGCACCAACTCCAAACCCATTAGTGCTAACTCACCGGGGTCGGTCCAGCAAAGCAGTGACCGTCAGGGTCTCCCATATAAATCCTCGAACGGTGCCATGCCAATGGTGGAGTGGTTGCGGTTGTTGTACACAAACTCCACCAGTGGTAGGTGGTCCTCCCAACTGTGACCAAAGTCCAAGATACAGGCTTGAAAAAAATCCTCCAGAACCAGAATGGTCCTCTCTATCTGACCATCAGTCTGGGGATAGAACACCGTGCTCAAGTGTAGATGAATCCCAAAATCCTCCTACAATACCTTCCACAATCGAGATGTGAATTTGGCATCTCTATATGAGACTATCGTTGAAGGTACTCCATGAAGCCGGTCTATCTCTTACACGTAGAGGCATACCAAGCTCTCTACGGAACTCTGCTCCCTGATAGCTAGGAATTGATCTGACTTGGTGAGTTGGTCAACGATCACCCAAATGGAATCATGCACCTTGGAAGTCTGCGGTAATCATATCACGATTCCCATTGATATTCCATCCCATTTCCACTCTGGATCTTCCAAGGGGTGAACTTATCCCACTGGAACCTAGTGCTCAACCTTCACCTGCTGGCATCTAAGGCATCGAGAAACAAACTCTATTACTGCCTTCTTCATGCCTGACCATCGGAACTGTCATTGGAGATCCTGATACATCTTTTCCACTCTTGGATGTACCACCAAGGGAGATGTATGAAACACCTTAAGGATATCTTCCTACAACACCACCGGTAAAATAGTGTGTCCTATGAAAAGAAGTACGTGCTCCCCACCTTGTGAATATCCATCAGGAGAATGTCCTATGGATAACTAAGCACATAAAGACTCATAGTCGACATCCCTAATATGTACCTCCCTAACTTGTTGCAAGAGTGGAGGGGTGACAACCATTGACTGTAGGTAAGTTGTACCTTCTCTATCCACGAAGGAAAACTATAACGTGGCAAACTGTTCTTTCACCTCACTCAATAGCTATGAGCTCGAACTTCTATGTAAAGACCCGTAAAATTCAAGGGAAATTGTTTCTTAATTTTCTTTGGAATTTTACAAGAACGCAGTTTCTAACGGCACCTGATTCCGAGGCCCAGAGTGCCCGGAATCAATTTCCGAAGTTTGGCTTGGGTACGTTCAGTGAACGAACGAGCGGGAATTTCTAACTTTTGAACCGGTGCCCGGAATCAAAATCCGTGGGCACCGATGAACTCACAGCGCCGATATTCACTTAAGGAGACCTTTTCCGAGGTTGCGTTTTATGCGGGACGAAAGTTAGTTTTTGGGAGAAATTATAAGAAGTTAAATAAAAATGTGGAAACAATTTTTATTTTTATCTTGTTGGTTAACTTCTCTCAAAGGAAGTTAGGGGTGGGACCCACACCCACTTAACCTCCCTTGAGAGGATTAAGTGTGGTGGGGCCCACACGAACCCTAACTTTTCATCTTCTCTTTTAAAAACTCCCTTTAACCCCTCTTTAAATGACATGACAACTTTGTTATTTAATTTGGAGTTATTTTTTATTTTAATTTCAAACCTTTGAAATTCAATTTGTTAAGTGTGTGAATAAAATAAGACTCTAGCTTATTTTATTTGGTTAGAATTCACTAGCCTCCTTGAGAGTTTTGAAGTCTTCTTCTTCTCCTTCTTCTTCAAGCTTTGATGAAGAACGCGAAGAACCTTCGAGCTTCGACGAAGAACGCCACGTTCTCGGGAATCGTCTTCCGTGACGCCATACCCGCGACACTGACGACGTCTTCTTCCGTGTCATCTCTTCCGCGATGATTTCCCGCGACGAAATCGTTGTCATAGAACTTCGAACCCTCGCTTCATGACATCGACGTCTTTCTTCCGTGACGCCGACCACCGCGACGTGCCTTCCGCGGGTCGTTGACGATCATCGATCTTGAAACCAAGGTAGGGGTTTGTTGTGGATTATTTATTTACTCTCTTTCTTGGTTCTAGCATGATAATCTTGTGGATAAATATTTAAGAGTTATCGTCTAACGAGAGGGGGGGTCGGACCGCGCAAACACGGCTGAATCCCCCTCCTTTGTTCTTGATTATTATTTTTTCTTGTGAATGAACGAGTTGGCGTGGTGCCGTCGCACCACGCGGGAATCGCACGGCTATTGTTGCGCGGCGCCGTCGCGCCGCACCGCGGAAGTTTATCAAGAACGTGACGCTGTCGCGCCGCGTCGAAGGGAACCGAAGGCGCCGCGGCCGGAGCGGGGCCACGGCGGAGGGGCGCGGTGCCGTCGCACCGTGCCGGACGACGAACACTGCGGCCGGTTCCGGGCCGCGGCGAAACGGGAAGACCGGCGGCTAGCCGGGCCGCCGGTGTCGGAAGCCGGAAGGGGACCGGCCTTGCCTGTCCCGTTGAGGAAGGACCGGCTGGCCATGTCGGGCCGGCCGGAAGAGAGGTGCCGGGGGAATTAATTCCCCCGACTGGCCACAAGAAGGCCCCCCCACGTGAGGGGGGGACCGGTAACACAATGGGGGGGCAGCGCCCCCCCGTTTTCTCAAAAGCAGGCCCCCACATGGGGGGGCCAGTTTTCTCAAAGGCGCGGCTTCAGCCGCGCCGCCAGAGAGGAGGCGGGGGCCTTGCCCCCCGCGCACTGCACCCGTGCGGCGCCAGGCCGCACCGCCGCCGGCCGCGCCGGACCGCGCCGCCGCGCCGGGCCGCGACGGACCGCGCCGCCGCGCCGGGCCGCGACGCCGCGCCGGACCGCGCCGCCGCGCCGGGCCGCGACGCCGCGCCGGACCGCGCCGCCGCGCCGGGCCGCGCCGCCGCACCGGGCCGCGCCGCCGCGCCGGACCGCCGCCGGCCAGGCCGGGTCGGACCCGGGTCGGGTCGACCCGGTTCGGGCCGACCCAGGGGGGGTCGGGCCGGGTCGGCCCGGACCCGGACCCCCCGTTTTCGAGACGATTTCGGTCTTTTGGCCATAAGATGAGCTAAGGACCTCCGATTGACGAACCGTCAGCGGCGATGCGATCCTTGGATCGAGACAGTCGACTCGGTATATCGCACTGAAAGTTTCGGAATACTTTGAGTTCGGCCGGGTTGGTTCGTTCACGAAACCAACCGGGCCTTCGGAGCGGAAACACTCATATCTTGAGCTACGGACGTCCGATTGACGTGCCGTCAGCTTTGTTATGTTCCTCTTAGTGAGACGGTTCTTTTGGCATACTCCGACTGAGGTTTGGACTCAGGTGGAGTACAGTCGGTTGGTTTTTCCTTAAAAATCAACCGTGCCCCTGGGACGAAAAAGCCAATAACTCTCAGACCGTGCGTCCGATCGACGCGCCGTCTGTTGCGTTGAGTTCCTGTTGTCGATACGGAACTTTTGGATACATCAACTCTGGACTTTGTGACAGTTGATGTGTCAGCCTCTCGGCTCGTGGAGCAGACCCTCCTGAACGAGCTTGCTGTGTGCGGGAACCCTAGTGCTGGCTGCGACTGTTACTGTGACTGCTACTATTGCTGCTACTTCTACTGTGACTGCGACGACGACAGTACAGAGATCCTGTGTGGATTCGACGACGACTACATCACTCAGCGATCCTACGTGGATCAGTTCTACAGGTCCTGTGTGGGCCCGATCCTATGTGGGTCTTTGCTCTCAGCGGTCCTGTGTGAACCAGCGCCTACAGGTCCTGTTTGGGCCCGATCCTGTGTGGGTCTTTGCAGGGGTTAGTCACCTATCGATCCTTCGTGCGTCCGATGAATTAGATGGATCAGAGATCATCTTTATCATCTTTCGAAGAAGTATACCTGTGTGAGCTGAATCCTGTTACTTTCCTCTGTGGATTGTGTTGTGCTATCCTGTGTGGATTTCGTTTTGCTTTCCTATGTGGAATACGTATACTTTCCTGTGTGGAATGAGTTGTACTCGGGCTCGGAGGTTGGAGCGTATTGGAATTGATGACTTGGGTATATGTATGGGCATATACCTAACTAGTGTCGGTTGTTACCTCGTAATTGTATCTTCCTTTGTGGTTTATCCTTTGTGGATTTTGGGAGACCTTCAGAGGTCTCGGGGTCCCTACTGAGTAGCTTATACTCACCCCTGCACGGGCTATGCCCGCACTACGTTGTGTTGGTTGCAGACGACGGACATCGTTGATCTTGGCTGAGGCTTGCTGAGCAGGACGGTACCTGGCGGTGGACCACTGGGCGGGACGTGTTCGGAGCTGACGGTGAGACCTGAGGAGCAGTGGAGCTATCTGTACCCACCCTTTAGGTGGGATTTCCAGTGGACAGATCGGTGTAGCAGCTTTTTCTTTTCCGTTGCTGTTTTCCCTTTCGAGTTGTACTTTACTTTCAGTTTGGGTTTGTATACTGACCCATTTACTTTTCCGCACCTTCAGTTGTACTCTGTTTTTACTTAGTGTTTACTTTCCGCTTGTTTACTCTGTGGTGTTTGTTTACTTTACAAAGGCAATTCCTTCCCTTTTACCGGGATTTACGCCTTGGTGCTAGTCGCCAGCCCCTGGCCTATGGAAGGCGGGCTTGGGGTAGTCATGGCACGGACCCCGAGGGTGGGTCTTGACAAATTGGTATCAGAGGAGTTCGGTTCTACCGCGAACTCTGATCTTTTCTATGTGAAGCAATAATGTTTAGCGTATTGAGTGTGGTTATCAGTCCAGGGAGTCCGTGTTGGTGCGGTGGCCAACGTATCCGTACACCAGGACCCTGACTTCTGATTTCTGACTTAATGCACGAAAACATTGATTGCGTGTGTGTTTCATTGTTTTCTTTGTGATTACTTTGTGTCAGCTCACCAGGTATACTGTTGACCGTGGTGCACCTGTTCCTTTTCAGGATGGCCCCACGACGGCAGCCAGCTAGGGTTCCGAGAGTCGAGTGTGATGACAGCCCACCGAGCGATGAGGCCTCGGTGCAGGGCCCTTTGTCAGCAGTGGCACCAGCGGTAGCTCTACCCGTCGAGCCACCGATGCTTCCAGCACCAGCCGCTGACGATGCACGTCGCCTCAGCGCACTGCATGAGTTTCAGTGCCAACGACCACCTAGTTTTCGTGGGGAGACGGACCCCCAGGCAGTAGAGGACTGGCTGGAGGCCGTGGTACGAGTTTTTAGGCTAGTGAGGACACTTGCAGACCTCTTGGTGATCCTCGCTGCGAGCCTACTGCACGTAGCAGCGGGCCGATGGTGGAGCTTGATGATCCAGGTGCACGATGATGCATCTCTACTATGGACGGAATTTGAGAGCCTCTTCCGCTCGGAGTTCGTCCCAGCCACCCTTCGTGCAGTGCGTATCCAGGAGCTTCTCCAGCTGCGGGAGGGCAGCATGACGGTCGCTCAGTACTCGGAGAGATTTACCGATCTCTTGCGCTACTCGATTGACATGGTATGAGACCCATTCATCCAGGCCCGGACCTTCGAGAAGGGTTTGAGACACGAGATCAGGGCATCGTTGATCTCCCTCAGCATACCGACTCAGACAGGAGTACTGGAGCGGGCCCTTTTGATCGAGAGCTTCCTTGCTGAGTCTACACATGCACCGAGACCCACTACAGGGCGGCACGTGGCAGAGTCATCTACAGCAGGCAGTCGACGGATGACTCAGGGCTCCAGGCAGACCAGGGCTTCGGGCAGACGACCTCAGGACACTGGCTCAGCAATGCGGGGCACACATCGAGGAGCCAGTCTTTCGAGAGGCAGACAGTGCTACTGGTGCGGCGGGCATGGCCACATGGCTCGTGACTGCCCGACCCGTCGTGCCGAGGAGCAACAGACGGTTGAGGAACCACCTATTCAGAGGCAGAGGTTCGACCGTGGCGGTCCGCAGGGAGGAGGCAGACGAGGCAGAGGAGCTGGCCGGGAAGTAGGTGGTGGGCGACGCTTTGAGGCTCCACCACCACCACCACCAGGAGGTCCACCCTGACCTCAGGGGAGAGCACAACTTCAGGCAGCTGAAGCTTATGATCATGGAGCTTCGGAAGTGGGTGGACTAGTGCGGGACTAGCTCCAGGCATAGAGGACTTTTCCCATGATGCCTCTAGCTTCGTAGATTGTGTTGCCTTGTGTCCTTGTACTTTAAGTTGAAGTATTAAAATATACTTTCCTTGGTGACTTTTGTTTTCTTGTCTTTCGTTTGTTTTTACTAAGAGGTGCCGGTTAAAAAAACTGTTGACTTGACCCTCACTTGCGAGATTCTTACTGGAGGAAACCCAGTGACCACACACTGATGCCGACAGTGTGACTCAACCATCGGAGGCGAGAGTAATGGTTGGATCTCTTGGTAGTAGCGTCAAGGCCTTACGACGTCATCCATGCCATGAATTAACTAATCATGATGTGATTGACTGTATTAGGCAAGGAACGTGGTCCATCCAGGGGATGAGACCAGATTTCACTTTTTGGCAAAGGAGAAATCTTTGCAGCTTTGCCGTATGTTAAGGAGGAAGGGGAAACCCTTCGTGTGGTCAGACAGATGTCAACAGAGCTTCCAGGAGCTGAGACAGAGGTTGACTAGCGCACCTATCTTGGGGTTGCCTGAGGAGGGAGTAGGGTACGTAGTCTACTGCGATGCATCAGGGACCGGCTAAGATGTGTTCTAATGCAGGAGCAGGCAGTGATCGCCTATGGATCATGTCAGTTGAGGCCGCATGAGCATAACTACGCTACCCATGACCTGGAGTTGGCAGCAGTGGTCTTCGTTCTGAAGACATGGCGGCACTATCTGATGGGCGAGCGCTTTACAGTCTTTTCTGATCATCAGAGTCTCAGGTATTTCTTCTCGCAGAAGGACCTGAACCTGAGACATCGGTGATGGCTAGAGTTCCTCCAGGACTATGACTTTGAGATAGTCTATACTCCTGGAAATGGGAACGTAGTAGCCAATGCCCTCAGCAGGAGGATGGGCATTCATCTACTTGAGGAGGCGACGGAGCAGCTAGCCTCTTTGCAGATATCCTTCGTGGATAGAGATGGAGCAGCCTTCCTCCAGTCTCTCATAGTCACCCATCCACTACTACCGCAGGTCAGAGAGGCACTGCGTGAGGACACTGACTATGAGACACGGCGTGCACAGATATCCTCGGGACAAGCACCTGATGGTTTCTCACTTGGAGCAGAGCACGACATACTTTTCAGAGGACGTACCATGGTACCAGTCGCTTTGTGAGAGGAGGTGCAGAGAGAGTTTCACACTTCTCCTTTGGCGGTACATCCTGGAGTGGCGAAGATGTACCAGGATCTCAGACGACAGCACTGGTGGCCGGGCATGAATAAGGCTGTAGCAGAGTTCGTTTCTCGATGCCTCACCTGCCAGAAGGTGAAGGCAGAGCATCAGGTACCAGCAGGCTTGGTACAGCCCTTGGAGGTTCCAGAGTGGAAGTGGGACGACATATCTATGGACTTCTTGACTGGACTTCCACGCACTTCCAGAGGTCACAACTCCATCTGGGTGACTTTAGACCGACTCACCAAGTCGGCACACTTCTTACCCATCAGAGAGCAGGGCTCAGTGGAGAGCCTGGTACGTCTCTACGTTCAGGAGACTGTGCGGCTCCACAGTGTACCGTCATCTATCGTCTCCGATCGAGATGCTCGCTTTACTTCCCAGCTTTGGAAGGGGTTACAGGAGGCGTTCGGGACGCAGCTACGTCTGAGAAAACCCTTTCACCCTCAGACGGATAGTCAGACGGAGAGGACCATTCAGACTCTCGAGGACATGCTCCGCGCATGTGTCCTCGACTTTGGTCATAGCTGGGAGGACCACCTACCCTTGGTGGAGTTTGCATACAACAACAGCTACCACTCCACCATCGGGATGGCACCGTACGAGGCGTTGTACGACCGACCTTGTAGATCTCCTTTGTGCTGGACAGACCCAGGGGAGTCTGCACTTGTGGGACCGGAGATGGTCCAGGCCAGAACAGAGAAGGTCCAGGTCATCCAGGAGCAGATGAGGATAGCTCAAAGCTGGCAGAAGTCATACACTGACAGGAGGCGGAGGCCACTAGAGTTCGAGGATGGCGACCACGTCTTCATGCGGGTCTCACCTCGACGTGGTATTCGGAGATTTGGCCGAGGCGACAAGTTATCTCCACGCTTCATCGGACCCTTCTAGGTCCTCATCAGGATTGGCGAGGTGGCTTATCACCTGGCTCTACCACCTCAGTTGCACCGGGTGCACGACGTCTTCCACGTATCTCAGCTGAGGAGATACGTGCACGACCCGACACACATCATTGACCATGGGGAGCTTGACGTTGACGATGGGGAAAATTTTGAGGAGGTCCCGGTGGAGATCGAGGATCGACAGGAGCGGGTCCTACGTGGACGGTCGATTCCTCTTGTGCGCATCAGATGGCAGCACGGGAACCTCCAGGAGAGCACTTGGGAGCGGGAGACTCAGATGCGTGCTCAGTACCCTCATTTGTTCCCCTAGTTTTTGATGTATCTTTACGGGGACGTAAAGCCCTAAGGTGGGAGTAATGTAAAGACCCGTAAAATTAAAGGGAAATTTTTTCTTAATTTTTTTTGGAATTTAACAAGAACGCAGTTTCTGACGGCACCAGATTCCGAGGCCCGGAGTGCCCGAAATCAATTTCCGAAGTTTGGCTCGGGTACGTTCAGTGAACGAACGAGCGGGAATTTCTAACTTTTGAACCGGTGCCCAGAATCAAAATCCGAGGGAACCGATGAACTCGCAGCGCCGATATTCGCTTAAGGAGACCTTTTCCGAGGTTGCGTTTTATGTGGGACGAAAGTTAGTTTTTGGGAGAAATTATAAGAAGTTAAATAAAAATGTGGAAATACTTTTTATTTTTATCTTGTTGGTTAACTTCTCTCAAAGGAAGTTAGGGGTGGGACCCACACCCACTTAACCTCCCTTGAGAGGATTAAGTGTGGTGGGGCCCACACGAACCCTAACTTTTCATATTCTCTTTTAAAAACTCCCTTTAACCCCTCTTTAAATGACATGAAAACTTTGTTATTTAATTTGGAGTTATTTTTTATTTGAATTTCAAACCTTTGAAATTCAATTTGTTAAGTGTGTGAATAAAATAAGACTCTAGCTTATTTTATTTGGTTAGAATTCTATAGCCTCATAGAGAGTTTTGAAGTCTTCTTCTTCTCCTTCTTCTTCATGCTTTGACGAAGAACGCGAAGAACCTTCGAGCTTCGACGAAGAACGCCACGTTCTCGGGAATCGTCTTCCGCGACGCCATACCCGCGACACCAACGACGTCTTCTTCCGTGTCATCTCTTCCATGATGATTTCCCGCGACGAAATAGTCGTCAAAGAACTTCGAACCCTCGCTTCACGACATCGACGTCTTTCTTCCGTGACGCCGACCACCGCGATGCGCCTTCCGCGGGTCGTTGACGATCATCGATCTTGAAACCAAGGTGGGGGTTTGTTATGGATTATTTATTTACTCTTTTTCTTGGTTCTAGCATGATAATCTTGTGGATGAATATTTAAGAGTTATCGTCTAACGAGAGGGGGGTCGGACCGCGCAAACACGGCCGAATCCCCCTCCTTTGTTCTTGATTATTATTTTTTCTTGTGAATGAACGAGTTGGCGTGGTGCCGTCGCACCACGCGGGAATCACACGGCTATTTTTGTGCGGCGCCGTCGCGCCGCACCACGGAAGTTTGTCAAGAACGCGACGCTGTCGCGCCGCGTCGAAGGGAACTGAAGGCGCCACGGTAGGAGCGGGGCCATGGCGGAGGGGCGCGGTGCCGTCGCACCACGCCGGAAGACGAACACCGTGGCCGGTTCCGGGCCGCGACGAAACGGGAAGACCGGCGGCTAGCTGGGCCACCGGTGTCGGAAGCCGGAAGGGGACCGGCCTTGCCGGTCCCGTTGAGGAAGGACCGGCCGGCCATGTCGGGCCAGCCGGAAGAGAGGTGCCGTTGGAATTAATTCCCTCGGCTGGCCACAAGAAGGCCCCCCCACGTGAGGGGGGGACCAGTTACACAAAGGGGTGGGGGGGGGGGCAGCGCCCCCCCCCCCCCCCGTTTTCTCAAAAGCAGGCCCCCACATGGGGGGGCCTGTTTTCTCAGAGGCGCGGCTTCAACCGCGCCGCCAGAGAGGAGGCGGGGGCCTTGCCCCCCGCGCGCTGCACCCGTGCGGCGCCAGGCCGCACCGCCGCCGGCCGGGCCGCGCCGGACCGCGCCGCCGCGCCGCCGCGCCGCCGTGCCGGACCGCCACCGGCCGGGCCGGGTCGGGTCGACCTGGTTCAGTTCAACCCGGTTCGGGCCGACCCAGGGGGGGTCGGGCCGGGTCGGCCCGGACCCGGACCCCCCGTTTTCGAGACGATTTTGGTCTTTTGGCCATAACTTGAGCTACGGAACTCCTATTGATGAACCGTCAGCGGAGATGCGATCGTTGGATCGAGACGGTCGATTCGGTATATTGCACTCAAATTTTTGGAATACTTTGAGTTCGGCCGGGTTGGTTCGTTCACGAAACCAACCGGGCCTTCGGAGCGGAAACGCTAATATCTTGAGCTACTGACGTCCGATTGACATGCTGTCAGCTTTGTTGTGTTCCTCTTAGTGAGACGGTTCTTTTGGAATACTCCGCCCGAGGTTTGGAAGCAGGTGGAGTACGGTCGGGTTGGTTTTTCCTTAAAAACCAACCGGGCCCCTGGGACGAAAAAGCCAAATAACTCTCAGACCGGGCGTCCGATCGACGCGCCGTCTGTTGCGTTGAGTTCCTGTTGTCGATACGGAACTTTTGGATACATCAACTCTAGACTTTGTGACAGTTGATGTATCAGCCTCTCGGCTCGTGGAGCGGACCCTCCTGAACGAGCTTGCTGTGTGCGGGAACCCTAGTGCTGGCTGCGACTGTTACTGTGACTGCTACAGTTGCTGCTACTGCTACTGTGACTGCGACGACGATAGTACAGAGATCCTGTGTGGATTCGACGACGACTACAACACTCAGCGATCCTACGTGGATCAGTGCTACAGGTCCTGTGTGGGCCCGATCCTGTGTGGGTCTTTGCGCTCCGCGGTCCTGTGTGAACCAGCGCCTACAGGTCCTGTGTGGGCCCGATCCTGTGTGGGTCTTTGAGGGGGTTAGTTACCTATCGATCCTTCGTGGGTCCGACGACTTAGATGGATCAGAGATCATCTTTATCATCTTTCGAAGAAGTATACCTGTGTGAGCTGAATCCTGTTACTTTCCTGTGTGGATTGTGTTGTGCTATCCTGTGTGGATTTCGTTTTGCTTTCCTGTGTGGAATACGTATACTTTCCTGTGTGGAATGAGTTGTACTCGGGCTCAGAGGTTGGAGCGTATTGGAATTGATGACTTACATATATGTATGGGCATATACCTAAGCAGTGTCAGTTGTTACCTCGTAATTGTATCTTCCTTTGTGGTTTATCCTTTGTGGATTTTGGGAGACCTTCGGAGGTCTCGGGGTCCCTACTGAGTAGCTTATACTCACCCCTGCACGGGCTATGCCTGCACTACGTTGTGATGGTTGCAGACAACGGACAGCGTTGATCTTGGCTGAGGCTTGCAGAGCAGGACGGTACCTGGAGGTGGACCACTGGGCGGGACGTGTTCGGAGCAGACGGTGGGACCCGAGGAGCAGTGGAGCTATCTGTACCCACCCTTCAGGTGGGATTTCCAGTGGACAGCTTGGTGTAGCAGCTTTTGCTTTTCAGTTGCTGTTTTCCCTTTCGAGTTGTACTTTACTTTCAGTTTGGGTTTGTATACTGACCCATTTACTTTTCCGCACCTTCAGTTGTACTCTGTTTTTAATTAGTGTTTACTTTCCGCTTGTTTACTCTGTGGTGTTTGTTTACTTTACAAAGGCAATGCCTTCCCTTTTACCGGGATTTACGCCTTGGTGCTAGTCACCAGCCCCTGGCCTATGGAAGGCGGGCTTGGGGTAGTCACGGCCCGGACCCCGAGGGCGGGTCGTGACATTCTACCAAGAGAATCTGCCACCTTGTCCCCCTTCCTAGGAGTATAGATGATCTCGAAATCATAATCATGGAGGAACTATAACCAACTCCTCTGCCTGAGATTCAGATCCTTCTGTGAGAAGATGTACTTGAGGCTCCTGTGGTCAGATTTGTTGATGAACTGCTCGCCCATAAGGTAGTGTCTCCACATCTTCAATGCAAAGACTACTGCTGCTAACTAGAGATCATGGGTCACATAGTTCTGCTCATGTGGCCTAAGCTGGCGTGAACCATAAGAAATCATTGCCCGCCTCTACATCAGGACACAACCATGCTCGGTCTCTGATGCGTCACAAAAAACTACGTACTTGACACCCTCCTCTAGAAATATCAAGATTGGGGAGCTCGTCAAACTCTATCTCAACTCCTCAAAAGCCTGTTAGCACTTCTTCATCCATATGAATGGCTTCCCCTTCCTGGTCAATGTTGTCATCGGTGCTGACATTTGGGAGAAATCCGGAATGAATCTCCAGTAATATCTTGCCAACCCAAGGAATCTTTGCACCTTCGTCACGCTCCGAGGTGGATACCACGCTAAAACTTCCTCCACCTTGGTCGAGTCCACAACTACTCCATCTGCTGAGATGACATTTCTTAGAATGTGGAAATCTTGAATCTAGAACCAGCACTTGGAGAGCTTCCCATAAATCTGGTGCTCCCAGAATACATCTAAAACCATCCGCAAGTGTCTTGCGTGCTCCTCATCTGAAGCCGAGAACACAAGGATGTCGTCGATGAAGACCACCAAAAACCGGTCCATGTGCAGCTTGAAGATCTAGTTCATAAGTCCCATGAACACTATGGGGGAATTTTTCATGCCGAAAGGAATCACCAAGTACTCATAGTGATCATAGGGTAGCGGCATCTGAATGCCGTCTTCGGTATATCCTCGTACCATACTCGTAACTAGTGATAAACTGATCAAAGCTCAACCTTTGATAACCACTGTGCCCCCTCTGCTGGTCGAAGAGGGCGTCAATCCTTGTAAGTGGATACTTATTCTTCAATGTCACCTGGTTTAGGCGCCGGTAATCCATGCACAACCTCAGACTCTGGTCTGCCTTCTTGGGAATAAGACTGGGGCCACCCAGGGTGAAACACTGGGTCTCATGAAACCCTTGCTCTGCAAATCTTCCAACTGCACCCTCAGCTCATGATGCTCTGCGGGATCCATATGATATGATGGTGAGGAAATTGGTGTCCTCTTGGGGTGTAAGTCGATTCAGAAGTAGATTTCCCATTGGGGAGATAGTCCTGGAACATCTTCGGGAAATACATCCTCGTACTCCGGCACTACTGCTGGGAACTGGGAGCTCATGACATCTACTTCTTCGAGGGAAAGGCTAGACAACTCATGGGTTACCGGATGCACCCACTTATGCATGAGCCCGTTCTGTGCTGCCTGGGTCTCCTTTTCTCCAATAAAAGAAAACCTCATCCCATCACTGCAGACACACCACACTCTTCGCCTAAAACATTCAATCTGGGCATGGACCAAAGATAACCAATCCATACCGAGAATAACGTCGTAATGCCTTGATGCATACACCAAGTGGTTTCAACCGAAACTATAACATCCCTCCTTTTTATCACATAAACATTCATTACATTATACAAAACCGAGGATCTTTAAGGTTTAGTGTCTTGGAAACCAGACACTTAATACCTGACAATATAAAAAAGTCTTCTTAAATACTTGAAAGGCTTCTTCATTTGTTCATCCTAATTTCATTACTGAATCTCATAACCTGGGAACATACATCAAAGGAAAGGGTGAGCAGAAGGCCAAGTAAGGGAAACAAGTGGAACATTTTACATGTGAACTTGAGATACATCCATAAAGTCAAGATAAATAACTTTAAGGCCTAAGAAAGAGATTATGAGGAATATCATAATGAAAAGAACATGATTCATAACTTGAAGATGTGGCTACATAATTTTACTTATACAATCATGAACATATCACCACGATCCATCCCCAGGGTGTCATTTAAAAAAAATTACCAACGTTATTCACCAAGGTATCGTTAAAATTGTAATCCTTAGAGATTACATCATTACCCAAGCATTGGAGTGCTATCAGGGAATGCCCTTAAATTTGTCTTTATTATCATGTGATACACCTATATCATCATCAAAAATTTCATAGATAACCCATATATCATAAAATAAATGGGTTTAATTTCATAGTCATAACGTTTTAAAAATTGCTTTTAAGACATGATCTTTATGTCATTTTAAACCCACGGAAAAGGAAAGCAGGTTTCATGTATGTAAGTCCCAGTATTAAAATAGAAAATTTTGATATATATGTGAATACCCCTTTATAAGAAAGATATTTTAGTATTCACTTAATAAAATTAAATAATTTTAGAAAAAGAGAGAGACATTTTGAGATGAAAATTCTGTAGCATAACAGCAATGTTACAGGGTTTTAGAAAACATTGAAAAGAGAGGGGAAATGGGTAACTCACTCATAAATGATCCATAAGACAATATAGGGACATAATATAATGGATATAAGAATATGGTAATGAAATTTTAAAGTCATCCCATATGAAATGAAAATCTTGAAAGGAAGACAAAAATAATATTTCTCTTATGAAAATTCAGCAACCTAACGACGTCACTTAAAACTTCAAAAAATGAATTGATGAGATAGAATAGGGTCTCTCATCATATGAACATAATAGGGAAGTATGAAGGATATATATATCATAACCCAACATATGAAAAGTGAACTTGAAAGACTTGACATGAAAAATAGAACTTGAAAATGAGAAGGGTGAAAGAATCCGTTATAAAAAATTCGGCAGCCTAACGACCCCACTTAAACATTCATAAAATGAAATGATGAGAGAAAGAAGGGGTCTCTCATAATATGAAAATGAAAAGGAATGTAATATGAATATAAAAGAACACCCCCCATCATAAGAACATGGGGAGTAAATGAAATGATATAAATGAGAGTACTTGAAAAGAAAGAGAGAAGTATGATCCCTTACCTTAAAACGTAACTCTTAAAACTTGAAGGTCGGGACCTTGAGGGATTGGGGGCACCTTGGGAGGACTCCTTCGGAGGTAATGGGACCATATCTTCTTTGGGGTAGAGTTGGAAGTGAACACTAAAGGAGTAAAGGGTGGATATTTATAGGGAAAGGGAGGTAATACTTTAATAATTTCAAGGGACACCTCACTAGTGGTTTTGGAAAAACCATGGGCTTTCCCATGGTATTTTCCCATGGTTTTGGCCACATGGGACACCTCATACAATAATTCATCCCCTTTAGTCGACCATCCCTTAAAATATCTCATGACATGATCATGATGCAGTCATGATGTCATTAAACATTTCGAAACCCTAAAACTGTATTTTTATTATTCACTGAAAATTCAACTATTTCAGAAAAATCACAAAAACTCACCTTAACATAATATCGACAATATGAATTCAAAGATGAACTCCATTTCATAAAAATAATTTTATGAATAATTTTAATTTAATTTATTAAAAAAACACTATTCACCGAAAATTTATTATTTTCAGAAAAAACCCCAAAAATCACCTTAACATAATATCGATGCTCTGAATTCAAAAATGAACTCAATTTTATAAAAATAATCTTATAAATAATTTTAATTTAATTTTTAAATAAAAACACTATTCACCTGAAAAAACTAAAACTTGAATAATAATTTCTGAAATAGTTAATTACCTATTTTATTGAATCACATTACTTAATCAAGGTGCCTATATTATATTAATACTTTCTTTAAGTGAGATTAATAATTCATTTGGTCACATTACAAATCCTAAGTGTAAAATCACTATTCATAAATTAATATTCACCAAAAATTAAGTTGATCTTATTAGACTCTAAATTTTTTACTGATCACATTTGTAGAAGGCCATTTTTTTTAATATTTACACATCATTAATTATTTAAGGTTTACATAAATATTTTAAAATATCACTTTTTCTCTTTTTTTTCAAAATTCATTAATAATATACATCTTATAGTTATCCAGACATTTGAAAATTCACAAACTTCACCAAAGGAATAAATCACAATTTTATCTATCTTAATGGATTACACCAGGAAGCTAAGGTCTCATTACATAGCCCCTTATAACACCAGCATAGGATCTATGTGTATGGTGTTCTAAGGTGATAAAATCTTGGGGCGGCTTGACCAACATTGCCCGAGTGGTGATTTCTATCAGCTTGAACTTCTCACAAAGGTGATTCCGTTCAAGCTTCACACGATGAAGTTCGGCTTGGGTTTGGTCTAGAGAAAAACCCAGTAGTGCTACCTCCTTCCCAAGTTCTGTTAGATGGGCTTCGATAGGCCCGATACTACTAGATGAGGCCATCAAATCTTATTTCTATATTAATTAACCAAGATCATTTGTATTTAGAGAAAATAATCACAACATTTAGTTTCCAACGGTCATACTGACCAACTGTCATATAATAGTCAGAACCCAATGGTCTCATTTTAATTATACGCATTTTACTAAATGAAATAGTTTTGTTTAGTATAATATTAAATAACACACAAAATCAGGGAAAAAAATTTATTCAAAATTTTAGGTTGTTACAGAAACTATCACCTCGAAGCATAATATCACACTGCCTACAAAGGTGTGTGATCGTTCTGTCTCCTCCCATAGGTGTTTCCAAGAGTAAGGATCAAGTCAATGGATCTACCGGAATCGAATGTTTTTGTACAAGACATGTGGCGATGAAGTAATGACTGGAACCTATGTCTATAAGTACGAAAACTAAAGTAGAGAAGATAGAGATCGTATCTTAGATCATCCTTTGAGCCCCTGGGTCGTACGCCTCGACCGCATGCAGCTATCTCTGCCCCTGTCCCCCAGCTTCCTGAGCGTGTTTTGGATCTCCAAGGGGTGGTGGTGGAAGTAAGTCGAAGTATCTGCCACCAACTGCAGCTCTCCCTTCTCCTCTGCCACGTCCGCTTCCTGGAGGGTTTTCCTGCTCCACTCTCTGCCTCTACTTCGGTGGTCGATCCACTACTTCCCTATCAGTAGCTCGACAGGTCAGACAATATCTAGCGAGATTTCCCCTACCATCACACGCATAACACTACTTCTCCCTAGGATGACTGGATCCATCTTGAGAGCCCTGGACTATCGACTCCCTGTCCTAGGTCCTCCTATGACGTTTCCCACATCCTGATCCCTGTGCCTAACATTTGCTCCCTGCTGATGAGGTCGCCGGGCCTATCTTCCAGCTGCTAAGTACCGGCGGCTATCTCTACTCCACTAAGAAGCTCTCGATCACCAAGGACCTCTTGAGCACTCCAGCATAAGTCGAAATTCATAGAGGCACGACACTAGCTTAGATGTCTCGTCATAGACCTTGCTCGAAGGTCTGAGCTCTAAAGTACTGATCCCTAAACATACCCTTCGAGTACCAGGTGAGGTTTGTGAACCTAGATGAATAGTAAGATACCATCATACTACCTTGCGGGAGCTGAAGAATCTACTGGATGTGTACTGCTCTCAACGTAATCGGTGAGAACACATCTCTAAAGAGTCGCTCTAACTCCGTCTACAAAAGAGTCTCCTCATCGCGAGTCTGTGTGGTCAGACTCCACCATCGCCCCACTGAACCTTGAAGAAGGCTCACTCCTTGGATTGCAATCTGGCCCGCTAATTTCATCACTAGATGGAAAACTCTGGTCACCACTTCAAGCCTGTCCTCAGCTACCTAAGGATCAAGCTCACCTTGGAACCTGAGTGGTCTCTATCTTTGGAACTCATGGAGTGCACTCAGCCTGTACCACTCATTAGTTAGTGCTATAGGTACCACATGCTGCTCCACTGGTGGTGGTATAGCTAGTACACCACCCGGTGGCAACGCTTGGGGAACTGGTCCCTATATCGAAGCCTCGTCACTGAGGGGGTTATCCTCATGATCGCGCTTCTGAATCCTAGCAGGTATGCGTTGCAGAGGAATCCTGTAAAGAAACAAGATATACCATGACCAATGAGTATATCTGGATAGATGACACAAAGGACATGGAAAAAACAAACCATTCATATATGATGCATGTACTATTCTTTTACTTCCCCGCAACTAGTGTTTTCATGTACGGAGTCAAAAAGTAGGTTATCAGAGTCCTGGTGTATGGATACGTCAGCCTCCTACACCAAAACTGGAGTCTCTGGCCTGAAATATGATCCCGAAGCACTAAACACTATTTTCACATACCAAACTCACAGACTCTTGGTCCTAATGTTGAACCGACCACTGATACCACTCTATCACGACACATCCTAGGGGGGTCCGCACCGCGACTCCCCAAGGCCGCCTCCAATAGGCTAGGGGCTGGTGACTAGCACGGAGTAGGCATATTACTAACATGAGAGGCATTTGCCTAAGTACCTGTACACATGCACACATCTCCAATTCCAGAATGCTGAAATGTAAAAACCACTAAGGAACAAAAAATGCATTCATAAAACTAAACCCAACCAACAGAGTACGACGAAAGGTAAGGTACTGAATATAAACTGGGCCAGAATACAAGCCCACCAAAAACAAGAGTCTGAAAACTACAAATTCCAACATGTAATGCAAAGAGGTTCTACGACTGCTGCTTGTATCCGTAGAAACACCTCGTCCTGTGGGAAAATCAGAAAGCTTAGTACTATCTTGGTCCTCCCTAGAATCTATCAAAAGGATTCTCGTCTGCACAAGACACGACATGGGCGGGCAAAGCCCGTTCAGGGGTGAGTATAACAATACTTAGTAGAGGACCGCCAAAACCACAAATAAATACAAAAAGTAAAGGTATAGTTAGCTCTACATAGTATATGTCTACCGAACATATAGCAGAGAAACACAAACCAGATATACTCAAAACCCAGACCCACGGTCTAAATACAATTTTCACAACCGCATAACCCTTCTAGGGATTCAGTTCGAAGATTTAACGAATCACTCGTTCCAGGAGAACACACTCCATGAGTCTAATAGATCTGATGACGTCCATCGGAGAAGCACTATTCGTTGGGAAAATCCATGAGTGATAGGTACACTCATTATGGGAGACACACTCTTGGGTGGAAAGATCACGATATATAGATACACTCATTTCAGGAGACACACTCCTGAGTGGGGAAATATCATGATACACATATGATGATCACTGTTAGGGCCATGGAGGATACCGTGACTCATTAGGAATTCACCTGCTAGGTAGAGGATCGACGCCCGGTGGAGTTAGTCACATTGATGCCAAACTCTACCTAGGGTGCAGAATGGATAGAGGATCTCGCTCTGGGCCTCTCGGAGGGACACTTGACACTATCATAGAAAGTAATACTGAAGGGATCATACTTCTGTAAAAGGAAACAATACTTGAACTTAAAAGGAATGAAAAAAGGGGCACTAACCCAAACAAAACATCTCCAAGATACGGTGGATATGAAGATCATGAATGTAAACAAAAGTATAAGGCATGTAGAAAGGTCACACGCCGTGTCCTCTAACCCCGGGTACTGATCATGTACAATGGCTCGTGTCGCTAGGCTAGTCATGAAAAATTAAACTACACGGCGTGTAAAGAGATAACAAGACGTGTTTAAGAATCTAGGGTCCACCTCGTGTATGCTGGACATGTGCCCGTTCATAGTATCAACCCATGTTCTCTAACCTGTGTAATCAACAGACGGGGTAACCCACGCTACTGGCCTCGCCTAGCTATGTGGTGGAGTACATGGTCATGTATGCCATCCTGTTTCCATGTATCCCCTAGATACATGCCGAGTTCTGTGTAGTCGCTTCTGCCATGCTGCATAGAGAGTACATGTCGTGTCTTGAAGCTGTGTAGTCCAACCCGTGTCCGTGTATTTTCCGAAATACACACCGAGATTCGGGGAAAGTACAACACACCGTGTGACCAGGGTCACAGGTCGTGTGATTCCTATCTGACCCCCCAAACCCTAGCGACCACTGCTGGTACTACACGACATGTTCTTAGGAAGTACACACCCTGTGCTCTGGAATTTTCCAGAATCGATGCTTCTCACCATCGCGCCTCCTGTGATGCTTCGATCTTCATTCTGATGGTCCGATCACCACGAAAATCCAGATTATAGGTCGCCCCAATATCCTGAAGATTTATCCATTGTTTTCGGGCCTCCGATCGGCCCCAAAAAAGCATTTCAATCCTCCCATGAGAAGAATGATCGAAGAACGGTCTCTTCCAATCTGAGCCGATTCGTCATCCATCATGGACGTCGCACCTCCATAAGGTCGTTGCAATTTCCGATCTCTAGTTTGGGATTGTTTCATTGCAAGACAGGTGTGAAATGATCCGTTTTTCATCACCCCTTGAATAACGTGAATAATACATGAGAAAAGAAAGGGGAAAGAAATCCAATAGAAAATCGAGGAATGAATCACCACCGTTATTCGTCACGGCGTTGATCCTAACCCGTTAGTAGTATCAAACTGAGCGGAATCAAAAAATGAAAACATGAATCTGTGGATCAACTTGTTCTTGGTTGATCCGCATTTGTTATTTAAATTCAAAAATGGGGAAAGGAGAATTGAAATAATAACCCCTACCTCAAGAAGGGATCGATTGCTGATGAAAGGGTCATGCTGCTATCGTCGTTGAGATCCTTCAATTTCATTGGCGCATCGATTCATAGCTTCGATTTTTCATCGAGAGTTTTCTCCAAAGCACGACAGATTCTCTAATGTTTTCTCTCAATTTTCCATCAACGACCAACATTTGATTAACCCATTAAAAAAAGAGAAACATGTTGCGGAATTCCATAACGTTGTGGCATTAATGAGTCATGTTTTCTTTTCTGAGTCATTATGACATGGAATTAAATATTGAAACTGCTGCCTTGTCATTGCACTGAAGCCGATGTTTCCAAAATGAAATAAAAGAAACTTTGCGAATTTTTTTTATTTTATTTTACTAAAAACGCCTGAAAATTAACTTTTTCCCTCAACCCTTGATGGTCGAGGTTAGATTCATTATTAGGTAAAGTCATCATCCCGGACGCAACAGTGCCCCCAGATTTTTAATCCGGGCATCCTTTGGGAGACTATCACAACCACACACATATGTCGACTCACTTAACATAAAAAAAGTTCAAACCACCATTCTGGGATCACCGGGCCCCAGAATGATGTGCCGTCTCTACGCCTGGTCTCATAATAATTCCATATAATATTAAAAAATAATACACAGAAAATCCGAGATATTACATATAGAGGTAGAGGTGATATGTGTGGTCAGTTATAGTTTATAATAGTGAAAAAATGAAAATCATGGTGCCCAAAAAAGTCAACAAACAAGAGATGGAAAGAAGAAAATAACACACCTTTGATTATACCTTTGATTATTCTAACAAAACATAGTGAAGTGGTGCCAGGAATAGGGGATTTCTGTGAGAGAATGAGAATCACAACTGAATGAGTCGTGAATAGAGATCTTTTAAATAGATTGAAAACACTTTAACCAGCACAATAAAAATGCTAATAAAGATTGCTTTTATTATCACTAAATTGGTATGTGCTAATAGAAGGCATATTTTTCAACACTTTTGTAGCATTGATAAAGCTCAATCTTTATCGATGATAAAAAAAGAACTAATTCAATGAATGTATATCTACACAAAACATTAGATCTGATAAATGACTTATAATTATGATTATAAATTAAAAAACTGTAAAAATATTTATACAATTTTATATTCGTTAATTATAATTTTATAATTATTTAAATATATAATTAATTTTTTAATTACATTAATATTTAAGAAAACATATTTTTTATTTATAATTATAATTATATAATCATATAAATATAATAAATATACATTTATTAATATATGTATAATTATTTTTTTATAATTATTTATTTATATTTTAAATATATTTAAAATTAATTATTTATAATTATAACTATATTTCTATCATTATATATATTTATATAATTATATATATATATATATTCATATTTAATAAATATATATAAATATAAATAAATTCATTAATTAAATATATTTCTTATCTATAACTATTTAAATATATATATATTTATTAAAAATTATATTAATAATACTTCAAAAAAATATTTGTATATATATAGCCCATAGGGTGTAGCTCAGTGGTAGTTTCCCCTATAGGTCTCGATGAAGTCTTTAGTTTGAGTCTCGCCAAGTACATCCCTGAATTGTATGTTTCTTGCTTTTCTTTACAATGTGGACCCTTTTCCCAAATAAA
The DNA here is from genome assembly GCA_963277665.1 of Viscum album. Classification (NCBI taxonomy): domain Eukaryota; kingdom Viridiplantae; phylum Streptophyta; class Magnoliopsida; order Santalales; family Viscaceae; genus Viscum; species Viscum album. The sequence goes on from OY728127.1 coordinate 929,830,761, forward strand.
ATAAGGCATAAACTTCAATATATATATATATATAGTATATTCACTATTTGAATAAATTTAGTATAATTTTATAATTATAAAATATATATATATATATATATAAAATTATGTTAGTACTTATTTCAAAAATAATATCTATTTCTTTGTAATAATTACAAGAATATAAATTTATAAATATAATAGATATACATTTATATTTATATTTATTTATAAAAATTTATATAAAAATTTATTTTTAATGCTATTAATGTATATATATTCTTAAATACATGCATCTTAAATATGTTTGAAATTGAGTAATGAAAAATGATTACACTTTAAATATGTCAAAAATGGTTAAGTTTAATTAGTTAATATAAATAATTTAAAATATATGGATATATATATATTGAAGTAAAGATGAATACATATTAAAAACACTAAAACATAGTGATTACATACAGATATAAATAAATAATATAAAATTATTAAATTGAAAAATAAAATTAAAAATTAAAAATATTAAAAATGAACAAATAATACATAGTTGTAATAATGTTAAAAATTAATAAATAAAATTGAACAATTAAAAAAATAATATATTAAATGTATCATGTTATAATGAAATTCCAAATTATACTAAAATTTGAATACATTACAAAAAATATTAGGTGTATGTGTTTCTATATAAGAATTCATTAATTGCATAAATATTTGAGTGTGTGAATTGTATATAAAAAATCATTAACTATATATATATATATATCTGTGTGTGTGTGTGAAATAAAAGTAACACATGACGTTTACTATATACTAAATTGGAAAATAAAAGAACATTAAAATGAATAACACATTATTATGTTCTAATTATTACTTTTTATTCATTTTATATATATTCATTTTTTAATATAGATTATTTATTACTGTTTATAATTAATATATATATTATACTTATTCATTTTTATTAATTATTACTTCATTATTAAATTTTTAAATTATTTTTAATTTTTTTGTTTAATTATTATAGTTGTTTCATTTTATATGTCTATATTTAATATATAATATTTATTATTCTTAATAATCGATATATATGTCTATTAAATATATTCAATGTTGTCAATATTTTTCTAATTTATAAGACATTTAGTATTTTTATTAATTTACCCATTTTTAATTTTTATTTCTTGAAGTATTTTGTTTTATTCATTTTACATATATATATATATATTTAACATATTTTATTTATTAATTTTTATAATATATATATATTCATATTCAATTTATTCATTTTTAACAACAATTATTTAATAATAAAATTTTCTTTTTTTTGTTTAATTATTTCATTTTATTATGGACTTTTATATGGCTGAAAGAGCATTGGTAAAAGATAAAATTTATCAACACTAAAATTTAAGCATAGATAAAGGTTATGAAGGACCTCGAAACACCCTGAGAGGGGAGGGGTGAATCAGGGTGTTAACTATTTCTTTTTAAAGTTGTGGATCTTGTTCCCATGTTGGTAGGAACTTGTTAAACCTGCCAAACAAATGAAAGTAGGAAGTAGACACAACACTTTTACTTGGTTCACCACAAAGGGCTATTTCCAAGGAGCATACGCCGACAGGTTATCATTCGTAGCTAATTCCACTAAACTTCACTAGCTGTAGATTACAATGTTCAGGTACAGTCACTCTGTCCTAGGCACACTGCCTTTACAAAAGTTCATGGATAGCTCACTGCGTCCCTCGGGTCGCTCCCGTTGACTCCCCCTGGCTCACTGTCTTTGGTGAAGTCCCAGTCTGTTTATAGATGTGAAGGTCTCTTCAATATATTTGCATTGAATTCTTTTCCTCTTCTTAGAACGAGACTCTTCTTGCATCGATGTCCGAAAGTGATACACTTGAATGCACTGAACCACTGAACCAGATAGTCAAAAATGTGCAAACAGGTTTCACTGACATTTTCACGCAACACCAAGTTTTATGCGCAACCTCATGTTTTTCGCGCAACATCACCTTTTTCGTGTAACACTAAATTTTTCTGCATGAGTAAGAATTTTTCATGCAAGTCCAAATTTTTTCGCGCCGCTCAAATTTTTTCCGCGCGAGCCGAAATTTTTCATGAAAGCCTAAATTTTTCATGCAAATCCCTTTACATGAACCTTTTATGCGCATTAGACCTAATATATTCTTTGAATCTTCAACAATATGTAATGAGGGGTTCCAACACTTATTTATAGGCATCTCAGACCCCCACACGTAAAACCCCCTGTGGTGCGAAAAACCTCTCATTTGGTGCGTAATATTTCACGTAGGTACTATTTTTCACGCACATCTCCAGATTTTTCACATAGCCCATGCCTTTTCCATATTTCGATGTTCTGATTCTAAAACACTATTTGTGTGAAAAACCTCGATCCACTATCTCGTGCACCACGTTGTTTTTCGAGCCCAACTCAAATATTTCACGCACAAACCTCCCTTTTCATGAACCACTTCCTCTTTGCATGCACCTCCTTTTACCAACAATCCATGTCTTCATTTTCCTATTTTGAGGCCCAAAAATTTGGAAAATACTAGGAAATGGTGCCACCTTCAATACTGTTGTCTACTTGAACTATATGATCACTTTACTGGAACACATTCTGAACTTCCACTAAGGATTGACAACAAACACAAACCATAATCCAATTCATGAATAGAATATCAATGGTTCTAACAGGTTACCCTTTATCTGTGATAAAAATAAGTCATTGATAAAATGTACCCTTTATCAGTGCTAAATTGAAGCGTTGATAAAGGGTACCATTTATTAGTGCTTTTATAGCACTCATAAATGCCATCTATGTTAAATGACTACTTTATATTAGTGTATCATTCGATTAAATTGGACTCTCACACTGTTTTTCATGTTATAAGATTGGGAAAATTATCTACATTTCATTAAATTGCCTAAATTTATTAAAATTGTTTTAGGGGCCTCAATGTTTGACTGAATTTTTGAAAATGTTTCTATATTTTTTCTGCAACATTTTATTTATTTATTTCCATGTTTTTCTATATTATGTATTTATATAAATATCAGATGGATAAGATTATTGATCCATTATGAAGCTTTAGAAATTTCATTTATTTTATTCATTTCTAGCAATTGTTGATTCAATCATTTAGAAGGGTTAAATATTCATTAAAAATTTTGTGTCATGTTTGTTCATAAGATGATACATTGTTCATCTCCTTCCTCTTGCTTCATGCATATATCATCTTATCTTATACTTCAATGGATGCAACTTTAGCATATCCTCCATTATTGGATGTTCTTCCTAACATTAGTGAACTTCCTAGACTTCCTTCATGAAAACCTTCATGTTATCTCCAAGGTCCTCATGTTATGTGAATCCACACTCAGCCTCTCCCTCACTGCAATACACTTAAAAAATTGGAATACAACATTTTCAATGATGGATAGTCTCAAAAAGTGGCCTGTTATCGGTATACCATCAATACCAACCAATGATACCATGTTTATCTCAACAATAGATGAAATATTCTTTCAACCATAGATGAAATATTCCCTCAATGGTAGATGTAGCACTTAACACAACAATATATGTAGTACTCAATACAATGGTATATCTACTCTACCTATGATGATATATCTACAATGGTATCTCCACTATGCATATGAGGGTTGATCATCAGTGATAACACCACTCTTCTTATGATGGTAGATTATCAACAGTTTCTCTTCACATCAACTATAGTAGAGTCACCATTCTCCTCAATAGTAGATTGTAATAAACAATATCAGTTCATTCCTAGAACGAAATGGATCAGTGTTCGACCATTCCTCCCAATTGTATTTTTAGGTCCCCTATTTCTAATTAGCAATAAAAGAACCTTTAAGAATCGATGTAAGAATAGTTGGACACCTGGCCATGGCAGCACTGCCTGTGATAGTGGCAGTGCAACACCAATTATATAATGTGATGGTAGAAACTTATTTCTACCATAGGGTATTATTTAAACCTATCATCAGTTATAAAATTTATTATACAACCATTTTAATTTATCTGGCTTCTGTTTAATAATTTATTTGTGCTATATTTCTCAGCATTTTTAAAATTTTAATGAACTGTATACTTATATTAATTATTTTATTTATTTTTCTGATTTCATAAATTAATATATATTATGTTTAAGTAATGATAAGTGTTTTAAATATTATTTATATTATTTTAAAATATGTATCAATTTTATATTTATTCATGTGTACACTTATGGAATATTTCAATAATTTTTATGTTTTAATATTTTTCATTAATTTATTTTACTTAATATTTTATAAATTAATATTTATTGAAATTAAATTTATTCAAACAAATTTTATAATATTTAATGCAGTATAATAAATTTTTAATTTACAAACTCCTTTAAATTAGATTTTTTTAAATATTATTTTAAACATTTAATATTTTTTTATGATATTCAAGGGATTTCCTTGACCTATTTTGGAATTATTTAATGGGTAATCAAAATTTCTTTAAATTGATATTCAATTTTTGAATTCAAAAAATCATTTCTTATGATTATTCTGGGATATATTTTTCACTCTCCTTGTTAAATCTCTAGTTTTAATTTGAATTTATTTACCTGGAAATTGGTTTTGTTAGTTTTTTTGGAAAATCCAATTTAATGGTTCCAGGATGCAACTAAAAATTATGACACTGGTAAATATCTTTGATACTGTGTTTTCCTCAAGAATAATGCTGTGAACTTTTCAGGTGCTGTATAATTTGTGAAGTCTTGTGTGATAACATATTTCATCATCTAGACGATCTCTCAAGTGACATATTACATATTCTTCAACATATAATACCTTGATGATACAAGTCAATACACTACTATAGAACCAATACCTTGATTTTAGACTTTGTCTATCTACATCATATGTTTTCTTCAGTCTATAATACCTCTTCGTATCCCACATTAACTCGTTGTTTTAAGATTATTCTTTAACAAATAAAATCATTTCTTATTTTTTTCTTTGGATTGTAACTCTCATATTCTAAATTCCGGACCATTATTGTTTTTAATCCCATTTTCTAAAATAAATGTTGTAATTGGATTATGACTAACCAGAAAAAATTCAATTTTTAGTAGTTTTCCTTCCACTATAGAAAAGGGTTTTTTAATTTGGTTTTGATTCCCCATCAAAAATCAGATTAGTCCACATGTATCTATATATGATTAGAGAGGTATAGGAGTAGAGTATTCTCACTTTGTATCAAACTACTATAAAAACATCCTTGTGCTTTTTATTATTTCTACAGCTAATCAACATCCTTAATTAACATTATCAATCAATTGATTTTGTTAATTTTTTAATCTGGTAAATTCACCCCTCCCCTCTCTTGACTATATTCTCTAGACTATCTTCCATTACCCATTCCAAGCTAATAATTGGTATCAAAGGTTACCATTCTTAAGGATATTTTAGCTCCATTATTCTTTTTCTTGATACCATACCATGGGTGTCAAGGCTTTTACTTTTAGAATTTATTCAATACATCTGTAGAGCCAGTTTATATTTTATTATGATAACCCATTCCAATACCTCATAGTCAAAGGAAAATATCTTTTAGATAATTGGATTGAATAAAAATGATTTCTAGATTCCTCAGAATCCATATCACTTTGATGGAAAGGATTATGGCTACTGTCAATAAAGAATAGAGACATACCTCAAACAATTGACCATTGAACATTGTTTGATCATGGAAAAATCATAAACTCTACCAGAAGTTGAACCATACAAACTTAGAAAAACAATGCTTCTAGATATGTTTAAAATTACATTTTTTTAATATCTTATATTGTGTTACTAAAAAAATATTTTGTAGTTATGTATTTTAATTTAAAATAGTTCGAGATATTTTGAAGATTATTAATGTCACTCACCTTGGATCAGACAAATTGATTTGAAATAATCTTATAATTCTTTGGGATGAGTACCTAGACATCAATATGGATAGAGGAAAAAGTAAAAATCTAATTTTTAACAAATTTACAAGCCTTGTGAATGGAATGAATTATTTAGTAAAAATATTTGTCGATTCATGTACATTTTTAATGAGTCCTAAGAGTACTACTAAAGAAATGGAATGAAAATAAGGTTTCCGTTTTCAAAAGAAATAACTTCAAGGAGTACACTATTGATTAATTGATTGGAGCACTACTTCAATATGAAATTAAATTGAAGAAAATCACTGAATAGGATACAACAAAAAGAAAACGTGCATCATTTAAATCTATGAAATTTCATTCTACTGACTCTTGTGATTCTGATATATAGGATGGTAAAAAAGAAGATATGGATTAGATTTTTGACTGGAGTCTAAAAATTAATGAAAATGAAAGGATTCAAGAACCAATTTAGAAGAAACCCTCAAAAATAAAAATGTATGATAGATAATAAAGGAATTACTAATTTTATTAAATCATATGTTTCTTATATAGAATATAGAAATAAAGGTTATATCAATCCTGACTACAAAAAACTAATTAATAAGGAGAAATAAAAAATATGGAAAAAAAGAAATTAAAAAAGTCAGAGATTTATAGAGGAATCCGATTCCAGTAAACAAACTGAAAATAATAACGAATCTGTTAAATTGTGCTTCTTGGATTCCATGAATGAGGTTACTGATTCTAGATTTTATTCTAAATGTTCTGATTTGGATTAATATTCTAAAAATGTAATTTTTCTGAATTAAATAAAGAAACTGATAGGTCGAGAAAATATTTTTCAAAGCTGTCTTTTTATATAATAATCCAATGAATTATAATAAAAAACATTTTTCTAAACAATTACTTTTAAAAGAGAGTGAAAAATTGAGGAATAATTCATCTACATCTCATTCATTAGTTTATAATAATTTGAAATATACTCATTATTTGAATGAAAAATTAGAAAAGGAAGTTAAAATACATTAAAAAATGTATTCTTTTATTCAAGGTCCTTAAAAGTATCAAAAAATTATGTCATTGAATAAAATAAATAAAAATAATGATTTTTTTCTATGATAGAAGATTAACTCAAATGACTAAAAATCATTTTGTTAAAAGTAAAAAATGGTTATACTTATACTATTACATGTTTTCATTTTTTTATGAAATTTTATAATGAAAATGACTATTCTATAAGATTTTAATAGTATTTAGGATTTAAAAAACACATATTTCAAAATATCTATTATCTATATTAAAAAATAATACTTATATAAATTCTATGTGTGGGTTTCCTAAAAAATTTATTGCTAATTCCATTGTACCCAACATAACTTGGGTACCATAATTTTAAATTAATTGATTTTAAGAGGAAAAATAACTTAGATATATCCAGAATGACATATGGTACATGGATTGTTGATACTCTAGGAATATGACTAGAGATCCATCATTTTTTACCACTCACAGAAATTATGATGGAGGCATCATTGCATTTAAAGAAAGTTCCAAAGGAAGAGCAAATGGTTTCAAGGGAGTTGGTATTTCTAATTAAACCATTGTTTCTAAAGTTTTATTTATTTAAGGATTAAAAGATAATTTAATTAATATATCTAACTTATGTGATGATGGAACATAATTTAAATTTCAAAATAAATATGTTTAGTTTTTAAATACGATTCTTTAGTATTCTATAAAAATGGAAAAGAAAATAGTTATATTATTGAATTAAATGAACTAATTGTTCAATATTGTAACATCTTAGCTAGACTAACCACTAAGACAGTAGCTATAATAGTGGGACACATACCCTCAAGCGCAACACTCTGTAAGATTTAGGTTGCCACCTAGCAGAAAGGGTGTAAAGTGGGGATAATTTGGAGACTATACCATCATGATTATAGTAGAATAATGGTGTAACATATATAAATAATAGGAAATAGTGGAAGTAGTCAATAAAGACGAAGAATAGTAGAATAATAATAATAATAATAACTGAATATAGCAGATGGATAATGCCAATTTAAAATAATTCATGTATGGCAGATGATGTTATAATTACACGTAGTAAGAATTACAATAAGAAATATAATTTAATAAAATAATAACTACCTAATGACTAGCTCCATGAGAATCATGAGCTACATCTAAATCCCATTCTCCTAACTCTTAGGTCCAACTAAAGAAGCATAAGAAATTAACCATTGTCCTTTGAATAAGAAGGTTTACTCAGGTACCTCAGTGCTATGGTGGACTGAGTAGGGTGTGAGATATAAATCACAGTATGTTCCCTCCCAAGAGTTCTATGAATAAACCAGTCATTGAATATTAATTAATAATGTGTGTAGGTATAAACATAAAGATACACAAATTTGAATAAATAAAAAACCTTCCCAGGTTTCTAAGGGACACCTGTTTGTTATACTTGCTTCTTCTCATAGCCGGAACAATAATTTGAACAGTATATATAGTAATAATATATATATATACATTATAGTTCTATACTAAAAACGCCTATATAAACTAAGTGTGTTCCAATGCATAATGCCAATATACACGGGATACTAGTTGGTGGTTGAAATAGGGAATAAATCAGAAATATCTGCAGAGTATAATGATCCTATAAACACATGCAATGGGGTATATTCCCTATATCCTGATAGATTAGGGGAATTCATGAATCACTCGGGGATGGCGAGTGTGAGCGCCATGTCAACACTATAATCATGGAATGTGGTAAGTAAATCTTGTTTCTCATATTGTATCACTAGTGAAGGACACCATGCTCCCCACCATATACGAGAGAGAGTGATGTATCAATGTTAAAAAATCCCTTACCATCATCCACAACATATTTGATGTATAATCAATTTATAATATGCATGCATGAGGAAAGACCTCCCATAACATGCTTTCTAAGATATATAATATTAATGAAAATAGGATCCATGAGGCAGTACCTCTAATTCACTAAATTTTATAATCCCATTATATGTATGGGTGTTCTATTTATTATAATTTTAAATCAAGCATGTACTTAAGTATTCTATATATGGTGTGGTCTTTCCACCCATTACAAAACATTTCTTTTATAACATTAAATTAATTTATGGAATGAAAACATTATTGAACATGTCAAACCATATTATATAATTCATTTTAAGACAACAAACCACCCTTAAATAGTCTATATAAATTAACCCAATCCATTGAGTCTAAAAAATCATAAAAATTTATTTATCAAGATTTAAATAGTACTTAGAAGGTACCACAGTCTAATTGGGAATTTCCTACCAGGTAAATCTTATTCATTAAGAAACCCAAGCCCTTACGAGGATCTAGGTCCATTTTTCATTCCTATAGAATTAGGATACTCCATTTTTTCAGGTTATTAGAGGTCATTCCCCGAACATTCCATATGTTCAACATTTACATTAAGTATGAATAAATACCAAAGTAATAGATACACATGCTTGAAAAAACTAAACACTGATTTATAGTTTCGAAGACATCACACCTCCTTTCTGGGGTTTTATTATAAAAACATGGAATTATTTTTTAAAAAATTCATTATCATTGATATGAATTTAATTCAAGAATTAAATATAAATTCATTAAAGGATACTCTAACAAGATATTTATAAAAATATAGAAACATAATAAAGAGGAATTGACCATCTACCTCAAAGGGGAGAGAACCCAGCTGAACACATAGACATTGATGTTTTCATCACTGACCACTCAAAGCTACTCCTTCCCACCTATGAGAATATTCACCTTTCTATATACATAAGGACAATTTTACCTTATGAACATATTCACATTACCATGTATATGGGCTTGTGAATCCTTAAAAACATGCTCATATATGCATATACTCATTTCCACATACACACTTATGCATTTTTCATATATATACATAAGAACACATATCCCCAATATATATATATATATATTTATATCCATGAATGACTATATATATAATAGGGGACTTATATATATATTCCTACCAAATGTATACGCAGGTAAGTCTCCTTTGACCATAGAGACTGGAACCCACCTCGAGGACAATGAAAACACACTACAAAAATTACTAGGATCTTAAAACCACCAAAAGAACCCAAATTAAATTGTCCACGAAAAAATAGTGGTAGAAAAACATACATGAAGTGGTGAAGGAAAGATGAAATAGACCGAAGCATATATACTACAGTGGTGAACACCAAAATGTGCATGATGGGGTCTCGAGAGATGCACCATACTCCCTTCCATCAGAAAAAACCAAAAATATGAAAAAACCCAAAACTAGGGTTTGGTTGAATAGAAATCAATTGATAGAAGAGAAGAAAAACACTTGAAAAGGGATGAAAATGGATCCATAAACCTTACCTCCAATGATCAATCAATAAATCCAAAGGAAACTGTTGGAAAATGGCTAGAAGAGAGGAATTCAGGGGGTGCTTCTCATTTACTAGGGAGGAAGGGTAAGGGGGTGTCGTGTGCAGGTTATGAGTGGAAGGGGTAGATTTAGGTTTCATTTTAGTTTTTTATTTTAATTTAACTAATTCAATTTAAAAAATAGGCTTTGAATTATTTGGTTCAAATGGTTTACCAAACTGTGTGTCAATCATGTGCCCTCCACTGGGTACCTTGAGTACCATACAGGGGTATGACACACGATTTGGAAAACCTTATGCCAACCTTATGGTGAATTGTGTGAGGTTAATTCCAAAGTGACAATAATTCTTTGAGATAAGTGCATAGTTTTGGTAAACCATGTGTAACTAGCGCGCTTCACATTTTCACCTCTAAAACAGGCTACACAGTTTGCTGTTTGGTCCAACATGATTTTAGACATACCGTGCACCTCGTCCTGACCCTCCAAAACAACAATACCCAGACGTTGGCACTTCAAAAACTCAATGAGATTCCATAAAATCACTCTATCCTCCATCCAAGTCTATAAAAAACATATTGATGTTTTCCCTCTCTCAGGAAATAATAAAGAGGTAAAACCCTCTTCCTATTCTTATAGTTTCTTTTCATGTTCCTTTATTTTATTTTTCTATCCTCACCTCCCCTCATACAAATGGTATGGTAACTTTATAAACATACATATAATGTTATTTTATTATTCTAATGAAATAATTCTTCATCATCTCTCTTTCCCCCTAAATTTATAGTAAAAATGAAAACATCATCCTTGATGTGTTAATTTATCACATTCCAGGATGGGGAATTTTTCATTTTCCGTTCCCATATTCAAGGATGGTCATGAAACCATTTTTATGGTTGGACCAGATTATTATATATGTATTATACATTATTTAATGTTATATAATAATTTTTTTCATATGATATTTATTTATAAAACAAAATGAGTTCATTGTGATAGAAAATGGCCAAAATAATTCCAAATGATTATCATTAACTATTTATCTAATGATTCATCCTAATTATATAAAAAATGATATATAAGACCAGTTTAACCTCTTTAAGATTATTAATAACCTAAAAGTTAAATTCTATATAATTACCACCCACATTACATGACCTTTCTCACATATATACAAGTAAATCGATCATGAAAACCAGAAACCAACGCTCCCAAATGATGAAATTGAATCTATGAACCCATAAAAAAAGATATAAATGAACTTAATAATGTTATAATAAATCAAATACATGTATAAAAGGTTCTTTAATTATTAATTAATAAATATAGTTTTATTATCTAGGAATTAAGATCATGTGAACAACACCTTTGGATTTAAGGTACGAGATTCTTCCAGAACCTACAATATTCCTTCTAGTAATTCATTCTCACATTTTACCCATATTAAATTATATTTTATTTTTATATAAAAATTATAAATTTTGTGAATATGTTCTGATGTAATGTATCATGATCTGTTTATCCATATTTTTTTGGGGATATACATGTTTTTAAAAGGTTCCCTACTCGATTCTTCTTTATAAGTATAACCAACTTTAGGGAACTTCCTAAATTATTACCCATTATCAGGTGCACTATATAATATATTTGGATCCACCATTATTTTTCAAAAATAAATCATTTTATTATGACAACTTTCTTGGTTCACTTTTGGTTTTATATAAATTATTATTCCATTTCTGCTTTAAATGCCCTTTAATATTTAACTTAAACCACACAAAAATGTTTTAATTCTAAATTTTATAAAATACCCTTTTTACATGTAATCACTTCATTTTTACATCAATTATCATGATATATGACTATTTTACCTTATTATTGTCAATTTATGATTTAAATCATTTCTTTAATCGACACCATTGTGATATTCCATTATGTTATGCTTTTTTGACAAGATTATGATACCCAATTATTACCATGGGTTACCCTTATGTTTATGTTTGATTCCTTATGTATAATTCTTCATGTGGAACACATATTCGTGAACGTGTTGTGTTGGGTGCTCCCAAATAGTTCTCCAATGCATTGGGTAATGTTTAGTCTCTTGAGACATCGTGTGGAATGCTCTTGGTGGTTAGCCTTGACTCGTACTCCTTATGAAATGGTCGTGGTGGTTAACCATACTCCATGCTCCATCGGGTGAAATGATCCTTGCCTCATGGTTATGTCATGTTTTATTTTGTTTACACATATCCTATGATATAATGATTATATATTTTATTCCTTCTTATGTATATCCATGCCTTTTATGTCATCTTATTATGCCTATAAACCCATGTGTTATGACTTATTCATATGTTATTCACTTAGATGGAATTTTAGATCATACCATTAATTTATTTAGTCCCATGTTTTTAGATTTATGTACCTAGTCTTCCAAAAGCACTGGACTTTATGATACTTGGATTGTAATTTGATTTTTAATTATACATAAAATCTTGAAATAATAAGGGTAAAAGGATAGGGTCATTATAATTTCCCTAATTGATAAAGAACACATAAATTTTATAAATTGAAAATTAGATCCCTTTAATCAAAACCATTTATCTTTAACATTTATACTTTAACAGACTTTAAATTTTAATAATAACCTTTACATGTATATTTAAAGATCAAAGGTTGTTCAAGTATACAGGTCACCTTTCCCCAATTATAAGGTTCCCATAGACCATGCAACTAAAAAATGGTTCCCATTTAATTGTAACAAACAAAATCAGCCCACGAAACACATTACATATCATGAAAGAAAACCATATCATCATAAACATTATACACAATTGCTTGGTACATAAGAAAGTTATGATAAACAAGAATGACACATGGAATATTATGATCCAAGAATTCTATATAGAGAATGTATGCTATGGAAAAATAAAATCATGACATAATAATCAAGGAACACATGTCTAATTAGTAGTTAACCTATAATTTCATCTATATGGAATGGAATATGCATGGAATGCGAATATCTATGTCCCTATAATTATTCATGTGATTTCACTTCCTTACCATACCGTCCCAAGGGTAAAATAACCTAAATTTAATAAATTGATATGTATTGGAAAGTACACCATTAACTCAAGGTGAAATGAGATCAACTATAAGAGCTAATAACATGAACAACAATATCAGCCCTGGCCACTTGAAATTTTCCCTAGGGGTGGGGTGATTAGTCCCAGACATGACTATTTACCAAGAATAGACACATTTTTAGTCTCCTATCTACCAGACCGAAATAGTAATTCAATGGAAAAATAAGTCTCAAATAATAATTTTTAATTTCATGGCTTGACTGACCACTAAGACGGTAGCTGAACCAACGGGTCACATGGCCACAAGAACGCCTCCCTCCATACCAAATGCTGCTGAATAGCAGTGATGGTGTAATGAGGGAATAAATTCTGAGACTATACCCTCATCCTTAGAGTAGAAAAGAAGTGTAATAGATATAAATTATTGGAAACAATGGAAGAAAAAAATAATGATGAACAATAGCAGTGGAAGAATAATAATAAGAACTGAATATAACAGATGGCCAACACCAATTTACAATAAGGAATGTATGAATAGTGATGCTAATATTATATGTAGTAAGAATTAAAATATTCAATATAATTTAATAAAAGACTAACTGACTAATGAGTATCTCCACAATCATCATGAGCTCCAGCTTAGTCATGTGCTCCTAACTCCCAGGTCCATGTAAAGAAACACAAGTAATCAACCATGGTCTTGTGACCAAGAAGGTATACACAGGTACCCCAGTGAAATAGAAGCCCAAGAAGGATGTGATATATAAATCTCAGTAGGTTCCCACCCATGGGGTCTATGAAAAGAACTTGTTTGTAAATAATAATTAAAGTTGTGTTTCGGTATAAAAAAAAATGTAAACAAAACTAAATAAATAAAAAACTAGTTGAGAATCTTAAGGGACACCTGAATGCTATAACTACTTCGTCTCATAGCTATAATAAGCATATAATCATTAAATATATATATATAGACATAATATATATTTATATATATTATAGTTCAGTATTGAATCAACCTATAGGTACTCAATGCCTGCCAATGCCTAAGGATCCTATACATTTAAGACTAGTTGCTGGATGGACCAAGGTGTTACTTGGATATCCACGACCAGTCTAAAAATACTATATGATCACGAAATAGGTAACTTGACCCACATCTCAATAGAGTGGGGGATTTCTTGCCTATCACTCAGGATGAAATGTGTGAGCTCCATGTCAACACTCTAATCATGGAATGTAGTGCATAAAGCTCATTTCCCATATCATATCATTAGTGGGAGACACCATGCTCCACACCCATTATAAGGGAGTGTGATGTCTCTATGATCAAAACATCCCTTACCATTTTACAAATCCTATTTTATGGTGAAATCAGTTTATAATATGACTGCATGAGGAAGGACTTCACATGAGAAACTGTAGAGACCCGAAGCTTGACGTACATTGACATTACATTACATTTTCGGAATTCTTAGTACATAACAAAAACACACACACAAGGATCGTAATAGTTTAGTGTCTTTGGAAACTCTGAATATAATCGTCTAATACTGGTGAAAGATCTTCAACATCTCCCATAAAGATCTTCCTTTTTTTTAATACCAAAAACCTTTCTATATATCCTAGGGAAAAGAAAACATAAAAGGGTGATCTCAAATGCTCAGTAAGGGTAAACAAAAGAAATATCAATCACATCATATATATAAGCACATAACTTTTGGAAATCTTAACCTGTAAAAGAGATCATAATTTCATAACCTGGGATAACTCATGGTAGTGAAATTTAATCACAATAATCATAACGTAAAACATTAAACTTTGTGGAATACACACATAATCATAGAGAATCATATCTTATTAGTCAAGACTCATTTCCAAGACTATCTTAGTGGACAAAGTCCCTTTCTGAACCGAGTCACCCTCGTTTCATTCCTGTTTCACTGAACCAGTATAACCTACCATTCCAGCCATGTCTATATCATGAGATATAAAATCTTTACCCAATGCATTGGAGGGAGATATAGGTCCCACCCATCTCATAATGATACCATTCTTATGTGTGCCACAAAATCATAAATCATACATCATCTCATAACACATGTAACAAAAATGGGATTCTTGAAACATCATGACATCATAAAACAAATCATATAAGGTAAATGACTTCATAAAAATAATTCCCTCACAACATATTCAATTCAATTTAATAATAGGGATAAAAACAGAACCCTTTATTATCTTAGATGGAAAATAATTTTGATAAAACACTTGAACTCCATTCTTGAGAAAAATATCCTTTCTACTTCAAAAACACTTTTCCTTTTTTAACATGTCATACAATTCTAAAGTAAAAGAAGTTGATTAAAAATAAACTTGAAAACTTGTAAAGGAAGCATCTTGGAAATAATGTTTTAAAAATATATTCATTCCGTATAAGTTAAAAAAACATTCTTCTCGTACTTTTGTCGGAAAAGTCAAAAAAGTACCTCGTACGAAAAATGACAAAAGATTCCTTTCATATCTTTTACTAAAAACACACAGAAGGGTAAAATTGGATTTAAACCATTGTAGGTGGATGCAAATAATATTTCATATCGAGGAAACATGAATGTGGATGATAAAATGCACCCCAGTAAATGCCAATGTATAAACAATCTCGGATAAAAATGAGATTGTGATATTTCCCTTACCTTATGTCCGATATGCTTTGTACGTATCTGAACATCCTGTATAATGATTTAAATAATGTCATTAACTTATTACAGAATCATATTCATTGTTATGATATCATATATGGTTCACTTATGACTTTATATTACCCGTTCTTTTGTAAATTCCATGTTAAATAAGCGTTTTCGGTAAAATCATTTCATTTATCGTAGGTGTTTGGACTTGTTGTTCTTGACTTTATTATTACTTATATCATGATTTACTTACTTAATGAATATAAAACATGATTTATATATCATATATATTCAATATATATATATATATATAATAGATAGATAAATGAAATGAAACACACCGTTCATGGAGACGGTAGTCCGTACGTACGCATGAATGCGGTTTTCCTTTCCTTATTGTCTTGAATGGAAGTAAGTAGATGAAAAACATATATATATATATACATAAATCCAGTAGATTTAACATGTAATATATTTCATTATTATTCATTATATATACTTTATAATCATTCATGAATGGTTAATGTGGAGAATGAATCTCATCGCGTCGTGGAGACGGTAGTCCGTACGTACGCACGAGCGATGATATCGTTCTCATGATCGTGGTACTAAATTGGAGTGTATTTATACTATTTCAGAATCAATATCACTTTAAAATAATAATATATAGTTATTATTTACACCATTATACCCATCCATGTAAGGTGGTGGTGGAAAATAGATTTCACCACGGCGTGGAGACGGTATTCCGTACGTACGCACGCACGGTGATTTCATTTTCCAAAGGATGGATAGATGGTGAAATAGGATTGTTTCATACTTATAATAACATATCATTATATTAGTGATACTGATTTTATTACTTCATAATGAAACAACCTAAGAAGAATAAGTGGAAGAAGAAATAAAGGTGAAAGAATCGGTAACGGAAATTACCTCTTTTTTGAAGCGCCTCTTTGAGACCTCCTCTTAGGGCACTAAAATTTGTCTTTGAGGAATACCAGAACCTCTAGGATGTTTATAGAGAAGTTTAGAAGAAAATTTTTCAGGGGTTGGACGAGCATGAAGGCTCAAAGTTGTGTGAGGAAGAGAGGGAGGAGGTGCCCTTTTATAAGGGAGGAGAGGGGCACCTATGGAATAACTAAAAATATTATTTTTTTATAAAGTCAAGTTCGGTTTTAAATAGCTCAAAATTGATTTATTTAGAGGATAAGGTGGGGATGGGTCGAAATCCTCTCATCCAATAGGATTTATACAAGTTTAGGTTATTATTTTAACCTTATCAATTAGATTTAACTCTAAGTTAAATAATTTAACTTTTACCGTGTCTTTTTGTTTTCTTACACTATATGGTTAATAAATTTACTATATCAAGCCAAAAGAACCCCAAGTTTTTTATTATTAATATATATAATCTTATCTATGTCATTTGGCCGAACCTTAGATTTTTAGGAATAAAATAACAATTAATAATATAATATTTGTTTTAAAAACTATTTTATGTCAATTTTGACACTATTTGGTACATGATTTTTATGAAATTCATAAAAGAATGATAAGTTCGAACAAAGTTACTTAAATCCACAATAACATGTCATATTAACCTATAAAATTAGTTTAAGTCATAAAAAGTCTCAAATTACTTTTATTTGGTCATTTATAACATCAATTATGTCAATATTTCATTAATAAGACAATTACTGCATCATCATTGTGTCATAATAAATGATAATTATTTAATCCCTAAAAATTATAAATAAATTTATATGATGTAGATAATTGTATTATATTTGTGGATGCTATTCATGTTCGAAGTTTCATGAAGTTTATCACTAGATTAAAATTATTATACTTATAAGATTTAAGAAAGTGACATGTCGTCACATTCTTTGGTTTTAATAATAATTAAATTATTTTCATTGAAAAAATTTAATTAAATGAATATAATCCGACCCTTAGGTGATATGGGTCGACTTTTAGTCATCCAATAGGATTTTGACATTTTTAGGGTAATTTTAAAATATTATATTTACCCTTAATTACCCGATTTACCTTTAACTATGGTAAATAAAATTTACCGTAGTTACTATTCATAATTCCCAAAAATAAAAAGTAGCTTATTAACATAATTTGGATCCACTAATTCCAAATATGGAATCCATTTCTCCAAATTCAATATAAAAAAGTTCCAGAAATTAAATTAAAATTAATCCCGTTGTCGAAAGAAAACGGGTTTTCTTTAAAACATTGCAAAATATTGAATTGATTTAACCAACGAATTCAAGGTAAAATCAATGCTAATGTCATTTATTATATTAAATGGTAAAAATATATTCTATTCATACTTTAAAACCCTTAAATATTATAGTTTAACCACATAGGATATTACGATGAAAAAAGTTGTTTTTAATTAAAATATAGCGTGTTTTTACTATTCATTAAAATATGAAAGTTATCAGAAAAATAACAAAACTTTATCTAATGTAAATTTTTATATCCTGATTCAAAATAAGAATTTTATTTTGTCAAATTGAACTTATAAACATGTCAAAAACTATATTTAAAGCGGGTGCGCCATCAAAAGGCGGCAAAACTGCATTTTTTGAAAAATACTTATTTTACCTGAAAAATTTATTTTGTTCTTATACCATGTTCTAGAAATGTGTAAGATGAATAATAATGTTATAAAATTCAAAATTTAGTTAACAATATTCATAACGGCTAGTTCATGACAATATTATAATAATATATCGTTGTTTATTAAAACCCAGTATTGCGTACAACACACGCTATCGAGGAAGGTCGCGATTGTGTGTAATGCAAGCCAAGTCAGGGTTGCGTGTTGTGAAAGAATCCTTCGTTGTTTCGTATAACAGATTCCAACCATATTTCATTTATACGTTGAATATATATATATATACTCAATGTTGCGTAGAATAACTATTATCAAAATTGTGTGTAACACGGTCCAAGAATAGTGTTGCGTATACTGCAAGCTAATACGGTGTTGTGTATAGCGCAAGGTAATCTTGGTGTAGAATACAACACAAGACATTAATGAAATTAAAATAATATTTTTCATAAAATCTCGGGGTGTTACATTCTACCCCCCTTAAAATGAATTTCTCCCTCGAAATTCGTCGGGGTTATAAATGGTTTACTACTTGAAAGTTTATTTAATAGAAACCCACATAGTAAAAAGGAATACCAAAAACAATCTTTAAAAACAAAAGTATGAAACGTAACGGTTACCCAAATAAACTAATTACTGGGTTTCCACATAGGTGAAAATATGGATATGGATGAAAAATCTAACCATCATGTTCTGATGGAGAGTGGTAAAGGACATGGCTATGGAAAATCCAACAATCACAAATCCATAAATTTGTGACGATCTAAGGTACCATCTGATTAATCAGATATAAGAGCACTAGGACAACATTTTTGGTTTTCAAGATCATTTCCCTAAAGTTGAAGAATTTGAATTAGAATAAATACTTACTCTATTTTGGTACAATCTCACTGTTGTTCGTGCCTTGAACAATTTCTACATCATCTCTTAAATAAATGAAGTTGAATTTGTTATTCGTGAAGTTGTAGCAGATCATGTGATAGAATGACGGGTCAATCTATCTGTCTCAAACAAAAGGTTAGCAAAAGTTATACATAATTCATTCTATAGTGAGATTAATCATATATGGTTCATAAAATGGAGTTATACTTCATATATCATACTGCTTAATATAATAAAACTAGTTTCTACTAAATAGGGACTTCTTGTAGGCCAGTGGTAGGCGATAAAGGCCAGTCGCACTTCGGTTGTGGGTTCGATTCCCACAGCCTTGTCCGATGCGATGGGCTGTTGCCCGTCCTGCAGGTTTTCCTTTTTCTAAAACTACATTACAATAACATCACATGAATAATATATAAAAAAAAGTTATATCCTTAAACAATACTAACTTATGGTCAACATAATCCATTCCAATCTTTAGGCTTATCCATAATACTGCAGTCCACTCTCGTAATATAGTGAAAATGATTACCAGAAATTTAATACCATCATTGATCCCCATATATCATAATACTGCATTCCTATCTTGTTGGTCACATTCCAATCATTCGAAGGCCTTAATCATTTATTCCATTGAACCTTAGTGAAAACATGAATGCAGTTAAAAGTTAACACTTTCCACAAACCAAAATCCTCAAAATTATTTATAATCAAACCATGATATCACTTAGTCCTTATATCAATCATGAGCTCATGAATATTTCCAAACATTTCATTTTCTCTTTATCACTTCATTATGAACATATCATCCACTTTCCAAAAATATCTGAATAACCTTTCATTGTTACTCATACCATTCATCATAAACTTTCAAAACATAAGGAATGACAACAGTGTAACAATCCTTAGATGTCTTTTTATTCTATAGTACAACATTACACTTGATAAACATGTAATCATTCCACTACCTTCTTAAACTATTGACCGAGCTTCAACAATTCTTTCATCTCACATATCATTTGTAGTCTCTTCATCATCATCCACATAAATACTACCCATACGACCATACTGATTCTCTTTATGAGACTTTCCCTTAGGACATTAGTTTTCATAATGCCCATAAATTCCACATTTAAAACATTTAACCATTGTTGATGTCGTAGCAATACCATTATCCTCATCCCTGGTGTTAACTGAACCTTTTCCTTTGCACTTACTGGCTTTGTGTCCTTCTTTTCCACACCCAAAGCATCTTCCAGTTCCTTTGAAACATTCTCCTTGATGCCTCTTCCCACATGATTTACATAGGGGAAATTTAACTTTCTTTCCTCTATGATCATCATGAAACTCCATCTTTCTCTTATTATCCGAGTCAGGAAACTTACCAAATTTTACTTTATTGATCATATTATGAGATTGCTGATTCTGCATAATAATTATGTTTGGACTTCCAAATCCCATTTCATTTGATTGCTCATGAAGTATATCATTCCATTGACCATCATATCCTCCATTATCGTGAATCATCTTGTTTCTATCCATTTTCTAAAACCCAAAAAGAATAGTGTGAGATGCAAAAATCATGCTAGGGAAAACAACATAATAAAATAGGAAGTAACCTTAATATATAACATCTTAGGTTAAATTCTAATATCTTTAGCGCAATTATAGTACTATAACCTATACGTATACTTAACCTTAGAGACATCCCTAGACATACCTTAGAAATATCTCTAGGGATCTCACTAATGTTTTCGCATCCTAGTTTCCAAAGGTTGACTAAACCTTTCCTCTGATACCAACTGTAGAGACCCGAAGCTTGACGTACATTGACATTACATTACATTTTCGGAATTCTTAGTACATAACAAAAACACACACATAAGGATCGTAATAGTTTAGTGTCTTTGGAAACTTGGAATATAATCTTCTAATTCTGGTGAAAGATCTTCAACATCTCCCATAAAGATCTTACTTTTTTTTAATACCTAAAACCTTTCTTTGTATCCTGGGGAAAGGAAAACATAAAAGGGTGAGCTCAAATGCTCAGTAAGGGTAAACAAAAGAAATATCAATCACATCATCTACATAAGCACATAACATTTGGAAATCTTAACCTGTAAAAGAGATCATAATTTCATAACCTGTGATAACTCATGGCAGTGAAATTTAATCACAATAATCATAACTTAAAACATTAAACTTTGTGGCATACACACATAATCATAGAGAATCATTTCTTATTAGTCAAGACTCATTGCCAAGAGTATCTTAGTGGACAAAGTCCCTTTCTGAACTGAGTCACCCCCGTTTCAGTCCTGTTTCAATTAACCGGTATGACCTACCATTCCAGCCATGTCTATCTCATGAAATATAAAATCTTTACCCAATGCATTGGAGGGAGATATAGGTCCCACCCATCTCAAAATGATACCATTCTTATGTGTGCCACAAAATCATAAATCATACATCATCGCATAACACATGTAACAAAAATGGGATTCTTGAAACATCATGACATCATAAAACAAATCATATAAGGTAAATGACTTCATAAAAATAATTCCCTCACAAAATAATCAAATCAATGTAATAATAGGGATAAAAACAGAACCCTTTATTATCTTAGATGGAAAATAATTTTGATAAAACACTTGAACTCTATTCTTGAGGAAAATATCCTTTCTACTTCAAAAACACTTTCCTTTTTTAACATGTCATACAATTCTAAAGTAAAAGAAGTTGATTAAAAATAAACTTGAAAAATTGTAAAGGAAGCATCTTGGAAATAATGTTTTAAAAATCTATTCATGCTGTATAAGTTAAAAAAACATTCTTCTCGTACTTTTGTCGGAAAAGTCAAAAAAGTACCTCGTACGAAAAATGACAAAAGATTCCTTTCATATCTTTTACTAAAAACACACTGAAGGGTAAAATTGGATTTAAACCATTGTAGGTGGATATAAATAATATGTCATATCAAGGAAACATGAATGTGGATGATAAAATGCACCCCAGTAAATGCCAATGTATAAACAATCTCGGATAAAAATGAGATTGTGATATTTCCCTTACCTTATGTCTGATATGCTTTGTACGTATCCGAACCTCCTGTATAATGATTTAAATAATGCCATTAACTTATTACAAAATCATATTCATTTTTATGATATCATATATGGTTCACTTATGACTTTATATTACCCGTTCTTTTGTAAATTCCATGTTAAAGAAATGTTTTGGGTAAAATCGTTTCATTTATCGTAGGTGTTTGGACTTGTTGTTCTTGACATTATTATTACTTATTTCATGATTTACTTACTTCATGAATATAAAACATGATTTATATATCATATATATTCAATATATATATATATATATAATATAGATAAATGAAATGAAACACACCATTCATGGAGACGGTAGTCCGTACGTACGCATGAACGCTGTTTTCCTTTCCTTATTGTCTTGAATGGAAGTAGGTAGATGAAATACATATATATATACATAAATCCAGTAGATTTAACATGTAATATATTTCATTATTATTCATTATATATACTTTATAACCATTCATGAATGGTTAATGTGGAGAATGAATCTCATCGCGCCGTGGAGACGGTAGTCCTTACATACGCACGAGCGATGATATCGTTCTCATGATCGTGGGACTGAATTGGAGTGTATGTATACTATTTAAAAATCAATATCACTTTAAAATAATAATATATAGTTATTATTTACACCATTATACCCATCCATGTAAGGTGGTGGTGGAAAATAGATTTCACCACGGCGTGGAGACGGTATTCCGTACGTACGCACGCGCAGTGATTTCATTTTCCGTAGGATGGATAGATGGTGAAATAGGATTGTTTCAGACTTATAATAACATATCAGTATATTAGTGATACTGATGTTATTACTTCATAATGAAACAACCTATGAAGAATAAGTGGAAGAAGAAATAAAGGTGAAAGAATTGGTAATGGAAATTACCTCTTTTTTGAAGCGCCTCTTTGAGACCTCCTCTTAGGGCACTAAAATTTGTCTTTGAGGAAGACCAGAACCTCTAGGATGTTTATAGGGTAGTTTAGAAGAAACTTTTTCAGGGTTTGGCCGAGCATGAAGGCTCAAAGTTGTGTGAGGAAGAGAGGGAGGAGGTGCCCTTTTATAAGGGAGGAGAGAGGCACCTTTGGAATAACTAAAAATATTATTTTATTATAAAGTCAAGTTCGGTTTTAAATAGCTCTAAATTGATTTATTTCGAGGCTAAGGTGGGGATGGGTCGAAATACTCTCATAAAATAGGATTTATACAAGTTTAGGTTATTATTTTAACCTTATCAATTAGATTTAACCCTAATTTAAATAATTTAACTTTTACCGTGTCTTTTTGTTTTCTTACACTATATGGTTAATAAATTTACTATATCAAGCCAAAATAACCCCAAGTTGTTTATTATTAATATATATAATCTTATCTAAGTCATTTGGCCTAACATTAGATTTTTAGGAATAAAATTACAATTAATAATATAATATTTGTTTTAAAAACTATTTTATGTCAATTTTGACACTATTTGGTACATGAATTTTATAAAATTCATAAAAGAATGATAAGTTCGAACCAAGTTACTTAAATCAACAATAACATGTCATATTAACCTAGAAAATTAGTGTAAGTCATAAAAAGTCTCAAATTACTTTTATTTGGGCATTTATAACATCAATTATGTCAATATTTTATTTATAAGACAATTACTGCATCATCTTTGTGTCATAATAAATGATAATAATTTAATCCCTAAAAATACTAAATAAATTCTTATGATGTAGATAATTGTATTAGCTTTCTGGAGACTATTCATGTTTGAAGTTTAATGAAGTTTATCACTAGATTAATATTATTATACTTATAAGATTTAAGAAAGTGACATGTTGTCACATTCTTTGGTTTTAATAATAATTAAATTATTTTCATTGACAAAATTTAATTAAATGAATATAATCCGACCCTTAGGAGATATGGGTCGACTTTTAGTCATCCAATAGGATTTTGACATTTTTTAGGGTAATTTTAAAATGTTATATTTACCCTTAATTACCCGATTTACCTTTAACTATGGTAAATAAAATTTACCGTAGTTACTATTCATAATTCCCAAAAATAAAAAGTAGCTTATTAACATAATTTGGATCCACTTATTCCAAATATGGAATACATTTTTACAAATTCAATACACAAAAGTTCCAGAAATTAAATTAAAATTAATCCAGTTGTCGAAAGAAAACGGGTTTTCTTTAAAACATTGTAAAAGATTGAATTGATTTAACCTACGAATTCAAGGTAAAATCAATGCTAATTTCATACATTATATTAAATGGTAAAAATATATTATATTTATACTTTATAACCCTTCAATATTATAGTTTAACCACATAAGATATTACGATGAAAAAAGTTTTTTTAAATTAAAATATAGCGTGTTTTTACTATTCATTAAAATATGAAAGTTATCGGAAAAATATCAAAACTTTATCTAAGGTAAATTTTTATATCCTGATTCAAAATAATAATTTTATTTTGTCAAAGTGAACTTATAAACATGTCAAAAACTAGATTTAAAGTGGGTGCGCCATCAAAAGGCGGCAAAATTGCATTTTTTGAAAAATACTTATTTTACCCGAAAAAATTATTTTGTTCTTATACCATGTTCTAGAAATGTGTAAGATGAAGAATAATGTTATAAAATTCAAAATTTAGTTAACACTATTCATAACGGCTAGTTCATGACAATATTATAATAATATATCGTTGTTTATTTAAACCCAGTATTGCGTACAACACACGCTATCGAGGAAGGTCGCGATTGTGTGTAATGCAAGCCAAGTCAGGGTTGCGTGTTGTGAAAGAATCCTTCGTTGTTTCGTATAACAGAATCCAACCATATTTCATTTATACATTGAATTTATATATATATATATATATACTCAATGTTGCGTAGAATAACTATTATCAAAATTTTGTTTAACACGGTCCAAGAATAGTGTTGCGTATACTGCAAGCTAATACGGTGTTGTGTATAGCGCAAGGTAATCTTGGTGTACCATACAACACAAGACATTAATGAAATTAAAATAATATTTTTCATAAAATCTCTGGTTGTTATAGAAACTCTTCAATCCATATAATAATAATGATAATAGGATCCATGAGGCAGTACCTCTAATGCTCTATATTTAATATCCTCATTATATGTTAGAGAGATCCATTTATTATACTTTGAAATAAATAATTTATTTAATATTGATATATATGTTGTGTTATTTCTTCCCTTTTCAAACCATTTCTTTTAAAACATTCGATTAATTTAAGGAATAAAAAACATTTTGAACATGTCTAACTGTATTATAAAATTCAGTTAAAGAAAATTATACACCATGAAATAGTCCATTTAAATTAACAAAATATATTTAATCTAATAAAGCATGGAAATTTATTTACCATGTTTCAAAGAGTACATATAATGTAGCATATTCTAATTAGGAATTTCCTATATGTGAAATCCTATTCATTAAGGAATATATATCCTTAGGATGATCTTGGTCTATTTGTCATTTACATATAATAGGGACACTCCATTTTATAATTTCATTCGAGGTCATACCCCAAACATTACATATGTTTAAAATTTACATTAATTATATATAAATACTAAATCAATAGTTACACATTCTTTAAATAACTAAACACCACTTTATTGCTTTAAAGATAGTGCACCTCATTTTAGGGGTTTTATTATAAAACCATGGAATTTTTATTTATCTAATTCATTATCATAGCTATGTGTTTCATTCAAGAATTAAATCTCAATTAATGAAATGATTAATTAACAAGATATTTATAAGAAAGATGAAAACACAGGAAAGAGGGGTAAACCACCTACCTCAAAGGGGAGAGAACCAAGTCGAACACTTGGCACATGATGTTTTCATCATAGAACACTTCAAGATTCTCCTTCCCACATTCAAGCATATGTAAATTTGTATATATATAAGGAAACCTATCCCATATGCACATATTCACATGGCCATGAATATGTGTAATGGGATCCTTAAATACATACTCATATATGCATATACCCATTTCCACTTACAGACGTATGCATTTTTCATATATATACATAAGAACACCTAGCCCCAAAGTATATATTAATTTCCATGGGAATATATATATATATATAACATGGGAAGTTGCACACACACACACACAAACAGATATATATATATATATATATATATATATATATATATATATATTCCTACCTAATGCATTTGGAAGTAAGTCACCTTTGACCTTGGAGAGTCGAACCCGCCTCAAGGACAAAGAAAATGCACTAAAAAATTACTTGGAACTGAAAACCACCAAAAGACCATAAATTAAATTTTAAAAGACAAAAACTTGGGATAAAATCCTAACAAAAATGAAAATGGAAAGGAAAAATGGAATGAAGCACGTCACCTTCAGTCAAAAACACTTAAACACACACGAATGAGTCCTAGGAGATGCACTACCTAACCTAAAATTAGAAGAAAAACAAACATCCAGTTAAAACCAAAACTAATGTTTAGATAAACTTAAATTGGATGACTTCATAGAAGGACACCACCATAAAAGTGAAGAATAGGGATCCATATGCCTTACATTGACTGATTGAGTGAGAAATATAAAGGAAACCAATAGAAAATGGAAAAAAGGAGAGGGATTCATGGGGTGCATTGTGCGTGCTAGAGGGGAAAGAGAAGGGGTGTAGTGTGTGGTTAAGGAGGGGAATGTTTTTTTTAGGTTTCATTTCATTTCATTTTTTTAATTTAATTAATTTTTTTTAAAAATAGACTACGCATGGTTCAGGTTGCACAATTTAGAAAATTGTGTGCCAACCCTGCACCCTCCCCTGTGCACCTGGAGTACCCCATACGGGTAGGCCGCACCGTTTGGAAAATCATGCGCCCAACATGTGGTGAATAGTGTGAGGGTTCTTCCTAAGTGGAACCACCCATGAAATCATGGAGCATGGTTTGGTTCAACCATGCATATCCCATGCTATTTACCTCTCTACCTCTAAAAAACCCACATGGTTTGTTGCTGGGGGCCGCATGGTTTCAGACAAACCGTTCGCCTCTCCTAGACCCTCCAAAACATCAATTCTAAGACCCTAGAGCTCACAAAACATGAAGAGACACCAAAAAACCTATCAGGCCTTCACCAAAGGCTAAAAAGAACACATTTAACTATTCCAACTCTCATAATCACATTCTGATGCTCATTTTTAAAAACATACCATCCAATAAACACCAAAATTCAAATTCACATGAAATTTTACTTTGGCTCAAGACATGGGTCATTAAAAACATGTTAAGTGATGAAATATTATGAAATGTTATATCATTCATTTTCATTCATTAGTTGCTAATTTTAATTTAAAAATGTTACACAAGATCTCTGAACATTAGAATGTGCAATAGTTACCTACCTTGCCGAAATAATAACATCATTTTTATGACACTTGCATAAAATGAAAACATAGTAAAGTCCCTTTTAGACCTATTAATATGATAGTTACTAATAGACCATTACAGTTAGTATATCATTATCTCATTGTTACTACTCTATTTTCTTGTCTTGGAGGAAATAAGTAGAAATTATTTATTATTTATGATTATATTATATTTACATGTGTTTAATTTCTTCCACATAAAAATGGTACTTTATCCAGATTTATTTATTTATTAATTTACTTGAAAATGAAAAAGGTTTTATGATTTTTTCAATTTTTAGTGATAAAGGTGGTGAATTTCATAATTTATAATTTGAAAACATTTG
This sequence comes from Viscum album, assembly GCA_963277665.1. Taxonomy (NCBI): domain Eukaryota; kingdom Viridiplantae; phylum Streptophyta; class Magnoliopsida; order Santalales; family Viscaceae; genus Viscum; species Viscum album. The sequence goes on from OY728127.1 coordinate 929,859,317, forward strand.
TGGAAAAAATTTTATTTTCATATTTTCCTACATCATAAACACTATAAAAATGTCTTTGTAGAATAGAAAAATAGAACTCTTATTTAATTGTCCAGAACTATGTTATGTTAACATAATTTTCCTAAATATTTTTAGGATAAAGCCAGTTTTTTCATTTTTATATTTCAAATAGAATTCTTGTTAGACCTTTTTCAAAGAAAACATATTATCTATTTTTAAAGGTAAAATCCTAAAGTTGGTTATTTTCGTGTTTTTAGATATAAATTTTTTATTTTAAATACAAAAGATAATTTAGATAAATTTTATGATAAAAGTGACGAAGGTGTGTTTCAGGGTTACTCTAATAATTCTAAAGCATTTAATGTTTATAAAAAAAGTAATATGATTGTTGATTAATTTTTTCCATTTTATTTTTTTATGAAAATAATTAGATATTGAATTATGATTCTAATTTTTTGATGATGATTATAGATATTTTTATTTTTGCGATGAAAAACCTCAAGATAAAGATGCATTAATTGAGGGTGAGAAAACACATTCATGACCTGATCCTATATCATGGAAGATAAATAAATACCATAAAATTGACATTATTATTGATAACATTGACTCTCGTTTTTAAACTATAAATTCAAATTTTCTTTTTTGTGTTAATTTTACTCTTATTTCAAACATTGTTCCTAATAATATAGATAACACTTTAAATTATTATAATTATATTTTTCTTATATGTGATGAAATTAATTAATTTTCTAGAAATAATTTTTTTCCTTTATTTCAACCCCCTAAAGAAAATCATGTTATTGGAAAAAAATAAATTTATAGAAATTAGATGAATAAATTTGGATAATTTTTTAAAAATAAAGATATACTTTTTTCTTAATGAAATTTTAAATAATATGCTATAAATTTAGATGAATATTTTGTGCCTATTTCAAAAATTGAATAAATTATAATTTTGTTATATATTTCCACTTTTAATTGTTTAATGTTATTTAAAATGGATGTGAAAAGTTATTTTTTAATGGTTTTATTTCTAAGGAAGTTTATGTTTCACAACACCCAAGTTGTGAAAATGAGAAATTCCAAAATCATGATTTTTTGTTATAAAAGGAGTTATATGGTCTCAATCTAGCACCTCATTATTTGTATGATATACATAGAATATTTTTATGGAAAAAATATTTTTTTAAAGGAAATGCAAAAAATTATTTTTTATAAAAAAAATTCAAATGAAATTAAAATTGTAAAAATTTATTATGATGGTATTTTTTTATATTCACATAATTTTTTAATGAGTTTTCAAATTTCATGGAAGGTGAATTTTACATGAGTCTTATGGTAGAATTAAAATTCTTTCTGGGACTTAAAAATTTTCAAATAAATGAGGGAATATTTTTTAAATAATCCAAATATGATAAGGATTTTGTCAAATGATTTGATCTTTATTCATGAAAATATTATAAAACCCCTATGATTATTTCATGAAAATTAGATTATAATGTTTTGGAAAATATTTTGATTCAAATTTTTTTAGAGGAATGATTGGATTCTCATTATATTTAACATTACCTAGACCTAGAATAATGTTTATTTTTTGTTTATGTGATCAGTTCCAATCGGACCCTAAGCAATCCCACTTAAAAAGTGATAAATTTATTATTATATGTGATAATAGATCTGTTAATTGTGGATTATTTTATTCTATAAAAAATTATTTTAATTTAACTAGTTACTCTAGTTTTGATTTTGTAGGGTGTTGACTTGATGGAAGGAGAACCTCAGGTATGTATTACTTTGTCATTATGGATTTAGTTTCTGGTAGTTAAATAAAATAAAAATATGTTTCTTTATTAACTACTAAAAGTTAATATATATATATATATGCTACATCTATTTTCTCCCTATATTTACTAATTAAACAATCTTGATATGACTATGGTTTAACTTTTGAAAAAATTTAAATTTATTATGATAATTATTCTACTATTTTCATTTCAAATAAACCTTTAATGCACTATAGAAATAATAATATATATTTTTCGTTTCATTTTTATTGATACAATGTTATAATATGTGATACTATTCATGAATATATTCTAATTGAAAATAAAAAGGATGATATTTTTAGCAAACTGCTGGATTTAGAAAAGTTTCAAAAAATGAAATGTTAACTTGGTTTGTTAGAAATTTCATTTAAAATAAATTATATTCTTTATTTTAACTTAACTTAATATGAGTTTATTATAAGGAAGATTCTTGTTTTCCAACTGCTTATTTTTAAATTTCTTAAATATTTTCATTATAAAAATTTCGAAAAATTGAGAGGATTTTATGAAATCTTATTTCAATTTTGTAATTCAAAAAACGGGTGATTTTTTTTTTGAGATTATTTATTTATTATTATTTTATGTCTATAATAATTACAAACATTCTTATCAATTTATGAGAAAAATATAATTTTTACAAACCCTCTATATTTTTTTATTATATCATAAGTTATAGTTATTGTATTTATCTAAATCCAATTACATATAAAATATAAATTGGTTTTCTATTTTTTATTAAACTATATTGAATATAATTAAATCTCTATTATTTCTACAATTTTTTGAAAAAGATATATGCTTTTGGAATGAACAATATTTTTCTTCTTATTGTTTTGTTATGTTTTATTTGGTAATTATTTTATAAACATGGCGATATATATTTCTTTCTTACATGACTGATTCTATTTGAAATCCAAAACATTTTTTTAAAATTTCATTAGACTAATTGGAAGTTTAATTGTGTAGTTTAAGAACTCTAAAAAATCCAAATATCTTTTGTAACAATTCGGTAAGTTTAAAATTTCTACAATAATTATTCTTCTATATTTGAATGATATTTCTTCTGATTCACTTATAAATTGCATGAAAACTGTATCTTTTGAAATATATGAAATTTATCTACATTTAATTACACTGTATAAAAGTCTAAAAATGTTGTCTGGGGACCTCAAAATTTGAACGAATTTCAGATTTTTTTTTGTATTTTTTCCACATCATTTAGATTATGTATATCATAGTTTTTTGATCATATATATTTATATGAATATTAAATTAAAGTAATTTTTGATCAGTTGGAAGGATATAAAAATTATATCCATTTAAGTCTACTAGACCAACTTCTAATTCTATCAATTATAAGGGATAAAAAATCACTGATTTTTGTGTGTCATGTTTATGCATATGATGATACATTGTTCATCTCCATCCTCTTGTTTGATGCACACACCTACTTCTCCTATCATTTCTTGGATTCACCTTCATCATTTCTTTCATGCTTGGATTCTTTTCATAAATTAACACACCACCAGGACTTCCTAAAAAATATATTTCATGTTTTATCTATGATCCTCTTGTAGCACGACACCATACCCAGCTTCTCCCTCACTAGAGAAAGCATAAAATAGAGCTATACCACTCTTTCAAAGATTTTAGGTCTCAACCAGCGGTGTAGAATGAGTAGACCATCCATATCTACCAACGATGCCTTGTTTTCCTCAATATTAAATGAAATAGTCCCTCAATGGTAGATGAAATATTCCCTCAATGGTAGAAGTAGCACTCAACATAATGGTGGATAAAAGAGTCAATGCAATGGTAGCTCCATTATTCCTGTGATGGTAGATCAAAAATGGTAACTCGAGTCTGCCTATGATGGTAGATATGTAATGGTACCTTCACTCTTCCTATGATAGTAGATCAGCAATGGTATCTCTCCACTTCAGTGGTAACAGAGTCACCAACCTCGTCGACGATAGATTGAATTGCACTATATATATTTATTCCTAGAAAAAAATGTATTAACATTTGAAATTTACTACCAACACTAGTTTCTCCTCCCCTATTTCCAACTATTTATAGCATAACCTTTAAGAAGAAATGGAAGAATTGTTGGACACATTATGATAGTAGCGGCACCTTTGACTGTAGTAGTGGAACACCAATTATTCAATGCGATGGTAGAAAAATCTTGCTACCAATAGATATTAATTTCACCTACCTCCAGTTAAAAAAAATTACTACTACCATTTTAATTTTTTGTCTTCGGTTTCAAAATTTCTTTCTACCTTATTTTTAATTATTTTTTAAATCCCGATGAACTGTATATTTATATTAATTATTGTATGTATTTTAGTGATTCAAAATTATATATATATATATATATTATTTTTAATACAAGAAAAGTGTTTAAAATATAAACTACATTAAAATATGTATTAATTGACTCTTTATTCATTTATATAGTTATGATAAATTTAGGGTATATTTATGTTTTAATATTTTGAGTTAATTTCTATGATTTATTATTTAATAAATTAATATTTATTGACTTGAAATTTATTCAAATAAATTTTTTCATTTTTGAATAGGTGTAATTTATTTTTAAATTATTCACTGCATTAAATTAGATTATATATAATATTTTTTAAAAATATTAAAATTATCTTGTGATATTCATGGGATTTTATTGACCTATTATTCAAAAATTATTTAACAGGTGATTTAAAATAGTTTTAATTGGTCTTTTAACAATTTAATTCAATCATTCTTTTTACCATTATTCCCGAAAAAAGTTCTCTATCTCCAAGATAATTATCTAGATTGAATTTGAATTTATTTACCCAAATGTTGGTTTGTTAGTTTTGTTTTACAGATCCAATTTAAAGGTTCATGGTTTTAGTTAAAATATATGAAATTGGATAACTTATTTGATACTATGTTTTTCCTTAAGAATAATGTTGTGAACATATCATGTGTTGTACAATTTGTAATATATTATGTGATACCATGTTTTATCATCTAGATGATCTACCAAGTGTTGGATTACTAATTCTCAAACTTCTAATTCCTTGATGAGATAATCTCATCCAATAATCAAAAACTATTTCTTTTTTTATTCTTTGTCTATCTTCCTCTTCTAGTTTGTTGATTCTATAACACTTATTCTTATCTCACACATACTCTTTATTTTCTATTTCAGATTTTATATAAAAAAGTAGTTTCTTGTTTTCTTCTATGGGTTGTGACTCTAAGATTCTAAAGTCAGGATCATTCATATGGTGACTCCAAAATTTTGTACTCAGTTTTCAAATTGGGCTGTAAATCCCTACACAAAAGATAGTATATCATGGTTGTCCCTCCATATTGTATAAAATGATTTTATATTCAGTTTTATTCACCCAACCTCTAATCCATATTCTATTTCCCATTATAAAATAATAGTTATAAAAAAATATGACTTTGGTTAAAATAATGAAAAAATATTTTTGTATGAATTTAATTAGAAAAAATTTGGTGTATGAAGGAAATATATGAATTTTTCGGATGAAAGTTATCAGATAGATGAAATATTTTGAGTAATTATTATTTGGGTGGTCCTATAAAGCTATGAAGTAACATAGGATAGAGCCTGATCAAATATAATCACTAATATAAAGTTTAATGGGATGAATGACTGGTATAATATTTTACTTGTTAAAAGTTCTTTAAAAAACTTTTATAATGATATCAAATGTGATGATACGAAGTCAATTTTTCAACATTACTAAAATCATAATGCAATATCATAGTTCTTTCCATGTGTTAGGAACATTTAATTAAGTTCCTTAACTATAATGTTATGTAAATTTGGAGAATGTTATTGGTGATGAGTTTATAAGAAGATTATAGAATATTTAATAAGTGTTAATAAGTATCCAGTAAATTTTGAAGAGTGGGAGTTTTGATATTTTTTAGTTTTAAAAGATATGGGAAATAAATTTGATTCCTTTATATTATCTTACTTTCAAACCTAAGCATACAAGATTCATATATGTTAAAAATAGTGTACCGTTCACATGTATAAAAGATGAAGTACTGTAGAAATAGTTTCAAATAGAGATACTAGACAGAAATCCAAAATCTAATGTTTGATTTGGTAATGATTTCAACCCTGGAAACTCATGGTTAAAAAGAATGTTATTACCAGATATAGGGATTGGGATAAGAGGCATTAGAAAAAAATACCAGATAAAGATTCATATCAGTTGAAATTAGACTGACTATGTATAAATGTGAATGGACAAATGAAGCCTATGAAAGACGTAATAGTTTTTAAAACGCAATAGATATAATTTTATAGATAGGAAAATGGATATATAAATCAGAGAAAATAGGTGAATGGGTTGATGTTTTATATAAATTTCATGGATAAAGTTCTTTATTGTAGCTATGATAAAATGTGAAGAATAATCACCTTAAAAAAGAAAAAGTGAGAAGAAGTAAAAATAGAATAGTGAAAAATAAAAAATTCAATAGGTCAAGGTTTTTTATATTTGTTATGAAAAACATAAATACATATTTTATTTATGTGTATAACACATGTAATTTTGTTTTATTATAGTGAAACAAAAGTGTAATGATATTCCTTTCTTACTATAACCACCTAAAAGGATTATTTTCTAGTGTATTGTGTGGTATTTATTACTTTTATACCACACCAAGGACTTTATTGTTTTTCTGATCAGTGAACCTTGTATATTATTGTGTTTCTACTTCTTCTTATTATGTTCTTGTTTTTAAAAAACTCATAATACTTTAATAAGAGGTGAATATTGTTCATAAGTAATAAATTATTTAAAGAAAAGATTAATAATTCACTCCCCCCATCTTAGTGTTCACATGGATCATGATTCTTCCTTTCAAGTGGTATCATATGGAAGGTTCCCTTAATTGATGCTTTGCTAATTTTCGAAGAAAATAGATGTTTTAATGGGTGTTTGTAATTCTATTAACAATAAGGTGATTCTAATTTTTTATGGAAAGAACTATCATATATAGACATATAGAATTTTACCTTATATAATTTATATATTCTAGGATACTCTTGAGGCTACTACAAATGGACTCCCACCTAGTGATGAGATATTTACTCTAAGATAAAATAATAAAAAGAATTTGGAAAATTATGTGTGAGAGAGAAATGTTATAATATCCTCACTCTCTAAAAGTTATTTTCTTATAGTAAAAGGAGTTAGAATGTCAAAATGCATCAGTGATAACATTAAAAATTTTATAAAGGAAACATGAAATTATATATAGTGAAATTAATAATCTAGAGTGTTAATTATTGAGATCTTAAAATGGATGATTATGAATTTGTGGGCGATTAATTTAAAAGGGTGAATGATATTGTAAGCACCATAATATTTCTTGGTGAGAAGTTGGAAGATTTAGCCATTGTAGAAAATATCTTACCTATTATTTTTGATATGTTTGGCTTCGTAGTTTAATAATTTAAAGATATATATCTTAAAACTATATCTATGGATGATTTATATAGCACTCTCATCACTTAGAAAATGAGAATAATAAAGGTTATAAGAAACAAATAGATATCTGATCCAAATATTTCATTCAAATATTCCTAGCAAAGAATTGCTAGGAAAATTATATAAGAATAATATAGTGACTCTAACACTGAATATGAGGTTATTATAAATTTAGATGAATTTATGTATTTTTTTTCTAAAAAGGTGAAAATTGGCTTGGGAATATACAAATGTATGTTACCATATAAATTTTTTGGTTATGGGTCCATTGGATATTTTTTTTACAAATTTTCCTTGATGAATAGAATATGAATAAAGTGACGAATCCGATAAAAAATAAAGAATCTCTCTCAAAAATAAGGTATAAATCCATGTCATATTCTAAGGGAGAGGATAAGAAGTTCTGTAAATCTAGAAGTAGAAAAAAAATTCTAAGCATGCTAAAGATGACGATAGTGAAGAATTCACTGATAACTTCAGTGATGATGCTACTGAAAAAAATTATACAAAACCAAATAATAAATTAGTGGTTCAGAAGATAAATTATAATAAGAAACTAATATAAAGTTTATGATGAATTGGGAGTTGAAATAATGTCTTTCAATGATTTTAATTCATTAAAGGGAGAAAAAGATGTTGAATTAATTATTTTTTTAGAAAACTATAAAGAATTATTTTGGGATAAAAAATCCAAGTTTTACATATTTATTGATGTTTTGAAGAAGAATATTGATGATGAAATTAATCTCAACATCAATCTTAATGAAAATTTAAAAGTGACGGATGAAGAATTACATCTTATCTAATAAGAACTTTCTAAAATTGAGTAAGGTGTTATAACATTCCAAAAATCCATTACATAAGTTAGTTAAAGTTATATTTATTGAAAACATATAAATAATCATTAAGATTAATCCTTAAAGGTTTATTATAAGAATGAATATTCTCAGAATGAAAAGGAATTCAAGAACACTGTATATGTAGATAAAACAATCAGAATTAAAAAACCTATTTTTTTTAATGTTTCAATGTATTAACCAAAATATAATATAGTATATTTGGTAAAATATAAGACGAAATTTAAGATGAAGGATAAAACACCAAGAAGTAACCCAAATTTTGGAGTGCAAAAAAATACCAATGTTGAATGTAATAAAGATGATGAAAAACAAAAACACAACATTGAACAACATACAAATTAAAAATAGATATATGTTTGCTTTTCATACTTATGGAATTATGGGGGTTTTAAATATTTGGAAAAATAACATATATGTGTTAGTTCAATCATCAATATTATGGTGAATCTAAGGGAAACTTCTAGAAAAATATGAGGGGTTAAACCCCACAAAGGGGAAAACATGTGAAAGCCATATTTTTCATTTAAAATAGATTATAGTCCTTGGAAACTATTTTTGAAAGATGTGATAATTATGAACATATTTTAAAAGTATATCATGTTGTGGTACCATCACAACAAATTTTATAAAAGAAATCTCATAAGCCACGTGAGAAGACAATTAAATGAAAAAAACCATAGTTGATGGAACTTTTCCCATATATACAAAAGTAGAATGATCATAGATACTATCCAGTAGTTTTCATCACATATTATAGAATATTTAACATTAATGAATAATTTGACTTATTTTAAAGAAGTCGTAATGATTATTGGAAATTATGAGTCACTTAAAATCAACGACATTGGATCTGCTATCATTGGGGAAGAAATGTTGAAATCCAAAAGATCATTGTTTTTTAGATGGATGTAATATTTTTTTTATGAATTTAGAAACTTTGGGATGAAGTTAATAATGTTTCATTCAAAAAAGCTTTTTTTTCAATATTTTATGATATGGAAAAGTTATTACGAGAGGTCAATGAATAAAGGGAAAATTGATTAATGTTGGTGATTCACAAAGTTCATTCTATATTAGTATGATGGGATAAAATAAGCTATGGAATAAAAGGTTCAAGAATATTTTTAAGAGTAATACTAGTAATAAAACAAAGATACATAGTATTCATGATATTACTAATATAATATTAAGAATTGATTAGTGTTGTTCCATTTACCAGAAAGGGATGATTATAAAATCATTACATATGAAAGTTGAGATACATTCAATACATAAAATATAGATGATACATTCTAACATTTTTTGGCCCATGAGTAATCATGGAAAAAATAAAGACAATTATTTTACTAATTTTGATGATTCCTTTACTCACATTACAAATATTATGTTTTTAAAACATAGACTAGAGGCTCTAAATGTAACACCCCAGGTAAATAAAGAATATTAAATATTTATATTTATCCATATTTGTGAAAAAAATATTAATATTACTTTAAAGGGGACACTATTCTTGATGGCGTACCCAATACCCAACAACGAGTTTCTTGGAAATCTTATGTTGCACTCTAATAATAAAATAATATTATTTTAAATGGTAGTTAACGCCTAGTTGTTTTAATGGAGGGAATGAACAGAACCAACTACAAAATGATTATATATGTTTGTCAAATATTTTTACATTTTACAATAAATTTTAGAGGATTAAAAATGTGAATGAATTCAATTTTTAAGCGTAAACATTCTAATGTACTTTAGAAGGTCGATTAACCACCTTTTGATGGCGAGCCTCTTTTAAATCCACTTTTTGACAATTGTATGTGTTATGTTTGAGAAAATAAAATTATTCTATAGAATAGAGACCTCAAAATTTAATTTGTGTAAATTTTTAGTATGTTTCCGATAAAGTTCATTTTTTAATGAATAGTGAAAAATGTTGTATTTTAATTCAAAACCACTTTTTAATCTAATTTATTTATATGATTAGATTATCTTTTGAATTTTTTTTAAAGTGAAATTAGAATATATTTTTACCATTTAATCCAATAGTGGTCATTGTAATTAATTTCACTTTGAAATTGGACTTAAACTAGTGTCAATCTTTTAATAGATATTGTTTCATAAACACACGCTATTTGTTTTGACAGCGGGAATTAATTATTAAATTAATTAATGAAACTTATATGTTTTGAATTTTGTAAAATAGACATCATTTTTTAGTTCGGAATATCAAATATAGCTTAGCGTGAATTATTGGTATTTTTCTGAAAAACTTCAATTTTTGATGAAAAGTGAAACCACTAAGTGGTAGTTAAGGAAACTGATTTTTCATTTAAATGAAACTTTTCCACCTCTGTGTTTTGAATTTAAAAGATCTGACATACATGGTTGTCATTAGGAAGTAAAATGTGGTTCAATGGGATTAAAATAATTTTTTTGGTGAATAGTGACTTTTATGTTCTTAATCGCGATTAGAGGTAATTAGTGTAATTTAAGGTAAAAATAATATTCTAATAATGTGAAATGACATAGACACATGTCCTACCCTCATTGGATGTGTCATGTCCGACCAAGACAATCAATGGGTCAACATGGGGACCCCATGAAGCCACTTTGGTTAGAAAATGACATAAACAACTTTTTACTTAAAGTTAAAATAAAAATGTCACAAGCATGAGATGTTTCACTAAAACAATTTTTAAATGGGGTTATACAAGTCATATTTTTTACTATAAATATTAATTGGAAAGATAAAAAGATTTCCTGCATCATGATATTTTTTATAATTTTTATACATTAAATAAATTAAATTATTTATGACATCATGATGATGCAGCGATTACCTCATTAATAAAGGATTTAAATAAAATGAAAAGATAATGTTAAAACTATAACTTAAACTTGTCAAAAACCTATTTTATGAGTATATTTCGAAACCTTATCACCTTATCCTCTAATTATATCATTGTGGGACCTTTTAAATCCGAAAATCATTTTCAAATAAAGTAACATTTCTTTACTTTCCAAGAGTTCCCCTCCTCTCCTCTTATAAAAGGCCCCCACCTCTACCTCCTTACCCACACTTCCAAAGCCTTTGGATCGGCCAAACCCTGATAATTTTTCCTCTCAACATCCCTATATTACTCCTAAAAGCCTCACTTTTGGCAGTAGTCTTCCCAAGGAAGCCTTTGAGCTCAAATCAAAAAGAGTTACCGGATTTTAAGTTAATGTCTTCACTTGTGTTCTTTTGTATTATTTGGCTTCTCCAACCCTCTAAACTCATTTTATTCATTTATTTTGTAACAACTCCAGTATATTCAATATACTAGGATGTTTTTATAAGATTAATTAGAGCTACACTTACACACACCTACATCAAATGGTTAAGTAACATACTGTTTCTGTGGATGGCGAATTTCTGCCCCACAAAACGATGATTGTTCAACACTCATATAACACCTAAAAAGGTGGCCATTAAGATGTATCTATATTTATATATGATATATGATATGTTTATTTTTTACTTAAGCTTCTGTATTTTTCTTTTTTGGAATACCTTTATGGTTTCCATTGTGGGTAAACACGATAATTTCATTTTAGGAAGTGCGGACTACCGCCCCCTCAAAGTGATTTGATTCGTTAATGCCATATGTGGGATGTATAAAGGATGTATTTAAAGTTATTATATATGATATATTATACATATAAATGATGAATATAATTCTGGAATTAATATATACATACCTATCATTTAGTTTTAATTACATTAATATGACATAGAAATGAAAGTAGCGTTCATGCGTACGTACAGCTTACCGTCTCCATGAACGAAGCATTTCATTTCTTACCTCTAAATGATTATGTAATATTATAAATACATGTATATTATAGATATATATGATATATATGATATCAAAATCATGAATATAATTCTGGATATAATGAACCTTTGACCACACGAACAACATGTAATTGTAAGAAGTCCACTTTCGACTTAAGAACCAAATATCGACAAAACAAACATTATTAAATTAAATGATTACATAATGTTTATAAAATGGAAATAAGTGATATAAAAGGAATAATTAACTTGGAAAAGGTTCTTAAGCAAGTATAAATTAACTCAAGTTTATTATTCAGGACGTTAAAGAACGATCGAGTCAAGTCGGACCTAAGGTAAGGGATCCTACTCCTCTCTTTCTTTTTAAGTACACTCTTTTCTGTCATTCCTTTTAAGATCATATTTCTTGTGATTGGGATGTTATTTTATATTAATCTTACTGTAATTTTTATGTTCATGTTATGAGGGACCCTATTTTCTCTCATCAATCCATTTTGGAGGTTTTGAGTGGCGCCGTTAGGCTGCCGAATTTTCGTAAGAGATCTAACCTCTCTCTTTCTTTTTAAGTACTCTCCTTTATGTCACTTATTTTAAGCTCCTATTTGTTATTATGGGGGATGTTATTTTATATTAATATTTCTGTAAATTTTATTGTAATATTATGAGAGACCCTATTTGATCTCATCAATCCATTTTTGGAAGTTTTAAGTGGCGTCGTTAGGCTGTCGAGTTTTCGTAATGGATTTTTCATCTCACTTTTATTCCCGTGAGATTTATGCTAAATTTTCCACAATTTACTTTGAGTGGTGTATGTACTGACCATTATTTTACTCATTATGTAATATACTTTCATTTATGAGTATTTACATCAATGTTGTATTTTCCTTCAATCACAGGGTGTATGTTTCGTAAGATACCAATGTCGCTAAGGGAACCTTTCACCCTCCTCTTTTTAAAAGACTTATTTTGTTGGGTATTTTAATTTACATATTGTTATATTGGGATATGTTCTTCCATATCCTTATTTATGTAAATTTAATGTCCAAGTGATGAGATACCCTTTTATCTCTCATCAACTCTTTTTGATGTGACGCCGTTAGACTGTTAAGGGAACTTCTTAACCCAATTTCGATTTCTTTGGGTTCAACATGTAGTTATTGAATATTTCATCCTTGGAATATTTGTGAATGACCTTTGATTATTTTACACTTAATATCCAATTATATTGGGTGTATTTATATTTGTCGCACACAATTATGAGATTGATTTATCCTTAATTTCAGGATACCATCTTTATAATGGATTTCATCTCAATTTACATTTCCATTGAGACTTCATTGTTGTTATGCACCAATTCACTCTTATTTTGTGTATATACTGTCCCTTGTAATATTATATCATGACTCCCTTTATTCTCATGATATTATAAAGTCATGATTAAATGTTATTCCTCAATTATTGTATTCAAGTGTCTCTCATTTTGTTAAACACCCTTTAACTAAAATATCATTTTAAATGTTTTAATGATTTATTCTTATAAATATTTCTCATTATTATCCATGTTTTTCAAAAAGGTTTTAAGGATTTATTTATATGGATATTAATGGTTTAAAATTCTAAAAGCTTCAAAGTGGTATGGGACACTTTGATTTAATAATCTCTTTATTAAATGTTTTAAATGGTTTTGAAAATGGTTTTTAGAATGGATTCATTATTTCAATATCTTAAAATTTTATATTTTTATGTGGGAATGTTATCTTTCCTTTATGCTTTAGTTATGTGTTACAATTATGTTATGGTTCTTGGGCATTGTTATGAATAAGGGTGGTTCCGTGATGAATTAAGGGGCGGGTGAGCCCGATATAGCTCTCCAATGCATTGGGTAACGCGAAGGGGTTAAACGTTAAGGTTTCTACGAAGAGATTTAGGGAATATACTATGATGGGTATTCCAAATGTAACCAAGAGGGTTACTCCCTACGTAAGAATGTTATGAATGCCTCAAGTAACCTTTATGTCTTATGATTTCTAGGATTTATTCATGATTTTATGAGGTATGTTAAAATGATTATGTTTTATGGGTAAAGTATGATTTCATTCTTATGTATACATGTACTAATGTTTCCTTTCCATATATTTATATCCCTTAATGAGCTTTTTATGCTCATCCCAAGTTTTTGAAATGTTTTTCATAGGTCAAGGGAAGGGTACATGATATGATGATAGTGTCAAGGAAGTGTCAAGAAAGAATCCATGTTTTATTTTAAATATGTTTCCGTTGATGGGAAAAAATGAATACTATCTTTTATGTAACAACTTTGTTTAAATGTGGAATGTAATGAATGTTTTATGATCTAATTCTCTAAAACTCTAAACCTGAAAAGATCCTCAATATGTAATCTTGTAATAACTCAAGATTAAGTAAGGTTTAAGCATGGGGCCTTATAGTTGGTATCAGAGGTCGGTTTAGATAACTTTTGAGCTTAGGGTATTTTCTAAGCACAAGTGACATTAACATAATGGTTAGGATTTCAGAAAGAGTCCTAGTTTTAGATAAAGTGAATGAGTAAGTATATCATAGTTTTTACCTTACTCATTAGTACATGATGGTTTTGTTGATATACTCACAATGACATTTCTGTTTTTATTGAATGGATGGATCTAGCAGGCACCAAAGAGACAACAGGTTTGAAGGAAACTGTGGTGGTTCTCTGATTAAGATACTAGATAAAATGGGGGATTCAATGAGGAAACTCGTGGTTGTTCTAAACCAACTATCAAGGAGTCATGATCAACCACTTGAACCTTGGTATGATCTGTAATACATCATGTACAAGATGACCAATCGATGTGGAAGTTCAGGTAATAATTATAAAGGTAACCATTAGAGTTTATATGATCCTTACTTTTGAGGTAATTATGGGTTATTATATGTTATGATGGAAAATGAAAGGCATGAGATAAACTTGAGGTTAAAATATGTTATGATAATTTTTGAAGATTTTATCTCGTTTTGGGGTAATGTTTTAAGAATTATATAGTTTTGGAAAAAGGAAAACACGTAGACCGTGTTACAACCCATCGCATCAGACAAAGCTGCGGGAATATAACCCAAAACCAAAGTGCGATTGATATTTATCACCTACCACTGGACTATGTGAAGTACCTAGTTAGTTTGACTAATTCTTTTTAGTTAGATGATTTTAGGAATCAAGTGTAAGTTTATTTTGGGTTATCTATGGAAATGATAACCTTATCATCGAGGATATGTGATTAGGTTAATTACTTTTCAATATGAGAATTTAAGAGCAACTGGTGTTTTTTGGAAGTAAAAGTTAATTTGTACCTTGGAAGACTATGTGACTAAATCCTTCAAATATTTGGGTTTCAATCTTAGTTTGGTTTACTTTGAAGAATTTTAAGGACAAATTGTTTATCGAATGGTCCTCGTTGAACTTTGGGTTTTGTTGGACAAATTTTGGAGATTAAGAATAGATTTTATTTTTATAAAGGGTTATCCTATTCTGGATTATCTGATCTTGTACTAATATTTTTGGTTTTTGTTTTGGTTAAAGTATAAAGACATGGGAAGTATATAGTTCTCTTTTGTGGATTAGGCGATTCTCTAGAAGTTGATTATAGTACTCTTAATGTGAACAAGTATTTCTAAATACTCGTCTTTTAGAGAAAATATGAGTTTGTGTAAGAAATCTAGTAAAAGATGAAAGTCAACATGACAAGTAAGTATGTTTCCTTATGATTTAGTTAAGCTCAAAAAATTTATTCCTCAATGAAGAGTAACTTAAAACAAAAATGTGGTCTGTTAACTTTTCCTATTGGGGAATCGAATACCATTTAACCCATCACAAGTTTGTGATTTTCTTATGTTTAACTTTCTCCAAGATATGTTTACTATCACTATCCCTCAGAACATGACCCTTTATTTTTTCTTCCATATCCATATTTTCATACTTGGAATCCTAGTGTGGGTTAACTCGGGTGACATTTGTACTTCTATCCCATTATTTTAAAGTGATTGTTTTACCGACTCTTGTTCCGATGTGGGACTTTCAAGGATGTTTCCGAGCCCAATATTGAAATTGTGAGGACGCAATTCCCAAAAGGGGGGAAGGATGTAACACCCCAAGTAAATAAATAATATTACATTTTTATATTTATCCATATTTGTGAATGAAATATTAATATTACTCTAAAGGGGACGCTATGCTCGATGGCGTACCCAATACGCAACAACGAGTTTCTTGAAAATCTTACGTTGCACTCTAATAATAAAATAATATTATTTTAAATGGTAGTTAATGCCTAGCTGTTGTAATGGCGGGAATGAACATAACTAACTAAAAAATGATTATATATGTTTTTCAAATATTTTTACTTTTTACAATAAATTTTAGAGGATTAAAAATGGGAATGAATTCAATTTTTAAGCGTAAACATTCTAATGTTCTTTAGAAGGTCGATTAACCGCATTTTGATGGCGAACCTCTTTTAAATCCACTTTTTAACAATTTTATGTGTTATATTTGACAAAATAAAATTCTTCTTTAGAATAGAGACATCAAAATTTACTTTGTGTAAATTTTTGGTATCTTTCTGATAAAGTTCATTTTTTAATGAATAGTGAAAAATGTTGAATTTTAATTCAAAACCTCTTTTTAATCTAATTTATTTATATGATTATATTATCTTTTGAATTGTTTTTAAAAGTAAAATTAGAATATATTTTTACCATTTAATCCAATAGTGGTCATTGGAATTAATTTCACTTTGAAATTGGACTTAAACTAGTGTCAATCTTTTAATAGATATTATTTCATAAAAACACTCGATTTGTTTTGACAGCTGGAATTAATTATTAAATTAATTAATTCAACTTATATGTTTTTAATTTTATATAATAGACATCATTTTTGAGTTCGGAATATCAAATATATCTTAGGGTGAATTTTTGCTATTTTTCTGAAAAACATCAATTTTTGATGAATAGTGAAACCACTAAGTGGTAGTTAAGGAAACTGATTTTTCGTTTAAATGAAACTTTTCCAACTCTATTTTTTGAATTTCAAAAATCTGACATACATGGTTTTCATTAGGAAGTAAAATTTGGTTCAATGAGATTAAAATATTTTTTTAGTGAATAGTAACTTTTATGTTCTTAATCGCGATTAGAGGTAATTAGTGTAATTTAAGGTAAAAATAATGTTTTAATAATGTGAAATGACCTAGAAACATGTACTACCCTCATTGGATGTGTCATGGAAGACCAATAAAATCCATTGGTCAACTTTGGGACCCCATGGAGCCACTTTGGTTGGAAATGACATAAATAACTTTTTATTTAAAGTTAAAATAAAAATGTCACAAGCATGAGATGTTTCACTAAAAAAATTTTTAAATGGGGTTATACAAGTCATATTTTTTACTATAAATATTAATTAGAAATATAAAAATATTTCCTACATCATGATATATTTTTTATAAATTTTAGACATTAAACAAATTAAATTATTTATGACATCATGATGATACAGCGATTACCTCATTAATAAAGGATTTAAATAAAATGAAAAGGTAATGTTAAAACTATAAGTTACACTTGTCAAAAACCTATTGGATGAGTATATTTCGAAACCTTATCACCTTATACTAGAATTATATTAATGTGGGACCTTTTAAATCTGAAACTCATTTTCAAATAAAGTAACATTTCTTTACCTTCCAAGAGTGCCCCTCCTCTCCTCTTATAAAAGGCCCCCACCTATACCTCCATACCCACACTTCCAGAACATTTGGCTCATCCAAACCCTGCTCATTTTGCCTCTACATATAACTATCTTACTCCTAGAAGCCTCAATTTGGGCAGAAGTCTTACCAAGGAAGCCTTTGAGCTCAAATCAAAAAGAGTTACCCGATTTTAAGGTAATGTCTTCACTTGCGCTCTTTTTTTTTATTTTGCTTCTCCAACCCCATAAACTCTTTTTATTCATTTCTTTTGTAACAAATCCAGTATCTCCAATATACTAGGATGTTGTTATAAGAATAATTCAAGCTACAATTACACACACCTACATCAAATGGTTAACGAACATACTGTTTCTGTGGATGGCGAATTTCTGCCTCACGAAACGATGATTGTTCAACACTCATATAACACCTTAAAAGGTGGCCATTAATATGTAACTATATTTATATATGATATATAATATGTTTATGTTTCACTTAATCTTATTTATTTTACTTTTGTGGAATACCTTTATGGTTTCCATTGTGGGTAAACATGATAATTTCATTTTAGGAAGTGCGGACTACCGCCCCCTCAAAGTGATTTGATTCGTTAATGCCATATGTGGGATGTATAAAAGAAGTATTTAAAGTTATTATATATGATGTATGTTACATATAAATTATGAATATAATTCTGGAATTAAAATATACATCCCTATCATTTAGTTTTAATTCCATTAATATGACATAGAAATGAAAGTAGCGTTCATGTGTACGTACGGCTTACCGTCTCCATGAACGGTGCATTTCATTTCTTACCTCTAAATGATTATGTAATATTATAAATACATGTATATTCTGGATATATATGATATACATGATATCCAAATCATGAATATCATTCTGGATATAATGAACCTTTGACCACACGAACAACATGTAATTGTAAGAAGTCCACAATCGACATAAGAACCAAATATCGACAAAACAAACATTATTAAATTAAATGATTACATAATGTTTATAACATGGAAATAAGTGATATAAAAGGAATAATGAACTTGAAAAAGGTCCTTAATCAAGTAGAAATTAACTCAAGTTTATTATTCAGGATGTTAAAGAATGATCGAGTCAAGTCAGACCCGAGGTAAGGGATCCTACTCCTCTCTTTCTTTTTAAGTACACTCTTTTATGTCATTCCTTTTAAGATCATCTTTCTTGTGATTGGGATGTTCTTTTATATTAATCTTACTGTAATTTTTATGTTCATATTATGAGAGACCCTATTTTCTCTCATCAATCCATTTTTGAAGTTTTGAGTGGCACCGTTAGGATGCCGAATTTTCGTAAGAGATCTAACCTCTCTCTTTCTTTTTAAGTACTCTCCTTTATGTCACTTATTTTAATCTCCTCTTTGTTATGATGGGGGATGTTCTTTTATATTAATCTTGCTGTAAATTTTATTTTAATATGATGAGAGACCTTATTTTATCTCATCAATCCATTTTTGGAAGTTTTAAGTGGCGCCGTTAGGCTGCCGAGTTTTCGTAAGGGATTTTTCATCTCACTGTTATTCCCATTAGATTTATGCTACATTTGCCACAATTTCCTTTGAGTGGTGTATGTACTGAAAATTATTTTACTCATTCTGTAATATACGTTCATTTATGATTATTTACATCAATGTTGTATTTTCCTTCTTTCACGAGGTGTATGTTTCGAAAGATACCCATGTCGGTAAGGGAACCTTTCACCCTCCTCTTTTTAAAAGACTTCTTTTAATGGGTCTTTTAATTTACATATTGTTATGTTGGGATATGTTCTTCTATATCCTTATTGATGTAAATTTAATGTCCAAGTGATGAGATACCCTTTTATCTCTCATCAAATCATTTTGATGTGACGCCATTAGGCTGTCAAGGGAACTTCTTAACCCAATTTCGATTTCTTTGGGTTCAACATGTAGTTATTGAATATGTCATCCTTGGAATATGTGTGAATGACCTTTGATTATTTTACACTTAATATCCACTTATATTGGGTGTGTTTATATTTTTCACACACAATTATGAGATTGATTTATCCTTAATTTCAGGATACCATCTTTATAATGGATTTCATCTCAATTTACATTTCCATTGAGACTTCGTTGTTGTTATGCACCAATTCACTCTTATATGGTGTATATACTGTCCTTTGGAATATTATATCATGAATCCCTTTATTCTCATGATATTATAAAGTTATGATTAAATGTTATTCCTCAATTATTGTATTCAAATGTCTCTCATTTTGTTAAACACCCTTTAACTAAAATATCGTTTTAAATGTTTTAATGATTTATTATTATAAATATTTCTCATTATTATCCATGTTTTTCAAAATGGTTTTAAGGATTTATTTATATGGATATTAATGGTTTAAAATGTTAAAATCTTCAAAGTGGTATGGGACACTTTGATTTAAAAATATCTTTATTAAATGTTTTAAATGGTTTTGAAAATGGTTTTTAGAATGGATTAATTATTTCAATATCTTAAAATGTTATATTTTTATGTGGGAATGTTATCTTTCCTTTATGCATAAGTTATGTGTTACGATTATGTTATGGTTCTTGGGCATTGTTATGAAGAAGGTTGGTTTCGTGATAAACTAAGGGGCGGGTGAGCCCGATATAGCTCTCCAATGCTTTGGGTAACGCGAAGGGGTTAAACGTTATGGTTTCTCCGAAGAGATTTAGGGAATATACTGTGATGGGTATTCCAAATATAACCAAGAGGGTTACTCCCTACGTATGAATGTTATTAATGCCTCAAGTTACCTTTATGTCTTATGATTTCTATGATTTATTCACGATTTTATGAGGTATGTTAAAATACTTATGTTTTATGGGTAAAGTATGATTTAATTCTTATGTATACATGTACTCATGTTTCCTTTCCATATTTTTATATCCCTTACTGAGATTTTTATGCTCATCCCAAGTTTTTGAAATGTTTTTCACAGGTTAAGGGAAGGGTACATGATATTATTATAGTGTCAAGGAAGTGTCAAGAAATAATCCATGTTTTATTTTAAATATGTTTCCGTTGATGGGAAAAAAATGAATACTATATTTTATGTAACCACTTTGTTTAAATGTGGAATGTAATGAATGTTTTATGATCTAATTCTCTAAAACTCTAAACCTGGAATGATCCTCAATGTGTAATCTTGTAAAAACTCAAGATTAAGTAAGGTTTAATCATGTGGCCTTATACTAAAAATGTTTAAGAGTTTTAGGAGAAGTATAGAAAAAGAATGTGGTTATTATGTGAAAAATAGTGATATTGATAATGGTGGTGAATATATAAGTAGGGATTCCATAGATTATCTTGAAAAGAATTTAATTTTTCATGATTTTACTGCATCTTCCACAAAAAAAAATAGAATGATGTTAGTGAAATAATAAGTATAAGTTTGGTGGATATGGAATGAAAAATGTATATCAAAGATGATACTTCTCAATATTTTTTTAGGAATGAAATCAAAGTAGAAAGTTTTGTTCAAAATATATGTTTATATAGGCAAAAAAATGATAATACTCCTAATGAGATGTATTAAAGAGAAACCAAAAGTTTTAATCAACTAAGTGTGTTCAAAATTCATTGTATTATAAAATTTAAGGGCGAGAATCTTAGGATGTTTGATTAGAGTGGTGTTGATGGATTCCTTCACGGATACTCTCAAAATGATAGAGGGTATAGATTTCATAATAATGTGACATGAAATTATTTTGAACTGATAGATGTGAAAGATTATGAATAATCATACAGGAGACCTTCCAAAATAGTTTCAGATAAGGAAGAAATGGAATTTGATGTGGTTCAAATTTAACAATGGAGATAATTATGTTTTAATAGTAATAATTTTGAAACTGCATGATATTATGATTCTGACTCATCTATCTCTTATGATGAAGAACAATTATGTTCATATCATCATATGATGAAGAAACATGTGGACGTTCATAACATCATTGAGGATCAATGATGGCATGTCTGAATAAGAACAACATCAATGTTAGTATCAAATAAATCTTTATATTCATATGTTGATCCAAAATATATAGATTAATATTTCAATAATATAGAGTGGAATAATTCTATGAATTAATAGATAGATATGATTTAGATGAATAATATGTTAGATGTTATACCTAGAGTAAGTAATAATAATGTGATGGGTAAAAAGTTTTTAATCAGAAACAAGTTGAATGAAAAAGGTGACGTTATTATAATTACGTTTCCTCAAATTTCTATAAGCTACTCACAAATTTAAGGAATTAATTTTTGAAAAACCATTGCTTTATTGGAATGATTAGAAGAAATTAGAATATTTCCTTCTATCACTACACAATGAACATATAAAATATTTTTGATGGATTTCAAGTCATCTTTTCCTAATAGTGAGATCAATGAATATTTATTTTAGGAACAATTGTGTGTATTCATGCTTGGGAGATATGAAATTAGTGTGTGAAGGATATAAAAATATTTTAATGGATGAATAAATATCCATGATATTTGTATTCTACCCTAGATACTTTCTTATGTGAGTTGAAATTCATGAATGAAATATTTGATAATAACTTCTATATAAAAGGAAATAAAGTGTTTTAACTCATTGGTATTTTTTATATTGATGATATAATATTCATAGGGAATTATTAAAAAACTTTTGAATAGTTTTCTAAGGATATGAAGAATATTTTTTGAAATGTCTGCTCTTGGAGAAAAGACATACTTTATTAGCATATAGATCTCACAACAAGAGTAATATATTTTCTTATCTCAAGAGAATTGATCTAAGGAACTTATTAAGAATTTTGGAAAGTATGAATCAAAACCATTTTGCAAATAAATTTTACTGGGAATAAGTTTTTCAAAAGATGGGGAAGTAAAGGAGTTTCTTCCTAAAGAGTTTCAAAAGTTCGATAATTTTTTTTCAATATATAATAACTCCATGGATAGATATAATGTATGTTGTTAATCATTTTTATAGGTGTCAAAGAACAAATAAAGAATCTAATATCATGGTTTTAAAGAAAATTCATAGATATATTAAAGGTAAAATGGATTTTAGTTTGAAATATAACTGTGCATGAAATATTGATCTATTTGGTTATACAGATTTAGATTTGGAAAGAAGTGTGGAAAATAAAAAATCCACATGTGGTGGAATTTTTTTATTGGTATAATGAATTTTTATAATGTATACAAAGAAACAAAATTTAGTGACACTTAGTAAAATAGATTATACATTTGTTTATATCACTCAAACTACAACAAAATTTATGTGGATTGTGAAATAGCTGAAATAATTTTTCATGATATGAATTTTTACCTTTTCTTGGGTTTTGATAATCATGGAGTTATAAATATAACTTAATATACAATGAAACATTCTTTTCCCAAGAACATTTATATAAAATATAAATTCATTAATGATCCTTAAGAGAATAACAAACTGAATCTAGGGTTTTTTCGTACAACAGACCAAGTATCTAAAATTTTCACAAAACTGTTGCTAAAGGAAACATATCATAATGTGAGATTAATGATGGGTGTTAAACCTCCGTCACATCATAGATATCATATATGAAATACATCACCTCTCTATATTGTATTTGGATAGTGTTTTCAAGGGGAAGAAAACTAGTGTAACATAAATCTGTCTATTAAAATATACACAACCTTTTAAGGAGGGAATGTATTTAGCAGGCTTTAAAATGTGTAATTTGTGATTTCACCATGTGAAAGTTGTTTTAATGGTTTATTGAAATGGTTTTATGAAAAATTGGGCTTAAAAGTTGAATTTGGGATTGTGATGTATGTCTCATGTGGAAGAAGAAGTATCTTAAAATGTTTATGGAAATGGGTATATAATGATTTCATCATGTGTGAACTATTTTAATAGTTTGTTGATGTGGATATTAGAAAAAATATTCTTACAGGTTGAAGTTGGTTTTTTATGGAATTTTTAAGTGGAATTAGATGTTTATTACAAAGTGTATGAGGCAATTTCATAATTAACTTATTAATAATAAACATAGTATTATTGTTCAATGATTTTTATTTCCAACACTAGTTTATCTCATATAGGATTATAATTATTAGATAAGTAATCCATTTAATTAGTTACAAAGTTTAGTAATTTTTGTTTCTTGATAGATAAAAATTACAAATGGAATATTATTTGGAATATAATGTTAAGTGGTGCTCTGATGAAGTTATAAGATGTTTAGTGAAAATTGGTTTGGTTGAATTGGGTATGATCTATGCTTTTCATTTTCTTTTCTTAACATAAAACACCCAACATTGTTATGATTTGTGAGAATTGGCGAACGTATAGAGAATTTGAAACTGAGTTTTTCAGACCAAGTCCATCAGATGAAGGATATGAGACAATGGGTTTTATATGATGTTTTATATAGATTCTTTTATCCTATAATACTTACAAGTTCAATTAGATAGAACTAATAGAAAAATTATCAATATCCACAAACCTAGAGTCACTATTTTATAGTTCTATAACTATAACTTAATTTATAACCATGATTTAATAAAAATTGTGTGTATATATTTATTTGATGCATTGGTTTTTTAAAAAAAATTGGAAATATGGTTTATTATTTTTTTCAATCATGTCTAGATCTCCTCCTAGCCTCACACAACTCTCCTCCCTTTTCATTCCTACCTCATGAGATCTCATTATTGTGACCCTCCTCATCTGACAATACCACCAAACCTTCATCCATCCTCCTCCTACGAGGTGCCAAAAAACCTCCCCACGTTCATCCTCCTCTAATGAAGCCACCCCACCTCTCCACCAATGTGGATCTAAAGAGGCCACCCCACCTCTTCTTCTAGTGCATCTTTTAAATGGCCACCCTAGATCTTGACGATCATCCTCATCCTCACGGATCTCAATTGGTCACAACTCCTCAATAAACATAACAACCAAATGTATTTATTGTTTTTTATTATACTCTTGTAAACTTTATATACTCTCCCCTACATCCAATCTAATTTCTAATTTATGATTTATTCTATTTGGTGAAATTCATCTATTTCATATGATATGTTCTCATTTTGTCAATCCCTATCATTATAATAAAATTTTGAACCTATTTTATTCTTCTTTTTATATGATGTCATTATTTAATAGTTTCCCTATAAACTATTTATCCTCTTTTTCCATCCTTCTATAATGATTCCCATTCTAGTTCTTCATTCCATTGATAGATTTTTTTGTATTACTGTGTAGGTAGACTTTACTAAAATTAATTGAAATTTTTTATTCTATATTTTTTCTTGCCTCTAATGTAATTTTATAGAATTTGAAACCTTAATACATGATTGAATTGGAATGATAAAAAATTTACCTTCAAATAAATAATCTACACCCAAATATGGTTAAAAATGTAGATATTTAAAAGTTTCCTTGAATTCAATGATGTTTTCTAGCTACAAAACCATAGTTTTTTAGATTGGTTTACTCATATTTTTGACTAAATATGGAGAGAATTATTATATAATTGACTTATTTTTATTACATTATAAATAAAAATATTTTATCCACAAATTATTAAACTACACCGAAAACAATTTTGACTGTCTAGATATTCAAAATGTTCCCTGAAGACTATTGTTTTTCTACTACAAAATAGTATTTTAAGAGTTTTTTATCTCTATTTTTTAAATATATATAGTTATATATATTCTATTTGGGTTATTCTTGTTTCATTTTGATGTTTTAGAAACCATCTATAAATAATTAAACTTTAAATAATATCATTTTGATTATTTATATTTTAAAATTTTCCCTAAATTAAATGTTGTTTTTCTATAATAAAAAATTTGTTTTTTGGATTGTTAAAATATATTTTTTTATGATATATTAAGTTAAAATGTTTTTTTCTTAATTTTATTTTTTATTTTTAAAAATAACTAAATTTTCTAAATCATTAATAACTAGATAAAATTTTGGTTTGAAATTTTTGGTACTGAAATAGAGGCCCGAACCTGCTTCTAGGGTGATACTAAAATAGATACCAACCAATATACCAAGATAAATAATATCAAACTTCCCTTTTTTATTAAAATAGTATATTCTAGGACAATGACTACCACTATTTTCTCCCATATAAATAATTGTTGGAAAATATATTTTATTAAAATTTAAAGTAATGTTTGCATTGATTAATTTGATTTCATAATTTTTAACTTAGATGGAATATTACATAATTTTCTATAAATTATTTTCATTATGAAATTATATTAATACAAATTTTTATGTTATTACATGAATTTTTAAAATTTTTAAAATCTTAATTTATCCTTATATTAGTTATTTAGTTAGTTTCTCCATTATTTATTTATATAAATTCTATAAAGTATTAAAATTTATTCTTTCTCAATTTCAAAATAAAATGTAAGATATTTCCATATAATCCTTCAGTCTATTGAAAAACATAAAATTACATGATATTTGACTAAACATACAACAAAGTGTCTAATTGGATATGTCATATAAAAGGGGAGTATATTTATTTATAGTTATTTTTATTCCAATTTGTTTAATTAAATATATTATTGAAGATATTCTTATTAAAATTTACTGAGTTAATAAAGGAAATTATCTACTTGAATTGAGGTTACACTATCATGAATATTTAAATATAAAGTATAAAACCACTTTAGGATAGATAATAACTATGATAATACAATATTAATATACATTATAAAGTTTTTATTAAAAAATCAACTAAATTATGATTTTTATAATATTATATTGTTACACATATTATACCTTATTTATCATAATAATTAGTATTCCTTGATTATGTTATTTCAACAATAAAGTATTTTTTTCCTTTCCTGGTATTGTTAATTGATTATTTTATACCACCTATTTTTTCTTTTTTAGCATTCCCATTATAATAGGGTTTTTAGTAAATTTGTAATTTTTATTTTCCTATGTAAAATATGTGAATCATTGAAGAGGTACATAGGAAAATATTATCTTATAATTTTTGTTGAATACCTAATTTGGGACACCTTCCTATTGTTCCAATTGTGAGTATGATATTTCACTATTATATATTAATTACATAACATAAAACACTCTTTAATTAATGGTTTTTAAATTTTAATCATGAACCATTATTGAAGAGGAAACTATTCTCTAGTTATACTAGTGAGATTAGTTGTAAACATGAATAATAAAGGGGGATTAGTAGTAGAATTATTCCTAGTTCTATCCATACATAATCACACATATAACCTTCACTGTATCTCACATATTCCATACATTCTCATCCCACAATTATGTTTGAGGCATTGAGGATTTTTAATCCACTTATCTTATCCCAACTATTTTAGTTAAGCCTTATTTTAGTATATAATATACCTATTCAGTGATGGATCCCCATATATGAACATATGGATCTTTTTTTATCAACTGATATAAGATTAATTGGTGGTATAAACTACATATACATCCTATTGGATAACTATTCCCATTGATGTTGATTTTATTTGTTTTTAATAATCTATAGATTTTGTTACTGTGTATTTTAATTTATATTATTCTTATATAATTTAATTTTTATATTTAAAATATAATTGTAATTATGTTTTTTTATGTATTGAACCTCAGTTTCTAGAGGCACACTCTACACATAGCATCTCATGATACATCCTCAAATTTATTCTATGCCTTACAATTTCATTCACCTTTGACAACAATAAAGACATATACATATAGAATATTTAGTAAAGTATTTTAATGATAATAAAACTATCACAAATAGGGATCCCATAATTAAAGAACAACAATTATTTAATAAGATAAAGACATAAATTAGCTAATGTGTATGAAAAATAGATTGAACTCAACAACATGTGATGTCATCTAGTATTGTGTACATATAGGGTAGAGTATTATAACCTTATAGAATATTACAAAATTATGTTGTTATAGTAAAAAAATTAACACAAAAATATGTATTTGTAATATAGTTTCCCAAAATTGTTATTAAGGAAGTTGTACTATAACATATTTCAAAACAACAGATAAATAAATAATGCCGAGTATGAAATTAAAATTGACTATAAATTAATTTTTTAAAAATATAATATATTATTTTACTTTAAAATTAAGATATTTGTTATTTTTTATAAATATGTTATTTATAATTTGTTTTTATTTATGAATCAGTAATTATCATAATAAGTCATTTTATATATTATTTTTTAAATTTATATTCATTTACCTCATATTGGAATGAAGTTTGATTTACAGTATTGATCAGATCATTTATGAGTTTCAAAACGAGTTATGATATTTTTTGTACTTTTCATTCAATAATTATTCATATGTTGGGTTGATTTTATACCTATGTTTTGATTATGTTGGAAGACCATGGTAAACTCATGAGGTTGTGAGATTAATTGTACAATGAAAATGATTCACCCAAAATGATTAGTATGAAAAAATTGATATCAAATCAGTTTCCATGTTTTTTGAATCTAGATCCTCATGTAGACTAGAGAAAGAGGAAATGAATATCAAAATATAGATTTTTATATTTATCATAATTATGACATTGATATTGTTAGAAATATGACGTATTATTTTAACACCATAGTGAATCAGGAATTTGGAAAAAGAGAAAACATGAGTTTTAATGTGATTATTTAATGGTAGAAAAATGTGTAGATTTAGTAATAATGGGGTTGAATATCTTCTTGAATTTATTAGTGATTTACTACTTGATGATTCATGTATTCCAAAAATGATTACATGGAATCAAATTTGGTTGAGAATTTTGAATTTTATACTATTAATATCCTTCCTTGCCTTAAATATTGTTTTCTATTATGTAAGTAAAATCCAATGTTGAGTTAGTTCAAAATGTGTGGTACATCATGGTGGAAGACTAAGAATGATGAAACTAAATCCCACATACTAGATAATATTATATGGAACTTCCCTATAATTCTTATCCATCAAAAAAATTATTTTAGAACTAATTCCATTAAATATGAGTTGGAATAAAGATTATAGAAATAAGGATAATGATGAAATAGGGCATCATGTAAATGAGTTAGCTTAGAAGAAATTTTATAGGTAACATCTTGATTTTTTAGATAACCCATGAAATGTCATATTGAGATTGTCATGTAATGGTTCAACCAATTTCACCAATGTCAAACTGCACCCAATACTTTATCAGTTTTCATTCACATTTAAAAATTTTAATCATGGATATGTATGAAGAACCTACTTAATATCATGTGTATATTGATATCTGGACCCAGTGATTCTATAAATGATTTTAAAATATAATTGAACCCATTAATAGATTAGTTAATGAAGCCTTGGATTATTGGTGTGCAAGCATATGATGCATTCTGTAAGGAGTACGTTTTATTTCATGAATCTTTATTATGGATGATAAATGACTTCCCTGCTTATGGAATGATGTCTGGTGAGAGTAAAAAATGAAAATTACCCTACCCTCCTTGTAAAAAAAATACATTTACCCAAAGTTGAATGTTTCACAAAACATTCATCAATATAGGTTATAAATGATTTCAACTAATGGACCATCTATATAGGAAAACAAGAGATAGTTTGATAATGCTGTCAAGAATGATGAAGCACCTCGATGAATGTTGATGAATGATATTGTTAAATAAAATGATTTTGTGAATTATTTTCTTGAAAAAATTCAATGAAATATCATAAATAGAAAGTATTTTTATTAAAATTCCAAAATAAATTTTAGAAATAAATGTATATTCATTGATTTTATGTATTGGTTATCAAATTTATTGCATTATTATTAGAATGTAATGCATATTGAGAAAACCATTTTTGAGATTTTACTTTCTACTCATTTAAATTTCAAGGGATGAAAAGATGATTTTCATTCACATAATGATTTTATGTATTGGTGTATAATAGTAAGACTTCATCCTAAGTTAATTGGACAAAATAAGTGTAACATCCCTTTTTCTTGTAATTCGATGACAATTCCAGAGAAAAAATAATTTCTTTAGGTCATGGAATGTTTGCAGGTTCTGGATAGTTATTTATGTAAAATTTCATGAAGTGTGAATAAACATGATGTGTAACTAAAATATC
The DNA here is from genome assembly GCA_963277665.1 of Viscum album. Classification (NCBI taxonomy): domain Eukaryota; kingdom Viridiplantae; phylum Streptophyta; class Magnoliopsida; order Santalales; family Viscaceae; genus Viscum; species Viscum album. Next base: position 929,889,311 of record OY728127.1, read on the forward strand.
ATAAAACCCATGATTATCATGTCTTGTTATATGCATTGATTCTCATTTCTATTAGATATTTACATTCACATAATTCTAGAGTTGTTTTGATTAAGTTCTGTCATTATTATTGTGACTTTTTTCCAAAATATGGAGAAAAAGTGTTATTTAAAAATTTCATAGAGATTCACCAATTATTCATTTCCACTTTGATAAAATTTTACCACCTCAATTTCTCACTTGTATGTTACATATGACTATGCATATTCCAATAGAAGCTCATTTTTGGGTCCTATTTCATGTTAGTTGAAGTATCTAATAGAATGAATAATATATATTGAAATCATATGTGACAAATGAATATCATTCTGAAGGCTCTATTGTGAAAGTATGTTTATAAAAAGAATGCTAGGATTTATGCTCATTATACTTGATAATGACACTACACATTCTGATCGACTAATAAGAACTGAAGATGAGAAATATGATCCCATTGAGATTGAATTTCCTTCACTTCCATAAATAGGGTAATATCTGGATCGTACTCTGTAGAGACCCAAAGCTTGACATACATGGACATTAAATTACTTTTGAGGAATACTTAATACATAACAAAAACAGGCACACAAGAACCGTAATATTTTAGTGTCTTTGGAAACTCGGAATATAATCTTCTAATCGTGGTGAAAGATATTCAACATCTCTCATAAAGATCTTCCCCTTTTGTTTTTCTTACCTAAAACCTTTATTTAAATCTTGGGGGAAAGAAAACATATAAAGTATGAGATCAAATGCTCAGTAAGGGTAATCATGGAGAAAATAAAACAAACCATATACATTTGAACTTCAAAACATGAACATAATATTTAAACATCAAAATATTGAGCAAAGACATAAAAAATGGCAGTACGTAAGGCATAGATCATAATGGAACATCAATCATGATACAATATATTGGAAATAAAACTTGTAATTGTGGAAAAACATTAAGCACATGATATGATTTCCATAGTAGCCAAGGAATTGCTGCCAAGACCATCTTAGTGGACAGAGTCCCTTTCTAAATCGAGTTCACTCCTCGTTTCAGACCTGTAACACGGAACCGGATTAACTTACCATTCCATCCATGTCTATCTCATGAGATATAAATCTTTACCCAATTCATTGGAGGGAGATATATGTTCCACCCATCTCAAAATGAAATCATTCTTACGTGTGCCACAAAATAAACATAAATCATTCATAATAACCCAACATATAAAATGGGTTTCATAAACATCATACAATCATAAAATAATCCATATAAAAAAATGGATATCATTTAATCATAAGAAAAATGAAACCATGTAAATCATAGAGACATTATACTTGAAACATACACATATGAAATAATTTCATCTTAGATGGAAAATGGTTTTTATAAAACATTTAAAATAAATTCTTGAGGAAAATATCATTTTTTCTTCAAAATAATTTTCCTTCCAGAAAATTCCATGAAATTTTAAAAGAAAAGGATTTTGTTGAAAATAATCCTGAAATATTTTAGATTAAGCTTCATGAAAATAAGGTTTTATGAAACCGTAAAAATATGTTCATGTAGTATAAGTTAAGAAAAAACATTCTTCTCGTACTTTTGCTGGAATAGTCAAAAACGTACATCGTAATGTAAACAAAATAAATATTCATTACATACCATGTAGTAAAAGTAAAAAATGGGTTAAAATTTCTTTGAACATACATGAATCCATTTTTAGAAAATAGGGACATGGATGATAAATTCAACCCCAGTAAATACTTACGAATAAACAATCTCGGGTAAAAACGAGATTGGAAAAGTTATCCCTTAGAAAGATCTTTTTGTAAAAAAAATAGATCAATTATGTGTATTCACTATAAGGTCACATATAGAAAGTATAAATACATGATAAGATATTCATTTCTCGCATAATCAAAGAACGACATAATGAATAAAGATAAGATCAACCCAAAGAATGGAAATTGGGTTAAGAAGTTCCCTTACCTTGTGTCCGACTTGACTCGATCATTCTTTAATCTCCTGAATAATAAACCAAAGTTAATTTGTACTTTCTTAAGAACCTTTTTCAAGTTTATTATTCCTTTTATATCACTTATTACCATGTTATAAACATTATGTAACCATTTAAGTTAATAACGTTCGTTTTGTCGATATTTGGTTCATGAGTCGAAAATGGACTTCTTATAATTACATGTTGCTCATGTGATCAAAGGTTTATTATATAAAAAATTATATTCAGGATTTATATATCATATATATCATATATATCCATCATATACATGTATTTATAATAGTACATAACATATGGAGGTAAGAAATGAAATGCACCATTCATGGAGACGATAAGCCGTACACACGCATGCACACTAATTTCATTTCTATTTATTATTTTAATGGAATTAAAACATAATGATACATAGGTATATTATAATTCTAGTATAATATCATATATAATATCATTAACTCTATCCTTTATACATCCCACATAAGGCATTAACGAATCACATCACTTTGAGAGGGTGGTAGTCCGCACTTCCTCAAATGAGATTAATGTATTTACCCACTATTGAAACAATAAAGGCATGATATAATTGGGAAGTAAAGAAGAATAAGGAAATCATAAAAATAATATATATCATATATAAATAAAGTTCCATCATAATTTCCACCATGAGAGGCCATAGGAGAAAATTGAACAATCATCGTTTCGTGAGGCGTTAGTTTTCCATCCACAGAATCATTATGTTATTCATCCATTAGATGGAGGTCTGTGTAAGTGTAGTTCGAATAATTATCATAAAAACATCCTAGTATATTGAGTATACTTGTGTTTTTACAAAAGAAATGATTAAAAAGAGTTTAGGGGTTAGATATGTAGAATAAAAGAAAACAATTTAAGAGAAATCGTTACCTTTAATTTGTGTAACTTCCATTGGTTTGAACCAAAAGGACTTATTTGAGTGCCTTATACCTAAGGTAAGTCTTCTAGGGGGAGGAGAAGTATGTAGGGAGATTAATTGGGACGATTTTGGACGAGAAAAATGGCTTGAGAGGTGTGTGGAATTTCATATAAGTGGCCTCCTTTTATAAGGGAGAGGAGGGGCTCTTTAGGAATGTGTGAAAACATTATTTTATTATAAACTTATCTTCGGTTTCAAGAGGTCCAAAAAACATTAATGTCGAATATAAGATGACTCATATTCGAAATAAAATCATCCAATAGGAATTGGACAGGTTTTGGATAATATTTTAATCGTTATAATCTAATTTATTTAAATCATTTATTAATGAGTTAAATACCGCACCATTATTGTGTCATAAATAATTTAATTTATTTGATGTCTAAAAATTATAAAAAAATTACCATGATGTAGGAAATAAGTTTATATTTCCAATTAATATTTATAGTCGAAAATATAATTTATATTACCCCTTCTAAAAATTAATTTACTAAAAGATATTTTCTTTTTGTCATTTTTGCCTTTAAGTTAATTAATCTAAATTGTCATTTTCACTCCCAAGTGGATTAATGGGGTCCAAAAATAGACCCAAAGATGCCCATGGTCGTTAATTACTCAAACAATAAGGTTTGGACAAGTGTTAAGATAATTTTGAATTATTATAATATTCTTTTTACATTGAATTATCTTATATACCTTTAACCACAGTAAATAAAAGTCAAAAGTTACTATTCACCAAAAATTATTTTAAACTTATTGAACCACATTTTACTTCTTTATAACAACCATGTATGTCGGATTTTTGAAATTCAATTAACAAAAGTGGTAAAATTTCATTTAAATGAAAGATTCAGTTTTTTAACTACCACTAAGTGGTTTCACTATTCATCAAAAATTAATGTTTTTCAGAAAAATACAAAAAATTCAGCCTAATCTATAATAGATATTTCAAATTCAAAAAGGATTACTATTTTTCAAAATTAAAAACATAGAGGTGGCATTATTTTATTTTAAAAATAATTCCCGTTATCAAAACAAATAGCGTGTTTTAAAGAAACACTAACTATCAAATAATCGACACTTGTTTATATCCAATTTCAAAGTGAAAATAATTCCAATGACCAGAATTGGATTAAATGGTAAAAATATATTCTAATTACACTTTAAAATCAATTAAAAATATAATATAAACATATAAATTATTACAATGAAAAAAAGTTGTTTTTAATTAAAATATAGCATGGTTTTACAATTCATTAAAATATGAAAGTTATCAGAATAATATGAAAAATTTATCCAAAGTAAATTTTTATATCTTGATTGAAAAAAAGAATTTTATTTTGTCAAATTGAACGTATAGACATGTCAAAAACATGATTTAAACTTGGTGCGCCATCAAAAGGCGGGAAAACTGTAATTTTTGAAGAATACATATTTTTCATGAAAAATTTATTTTGTTCTCATACCATATTCTAGAAAATTTGTAAGATTAATAATAATGTTATAAAATTAAAAATTTAGTTAATAATATTCATAACGGCTAGTCCATAATAATATTATAACAATATATCATTGTTTAGTGAAACCCGGTACTGCGTACTACACACGCTATCGAGGAAGGTCACGATTGTGTGTAATGCAAGCCAAGTCAAGGTTGCGTGTTGTGAAAGTCTCCTTCATTGTTTTTTATAACATAATACAACCATATATCATTTATACATTGAATATATATATATATATACACTCAATTTTTCATATAATGACTACTATCAAACGAACTTGAAATTGTGTGTAACACAATCCAATAATAGTGTTGCATATACTGCAAGCTAATACGGTGTTGCGTATAGTGAAATATAATCTTGGTGTAGCATAAAACACAATACATCAATGAAATTAAAAAGAATAATCCTCATAAAATCTTGGGTTGTTACATTCTACCCCCCCTTAAAATGAATTTTGCCCTCGAAATTCGGCGGGGTTATAAATGGTTTATTACTTGAAAGTTTCTTTCATAGAAACCCATACCGTAAAAAGCAATACTAAAACTTCATTTAAAAAAGGGATGTTAGAATCATAAGGGTCACCCAATGAAACTTAGCATTGGGTTTCCATATAGGACAACATAGGTGAAAATATGGATATTGAAGATAAATCTAACCATCAAGTTCTGATGGAGAGTGGTAGAGAACATGGCTATGAAAAAGCCATCAATCACAAAGCCTTAAATTTGTGATGATTTAAGGTACCATATAATTCCTCGGATATGAGGACATTAGGACAACATTTTTGGTTTTCAAGATCATTCCCATAATGTTGAAGAATATTTAAAAAAAAATACTTACTTGATGTTGGTACAATCTCACTATTGTTTGTGCCTTGAACAATTTCCACATAATCTCTTAAAAAAATGAAGTTCAATTTGTCTTCCATGAAGTGTTTGCATATCATGCGATAGAATGATGGGTCATTCCATCTGTCTCAAACAAAAGGATAACAAAAGTTATCAAATATACATAAGTCCATATATGGTGAGGTTAATCGTATATGATTCCAAAAATGGACTTATACTTCATCTATCATACCGATTAATATAATAAAACTAGTTTCTAATAACCAGGGACTTCCTGTTGGCCAGTGGTAGGCGATAAAGGCCTGTCGCACTTTGGTTGTGGGTTTGATTCCCACAGCCTTGTCCGACGCGACAGGTTGTCGCCCATCCTGCAGGTTGTTATTTTTCTAAAAATACATTATTATAAAATCCCATCAATAATATCGAAAAAAGTTATATCCTTAAAAAATACTAACTTATGTCCAACATAATCCATTCCAATCTTTAGGTTTATCTAAAATACTTCTATCCAAGATCATAGTATAATGAAAACAATTACTAGAAATTCCATCTACCGAGCATGTGAATACCATCATTTATCCCCCATATATCATACGATCTATCTTGTTGGTTACATTCTAAACATGTGAATACCTTAATCATGTATTCTATTGCAACATGAATTACCATAGAACCTTAGTTGAAAACAGGAATGCTGTCAAAATTTGTCTCTTTCCACATTCAAAAAATCCCTAAAATTCTTTATACTCAAACCATGATATCACTTTGTCCTTATATTAGTCATGACCTCATGAATACTATCAAACATATTATTTTCTCTTTATCCCTTCATTATGTGCCTATCATCTGCTTTCCAAAAAAAATTCAATCACTTTTCATGGTTATCAATGCCATATTCTTATGGAAAACCACAATGGACTAATATATAGGTATTCCAATATACCATAAAAGTACCTCAACAACATTATTATTGAATACCAATACATAAACACTTAAAACCATCCTCTTCAATGATTGTCATGGAATAAGTCCTTCCTTGATTTAGAAGTAACCTCTTAGGTGAGGGAATTCAGTTGGGTAATGCCCATGTTCTCCATAGATAAGACATTGAACTCCATAACAGTCTGTCACTCTAGGACCCTTCTCTCCACACAGGTAACATCTTCCCCTCCATTTGATGTATTCATCAAGGTTCTTCTTTCCTTAGTTAGAAATATCAATCTTCCTTTCTCTATGCTCCTAAACATGCACACATGAATAAAAGTCCATCTTCCTCTTATTTGATAAATTGAGAATCCCACTAAAGTTCACCTTGTTAATCATATATCGCGATGACTGATTCGAAAAAATCACAAAATCTTTCTTTCTAGGCATTACACAATTTCTTTTCTCATAGTCACCAATTTTTTCCATTGGATTCAATGTTGACCCAATTCCTTCTGGTTCCCTCCATTGACTAAAACCAAATACCATGGTGTAAGAAACAGTTAAAATAATGAGGAACCACGTAATCATAAAAAGTTACTTATGGGATGTCTAACTTATCACACATTCTTTAATCCATGTAACCTTAGATTCACCCTAGGTTATTCTTGATCGTCAACATAATTCTAGGATTGTAACCTATATTTATACTAATCCTTAGGGACATCCCTAGACATACCATAGAATATCTCTAGGGATCTCACTAAAGTTCTCACATCCTAGTTTCCAAAGGTTGACTAAACCATTCCTCTGATATCAACTGTAGAGACCCAAAGCATGACGTACATTGACATTACATTAATTTTGTGGAATACTTAATACATAACAAAAAAAGACACACAAGGATTGTAATAGTTTAGTGTCTTTGGAAACTCAGAATATAATCTTCTAATCGTGGTGAAAGTTCTTCAACATCTCCCATAAACATCTTCCCCTTTTGTTTTCTTACCCAAAACTTTTATTTAAATCCTGGGGAAAATAAAACATATAAAGGGTGAGCTCAAATTATCAGTAAGGGTAAGCATGGAGAGAATAAAACAAACCATATACATTTGAACTTCAAAACATGAACATAATATTTAAACATCAAAATCTTGTGCAATGACATAAAAAATGGAAGTACGTAAGAAATAGATCATAATGGAACATCAATCATGATAAAATATCTTGGAAATAAAACTTTTAATTGTGGAAAAAAATTAAGCACATGATATGATTTCCATAGTAGCCAAAGCATTACTGCCAAGACTATCTTAGTGGACAAAGTCCCGTTCTAAATCGAGTTCACTCCTCGTTTAAGTCCTGGAACACTGAACCAGATTAACTTACCATTCTAGCCTTGTCCATCTCATGATATATAAATATTTACCCAATGCATTGGAGGGAGAAATAGGTCCCACCGATCTCATAATTAAATCATTCTTATGTGTGCCACAAAATAAACATACATAATTCATAATAACCCAACAAATAAAATGGGTTTCATAAACATCATCAAATCATAACATAATCCAAATAAAAAAATGGATATCATTTCATCATAAGAAAAACGAAACAATGTAAATCATATAGACATTATACTTGAAACATACACATATGAAATAATTTCATCTTAGATGGAAAATGGTTTTTATAAAACATTTGAAATGAATTCTTGAGTAAAATATCCTTTCTTCTTCAAAATCATTTTATCTTAACAAAATTCCATGAAATTTCAAAAGAAAAGGATTTTTTTGAAAATAATCATTAAATATTGTAGATTAATCTGCATGAAAATAAGGCGTTATGAAATCGTAAAAATCTGTTCATGTAGTATAAGTTAAAAAACATTATTCTCGTACTTTTGCTGGAAAAGTCAAAAAAACTACCTCATAACGTAAACAAAATAAGGATTCCTTACATACCATATAGTAAAAGTAAAAAATGGGTAAAAAGGAATTTGAACATAAATGAAACCATTTTTAGAAAACAAGGACATGAATGATAAATATAACCCCTGTAAATACATACGAATAAATAATCTCGGGTAAAAACGAGATTGGAAAAGTTATCCCTTACAATGATATTTTTGTAAACAAAATAGATCACTTATTTGTATTCACTATAATTTGACATAAATAAAGTATAAATACATGATAATATATTCATTTGTCATATAATCAAAGAACGACATAAACAAGAAAGAGAAGATCAACCCAAAGAACAAAAATTGGGTTAAGAAGTCCCCTTACCTTGTGTCCGACTTGACTCGATCGTTCTTTAATCTCTTGAATAATAAACCAAAGTTAATTTAATCTTTCTTAAGAACACTTTTAAAGTTTATTATTCCTTTTATATCACTTATTACCATGTTATAAACATTATGTAACCATTTAAGTTAATAACGTTCGTTTTGTTGATATTTTGTACTTGAGTCAAAAATGGACTTCTTATAATTACATGTTGTTCTTGTGGTCAAAGGTTTATTATATCCAGAATTATATTCAGGATTTATATATCATATATATCATATATATCTAGCATATATATGTATTTATAATAGTACATAACATATGGAGGTAAGAAATGAAATGCATCGTTCAGGGAGACGGTAAGCCGTACGCCTGCATGAACGCTAGTTTCATTTATATTTCTTATTTTAATGGAATTAAAACATAATTATTCATAGGTATATTATAATTCTAGTATAATATCATATATAATATCATTAACTCTATCCTTTATACATCCCACATAATGCATTAATGAATCACATCACTTTGAGGGGGCGGTAGTCTGCACTTCCTCAAATGCGATTATCATATTTACCCACTATGGAAACCATAAAGTCTTGATATAATTGGGAATTAAAGAAGAATAAGGAAATCATAAAAATAATATATATTATATATAAATACAGTTCCATCATAATGGCCACCATGAGATGTGGTAGGAGAAAATCCAACAATCATCGTTTCGTGAGGCGTTAGTTTTCCATCCACAGAAACATTATGTTCTTCATCCATTATATGGAGGTGTGTGTAAGTGTAGTTAGAATAATTATCATAAAAACATACTACTATATTTAGTATACTGGTGTTGTTACAAAATAAATGATTAAAAAGAGTTTAGGGGTTGGATAAGTAGAGTAAAAGAAAACAATTTAAGAGAAACCGTTAGCTTTAATTTGGGTAACTTCCTTTGGTTTGAACCAAAAGGACTTCTTAGAGTGCCTTATGCTGAAGGTAAGGCTTCTAGGGGGATTATAGGGATGTAGGGAGCTTAATTGGGTAGAGTTTGGATGATATAAATGGCTTGAGAGGTGTGTGGAATTGCATAGAAGTGGTCTCCTTTTATAAGGGAGAGGAGGGTCTCTTTAGGAAAGTGTGAAACAATTATTTTATTATAATCTTATCTTCTGTTTCAGGAGGTCCAAAACACATTAATGAGGAAGATAATATTACTCATATTATAAATAAAATCATAAAATAGTAATTGGATAAGTTTTGTATAATATTTTAATCAATATAATCTTATTTATTTAAATAATTTATTAATGAGGTAAATACTGCATCATTATTGTGTCATAAATAATTTATTTTATTTGATGTCTAAAAATTATAAACAAAATACCATGATGTAATAAATCTGTTTATCTTTCTAATTAATATTTATAGTCGAAAATAAATTTTATATAACCCCTTCTAAAAATTAATTTACTAAAAGATATTTTCTTTTTGTCATTTTTGCCTTTACTTTAAGTTAATTAATCTAAATTGTCATTTTCACTCCCAAGTGGCTCAATGGGGTCCCAAAATCGACTTAAAGATGCCCATGGTCGTTAATTACTCAACCAATAAGGTTTGGACAAGTTTTAAGGTAATTTTGAATTATTATAATATTCTTTTTACCTTGAATTACCCTATTTACCTTTAACCACACTAAATAAAAGTCAAAAGATACTATTCACCAAGAATTATTTTCATCTTATTGAACCAAATTTTACTTCTTGATAACAAACATGTATGTCAGATTTTGGAAATTCAATTCACAGAAGTGGTAAAAATTTATTTAAATGAATGAGTCAATTTTTTAACTACCACTAAGTGGTTTCACTATTCATCAAAAATTGAAGTTTTTCAAAAAAATACAAAAAATTCAGCCGAAGATATATTTGATATTCCGAATTCAAAAATGATGTCTATTTTTAAAAATTCAAAACATAGAAGTGGAATTAATTAATTTGTAAAATAATTCCCGTTATCAAAAAAAATAACGCGTATTTAAGAAACAATTACTATCAAAAGATCGACGCCTGTTTATATCCAATTTCAAAGTGAAATTAATTCCAATGAACAAAATTGTATTAAATGGTAAAAATATATTATAATTACACTTTAAAACCAATTAAAAAGATAATCTAACCATATAAATTATTGCGATGAAAAAAAGTTGTTTTTAATTAAAATATAGCATGTTTTTACTATTCATTAAAATATGAAAGTTATCAGAATAATAGGAAAAATTTATCCAAAGTAAATTTTTATACCCTGATTCCAAAGAAGAATTTTATTTTGTCAAATTTAACTTATATACATGTAAAACAAGATTTAAAGTGGGTGCGCCATCAAAAGGAGGGAAAACTGCAATTTTTGAGAAATACGTATTTTACACGAAAAATTTATTTTGTTCTCATACCATATTCTAGAAAATGTGTAAGATGAATAATAATGTTATAAAATTCAAAATTTAGTTAATACTATTCATAACGGCTATTCCATAATAATATTATAACAATATATCGTTGTTTAGTGAAACCCGGTATTGCGTACTACGCACGCTATCGAGGAAGGTCGCGATTGTGTGTAATGCAAGCCAAGTCATGGTTGTGTGTTGTGAAAGACTCCTTCATTATTTTTATAACAAAATCCAACCATATTTCATTTATACATTGAATATATATATATATATATATGCACTCAATGTTGCATAGAATGACAACTATCAAACGAACTTAAAATTGTGTGTAGCACAATCCAAGAATAGTGTTCCGTATACTACAAGCTAATACAGTGTTGCGTATAGCGCAAGATAATCTTGGTGTAGAGTACAACACAAGACATCAATGCAATTATAAAGAATAATCCTCATAAAATCTCGGGTTGTTACATACCCATTGTGTAAATTGATCAGGGAAGAATGGGAAATGGATCGTTATACATCATTGTTAAACTATGGTGTTCTGGATGATTACATCAAGTAAGTAAATTAATAAATTCACATTTTCTGGTAGGGGGATTTCTTTATATATTATGACATTTTTAATCATTTATATTTCTAGAGAACATATAGAAATTGTAAAATGGTGTAATCATTCTCTATCCATTAAGGGAAAGGAGAAATTACACAACAAATAATTTACTACTTTGATATAGTCAAAGGTAATAGATTTTTTCCCATAAAATGATCCTTGATATCTATTTAATATTAGATTCCATTATCTATTAGGTTCTTACATTACACATGAATTGTGTATTGAATAAAATAAGACTGTTTTCCTTTGGTCCACATAATGTGGTATGTGATTGTAAGAAAATGGTATTCAATGGATTTAAATTAATTATAAATATTTTTTCAATAAAAATGGGAAAACAATGTGATGGTTTCACAATATGCACCCAAATAGATTGTTATGAAATTACAAAAAACAAGAAACCTTGATTAGAAAATATATCAAAACACGGGGTTGTCAAAATAAAATTTTATTAGAATACTTTTCACATGATTGTGTCATAAAATTAAAATGAAAGTGGTTTTTATTCAATGACATGACAAGGAATGCATATATATAACTATGTATTTAGACGGATTAATATGAACCTTTATCTTTATACCAATGAACCTTACATTCTTCCATAATAAGATAAATATGTGTTTTATGTAACTAACCCATTAAAAAAATTTTGTTTTATTATTGATGTAATTCATAGATACATTTTTGATGAATGCGTGGATGATAATGATGGTTTGTATGAACCTATCGATATTAATTCAATTATTGTATTTGATGAAACATATTAATCTATTGTTAGAATATATTTTGAAGAAGAAATTTTCACAGGACACACATAGCATTGAAACAATTTTATTTATTTATCTGATATTATTGCAATATTTAATGTTCTTTTTAAAACATTTATACATGATATGAAATTAACTAGTATTTCACCTTGTGTAATAGCATGCGATATGATGTTTCATTAAAATAATATGATGATTTTGAATTAAAAATATTTAACATTAGAAAATACATAAATCATTTTGAAATAAAATACTAATTTTTTATGTTCCTAGAATATCCTTTCTAATGACAAATAGAGTCCATATATCTTACAACAAATTTCTGAGTCATGTAAATAAAATTCAATCTAGCCTATTCAAATAATGGTAGTTATAGAGGACTCTAGTCCAATGAACCTTGGGAAACATATGTAACACCTGAGACGTTTTTGAGAAATATTCTATTTTTATGTTATATAAATCATCAAAGGAATCTTTCACTACACACAACACTAGCTTGGCTTGCTTTACACGCAACCACGACCTTCCTCGATAGCTTGCGTCGTACGCAATACCGAGTTTCACTAAACAACGATATGCTATTAAAATATTATTAAAACTAGCCATTATGAATACTATTAACAAAATTTTGAATTTTATAACATTATTATTCATCTTATACATTTTCTAGAACATGTTAAGAGAACAAAATAAATTTTTCGGGTAAAATAAGTATTTTTCAAAAAATGCAGTTTTACCGTCTTTTGATGGCGCACCCACATTAATTATAGTTTTTGAAAAGTTTATAAGTTAAATTTTACAAAATAAAATTCTTCTTTAGAATAAAGATATAAAAATTTACTTTGGATAATTTTTTCATATTATTCTGATAACTTTCATATTTTAATGAATAGTAAAAACACGCTATATTTTAATAAAAAATAACTTTTTTCATCGTAATAAATTATGTGGTTAAATAATAATATTGAATGGTTTCAAAGTATAAATAGAATATATTTTTACCATTTAATATAATTTATGTCATTATCCTTGATTTTACATTGAATTCGTAGGTTAAATAAATTCAATCTATGACAATGTTTTCACTTTTAAAACCTGTTTGCTTAACAACGGGGTTAATTTTAAATTAATTAATGCAACTTCTATGTTTTGAATTTTTAAAAATGTATTCCATATTTGGAATCAGTGGGTCCAAATTATTTTAATAGGTTACTTTTTTTTGATATTATGAATAGTAACTACGGTAATTTTTTATTCACTACGGTTAAAGGTAAATAGGGTAATTCAAGGTTAAAAGAATATTATAATAATTCAAAATTACCTTGACACTTGTCTTAACCTTATTGGATGAGTATTGGCCGACCATGGTCATCCTTTGGTCGATTTTGGGACCCCATGGAGCCACTTATGAAAGAAAATGACACATTCGATTAATTAATTTAATGTAAGGACAAAATTGGAATTAAAAAATATCATTTAGTAATTAATATTTATAAGGGACTATATAAATTATATTTTGGACTATAAATATTAATTGGAAATATAAAAATATTTCCTAAATGTTGGTATTTTTTTTATAATTTTTATACATCATATAAATTAAATTATTTATGACACAATAATGATGCAGTATTTACCTCATTAATAAATTATTTAAATAAATAAGATTAAAATGATTAAAATATCATCCAAAACCTGTACAATTCATATTGGATGATTTTATTTAGAATATGAGTCATCTTATCTTCGACATTAATCTGTTTTGGACCTCTTGAAACCGAAGATAAGTTTATAATAAAATAATGTTTTCACACTTTCCTAAAGAGCCCCTCCACTCCCTTATAAAAGGAGACCACTTCTATGCAATTCCTAAAACCTCTCAAGCCTTTTGGATCGTCCAAAATCTGCCCAAATAAGCTCCCGACATCCCTATCCTTCCCCTTGAAGCCTTAAATTAGGCATAAGACTCTCCAAGAAGTCCTTTTGGTTCAAACCAAAGAAAGTTACCAAAATTAAAGGTAATAGTTTCTCTTAAGTTGTTTTCTTTTATTCTACTTCTCCAACCCCTAAAATATTTTTAATCCTTTATTTTGTGAAAAAAACAATATCCTGAAAATACTAGGATGTTTTTATGATAAGGATTATAACTACACTTACACACACCTCCATCTAATGGATGAAGAACATAATGTTTCTGTGATGGCAAACTAAAGCCTCACGAAACGATGATTGTTCGATTTTCCCCTACCACCTCTCATGGTGGACATTAGGATGGAACTGTATTTATATATAATATATATATTATGTTTATTATTTCTTTATGCTTCTTTACTTCCCAATTATATCAAGCAATTACGGTTTCCATAGTCGGTAAAAACGATAATCTCATTTGAGGAAGTGCGGACTACCGCCCCCACAAAGTGATGTGATTCGTTAATACCTTATGTGGGATGTATAAAGGATGTGGTTAATGATATTATATATGATATTATACTAGAATTATAATATAACTATGTATCATTATGTTTTAATTCCATTAAAATAATAAATAGAAATGAAATTAGCATTCAAGCGTACGTACGACTTATCGTCTCCATTAACGGTGCGTTTCATTTATTACCTCCATATGTTATGTACTATTATAAAAGATTGTATATGATGGATATATAATGAATTTATATGATATATAAATCATGATTTACATTTTCGAGGTAAGTAAATCATGATATATGTAATAATAACATCAAGAACAACAAGTCCAAACACGTACGATAAATAAGATGATTTTACCCAAAACACTACTTTGACATTAATTTACATAAGAATGGGTAATATAAAGTCATAAGTGAACCATATATGATATAATAACAATGAATATTATTCTGTAATAAGTCAATGAAATTATTTAAATCATTATACAGGAGGATCAGACTCTTACAAAGCAAATTGGACCTAAGGTAAGGGAAATATCACAATCTCATTTTTATCCGAGATTGTTTATACTTTGGAATTTACTGGGGTGTATTTTATCATCCACATCCATGTTTTCTCAATATGTAATATTTATATCCTTCTACAATAGTTTATATCCAATTTTACCCTTCTGTGAGTTTTTAGTAAAAGATATAAAAGGAATCATTTGTCATTTTTCGTACGAGGTACTTTTCGACTTTTCCGACAAAAGTACGAAAAGAATGTTTTCATTTAACTTATACGGAATGAATTGATTTTTAAAACTTTATTTCCAAGAATATTCCCTTACAAGTTTTCAAGTTTATTTTTAATCAACTTCTTTTAGTTAGAATTTTATGACATGTTAAGAAAGGAAAAGTGTTTTTGAAGTTGAAAGGATATTTTTCTTCAAGAATGGAGTTCAAGTGCTTTATGAAAATTATTTTCCATCTAAGATAATATAGGGTTCTGTTTATATCCCTATTATTACATTGATTTGATTATGTTTTGATGGAATTATTTTTATGAATTCCTTTATCTTATATGAATTGTTTAATGATGTCATGTTGTTTAAGAATCCCATTTTTACTACATGGGTTATGCAATGATATATGATTTATGATTTTGTGGAACACATAAGAATGGTATCATTATGAGATGGGTGGGACCTATATATCCCTCCAATTCATTGGGTAATGATTTTATATCTCATGAGATAGACATGTCTGGAACGGCAGGTTAAACCGGTTCAGTGAAACAAGATTGAAACGAGGAGTGAACTCGATTCAGATATGGACTTTTTCCACTAAGATATTCTTGGAAATGAGTCTTGACTAATAAGAAATGATTCTCTATGATTATTTATGTATTCCAAAATGTTTCATGTTTTACGTTATGATTATTGTGATTTCATTTCACTACTATGATTTATCCCATGTTATGAAATTTTTCTCTCTTTTGCAGGTTAAGATTTCCAAAATGTTATGTTCTTATGAATATGATGTGATTGATATTTCTTTTGTTTACCCTTACTAAGCATTTGAGCTCACCCTTTTGTATTTTTTCTTTCCCTAGGTCAGGAAGAAGCTTATTAAGTAAGATATGCCAAAAGGGACTATAGATGTGATGAAATAAATGGGAGACAGTGTAGACGCTTTATGAACCAATTGTTTATGTTTCCCAGTTTCTAAAGAAACTATACCTATACGGTCCTTTCATGGTTTTTTTATATGTTGTAATAAGTATGCTTCAATTTGAAGCAATAACAATTTATGTAAGGTATGGGTCGTTATAGTTGGTATCAGAGGAAAGTTATAGTCAACCTTTGGAAACTAGGATGTGAAATCCTTAGTAAGAACCCGAAGGAAAAGTCTAAGAAAAGAACACAATATTAGTGTTTTAGAAATTACCATGAATAACCTAGGATAAGACCTTAAGTGTGAAATTTTATTCTTGATTATGTGGGTTTCCTATTATAATTAGTGTTGCCCACACTATTCTTCTTGGTTTTAGTCAATGGCTGGAACCCGAAGGAACCGTGTTAATGCGGAATGCGACGGACAATGAAATGATTGTCCCCCTGAGCAACCAAACGTTATGGGAACTGGAATGAAAAATCTTGTATCCATGCTCACACAACTTTCTCAAGCTATGAATCATGCATGACTTCCAAACGAGAAAAGTAAGGAGCAACATTCTGTTGAATCCTTCATGTGGCAGCGTCCACCTTCTTTCAGCTGGTCTACTGATCCATTAGTTGCTGAACAATGGATTAGTACTACTGAAAAGATATTTTCAGTTCTTCAATGTTTTTAACATGATAAACTCATCCTAGCAGTGTATCATTTGGAAGGAGATGCTGATCAATGGTGGAATCTTATTAAGAATATGAGGAAAAGGGATGAAATTGAGTCCATGGAATGGGACGAGATCAAGAACTTATTTTTCAATAAGTACTTCCCCCGTATTTTACGAAAAAATATGGAGAAAGAGTTTCTTGTACTGAAGCAAAAGGATGATGAATTTGTTGGTACCTATGAAGCAAATTTTACAAGACTTTCAAGGTACGCTTCTGGTATTATTATCCAACCTGAGAGTAAGATCGATCGATTCTTTAGTGGCTTAAAACCAAGTCTTCGAAGGGAGTTAGCCATAAGGGACTTCAATAGCTACGAGGAAATCGTTCGATGTTCTCTCAAAATCGAGATGGAGATTGGAGTAACCCATCAGTCATATGTGTTTGATAAGAAGAAGAAAATGGAATTCAAAGGAAAATATAAAGAGCACACTGAAAAGAAGATGATATTTCCCTTATGCTCAATGTGTGGAAAGAAACATGGAGGGAGTTGTCTTAAAGGGACAAGTAAATGTTTCAAATGTGTAAAGGAAGGTCATCGGGCATTTGAATGCCACAATGATGGGAAGAAGATGTATAATGATGCAAACAAAGGAAGGGACACACAGAATGAACCTACTACACTCCAATGTTTCAAGTGAAAGGAGATGGGTCATTATGCCAATAAATTCCCTAATCCAAGGGTTTTTGATGATGATCGACATCAACAAAATCTTATGGCTAAAGACAAAGGAAAGTCACATGCAATTTCTATCAGCGATGTGGAGTATGATAACGATGTGGTGAAAGGTACACTTACCATCCACTATAAAGTAGAAAATGTTTTATTTGATTATGGATCCATCCACTCTTTTATTTCTGAAGATTTTTCTAAGGGTATCACCATATTTCCTCAACAATTAGATGTCGAGTTAGCTGCGACAACACCTAATGGAACAACAGTCGCATCAGAAGTTTATAATTCTTCCCCGATTGAAGTTTGTGGGAAAGTGCTTCCTGAAAATCTTGTGATCCTTCCTATAGTGGAATTTGATGTGATTATTAGCATGGATTGGCTTTCTTTATATGGAGATCATATCAATTTCCAAAGAAGGGAAGTCACATTTCATATTCCAGATCAATCTCTGATCATCTATCGATGCAAGGATGAACATAACCTTCTAGTGGAAATTTCTTCCATCTTATGGGACTTGATTACACTTAATGAAGGTTATTTATCTCAAATGGTTGATGAGAAACACAAAATTAAGAATATTCCCATTGTACGAGAGTTTGATGATGTCTTTCTAGAGGAATTTCCGGGTCTTCTACCAAATCGTGAAGTTGATTTTTCAATATAACTCGTACCGGGTGATTTGCCTATTTCAAAGACACCTTATAGAATGGCCCCAATTGAGTTGCAAGAATTGAACAAGCAACTCAAAGAGAATCTTGATAAGGGATTCATACGCCCTAGTGCGTCACCTTGGGGAGCACCAGTTCTGTTTGTTAAGAAGAAAGATGGATCAATGAGACTCTGCATTGATTATCAAGAACATAACAAGATCACTATCAAGAACAAATATCCTCTCCCACGCATTGATGACTTATTAGACCAACAACGTGGAGCTCAATACTTTTCCAAGATTGATCTTCGTTCAGGGTATCATCAATTAAGGGTCAAAATGGTGGATATACCAAAGACGGCTTTCCGTACAAGGTATGGACACTGAATTTATAGTGATGCCATTTGGTCTTACTAATGCCCCTGCTATCTTCATGGATCTGATGAATAGAGTCTTTAGAGAATATCTTGGTCAATTTGTGGTAGTCTTTATAGACGATATTCTTGTCTATTCAAAGATCAAGGAAAAACATGAAGATCACTTGAGAATTATATTGAAGACCCAGAGAAAGGAGAGGCTTTATGCCAAATTTACCAAGTGTGAATTTAAGCTTCAAAAAGTTTCATTTTTTGGTCACACAATCTCAAAAGAGGGGAAATATGTGGATCCATCAAAAACAGAGGTTATCGAAAGATGATCGAGACCAACAACTGTAATTGAGATCCGAAGTTTTCTTGGTTTGGCTGGATATTATCGACGTTTTGTGAATGATTTTTCACGATTATCTAATCCACTCACCAAGTTGACTCGTAAAGGAGTTAAGTTTGTTTGGATGGAGGAATGTGAAGAGAATTTCAAGAAGTTGAAAAGAAGGTTATCCAGTGCACATGTGCTCACACTACCTTATAATGGACAAAGGTTTGTGATATATAGTGATGCATCCAAGAAGGGATTGGGGTTTATGCAAAATGATATGGTGATAGCTTATGCCTCACGACAGTTGAAAATAAATGAGCAAAATTACCCAACTCATGATTTGGAGTTAGTTGTGGAAATATTTGCATTATAGATTTAGAGGTATTACCTTTAGGTGAAAGGTGTGATATTTATACTGATCATAAAAGTTTAAAGTATTTTTTTTACACAAAAGGAGCTGAATATGCGTCAAAGAAGATGGTTGGAGATGATTAAGGATTACGACTGCTCAATTCATTACCACCCTGGGAAAGCAAATAAGGTGGCAGATGCATTAAGTCGACAAGACCATTCTAGCTTATCCATGATGAGGATCACAAAAGATCCAATATTTATGGATTTATAAAGGATGGATCTTGGAATTATAATGGAAGGGGAAAACTATTATCTTTCTCAAATGAATTTTCAACCATCTATACATGTGATGATTAAAGAGGCCTAGAAAGAAGATGTCGAGTTACGAAAGAATGTGAGAAATGTTCCTGAATTAGACCTTGATTGTGATGGGATAATAAAGTTCAGGAATCGGGTTTGTGTTCCTCCCATCCCCGAATTAAAGAAGGAACTGCTAGATGAGGCTCATAGTTCTTCATTCTCTATTCATCCTGGAAGCACGAAGATGTATAGTGACCTGAAAGAGTACTTCTGGTGGGATGGAATGAAAAGAGATATTGTTGAATATGACTCCCGATGCATGGTTTTTCAGCAAGTTAAAGCTGAGAGACAGAAGTCTAAGGGGATGTTACAACCATTAACCATACCCGAATGGAAATGGGAAAACATCACTATGGACTTTGTCACAGGACTTCCTAAAACATCCAAAGGGAATAATTCTATCTGGGTCATAGTTGATCATCTTACAAAGTCTGCACACTTCATCGCTATTAAAGAGTATTTCTCTCTAGATCAGCTTGCCGGGATATATGTAAAGGAAGTGGTAAGATTTCATGCAGTACCACTTTATATTATATCTGATCGGGATCCGAGGTTTACCTCAAAGTTCTGGAGAAGTCTTCAGCATACTCTGGATACAGAGTTGAGTTTAAGCACTTCTTATCATCCTCAGACAGATGGTCAGTCTGAGAGAACAATTCAAACTCTAGAAGATATGTTGAGAGCTTGATCTATGGATTTCAAAGGTGTTTGGGATCAACACCTACCTTTGGTGGAATTTTCTTATAATAATAACTTTCACTCCAGTATTCAGATGGATCCTTATGAAGCTCTCTATGGAAAGAAATGAAGGACTCCAACTTGCTGGGATGAAGTTGGGGAAAGAAAGCTATTAGGACCTCATATTGTTGATGAGATGGTAGAAAAGGTCTAATCTATTCAACAACACATAAGAGCAGCTCAGAGTCGACATAAAAGTTATGCCGACAACCAAAGAAAAGACCTAGAGTTTGAAGTGGGTGATAAAGTGTTCTTACGAATATCTCCCTAGAAGAGGGTCATGAGATTTGGAAAGAAGGGTAAGTTGAGCCCTAGATATATCGGTCCTTTCAAAATACTGGATCATGTTGGGAAGGTAGCTTACCGATTGGCGCTTCCACCGAATCTCTCTCAAGTTCACGGTGTGTTTCATGTATCTCTATTGAGAAAGTACATACCTGATCCTTCACATGTACTTAGCTCAGAAGTTGTACCGCTAGAGCAAGATCTTTCTTATGAAGAACAGCAGATAGAGATTCTGGATCGTAGTGAAAAAGTCCTATGAAACAAGACCACTCACTTGGTGAAAGTTTTATGGAGGAACCACCAATTAGAAGAATCTACATAGGATCTTGAGGATATAATGAGGGAGAGGTATCCTCATCTGTTTGTTACAAAGTGACGAATTTTGAGGGCGAAATTCATTTTAAGGGTGGTAGAATGTAACACCCGAGACTTTTATGAGAAATATTCTGTTTTTATGTTATATAAATCATCAAAGGAATCTTTCACTACCCAAAACACTATCTTGGCTTGCTTTACATGCAACCATGACCTTCCTCGATAGCTTGCATCGTACGCAATACTGAGTTTCACTAAACAATGATATACTATTAAAATATTATTAAAACTAGCCGTTATGAATAATATTAACTAAATTTTGAATTTTATAACATTATTATTCATCTTATATATTTTCTAGAACGTGTTAAGAGAACAAAATAATTTTTTCGGGTAAAATAAGTATTTTTCAAAAAATGCAGTTTTACCGCCTTTTGATGGAACACCCACATTAATTCTAGTTTTTGACAAGTTTATAAGTTCAATTTGACAAAATAAAATTCTTATTTAGAATAAAGATATAAAAATTTACTTTGGATAAATTTTTCATATTATTCTGATATCTTTCATATTTTAATGAATAGTAAAAACACGCTATATTTTAATTAAAAACAACTTTTTTCATCGTAATAAATTATGTGATTAAATAATAACATTGAATGGTTTAAAAGTATAAATAGAATATATTTTTACCATTTAATATAATTTATTTCATTAGCCTTGATTTTACATTGAATTCGTAGGTTAAATAAATTCAATCTTTGGCAATGTTTTAGCTTTTAAAACCTATTTGCTTAACAACGGGATTAATTTTAAATTAATTACAGCAACTTCGGTGTTTTGAATTTTGAAAAATGGATTCCATATTTGGAATCATTGGGTCCAAATTATGTTAATAGGTTACTTTTAATTTTTTTTTGATATTATGAATAGTAACTATGGTAATTTTTTATTCACTACGATTAAAGGTAAATAGGGTAATTCAAGGTTAAAAGAATATTATTATAATTCAAAATTAACTTTACACTTGTCTTAACCTTATTGGATGAGTATTGGCCGACCATGGGCATCGTTGGGTCGATTTTGGGACCCCATGGAGCCACTTATGAAAGACAATGACATGTTAGATTAATTAATTTAATGTAAAGACAAAATTGGAATTAACAAATATCGTTTAGTAATTAATTTTTATAAGGGGCTATATAAATTATATTTTGGACTATAAATATTCATTGGAAAGATAAAACGATTTCCTACTTGTTGGTATTTTTTTATATAATTTTTATAATCATATAAAGTAAATTATTAATGACACAATAATGATACAGTATTTACCTCATTAATAAATGATTTAAATAAATAAGATTAAAATGATTAAAATATCATCCAAAACCTGTCCAATTCCTATTGGATGATTTTATTTCGAATATTAGTCATCTTATCTTCGACATTAATTTGTTTTGGATCTAATGAAACTGAAGATAAGTTTATAATAAAATAATGTTTTCACACTTTGCTGAAGAGCCCCTCCACTCCCTTATAAAAGGAGACCACTTCTATGCAATTACTCACACCTCTAAAGCCTTTTGGCTAGTCCACACTCTGCCCAACTAAGCTCCCTACATCCACCTCCTTCCCCTTTAAGCCTTAAATTAGATAGAAGAATCTCCAAGAAGTCCTTTTGGTTCAAACCAAATAAAGTTACCAAAATTAAAGGTAACAGTTTCTCTTATGTTGTTTTCTTTTATTCTACTTCTCCAACCCATAAAATCTTTTTAATCCTTTATTTTGTGACAAAACCAGTATAATGAAAATACTAGTATGTTTTTATAAGAATTATTAGAACTACACTTACATGCACCTCCATCTAATGGATGAAGAACATAATGTTTCTGTGATGGAAAACTAACGCCTCACGAAACGATGATTGTTCGATTTTCTCCTACTCCCTCTCATAGTGGCCATTATGATGGCACTGTATTTATATATAATATATATTATGTTTATTATTTCTTTATTCTTATTTAATTCCCAATTATATCAAGCCTTTACGGTTTCCATAGTTGGTAAATACGATAATCTCATTTGAGGAAGTGCGGACTACCGCCGCCTCAAAGTGATGTGATTCGTTAATACCTTATGTGGGATGTATAAAAAATGTGGTTAATTATATTATATATGATATTATACTGGAATTATAATATACCTATGTATCATTACGTTTTAATTCCATTAAAATAATAAATAGAAATGAAAGTAGCGTTCATGCGTACGTACAGCTTACCGTCTCCATGAACGGTGCGTTTCATTTCTTACCTCCATATGTTATGTACTATTATAAATGATTGTATATTCTAGATATATAATGAATGTATATGATATATAAATCATGATTTACATTTTTGATGTAAGTAAATCATGATATAAGTAATAATAACATCTATAACAACAAGTCCAAACACGTACGATAAATAAGATGATTTTACCCAAAACACTACTTTAACATTAATTTACATAAGAATGGGTAATATAAAGTCATAAGTGAACCATATATGATATCATAACAATGAATATGATTCTTTAATAATTCAATTTCATTATTTAAACCATTATACAGGAGGTTTGGACTCTTACGAAGCAAATTGGACCTAACGTAAGGGAAATATCACAATCTCATTTTTATCCGAGATTGTTTATACTTTGGAATTTACTGCGGTGTATTTTATCATCCATATCCATGTTTCATCAATATGTAATATTCATATCCTTATACAATAGTTTATATCCAATTTTACCCTTTGGTGAGTTTTTAGTAAAAGATATGAATGGAATCTTTTGTCGTTTTTCGTACGAGGTACTTTTCGACTTTTCTGACAAAAGTACGAGAAGAATGTTTTCTTTTAACATATATGGAATGAATGGATTTTTAAAGGATTATTTCCAAGAATATTCCCTTAAAAGTTTTCAAGTTTATTTTTAATCAACTTATTTTAGTTATAATTTTATGACATGTTAAGAAAGGAAAAGTGTTTTTGAAGTTGAAAGGATATTTTCCTCAAGAATGGAGTTCAAGTGATTTATCAAAATTATTTTCCATCTAAGATAATATAGGGGTTTTTTTATATCCCTATTATTACATTGATTTTATTATGTTGTTATGGAATTATTTTTATGAATTCCTTTATCTTATATGAATTTTTTTATGATGTCATGTTGTTTAAGAATCCCATTTTTACTACATGGTTATGCAATGATGTATGATTTATGATTTTGTGGCACACATAAGAATGGTATAATTATGAGATGGGTGGGACCTATATCTCTCTCCAATTCATTGGGTAAAGATTTTATATCTCATGAGATAGAAATGGCTGGAATGGCAGGTTAAACCGGTTCAGTGAAATAGGACTGAAATGAGGAGTGAACTCGGTTCAGAAATGGACTTTGTCCACTAAGATAGTCTTGTCAATGAGTCTTGACTAATAAGAAATGATTCTCTATGATTATGTGTGTATGACACAATGTTTCATGTTTTATTTTATGATTATTGTGATTTCATTTGACTAATATGATTTATCCCATGTTATGAAATTTTTCTCTCTTTTACAGGTTAAGATTTCCAAAATGTTATGTTCTTATGAATATGATGTGATTGATATTTCTTTTGTTTACCCATACTGAGCATTTGAGGTCACCCTTTTATATGTTTTCTTTCCCCAGGGCATGAAGAAGATTATTAAGTAAGATATGCCAAAAGGGACTATATATATGATGAAATAAATGGGAGACAGTGTAGACGCTTTATGAACCAGTTGTTTATGTTTCCCTGTTTCTAAAGACACTATACCTATATGGTCCTTTCATGGTTTTGTTATATGTTGTAATAAGTATGATTCAATTTTGAATTAATAACAATGTATTTAAAGTATGGGTCGTTATAACATAATTTTTAGACTTTATAGATCATTCACTATGTACTGTCAAGTTATGTTTTAAATGATTATAAAAATAGTGGATCTAAAATATAAAATCATGATACTCCACTCATTCTGTTAAATATACTATTAACACTATGTTAATGACATATTAAGTCCTAATGAAACTAATAACCAGTGAAAGAAAAGTAGTCTCACTACATCACCCATTACCATGGAAGAATATGTGTAAATTATATAGAAATACCATTGATCCTATTAACTGTAAAAGATATTTCATAAGTGTTCTCCCCTATATTCAATAATACCCCTAATTCCTTGAAAACCCCAAATGGGTTATTGAATCATTTGAAAAAAATTCATTAATTGTCCTAAAATAAGGTGATAATTCCCAAATAAACATGGAATTATAATTTTTCTCATTGGGCTAGGACTGAAAATTCTAGAACCAGAAAAAGGGAGAGAAGAAACAATGAAAACATTTGAAAACATAGTAGAAAATCCTATTTCAAAAAAATTATAGAATTATAGAATCCAATGATTTCTTATGTATATAAAGTTTTATACTATTAAATAGATATGTCTATCCAAATATTTATGATTCACTATACTTGATTCAATAAAATTCAACCTCTCTTGAAACATTCAATATTATAGGAATGTATAGTTGAATATTAAATTGATTGAATTCAATTTATGAATGAAAATATTATGTATTAGTCCAAATTTTTTACTTTCACTACATCTATTGTGGGTCTTTACAAATATTTGAGATTTTCATGAGCATACTGGAGTCTAAGATGTTAAAAATATAATATATTCTAAATATTCTATATCCACCATTCTTATTCATTTTAACTACATTTCCAATTAATGATAAGAGGATTCAAATTTATAAACTCTATAACTGGGTCTCTATTTTTATCCAGGTTTTTTAGGAATATAATATACCATAAGGGATACATAATCAAAAAGTAATTTATCAAATAATAACTTAAAATCCATCATATACAGTTAAACCATCCTCGAATGTAATAATTTATAAGATCCCATATAGCATGTTCATGTTGAAGGGAAAGAAAAATTATAGAATTACATGATTATTGGTAACATCCTTTAAATGATTCATTTTTATACTATAGAATTATATTATGTTTTAAATATATTTTCTAAATTAAAAACAATATGATATTTAAATGTATACACATGTTTAAAGAATAACTTTAAAAATTCATTATATTATAAGTTGTAGCTTGCAAAATAAATAATAATTAAACATGTTATTCAATGTATAATAAGGGGAATAATTGACATGGAATATATCACATAATGCTCACATACTTTATAAAATTAACATATCTTATACATGTTATATATATTCTTCATTTATTATATAAAAAGTTACTTCGCGATTAAATCATGTGACATTAATTCATTTTTAATCATGTCAAGTGATAAGAATGCATTCAAAGGTGTTGCTTGAATTCCTTTTTCTGGACTTAAACATTATTTGGGATTAATATTTTATTATTAAACCATAAATAATACGATTACAAGTATAATAATATTAATTGTATCATCCTATGGCTTGAAAATATTTGATCTTCTATTTCTTTCACAATTAAAATCATCTTTGTAGAATATTCAAAATTTCATATAGTTTAAATTAGTTATCATTTTCATTTTTTATTTTGGTTGAATTTATTATTCTATAATTCAAATTTTTTTCTTTGGATTTTTTATTGGTTTTTATATATGAATAATGTTTATTAAGATGAATATGATTTAGTTTAGGTTGGTTTAGTGAAATTTATTTCCCTTTAATCTTTTCTTTATTTCATCATTTTTTTCAAAAGAAGGCATGAAATATTAGGGGTCATGTTCCTCACTCTACCTTGCTTTTTAAAAGTAGGAAAACGAGAGATGGAATTATAGTAAATAAAGAAACCCAAGAGGTGATTGTATGTATATTTAAATTTTATTTATTTTAAATTAAAATTATTATTTATATTATTTAAGAATTTTAATTCATGTTATATATCACTCAATTGATTTATTTTGTGGAATTGGCATAAAAATAACCTGACAATCTGGGACTGAAGTATTATGTTCATCAAGTATTAAGAGATGAACATCATGGATGATAGAATTTTCAACCTGGATGGTTGATTGTACCATCTTGATTCTGATCTTATGATAGTACTACATTCAGTGTCTGTTTTTTTTCATCATAGTGGAACAAATGATTGCTATAATCAAACAGGAAACTCAAAAAACACAAGAAGATACACAATTTAAGAAGGTGGTAAATGAACATATAATGAATGATATATCTACTATTTCTTCAGCACTTATACAATAATCTATTATAGAGGTTTATACTTGGTTGATGTTAATGAATTCTGTTTATGTAGATTCCTCTTTTCCTATTGTTTCCTATTCTAGTAGTATTGTCACTATCTATGTTTATGATGGAGATAATTCTTATGGTGTAAGAGGTGGTGATGGTGTTTCTGTATGAGGTGTGGATGAAGGTTTTTTCTAGTTCTGATGATATTGGTATTAATGATCATTTATGATGTAAAAATTATTTTTGGTTTATTTATATGTTGAATTTTATCATGTGATTAGGTTTTATTATTGTTATATTGAATTGTATTCCGGCGTGTTTGTTTGTATATTCATATATTTAGTTATTAAATATTGGTGTCTGTTTCTTTAATAAGAAAAAGGAGTCCGGGTATGGTGATTCCTGATGAAAAAATCTATAACCACAGTTTGAAACCATGGAAACAGACCAATATCCAGGATTTACATCATTGAAGTACACATATAGCCATAGTTTATGACCATGGATGTATTCCAATGTGGAAAAATCAATATCCATGTTTTTAAATTGTGTTTATAGATGTAAAGATAAAGTGAAAATTGTGGATATTGATCTATTTCCATAGTTTCCAATTGAGGAAATATAGTTGATTATAATTTCATATATCCATGGTTATAAAGCATGGTAATAGATGTAATTCCTTGGTTTCCAATAGTTGATATTTCTATGGTCCAATTTCTATACCAATCAGAGCCACGATCAATGGAACATGCACCATTACATATAGCCATGGATTTTTTTTCCTATATTCATGGTTAAAAACTCTGGCTATAGGTTGAATTTCTAGTAGTGTAGAGTGTTCAATCACAAAAATTAGTTATGATTTTTTTCATATATTCCTAACATCATGAGTTATTAACGACCTAATGATCCTAGTGTATGTGTAAAGGGATAGATAACCATTCAAGGGTATAATGTTCCTTCTATAAAGATCTATATATTTCACTAAGAAGAGGTTCTCAAAGAAAGGTTTTTGGGTAGAAGTTTCTGAATATAGGTTTGGTAGTGAGGAAGCTTCTTTTTTATGTTTTACAGGTTTTCTGGATATATGAATCATGTTTTTGTGAAAATAGAAGATATTAAAGAAAATTAATTGGATAAACTCAAAATTAGAAAAAATCCAATTTGGATGAAATCCAAAATATAATAAGCCCTATCAGATAAATACCCTTGGATGATCTCTTCCATGATCATATATTTAAGTTTATCAATTGAACTTCTTGAGCAATGTTTATTAGAAATAAATGTACTATTTTGTGAAGTAAAAGTTTCTTAAGGATAATCAATGTCACTTCACTAAGTCATCATAAAAATTAATTTTGATGAATTCATCATATTAATGTTTCTATATGAATTTCACGGGGAATAATTTTTAGTATAAATGAAATGGATGATGTTTTTTGATGCAATTCATCTGTTAGAGGAAATTTCCATAAGAAATATTTTTGGAGTGATCCTAAAAATCTATGATGGAATTTCAGATATAATATTTTAAAATGGAAGAAAATATATAATTTTTTACCAAATTAGTGATTGGTATAATATTTTATCGGTTTTAAGTTCATTATTAATCTTTTTTAAGGATATCAAATGTGGTGATATTGATCTAGTCATTCAATGTTCATAAAATCATGAAGGAAGATCATGCTTCTTTACAAGTGTTAAGAATGTTTGATGAGCTTCCATAATAATAAGTTTAATTAAATTTGAATAAAATATCTGATGAATAGTTTTTAAGAAGATTCTAGATGATTCTAGAAGTTTTAAGAATCATCTAATAAAATTTTAAGGGAAGGAGATTAGATATTTTTTAGTTTTTGATAAGTGGGAAAGTTAATTTAGTTTCTTGACTCTTCACATACTTGCACACCTACAAATAGTGGATTCATGTATGGTACAAAAAGATTATTTTTCAAAAATTTAAATGAGAAAGAGTTTTATTTATTGATTCATATAGAGATACCAAATGAAAATATAAAAGGAAACGTTTGTGTGTGGAAGTTTTCCAACCAAGGAATATCTTGGTTGAAGAAGAAGTTATTACTGAATATAGGAATTGTGATTAGAGGCATCAGATAATAAGACACCAAAAAAAGATTCATATTAGGTGGAATGGAAAAGACTATGTTTAGATATGAATGGATGAATAGAGCATAAGAAAGTAGTATATGTTTTTATAATTAAATGTGAAATGTTTTATAGAAGAATGGATAAATGGAGAAATCAGATGAATAGGTGAATGGGTGGATGTTTTATATAGAAGTTCAAGAATGATTTTATTATCTACTTTTGAGAAGGAAATTTAATAATAAGTACTGGAAATAAGTGTTAGTGAGAAGAAGTACAAGAATCTATCTATAAAATTACTAAATCCTATTATAGGAGGTTTCTAATAGTTATGAAAATCATTGTTACATCTTTTATGTTTTTGAGGTTCCCATTCACAATTGTTTCATTATAATGCAACACAAGTGTAAGGATATTACCTACATTTTGTAACGTCATAAAAAGACTTTTTTTCTAGTGTATTTTTTGGTATTATACTATTTCAAAACCATACCAAGTACTAGATAGTCTTTTAAATAGAAAAAATTATAAATAATTATGTTTCTATGGAATTTTCTTATGTGATTTATTTATGAAAAGTCATAACTCATTAATGGGGGTTAGAGGATATTTTATATGAAAAAAAATATTAAAATAAAAATAATTGATTCACCCCCTCCCCCTCTCAAAGATCACACATATCCTGATTACTCCTTTCACTACAGAAATACATCACTCTACACTACAAAATTCCAGACAAATTAAATTCTTGATGCACCCTTTTAAAATCGTCATATATCATTCAATGGGTTATATCCATTAAGAATGTATAATTCTGCGTAGTTGAATCTCTATAACCAATTTCACCATCAAGTGGACTATTATATTAAATAATGGTGGTGGGAAGAACATATCCAATTCATATAATATGACAAAATTTCCGTATTCATGATAAAAAACTTCACATGGACTATAACATTATTGTATGTGGTTTTTAAAAGAAGAAATGTATGGTTATGTATTTTCATAAATTTTTATTTAGAATAAAATTTAATGCTATATGTATTAAATCATTCCTGAAAACACAAAAATTGTGTGATTTTAGACCCTATAACTTCAAATTAGTCAATGACACAAAAATATTCATATTTTAGGAATATCCCCTAGAAAATTTTCACCATTATAGAATTTGAAAAATTGAAAATTTTCTTATCTAGACTGAGTGTAATATACTGGTGTAATAAAATATTATCATTCACCCTTCATTTGTTCCAACTCTTATCATATCCCCATGTTTTTCATTCCCAACCAATACATAATGACATTTCTTCTCCACTGTATTTAGTATGTGCCACTTACACTATCACATTCATTTTTTTTCTACATGCATGACATGAATAAAATTTTGGACATAAAAACAATTACAATATTGTAATACAAATAAAATTGATCTTTTTTATAACCTAATATCATAAGGTTTTTGGAAGAAGGATTATCCAAATTTGTGTCACTATCTTTTAATTTCCCGAATAGTTTATCACCCCGTAGTGGAGATGTTATTGTACCTTTTTAATATATTTCTACCAAATGATTTCATCTAAGATCGATATTTATGTTTTTGGGGTAAAAAATATTCATGTCTTAAAAAAATCGTCTTTGAGGAATTTTTCAACCTAACTGAGTGTGTGCCTTCTTCACAAATGAGACACCCCAATATTCCTTTAATGACACAACATGGAAAATTTCTATAATAAATAAAGTCATTTATCTTCCTTTATAAGATAGATCTCAATGTGAACTCTTCACTTATGTGATAATCATACAATGTAACTCATACATCGCACAATAATTTCAAATCTTTGATCAAAGCATCCCAATAGACATTAGTATCATTACAGGGTTGTTTTGGTTCATATATAAGTAGAGGAAACATAATATATTTTTTATTAATGCATAACCATTGGGGAAAGATATAATTTATTAACATAACTAACCAATTACTATGAGTATCAGTTTATACACCAGAAAAATTTATTTTATCCCAATAAAATTAAAGATGGAGGTTTCTTGTATAATTTCCAAATTTCGTATACTCGTAATCAATATTCATCAACTGAAGAGAGTCCGTTGGGTGATGAAGTTTATAATATTCAATTATTTTATCTATATCCATGTTAATTGACTATAATTTTCTTGAAATATATATTGTCATCTAAACCTTATATTGATAGGAATGTAAAATAAAACCTTCAAATTACTTTGTTCATATTTCTTGTATCGATCCATGCTACATATAGTGTAATTTATGAGTGATTTATAGTTAATGGGAAATAGTATACAACCATTTGGTTAGGCATGTATTATTTCAAGTATCATACCCTTTAAACATATAATTCACTTTGAAACATATGTTCGACATGGAATCTAAATTTCTACTGGTATCATATAATTTAGGACACCAAGTAGTTTTTTTAAAAAAAGTAGTTTCACTCAATACACTTACAGCTACCAATTTATAATTTTTTAATTCCACATAAAATGTTCTATATTTAGTACAACCAGTATAAAATGCTCTCTTGTCATATTTATTTAACATATGAAACAAACTTGGAAAATAATTAATTTCATCTTCAATTTTCATTATCATTTCTTCCATACATTCTCCATCATCATTTAAATTAGTATTCATATCAAATGATCCATAAATTTTAGTATCATCCCATTTAGTATATAAATTCAAATTTTCCCCATGTTTAGTCCTACATATATAGGTATCATCTATTCTGTGAAAAATAAAATATTCTTCCCACTATTCCTGGGGAAATTTTATTCAATATAAATAATTTAAACTGCGAAATAGTATTTGAGACGAGGCGTATGCATGATCTATTATAAAATTTATGGACTCTTTAACTACATCCCCATAATCTTCTCTCATATGATTAAAATAAATCCATTTTAAATTTATATCCATCCTATAAGGTTTAATATTTTTCATTTTTTTATAAAAAATAAATAAATACAGATAAAGTTTGCATATAATGTATATATACATTGATATGTAGTCAAATTATTATCATTTGAGTGTATAAATGCTCTATTTTGGAAATGTTTACATATCTTGAACATGTATAAGGTCATAACTCTGAATTTATTTCTTCTTTCCTTAAAAAATTAAACTCTTCCCTTTTCAACCCATTATCACTATTTCATTTCGTTTTCATTCCTCAAAACCCATTCCTTCAACACCCATTTTTCAATAAAAAACACCATTTTCAATTAGATCATAAATATATTTTCAATAAATCAAATTAAATTAATTTTGAATCAATTAATATTTTATGTGATAAAGAACCTAATTACAAACCTATTTGAGAGACAACTTAAGACAATTATATTACATTATTTAGTAAAAAATGAACTGATTATCCAAAACCATTGGAAATCACATTAATAATATGTAGAAAACAAGTGAATAATTCACATGTTAATAATATAAATATTGATATATATGTGTGTATCAGCTAGGTAAAATTTCAATGATATAGTCTTTTAACACTCCAATACCATATGAATAAATTAGAATTAATGAAAAGTGAAACATGCATATAAGATAAAATTAAATGGATAACTGGCCAATTGATTTTCATGAACATTAAATTATTAGAATAAAACTACACTATATCGATCCTTATGGACTCAATATAAACATAAAATCATATCAAATTGGATGAGTCATAAAATACACAATTATTCCAAACCCCTAGCTACATATATGCTTTATATAGATATATTGAAATAGATGTGTGTGTGTGTGTACATATATAAATATAAATATATATAAATATATATATTTATATATAAAATTTTTTATATTTCATATATATGTATTCCAATATATATTTTATACATGCATATAATATCAAAAAATTAAATCAAAATAGAATTACAACACATATATGAGTTTTCATTATAGATATTTTTCCTGATTAATTTATATAAAAAAAGTACTAACTTCATAATTTCATTTTAATTTTCATATTAATTTTTCCATAGGTAAATACAATTATTCATAGGAAATCATACCAATAATACATCCATTTCCAAACCTGAAAAATTAAAAACACTAAAACAATGAGTATTAAAACCCTTCGGAAATCAAAAATTGCAGTTATATTCATAATTTTTGGTAGTCACGCTATCATGGATGATCAAATTAGATACATTAAATCAATGGTTGATTTGTATCAGGAAAAAATGATTAAATAAAATGATTTTGTTACACCCCTCCACTACATTTATATGGTTTTAAAAAACCTATTTAACCATAATTCTATGTTTTCTACCCCACTACCTTCTCTAACTTACCTATCCACCAAGACTAGTGTTTTATTCATCACAAAAATTCCATTAATTTTCATTTCACCAAAACATTTCTGTATCATAACCCTTAAATCTAGCAAGAGGACTTCATATATGTTACATATAAACATAAAGTCATGGTGCACTGACATTATGCTCCCATGCTAATGTAAGGTGAATAGAAGTTATTGAATATACTGATTGTCAGCGGCTACTCCATCATCAAGATAATGATCAGTGTTATGTAGGAATGTAATGATTAGTGTGATCCTATATTGAGTATCCTTGATAGAGGGGGGAGATCTTCGGTAGCCTAGGGATGTTGGAGATCCAAATATTTTGGTTCATGTTAGAGAATTTGTATGCACTCATTCATCCCCCTACCCTTTATACTATCTCACCATTGAGTGCTTCTGTATCATGGTATCGATGATACAACTTTCTTCACTAGAGGTAAACCATGGTATCACTCATTAGTTATATTTTTGGAGGAGATTCCTCACTGGATGATGTGAGCCTACCTAAGGAAGAGCTACTTTTATGATAAATATTGACTATGTTCCAATTTTTAGGTTCCACTGGTTAACTGGTAAGCTCTTCTAGTTTTTGTATGATGGTTTATTGTTCTAAAAAAGTGAAAAAATACGATCATGATGAAAATTCCATTTTCTATCACCCTTACTGAGTTTCGAGTAAATTTCAAAAGGGGGAGTTCGTGAGACATTCAACTGCATGATGACCTTTAAATTCAATTCCATCAATGACACCGTAATTATATGAGTCTTTCCAATGCCTTTACAGATTGAGTGTTTGATTTGGAACCTCAATAGCTTCAATAATGGTTAACGGGGAGCATGTGGTCCTGAATAATCCTAATATTGCTTCATTATGGGCATGCTCGTTAGCAAAATCACAGAGGCCGCACATCTGTGCATGGAGAAGATCATCCATTATAGGTTTTGGGGTCTAAATAAGGTGGTGCATCTCTTCAAAAATACCCATCTAAACATAATGTAGCGGGAGTCCCCTTATGGTGATTTTAGCACAAACATAGACATATTCTATCGTTAGAGGAGGCAAAAGTGGCATGTTACGTTTGTTTTCCAGTATATGACAACTCCTTATAAGATAATTTATCTAGTTTACAGAAACTATACACTAAAATTCACATTTACACAACTAATCCTTACTTATTGACATGCTCATTATGAAGGATAAATTTCTTATATGGGATTTTATTTTAAAATATTTATTTAAGTGGGTTTTGTTGGGTATATTAATGCATATGGATATGCATGGTATGGTTATGGATTGGATTGTGTTTCCACGATAAACACCGTATTTATAAAAAATAGATTTCTAATGATCTTAAAACTTTGTTGAAAATGAAAATAATATTGTGAAACATGGACCAATGCAATATATATATATATAATTACATTAAACTAATAAATATATATATATACATTAAACTGATAAATATATATAATTAAGCCTGTTTTATAAATTATATAAATATAAATATATTTACCTTTATTATAATTTCAAATGTTATCATATTTAAAATTGAATTTTATTCATAATTGATAATTAGATAAAAATTTAATTATATAAAAATAATTATATTTCATATAAATAAAATTGATATTATATTCTTTATAATAAAATATAATTTTACTTGATGTTATATTTATAATTATATAAATATAAATATAATTTTATTTTCACTTATTATGATTTCAAATATAATAATACTTAAAATTATTTAATATTTATAGTTTACTAATTTATAAAAATATATGACATAAAAATAATTATATTTTCTATATGTAAAACATTATTTTATTTTATTTTTTTATATTAAAATAAACTTGTATATTCAAATATAAAATTATATTTCTGCATTTTAGTATATTGATATAAAATATATAATTATTTTATAGAGTTATATTTATCTAATAATAAATTATTAATTCAATGTAATTTTAAACATACCTTTTTATTAAAATCATAATAAATAAAAATTTAATTAAATTTGTATATGTATAAGAATTATAACATTACTTATATTTATAGTGAATATAAAAATATTTATATAATTATTTATCTTATTATATCTTAATTTTATCCAAGTAATAAAAATATATATTTATAAAAATAAAATATTTATGATATTATCCCTTCGCACAATGCTAATACATGAATTGAAATGAATTTAATAAAAAATTTAAAATGAAAGAAATCAATTTATAGTGGTGTAAGTTGCTCGCATTTTAAATTGAAATCCATTCTCTATTATATATATACCATGATTGTTCGGTCATATATTTGGAAACCAAACCCATGAACCCAAATTTATCAACAAAAATAAAGCATACAATAAGGATACAGGTCACACAAGGAAGAAAACCCCATATTAAAAGAAAGAATCTTAATATAGAAAGTTAGACACTACAAGTCGCTATAGATCCGAAATTCCTAGGATACATTCCTTTAACTTTTGGGTGTTTTCTTCTCAGTCAGGTCTTGGCCCTCTATAGGTCCTCATATTCTTTATATGATGATGATTCAAAAAAGTCCTTCAGAGTGGAGGAAATCCTAAATTTCTAAGATAAACCAAAAATTTAAATTTCTAGATTAGGTCAGAACCCAGCTTCAATGTTACTTGATTAAAATTTCTAAACTGTTAAATAGTCATCGAAACCAAATACATCCATATCCATAATAGAAAAAATGAATTCACGTTGTGAAAAAAAAAACCCTGATGTCGTTTCATCACTAAGGCCTTTAGTGAGAATTTCACCTTCATGGTCCTCTAGAGGTATGATATTAGAGTTTTTTTCTCATTCTATATCATGTTCTTTATCTGAGGCCTTTCCAAAAGATATATATATATATATATATATATATCCATTTTTCATTATGTTAGTGAAATAGGGTGGATAAGACAATTCCATCTTCTCAGAATTATCATCACTCCTCCCACATGGATTGTTAATTGGATGCTCAACCTATAGTGGGGAAACCTAAAAATACGTTCTACATATAGGTTCATCCTACATTTGGATTAGAGTGGGTAGAACCTATGAATCATGATATTGAGTCTGATATGCTTTTTATTTATGAGGTATGGCCAATTGGAAACCCTCTTCATCCACTAATAATTTCGTACGTTTAACCAAAGACTCTCTCTTAGCCATTCCTCCTTGGGTATCCCGATCCTTGCACAACATTGATTGTACATGAGTCAAGTGACCTTCTTCAAAATTCATGCAATTTCATGAACCATTTCCAACCAAAAATATAGTATCCAAAAGTGATTTATAAGGCATGGAATCCTATGAATCATGTTGTGATGTGGCACCAGAACCTTCCAATATCCCCATTCCAGGATGAAACGTATCAATATAGTGATAATGGCCCATTTATGAACTATACATAGATTTAATTGTGGACCCAGACGATGTCATAACTATATATTTGTATGAAGGCATAGCCTATACACCATTCAGATGATCTAATCTATTATCAATCACTACCTGAGGGGTATGCTCATTCTCAGAATGAATAGAACTCTCTTCCATAATGTCATCCCATGTCTTTCCCATCATATGCACAGCTGGAGTCTATTCATAAGGGCCTAAATAAACTTTTATAAACACTACCATCTTCTTTTCATCAGAGGGAAAAATCTAAGAATCGACATCCTTCCCTATGGACCCATTAATAGTGGGAGAGGAAAAATAGACCTCCACTTTCGTAGAAATTCCAACCTTTCCATATTTAATATGCCTAAAATCAGAATCCTTATACCCAATCAATTTACATTTCTAACAACATATCTATTTATGTAATTTCTCTCTAATATATCCAATTTATTTAAAACCACTATAAAATGATTAAATTTCTTATATTTTTTGGTTAATTTGAAACTAAAATTTTTGGTGAAAAGAACCACATTGCCAATGGGTCTTGAATAAAGATCTACCTACACAAAAAAGTGAAAAATATCCAAAGTATGATTCTTCAGGAACACAATACAATATGATCAGAGTCCCAATGGTCGAGGAAATTTTTAAATAAAATATTTGGATGCAAAAAAATCCATTTTAAACACTAGATTTTAACCCAAACTTGATTCATAGTATTTTAAATTACAAAAGTATTGAAGCTTGGGTCCAAACCCTAAATGAAAAGTGTACCTAGTTTGAGATAAATCAACCCAATCTCCCATGATTGCTGCCTTCAATTTCATTATAGGGAATAGGATTTCAGAATAGCCATGCCCAATGGGGATACATTTCCACTCATGGAAGCCCCAAACAATAGAGATCCACTACAATAGATCCTATATTTTCCAAAGTTTTTTTTTCTAAAGGTAAAACCACTATCAAAATGATCGAGAATCCACATATCTTGTTCCTATCAAGAATCATGTATTAATTGGTATGAATGTGTGCTAAATTACCACATCTAAAAATTATTTCTGAAACACCATATTTTCCAAATATGATTCTTTACTTTGAATCATCTCACCATAAAAAAATGTAAAGAGATGTTGATTCTTGAAGTTCTAATGACAACACCTTCACCAAATATATAAGATCCCCTCTGACCAGAAGATCCACTTCAATGTCGCTTGGAAATTCCATCAAAAACAAGAAAATTATCCACAATAAAAGTCTTCATGGAGATCTCTCCTAACCTCAATCATCTGCTTTATATATATATATTTCAAGTCCAACCTAGTCCCTAAACATACAACCATGTAGGACCCATATATGAAAATATATACTCACTAAAACCCCATAATAAAATACATTTTAATTACAAACTTTGTCATAAATTCATGTTGGATGAGAATCCTGAAATGGGAATGCCCCCAGTACATGTTTAGATTTGATTGGTTGTTTTTTACATCTAAATACACTGTTCTGAATGATGTGATATATATATTTTTTATAATAATTATGTTAAAATAATTGATTTTTACATACATTTTTTGGAAGGTTTATTTTAAAGAAGGTATCCACACTGATTTTTTTGGTAAAAGAAACCAGATACTTTAACACTATTTATTTAAATAGTTGAAGAAAAATAGTTTTTAAACTTATTTTCTGTATATAAAACAAAACACAAAAACTTATTAAATAGTTTCATCAAATAAGAATCCTGACATAGAAACTTCTAATACAAAATTACATAAATTTTAATTTAAAATATGAATTATAAATTATATCCTGGAAGTGAAATATAAATATTAAAATATACGTTTAATGAAAAAAAGTCAAAAAATGATTTAATCGAGTAAAATAATTAGCCAAAAATCTTCTTATTTGGTTTGATTTGTTCATAAAACTTGATGAAGTGTCATAAATATGTTAAATATTATAAAAAATAAAAAAAATCATTAATAATATAATAAATTATGTAAAGAGAAATAATTTTGACAAATCTAACCTTTTTAAATGAATTTTTTTCTTCTGATTGTGACTATTTCAAACATGACTCACAAGTTATAAAAAGACTATATCCGTCCATCATAATAATAACACTATTATCCAAAAAAAAGAATTTCTATATTATAATCAACAATTTAAATCAATAATTTAATCAGTGTCTCGATAAAATAAAATCCTAACCTAAATGGAAACATATTTTTTTATTTTTTTGAAATATATATTCTATAAAAGACATTAATATATTCAATCATATACAATTATATACCTTTATAAATATTTTAGGTACTTATTCAATTATTTCTCCTCCAAATAAATATCTCTATGTTTTTTAATAAACAAGATTATTAGGTTAAGTGGGAACCCAACAACCAACCATAGCATATATTCGTAATCATTATAAGAAAATACAAAAAAAATTACATCTAATATTTCTTAAAATGAAAAAATAATAAAAATTATCATTCGATAAAAATTATTATATTTTGAATTTATATTACTAAATGTGATTTAACAAATATATAAATTTTATTTAATTAGGATGTTGTGGAATATAATAAATTTTATAAAATTTAAAACAATAATAGTTAAATAATTATTACATAGAAAGAAAAATTAATGATATATAAAAAATATATTTAATTATTGAAAATTACAATAATGGTATATATTATTTATCATGATTTTAAAAAACAAGTATGTTTTATATAATTATGAATGCCATGGATTTTTTTTATAAAAAATAAATAAATAATACCTAAATAATTATTGATTTGAAGTATTATATATTTGTAATAATTATATTTAATCACTGAATATTTCTACATTTGTAGCCCAAAAATTGTTTTAATTTATGTAAACTGCACAAATCCATTCAAGTGTATATCATATAAAAAATGATAAAAATGAATATATGTAATAAAAGGGAAAAAACTAAAATAATTAAGAACCATAATAAAATTGATTTCATAAACCTCTATAATAAATAGATATAGTAATGTTTATTTCATTAAACAAGTGAAACCCAATTTATTAAATCATTTATCCATTTAATATATGAATTTAACATTGTGCCTATTTTTTTTATGTTTACATGAGACCTTGAAATAAATAACACAATCAAATTTAAAAACTAGATTTCTAAAAGATTCAATATATGTAGAAAATGAAATTTGAACATGACCATATTCCAATGTGAAAATGATGAAAAGAATAAGGTGATGGTAAAAAATGAATGAATAATAAAAAAAGGAAATATAAAAGGATTTTGTTCGAAAACGAGTGTATGAGACACTAACACACAAATGGGCTCTAAAATAACTATAAATTACTTTTATCAATACTAAAAAATTATTGATAATGTGAGCACTAATAAAGTATAATGTATTTTTTCATCACTAAGTTAACACATATAAGGGAAGGTTTTATCGATTCTTTTTTAGAAATGATAAAATATTGAACTTATCATCAATTTTTTACTATTGTTAAACCATAACATTAATTAATAAAAATTACTAGAACTGATAAATTATTTGAAATATATATTAAATAATATTCACCCCTTGGGCAGACTACTACCATCCTCGGTAAGCCTTGCATGAACATAGTTGTGCAATATTTTATGCCTAGAAAACATTATGTGTGAACTAATGTGAAACCACACAAATTCTTGATTATTTTGAATTTGTTATGATTTGAACCCATACACCATACCTTGTGAATGAGAAACTGTACCATTAAATTGATTTTTTATTTTATAATATATCTATATATTTATATAATTATATATTCATATATATTTATATATAGAAATATTTATATATATTTACTTATATATATATATATATTTAAAATATTTATTTGAAAATTTTGTGTATATATATATTAATATTAATATATATTTATTCGAAAAATGTGCAAGCACACACACACAAACATATATATTTTTGTATTTATATGTGTTTATATATATAAATGTGTGTATTTATATATATGTGTATATTTATATATGTGTGTATATGTGTATTTATATTTCTGTTTGTGTGTGTGTATAAATATGTGTATTTCATTAAATTTATATATATTCTTTCTTTATATTTGTGTGAAAAAAATTGTGAATTTATATTTTTATGCAAAAATATATGTATTTATGTGTGTATTAATAGATATACGAATTTACCATCAAGGCTTGGTTAAGTGGTATAAGTTAGGTGGCCACTCACCACTATATGGGAATTGATGCATGTTCGAGTCTTAACACACTTAAATTTAGCTGGTGGAAATGGCGAGCAGTGTGGTAGGTAAGGTCTGGGACATGCATTGGGTGGCACATTCCAATACCCTAATTACCCTCAGATTGTTTACAGTTTGGGGATTTCCCTAAGTGATATTCACGCCGTAATTATGCATATTATGAGGGTTAAAATCCTACAATCCACCCATGGAGGTATTTCTAGGCCATTTATGTTCGATGACGTAGTTTGGGTCTAGACCTGGCAGCATGTTGGCGTAATGAAAGAAGTAAGAATGGGCCTTTGGGCCAAGATGAAGGGAACTTTAGGCCCACAAATGGTGGGAATTTGGGATTTTGAAATTTTAAAGGGTTAGATATGGAGTGACTCTACCCTTAGAGAAGGTGTGATCTATCTTTTTTTCCTATGGGTGTGTCTCTTTTTTCCTTATAACCTCAAAACCATAAATAAATTATATATATGTATTCGTGTGTATTTGTGTGTATGTATATGTTTATATATTTTCTTATTAAAATATATAGTTCTATATATATATATATATATGTTTTTATATATATGTGTGTCTTTCTATGTATAAATGTTTATGAATGTGTTAGTGCGAGTGTTTACATCTTTTTATATATATACATGTGTGTGCGCGGGTGTATTTATATGTGTGTATTTATGTGCATGTATTTCTATTTGTGGGTATTCATCTATGTTTTTGTTTCTGTATATATATATATTTATGTTTCTATATGTATATTTTTCTGTCCGTATTTTTGTACTTATATATATGTGTGTGTGTGGTTGTGTTTATATATGTGTGAATTTATAAATGTGTGTGTGTTTAGATATGTATAAATTTATACAATAAAAAAATTGAATTATTTCAATAGGAATATAGTGATTGATATTGGATATATTGGTTAAAATTATTAATTATATAAAATATTATTGTTTATTGGTATTAATTATATATAACAATAATTTTTTTCAAGGAAAAGTATCAATTAAATAGATTGAAAATAACTCATTAAAATCCATGCCTAAGTGTTTCCAGAAGAAAGGTATCAAGATAAAATCATAAATCCAATCCTGTGTGTTTCCCTCAATTCTTCAACCCACCAAATGATGGGAAACATGGTTTCCCTCTGTTATAATAATGGAAAAAAATTAGTGGAGAATAATTCATCCATCAAAGCTCAAATATTATTCATAATTAATCCAAATGAAAATAAATCTTTATCCTATTTCAAAATAGAATCAATAAGAAATTGGAAATATAAAAAAGGAATAAATTCCTTCCAACCATGCTCAGAAGAAAACTCCAAACCCATAAAAATAGCATGAGGCTCTATAACTAAAGGAATCCAATTAACAAAAAAATATTTATGGATAACTAGAGTAACTAATTCATGATGGTCCCATCTATCCATACCAACACCGATCTTATCGTTTTCATCCAATTCTAAATCAATGACTGATTGCTATTGGAATCAATTTATGAAGAAAGATGTGATAATCATGAGTTTTTAGGGATTATAGTTTCAAATAAATTATATTTACTCATTTATATATGTTACTAGAATAGCCATCAGGAACCATGATATTCTCCAATACTACCTAAAATTGATTTTTCTTTAAAGGTGTCGTCACATAAGAAGCATAAGGAACATTAAATT
Organism: Viscum album; assembly: GCA_963277665.1. Lineage (NCBI taxonomy): Eukaryota > Viridiplantae > Streptophyta > Magnoliopsida > Santalales > Viscaceae > Viscum > Viscum album. The sequence goes on from OY728127.1 coordinate 929,932,671, forward strand.
TACTTTCACCGATACAAATAGGATGAAGTTTAGGTCAATACCCAAATCCAACAAGTCTCAGTGAGATCAGAAGTCATATTTAGTCTTCCCCTTGATATTTATGAGAATAGAAATTAAAATTTCATATATATTTTTATCATTATGCATAACATCTAAACAATGATGTAACAAATTTATAGACCATTATGGAAACTCAAAAATGATACTTGTCTTTTTCCAATTGTAAGTTTTAGTATCAACATTTTCCCTCATTTTAGATTTAATCTCAAATTTACCAAATGGAAAACACAAATCCTTCAAGTCAGTAATCTCATCAGTTAATGACTTACCTTGAGGTGGTTATTCAATTTCAATAGTATTATAAAACCTTAAATGATTCTTCCTATAATAATGATCCATTTGAATGAATCATCTATTCCCCATGAAATTGAAACTATGATGATATTTAAGCCTTCTTGATCACATATTATTCATAAAATATATGACATGATATTTTTCCATTTTTTCTCCAACCAAACATCACTGAATAAGTAGGGAAATCATTTATTGTCCCTAGAAGGGAAGAATACATCTGAAATATATTTTTAAATAAGAACTGAATATGTGCACACCAATATCCCAAAGTAGCATCAAATCTCTTAATAAAGGTTGAAAGTATACATATATATCATTTCTCAGATCATAAGGTCAATATATTAGTATACTCAAGGAAGTTTATGGTTTTTTGATACACAACCATGGTGGAAGATTATAAATGTGAATAAAAACTGGCCATGTGTTGTGAAGAGTAAGCATCCGACCAAATAGATTAAAACCATCACAGGGTAGACCAAAACAGACGTTATGAAGCTAAGCTATAAAATCATGATTTATTGTATCAAATTTATACCATTCTAATTCATATATAGGATGAACCAACTCATCATTACCTTTAATTCTATCAGTATCATTCCATCACATATTGGATGATATTTCTATAGACAAAAATATATTTTGAGTCCTCAAAATCAATGAAAAGTGACACATGACTTTCTATGGCACAAAATATGGAGTTCTATCTACATTTCCATTCAATCAAGATGTTCCACATTCTTTAAAATCATCAAGGTCAGCTGTTTCCTCCCAAAATAAACTAACATCTTTCATATAAGCATTAATTTTATTAATAGAAAACCCAAACTACTTAATTAACTTCCATGACATATAATTATTTGAGGGAATATTTGCATTATCAGAAATAAAGTCCTTCAAATAGGAAAGAATATAATCAATCGAGGTATTAGAAATTTCATTCATAGTCATCCCCAAACAGGAGGAATTACTATGTTATATACATTGGATAAATTGATCCATGAAGTGTAGGATATGAAACATCACATAGTCTTACATAATTTAGTTTTTTTGATGACTTTATCAAGTATGTAATTTGAATATTTATATGTTATCTCATACTATTTCATTTCACATATACCGTAAATTCTTATTATCATTTTATTTTGGTAACAAAAAAAATTATATGTAGAGTTCGTCAACATTTTCCTTTGAGAAGGAGAGTGACATTCCATAGACAGGAGTTTCATTTTTATTTTAGTATTTTTTGGTTTCCTTTAATTTAATTAGATTTATTTAAATTTATAAAACAATATTAAAATGGGTTTAAAAAAATAAAACTTGGTTTTAAATTACTGTAATTAAAACATGTTATGACATTGTTTATGAATTCTTTGACTTCTAAGTTGTATGCCTGATTTGTTTAAAAAATTTTCTAAAAAATGTAATTTTCATTCTTATTAACATTATGAAAAATACTGTAGAAGTTTAATGGGTGAAATTATTTGATGATGATAGATGGACGCATAAGCATGGTTTGAATATTATTATTCCCTTGGTGAGTATAATAATTGTAATATGTTTCTTCTTTATTACATTTAAGGTCATGTTCATATTCATTATCAATTTTTTAGGGACATTCAGTTGCACTAGAGATGACCCCTCCGCATCCTACATGCATGGGTCCAAGTGGGGATGCTGCTAGACCAAGATGGAGTTCCCATTGTACACATTCCCACCCCTATCCCACCGTCAGACACTGCATCTACCACACATTTCCATCCTCTAATTGATCCTCCAGGTATGTTCTTACCCATTCCTCCTTCATCATCTCATTTAACATCTTCCTACCATACTTTGAATATGCTTCCTATAGGGATGTTTCAACCTTTACCATATCTATATCCTTTGATGTATCCCCAAAACTACTCCCCATATCCTACCATGTCTATGTCACATACATTTCCTACTATCCTTCCATGATTTAATGATTCTATTCCTTCATCTTCCACTCCAGTGCATGAAGATCACCTAGATCACAGATTAGAACGAACACATCCTTTATAAGATACTAATACAGGATAGCCCATAGATCCATTAGATCCAATTGAACAACATGCATTGGGTATTTTTATTATAAGTGTATCAAATTTTATAACATCATTTTTTCCTATTGTAACATGACTTAATTATTATTTTTTACCCTTTTACACTACGCCAAAAACTAGCAAGGGAAGCGCTACCCCTTTATCAGTGATTCTTTTAGTAGGGCTGATAAAGGGGGGATTTATCAGCACTTTTCCCGAGCGCTGATAAATTTCGAGTTTCAAAAAAAATATTTTTTCATGAAAAATAATATTTTGTTATATAAGTACATTTATATTGATATAAATACAATATTTTTTTTTATATATGTTATAGATACATATAAATAGACCATTACATTAAATATATAAGAAATTTAGTGAAAATGGCTTCAAATTATTTTAAAAAAATATTATTAATAAATAATTTTCTAATTATTATCAATTAGAAATCATTTAATAACAATTTGGGGACACAAAAAAACAAAACAATTAATAAAAGATCTAAAATACTTTGAAAATGTAACTCAAACTTCAAAATACCATAACTTTTGATCCAGGAGTTCGTTTGAGATCTACAACATATCAAATCGAATCCTGTGATGAGCTCTACGCACTGGTGTACTAGGGAAGGCCTCTGTCACACTTTTGAAGCCCAAAAATGGCCCAGAAGGCCTCCAAAACTGAGTTTTTAGTCGGGATTCCTTGATTTTTTAACATTCAATCAAGTATAACTTTTGATACGGATGTCTGTTAGGCTTGTAACACATATCATATCGAAGATTGTTTCATTTTCTTCGAATTGACTGGTTGTGGAATTAAAACGGAATTATATATTATAATTTATGGTCGTTTTAACATTTTATAGCTTTTCAAATAAACATATATATGTATTTATTCGTAAATATATATGTGTCTGTGTGTGTGCAGGTGTCTATGTGTGTGTCTGTGTGTTTTATATATGTATATATTTATTTATTTATTTACTTACTTATAAAAACACATCAAAAACATATTTGTTTTTCATAAATTCATTTAAAACTAATCTTATATGTACATTCTATGGCTTTTTAAATACACATATATATATGTATTTATTCTTAAATTTAAATGTTTTTGTGTGTGTGTGTGTCTCTTTGTGTGTCTGTGTGTTGTATATATATATATATGTATGTGTGTTGTATATATCTATGTATGTATGCATGTATTTATTTATTTATAAACACACATAAAAAACATATTTTTTCGTAAATGTATTTAAAACTAATCTTATATGTATATATTAATATACAAATAAATATATGTATAAAAAAATATAACTAAAAATATATATATTAATATATTAATATACGAATTAATATATATATACTAATATATGAATAAATATATTTATATTAATATGAATCTATATCAATATATGAATCAATATATGAATAAATATAACTGTATATATATATATATCACTAAATATAGAACAAAATGAAATGGCATAGTGGTAAAGGTGCAGCAGCGAAAGGGGGGAGGTCCCGGGTTCGAGTTCGGGTGGAAGCGAAAGGGTTGCGCGCGTATGAGGATGCGTGGGAAGGGCAGCGCGCGGGAGACCATCTAGCACTGATAAAGGGGGTGTGAAGCGCTGATAAAAGCACTCCCTCTGTATTATATTTAATTTTTCTTTAATTTTTTTGACCTTTATCAGCGCTTTTAAAAAGCGCCGATAAATGCCTCTTTTATCTGCGCTAAAAAAGCACTGATAAAGGGGTCTTTTATCAGCACTTTTTTTAGCGCTGACAAAAGTGGACTTTATTAGTGCTTTTCATAACGCTGATAAAAGGGACCCCCCTATATTAGCACTGAGCTTTACAAGGCCTTTTTAGCACTGTTAAAGCCCTTTTTAGCGCTGATATAGGCCGTTTTTGTAGTAGTGTTGTCTTATTTGGTGGGATCTTCTAGTAAGCGATGTGATGACACTTATATTCCAGAAGCATGGAATCTCCCAACAATAAAATGGTGCATTACAATGATGAAAATCATATGATAGGTAAAAATTCCAGGAAGTGTAGATGATCTGTGCCTAATTTAGACAAGTACCGTGATATCATTTCAGTGGAACCATTATCATAGATACATATTGATAATGACATCAAGTACAATACATAGACAGAGATATGGGTAAGATAATTTATTAAATTTATATCTATAATATTATTTTATTTATTTGAATTAACATTTTAATTTAAATATCAGTTTAACTTTCTCAATGGTGAATCTATTAAGGTTGAAAGGTTGATAGATCAATGGGAGTTTTTTAGATTGTATAAGAATGAGTTATATGTTGTTTAGAATAGTAGAGAGGGTTCTGATTTAGAGGGTGTACACATATTCCCCAACAGTCCAAAAACACAATATCAAAAAATAATCTCATGTTGGAAGAGTGAAAAGTTTACGATACTCCCAATCTCTATTGGTTTTCATATAAATTTTTATTCTTATTAGTTGTATTGATTTTTTTAGGATGTGTCGGTAAAAAACAAAAAGAGCAAAGATTCAATGTTGTGTCTACACAAATTGGGGTGCAGTGCAATGCTCAAGCATGAGAAGTGCTAGGTACATTAATATGAATAGTAATGGTATCTAGGTTTATATTGTTATGTAGTTATCATTTCAGGAAAAAATTTATGTTTTATTATCTTTAATCTGCTTAATATAATTCCAAAAATACCCCTTTAAAATGTAATAATGGCCTAGTGGCCAAATGGCCTAATGGCCAAATGGGCTAATGGCCAAATAGCCTAATGGACAAATGGCCTAATGTCCAAATGGACTAATGGTAAATTGGAATATTGACGTAATTTCCAATTATAGAAATGGCCTTATGCCCTATTGGCTTAACGACCTAATGTCCTAATAGCCAATTATACAATTTTCTTAATTGCCTAATCAAAAATTGGCCTAACGGCCAAATGATCAATTTTTCTAACAGCCTAATGGATAATTGTCCTAATATCCTCATTGATAATTAACCTAATGTCTTAATGTAAAATTACCCTATTGGTTTAACGGCCTAATGTCCTAATTGGCTTAATGGTCTATTTGGTCTAATGTCCTAATTTGCCTAATGTTCTAATGGAGAATTAGCCCAATGGCCTAATTGCCTAATGAAAAATTATTCAATTTTCTTAATAGCCTAACAGCCTAAGGGCCAATATTACTAATAACCATATAGCCAATTCTCCTAATGGCCTAATGTAAAATTGGTTTAATTGTCCAATTAACCTAATGGACTACTAGCCAATAAAAAAATTGGACTAACAGATTAATGGTCAATTAACCTTAATGATTATCACTAATTGGAAAATTGTAAAATTAGCCAAATGGCCTAATGGAAAAATTGGGCAATTGGCATAATGTTCAATTGGGAAATTCGCGTAACTGCCAATTGGGCAATTTGCATAATCGCTAATTCTTTAAATGGCCAAATTTCCTAATTGGATTAATGGATGAATTTTCCAATTAGTCTAATGGACTAATTTCTCTAATTTCCTAATAGAAAAATGTCTAAATGTCTAATTAGCCAATTGGAAAATTGTCCCAATAGCCTACTGGCCTAATGGAAAATTGACCAATTGGACTAATGGACTAATGGCCAATTTTCCTAACAGCATATTGGAAAATAAGTCAATTGGACTAATGGACTAATTCCAGATTATCCAAAATTCCTAATGGCCAATTTTCCTAAAGGAATAATGGAAAATGGGGCTATTGGTCTAATGGCCATTTGTCCTAAAGGCCTAATGGACAATTGGCTGGACTGCCTAATGTCCAATTGGACTAACGACCTAATAGAGAATTGGCCAAATGGTCTAATGGCCTAATGGAAAATTGGTCTAATGGATTAATGGTCTAGTGGTCAATTTTCATAATGTCATAATGTCCAATTGGAAAATTGGTATAATGGAGTAACAGACTATTGTCCAATTGGCCAACTAGCTTATTTCCATGATGGCCAATTGGATAGGTGGCCTAATGGCCAATTGGTCTAACTACCTAATGGAAAATTGGTCTCATGGAAAACTATCCTAATATCCTAATAGAATAATGTACAATTAGTCTAATAGTATAATTTATAATTGTAAAAAGGTCCTAACTGCCAAATTGGACTAACAACCTAATATCCAATTGGACTAATGACCTTATGAAGAAAATGGTCATTTGTCTAAATGTCCTAATAGACAATTGTGAATTTGACCTAATGGAATAATGGACTAATGGACTAATAACTAATTAGAAAATTGGACTAATGGACTAATATCTATTTTCCCTAAAGGCTAAAATAATTTTTCAATTGGCCTAATGTCCAACAGACCAATTGACCTAATGACCTAACATCCAATTAGCCCATTTCGCCTAATTTCCTAACAGTTTAATGGCCAATTGAGTGGCCTAATGGCCAATTGGTCAATTTCCCTATTGGGGTAATGGCCTGATGGCATAATGGCCTAATGAATAATTGGAATAATGGTAAAATGGATAATTATCCTAATGGCCTGATGTCATAATGTCCTAAGAGACAATTGGACTAACGTCCTAATGTCCAAATTTCCAATTGTTCTGATGACATATTGGCCTAATAAAATAATTCCAATTAACCAATTGGCCAATTAGCCAATTTTCCAAATGGTCTAATTTTCTAGTAGATTGATGGACAATTAGTCTGATGGCCTAATGGCCTACTGGCCAATTGGCCAAATGGACTAACAGAAAATTGGCCTAACAACCAAATTTCCTAATGGAATATTATCCTAACAACCTACCAGTCTAATGGTCAATTGGCTAATTAGCCTAATGGCCTAATTGGAAGTTGACCTAATGGATTAATGTCCAGTTAACCTAATGGAATTTTTTTATAATGGCATAATGGCCAAATTTCCTAATGGTCTAATGTACAATTGGCCTATTGGACAAATGAACTAATGGAAAATTAGCCAATTGGCCCAGTATCCTAATGGACTAATGGATAATTGGGCTAATGGGCTAATGTACAATTGGCCATTTGGCCTAATTGACTAACTTACAATTGTCCTAATTTTCCCAACATCCGAATGGCCAATTGGAAATTTGGAAAAATTGCCTAACAGCATAATAGCCTAATGGCCATTAAGGTGTTACCCAATTATAATTACTTATGAATTAGACATAATTTATTTATATTTAAATGTTATTAATTTTTCATAAATACATAATTTTAATTATTCAAATTAGGGTCCTTATTTTGAAATTATTGAAACCACATCAACGTATTTTTTATGATTGATTTGACCAAAGATTAAATATTATTAATTATATTAAATATAGATAATCTGAATTGTTTTTATAAGAAATTGGAATATAAAATTTTTATATTTAATGAAAATGGAATCTATATAATGGAAATATATTATACCGAATAATATGAAGTTAATATTTTGAAATGAATATAATGAATTAATATTCATGATTATATAATTTTCAAAAAGAGTATCTATATTTATAAAGTGTTTATGATTAGCTTTTAGTTATGAAATTTTCATCAATTTTTGGCACATGATTAAATTTTTGAATTTTTCATTCATTTAAATGTTATTCCCTTTTATTATTATTCACAATTATAAAATGTGTATTTTTTTAATATGTGTATTTTAATAAATTTCATTTGCAGTAAGATATACTGGGCATCGAGTGTCATGTGCCTCCAGGAAAATTATTTTGATTGAGTATGAAGAAAATGGATAGAAGTGAATTAAATGAATAAATTAAAGAATATATTTTATGATTTAGTATTTATTTTTAAAATATTTATACGAAATTAAAAATGAAATAGATTTTTATTTATTTTCAACAGTCTATCGTGGAGGCCCTTGATGATAAAGAAGATGAAAACTTCAAGAAAAATGATCATTTGATTCAAATATTATGTGAGGATAACCAAGAGAGAGAATGTTGTAAAACTAGGAAAAACGTAGTCCCCATTGGGTATTTTTCCTCATCGGGATCCTCTCAAAACTCTCAGACTACCAAGATCCAAAGAGCTCATATAGAAGAACTTAAGGCCAAAAAATATCTTTAGAGGATCATGAAAGAATTAAACTAATCAATGAACACTTTATAAAATCTTTTACATTTATAATTCAATAACATCCATTAGAGGTTTTTACTATTGTTGATTAATATATGGAAGAAATGAAATCTTTAAATGATGGCATGGGTGATTACAATGAGGGTCATAGTACTGTTTGAGCTGATGGTTGTAGCGGTGATGATGATGATGATGATCTATATGATGTTTTTGGTGATGAGGATGTTGCTGATGGTGATGAGAATGAGGATGTTGGAAACATAAAGATATTAATCCCCTCTATTTTTGACTTATCAGTAAAGAGACATGTGGATGTTGTTTAATGATTGGAATTGATTGGTTTTATGGATGAATATTTATTTTATAGTACTGTAAATGGTTTGAAAATTATTACAATAAGATGGTTGAACGGTAAATACACAAGATTTGTATTTTATTGAATGTGTACTATGTATTTTATTTCATTTATAGGTTTAGGGGTTGGAAGAGATGTTTCTACTGCTAAATGGGGATAACTACGTATACCCATAGTTTGCAGAACCATGGGTATATGTCTTTTACTAGGAAAAGATATACCCATGATTTTGAGAATTGTGGGTATAGATATATATACATGGTTTGGGTTAAAAATTCGTATTATAAAATAATCTAAGGATATACCCATGGTTTCAAAAGAAAATGTGGTTATATATCTTTATCAACATCACCCAAAGGCTTGGTTCAAAAAAATTGTTGGTATATTCTATACCAACAGTTCTAAACCATGGATATTGGGTGTTTTTTCTAGTAGTGCGAGAGGGTCATCAGAGACCTTTCCCATTCATTGTCCCGAAAGGCATAAAAATCTCTATACAGTATGGAATGATATTTGTAGGAAGATTTCAAAGTTAAAACATATGGGTAGATATTAAATAATGATATTCACCAATATTTAATAAATCAATTACTAAAGTCGAAGTAATGGTAAGGGGGTCACTCATAGTTATAGGAAACACATCGGTTTCTCCTAGAGATTCATCCATTGCATGAATAAGCTTTGTTCTAGATACCTACAGACAGAATACCTTTTTCTTTGAAGTGTAATATTACCCCACAAAATCTATTAGTACTATTGATCCCATCCAAATACAAGAAGTATTAAAAACATGGAAAATTAGATGAATGTTTCCTATGTTCCCACAAAAACTATACATCTTCAGCGATTTCATGCATGCATGATTTGAGTTCCCAACCTATCCACAAAATGAACAAGTTAGTATACCATTTTACAAAAACATTAGATGACTTAAAATATTTTTTTATCAATATCAATCATCATAGTCACCATCATGAGACTCTTCTAGATTTTTCTTCCCTTTAAAGGGACCACTCGAGCCACCACTATGAGTAAAACAAACTCTTTACATGTAACACCCGAGAATTTTATGTTATATAAATCATCAAAGGAATATTTTTCTACACACAACACTTACTTATCTTTCTTTACATGAAATCGCAACCTTCCTCGATAGCTTGTGTCGTACGCAATACCGAGTTTCACTAAACAATGATATGCTATTAAAATATTATTAACACTAGCCGTTATGAATAGTAATAACCACTTTTTGAGATTTTATAAATTTTATTTTTCAAAATGGACTTCATTTTTGGATTTGTAATATCAAAATTAGCCTAGGGTGAATTTTTGGAATTTTTCTGAAAACTTTCAATTTTTGATGAATAGTGAAACCACTAAGTGGTAGTTAAAAAACTGAATTTTTCATAAAACAAAATTTTACCGCTTCTGTGAGTGGAATTTCAAAAATCCGAGAGACACAGTTGATTTCAGTAAGTAAAATGTGGTTCAATGAGATGAAAATAATTTTTGGTGAATAGTAACTTTTTACTTTTATTTACCACGGTTAAAAGTAAATAGGGCAATTAAGGGTAAAAATGATATTATTATTACCCTAACAATTCTCCTGATTTTATTGGAAAAGTGTAATTCGACCAAAAACAACCTTAGGAATAAAATATGACCATTTAGGCCCACTTGGATTAGATTAGGACATTTATTATTAATTTATTTAAAGAAGGGTTAAATTAGTTAAAATCAAAGTTTAATAAGTAAATCATTTTTAATATGGGGTTATACATAAGATAAATTCGACTATAAATATTCATTAGAAATATAAAATGATTTCCTACATAATGGTATTTTATTTGTAATTTTTAGACATTAAATAATTTAATTTATTTCTGACACAAAGATGATGTAGTAATTATCTTATTAATGAAATTTGACATAATTGATGTTATAAACACCAAAATAAATGTAATTTGAGACTTTTTATGAATTACACTAATTTTATAGATTAATATGACATGTTATTATTGATTTAATTAACTTTTTTTTAACTAATCATTCTCGTATGATTTTCACAAAAATTAATTACTAAATAGTGTCAAAATTGGAATAAAATAGTTTTTAAAACAAATATTATATTAGTAATTGTTATTTTATTCCTAAAAATATAAGGTTCGGCCAAATGACTTATATAAGGTTATATATATTAATAATAGACAACTTGGGGTTCTTTTGGCTTCTTATAGTAAGTTTATTAACCTTATAGAATAAGAACACAAGAAGACACGGTAAAAGTAAAATTATTTAACTTAATGTTAAATCTAAATTATAAGGTTAAATTAGGAACATAAACTTTTCTAAATTCAATTGGATGAGAGGGGATCTACCCATACCCACCTTAGATTCGAAATAAATCAATTAGGAGCTATTTAAAACCGAAAGTGACTTTATAGTAAAATAATATTTTTAGATTTTCCAAAGGAGCCCCTCTCCTCCCTTATAAAAGGGCACCTCCTCCCCCTCTTCCTCACACCACTTTGAGCCTTCAAGATCGGACAAAACCTGCCAATTTCTTCTCTCCACTTCCCTAGAAACATCCTAGAGGTTCTGGTCTTCTTCAAAGACCTGTTTTAGTGCCCTAAAAGGAAGTCTCAAAGAAGCACTTCAAAGAAGAGGTAATGTCCGTTACCGATTCTTTCATCTTTATTTCTTCTTCCGCTTCTTCTTATTTAGTTGTTTCATTATGAAGTAATAAAATCAGTATCACTCATATACTGATATGTTATTATAAGTATGAAACAACCCTATTTCACCATCTATCCATCCTACGGAAAAAGAAATCACCGCGCGTGCGTACGTACGGAATACCGTCTCCACGCCGTGGTGTAATCTATTTTCCACCACCACCATACTTGGATGGGTATAATGGTGTAAATAATGACTATGTATGACTATTATAAAGTGATACAGATTCTGAAATAGTATACATACACTCCAATACAATTCCACGATCATAGGAACGATATCATCACTCGTGCGTACATACGGAATACCGTCTCCACGATGTGATGCGACTCGTTCTACATGATTTTCATTTTATAATGATTATATAAATGAATTGAATGAAAGAATATGATATATATTAAACTAATACCATTCTTGAAATTAGGTATCTATAACCTAAAGAAATGAATAAGAATTTATTCGACAAAACACGCATAAGAGCAAAATGTTAAACACCCGAATAACAAGTAGCAATGAAATATTACTACTAAGAAGCTAAGAATATGACCATATATGATATCATAAAAATAAGTATGATTATGTAATAAGTCAATAACATTATTTAAATCATTATACATGAGGTTCGAACATGTAAAAAGCATATCAGACCTAAGGTAAGGGAAATATCACAATCTCATTTTTATTCGAGAATGTTTATACTTTGGCATTTACTGGGGTGTATTTTATCATCCACATCCATGTTTCTTCAATATGTAATATTATTTCCATCCACCTAATATTGTTTAAATCCAATTTTACCCTTCGGTGAGTTTTTAGTAAAAGATATGAAAAGAATCTTTTGTCATTTTTCACACGAGGTACTTTTTGACTTTTCCGACAACAGTACAAGAAGAATGTTTTTAACTCTTACGGCGTGAATGGATTTTTAAAACATTATTTCCAAGAAGCTTCCTTTACAAATTTTCAAGATTATTTTTAATCAACTTCTTTTAGTTTATAATTGTATGACATGTTAAGAAAGGAAAAGTGTTTTTGAAGAAGAAACGATATTTTCCTCAAGAATGGAGTTCAAGTGTTTTATCAAAATTATTTTCCATCTAAGATAATAAAGGGTTCTGTTTCTACCCCTATTATTACATTGATTTGATTATGTTGTGATGGAATTATTTTTATGAATTCCTTTATCTTATATGAATTGTTTTATGATGTCACGATGTTTAAGATTCCCATTTTTATTACATGGGTTATGCTATGAAGTATGGTTTCTGATTTTGTGGCACACATAAGAATGGTATCATTAAGAGATGGGTGGGGCCTATATCTCCCTCCAATTAATTGGGTAATGATTTTATATCTCATGAGACAGACATGGCTGGAACGGTAGGTTATACCGGTTTAGTGAAACAGGACTGAAACGAGGAGTGAACTCGGTTCAGAAATGGACTTTGTACACTAAGATAGTATTGGAAATGAGTCTTGACTAATAAGAAATGATTCTCTCTGATTATGTGTGTATGCCACAAAGCTTCATGTTTTATGTTATGATTACTGGGATTACGTTTCACTACTATGATTTATCCCATGTTATGAAATTATGATCTCTTTTGCAGGTTAATATTTCCAAAATTTATGTTCTTATTTACATGATGTGATTGATATTTCTTTTGTTTACCCTTACTGAGCATTTGAGCTCACCATTTTGTATGTTTTATTTCCCCAGGTCAGGAATAAGGTTATTAAGTCGAATATTCCAAAAAGGGACTCTAGATATGATAAAATAAATGGGAGGCAAAGTAGATGCTTTATGAACCAGTTGTTTATGTTTCTCAGTTTCTAAAGACACTATACCTATACCGTCCTTTCAGGGTTTTGTTATATGTTGTAATAAGTGTGATTAAATTTTGAAGTAATAACAATGTATGTAAAGTATGGGTTGTTATAGTTGGTATCAGAGGAAAGGTAAAGTCAACCTTTGTAAACAAGGATGTTAAAGCCTTAGTAAGAACCTTAAGGATAAGTCTAAGCATAAAACACAATCTTAGTGTTTTAGAAATGGCCATGAATAACCTAGGATAAGACCTTAAGTGTGAAATTTTATTCTTGATTATGTGGTTTTCCTATTATAATTAGTGTTCCTCACACTATTCTTCTTGGTTTTAGTCAATGGCTTGAACCCGAAGGAACCATGTTAATACGGAATGCGACGGGCAATGAAATGATTTTCCCCCTGAGCAACCAAACGTTATGAGAGCTGGAACGAAAAATATTGTATCCATGCTCACACAACTTTCTCAAGCTATGAATCATGCAGGACTTCCAAACGAGCAATGGAAGGAGCAACATTCTGTCGAATCCTTCACGAGACAACGTCCACCTTCATTCAGCAGGTCTACTGATCCATTAGTTGCTGAATAATGGAATAGTACTACTGAAAATATATTTTCAGTTCTTCAATGTTCTGAGCACAATAAAGTCATCTTAGCAGTGTATCGTTTGGAAGGTGATGCTGATCAATTGTGGAATCTTATTAAGAATACGAGGCAAAGGGATGAAATTGAGTCCATGGAATGGGACGAGTTCAAGAACTTATTTTTCAATAAGTACTTCTCTCGTATTCTCCTAACAAAGATGGGGAAAGAGTTTCTTGAACTGAAGAAAAAGGATGATGAATCTGTTGGTACCTATGAAGAAAATTTTACAAGACTTGCAAGGTACGCTTCTGGTATTATTATCCAACCTGAGAGTAAGATCGATTGATTCTTTAGTGGCTTAAAACCAAGTCTTTGAAGGGCCATAGCCATAAGGGACTTCAATAGCTACGAGGAAATCATTCGATGTGCTCTCAAATTTGATATGGATATTGGAGTAACCCCTCAGTCATATGGGTTTGATAAGAAGTGGAAAATGGAATTCAAAGGAAAATCTAAAGAGCACACTGAAAAGAATATGATCTTTCCCTTATGCTCAATGTGTGGAAAGAAACATGGAGGGAGTTGTCTTAAAGGGACAAGTAAATGTTTCAAATGTGGAAAGGAAGGTCATCGGGCATTTGAATGTCGCGATGATGGGAAGAAGATGTATAATGATGCAAATAAAGGAAGGGATAAACAGAATGAACCTACTACACATTAATGTTTCAAGTGCAAGGATATGGGACATTATGCCAATAAATGCCCTAATCCAAGGGTTGACGATGATGGTCGACATCAACAAACTCTTAAGGCTAAAGACAAAGGAAAGTCACATGAAATTTCTATCAGTGATATGGAGTACGATAACGATGTGGTGAAAGGTACACTTACCATCCAATCTAAAGTAGGAAATGTTTTATTTGATTCTGGATCAACCCACTCCTTTATTTCTGAAGAATTTTCTAAGGGTATCACCGTATTACCTCAACAATTAGATGTTGAGTTAGATGTGACAACACCTAATGGCACAACAGTCGCATCAAAAGTTTATAATTCTTCTCTGATTGAAGTTTTAGGGAAAGTGCTTCCTGCAAATCATGTGATCCTTCCTATAGTGGAATTTGATGTGATTCTTGGCATGGATTGGCTTTCTCTACATGGATCTCATATCAATTTCCAAATAAGAAAAGTCACATTTCATATTCCAGATCAATCTATGATCTTCTATCGATGCAAGGATGAACATAACCTTCCAGTGGAAATTTCTTCCATTTTATGGGTATTGATTCCACTAAATGAAGGTTATTTATCTCAAATGGTTGGTGAGAAAATCACTATTAAGAATATGCCCATTGTACGGGTGTTTGATGATGTCTTTCCGGAGGAATTACCGGGTCTTCCACCGAATCGTGAAGTTGAGTTTTCAATAGAACTCGTACCGGGTGCTTTGCCTATTTCAAAGACACCTTATAGAATGGCCTCAATTGAGTTGTAGGAATTGAAGAAGCAACTCCAAGAGAATATTGATAAGGGGTTCATACTCCCTAGTGTGTCACCTTGGGGAGCACCTGTTCTATTTGTTAAGAAGAAAGATGGATCAATGAGACTCTGCATTGATTATCGAGAGCATAACAAGATCACTATTAAGAACAAATATCCTCTCCCGTGCATTGATGACCTATTTGAAAAAATACGCTGTAACAGCCCGATATTTTATGAAAAAATATTCTTTTTAATTTTATTAATGTCTTGTGTTGTACGCTACACCAAAAGGAGCTTGCACAACACACATCCTTGACCTTCCTTGCATTATACGCAATCACGACCTTCCTCGATAGCGTGTGTAGTACGCAATACCGAGTTTCACTAAACAATGATATGCTATTAAAATATTATTATAACTAGTCGTTATGAATAGTAATAACCACCTTTTAAAATTTTAGAAATTTTAGCTCTCAAAATGGACTTCATTTTTGGATTCAGAGTATCGAATTTCGCCTAAGGTGAAATTTTGGTACTTTTCGGATAACTTTCATTTTCTGATGAATAGTGAGAATTACTAAATTTTAATTAAAAACAAATTTTTTAATCGAAATAATTAATAGTGATAAATTATTAATTTGAGTGGTTTTAAAGTATATATAGAATATATTTTTACAATTCAATACAATGTTGGTCATTGGATGTAATTTCACATTTACACAAGACATAAACAAGTGTTAATCTTTTGATAGTTATTATCTCTTAAAAACACGCTATTTGTTGTGACAGCGGAAATTAATTATAAAATTAATTAAATCAAATTATATGTTGAAAATTTGGTAAAATAGAAATCATTTTTGAATTTGTAATATCAATTATAGCTTAGGGTGAAATTTTGGCATTTTTCTGAAAAACTTCAATTTTTGATGAATAGTGAAACTACTAAGTGGTAGTTAAAAAACTAATTTTTTCATAAATCATAATTTTATCACTTATGTGATTGGAATTTCAAAAGTCCGAGAGACACGGTTGATGTCAGTAAGTAAAATGTGGTTCAATGAGATGAAAATAATTTTTTGGTGAATAGTAACTTTTTACTTTTTTACGACGGTTAAAAGTAAATAGGGTAATTAAGGGTAAAAATGATATTATTATTACCCTAACACATGTACTAATTCTATTGGACAAGTGTAATTCGACCAAAAACAAACTTAGGAATAATATATGACCATTTAGGCCCACTTGGATTAGATTAGGACATTTATTATTAATTTATTTAAAGAAGGGTTAAAATAGTTAAAATCAAAGTTTAATAAGTAAATCATTTTTAATATGGGGTTATACATAAGATAAATTCGAATATAAATATTCATTAGAAATCTAAAAATATTTCCTAAATAATGGTATTTTATTTGTAATTTTCAGACTTTAAATAATTCAAATTATTTATGACACAATGATGATGCAGTAATTACCATAATAGTGAAAAATTAGAATAATTGATATTATAAATGCCTAAATAAGTATAATTTGAGACTTTTTTATGAATTCCACTAATTTTATAGGTTAATATGGCATGTTAGTATTGATTTAATTAACTTTGTTCAAACTTATCATGTAACGCCCCGACCCCAGTTACCCAGAGTCGGTGCATTACTTCGTAACATTGGCATGATCACAAGAAAGATCAAATCTCGAAAGACCGATTGGTTTAGTAGCCTTGGAAACACTAGATATATTCATAAGTTTTACATTACATAATAAAATGAAAAACTAATACAACAACATAATGTTTCCACAATCCACACTATTAACCCCTCATAAAATCCCTGCAGGTCATTCATAACTTACTTCTTCACATCCTGGGAAAAATAAAACATAGAAAAGGGGTGAGCTCAAATGCCCAGTAAGGATAACAATATAGAGGAAACTTTCATAAATAAGAATAAAATTTTAAGGCAATGTATAACTAAAACAAAAGCCTTTAAAACATGAACTTTCAACATGGTATGGCATAAATAAAATGAAATAATGCCATTTACTTATTCACATGGATATTCTACTAATCGAATAATCACATGCAAAAAACATTAACCACTTTCATAATGTTGGAATGCATAATGTCAAACGTTAATTTCATTGTCTAGGCCTCATCCCAAGACCTAGGGGTTACTTCTAACCGGAACCCAACCCGGAGTGCCTCTAATAACCGGACACCAACCCGGAGTGCCTCTAATAACCGGACACCAACCCGGAGTGCCTCTAATAACCGGACACCAACCCGGAGTACCTCTAATAACCGGAGACCAAACCGGAGGGCTTGCTTTTACCAGTCCCTAACCTGGAGGGCTTACTTTAACCAGTCCCCAACCTGGAGGGCTTACTTTTACCGGTCCCCAACCCGGAACATACTTGTTTAGCACATTCATCTGAAGAAAAGTTTGAAATATAACATAAACATTCGGGTTAAAACTAGCATACGAAATGTCAAGAGTTTAACCATAAACTATGAATGGTATAAAATAGCACATCCACATTCAAACATATCACAAAACCTTCAATACAATATAGAAGTTTTGTATTATAATAAATCAACTTCAAATAATCTTAAAATCCATCAAAGGATGTTGACATAGATGAAATCAAAATTCTTTTAAAAGAAGTATCTCCTTTTATTTTGAAAACATTTAAGATCCATATAAAATAAAACATTTTCTTTGAAAATATTCTTATAAGCTTGTAAGGAAAGCTTCGACGATTTTATAACAGCGAAAAGTAACCGCACCCGCCGTATAAGTTAAAAAAACATTCTTACCTCAATTCTGTCGAAAAGGTTAAAAAGGACCTTGTTTTGAAAACGACGGAAAGATTCCTTTATAAACCTCTTATAAAAAGTCAAACAAGGGTATAAATGACTTTAACCCATATTCTTGTAAATAGTAAAAATGTTTTGAAATACATTTCGAAGAAACATGGATGTGGATGATAATGAAATCCCAGTAGATTATTACGTATAAACAACCTCGGATAATGAAGAGATTGTGAAATAACCCTTACCTTGTACTTTTCCTTGGTTGTGGTAGGTTAACCTCCTGTATAATGGTGAAATAATTGTTATTAAATTATACAAGAGTCATATACATTAATATGATATCATATATGATCTTTTAATATTGATTTGATAATAATATCTTAGTATTATCGTTGTTTCGGGTGTTAACTTACTTGTTTTCTTTTGTATGTTTTGTTACGTAAGACATGTATGTAAAGGATAGGTTGTATATTATTCATATCCAGAATGATATCAAGTCCTTAAACATCATTTTTAAATCATAAAATGATAATTATACTTTAATGGTTACGATGGAGAATGAATCTCATCGCGTTCGTGGAGACGGTAGTCCGTACGTACGCACGAGCGACAATATCATTCTTTTGATATTAAAATAATATATAAATGGATGGTATATCATATATACAGAATCATTAATATGTTATATTTATTATTTACATGAGTTACACATCATTATTATACCCATCCAAATAATATTATATTGAATAACAATTACACCACGACGTGGAGACGGTAAGCCGTACGTACGCACGTATGGTGACATGTTATTCAAAGGGTGGATAGAATACTGAATATGGTTGTACCATACTTATAATAACATCACAGTATATGTGAGATACTGGATTTATTATTTTAGAATGGTAAGAACAAAGGAAGAAGAAGTGGAAGAAGAAATGAACTTAGAAAAGGGTGGTGAAATCATTACCTCTTCTTCGGGTTCTTCCTTTTGATTTGATCAAAATGGCTCCTTAGGTTGGCTTTCTGATCAAACTAAGGCCTCTAGGTTGTATTGAGGGATATTGGGAGAGTATTTGGGCAGAGTTTGGCCGAACCAAAAGGCTTTAGAGGTGTGAAGAAATGACAAGGAGGAGTGCCCTTTTATAAGAGGGGTGAGGGGCACCTTTGGAAAAGCTAGAAATATTAATTTATAATAAATTCATATTCGGTTTTTAAAGGCTCCAAAGTTGAATATTCAAAGGATGAGGTGGGGATAGGTCGAAAACAACTCATCCAATAGAATTTAGACAGGTTTGGGTACTTATATTAACCTTATCTTTAAGTATTAACTCTAAGTTAATTAGTTTCACTTTTACAATGTCTCTTTGTATTTTTATATAATATGGTTAATAAACTTACTATATAAATCCAAGAGACCCCCAAGTGGTCCATTAATGATTAACCTATCATAATATAAGTCTCTTGGCCGAACCTTAGATTTTTAGGAATTTAATATCAATTAATAATATAATATTTGTTTTAAGAACTCTTTTATGTCAATTTTGACACTATTCAATAGTTGATTTTTGTGAAACTCATAACAGATTTATTACTTCGAAAAAAGTCCATTAAATCAATCCTAATATATCATATTAGCCTAGAAAATTAGTTTAATTCATTAAAAGTTTCATATTATAATTATTTGGGTATTTATAAGATCAATTATTTTTATTTTTCACTATTTTAGTAATTACTGCATCATCATTGTGTCATAAATAAAATAAATTATTTAATGTCTAAAAATTATAAATAAAATATCATTATGTAGGAAATCTTTTTATCTTTCTAATGAATATTTATAATCGAAAATCCAACAGGTATAATCCTATGTAAAAATTGTTCTTCTAAAAGATGTAAGCTTATGCCATTTTTATTTTTATTTTAGCTTTATTAAAATAATGTGTCATTATCACTTACAAGTGGATCCATGGGGTCCCAAAATAGACCCAAAGATGCCCATGGTTGACCATGTATCAACCAATAGGGTTAAGACACGTTTTAGGGTAATTTAGTATTATTATAATATTATTTTTTAACCCTTATTTACCGGATTTACCCTTAACCATGGTAAATAAAATATTTACCGCAGTAATTATTCAAAATGTCTAAAAATAAAAGTTACCTATTTACACAATTTGAACATCCTGATTCCAAATATGGAATCCATTTTTCTAAATTCAAAACACAGAAGTGGCAGAAATTAATTTAAAATTAATTCCCGCTGTCAAAACAAAAAGCGTGTTTTTAAGAGATAATAACTACCAAAAGATTGACACTTGTTTATGTTCGGTTTAATTGTAAAATTATGTCCAATGACCAACATTATATTAAATAGTAAAACTATATTCTAAATATACTTTAAAACCACTCAAATTCATAATTTATCACTATTAATTATTTTGATTAAAAAAGTTGTTTTTAATTAAAATTTAGTAATTTTCACTATTCATCAAAATATGAAAGTTATCAGAAAAGTACCAAAATTTCACCTTAGGCTAAATTTGATATTCCGAATCCAAAAATTAAGTCCATTTTAAAATATAAAATATATATAATTTCAAAAAGTAGGTATTACTATTCATAACAGCTAGTTTGATTGGTTACGGTGTGTTAGAACTCGAAGTTGCGTACAACACACGCTACTGTTTTATTCAAAGGAAAGCGTATCGTGGAAGCTTGGGATGTTTCATTTTAAATTTTTTTTGATGTCTCCATTTAGTCAAAAAGTTTAAAATATTGTATTTAAAAAGGTTTCACTATCAAAAGTTGATAAAAGTGCAATACTGAAAATGAATCTGTTCTTCCATTATGACTAAGAAACTCATAATATGGATTCTAAAATTATAAGGATTATATAAAGTTTAAAATTTAGTTAATACTATTCATGACCTCTTTTAATGGCTTTTTTTTTTGGCAAGTCATGGTGCAATTGAACTCAGTGTTGCGTGTAGTGCAAGTTATTGAATTATTTTGAAGAAATAACACACTATGAAATCTTGGGGTGTTACATTCTCCCCTCCTTCAATAAATTGCGTCCTCGCAATTTGAAATTGTTCTTCAAAAATAAAAGGTTGAAAGTAGAAAATATATTTGTGGGAAAAC
Source organism: Viscum album (assembly GCA_963277665.1). Classification (NCBI taxonomy): domain Eukaryota; kingdom Viridiplantae; phylum Streptophyta; class Magnoliopsida; order Santalales; family Viscaceae; genus Viscum; species Viscum album. The sequence goes on from OY728127.1 coordinate 929,954,134, forward strand.
CCACATCGGAAATTGGGTTACTAAAATTTAGTCTTAATATGAGGAAAAGATAAATGAAAGGGTCACCACCAAATTATGATCTCGATTAGGAGAACATTGGTGGCAATTAGAGACATATAATTGGAGGAAAAACGTAAATATTTATAGGTAGTGATTGAGGTCATCAATCACAAACAAGTGTAAAATTGAGGTCCTTAAATTCATCAATCTATGATGATTTGAAATACCATCGGTTCAACAAAACATAGGATATTAGGATAACACATTTTTGACGTTTCAAAATATCTTAGTTTAAATCCCACATCGAAAAATGAATTAATGAGGCCTCTATTTTAAAAAAAAGGGTGGAAAGTATGAAGATTACCGAACATAACACATACTAGGGTTCCATGTAGGAAAATATGGATATGGAAGAGAAATCTAACCATCAATTATCTGATGGAGAGTGGTAGAGAACATGGCTATGAAAAGGCCAACAATCCCAAAGCCATGAATTAGTGATGATTTAAGGTACCATCTAGGACAACATTTTTGTTCTAAGTTCCTTTTATTAATGTTGAGGAATATATTTATGAGATTGGCTAAGATCATAAGGAGATATACTTACTTTATAATTAGAGTTTTATCCATTAATAAATTTCTACCACAAACTCATCTTTCACTCTAAAAGATAATAGAATGTTATTCGTACAGGGTTCCAAAATAAATGAATTTTTAATTCATCTACCAGATCTTTAAAGAAAACAACATTATTTAATCCAGGACATCTCGTGGGCTAGTGGTAGGTGATACACCCTTGTCGCCCTTCGGTTGCGGGTTCAAGTCTCGCAGCCTTGCCGGACGCGACGGGTTGCCGCCCGACCTCTGGGTTGTCCTTTTATGGTAATCCAAAATAATCCAAACTAGAACTATCCAAAATACTTCTGTCCAGACTCACAGTCCAACATTTATAAGTAAGGTAAACATAATGTAGAACCTTTTTAACCCGTAATAGCATATGAATACCTTCATCGTGTATTCTTTTAATACACTGAAACATCCTGAATTACCATATTTTTTATTGATTAAATTCATGCTCCCTTATTCCATATTGAATGCTGGATATACTTCATCAATCCAAAAATGTTTTAAACCCCAACAATAATGGAATATACAAATCATTAATCAGCTTCAAGGTAGTCAATAATATCCAATATAATTTATCCAAATCAATCATGTATTATTCTAAAATCACCACCTCGGTATCTGAACCATATTATGGTTTATCTTTCTCTCAACCATATATTTTCCAAAAATTTAACCTGATATTGAGTCACTTTTCTTTTTTCCACACAATCTCAAGTCCTTAATGAAATAGTACTGCAGTACAATCCTTATATACTCCATAATTATTATAACAAGTACATTGTTGATACAACACTCAATTGGCATAATCAACATAAGAACTCTAATCATTCCTCTTCATCTGTGGTAGTATCATAACTTGATTATTATCCAATAACATCATTTTCGGCATAGTCTCATGACTGGGACATAGGTTCGCGTAGTGTCCAAACTCCTTGCAAATGAAGCATTGTACATTTAAAACCATTTTCTTACCCTTGCAGTCACGTACCTTGTGCCCTTTTCCTCCACACTTATAACAAACTCCCATTCCTTTCAGGCAAGTTCCAGGGTGTTTCTTTCCACAGTTACCACATATGGGAAAATTCTTCTTTTCCCTTTTCCCTTTATCCATCTTTCTCTCTTCCATCCTTTTCTTCTCTTGATTCCCTTCAAAGCCATAGGACTCAGTAAACTCTTTACTTATCTTATCAACACATGATATTATTTCTTCATATGATGATAATACATGGGAGACTATTTCTCTTATAAATTCTAGCTTAAGACCATGAAAGATATGATCCTTCCTTCTCTTTGAATCATGTGTATTTCTGGAGTTCTCATTCCTTCTACTGGGCGCCATTTCTAAACAATGGCATAAACTAGATCAGTTTATGAATCAAAATACATAATCCCATACTTATAAAACACTTAACATAAATTGAACTATTTATGGATATAATCCATAATCATAAAAATGTTTTCTTTGAGGAAGTATATACTCATAAACCCTTCATAATGATTTGTAAAGAAAATGAGAGTTATCCTAAGCATATCCCCCGGGAGTGTCGTAACCAAGAGTGCAGCAAGGCCCGTTGTCGTGCACCAGTTCCCGTTCGAGTCTAGCTCAAAGCGGTGTTTTCGGGTTTTACCCCTAGGTACATCTGTGCCAGAGCCGCCTCTACCTGCTCGTATCCAGACAGGGATGTATTGCTCGGAAAACTCACAAAATCTCTACAATACCAAAATTCTAGGAAGTTCTTCTATACTAATCCTCAACGTTCATCTTAGGTCTACGTGCTCTAATCAGAGTTTAACTAAATCTAGCTTCCAAGGTTTGTACTAAACTTCCTCTGATACCAACTGTAACGCCCCGACCCCAGTTACCCAGAGTCGGTGCATTACTTCGTAACATTGGCATGATCACAAGAAAGATCAAATCTCGAAAGACCGATTGGTTTAGTAGCCTTGGAAACACTAGATATATTCATAAGTTTTACATTACATCATAAAATGAAAAACTAATACAACAACATAATGTTTCCACAATCCACACTATTAACCCCTCATAAAATCCCTGCAGGTCATTCATAACTTACTTCTTCACATCCTGGGAAAAATAAAACATAGAAAAGGGGTGAGCTCAAATGCCCAGTAAGGATAACAATATAGAGGAAACTTTCATAAATAAGAATAAAATTTTAAGGCAATGTATAACTAAAACAAAAGCCTTTAAAACATGAACTTTCAACATGGTATGGGATAAATAAAATGAAATAATCCCATTTACTTATTCACATGGATATTCTACTAATCGAATAATCACATGCAAAAATCATTAACCACTTTCATAATGTTGGAATGCATAATGTCAAACGTTAATTTCATTGTCTAGGCCTCATCCCAAGACCCAGGGGTTACTTTTAACCGGAACCCAACCCGGAGTGCCTCTAATAACCGGACACCAACCCGGAGTGCCTCTAATAACCGGACACCAACCCGGAGTGCCTCTAATAACCGGACACCAACCCGGAGTACCTCTAATAACCGGAGACCAAACCGGAGGGCTTGCTTTTACCAGTCCCTAACCTGGAGGGCTTACTTTAACCAGTCCCCAACCTGGAGGGCTTACTTTTACCGGTCCCCAACCCGGAACATACTTGTTTAGCACATTCATCTGAAGAAAAGTTTGAAATATAACATAAACATTCGGGTTAAAACTAGCATACGAAATGTCAAGAGTTTAACCATAAACTATGAATGGTATAAAATAGCACATCCACATTCAAACATATCACAAAACCTTCAATACAATATAGAAGTTTTGTATTATAATAAATCAACTTCAAATAATCTTAAAATCCATCAAAGGATGTTGACATAGATGAAATCAAAATTCTTTTAAAAGAAGTATCTCCTTTTATTTTGAAAACATTTAAGATCCATATAAAATAAAACATTTTCTTTGAAAATATTCTTATAAGCTTGTAAGGAAAGCTTCGACGATTTTATAACAGCGGAAAGTAACCGCACCCGCCGTATAAGTTAAAAAAACATTCTTACCTCAATTCTGTCGAAAAGGTTAAAAAGGACCTTGTTTTGAAAACGACGGAAAGATTCCTTTATAAACCTCTTATAAAAAGTCAAACAAGGGTATAAATGACTTTAACCCATATTCTTGTAAATAGTAAAAATGTTTTGAAATACATTTCGAAGAAACATGGATGTGGATGATAATGAAATCCCAGTAGATTATTACGTATAAACAACCTCGGATAATGAAGAGATTGTGAAATAACCCTTACCTTGTACTTTTCCTTGGTTGTGGTAGGTTAACCTCCTGTATAATGGTGAAATAATTGTTATTAAATTATACAAGAGTCATATACATTAATATGATATCATATATGATCTTTTAATATTGATTTGATAATAATATCTTAGTATTATCGTTGTTTCGGGTGTTAACTTACTTGTTTTCTTTTGTATGTTTTGTTACGTAAGACATGTATGTAAAGGATAGGTTGTATATTATTCATATCCAGAATGATATCAAGTCCTTAAACATCATTTTTAAATCATAAAATGATAATTATACTTTAATGGTTACGATGGAGAATGAATCTCATCGCGTTCGTGGAGACGGTAGTCCGTACGTACGCACGAGCGACAATATCATTCTTTTGATATTAAAATAATATATAAATGGATGGTATATCATATATACAGAATCATTAATATGTTATAATTATTATTTACATGAGTTACACATCATTATTATACCCATCCAAATAATATTATATTGAATAACAATTACACCACGACGTGGAGACGGTAAGCCGTACGTACGCACGTATGGTGACATGTTATTCAAAGGGTGGATAGAATACTGAATATGGTTGTACCATACTTATAATAACATCACAGTATATGTGAGATACTGGAGTTATTATTTTAGAATGGTAAGAACAAAGGAAGAAGAAGTGGAAGAAGAAATGAACTTAGAAAAGGGTGGTGAAATCATTACCTCTTCTTCGGGTTCTTCCTTTTGATTTGATCAAAATGGCTCCTTAGGTTGGCTTTCTGATCAAACTAAGGCCTCTAGGTTGTATTGAGGGATATTGGGAGAGTATTTGGGCAGATTTTGGCCGAACCAAAAGGCTTTAGAGGTGTGAAGAAATGAGAAGGAGGAGTGCCCTTTTATAAGAGGGGTGAGGGGCACCTTTGGAAAAGCTAGAAATATTAATTTATAATAAATTCATATTCGGTTTTTAAAGGCTCCAAAGTTGACTATTCAAAGGATGAGGTGGGGATAGGTCGAAAACAACTCATCCAATAGAATTTAGACAGGTTTGGGTACTTATATTAACCTTATCTTTAAGTATTAACTCTAAGTTAATTAGTTTCACTTTTACAATGTCTCTTTGTATTTTTATATAATATGGTTAATAAACTTACTATATAAATCCAAGAGACCCCCAAGTGGTCCATTAATGATTAACCTATCATAATATAAGTCTCTTGGCCGAACCTTAGATTTTTAGGAATTTAATATCAATTAATAATATAATATTTGTTTTAAGAACTCTTTTATGTCAATTTTGACACTATTCAATAGTTGATTTTTGTGAAACTCATAACAGATTGATTACTTCGAACAAAGTCCATTAAATCAATCCTAATATATCATATTAGCCTAGAAAATTAGTTTAATTCATTAAAAGTTTCATATTATAATTATTTGGGTATTTATAAGATCAATTATTTTTATTTTTCACTATTTTAGTAATTACTGCATCATCATTGTGTCATAAATAAAATAAATTATTTAATGTCTAAAAATTATAAATAAAATATCATTATGTAGGAAATCTTTTTATCTTTCTAATTAATATTTATAATCGAAAATCCAACAGGTATAACCCTATGTAAAAATTGTTCTTCTAAAAGATGTAAGCTTATGCCATTTTTATTTTTATTTTAGCTTTATTAAAATAATGTGTCATTATCACTTACAAGTGGATCCATGGGGTCCCAAAATAGACCCAAAGATGCCCATGGTCGACCATGTATCAACCAATAGGGTTAAGACACGTTTTAGGGTAATTTAGTATTATTATAATATTATTTTTTAACCCTTATTTACCGGATTTACCCTTAACCATGGTAAATAAAATATTTACCGCATTAATTATTCAAAATGTCTAAAAATAAAAGTTACCTATTTACACAATTTGAACATCCTGATTCCAAATATGGAATCCATTTTTCTAAATTCAAAACACAGAAGTGGCAGAAATTAATTTAAAATTAATTCCCGCTGTCAAAACAAAAAGCGTGTTTTTAAGAGATAATAACTACCAAAAGATTGACACTTGTTTATGTTCGGTTTAATTGTAAAATTATGTCCAATGACCAACATTATATTAAATAGTAAAACTATATTCTAAATATACTTTAAAACCACTCAAATTCATAATTTATCACTATTAATTATTTTGATTAAAAAAGTTGTTTTTAATTAAAATTTAGTAATTTTCACTATTCATCAAAATATGAAAGTTATCAGAAAAGTACCAAAATTTCACCTTAGGCTAAATTTGATATTCCGAATCCAAAAATTAAGTCCATTTTAAAATATAAAATATATATAATTTCAAAAAGTAGGTATTACTATTCATAACAGCTAGTTTGATTGGTTACGGTGTGTTAGAACTCGAAGTTGCGTACAACACACGCTACTGTTTTATTCAAAGGAAAGCGTACCGTGGAAGCTTGGGATGTTTCATTTTAAATTTTTTTTGATGTCTCCATTTAGTCAAAAAGTTTAAAATATTGTATTTAAAAAGGTTTCACTATCAAAAGTTGATAAAAGTGCAATACTGAAAATGAATCTGTTCTTCCATTATGACTAAGAAACTCATAATATGGATTCTAAAATTATAAGGATTATATAAAGTTTAAAATTTAGTTAATACTATTCATGACCTCTTTTAATGGCTTTTTTTTTGGCAAGTCATGGTGCAATTGAACTCAGTGTTGCGTGTAGTGCAAGTTATTGAATTATTTTGAAGAAATAACACACTATGAAATCTTGGGGTGTTACATATCATTCTGTTATGATTTTCACAAAAATAAATTACTAAATAGTGTCAAAATTGACATAAAATAATTTTTAAAACAAATATTAAATTATTAATTGTTATTTTATTCCTAAAAATCTAAGGTTCGGCAAAATGACTTAGATAAGGATATATATATTAATAATAAATAACTTTGGGTTCGTTTGGCTTGATATATTAAGTTTATTAACCATATTGTGTAAGAAAACAAAAAGACACGGTAAAAGTTAAATTATTTAACTTAGAGTTAAATCTAATTGATAAGGTTAAAATAATAACCTAAACTTGTTTAAATCCTATTGTATGAGAGGATTTCGACCCATAACCACTTTATCTTCGAAATAAGACCATTTGGAACCATTATAACCCGAATTTGACCTTAATATAAAACAATATTTTGAGATTTTCCTAAGATGCCCCTCTCCTCCCTTATAAAAGGGAACCTCCTCCCTCTCCTACTCACACAACTTTGAGCCTTCAATCTCGGACAACCCCTACCAAATTCTCTTCTAAACTTCCCTAGAAACATCCTATAGGTTCTGGTCTTCTTCAAAACCCATTTTTAGTGCCCTAAAAGGAGTTCTCAAAGAAGCACTTCAAAGAAGAGGTAATGTCCGTTACCGATTCTTTCATCTTTATTTCTTCTTCCACTTCTTATTATTAGTTTGTTTCATTATGAAGTAATAAATCAGTATCAATAATATACTGATATGTTATTATATGTATGAAACAACCCTATTTCACCATCTATCCATCCTACGGAAAAAGAAATCATCGCGCGTGCGTACGTACGGAATACCGTCTCCACGCCGTGGTGTAATCTATTTTCCACCACCACCTTAATAGGATGGGTATAATGGTGTAATAAGTAACTATATATGATTATTATAAATTGATATTGATACTGAAATATTATACATACACTTTAACACAATTCCATGACCATGGGAATGATATCATCGCTCGTGCGTACGTACGGACTACCGTCTCCACGACGCGATGAGATTCATTCTCCACATTAACCATTCATGAATAATTATAAAGTATATATAATAAGTACTAATGAAATATATGACATAATAATGATACTGGATTTATGTATATTTATATGTATGTCATCTACTTAATTTCATTCAATTCAATAAGGAAACGAAAACAGCGTTCATGCGTACGTACGGACTACCGTCTCCATGAATGGTGTATTTCATTCCATTTATCAATATATTATATATATGTATATTATGAATATATATTATATATAAATAATGTTTTAAATTCTGTATATAAGTTATCATGATCCAAGTAATCATATTAATAATTACAAGTTAAAAACCCGAATGACAAATAAGACGATTTTACCCAAAACGCTACTTTAACATGAATTTACAAAAGAATGGGTAATATAAAGTCATAAGTGGAACATATATGATATAATAACAATGAATATGAATCTGGAATAAGTCAATAACATGATTTAAATCATTATACAGGAGGTTCGGACACGTACAAAGCAAGTCGGACCTAAGGTAAGGGAAATATCACAATCTCATTTTTATCCGAGATTGTTTATACTTTAGTATTTTCTGGGGTGTATTTTATCATCCATATCCATGTTTCCTCAATATTTAATATTATTTCCATCCACCTACAATTGTTTAAATCCTATTTTACCCTTCGGTGAGTTTTTAGTAAAAGATATGAAAGGAATCTTTTGACGTTTTTCGTACGAGGTACTTTTTTGACTTTTCCGACAAAAGTACGAGAAGAATGTTTTTTTAACTTATAAAACCTGAATGGATTTTTAAAAAATTATTTCCAAGAAGCATCATTTACAAGTTTTCAAGTTTATTTTTAATCAACTTCTTTTAGTTTAAAGTTGTATGACATGTTAAGAAAGGAAAAATGTTTTTGAAGAAGAAAGGATATTTTTTCCTCAAGAATGGAGTTCAAGTGTTTTATCAAAATTATTTTCCATCTAAGATAATAAAGGTTTCTGTTTTTATCCCTATTATTACATTGATTTGACCATGTTGTGATGGAATTATTTTTATGAATTCCTTTATCTTATATGAATTGATTTATGATGTCATGATGTTTAAGATTCCCATTTGTATTACATGGGTTATGCAATGATGTATGATTTATGATTTTGTGGCACACATAAGAAGGGTATAATTATGAGATGGGTGGGACCTATATCTCCCTCCAATTCATTGGGTAAATATTTTATATCTCATGAGATAGACATGGCTGGAACGGTAGGTTATACCGGTTCAGTGAAACAGGACTGGAACGAGGGTGACTCGGTTCAGAAAGGGACTTTGTCCACAAAGATAGTCTTGGAAATGAGTCTTGACTAACAAGAAATGATTCTCTATGATTATGTGTGTATGCCACAAAGTTTCATGTTTTAAGTTATGATTATTGTGATTACATTTCACTGCCATGATTTATCCCATGTTATGAAATTATGATCTCTTTTACAGGTTATGATTTCCAAAAGTTATGTTCTTATGAATATGATGTGATTGAGATTTTTTTTGTTTACCCTTACTGAACATTTGAGCTCACCCTTTTATGTTTTCTTTCCCCAAGATATAAAGAAAGGTTTTAGGTAAAAAAAGGAAGATCTTTATGGGAGATGTTGAAGATCTTTCACCACGATTATAAGATTACGTTCCGAGTTTCCAAAGACACTAAACTATTACGATCCTTGTGTGTGTGTGTTTTTGTTATGTACTAAGTATTCTGCAAAAGTAATGTAAAGTCCATGTACGTCAGGCTTCGGGCCTCTACAGTTGGTATCATAGGAAAAGTTTAGTCAACCTTTGGAAACTAGGATGCGAAAACGTTATTGAGATCCCTAGAGATATTTCTAAGGTATGTCTAGGGATGTCCCTAAGGATAAGTATACGTATAGGTTATAGTACTATAATTACGCTAACGATCATAGAATTAAACCTAAGATGTTAGATATTGAAGGTACTCCCCCTTTATAATGTGGTTTTCCATAGCATTATTTTTGCCTCTCACACTATTATTTTTGGGTTTTAGACGATGGCTGGAACCCGAAGGAACCGTGTCGATCAATGCAATGGACAATGCAATGATTGTCCTTCTGAACAAACAAATTTTATGGGAGATGGAGTGAAAAATCTTCTTTCTATACTTACACAAGCTATGAATCATTTTGGACTTCCAAATGAGCAGAGAAGGGAACAATATTCTATTGAGTCCTTCATGAGGCAACGTCCACCTTCTTTCAGTGGGACTTCCGATCCACTTGTTGCTGAACAATGGATCAGTACCACTGAAAAGATATTTTCAGTTCTTAAATGTTCTGAACATGATAAAGTCATCTTAGCAGTATATTGTTTGGAAGGTGAAGCTGATCAATGGTGAAATCTTATCAAGAATACGAGGCCAAGAGATGAAATTGAGTCCATGGAATGGGACGAGTTCAAGAACTTGTTTTTCAGTAAGTACTTCCCTCATATTCTTCGAACAAAGATGGATAAGGAGTTTCTTGAACTAAAGAAAAAGGATGATGAATCTGTTGGTATATACGAAGAGAATTTTACAAGACTTGCAAGGTATGCATCTGGCATTATCATCCAACCTGAAAGTAAAGTTGATTGATTTTTCAGTGGCTTAAAACCAAGTTTTCGAAGGGAATTAGCTATAAGATACTTCAGTAGCTATGAAGAAATTGTGCGTTGTGCTATAAAGGTAGAAATAGAAGTTGGTGTTACATATCCATCTCATGGTTTTGAAAAGAAACGAAAGATGGAGTTCAAGGCGAAATATCGGAATAATGGTGAAAAGAAGATGAATGTTTCCTTATGCACTATGTGTGGAAAGAAGCATGGTGGAGATTGTATTAAAGGGACTAGAAAATGTTTTAAGTGTGGAAAAGAAGGTCATCGAGCAGCTGAGTGTCGAAGTAATGGAAAAGGGTTTCTAATGTTGTGAATAAAGCAAACACTGCAGAGAACGCACCACCAACACTTCAATGCTTCAAGTGCAAGGAAATGGAGCATTATGCTAATAAATGCCCTAATCCAAGGGTTATTGATGATTGACATGAGCAACCGCTTAAGGCAAAGGACAAAGGGAAGTCACATGCGGTCACTATTGGCAATGTTGAATATGACAACGATGTGGGGGAATGATTAAGTGTTTAGGTAATGGGATTCCAAAATAATGTTGTATCATGGAGCATTGGAATATTTATGTATTGGCCTAATGTGGTATTCAAAGTGATTGAGATATTATGCGCATAATGAAGGGAAAATGAGAAAATGAAATGTTTAACAGTATTTATGAGCTCATGATTGATATAAGGACTAAGTGATATCATGGTTTGAGTATATAGAATTTTGAGGATTTTGGTATGTGGAAAGTGTTAACTTTCAATTGCATTCATGTTTTCACTAAGGTTCAATGGGTATTCATTCTTCAAGAGAATACATGATTAAGGCCTTTGAATGTTTGGATTGTGACCAACAAGAATATCTTATGATATATGGGGATCAACGATGGTATTAAATCTCTGGTAATCGTTTTCACTTTGTTATGAGAGTGGACTGCAGTATTATGGATAAGCCTAAATATTGGAATGGATTATGTTGGACATAAGTTAGTATTGTTTAAGGATAGAAGTTTTTTCGATATTATTGATGGGATGTTATAGTAATATAGTTTTAGAAAAAGGACAACCTGCAGGACGGGCGATAGCCCATCGCGTCGGACAAGGCTGTGGGAATCGAACCCACAACCGAAGTGCGACTGGCCTTTATCGCCTACCACTGGCCTACAGGAAGTCCCTGTTTAGCAGAAACTAGTTTTATTATATTATGCAGTATGCTATATAATGTATAAGTCCATTTTAGGAACCATATATGATTAATCTCACTATAGAATGACTTATGTATATTTAATAACTTTTTCTAAACTTTTTGTTTGAGACAGATGGAATGACCCGTCATTCTATCACATGATCTGCTAACACTTCACGAATAACAAATTCAACTTCATTTATTTAAGAGATGAAGTGGAAATTGTTCAAGGCACAAACAACAATGAGATTGTACCAAAATAAAGTAAGTATTTATTTTAATTCAAATTCTTCAACTTTAGGGAAACGATCTTGAAAACCAAAAATGTTGTCCTAGTGCTCTTATATCTGATTAATCTGATGGTACCTTAGATTGTCACAAATTTATGGCTTTGTGATTTCTAGCTTTTCCATAGCCATGTTCTCTACCACTCTCCATCAGAACATGATGGTTAGATTTCTCTTCCATATCCATATTTTCACCTATGTGGAAACCCAGTGATTAGTTTATTTGGGTAACCGTTACATTTCATACTTTCGTTTTTAAAGATTGGTTTTGGTATTACTTTTTACGATGTGGGTTTCTATTAAAGAAACTTTCAAATAGTAAACCATTTATAACCCATACGAATTTCAAGGGTGAAATTCATTTTAAGGGGGGTAGAATGTAACAGCCCGAGATTTTATGAAAAATATTCTTTTTAATTTTATTAATGTCTTGTGTTGTACGCTACACCAAAAGGAGCTTGCACAACACACATCCTTGACTTGCCTTGCATTACAAGCAATCGCGACCTTCCTCGATAGCGTGTGTAGTACGCAATACCGAGTTTCACTAAACAACGATATGCTATTAAAATATTATTATAACTAGCCGTTATGAATAGTAATAACCACCTTTTAAAATTTTAGAAATTTTAGCTCTCAAAATGGACTTCATTTTTGGATTCGGAGTATCGAATTTAGCCTAAGGTAAAATTTTGGTACTTTTCAGATAACTTTCATTTTCTGATGAATAGTGAGAATTACTAAATTTTAATTAAAAACAACTTTTTTAATCGAAATAATTAATAGTGATAAATTATTAATTTGAGTGGTTTTAAAGTATATCTAGAATATATTTTTACAATTCAATACAATGTTGGTCATTGGATGTAATTTCACATTTACACCAAACATAAACAAGTGTTAATCTTTTGATAATTATTATCTCTTAAAAACACGCTATTTGTTGTGACAGCGGAAATTAATTATAAAATTAATTAATGCAACTTATATGTTGAGAATTTTGTAAAATAGAAATTATTTTTTAATTTGCAATATCAATTATATCTTAGGGTGAAATTTTGGCATTTTTTTGAAAAACTTCAATTTTTGATGAATAGTGAAACTACTAAGTGGTAGTTAAAAAACTAATTTTTTCATAAATATTAATTTTACCGCTTATATTATTGGAATTTCAAAAATATGAGAGACACGGTTGATGTCAGTAAGTAAAATGTGGTTCAATGAGATGAAAATAAAATTTTAGTGAATAGTAACTTTTTACTTTTTTACCACGGTTAAAAGTAAATAGGGTAATTAAGGGTAAAAATGATATTATTATTACCCTAACACATGTCCTAACTCTATTGGACAAGTGTAATTCGACCAAGAACAAACTTAGGAATAAGATATGACCATTTAGGCCCACATGGATTAGATTAGGACATTTATTATTAATTTATTTAAAGAAGGGTTAAAATAGTTAAAATCAATGTTTAATAAGTAAATCATTTTTAATATGGGGTTATACATAAGTTAAATTCGACTATAAATATTCATTAGAAAGCTAAAAAATTTCCTAAATAATGGTATTTTATTTGTAATTTTTAGAATTTAAATAATTCAATTTATTTATGACACAATGATGATGCAGTAATTACCATAATAGTGAAAAATTAGAATAATTGATATTATAAATGCCTAAATAAGTATAATTTGAGACTTTTTATGGATTCCACTAATTTTTTAGGTTAATATGGCATGTTAGTATTGAATTAATTAACTTTTTTCGAAATTATAATTCTGTTATGATTTTCACAAAAATCAATTACTAAATAGTGTCAAAATTGACATAAAATAGTTTTTAAAACAAATATTATATTATTAATTGTTATTTTATTCTTAAAAATATACGGTTCGGCCAAATGACTTAGATAACGATAGATATATTAATAATAAACAACTTTGGGTTCGTTTGGATTGATATAGTAAGTTTATTAACCATATAGTGTAAGAAAACAAAAAGACACGGTAAAAGTTAAATTATTTTACTTAGAGTTAAATCTAATTGACAAGGTTAAAATAATAACCTAAACTTGTCTAAATCCTATTGGATGAGAGGATTTAGACCCATCCCCACTTTAGCTTCTAAATAAGACCATTTGGAACCATTATAAACTGAATTTGACCTTAATATAAAATAATATTTTGAGATTTTCCTAAGATGCCCCTCTCCTCCCTTGTAAAAGGGCACCTCCTCCCTCTCCTCCTCACACAACTTTGAGCCTTAAAGATCGGCCAAACCCTGCCAAATCCTCTTCTCCACTTCCCTAGAAACATCCTAGTCATTCTGGTCTTTTCAAAAACCCATTTTTAGTGCCCTAAAAGGAGGTCTCAAAGAAGCACTTCAAAGAAGAGGTAATGTCCGTTACCGATTCTTTCATTTTTATTTCTTCTTCCACTTCTTCTTCTTAGGTTGTTTAATTATGAAGTAATAACATCAGTATCAATCATATACTGATATGTTATTATAATTATGAAACAACCCTATTTCACCATCTATCCATCCAACGGAAAAAGAAATCACTGCGCGTGCGTACGTACGGAATACCGTCTCCACGCCATGGTGTAATCTATTTTCCACCACCACCTTAATAGGATGGGTATAATGGTGTAATGAGTAACTATATATGATTATTATAAAGCGGTATTGATACTGAAATAGTATACATACACATTAACACAATTCCACGACCATAGGAACGATATCATCGCTCGTGCGTACGTACAGACTACCGTCTCCACGACGCGATGAGATTCATTCTCCACATTAACCATTCATGAATGACTATAAAGTATATATAATAAGTACTAATGAAATATATTACCTAATAATGATACTGGATTTATGTATATTTATATGTATGTCATCTACTTAATTCCATTCAATTCAATAAGGAAATGAAAACAACATTCGTGCGTACGTACGGACTACCGTCTCCATGAATGGTGTATTTCATTCCATTTATCAATATATTATATATATGTATATTCTGAATATATATTATATATAAATCATGTTTTAAATTCTGGATATAAGTAATCATGATCCATGTAATCATATTAATAATTACAAGTTAAAAACACGAACGACAAATAAGACGATTTTACCCAAAACACTATTTTAACATGAATTTGCAAAAGAATGGGTAATATAAAGTCATAAGTGGACCATATATGATATAATAACAATTAATATGATTCTTTAATAAGTCAATAACATGATTTAAATCATTATATAGGAGGTTTGGACACGTACAAAGCAAGTCGGACCTAAGGTAAGGGAAATATCACAATCTCATTTTTATCCGAGATTGTTTATACTTTAGTATTTACTGGGGTGTATTTTATCATCCACATCCATGTTTCCTCAATATGTAATATTATTTCCATCCTCCTACAATTTTTTAAATCATATTTTACCCTTCGGTGAGTTTTTAGTAAAAGATATGAAATGAATCTTTTGATGTTTTTCGTACAAGGTAATTTTTTGACTTTTCCGAAAAAAGTACGAGAATAATGTTTTTTTTAACTTATACAACATGAATGGATTTTTAAAACATTATTTCCAAGAAGCATCCTTTACAAGTTTTCATGTTTATTTTTAATCAACTTCTTTTAGTTTAAAGTTGTATGACATGTTAATAAAGGAAAAATGTTTTTGAAGAAGAAAGGATATTTTTTCCTCAAGAATGGAGTTCAAGTGTTTTATCAAAATTATTTTCCATCTAAGATAATAAAGGGTTCAGTTTTTATCCCTATTATTACATTGATTTGATCATGTTGTGATGGAATTATTTTTATGAATTCCTTTATCTTATATGAATTGATTTATGATGTCATGATGTTTAAGATTTCCATTTGTATTACATGGGTTATGCAATGATGTATGATTTATGATTTTGTGGCACACATAAGAATGGTATAATTATGAGATGTGTGGGACCTATATATCCCTCCAATGCATTGGGTAAATATTTTATATCTCATGAGATAGACATGGCTGGAACGGTAGGTTATACCGGTTCAGTGAAACAGGATTGGAACGAGGGTGACTCGGTTCAGAAAGGGACTTTGTCCACTAAGATAGTTTTGGCAATGAGTCTTGACTAACAAGAAATGATTCTCTATGATTATGTGTGTATGCCACAAAGTTTCATGTTTTAAGTTATGATTATTGTGATTACATTTCACTGCCATGATTTATCCCATGTTATGAAATTATGATCTCTTTTATAGGTTAAGATTTCCAAAAGTTATGTTCTTATGAATATGATGTGACTGATATTTCTTTTGTTTACCCTTACTGAGAATTTGAGCTCACCCTTTTATGTTTTCTTTCCCCAGGATATAAAGAAAGGTTTTAGGTAAAAAAAGGAAGATCTTTATGGGAGATGTTGAAGAACTTTCACCACGATTAGAAGATTATGTTCTGAGTTTCCAAAGACACTAAACTATTACGATCCTTGTGTGTGTGTTTTTTTGTTATGTACTAAGTATTCTGAAAAAGTAATGTAAAGTCCATGTACGTCAGGCTTCGGGCCTCTACATACGCGGAGCTCAATACTTTTCCAAGATTTATCTTCATTTAGGGTATCATCAATTAAGGGTCGAAAGGGAGGATATACCAAAGACGGATTTCCGTACAAGTTATGGACACTATGAATTTATTGTGATGCCATTTGGTTTTACTAATTCCCCTGCTATCTTCATGGATCTAATGAATAGAGTCTTTAGAGACTATCTTGATTAGTTTGTGGTAGTCTTTATGGACGATATTCTTGTCTATTCAAAGAGAAAGGGAGAACATGAAGATCACTTGAGAATTATATTGATGACCCTGAGAAAGGAGAAGCTTTATGCCAAATTTACCAAGTGTGAATTTTGGCTTCAAAATGTTGCATTTTTGGGTCACAGAATCTCAAAAGAGGGGATATCTGTGGATCTAGCAAAAACAGAGGTTATAGAAAGATGGTCGAGACCAACAACAGTAACTGAGATCTGACGTTTTCTTGGTTTGGATGGATATTATCGATGTTTTGTGAAATATTTTTCATGATTATCTAATCCACTCACTAAGTTGACTCGGAAAGGAGTTATGTTTGTTTGGATGGAGGAATGTGAAGAGAATTTCAAGGAGTTGAAAAGAAGGTTATCCAGTGCACCTGTGCTCACACTACCTTGTAGTGGAGAAAGGTTTGTCATCTACAGTGATGCATCCAAGAAGGGATTGGGGTGTGTTATTATGAAGAATGATATGGTGATAGCTTAAGCCTCACGACAATTGAAAATACATGAGAAAAATTACCCAACTCATGATTTGGAGTTAGCTGCGGTAATCCTTGCATTAAAGATTTGGAGGCATTACCTTTATGGTGAAAGGTGTGATATTTATACTAATCATAAAAGTTTAAAGTATATTTTCAGACAAAAGGAGCTGAATATGCGCCAAAGAAGATGGTTGGATCTGATTAAGGATTACGACTACTCAATCCATTACCACCCTGGGAAAGCAAACAAGGTGGAAGATGAATTAAGTCGACAAGACCACGCTAGTTTATCAATGATGAGGATAAAAAAAGATCCAATATTTATGGATTTACAAAGGATGGATCTTGGAATTATAATGAAAGAGGAAAAATCGTATCTTTCTCAAATGAATGTTCAACCATCTATACATGTGAAGATTAAAGAGGCACAGAAAGAAGATGTCGAGTTACAAAAGAAGGTGAGAAATGTTCCTGAATTCAACCTTGATTGTGATGGGATAATGAAGTTCAGAAATCGGGTTTGTGTTCCTCCCTTCCCCGAATTAAAGAAGGAGCTGCTGGATGAGGCTCATAGTTCTTCATTCTCTATTCATCCCGGAAGCACGGAGATGTATAGGGACCTAAAAGAGTACTTCTGGTGGGATGGCATGAAAAGAGATGTTGCAGAATATGTCTCTCGATGCTTGGTTTGTCAACAAGTTAAAGATGAGAGACAGAAGTCTAAGGGGATGTTACAACCATTACCCATACCCGAATGGAAATGGGAAAACATCACTATGGACTTTGTCACAGGACTTCCTAAAACATCCAAAGGCAATAATGCTATCTGGGTCATAGTTGATCGTCTTACAAAGTCTGCACACTTCATTGCTATTAGAGAAGATTTCTCTCTGGACCAGCTTTCCCTGATATATGTAAAGGAAGGGGTAAGATTTCATGGAGTACCACTTTATATTATATCTGATCGGGATCCGAGATTTACCTCGAAGTTCTGGAAAAGTCTTCAGCATACTCTGGATACAGAGTTGAGTTTCAGCACTGCTTATCATTCTCAGAAAGATGGTCAGTCTAAGAGAACAATTCAAACACTAGAATATATGTTAAGAGCTTGCTATATGGATTTCAAAGGTGGTTGGGATCAACACCTACATTTGGTGGAATTTTCTTATAATAATAGCTTTCACTCTAGTATTTAGATGGCTCCTTATGAAGCTCTCTATGAAAAGAAATTCAGGACTCCAACTTGCTAGGATGAAGTTGGGGAAAGAAAGCTATTAGGACCTGATCTCGTTGATGAAATGGCAGAAAAGGTCAGATCTATTCAACAACACATAAGAGCAGCTTAGAGTCGACAGAAAAGTTATGCCGACAACCGAAGAAAAGACCTAGAGTTTGAATTGGGTGATAAAGTGTTCTTACGAATATCTCCCTGGAAGAGGGTTATGAGATTTAGAAAGAAGGGGAAGTTGAGCCCTAGATATATCGGTCCTTTCGAAATACTCGATCGTGTTGGGAAGGTAGCTTACCGATTGGAAATTCCACCGAATCTCTCTAAAGTTCACGTTGTGTTCCATGTATCTCTCATGAGAATGTACATACCTGATCCTTCACATGTAGTTAGCTCAGAAGTTGTACTGCTGGAGCAAGATCTTTCTTATGAAGAACAACCGATAGAGATTCTGGATCGTAGCGAAAAAGTCCTACGAAACAAGACCACTCAATTGGTGAATGTTTTATAGAGGAACCACCAATTAGAAGAAGCTACATGGGAGCTTGAGGATATGATGAGGGAGAGGTATGCTCATCTGTTTGTTACAAAGTGACGAATTTCGAGGGTGAAATTCATTTTAATGGGGGTAGAATGTAACACCCGAGACTTTTATGTTATATAAATCATCAAAGGAATATATTTCTACACACAACACTTGCTTGGCTTGCTTTACATGAAATCGCAACCTTCCTCGATAGCTTGTGTCGTACGCAATACCGAGTTTCACTAAACAATGATATGCTATTAAAATATTATTAAAACTAGCCATTATGAATAGTAATAACAACTTTTTGAAATTTTATAAATTTTTTATTTCAAAATGGACTTCATTTTTGGATTCGGAATATCGAAATTAGCCTAGGGTGAAATTTTTGTATTTTTTTGAAAACTTTCAATTTTTGATGAATAGTGAAACCACTAAGTGGTAGTTAAAAAACTGAATTTTTCATAAAATATAATTTTACCGCTTCTGTGAGTGGAATTCCATAAATCCGAGACACACGGTTGATGTCATTAAGTAAAATGTGGTTCAATGAGATGAAAATAATTTTTGGTGAATAGTAACTTTTTTACTTTTATTTACCATTGTTAAAAGTAAATAGGGTAATTAAGGGTAAAAATGAAATTATTATTACCCTAACACATGTCCTGATTCTATTGGACAAGTGTAATTCGACCAAAAACAACCTCAGGAATAAAATATGACCATTTAGGCCCACTTGGATTAGATTAGGACATTTATTATTAATTTATTTAAAGAAGGGTTAAAATAGTTAAAATCAATGTTTAATAAGTAAATAATTTTTAATATGGGGTTATACATAAGATAAATTCGACTATAAATATTAATTCGAAATATAAAAATATTTCCTACATAATGGTATTTTATTTTTAATTTTTAGACATTAAATAATTTAATTTATTTATGACACAATGATGATGCAGTAATTATCTTATTAATGAAGTTTTGACATAATTGATGTTATAAACACCAAAATAAATGTAATTTGAGACATTTTATGAATTAAACTAATTTTCTAAATTAATATGACATTTTAGTATTGATTTAATTAACATTTTTCGAACTAATCATTCTGTTATGATTTTCAAAATAATTAATTACTAAATAGTGTCAAAATTGACATAAAATAGTTTTTAAAACATATATTATATTAGTAATTGTTATTTTATTCTTAAAAATCTAAGGTTCGGCCAAATTACATAGATAAGGTTATATATATTAATAATAAACAACTTGGGGTTCGTATGGCTGCTTATAGTAAGTTTATTAACCATATAGTATAAGCACACAAGAAGACACGGTAAAAGTAAAATTATTTAACTTAATGTTAAATCTAAAAGATAAGGTTAAAATAGGAACCTAAACGTGTCTAAATTCTATTGGATGAGAGGATTTCGAACCATCCTCACCTTACCTTCTAAATAAATCAATTTGGAACTATTTAAAACTGATCTTGACTTTATAATAATATAATATTTTTTGATTTTCCAAAGGAGCCCCTCTCCTCCCTTATAAAAGGGCACCTCCTCCCCCTCTTCCTCACACCACTTTGAGCCTTCAAGCTCGGCCAACCCCTGCCAATTTCTTCTCTCCACTTCCCTAGAAACATCCTAGAGGTTCTGGTCTTCTTCAAAGTCCTATTTTAGTGCCCTAAAAGGAGGTCTCAAAGAAGCACTTCAAAGAAGAGGTAATGTCCGTTACCGATTCTTTCATCTTTATTTCTTTTTCCACTTCTTCTTCTTTAGTTGTTTCATTATGAAGTAATAACATCATTATCACTCATATACTTATATTTTATTATAAGTATGAAACAACCCTATTTCACCATCTATCCATCCTACAGAAAAAGAAATCACCGCGCATGCGTACGTACAGAATACCGTCTCCACGCCGTGGTGTAATCTATTTTCCACCACCACCTTACTTGGATGGGTATAATGGTGTAAATAATGACTATATATGACTATTATAAAGTGATACTGATTCTGAAATAGTATACATACACTCCAATAAAATTCCATGATCACAGGAACTATATCATCACTCGTGCGTACGTACGGAATACCGTCTCCACGATGTGATGCGACTCGTTCTACATGATCTTCATTTCATAATGATTATATAAATTAATTAAATGAATGAATATGATATATATTACACTAATACCATTCTGGAAATGAGGAGTCTATAACCTAAAGAGATGAATAATAATTTATTCGACAAAACATGCATAAGAACAAAAAGTTATAAACACCCGAATAACAAGTTGCAATGAAATATTACTACTAAGAAGCTAAGAATATGACCATATATGATATCATAAAAATAAGTAAGATTCTGTAATAAGTCAATAACATTATTTAAATCATTATACAGGAGGTTCGAACACGTACAATGTATATCAGACCTAAGGTAAGGGAAATATCACAATCTCATTTTTATCCGAGATTGTTTATACTTTGGCATTTACTGGGGTGTATTTTATCATCCACATCCATGTTTCCTCAATATGTAATATTATTTTCATCCACCTAAAATTTTTAAATCCAATTTTACCCTTCGGTGAGTTTTTAGTAAATGATATGAAAGGAATCTTTTGTTGTTTTTCATACGAGGTACTTTTTGACTTTTCCGACAAAAGTACGAGAAGAATGTTTTTTTAACTCATACGACATGAATGTATTTTGAAAACATTATTTCCAAGAAGCTTCCTTTAAAAATTTTAAAGTTTATTTTTAATAAACTTATTTTATTTTAGAATTGTATGACATGTTATGAAAGAAAAAGTGTTTTTGAAGTAGAAAGGATATTTTCCTCAAGAATGGAGTTCAAGTGTTTTATCAAAATTATTTTCCATCTAAGATAATAAAGGGTTCTGTTTCTATACCTAATATTACATTGATTTGATTATGTTGTGATGGAATTATTTTTATGAATTACTTTATCTTATATGAATGGTTTTATGACGTCACGATGTTTAAGATTCCCATTTTTATTACATGGGTTATGCTATGATGTATGGTTTATGATTTTGTGGAACACATAAGAATGGTATCATTAAGAGATGGGTGGGACCTATATCTCCCTCCAATGCATTGGGTAAAGATTTTATATCTCATGAGATAGACATGGCTGGAATGGTAGGTTATACCGGTTTAGTGAAACAGGACTGAAATGAGGAGTGAACTCGGTTCAGAAATGGACTTTGTCCACTAAGACAGTCTTGGTAATGAGTCTTGACTAATAGGAAATGATTCTCTATGATTATGTGTGTATTCCACAAAGTTTCATGTTTTATGTTATGATTATTGGGATTACATTTCACTACTATGATTTATCCCATGTTATGAAATTATGATCTCTTTTGCAGGTTATGATTTCCAAAAGATATGTTCTTATGTACATGATGTGATTGATATTTCTTTTGTTTACCCTTACTGAGCATTTGAGCTCACCCTTTTGTATGTTTTATTTCCCCAGGTCAGGAAGAAGGTTATTAAGTATAATATGCCAAAAAGGGACTCTAGATATGATGAAATAAATGGGAGGCAAAGTAGATGCTTTATGAACCAGTTGTTTATGTTTCCCAGTTTCTAAAGACACTATACCTTTACGGTCCTTTCATGGTTTTGTTATATGTTGTAATAAGTGTGCTTAAATTTTGAAGTAATAACAATGTATGTAAAGTATGGGTCATTATATTACAGACCTAAATTAATAGGTAAGACATGTTTATCAATTAATGATCTATCTAGGACATTGACATAAGAGGTGAGATTACATATAAAGACATGATATTAGATATCAAATCAAGGTACCATATCAACCATCTAATATTTCATCATCTCATTTGATACTACCTCTTTGATAAATGAAAAAAATTAGAATAACGTTTTGTCTATTGGGTCATTCTTTGATCATTTTGTTAAAGCTTAAAGAACTCCATCAAATTATACAAAACCACCAATTCAGGATTGTACTACTCTATGAAATAACCCTAGATGCATCTAAACTCCAACATCATATTTTTCCCTAACAATATTAAAGAATCCCACCACCTACATCTAGTGCCTTCCAGTTTGAAGTTGTCATATTTCACATTAACTAAATCTAGTGTCTCCAAAAACCAAAATATTTACTCAAATCTCTTCAAACATTCTTATGCCTCTTGAGAATCAATGTTACCGTAGAATGATAAGGGTTTTAGATAAATAACTATGCATGATATATTTTATCATCCCTCTAAGTTACAACCTCTACAGCTTGAAAAAGAATAGGTGTAGATACCTAGACATGAGCTTCATACCATATGTGCAACAACATCGTTATGGTTGTGATCAATTAAATGTTTCACTTACCATTTTTCATTTACATATCCCTCCTAAGGTGTTTTCTAACATCTTATTGGAGTCATGGAACTTCACAACATCAATAGAAAAAAATACTAAGTCAATAGACTCAATATCCCCAAATCTATCAATAAGAATTCAATTGGGAAATACAAATATCATATCAAATATTTACAAAATGGATAGATTTAGATCAAAAAAAATCTCAAAGAAACATTTTCCCAACAAATCCAGGTAACAAAAGTCTCGTTACCATGAGATCTATATAGGAACCTTTACATCTTGACAATCCTAGCTCTTGTTTTCCATGACATCTCAAACTACATACCCACATCAAGAAAGGGCTCAAATTCACACCTTTGATACCAATTTTTCATTACATGACTGAGATATCCTACCTAAATAGAACCCAAATAAATTTTTTCACATCTTGAAGGTCATTACGAATCCCCACAGGCTAGTGTCTAACATGCGGGTATCAAAACAATCAAGAGATAATGATTTCACTGCAATAATATCCCATCATGAAAAAGAAATGAATATAAAACCAAATGCAATTGGTATTCAAAAAACTTCATAAGAGACAAAAGAAACCCAACGATGTAGATACACATATCAATAGATGTATAAACCAAAGTCATTAGATAATATCATCAAGACTTCATCATAGAAACTACATTCTTTAATTATATCACATTCCCTACCAGTCACCACCAACCCCCAAGTCCCATTAATCTAGAACATGCACCACCACCAAGTGAATCCTTTACATTAACTGGACATGGAGAAATAAAATCTAAAAATCCCATAGGAAAAGTTATGGTGTGAGTAAAAACTCCAAAAAGGAATCAGTCAAATCATTTCTTAAGAAATCTGTATCAAATAAACCAAACATACACAATTCCAATTAAAAAAAGTCATGAAAAACTTTTCAAAGTACATATCCAAAACATGCTTTTCAAATATTTAATGTCTATATTAAAAAGTGTATAAATGAAAATTTTAATAAAAACCTGAATGAATAAGAATCTACATAAAAATAAAGTCAACAAAACATTTCATAGCATTGGTTTGATTAAATAAGTTCAATTTTCCACAAATAAATTATAGAACTATACTTAGGAGACCTAGGGATAGATATTTACTATGATTCTCACATGGATTGGTGAATGAAGACTCTAGGTATGTAAATATTGTTTAGTTAAAGGCCTAGGGGAATATGAGAAATCCTTAATATTATAATCCATTCCCTCAAGTAATTTTAGTATCTTTTTCAACATCAATCCATTTCCTGGTAGATATAATACATGTCTAGTATGTGTTCTTTCCACCTAACTACAAATGATCTAATGTGCTTCAAGGAAAACAGTCATAAAATTTTATTTCATTCATCTTAATTAATCATCATATTTTTTAATGAATCAATCATTTTATTGTCCCCAAGTGAAGTTTCAAAAACATGCTATCCCATTTCAAAAACCAATATCAAATTTTTTCATCAAAACACATTCATTTCAAAATAAATTATCCCTTAAAAATTTATAAATAATTTCATTATGTTAAATCATATATTATTTCATCAAA
Organism: Viscum album; assembly: GCA_963277665.1. NCBI lineage: Eukaryota > Viridiplantae > Streptophyta > Magnoliopsida > Santalales > Viscaceae > Viscum > Viscum album. Next base: position 929,979,016 of record OY728127.1, read on the forward strand.
TTATTATTTTAATTCAAAATAATTTTTCCAAAAAATAAGTCTTTATTTGAAAAGGCGCACCCATAGGGTTAAATACACACACCATGCCATAGAGAAATGAAGGAGATATTCCCTAAATCTATATACTTTATTTAGTTCAGGGATATATCAAGTGTATAGTATATTAAGATGAATGCATGAGATTATATTTCAAGCATTCCACTTCCTTTAATTGAATGAGATTCTTAATATTAAGTGTGTTAAATTTTCTTTTGATTCAAACTCTTTTAAATATATATATTTTTAATATATTACATGAGATGTAGTACAAGAATGCAGTTTAGATTCATGAGATGATTTTAATGGAAGTGGAATTTACTCATGTATTAAAAATGCATGGGTAAATGAAGTATTATTTGAAGTGTTTCTTTGATGGTCTATGTAAACCATTTTCATATGATGACAGTGTGTGTAGATTATTGCATGATTCTAGGACTTATTTTTCCATCACCATATAATCTCTTCATTAATATCCTTTACAGATGAAGAACATTTATTTCTTGAAGGAAGGATGGATCCCATCCAAACATCAGATGATTCCATGCATCCTATGGATACACTAGACAGATAGGATATATTTTGGATTCCCTTGGTGATCTTTATCAAACATGTGTAATGGAATTTTTAGATGCTAAAAATTATCTTTGGTGAAATTTAAACTATCTACATTAGTTCTTCATTTAATCTTATCATATTTTTCATTTATATTTCATGTAATACCCACAAACAAGTGCTTAAATCATATTCATCAGATTTGATAATTTTTATTCTACTTTAATGAGACCATTTAGTTGAATGAATGGAACCCCGTGATTTTTATTTATGAAGTCTTATGTGTAAATGAAGAAGAATCAAAGAAACAAAGCAGTATTTATCATTTTTATAAAAAATCTAGAAATATAATTTAGCCATAAAAAGAATATTTCAATGTATGGGTCATCATGGATTACCATTATATTGAATAATTCTATGTAAGGGTTGTCATGGATTACCCTTATGCATGAGCATTCTATGTAAGGGTCATCTGAACATACCCATACACAGAATGTTTTGCGTAAGGGTCATTTGGACTTACCCTTCCACAATCAAGATGCATAAGGGTAACCATGGAATTACCCTTACTCAAGTATGGGAACACGATGATTACCTTTATGTAAAGGGTTAACATAAATGATTATTAGATTTTAACCCTTAAATAAATAGTTAGTGTAATGGTGTTGTGTAAAGGGTTGATATTTATTACACTTACATGTAAAGGTAGTGAATGGTTTTAAAGGTTTGCATCAAGGTAAGTTATGTTACTATATAAAGGTTATACAATACATAAAAACATGTGTAAATTTTAGGTATTATTAAAAATGTGTTACATTAAGGTAACTGACCACTTACCCTTACACGAAACATGACTAAGTAAATGTAATCGAGGTGTTATCTTTAGGTAGATGGGTTGAGTAAAGGTAAATAATAGTTTAAATATACATGTGGGCTCCAGAATCAGACTACCCTTATGAAGAGTGTTTATGTATGGGTAGAGGAAGAATACCCTTATACAGAATATGGATTCTTCATAAAGGTATACCGAAATGGTTTTAAAAATTATTTTCTAATTACTAATTGGTTTTCATGGTTTTTAAAATGTTTATACATCATTATAAAAGTAATTTTTGGAATATTTAATTTATAAAGAATTATTTATTTATTAATTAATTATTTTTAATTAATTAATCAAATGTTTTTGAAACATTTATTTTTCCCAAATATTAAATTTTAATATTTTAAATAAATTTTAACAAAATTATATGGAATGAATTATGATAAAAAATAAAAGTGTTTATTTTTAAATCATAGGAATTAATTTTCAAATGATTATAAATTATGTAATATGGACAAAATATAAAATTCTTATATTTAAATTATGAATTGTGCATAATTAATTATTTTTAATTTTTTAAAATAAAAGGGAGCCTTATTTGAATATTATTTAAGTCATATAAAAAAGTGATTTGATGATTTATATGATCAAAGCATAAATAATGATTCATTATGTGATATTTAGATTATGTAAAAAATTTACATAATAGAATTTGGATAATAAATATTTTATGATTCAAATAATATCGTCTATTTAAAAGGAAAAATCCATGTAATGATAAATATTAAAGAGCTCATATTAGATTGAATATGAAATGTCTATATTCAAAATTCTAGAGTGTCTGTATTGTTAATTAAAATAATTATAAAATTTTTGTACTTAGATTTTATTTATGAATTGTTCATAAATAATTATCTCATGTTTAAATATTCCATCTATTATTTTATTTAAAAGTTTTTTCCCTATTGTATCCATGTATAGTAAATTATTTATGAAATATGAATATTTTTTTATTATTTTGCTTAATTTTTCAACTAATTCTGAATAGAGACATTCGTTAGATGCCAGAAATGACTCTGTAGTGAATTCAGTTTTCATCTTCCATGATGTTAGTTTATAATTAAAGTTATGGACGCCAATTTAGTTTTTGAATATAGTTTATGAATATTAAGTGTTAGATATATGATTATTTGGATTCTCTCATGGGTAAATTATCCTCAGGTGGTGGGACTTGGAGTCTGACTACCTACCTACAAGGAGGCTTATGACTTGTCTACGCTACTGAATGGGGTTGGCTCTCTATCTCATAGAGCTTATTAATATGGATATTTTCAATGTTATATAATTTTAGCCATTAGATAATTTTTTTTCAAAACCACCTCCCACCAAAGATTTTTCAATGAAGGGAGACAGATAATGACTCATGAGTACCGCCTATAGTAGGTCATATGTTAGAGACTAATACCAATGGTATTGAAATATCACATTATGAGAGGCATTAACCTCTACCATTATAAAAGATAAGGAGATAAAATTATTCATCCATAAGAAACTCCATGAAAAACTATAAAAATAATCTAAAAACAATCCCATAATGCATGTGTAAATAAGATAGATAAAGATAAAAGTCTCCAAAGTGAATGCCTAAAAGAAAAGCTAAAGAATCGACACAACAGTATTATAATGTTTTGGGCTAGTAATGTCTAGCACGATCCACATAGTCCTCCTAGAAAACAAAAAATCAATTGTATATACATAGGGTGATCATTCAAGTATTCTCAGTAGGAAAACCAATGTCTCCCATGAATATGTGAAATAAGTATACTAATTCACCTGTGAGTAAATGGAAGAACCAATAACACCTAAACATGACTACTATCTAACCCAAACCTTACAGAGGAATTCTCACCAAATAACAGAAGTCAATTATAATAACATAATAAGAAGAATATAAATAAAGGATACCCTGCACCACTTTTCCACTTATTTTTTTCTCTCACATCCCAGTGTGATATGTCCTAGAATGCCCATCTCTTCCGTAAAATAGATACAACAACCCTACACAATAGTTACATGACATCACACTTGCAGACACATTTGTCATCACATCACAACCATAACAAGAGTAATAAGGTATCATGAACCTGATGGAAATCAATCTCGTCCCCTCCTCTTTCCAAGTATGACACCTTCCACAAGCTTCTCCATTGAATGGTGTCCTCACATCCTGAAAAAAGACACTTGGTCCACCACCCCACCACACGGTCACATCTTATCTCACTAAAAGATAATTTTTCCATCACATAGTACACTATTAGACCTTCTCCAATCTTATCCTTTTTATGGATACTCACCTATAAGAGAGAGTGTGGAAGAGTGGGCATCTAGAAATCCATCACGGCTACCGGGGTGTTGGGAAAACACCCACATATTTGTGTGTGTGAATATATATATATGAGTGTCATCACATGGTAATCGATGCTGGCGGGGTGTGTATAAAAATCAAAAGGAGTATACAAAGTATATATAATATCCACACACAATCCCATATTATGGGTTTAAAATAAGAAAATAACTAACTTGCAGTGTCACTATTTTATCTTCCACTACTAAATGTAATAAAACTGCACAACAATACACAAGGCACCAATCACATTACTATCCAATTCCTTTTATACACACTATTCCTTTCATTATTTATTAACAAATTCATGTTACCAAACAACCCATTATTAATTCATTCATTAACCATTTTCATACCATTAACCTAATCAAACACCAACCATTCAAACAATTATTAACCATTATTACCATTATTACCTGGGAATATAACACAAAAAAACCATTCTTGTATCATCATAAAAATAACACAACCACACATTAATGTTCCACATCACAACCACATACCAACCACACATCATTTCCCCACAACATGATCTCATACCAACTACAAACCACCTACATAGAGCTCAACCTCATACTAACCTCACATCGTCGACCCATTGAATGACCTCGTACCAAGCACACATTATCGACCCACAACACAGACTCATACAAACAACACATAAGTTCCCCACAATAAGGACTCACCATAACAGATCACTAAATCATAACATTTTATAATTAAGAAAAATGGGCTCCCATCACATTACACATTTTTATTTATGGGAATTCTCACATATTCCATAAATCAAGGGGAAACCATTTTTATTATATGAATATAATTGTATTGAAAATTCCAATTTAGGGAGATATCACACAATAAGGTTTCTATATCACATATTAAATAAATCACGAGAAAAGCCTCTCAATAGCCATGATCGTTAGCGGGGCATCATACTCATCAATTAACAATATCAAAATATTAATATCAAACTATAAAAACAATCTGATTCAATTACCTTTCCCCTTCAATTTCAATTAAATTGATTTGTTTTTTTAATCCAACCCAAAAACATCCCATATCAATAAAAAACTGTAAATCCTTCCTGAATGATACAAAAATGTGAGAAACAAGGGATTCCTTACCTGAAGAATCTTTTCCAACTTGTTTTCCAATATAGGGCATAGAAGAAACACCTACAATCCACAAATACATAGGGGAAACTATGTATCAACCACAAATTGAAAAATTAAAACCACCAGAACACAAGGATCAAGGAAAGGTAAAATGTATAGTAAGATCTCCTAAAAACCCCCTAGGGTTTTCCACAAACCAAGAGAGATAGAGACGTCTAATTGAGAATTGTATTGGCTCAAGAAAAAATATTTACAACCTATAAAATTTCTTCTCATGGTGTAAATTACAATTCATTCCGTATGTTCCATGGGCCGTATATTTGGGGGAATGAAGCCCGAATTTGAATTGTAAAACATTCAAAATTGAAAAAAAAAACAGTAAAAAACATGGTTCGAAGGGATTGAATTTTCTTATTCCATAAATCCATATGTTATGAAATAAAACCTTATTTCAGGGCCACCCAACTTCCACATACAAAATCTAAACTGGATTTCCACACAAGCCACAAACCCAATTATATGGTTTAGAAAATCCTGTTGTAGTTATGATGCAACTTCAACCTCCATCGTACCCTTCGGGGCTCCCCCAATCACCCTCCAGCTACAAAACTCAAAAATAAATATGCCAAAAAGGTATGACCAATTACATCAGATAGCTCTCAAAAAATTTTCTTCCTTGAGTATCAAAACCAATCCTAGAAAGGAAAAGGGTAATAAATAACCATCCCGTGAGATACCTCTTAAGGATCTTGTTACTCCTCAAAAAAACCAACATCCAAACATGCCAACTGAAACACCCACAAAACAAACCGCACAACCACATTTCCACTTCTTGCCAGGAACTTCACCAAACATCTAGTACCATCCAAAAACCATGACCCCTCCACACACTACTATCTTCATAACCATATCAACTATTACACAGGCTAATCCAACCACAACCACACCAACACACAACACTATCATGGTCTTAAAAATATGGGAATTACATCCTCTATATCGAGATATATCTGCTTTTAGAAGCACTAAATCACACACATGATTTTAATTGATCCGAAGTATAATGTGTCTTAATTAGGATTCAAGTTCTCCATTTTCATATGTCATAAGATTTATCACACATCACAACATCAATCCAAATCACATATCATAAGATAAATAGATCCAGAAATTACATCATCTAAATAAAAAGTGAAAAAAAAACTCAAAATAGAACCGGGTACTCGAAACACATTTTCATCTAATGTTCCCAAGTACTCTCCTCTAGGAAAATATTCCTAAACACATGTCAACGAAGGGAATAATTCATCCATTTATCACCCTATATCAATGATCCTATATTTCTATAGGCTTCTTGCGGAACATCACATCATCCTCAATATCAAAATCTCCCCAGTTAATGACATGAGAGTCATCGTGAAGATAATGAAAATGCTGAGAGACATAGAAGATGTCATGGGTCCTCTCTAGACACTTTTTCATTGCTAAACAATAATCCACCTCACCAAAGTGTCTATCCTTGAACTCCATGGGCCTCCTTCTATGATAGACATTTGTCTTCTACCGATCATGTGCTACTTTCATTATCTCGTGTACAAGATGAACCTTTTCGGCTATGCTCTGCACCACATCAGTACAAAGAACTAATGCCTCTCCAACCTAAATCCAACACAATGGAGAATGACATGACCACCTATAAAAAGCATCAAATGGGGCCCTTCCAATAGATGAGTGATAAAAATTTCTAAAAGAAAACTCAATAAAAATAATGTTTCATGTCCATGAGCCTCCAATGTTAAATATTCAACCCTGCAACATATCCTCCATCTTCTGGATAATACAATCCATCTACCCATCCTTTTGTGGGTGGAAATAAGTGTTGATGGTTAAATAAGTGTTAAAATCATTTTGAAATCCCCTCAATACATGTGAGGTAAAAAATTCTTCTCAATATGAGAAAATAGGCCTAGAAACTCCATAAAACTACACCGCCTAATTGATGTACCATCTTTACAAAACATCCAAAACACCTGACTACTTGGTCATAAAGAAGTGGGTTGATTTCTTCAACTAATCCATGATTACTTGAATAACATAATTATTTACCAAATATTATAGTAAAACTACGATGAAAAACATTGATATGTCATTTGATTTCCACTAAAGAATATCCAAAGGCTACACCAAACCACTAGGGACATGATGTATATCATTTACCTAAATTGAAACCAAGTAATGTTCCACAAACTCCATCAATACCCATTTCATTGTGGGCCATTAAAACTAAATCCTCATGCCATGATACATCTTGGATACACCTAGGTGTACCACTGAATTTGATCTATAAAACACATGAAGGACCCAATAATGGATCACTATTAGAACAAAAAACCTCCCATAAAATAACATCTAGTTCCAAACATCCTATGAATATCCCACTAATGCATCACCATAGAAAAAAATCAGAAAAAACCTTTACCTCTCACTCTCCCCACTGAGAATCCTCCAAATTCCACGTCATAGAAGACTTGACCATCATCTAAAACAAAAATACTCTATTGTAAACCACCCTTGCATCGATGTACTGGGATTCCTACTCCTCCAAGGCTCTCCATGTATCTCTAGGATCCTAAGAAACATCATTACCTGAATTCATTATCAAAGAATCGGCCATGGAAATCCCTTTTTTAGCTATAGGAGATATAAAAATTATAATCCTGAAGAAATTACATCCACCTATATTTTCATAGATTCAGATCACAATGAGAAAAGATATACATCAATCCCTTATGATCGATGAAGACCATAATGTGCTCCCTAGTGAGGTAATGTCTCCATAACATTAGAATGAACACAATAAATGATAGTTTCATATCATTGGTGTCACAATTATGCTCATGGAGATTTAAATTCCTATACCCATAAGAGATCACCACTCTCTACAACATTAACATGAATCCCTAGTGAAGATAGAAAGAAGTAAAAAAAACCTCAAACATTACCCATCCTCTATAAACTAGATCAATAGAGCACTAAAAAATTTTCCCTTTAAATATTTAAAAAATACATAAAATTTATCATTCCAAAAAAATAATGGTTATTTCTAGTCAACATTGTCAATGTGGATGCAGCTTGAGATAAATCGAGCACAAACCTTTGATAATAGCCTATAATACTATGAAAACAGATAGACTATTCAATGTTATTAGGTGTTTCCCAATAAACAAAAGCTTAAAAAATTTATGGCACCACTACCACTCCCTAATGAGACACCACAAGACTAAGGAAATTCACCCTTTTTGTCTGAAACATACACTTGGAAAACATTTCTTAGTATTGGTGGCATTGAAGAACCTGTAAGAGATCTCTGAGATATTCAACATGATCCTCCTATAAATATGAGTTGATCAATATGTGATTGATAAACACTACTATGAAATGATCTTGGAATTCACAGAGCATGGATTTCATAATCCCCATGAACATAGCTGGTGCGTTTGTAAAATCGAATGACATAACCATGAAATTGAAGTGCCCATACCTGCATCTAAAGGGAGTCTTCAGGATATCACCCACCTTCACTCTAAATTGGTGATACCCAAACCATATATCAATTTTAGAAAAATGAATTTTCCCTCTCAATAGGAAAAAATTATTATCTGTACTATCAAGAGGGTAACAGTTCTTGAATATTATCATATTTAACCTCTGATAGACTATGAACAATCTCATACTACCATCCACCTTCTTGATGAAAAACACTAAGTACCCCACAATAAAACATTGTGTCGAATGAAATTATTCTCCATCATAGCATCTATATAAATTCTTAGTTTTCAAAACTTAAAAGGTATCATCCAATAAATATTCATCGAAATCAGTGAAGCATCAGGTTTAAATTCTATCCCAAACTCAACATCACATCAAGGGGGTAACATCGCAACCTCCTCAATAAAAACATCCCAAAACACCCAAACAACCCTAGGAAACTCCACCATACAACAATCCATTGATTTTTCATAAAAATCATCCATAAATTATATAAGGGGATTCACAAATCTACTGCCCACCTAAAAACCTAGGTTGCCATTGAAAACCATATTCTGACCAAACATATCTAATAACACAAATCTCCTTTCAAAGAAGCTAATAATAGCATGTAAAATAATAAAATCAATTGATACCATGGATGGAATTATAAAACTATATCTAAATAAGGAATAGATATCTATGGGACTGATATGGACCCATCATCATTCGTCACTCTTGGAACACATCAAACAAGATATTCTAGCCACTTACTATCATAGTAAACACCAAGGGAACCGAAAGAATCTATACATCTAGTCATAAATAATGGACTAGACTGGGTGAAAAATTTTAGTGAGTGGATCCTTAATAAAATAAGGTACAAAAAAGTGTATACAAAAAAAATGAGCATGCCTCAAACTATCTATAGCCACTCCAGTGCTACGGCCTCCATTGTCTACAAATAACCATGCCCAGATCCTCTACGTCTATGGTAATGGAAACCTCCATTCCAAATCTTGAGTTGAGTTACCTAAAAAAGATGATAATTATGAATTAAAACTATACCTACTCTATCTCTCCTTGGTGGAGCATAAACATGTTTCCCCTACTATTGAAACAGTCCCACTGGAAGATGTTATTGAGACTGACACTCAACCTTTACACCTCAACCAAACTGAGAGCAGAGAGCCATTGGGAACTAGTTATAGAAATGTCCACAATCCCCATAAAAAAACATTGGAACTAATCCTAAAGTAATAGAAAAAAACCGTTGGACAAATAAATCTATAAAGGAAATGTATAATGTTGGCTCCCTACTGTTCAAAACTACAATGGATCTATTACACTCAAGACCTTCCACTGAAAACCCTTATCCTTAAGGAACCCTTATAGTTCACCTATCATGTTTACCCTCCCCATGATATCATCTTCATGATCACCTCCACCTTTTTCTAAAACTCTAGATACAGTGTAAATTCAAAAGTAGTAATTGAAAACTGGATAAAAGTATGGAGTGTATCCTCAAGATTCCTTACTTGGGAATCATAATCAAGAAAAATATCCGGGGAAAAAAATAGATGGTCCTTAAAAATGATTCCAAACTCCCACACTAAATAAATCCTCATCTAAAGAGAATGAATATCCTTCCTCTTTACTACCTTAATGGATAATGAAAGGAAGTATACCGAAAAAAATATCTGAAAGTCTACCCAACAAACATCATCCTACTTCTGCTCACTCGAATACAACATCCACTAGTCATGTTGTGATCCCCACATATGAATAACTCCCAAAGGGACCCAATACTCCACTTAGGATTGGAGTAAACTAAAGGAGATCCCATGCTCCTCCAACTAGCTCTCCATATCCACATTTAAAACACAAAAATCATACTTCCCCAAATCCTACCATTGAGAAGAATGCAACTTCCTCTACCACTGATCATCCTCCCCAATCAGATAGACCCTTTAGCGTTCAACCATGTTTTCTTGTTGAGCCTATACTACCTAAAAAACATGAAGATAAACAAGGATTTCCTATGCCCAGTAGTATAGAATTTTATTAAGACAAATTTTTTTCTTTTTAATTATTTTAAACCATCCTAGAACCAAAACCACCAAATTCAAACAAAAACACATGTCATCAGGACACATGTACCTCTCTTAGGAATCTACCCTTAAAATAGGTCCACCTCACTTGGTTTATCAATAATCTCAGAGTCTGTGCATGGGGACATGTTGGGCCTAAAATCTCATGTCGTAACTGGTCTTTATGGAAAATATCATGAACAATGATCAAGTAGAAAAATTTTCATACTAACCCATGAATTCCTAATTGTAAAAAACTATAAACTCCATCCTATCTCACAATCACCACCTATGATAGCTCTCTGTCCCTAACCCCTCCCATCAAAGATATTGCAATGGAGGGAGAGAGAAAATAACCCCTAAGTCCAACCTTTAGTAGCCTCGGGTTGATGACTAGCACTAGGAGTATAAAAATATCACATAATGGGAGGCATTACCCTCTATAAGTAAACAATATTGGGATATAAGATGATTCAAATACAAGTAACTCCCTGATATAATATAAAATGAAATCCAAAAATCATCCCACAATACATGTATAAATAAGACAGGTACAGATAAAAGTCTCCAAAGTTAATACTGAAGAGAAAAGATAAAGAAGTGAGATAACAACAGTCTAAGCATAAAAGTTAGAAATGTCTATAATGGTCCACATTGTTCTCCTATAAACATAAAAATAATTTTTATATACATAGGTTGAGCATACAGGTAAACTCGGTAGGAAAACCAATGTCTCTCTTGAACATGTAAAAGAATCGTACTAATAAACCCATGAGGAAATAGTAGAACCAACAACACCTAAACAGGTCAAATATCCATCCCAAACCTCACCATGGAAATATTTCCAAAAAACATTGGCCATATATAATAACATAATAAGAAGAATATAAATAAATGGCTCCCTGTACTACCTTCCCTTTTATTTTCTACTATCAAACCCCAACATCGTATGTCCTCATGCTTCATTCTATTTTAAATAACATATACCCTCTCCCAACTACATGGTTTCATCACATCACACCTTCAAAATCCTATTCCATCAAATCACAAAAAAATAGACAATAAGGTATCATGGACAGGAATTAGATTAACCTTGTGCCCTCCTCCTAATATGCATGACCCCCACCATACGTTTCCCCACAATATGATCTCAAAAAATGTCACTTGAAGTATCTTGGACCACCACCCCATAGCACAATCACAATTTATCTCACCCAATGACACTAAGGACATCACGTAGTGCACTAAGAGACCTCTCACCATCACAGACTATTCTTATCTACCCGCTTGGAAGAAATAGCATGGAAGTGAAGGTAGCAAGCCATATATCCCCACCACAAGGATGTTCCTACCCCCAGATATATATGTATATATATATATATATACGGGTGATGGAACATAGTTCTCAACAAGGGTGGGATGTATATAGAAAATAACAAGGAATGTAAAAATTATATATAATAGACACACAAAATCCCATATTTTGGGTTCACAACATGGCACTAACCAACTCACAATATCTAAAATTTCATTTTCACCACTAAATGTGGAAAATCCACACAACAAGACACAATATACCTTTCACATTACCATCAAATTCCATTTAAACGTCCCATTACTTTCATTATTTATCGTCAACCACATTTAACCACACAACCCATTATTAATTAGTTTTTAAACCAATTACACCCCATAAATCAAACTAAACCCTTGAAATTTAAAACATTATTAACTAGTTATTCCATTAATTCCTAGGAATCTAACTCATCACAACCATTTTTGTCTCACCCACCACATAACACAAGAATATGTTATTGCCCCACAACCCATCCTTATACCAACCACACATCACCACCCCACAAAAAAATCCTCATACCAACCTCACATTGTTTCCCCACAACATGACCACATACCAACCCCACATTGTCACTCCATAGAACATCCTCACAAAAAGACATCACACAAACATAACATTTTTAAATTTTAGAAAAATGGCCTTCCATCACATTACACTTATATATTTAAGGTGATTCTTACATAAGACATAAATACATGAGAAACCATTTTATTATTTGAATATAAGTGGTTAAATAATATACATTTAGGGTGATATCCAAAAAATAAGCAACATGGACTCTATAATACTTATTAAATACAAAAAAAGCAAAGTCTCCCAAAATCATGGATTTTGAATGGAGTGTCAAGCCCATAAAATCATAATATCATGATAATAATATCAAATCCCTAAAAACACACGATTCAAATCCCTTTCCCAACCAATTTAAATTAAATCTCTCAATTTACCTTGATTATGATATTACAAACCATCCAACATGGATAAAAAGAGTAACCCCCTATTTCATGATACACAAAAAGTGAGAATTGATGGATTATCTACCTCAATATGCCTTTTCAACTTGTTTTGCATTGGAGGGAAAAGAAGAAACACATGAAAACCACAACCACAGATGAGAAACTGTTGAGAAACCATAGATTTCCAAAACACCCCACTATAACAAAGTTATTATGGTGAGGGAAGATGGGTTGGAAGATCTCCTAAAATCACAATGGGTTTTCAAAAGACCAATAGAGATAGTGATGGTTGAATGAGGAAAGAATAACAAAAATTAAACAAATTTACAATATATAAAACACTAGTCTTATGGTGTAAATGTAACTTTTACACTGTAAGTTCCATGGTCCATGAACTCTATGCTGTAAAACCAACCTTTAAACCATAAATCCCTCGAAAATACAAAATATTTTGAAAAATAGGGTACGTAGTGGAAGAATTATCTTACTTCATAAATCCATATCTTATAGTGTAAAAATGACTTTCACAACTACCCCTATGTTGTGTACAATCAATAAACTAGTTGACTACAAAATCTGAAAACAATACATTTACTTTGTAAACCCCTCTCATATGGAAACAAATTCTACTCTACTATAGCTCCAACCTCCACCAAACCATCCACATCTCCCTCTAAGAACCCTCCAACCAAAAAAATATCAAATTAATAGGAAAAAAGCATGGACTATTATATCGTTTATGTAAATTATGAATATGATGTGTTCAGATATGTATGAATAATATTTTGGTTCTATATTAATATGAATATCACAAACCTATGGGTTGTGTAAAGGGTTAAACATTACTATGGTTTGAAGATATTTGTTTGGTGGATGGAACATGATTCCAAACTAAATTACAAGAAGCATGCATGAATAAAAGTGAACAACATGAGATAAGATAGTGAGATTAAAATACTCAAATACTATGTGTGAGATTACATCCCAAGTGACACTTTCCAAGATCTCAATCATACAACAATGTAGTTTCATCATAAATTTGGGTTTCCCTCGATTATCTTGTTCTTGAAATGTAACTAATAAGTAACTATAGATTGTATTTTCAAGTAGTTTCATTCCAAATCATTATTCCCCTGGATTTTCCTTTGTTAGATTATTTTTAGCATTTTCTTTGGGTAAAATTTAAATGAGAAGCTCTAACGATTAGGATACCATAAGAATAGATTTTATTTTATCCATGTGATGGATTGTAAAAAGGGGTTTCCACTTAGTTATCCAAGAATACTATATGATATGATTGGTATTGTTCCCTTCCTAACTAATTAAGTGCTGAGATAAACACCATAATAGACTCATTTCTTAATGAAATATTGATCTTCAACCAATAATGGATATAGGGGATTTTAAAAAATTTCATCATTTTAATGGGATCCCATTTAATAAAATTTCTCATTAAATGGTTAGTAATACATGATACTCATCTGATAAATTTTTTAGGTGTATATAAATATCATCATCATTATCAAGATAAATGTTTTGACCAATCCTTAATAGTGAGAAACATGATATAAGTAACTCTTAATATGAGTAACTTAATAAAAGTTGATAAGAAATATTGGCAATTTTTGAAATGTTCATAAAGGAAAATTCTATGAGTTGGTAGAGTTCCTTTCTAAGTAACTATGTTCAAAAATTATTCAACTAGTGAATAAATATTCTTTTGGAATTGTACAGTGATTCATTCTAGGAATTTTTCTCTCATACTCAATATAACTGATCATATCAAATTATGTTGAATATGATTTAATATATTTATTACTTAATGAGAGTAAAGGTTTACTTAAATATTTGTCAGTAATATAATTCAATTCTATTGTTCTGGAACATATATGAGAACAACTGTATATTTTAATTTTTTTTAAATATATAGAAAGTCTAGAAGATGAGTATGAATTTAAGGTCTGAGGTTGATGGTTGTTTTTAAGTAACAGAGTATTGGATTTTCTTTACTAATAACTTGAATGTGGTTATCTAGGATAAGTTTCTCTTAAGATGTGTATTATCTCATTCTGATCTTGATAAGACCATGAAAATAATTTTTGTTCCATAAAATGAGATGAGGTGATTTTCAAACATGGTTATGATTACTTCAGTTCTCTAACATGATTTATGGGGAAACTAAATAATGGATTCTTTTGGTTAAGGATTTCATCCTATTTCAATTATCGAAATGTTCTGGCAATATAATTGAATTCAAAGAATGATTACCTAATATTATTGAAGTGTTCAGAATATATATGAACTAGGAATATGATGGCTAGGTTCTAAAGTACTATATATACAATACAAGTAGGTAAAATTTCAAACTAGAAGAAGAAAATATGGTTGAAAATATTAAAAATGATTATTTAATAATCAAATCATGTTCATTGAAACATAGGTTTTTCAAGAATAAAGAGTAATAATTTCATATGATTGGATTATTCAATATATACATTAAGTATTTTGTGAATAATTATGGAATGTATGTGTCATGTATGGATGTTATGAAAATTAATTCTTTGATTTTAAGGGTATTTTATACCTAATTTTATATTTTAAAATGTGTTGTAAATATAAAGGAGTTTAAAATAAATGGAATAATTGATTAGTACTATTTTTTACATTCATGAGATGAATTAAATAGTTACTAAATCAAGGATTTCAATGTAAAACATTTTATCAAGATAATATATATGTAATATATATATAAATTTATCTTATTCTCTTATTTTATAAGATTGAATGTTTTAAAAAAAGAGTGGTTATGAAAAATATGAGACGATTAAATGTATAAACATGGATTATGATTCATAAATTTCTCTAAAATTCCTTGATAAGAAGATATAGATAAAACGATTTATCAAGGTTGAAACTTTTATCCAAATATTTGTTAAAATTTTAGGGAATGTGTTCCTACAATCCATTAGTGCAATATTTTAATAAAGTAGTATTTTAAATTAAATTATTCTAAATTCATAGAATACTACATATGATATGAAAAGAAAAGTTTATTTTTATAATATTCCTGCAGAATTGAAATAAATATTATTTCCTAACACAAAGGTATTTGAATCATAGAAATATTTTATGGAAAGAATATAGTTTCTAAGAGGGTAGTTGGATTATGTTTAAACTTATGGAAGAAAAAATTTGACAAAAAACTAATTACACTAGTATAAATTTAATGTGATTTCCACTTAACATTTGAAAATTTTTAGGTTATGTTTTTTAAAGAAAAATTTAAAGCGATGCATTTATTTACCATTTAGATAGTGAATATAAATTCATAAAGCATTATAACAGTCTAATATTACTGTTTTTTTCACTCAATATCCAAAATATTTTAGGTTATGTGATGATAAAGGGATGTTTAAAGTGTTAAATTTAGTATTCATTAAAATTAAAAGACACTATTACTTGAAGAATTATGTTAGTGAAAATGAAAATTGAATTACACTTTATATCCTAAAAGAGTTTAGAGTATGACAGTATAGATAAATCGAAATAGTTATATAAGTTATCATAACAACACATCTAGCACTTTATATTTAAAGAGTTTATGCTATGGATATAAATAGAAATATAAAAGTTATAGTTAACTACCATGTTAAAGTAATTTTCAATTAATATCCTAAAATAATTTAAGAGGACCGGTAAAAAACAATGTAAGTTGTCACATTGTTTTAATGGAAATTCTTGATGGAATAAAGATCCAAGGATGATGATGATGAATAGAAAAATTGATTATCTAGATAAATAAAGTTAACACCATAACATTTGATGTTGTGAAGATATAGAGTTTGAATACCTTCAATAAGTTGAACAATTATGAATATTATTCCAAAGACTCTTCATTTTTCAAAAATGATTATTTCATAGCTATTTCACACAAAGTAGTTTAGTTGGGGATTTTTATCATATGGTTACATCGATATGTGACTTGAATTACATATGATTTAATGAGTTAAAAAACCCAGAAAGTATTTCCAATATAAATATTATTAGGCATTTTATCATATATAATATGAAAAAGTGGTTCTTAAGATGGTTTTATGTTTTTAAAGTGATTAAGAATATTAAAATGTATCATATTAGAGGAATGAATTGCCTGCATGTGCCTTTCAATTCATATAGGATAAGATTAGATTATAATTGACAATACCATACTACACTTACTACTAGGGCTTAGTATACTGGATGAATGGGGTCGATCCCTTGAAGACTTCTAGCAGTTCAACATCCAATTGAACCAAAAATTGGAAAAAAAATTCAATATCACTCCTCGGGTTGGGAATTTATTATGATTGGTTAGTCTAGTGTTTCAATTCAGATTTTTAAATAAGGAATTGAGTTTAATTTCAGGGTACCTAGAAAAAGATAATCCAAGATTTAACTTGGAATGGTTCAATGTCATCGGCTGTGAAGTAGTGAAAAAGTCCCCAAATGGTTTTTTCAAACCAATTGGATCTACCTATTCTAAAACTATCCCATTCTTAGGGTAAAATTGAAAGCATAGATACATTACACTTTGAATTTATGTAGAATGAATCATAAGCTAATGGTTATAGTCCTTCTCAACTCCAACTAGGCCTGGCTCATTCAATTACACTTCCCATGGTCAAGGTTGTGAAAAATAATGTAATGATGAAATTTTTATTAACCTAATTTCTAGCCATAGGGTTACCAAGATTCACTCTAAAGATTCATAGGTATGGAAAAAAACAAACTATCGACCCCTGAACCTAATCGTACTAGACACACATAATAATGATGATCAAAATCAAGGAAATATTAATATATATGTGCATAATCATAATGTTTTTTTAACAAAAATAATCTTGGATTAAAACAAGGAAGAATCAATATAATGTAGCAATAAGCAATGCAGATCTAAGAAGGAATTGTATTTTCATGATGAATTAATGAAGAATGATTAATTCAAAACCAAAACAATTAATAATCTATTACAAAAATTCTATAAACAAATAATTGATTATGAAACACGTGTTCATTGATGATGAATGAAAGGCGGTAATGAAAACAAGCATTATGAAATAAATCCAGATTTCATAGACGAAAAAAAGATGGAAAATAATAAAAAAATTAAAATATATTCAATGAAAAAATTGATGTAATGAAAGAAAACTCATTCCAAATAAGAACGAATGAAAATGAGAGAAGAAAGTGATATAAAATAAAGTGTAATTCAGAACTCTCATACATGGGGACGCTGTGAAATATTAATAGGACTGAGAAGTACATGGAATGCAAGTCCTCTACATCATATACATGATTAAATGATTTGGGTCTTGACATCTTCATATCATTTAAACTATTTTCACATAATTTAACTAAGATCCTCTATTCCTATAAAAAAATATGCTAAAATCATTGACCACGTGATCCTTTGATGTTTTCACATTGTGTGATTGAGTTTCTCTCTATGTATGGATTTTACATTTTGTGGGGATATGGTTTTTTAAATCATCATGTCATGTATTTGGGTTACACACTGTAATTTCTTCACATCATGAATAATATTCATAGGTTGATTTGTAGCCTTGTAGAGATATGATCAATAGAGTCTACATGTCATGTATGAGATACATACCGTGTAAAGGCTCTTTTTGGAACTTTTTTTAGCATTTATTATTTTAATTCCAAAATTCCTAATTCCTAAAAAAATAAAACAAAACTCAGTGCATTTTGAAATAATTCATTAATTAAATTTAAACACATGTATCCAAAATGTATATACAATTTCAGGTAATAAAATTCCCCAACACATGAATAATTTCATGTCCTCAAGAAAAAATCATATCATCAAAGATTCCATAAGAAGCTATTTTAAAAAACAGAAAACATTCTTTACAACCAGGTAAATAAAAACAAGTGTAAGTAAGAAATGTTAATCCACAAAAAATAATCCTAGATAGAAAATTAGTCATGCCTTGTAGTTCAGTTCTTTATTCAGATTCTTATTCTTTCAATTAAAATTTCATAAATATTCCTTAAATTCTATATAGATTTTGTAATTTAACTCACATTTAATTTTTTGTCATTGATCAGGGTAAAACATAAGTGTATTTATGCTCAAACCTAGATTTAATGTTCCTTACCATAGGATTTCAATAGTTCCATGATCTCCAATTTGTAAAGATAAATTCGAGATCAATGATGAGGTTTTCAATAAAAAGGGTTCAAATGACTCTAAGTCTATGGGAAGGTGGGTATAAAGTTAAAATAATATCAAAATGATGGTAATATCTGAGTTATAATTCATGATAAATGGTAATAGTTCAATGAAATGAATCCCCTCAGATCAAAAAGGTTCCTAGGCTCCAAGAAATGAAAATAGATCCATGAGTGTATCAACTATATATCAACAAGGAACCATGTTCCTTTACATTTTCTTTATTTTTGATTTTTTTAATTTCATGTTTATGATTTATTTCTCATCAATCCCCTTACCACATATGATCCCACAAAGGATTCATCGATCTTGAAATGGTATTTTTCAACCTTCCTAATACGCATCCCAAAATATTTTTATTTTATTTTTTTATATTTCCCCATGTAACATGGTAAGAGTAAAATATAAAATTTAATAATCGATCATAATATCTCAGTCTAGTAAAAGAACCACAATAAATCTCCTCAGTTAATATATCTCATGCCCACCTGCAAAAAATTCCACCACACTTGTTCAAATGATAGTTAGGCATAATACCTAGATCAAGGTGGGAAGGGATAATCAGCATGGAATAGTTTCATTCTAAACAGTTCATTGATGTAAACTATGGGATAATGAAAGAAAAATGATAGGTGGGTCTCATGAAAGAGTGTCTCAACAAGTATTTACTCAATCATCTTAAAATGTTATTTGGTTATTCATAGTCTCAATAAGATCTCAATTGAAGTTATGATAGGTTTACATGTCCCAGGTGTCACTCAAGAAATATTCCCATAAAATAATATGAAATTGTGGGCTTAGAAACCTTTCAATAATGGGAGTACACAATCAAAAACTAGAAATAGTGTAGGGTATAAAAATAAACTAATAAGGTAATCAAAATAAATTTCAAATATTTTGAATTTGAATTAATTTGAAAAACTCATCAATGATTTTAAATAACTAAAAGGAGTAAAACATGGATTTCAATAATTTCCAACAAATATTTTTATTTTATTTAATTTTTTTTAAATAGTTTTTAGTTTTAAATCCTGATTTCAGTGAAAAAATGTCTCTAAGGTAAATGAAAACAATCAATAATCCAAGTGTATCGACAGTAAGTCTAATGAATTACTCCCCCACACTTAAAGTTATAAAATTTACACAGTGTTCTGAAAAGTATCGTAGGAGATAAATGATAGATATAGAATACTCAAAATGAAATGGAAGCATTGAAATTGATATTAGGGAATCAAGATGTCTATGTATGAGTGTCATGCCTTGGGAAACATGGTGTATTTTGATTGAAAATTTTGGTACCTATATAATATGTTTGAATGAAAAATCATACATTAGATAAAACATTAGTCAGTATGTTTTAAATAGTACGAATGTAGTGAAATGAGTAGGTGATCCTAGGGAATAATAACATAATGTAGGTCAGATACATGAAGATATGTGGGTACAATTATGTTCAAGAATAGACTATAGAAAAAAATGGCTAAAATGAAAAAAATCCTAAGTACAACACTAAAAACAAAGAAAAAAAATCAGATATGGGTTTCCTCCCATAAAGTTCTAAACAATTACTCATTAGCGAGAAAAATTGACAAAATAATCAATCTATATAGTACATATACTTAGAAGTCCTCTACCTCCTATAGGAACTGGTGGCTATGTCATCTTGCTCATGTGTATGCTTAAAGGGTTTAATCACCTCCATTAGATAATGATCATGAATCTCATGTAGTAAGAAAAGAATCCATGCCAATCGTGTTAGGGACCTCTACTAAGCATGGATATTCAATGAAATCTCTTCATGATGGTGCTCAACATCATCCATATGCTGATTCATTCAAAGTAAGAGGGAATATGGTGGTATAATAGGCACATTTATGACCATGGAATTGGTAGAAGAGATAAACATGGATAATGTAATATAGAAATTAAATGAAAAATAATCCAAGCAATAGTGAAGAATAAATTGTAAACCATATAATAAGTGAAATAATAAATCAATGAAATGGAATACAAGCTATACAAAATATGATCACCCAAATAGAGTAAAAAATATGGGAGGGGTATATGGGAAACAAAGTGTAATCACAATCATTGAATAGATCTTCAATGGTTCTCTCCCGAATAGGGGGTGACTATAGTTTTCATGCCCTATCTATATCAAATATTGAGGAGTGGGATGGGAGATCAACCGCAGTGTTAGATTATATGGTTACAACATCTATCTCATTGTCTGGTGGAGAAAAGGTAAATATGCTAAGAGTGGTCATGGATGTAAAATCAAGGTCAATGAATGGTATCTCAGCAGATTATAGAAGGTTTGGGCCCTTGGTCACTCTTCCAGGAACTCTTTCTGGGTAGAATACTCTATCAACTTTAATGGAAGGCTAGATAGGTTAGGTGATTTATAGAGAATTTAAGTAAATTAAGTTCCACCAGAGGCTAGTGTATTAGAATATGATGTTTTTGGGGGTTGTAATATAGGAGAACTATGTGATGGGGATACTTAGGTGGTGGGTGGGGGGGGGGGGTATTTGTGGCGGTTGAGTATGGGGTGGAAGTAGGAGCATGATGTGGAGATGCTGGGGAGATTGGAGGATTAACAACACACTGGGTGGGAGCCACATCAACATCCTCCATGTACAGGATCCCAATAGTAGACGTCATATTCCTTCATCCGAATCCCCATCTTATGAAGAGAAAAACAGAAATGATCTCTATAGGACCAGGAGATGTGTGAGGCCTGGATACCTCAATGACCCCTTGATATCTAGACATATGAGTGATAAATGATCCACCCATAAAAGTGGCATGGTCCATATTCACTAAATTCATATAAAACTCTCCAAAATGACTCGTTGTGTTGATGAAAACACAACCCATGGCTGAATCTATAATAAGTAACATAATTGGACTGAACTTTCATTGGGCATATCCATGTGAAAACAAAGAATGAGTGATGGAAATGTGAAGGATCATGAGGGTTTTACCACAGAGTGTGGTTCTCATTGTGGTGTGTGGGTCATAGACACTATAGTTATCTCTAGAGATTCGACGGAAAATTTGAACATATTTGGACTTTTTAGGCTTGAGCTGCATAGTGGAGAAGGTTGGGGAGGCCACAAACTGAGCTGAATAAATTTGGATGTCAACTACAGAGTCTCCCAAGATGAGATCCCATGGGAATCCACTGAGTCTGAAGTGGATGAAGTCAATGCCCATCTCAAAATTTAAATGTAACTCTAGGAAGAGCTCCATGTATGTCTCCTATCACACCATTGTGACAACGATATTGTGTGAAGGACCTCATAATGGATGTGGATATGCTCTAGGATGTAGAGATCATGAGTTTTTTTTTGTTCTTATGAGATTTTCCCGGTGATGGACAAAGCAAACATGGGGCTTAGGGTATGAGAAATGGAGGCATGTATGAAAGTGTCGTTGGACTTGGCTTGATATTTATTATAATATGATTAAAAGTTACCCGAAACTGATGTATACATAGTGTAATATGAAAATGAAGAGTAATAATGATCTAGATGGGGTAGATGACATGCGTGCCTCCACCACTTGAGTGGAAGAGGGGTATCCTCATGCTTGGGTACATGGTCGGCCAGTGGGGTGCACACCATCTTTATGTGTTCCATCTTGGTTGGAGAAAAAGGGAGGGAGAGGAGGGAAGAAGATGGTAGCTAGAGATCTCTGAGAGGGGGGCACGAGTGGTAGAAGGTTTTTAGAGAAGGGTAGGGGTGTGTGTCATAAGGAAGAGGGATAGATGGGGGAGGGGTGTGGTGGGTTTCACCATGAACCCTAGGTTCATGGAATTTAAAAAAATAATTTTGAAATTTCATTTCATGTATGTAATACATAGTATGTAAATGTTGATTTTCCAAAATTTTAAGACACCTAACTTTTATATGTCGTGTACCCATTACATGACATTTATTTTTTTCATTTTTTCACCATGTAGGTCAGGTCCTCTCAATCTTTTTCTAGCATTAATCTAAACATATTAAAAACTTATCTAACCTATCATAACCTAACCTAGGCTTCCTCCTAGACAATGCTTTATTTATTGTCTAGATATTGACATTGTTAGAAGTATATGGATTTAACGTTAAATTGATTTACCTCATTAACCGCTTTTTGAAAATGGAGGGTACAAAAGGATGGATGTATTCTTTTGTCAAGGATGTAGTGTAATTCACAATCTTGAAAGTATTTGGTGAATTTTAAAAAGGAGGTGGTATCTTATTAATTAATTTAGTTTTCAAATGATTTTCTCTTTCCTTATCATGATGAATTGTTTGAAACTTTTTCAAAATGTTTCTTTTATTAATATCTTTTTCTAAATGGAACATAACTTTCTCTTCACCAATTCTGAAAATCACTCTCCCAAGTTTAATATTAATTTTCTCCTTTACAGCGGTGAGAAAAGGTATTCCAATAATAAGGGGGATTTCACCTTCTACTTCTATATCCAAAACAAGAAAATAAACAGGGTAAATCAAGTTTTTAATGTTTACTAAGACATCCTCAAGAAATCCTTGAATATGCTTGACCGAATAGTTAGTGAATTAGATTTATATCTTTGTTGGTTTTAGTTCTATGAACCCAGCTTCTGGTAAACACATTAGGGAATTATATTGATACTTGATTATATATCCAATAAGGGGTTTTAAAATATACACATCCCAATAGTGCACAAAATTGAAAAACATCCAGGATATCATATTTTGGATGAAATTTCATTTAGAGAACTATAGATAATTCTTCCTTCATAGGGAAGGTTCTTAGGTCCTAAATTTTGTTTTTAATCAAGAACACTTCTTTAAGGAATCATTAATAAGTAGGTAAATGTGAAATTACATCTGAAAAATGGAAATTCATATGAAACTGTTTAACTAAGTCCCATAATTTCTTAACCCCCCCACATTACCTTGTTCTATGTAGTCATCATCTTTTTAAGGTTGTTCTTTTGGTCGATCTTCCTTAGAGGGTTATAACTTTTGAATTCTTTCACAAATATCTTCATAATATTATCTCATATTTTCCCTTTAATTCCACATGGTTGGTGAAAATATAGTATATTTTCACTTTTAACAAGTATATAATTATCCATCACCCTTTGGATGGGCCACAATATTACTGGGTAGATTAACTGATAGATGATATGATACGGTTTTCGAAATTTTCTAAATTGGGTGATCTATTTTGCATAATGCATTCTTTTTGTATTTCATCTCTGTTTATTAGGTTGTCATCCTTTGGGATACTTTCTACTTGAATGAAGTGATTAGGTTTTAAATATTGTATTAGAGAGGTTGGTCTCGAGGTGCTAGTCTTTGTGGGGATTTATATAATAGTTGTTATGGTTCTGGTGGGAACTGTTAAACTTTAGGGAAAGTTTATTGGAACTATTATTGTGGTAGAGGAGATGGACCTTATGGTGGGTACCCATGTGTTCCACAATTTCTATGTTTCACTTGTCCACTGGTATAGTGAAAGTAGCATTGTTTTTTTTGCGGATCACCTATCCTTTGTTGGTAATTTTTCTACTATTAAAATTTTTGTGGTTGTTGGTACTACTATCCTTTTTATTATAATTGATTTAACTGCAATCTTGAGATTTAGGTTATTCCATCCCTACCCTGTAATATTACTAAGAATTTGGGCCTTCTCACATCTTACAGGATTATATTTCATTTAACAGAGAAGTAGGGGGTGGTGAAGTAGTAGGTAACTGGAATGATTCCAGGTTCTTGGTAGGCACATAATATTTAACAGTAATAGGAGTGGTCTCTTCAACATGAAAAATTACACATCATAGTGGTCCTTAGTCACTTTTTCATATATTGTTCTTGTGTGAGAATTCATCCATAATTTCTTGTGTGACATCAAACATTTTAAGCATTATTCCGCCATCAATAGTTGTATCTACAATAGTCTGGGAAGCTGGCTAGACTTCTTGATAAATTTTTTGAAGTTGAATCCACATATCTAGTCCGTGATGTGGGAATTTTTGGGTTAGCTCTTTGAATTTGTCTCAATTTTCCCATGCTAATTCTCCATCCTCCTAGGTGAATTTTTGAATTTCTATTTGTATATTCCATGTCTATATGGGTGGGAATTATTTTCTAGGAACTTCATTAAAAATTCATCCCAAGTCAATATTGACTCAGGAGCTTTAATTTTTAAAAATCATTTGGATCTATCAACAAATGAAAAGGGGAATATTATTATGTAAATGGAATTTGAGGTTTTCACTTGATTTCAAAAGGTATCACAAACCTCCTAAAAGTTTCAGATGTGCTCTTGGGGGTCTTTGCTCTAAATCCCAAAAAACTAACCCCTATTTTTGATCATATGCATGAGTCTAGGTTTGATTTCAAACATGTGCACCTGAATTTTTGAGAATGAAATGTTGGGTGTAGTTCTAATAATGTGTGGAAGATCATACTCTATAATAGTGAACTCCTATAGCATTGATCACTAATATTTTTTGGAAATTGGTACATAATTATATTTCTTGTAGATGTGGTGGGGAAATATTATTACGCACTTCTGTTGTTTAGTAGTGGCATGTAGTGATAGTTTTATCGATCTTAGGATCAAATGGAAGACGTTCTTGTGTGTCCAAGAATTCATGAATGAGTCAAGGGACCCTAAAACATGCACTATCCATGAATAAAATAAATAAATATTTAAATAATGATTTAGAGAGAGGAAAAATATGCACTCAAAAGAGAAAAATGAAAAATAAAATGACAATGGAAAGAAGAAAGGGGAGAGGTGAGGTAATTCTGGGTCAGTGAAAAGGTCATTATGCCTAAACATGGTTGTCCCAAACAACAACAACAAAATTAGAGTCTTCCACAAATGTCATTGAATTCGAGTGGGGTGATATCATATTATAATTTATGGGCCCAAACTACACTTACAACTAGGTAGTTGTAATGTGGGAAAATGGGGTCGATCCTACTAAGAGTACTAGAAGGTCAGTAGCCAATCGAACAAACCCCAAGGAAGGATTCCTAACTTTCACTATTTAGAATGGGTTATCATTAATACTAGGTCGTTTTTGTTTCAATTAAGATATTATAATAAGGTATTGGGGTCAATTTCATGGTTATTGGCAAAAGATAATCCTAGATTTAACTTGTAATTTTCCTATTACATTGGTTGTGAAGCAGTGAAAATTCACCACATGGGTTTTTTCAAACCAATTAGATATAACTATGATGAAACTATACTAGGTTCTGGGTATAATTGAAAAAATGTATGAATTATTCTTTCCTTCGGTGAAAAAGTGTCATAGGCTAATGATCATAGTCCTACTCATCTCAAACTAGGACAGGTTCGTTCAATTGCACTTCCCATGGTCAAGTTTGTTAAAAATAATGTAATGAACAAGTATCATTAACCTAATTATAATCCCTAGGGTTAAAAATATTAAATATAAAGATTCATTAGGTTTGTGAACACCCCTACTCTCGACCCTTAACCCTAAGAGGATTAGTCGTGCTTGGGGGTGATGACCAAATGCATGGAAATATTAGGCATTCTATGTATAATCCTAAATAAGTTGTAATAAAAATAATATAGGATTAGAACAATCGAAAATAAATATAAATCAGTTATATGAAACATAGATCTAAGATGAAACTAACTTTTCATGATGAAATAATAAATAATGAGCAATTCACAATCAAATCAATTAAGAATCACTCACAAACATACTGCAAATGAATAATTGATAAATAAATGTTTGTGTTTTGATGAAGATGGGTAAGAAGTAGTGGAAACAGGCATCAGAAAAGAAATCTCAATTTATTGAATGAAAAAAATATGGATACAGATTAACAAACTCACTTATATTCAATGAAAAAATCATAGTAATTAATTAGAACTCATTTAGAATAGAAAGGAATGAAAACAGGATAATAAAATGAGATAAAATAAAAGAGAAATTAAGAACTCTCATACACGAAGGTGCTAAAAAATATAAATAGTCCTGATAAGTACAAGATAAGAAATTCATTCATGCAGTGTACTAGCTTAAATGATTTGGGTCTTGACATCTATATATCATGTGAATGAGTTTCACTTCATGGAACTGAGATCCTCTTTTCCCACTGAAGAATCTTCTCAAATATTTGACTAGGTGAGACTTTGATAATTTCAAGTCATTTAATTTAGTTACACACTATGTATGGATTTCACATTTAGGGGGATTTTTTTGAAAGCTGCACATCGTGTATTTAAGTTACACACTATGTAATGTTTCCTCCTCATGTAGAACATTAATGGTTTGGTCTGCAGCTTGAAAACATGTTATGAATGGCTATGTAATTTATTATCCTTATGTATATTCTTAATAGTTTGGGTTGTGGACTTGCAAACATGTTTTTAATGGAGTCTAAATGTCATATATAAGATACATGTCTTGTAAATGTTGTTTTGGGAACGTTTTCAACATTAAATATTTTAAGTCCAGAATTCCTAATTCCTGCAAAAACAGACAAAAACTGAGTGTATTATCAAATAATTCCTTATTATACCTTAAAAAATGTATACAAAATGTATACAAAATTTCATATAATCAATGAAATATCCATTTTATCATTCATTCTTATTGGCTGTATAAATGTATATATAGATATACATTTCTCAAAGTGTAATGACAATTTACCTCTCAAAGTGTGACATTGAGTTTATCCCAAAATGATGTTCATCATGGAGTATAATAGGTTATGATTAAATGTTAAGGTTATCTTGAGTGAAATTGTTGTATATATATACAAAATATTCCCATGAGGAACAAAAAAAATGAACATGATTCTTTTTGTGCACTGGATGGCCTACGAAGTATTCCATATAGAGTTTGATATATACATTATTGGTATATTTGGGGTGTATGGATCCTATTTTAGTCTCTTACATAAGGATGGAGAGATTCCTATCATGAGAACCTTCATACTTATACCATACTTAAAAAATTCTACATATTAACTTAGCTAATATGGGGGAGGTTGGGTATGTTGTTTATCATGCCATCAGTTAAAGATTAACAAAGATGAGATTTGTCCTCTCATATGAAGAGTATATAATTTGTTCCCTTTAATGAGATAGATCATGGGAGTGTGCGGTTTCACCAACAAATTATATATCAATATATATATATATATATAAGGGACATATGTTGTGTTTATCTATATCAATAAATTAAATGTAATGTATTCATGGATCAAATTAGTCTACATTCTATGAATTGAGGAGATATGAGAAAAATATTTGGGATTGACATGCTCTATGTCCCATGGTAACTCAATGTCTTAGTAAAAGAAAAAATTGGAGAATGCATATTTTTATATGATGAATACTGGTGGACAGAGATATAGAGTACCTGTGTTTGATCGAGATTGGGCCAAATCCCATTATAGCTTCAGTAGCATTGATGCCTTTCTGGAGGCCATCCATTACTTAATTATATGGATATATAGATTCACATTTTCTGTCAACTATATAATGGAATGTTGGGTCACACTTTTTGGTTGGATGAATGGGGATTTAATTTAACACAATGATCTACTCCAAAATTGTTCTAGTGTTAATCCAAATGTTTTTTGTATAGGTATTCGGAAATTTATTACATGTAATGTGTTATAAGGTGAAATTAATGGTATCTTTTAATTTTTTTTGGAAGATATCAAATGGTATTTTTGGATATGGTTTAAAAAATTCATATATATGATACAATATATGGTGAAATGACACAAATTATATTAGTATTTAGTGCAAGTGGGATATTGAAGAAGATATTGCCTGATGTTATAGCCTATATATGATTCATGGCTATATGAAGTGAATGGGATATAAAGATGCATGAATGAATTTATATTTCATCCATTCGATTTCCATTAACTAAATGAGGAATATAATATTATGTGTGGAAATATTTGATTTGTTTAAACTAATTTAAAATCTATCATTTATTAGTTTGTTAAATGATATTTAACGCAAGAATGGAGTTTTCATTCCTGATATGAAGGCATTGGTCAGGGTATTTACCCATTCAATCTAAACACATGTTTAAATATTGTAGTATTCAAATAGTTTCTTCAATATTCTATATAAAACAATTCTATATGATGATATTGTATGTGATTGATTTCATGATGTTAGTCCATAATTATCCATCACTAGAAGTGATCTTAATTCATCTCATTTTCACATGAGGCACTAACATGTTGTGGAGGAAGGATGGATCCCATATAAATGTTAGATGATTATACATAGCCTGTGGATATAATACAAAGAGAGGGAATGTATTTCATATTCCCTTTGTGATATTTATCAAACCCATGTGATGGATTTTGTAGATTTTG
Source organism: Viscum album (assembly GCA_963277665.1). Classification (NCBI taxonomy): domain Eukaryota; kingdom Viridiplantae; phylum Streptophyta; class Magnoliopsida; order Santalales; family Viscaceae; genus Viscum; species Viscum album. The sequence goes on from OY728127.1 coordinate 930,008,497, forward strand.
TGGTTTCTCTTCATTGTAAGTTATGTAATTTACATCAGTTTATCATTTTTTTTATTTTGTTTTCATTTATATTTCATTGTAGATCCTCATACAAGGTTTTAAATCACTACCACATATTTTGATAATTTTTATTAGAATTAAATGAAAACCTTAACGATATCATCATCATTAATCATAAATCAATAATTCTAACACAATTAAAATTCATTTTAAATTCAATTACCATCAATGTTTTTAGTTGATAGGAATTGTCTTATGAAACAGCCTACCTCAATTCATGGAATCAACAACCATCCAAAATGTAATCCAAATCTGAGGGAAGCCAAAATTATAGGATTGATCAAAGAATAATCCAAGAATCACAATTCATCTATTCAAGAAAAAATATTCATCTATGACAGGGGAATCACTACTCTAAAAAGAGGGAGAGAAAGAAGGAATAGATAATCCATGATAAAATTGAGATAACACTTTCTAGAATAGAATCAATGCATCAACTGGAACATAAATCCAACGAAAAATTGTTCAGAGAGATAAATTCATCTCTAGAGATCCTCCAAGAAGTTGAGGGTCAAATGAAATTTGATAGAGGTCATTTAGAAATAATCCATGGATTAAAAATTGTGAAGTTATAACATTACCCTATTATTTCACAGCTCCATCGACACTAACAACTATTAGGTGAACTCTAAAGGCTACTTATTGGTTCTCGATTGTATGTAATGTATTCTAGATTTCCTTCCAACTGGCTGGTTAGAGTCTAATAGGAATCTGCAACTGTCGGCCTCCCACTGGTTTGTTGGTGGCCCTCACTACCTTGTCAGTGGGCCTCCTATAGTTATTCTAACTATATGACAATGACCACTCCCATACTAACATTTTGGCCACCACCAATCCTCTAATACTATGATCAATCACCCTCCCATGGCCCTATAAAAAATAAAACAATTGGGAAAACAACCCAAAAACCACAAGTATAACCAAAAAGTTAAAAAATATACTTAGAATCAACCTAAAAACAATGAGAACAAAGAAAAAAAGGTTCAAATATGAAAGGTGGTAACAGGTTGTTACACTATCCATAATAAATTCCCTAATATATATCCTTATTCAAAAACAAATATGATCCCCATAATAATCTATATTAAAAACTTGGTCTTCCCCCCATGTATGTATTCAAATAATTTGAGTGAGGGTAATACTTAACATGCATAATTTGGGCACTCAAGGGATTTGAGTTTTACAAAATGTAAAAACCCTACTTAGAAAGAGAATCACTATTAAAATAGATCATGTTCCTAAAACCCAGACCCCCAAAATACTTTGGTGAACATAATGTATCCCATTCCACCTAGTGGGATTTTTTCATCATGATATCCCCACCAAAAAACATCTAATAATGAATGTAACTAATCAATAACACAACCCAAGAACTTAATCAATGACATGACATGTATGGGGACACATTAGGAAACCTCCTAGATAAGAGTCACTTTATATAATTTAGAAACCTTCCTAACAAACCATAGCTGAATCTTCTTATCAATTCCATCAATAATAGTTAAGAATACCTTAGTAATTGATCATCAAAAAACTATATGAAGGACAAGGTGTTTTCTGTATTTATGAACTTCTTAGATTCCAAAAGAACATGGAATACCAAATTTCCTGGAAGGACAGATGCCTATCCAAAATTAGATATTGTGTTTAGATTAGTTTACTGACTGACCAGAATCTATTTTATATATGGATACAATGTTCCTGATGTAAATACATTCTTACAATGTGTCTTGAATAAATAAAATGTTTTCATTAGAAAATATAAAATGGGAAATAGGGGGATTTAGCAACATACTTTTGCACCATTTATTAGATTATTCTTTATCTCACCAATGATAAAATAATGCAAAACATCATCCAAAAGGATAAACTAGTATGGGAAAGAGGATTTCCATGATAAAGACCAAGAGAATGAACAAATATTCATGTAATATTTTCATTAACCCTAATAATGAAATAATCCAAGGAAACAAACTATATAACAATATCCTCTCATTGGTTACAGAATCCCATCATGCTAAGAAAAAACACAAAAAGACCATTCTACTAAATCATTTGATTTACCAATGTCTAATTTCTAGTCTATCACACCCATTTTAGAGATAGATAGAGGGACTTAATTGAGTATAGAATATAGTGGAAAAAGTTGTATTATTTGAGATAATATTCTTGGGCACAAATGCACTTTGATTTTCAGAAACAATGGAAGGAAACAAACTTCAAATCCAATTTACCATAGTTTTTGAGAAAATATTATAAGTCACATTATAAAGGAAAAAATCCTAAATATCGAAACACTAGAATATTTTTAACTATATGAATAATGGTGGTCATAGTATTATTAATTGAATTGAAACAAGCCTTATCTATTAATAAGCCTTCAATTAGATGTGTCATATGAGGCTCCATAATTTTCAAAAATTACTTGACGAAAAAGGCATGAAATCCATCCAGGTCAAGGGGCTTAGTTGCATGTAATTTAGAAAGAAACAAGTTTTCCTCCTCATACTTGATTTCCTTTTTAATATTATTATTCATAGATATATCTATAATAAGGATATTTATGAGGCAACATTGGTAGAAGTAAAATTCACCCAAAAGATTACATATCATGAAAAAATATCAAAATAATATCCTAGATTTAACTATCTCATCTAGTGACACCTCCTTCAAGACTCTATAATTTAGAAATAAAGTTTTTCCTTATTCGTGTTAAAGCCTTCTAATGGAAATATAAAGTATTATAGTATCCTTATTTAATGTGTTATTCCCTCACTCACAAAAACCAGAAACCCACTTTATTTCTATGATCAATCTCATAATGAAAATTATGAAATTAATATATCCCCCATTTCTTAATAAAATAACCCACATTTCATATTATGGAACACAAATTATCATTACATGAATTCCATACTGAACTAACCATGCCTTCACACTCTCCATCCTTCATCCATTTACTTTTAAATCTGAAAACACTTCTATTTCAAGCATTCCTCCAACCCTGGTCTATGGTGATATTAACAGGACATTGGTCTCAACATATAAAGAATATATGAGCGATCAGAAATAATGTAAAGAATATTTTTACACTACTAAATCCCCAAAAATATATCAATTCATATAAATATTCTAGTTCTATTTGACATTCCCCAAAACCAAGTGAATGGAATGCATGTGTATCCCAAATCAAATTTCCCCATACACCTAAAATCATTCTAGAAATATTGCGTGGGAGGGATACCTAAAATACCCCTTCCTATTCTCTATATATAAATAATATCATTGAATTCACACAAAAAATAATGCGAAAAAGATGTCATTTCTCACAAAACTCCTCAGTTCTCAAGGATTTCATTTTTTAGTCAGATTGGCCAGCAATATATTCCTTTAAAGAACCATTCTGAAATTGATTCTTATTTAATTGAATCTACTATATGACTATGAGCATAATTTTAATTTCAACTATAATATTATCTTTTCAAAGAAGGAATATTCCACCTACATTACCTTTTCTCCCAGTAGGAATGTTACATTGAAATCCCATCTTAGAGTCCAAACCAATCATGTCCTTTATTTCTAACATAGTTTTAGACATTTTAACCAAATATGGATAGTATTTTTACCTCAATAGTTGTTTTTTAATCATATTAATAAAAAAATATTACTATTATTTTGTATTACTAGAAAATATATTTTTTCATTTTCAAAATATGTTATCATAAAATATTTAATAGAACACAATGTTTTACTAATAATTGAATATATATTTATAAATTAGATATGAATAATGTATAGTGTATTAATTAGCTACAAATAACATGAGTTTTTGATGGCATGGTGCAGCATATAAATATATTTTTATGAATATTATAACTCCAAAAATTCAATTTATATTTAAAAGTAAATTAATTATAATTAAATTTAAAATAGTAATAAGAGAAACATTGACATAGAAACATAAATAATGTGTCATATAAAAATATGTTGAGAAATAATTTAAAATTAATCCCAAATAGTAATAATGAAATAAAATTGAAAGATATATAAAAATTAATTCAAAAGATATTTTTAAAAAATTAAATCCATTAAATGATTAAATAAAATAAAATAATAGTTTTTTTCACAAGCCCTTATCTTCCTCCACCACACCCCTCATCACTTCCACACCTCCCCACATCCCCACCTACCCACCACCCCTCTTCTATGTAAAATATCATGATATTAGAATATATTCTCCATTAAATACTCTTCTAATATAATATATTACATAGAAAAATGAAATAAAATTAAATGTGATTTTTTTATTAAGGTAAAATATTTTAATTATAAATAAACATTAATACATTATGAGTTTAGAAAAAAAATCAATAATGGGCAATATACAATTAGAATAAGTTCAAAAAGATCAGAAAAATACCATAAACACATAATCTTATCTTCCTAGACTCCCATGAATATCATAACCCAAATCACAACTCTAGAAAGAAGGGTAATAAATATAACTATTATTGGAATGATGAGAGAGAAGCAATGATTTTATAAATACATTCATAAATATATATATATATATATATATGTTATATAGTCATTGAGATTATATTACAGTTTGGTTCATGCGGTCATTAGACCTATATGACCATTGGTCTTATATAGTCTTGGTTATAATACCAATAATATTTTTATAATAATGAAATGAATTAGTATGAGTAAAATTTCTCAATGTTAAAAATGATATTTTCTAGAGAACTATTTTTAATGTGGTGTGTATTTTATATTTTTTTCACAAAAAGAGAATAATAATTCATTGAAGGGGATCCAAATCCTATAAATGATAAATCCAAAAGAGGCACAAACCCAAACCAAACTAAAAAATTAGATGAGTTCTTACATCTTTTTGGGAAACCATATTTCCTTCTATTTTTAGAAAATAAAAAACAACAATTATAAAATGATTAAGAGAAACCAAATATCATCTAATGGGACCCACAATGTTGTTGAAATATCAAACATAGAATTGACTAAACAAATTATAGAAATACAATCTGATTATAAATTAATATTACTCTAAACATTCTAACATGAGAACTTTAGTCCATCAAAAACTAAAATAGATTCAATGACTTGTTGGCACCATCAAGTAGGGAATCAATGACGAAAAAAATATAAAATAACACCTTAAGAACTATAGACCCTTACATCAACACTTGATTGAGAATAATGAAGAAATGATACATAAACATTGATCTTAACTATATTAGGAGGAAGTAAATTCCATGATACTGCATTCAGTTCCATGAGACAACTCAAATAATTAGTCCAATGGTTATTAAAAACTTCAAGAAAACTATAGAACTATTGAATAAAACTCTATCATAGGCATTATTATAATGAGATAGAATATCATTTCATCACAAAAAATAAACCATGAAATAGTGAAAAATTTCTAGAAACATAAAGAATAATGGATGATGAACACTAGCATAGGACATCTGAATCTGAAATAGATTCATCCAACCAAGTAGCAGATTAATTCCCCTCATATCTTTTAAATAAATTTATATACATAAGAGTGAAAAATAGAATGCAAAAAAGGATATGAGAAACAACTTCATGCCAATAAAATATCACTCATAGCAGCATGACGCCTCCACAACATGTAGAGACCCAAATCATGACATACATGGAAATTAAATTACTTTAGCGGAATAATTAATACATAACAAAAACAAACACACAAGGACCGTAATAGTTTAGTGTCTTTGGAAACTTGGAATGTAATCTTCTAATCGTGGTGAATGATCTTCAACATTTCCCTTAAATATCTTCCCCCTTTTTTTCTTACCTAAAACCTTTCTTTATATCCTGGGGAAAAGAAAACCTAAAAAGGGTGAGCTCAAATGCTCAGTAAGGGTAAGCATGGATAAAATAAAACATACCATATACATTTGAACTTAAAAACATGAACATAATGTTTAAACATCAACAGCTTGACAAATGACATAAAACATGGAAGTACGTAAGGCATAGATCAAAAAGAAACATTAAGAATGATAAAATAGCATGGGAATAAAACATGTAATTGTGGTAACCATTAAGCACATGATATGATTTCCATAGTAGCCAAGGCATTTCTGCCAAGACCATCTTAGTGGAAAAAGTCCCTTTCTGAATCGAGTTCACTCCTCGGTCCAATCCTGTATTACTGAACCAGTTTAACTTGCCGTTCCAGCCATGTCTATCTCATGAGATATAAATCTTTACCCAATGCATTGGAGGGATATATAGGTCCCACCCATCTCATAGTGAAATCATTCTTACTTGTGCCACAAAATAAACTTAAAACATTCATCATAACCAAAAGAAAAAAATGGGTTTCATAAGCATCATCCCAACATCACATAATCCATATAAAACAAATGGATATTTCATCATAAGAAAATTGAAACCATGTAAATCATAGATACATTTTACTTGAAACATACACATATCAAATAATGTCATCTTATATAGAAAATGGTTTTGATAAAACACTTGAAATTAATTCTTGAGGAACATATCCTTTCTTCTTCAAAATAAATTTCTTTTCACAAAAAATCATGAATTTTTTAAGGAAAAGGATTTTGTTGAAAATAGTCTTGAAATATTTTTGAGGAATCTTCAAGAAAATAAGGCTTTATAAAACCGTAAAAATCCGTTCGTGCCGTATAAGTTAAAAAAAATTCTTCTCATACTTTTGCCGGGAAAGACAAAAAGTACCTCGTAAAGTAAAAAAAAGAAATATTCCATACATACCATGTAGTAAAAGACAAAATGGATAAAAAGGAAATTAATAATACATAAAAACACTTTTAGAAAACATGTACTTGGATGATAACAATAACCCCAGTAAATACTTACGAATAAGCAATCTCGGATAAAAATGAGATTCGCAAAATTATCCGTTACCTTAGGTCTGATATGCTTCGTACATATTGTAACCTCCTTTATAATGATTTAAATAATGTTATTGACTTATTATAGAATCATATTAATTGTTATGATATCATATATGGTTCACATATGACTTTAGATTACCCGTTCTTTTGTAAATTCCATGTTAAAGAGCATTTTGGGTAAAATCGTTTCATTTGTCATCCGTGTTTTGACTTGTAATTATTCATATGATTACTTAGATCATGATTACTTAAATCCTGAATATAAAACATGATTTATATATAATATATATTCCGAATATACATATATATAATAGATCGATAAATGGAAAGAAATACACCGTTCATGGAGACGGTAGGCCGTACGTACACATGAACGTTGTTTTCGTTTCCTCATTGAATTGAATGGAATTAATTGGATGACATACATATATTTATATATATATACATAAATCCAGTATCATTATTATTTCATATATTTCATGATTAATTTTTATATATACTTTATAATCATTTATGAATGGTTAATCATTCAGGATGGATCTCATTGTGTCGTGGAGACGGTATTCCGTACGTACGCATGAGCGATGATATCGTTCCCAAGATCGTGGAATATTATTGGAGTGTATGTATACTATTACATAATCAATATCACTTTACAATAATCACATATAGTTATTATTTACACCATTATACCCATCAAGTAAGGTGGTGGTGGAAAATAGATTACACCACGGCGTGGAGACGGTATTCCGTACGTACGCACGCGTGGTGATTTTGTTTTCCGTAGGATGGATAGATGGTGAAATCGGGTTGTTTCATACATATAATAACATATCAGTATATGAGTGATACTTATGTCATTACTTCATAATTAAACAACCTAAGAAGAATAAGTGGAAGAAGAAATAAAGGTGAAAGAATCGGTAACTAAAAATTACCTCTTATTTGAAGCGCCTCTTTGAGACCTCCTCTTAGGGCACTAAAATTGGTCTTTGAAGAAAACCAGGACCTCTAGGATGTTTCTAGGTAAGTGGAGAAGATAATTGGTCCAGGTTTGGCCGAGCTTGAAGGCTCAATGTGGTATGTGGAAGAGAGGGAGGAGGTTCCATTTTATAAGGGAGGAGAGGGGCACCTTTGGAATTCTTAAAAATATTAAATTATAATAAATCTAACCCCACTTAAAAAACTGTAAAAAGGACTCATATTCTAATATTAGATGATATATGGTTGTGATATCATCAATCAATCAAATTTAGACATGTTTTGAAATTATTTTAAACCTTATCATTTTGATTTATCCTTATTTAATCTATTTAAGTTTATTTGTGGTAATAAAATTCAAAATTTTAAATTATAACAAATAATTACTTATTTGTTGTTAATTTTCTATAATTGTTTACTTTATAACATTATATACCATATAAATTAAAATTTATAATTTTTAAATATTTTTGTGATTTTTAAACAATTTTATAATATGTTATTTTTATAAAATAACAATAGTGTCAATTTTGACACTATTCATTTATTTGAATTTAAATAAACTATATACAGAAGAAATGTTCTAAATAAAAGCTTCAATAGATTCATAAAATCACATATGTATCTATAAAACTAGTGGATCACATTAAATAGTTCATATAATATTTATTTTATTATTTTTAAAACCATTTATTTGGTTTATCTCTTAATAAAATAATTACTACAACATTTTTGTATAATTATTTAATATACTTATTTTTGTATAAAAATTAAAAATAAAATCCTATGATGAAGATAAATCTATTAACTTTCAAAATAATACTTTTACTCTAATTTATCATCTTAAAATCACAATATTTAAATTGTTATATTTATTAAATTATGAAGGTGACAACTTTGGCATCATTTAAAATAAAATAATATAAGTGTCATAATCACTTTTATAAGGCTCCAAACAGTTATATATTAGTTCATTGGATGATTAGGGTGTAGATATACACTACTAATAAGTTTTTGTCAGGTTTGTGGGCCTTTTAATTGGTATTATTATTTCAATAAAAACTATATTACTTATTTTCCATTTAATAAATAATTTCTGTATCATTAATGTATCACCATTAATGACAATTATTTAATCCCTAAAAATTATAAATAAATTATCATGATTTAGATACGTTTATTATCTTTCTTTAGAATATTCATGTTCAAAGTTTTATGATTTTTATCACTAAATTAAAATTACTATACTTATAAGATTTAAGAGAGTGATAGGTTGTCACTTTCTTTGGTTTTCATAATAATTATATTATTTTCATGGTCAAAAGTCCATAAAATTAATCTGATCCGACCCTTAGGTAATATGGGTCTACTTTTAGCCATCCAATATAATTTTGGCATGTGTTAGGGTAATTTTATAATATTATATTTACCCTTAATTACCCGATTTACCTTTAACTATGGTAAATAAAATTTACCGTAGTTACTATTCATAATTCCCAAAAATAAAAAGTAGCTTATTAACATAATTTGGACCCACTGATTCCAAATATGGAATCCATTTTTCCAAATTCAATACACAAAATTTTTAGAAATAAAATTAAAATTAATCCTGTTGTCGAAAGAAAACGAGTTTTTCTTTAAAACATTGCAAAAGATTGAATTGATTTAACCTACGAATTTAATGTAAAATCAATGCTAATGACATACATTATATTTAATGCCACAAATATATTCTATTTATACTTTAAAACCGTTCAATATTATAATTTAACCATATAAATTATTGCAATGAAAAAAGTTGTTTTTAATTAAAATATAGCGTGTTTTTACTATTCATCAAAATATGAATGTTACCAGAATAATATGAAAAATTTATCCAAAGTAAATTTTTATTTCTTGATTCAAAATAAGAATATTATTTTTTCAAATTTAACTTATAAACATGTCAAAAACTATATTTAATGTGGGTGCGCCATCAAAAGGCAGCAAAACTGCATTTTTTGAAAAATACTTATTTTACCCGAAATATTTATTTTGTTCTTATACCATGTTCTAGAAAATGTGTAAGATGAATAATGTTATAAAATTCAAAATTTAGTTAATACTATTCATAACGGCTAGTTCATAATAATATTATAATAATATATCATTTTTTAGTAAAACCCGGTATTGCGTACAACACATGCTATCGAGAAAGGTCGTGATTGCGTGTAATGCAAGCCAAGTTAGGGTTGTGTTTTGTGCATGAATCCTTCATTGTTTCGTATAACAGAATCCAACCATATTTCATTTATACATTGAATATATATATATATATATACTCAATGTTGCGTAGAATAAATATTATCAAAATTGTGTGTAACACGATCCAAGAATAGTGTTGCGTATACTGCAAGCTAATACGGTGTTGCGTATAGCACAAGGTAATCTTGGTGTAGCATACAACACAAGACATTAATGAAATTAAAAGAATATTTTTCATAAAATCTCGGAGTGTTACACAACATGTCTCTAACCATAACCACGTTAGCCACAAACCACAACAAAAAAACATGAACCATAGGTTATATTTTGGAGTAGCAAATCTGTAACAAAATCGAATGGGTTTAATTACCATGTCTCTATAATTATATACAGTAACTCAATTTCATGGGTTATATACCATTCCAATAAAATCATCAAAAAATTCAATCTCCACACATTCGCACAAAAACATGTATTTTCAAGGTCAAACTTTAATCCCTTCCATTGAACAAAAAATTATGCTTATTAAGACACTAGCAATCAAAATCAACATCAATAATATGACAAAAAATATTATATTCCATTCCAATAGGAACAACGAATAAAATTAGTCAACAATTAACCCCCAAAGAAAGGATCCTTCCATATAATCATAGATCTGTCACACCCTGGTCTTTATTTTCATCTTCTGTTCTGGAAAGAATTTCTATTCTGGTTTTTCTCTCAAGCTACTGGTGTGAAAAGATTGATTTTTTTGAGGTATTATTTTGTGGAGTTTTTATATTGTTTTTAACTTGGGTTCATAATGTGTTTCGGTGAAAAATGGGGAATTTTGGCTTGGTAGCAGGTGGTGCATGGTTTGCACAAGTTTAGAGGAAATGTTTCACCCTGACCATGTAATAGTTCACCCAAGTGTTGTTTTTCAATAGTGGCTAACTGTCAGTTAGCTTATGATTTTTAGACCTTGCATTGTTTTCCTCTTGGGTAGTTGGGGGTGTGTTGTTGCTACACGGTTTGGTAAACTATGCGAGAAAACAATGTTTGATGTCTAAGTCATTAAAAATTTGAAAATGAGATTTTTTATTCTCAGGTTCTTACCCCAAATCCACCCCTCTATCCCCCATTTGACCTTATTATCCTCAGAAGCCTCCCTTCCATACTCTTGGCTCCATTGGGATACCTTCTCTTGGTGTATTTGGTACGGAACCTCTATGGAATCATCAAGTAAGTCTCTCCTACTTTGATTTCCTACTCTTTTATAGGGCTTCTCTTATTTTTATTTGGGGTTTTCTTTCTCCAGTTGGATGGGTGGTCGATTTAGGGTTGGATCTCATTCTGTAGGGTTCAATCATGATGTTTAGTGTTCGATCTTGCCTTGATAGGGTCTTGTCACGGTGCATTTGTAGTTTCAAACCAATATCTGGATGCTTCCAAGCATGAGGTAGGTGGTTTCATACCCTAACATTTTTATATGATTTTAATATTCTTTTTTGTGTGTTTAATGATTTTATATGGTTTAATTTTGTGGTCTGAAATATATCTTAGAATTTTTTTGAATGATTTCATGATGAAAGTGTATTTTCTAAAGGGAAAGGTTATGTCTGTTTATATTTTATTGAGATGTTTCCTATAAAGGGTTTTATGATTTGAGTGAAATGTGATAAATAGGGTTTCAATGGGATTTAGAATCACAAAAAAGTTTTCTAAAAAAATTAGAATTGTGGCATATTTGGTTCTTTTTTTTTATCCTTTAGTATGAATTGAAATTTTTTTAAATTATGGGAATGATTTTTTAGAAATTAACTTGGATTATGGGTTAATTTAAAAGGGGTCTTGGACCATTGAATATGTTGATCAATTGTGTTATTTTCTTGTGTTTTTTCAAATGAGGATGTATAAAATTAATAAGTGGTGGTAAAAATATTTGAAATTGGTTTTGGTGTGTGTAAAATGGAAGGTGATTTGTTTATGTAAAATGGTGATTTCCTTGTGTATTATAAATTCTAGGCATTTTTTTGTGAATGTTGTGATTCGGGATACATGTGAAATGATCATTTGAGCACAAAGGGAATCCTAGGTTTCTAGGTGGGAAGACTAGATCTAGTACGCTAGTGCTTAGATGGTGGATTTTCCAAGTTTAACATAGCGTGATTGATGTTTACAACACTAACTAAACATTTATGATGTTTGGAGACCACTACTCCCATGGGGTATCCCCTCCTAGTTGTTCATTCATGAGAAGGTTGTGATTGTGGTTACTATACCACCATTCACTAAGGTATGAGGTTCTAGTTTCCAATTTGAGCTAGATTACCCTGTGGGATTTACCCATGATTCTCTCTTGTTATATGAGACTTATGTAATGTGGCTTTGTTCATCGGTATAGGGATGAACTTGAGTATATTTCATTTTAAATAATATTTGTTTTAGTAAAATTTTCCTTTGAAATGATACCTTTAAAAGTGTTGTTATTAAATTTTTTTCCTTGATCATAGTTCTCCATAAAATGTTTCAAAGGCTTTTACAGGAACAACCATGTTAATTTATCCATTAATGTTGTAGCACGAAATCATGACATTAGTTGTAATACTACAAGGATTTTTCTCACACATTATATACTCCTTTCAGTGTATCTAAACATTGTTATGTATAGCAAACGTTAATGTAAGATGAGTTGTGGTGATGTCGGTGGTTCGGGTTGACATTGCTTCATATGTTACAGGTATTGTGGGTGGTGTCCTGAGGGCGATGACCCTCATGTTTCATAGAGGTTATTTGGATGTTTTTTTTAATTTCCTTCAATTTTTTTTTTGTTTTTAGTTAAAATTTTAAAACCTATAATTTGAAAATTGTTTTTCCCCGTTTGGATCTAGTTATTTAATATTGAGTTGCTTATTCCTGTTCATTATTCATGTTTACATAATGGGTGAAATCATTCCAAATTTATTTTATTGATACCCATGAACTATTTTCCAACCCAAGGGGATTGGGAAAGCCCCTCGGTCCATTCCATGGGCTAGGTCGGGTGTTGAGTTTTATGGCACTCTGGCTTGGTTTGTGACAAAATGGTATCAGAGCAGAATGGTTCCTTAAAGGAACTCACTTTCAAAGCACCCTATATTATTTGGTATTTCAAGGTATATGGAGTAATATTTTTGAATATTGGGGTGTAGTTTTGGAGGAGATTATGGGCAACACTTTCTTGACCAAACCTTGAGTTTCCATGGGATATCAGGTTTCTTTTGGTCTCTTTGATTCTTATAGGTTGTTCTGTCTTTGGGAAATGAGAAGAGAGTTGGTTCAATGGTCTCTATGATCTCATAGGGCCTGGTAAGCCTTGTGGGTCAAGGGAAATGATCCTATAATACCCTTAGTGATGGTGGTGTGATTGGCGTATAGCTGCCAACCATATGGCTAAGTCACCCATCAACACTAGTTTTCTCTTGTGAATTATTGTGTGTCATATGAGATTCTAAAAAATTGTTTGAAAATCCATTGTCTTGGGATTGTGAATTTTTGATTTAATGTTGTAATGGTTTGGTTTTGGGAGGGTGGTAAATGGATTTTTGGAATCATTTTTAAGAGAGCTTTAGAAATTGTATTTTTATGAAAACACCTTTGAGGTAAAATGGGAATGGCTAAATGGGGGTATATTTTTATAATGAAAAAATTGATCTTAATGAAATATTTTATTTATTAAAAATAAAATATTTTAAAGAGGAATTGGAATTTATTTTTAGCTAAAATATTTTTTATGTAATAGTATTTTTAATGTTTCTGAAAATGTTTTAAAGGGGATGAATTGAGTTTTGAATGATATTAATTGGATTTTTATTTTTAAATAAAATGATATGTATTGAGGTGTGGTGTTTTAAAATGGTTTTAGATTGGGTATTTAAAGTGTTTTTGAAAGGTTTTGTGAATTTTAAAATGGATATTAAATTCAGATGATAAAATATTGAGTTAAATTTATTGTTGGGGAAAAGTGGTTTGAAATTTTTAATGATCTTGAGTGAAAAGTTTTCATTGTAAAAATGGGAAAAATTTATTTTGACATTTGGTATTTCTATGAGTGATCAATGCATGGATATATGGGAAATGTGGATAGATAATGGCACGAGTGGGTGAGTGACCAAATTTTTATTAATGGATGGATGCCTGGTATGGCATGAGAATATGCATGTGTCAGGCTCCCTGGAATACCATTGGTGAGCGTGCAAACAAAAAGCTTGTTTTTCTTTTCAAATTTTCTTTTTAAAAAATAAGAGTGTTTTAATAACTAGTAGATATATGGTGTGATCCTTTGTGGTTTGGGAATGTTATTTTAAGGTGTTTTTAGTTTTTAATATCTATATGTCTGAATGGTGATTCATGTCTGATATTTGACGATGAGATGGTTTTGAGATAATGGTTGTTATGTTCATTTTAAAAAAATTTGAAACACATTGAGTTGGTTTCCTTTCTGTGTTTAGAGTTTATCATTGTGATTTTAGGTTGATGGATCAATTTTATTGGTTCCTCGGTTTCCTTTACTGGTAGTGTATGCCCCCACAATGAATCAGTACATACTAGAAGAGGATCCATGAGTGGTTCACCATCGGTAGACCCTACAGTCAATCAATGAAAGGTCATTCTTCTTGCGTTTTGAAAGTTTAACCATTATATATGTTGAGATCATCTAAATCCTCTCAAAGAGAAATTTTGGATGTTGAAAGTTGAAATGATCCTAGTTTTCTTGAGTTTCATAATTCGTTAAAGGTGATGTATTCTAACATTAGGATAGAAGGTCCTATCTAGGAGTGGCGAAGGGAATTCCAGTAAGGAAAATGAAAGGTGGTAAGAAGCTATTGGTTTCGGATGTGGTGTTAAAAAGACGTTAGATCTTATTAAGTTTCTTTTAAGCAAGGTCCCATGTTGTTCCATTAGTATGGAGACTACAATCATTAAAATATATTATGTTTGTTTAAAGAAATGGTGTTTTGTTTGGGGATTGATTTAATGTCCCCTTTTTTATAATGCTTCATTATTGGTAATAGTCATGTTCTGTAACATTTTTTGGTGTCATTTTTTTCTCTCAAATGAAATGGTGGATGTTTTGGAGTGTTTTAAGAACATATGTTTTAATGGAAACATCTTTTACTTTATGAAATTATAAATTTATCCATCTAAATAGAGTAGTGTTATGTGGGCATCATGTTTCCATTTTTTATCATTCGAGGAGATAGAGGGTGAAGAATGTGCATCTACTAACACCCTATCTCAGATACATTCTATGTTTTAGAGATTTTGGTTCTAGGGTTTGTGGTGTTCTTTTAGTTTCACTTGTAATGTTGTTTAGTCACTTAGGAATCCAAGGAAATATTTCTTAACGGGGATTATAAACTTCTAGATGAGAGGCAGGACATGTTTCAAACATCAGAGCATCATCCATTGACCTCAGTGTGAAGATCACGCACGATTAGGAATCCTAGGGGTGTGAAGTACCCTGGTATAGATTTTGTCTTCAGGGTGTAAAATGAATCAAGTTTAAACATCTTGGGTAGTTGATTCATCCTAAATGGTCCTATTTTGTTGAAAGGTACACATAGGACTCATTTCTCCATTGCATCCGTGTGGTTTGAAAGATCCTCATCAATTGGGAGGAGGTAGAGAAGTCTCGTGTTGTTGAAATTATGAAGGTTGAGACTCTCTATATTTGAATCATTTTTTAGGTTTTACTTGTGTGGTCAGTCTTGTGAGGTGGTTTCGATTATAGCCCATATCATGGGTAGGTGTTTCCCTCATATTGTTTTATTCTCCTAGTAAAGGGGTCTGTTGGATCATGTTTGTTTGCATGTGTGGAGAGTTTTAGGTTAGCCCATGTTGGGTCTCCCATATTGGTTTAATCCTTTGGGTTCTTAAATGGTGGGGAGACCCACTGCAGGTCTCATCATGGTTTCTTATAATGTTGGTTGGCATTAGTTGGTATTTCATGGTGGTGATTCAATTCAGGCCACCCCATGTTCATAATTTGGTATAGTTTCTAGTGTTATCTTGGTAGTGGGTTGTATAATTTAGAGAAATATAATTTTGAGTTTCTTCCTTGAGTAAATGTTGGGATTAGAGTGCACTTAATGGTCTTGTTAAATAAAGGCTATGGAATTATTATTAGATAAGTGGATTTGGTTCATTTTTTCATTCTAGATAAGTGGTATCTTTTTTTAGTAATTTTTTTAAGGGTTCTTGGATTAAATTGTTGAATTATGAAACTGTGAGATTTTTTTTGTGCTAATCGATCAACTGGAGGTGTTTTGGATTTCTAGAGGAAGAAGGTGTATAGTGGAGAGTCCATTGTGGCCTCCAAAATTAAATCATGTGGACCTCTATAATCATCTATGGTGTTATTGCATTCTTCTAGTTTGATGTCTATTTTAATTTTCCTTGATCTGTGGAGGAGTATCGATTGTTGTTTCTAAATCTAACTAGTCTATGTCTTTATCGGGGTAGAAAGCATTATGGTGTAAGGAATTTTCACACATGGGTTTTTGTTTTAATCTTCCACTTTGGTATAAATGTTTATTCTAGTTTTTATCTTGAGTTCTAGGTGTGAAGGGTTTGATTTTTTTGGTATTCTATTATTTATTTTTTATATTTATTTTTCCCTAGGGTTACCTGTGTGTTATTGGTGAATAATGAAGAATTTTTTCTTAGGAGAAGGTGGCGCATAGTTAGGGGAAATTGTGCCCCCTTCCAAGGTATATGTGCGGCCAAGTGTTCTTTTGGGTTAGTGGATAATGCATTACTAGAAATTGGTTTATAGACTATGTGGGAAAACTATACAGTATGTTCCTCTTGGGAAATAGGGGAACACGGTCACCACATGGTTTGGTAAATCATGAGGGAAAATTGTATGGGATGTCTAGGTCATTAAAAATTTGAAAATGACCTTTGTTTCCTTTCGGGTTTTACCCCAAATCCACCCCTCTATTCCCCATTCGAACTTATTATCCCTAGGAAAATCCCTCCATTCCTCATGAATCCATTGTGATCCCTTATCTTGGTGAATTTGGCATGGAAACTCCAAGGAATCATCAATTAAGTCCCTCCTCCTTCAATTTCCTCCTATTTTTTAGGGTTTCTCCTATTCTTCTTTGGGGATTTCTTTCTCTAGTGGGTTGGGTGGTCAATTAAGGGTTGAATATCATTCTTTATTGTTTAATATTGATGTTTAGTGTTAGATATATCATTGATGGGCTCTTTTAGTGGTTTGTTTGTGGTTTCACACCAATTTCTGGATGGTTCCAAGATTTAGGTAGGTGGTGTCATGACCTAACATTTTTAGATAATATAAATATATAAGTTTGTGTATTTAAAAATGATCAATGGTAGAATTTTTTGGTGAAAAATATATTTTGGAAGTGTTTTAGGGAAGTGTGCATGATGAAAGTGGATATTAGTAAGGAAAAGGTTAAGTTTGTGTCTGTTTATTTAGTTATTTTTTTAAAAAGGTCTATATTATTTGTGTGGAAAGTTCTACATGGGATTTTAGTTAGATTTAATAGCATGAATGTGTTTTCTAAATGAAATGTGAATTGTTGCATATTTGTTTCCTTGTTGTGCACCTTTAGTATTAATTGTAAATTGTTTAATTGATGGGAAGCATGTTTTAGAAATGAACATGGTTTATGTGTGGAATTTAAAGGTGTCTTGGACCATGGAATTTATTGATCAATTGTGTGATTTTATTTTATTTTTTCAAATGAGGATGTATGAAATGCATAATTGGTGGTAGAGGTATTTGAAAGTGTTTTTGCTGTGTGTAAAATAGAAGGTGTTTTGTATATGGAAAATAGTGATTTCCCTCTGTATTTGAAATTCATGGCATTAATTTGTGAATGTGGTGATTCATGATACATGTGAAATGATAATTTGAGAACAAAGGGAATCCCGAGTATCTAGGTGGGATGACTAGATCTAGAACGCTACTGATTCGGACGTGGCTTTTCCTAGTTTCACATATTATGATTGACTCTTATAATAATAAATAAACTATGATGAAATCCAGAGACCACTGGGCACATAGGGAGTCCCCTCATAGTGGATCATGCATGAGAAAGATTTGATTGTGGTTACTATACCACCCTTCAGTGAGGAACATGGTTCTAGGGTCTCATTTGATCTAGATTATCATTAGGGATTTACCTATGGTTCAATCTTATGAAATTAGACTTATGTTATTTGGTTTCATCCATCAATATCCAATAGGCCTTGAGTATATTTTATTTTAAAGAAAGTTTGTTTTAGTAAAATTTTCCTTTTAATGGTTACCTTTAAAAGTGTTTTCCTGAAAATGTTTTCATTGGGCATGGTTATCCTTAAAATGTTTTCTTTAAAAATGATTCAGTGGATTTTACATGAATACGCATGTAAATTTATCCTTTATTATTATAGCATGGAATAATTTATTTGGATTTCAACATATAGGGATTTGGATCACCCCCTATACACACCTTTGGGTGTACGTAGTCCTTGTTATGTATGACCCAGGAAATGGAAAGATATGTGGTGGTGATTTCAGTGGTTCAGGTTGCTAGTGTTCTGCCTGTTTTAGGTATTGGTGGTGGTGGATTGATGGTGATTCCCCTCATGTTTCATGGAGGTTCCTGGGAGGTTTTTTTGTATTATATTCCTTTGAAGTATTTTGGTCTTTAGTAAAAATTATTAAACCTTTAATAGGAAAATTATCATGCCTCAATTGGCTATGGTTATTTATTATTGAGTTTATTATTCTAATTGGTTATTCACATTTATATAAATGGTTGAAATAATTCCCACAGTATTTTATTGTTACTTAGGTACTAGTTGTTAGCTCTTAGGAATTAGGAATGACCTTAGGGCCAATCCATGGGCCAAGTCGAGTGTCAGGTTCTGTGAAACTCCATCTTGGTTTGTGAAAAGAGCTTGCATCATAAATTTCCAGTAAAAACCTTCCAACTAGAGCACCCTTTTTCTTAGATACTATTCCAAAATAAGTTCAGCCTCACCCCATTATGAGCATGATGAAAGCCGGTTCATTGGATGTATTTATCACTCAAAACCCAAGTATATGGGAAAATGATACAAATTAAAAACCTTTAACATTGCATATAAAAAAGGGAGGAGTTTAAATGCCCCATGTTACAAAACTCCAAAACACCCAAATATTTAGGGAAATATAACCTTTACATCCAACCATATGCATTTTTTTCCATTCACTATTCCCTGTGTTTATAATCTGGTGTAGTTTATAGTGCTAGGTTGGCAGTGGATTATATAATTTAGATCTATATAATTTTGAGTATCTTCCTTAAGTAAACATTGGGATTGGAGTGAATGTAATGGTCTTGTTAAAGAAAGGTTGTGGATTTTTTCTTAGATAAGTGGTTTGGTTTCATTTGTTCATTTCAGATAAGTGGTATGTTTTTTTGTAAATTTTTAATTGTTCTTGTCTTAAGAGGCTTAATTATGAAATGTTGAGAATTTTTTTGTCTTAATCAATCAACTCGAGGTGTCGTGGCTTTCTAGGGGAAGAAGGTGTATGGTGGGGAGTCCATTATGGTCTCCCATATTAAATCTTGTGAACCTCTATTTTTATCAATCATGTTCTTGCATTCTTATATTTTTATGTCTATTGTAATTATCCTTTATCTATGGAGGATTATCGGTTTTTGTTTTTGAATCGAAAATTTCAGTGTCTTTCTGGGGGGTAGAAAGAATTATGGTGTGGAGAATTTTCACTCAAGGGTTTTTGTTATCTTCTTTAATTATGGATGGAATTTTAATTCTAGTATTTATCTTGAGTTCAAGGAGTGAAGGGTTTGAATATTTGGGTTATTCTATTGTTTATTTTTTATCTTTCTTTTTCCCCTAGGGTTACCTTTATGTTATTGGTGAATAATGGGGAATTTTTTATTGGGAGTAGGTGGCGCATAGTTAGGGGAAACTGTGCACCCTACCCAAGAACATGTGCTGCCAAAGGTTGTTTTGGGATAGTGGATAATGTGTTAATATCACATGGTTTATAGACTGTTTGGGCTAACCGTACATCATGTTTGTCTTGGAAAATAGGGGTGCACGATCGATGCATGGTTTGGTAAACCATGAGGGAAAACTGTATGGGATTTCTAGGTCTTTAAAAATTTGAAAATTACCTTCATGTCCTGTAGTGTTTTTACCCCAAATCCACCCCTCTCTCCCCTATTCTAACTTCTTATCCCTAGGAACCTTCATCCTATCTTCTTAACTCCCATGGTATCTCTTATCATGGTGGATTTGTTAGGGAAACTCCAAGGAATTATCAATTAAGACCCTCCTCATTCAATTTCCTCCTATTTTTTAGGGGTTCTACTCTTCTTCTTTGGGGATTTCTTTCTCTAGTTGGTTGGGTGGTCAATTTAGGGTTAAATGTCATTCTTTAGGGTTCAATATTGACGTTTAGTGTTATATATTTCCCTTCTAGGCTCTTTGTGTGGTACACTTGCGGTTTTTCACCAATTTTTGGATGCTTCTATGCTTTAGGTAGGCGGTTCCATGGCATAACATTTTTAAATGATTTTAATATGCCTTTTTGTATGTTTAAACATATTCAATGGTTGAATTGTTTGGTGAAAAATATGTTTTGGAAGTGTTTTTGGAGATTTTTTATCATGAAAGTGGATTTTCTAAATGGAAGTTTAAGTTTGTGTATGTTTTTTGTGATTTTATAAAAAGGGTTTTATTCTTTGTGTGGAAAGTGATACATGGGATTTTAGATTGATTTAATGGAGTGAATGGGTTTTCTAAATGAAATGTGAAATTTTTCATATTTTTTCCTTATTGTGCACCTTTAATATTAATTGTAAATTTTTTAAATGATGGGAAGCATGTTCTAGAAATGTAATGGGTTTATGTGTGGAACTAAAAGGGGTCTTGGACCGTGGGAGTGGTTAATCAACTGTGTGATTTTTTTTTCAAATGAGGATGTATGAAATGAATAAGTGGTGGTAAAGGTATTTGAATGTGTTTTTGGTTAGTGTAAAATGGAAGTTGGTTTTTTTATCGAAAATGGTGACTTCCTTCTATATTTTTAATTATTTTCCTTTATTTGTGAATGTGGTGACTCTTGATAAATGTGAAATGATAATGAGCACAAAGGGAATCCTGGGTATCTAGGCGGGATGACCAGATCTAGTACGCTAGTGATTCAGAATTGGCTTGTCCTAGTGTCACATAGCATGATTGACTCTTATAATAATAACTAAACTATGATGATGTCTAGAGATCACTAGGACCCTAGTTAGTCCCCTTCTAGTGGCTCGTGCATGAGAAAGATTTGATTGTGGTTACAATACCACCCTTCACCGAGGTATGAGGTTCTAGGGTCCCAGTTGAGCTATATTTACCTTAATGATTTACCCATGGTTCACTCTTATGACATGGGACTTATGTGATTTGGATTCATCCAACAGTATATGGTATGCCTTGAGTTTATTTTGTTTTAAAGAATGTTTATTTTAGTAAACGATTCCTTTTAAATGTTACATTTACAAGTGTTTTGCTGAAAATATTTTCCTTGGGCATGGATCTCTTTAAAATGTTTTCTTTAAAAATTATTCAATGGATTTTACATGAATAAGCATGTAAATTTATCCTTTAATGTTATAGCATGGAATCATTTCTTTGTATGTCAACCTATAGGGATTTGGATCAAACCCTACATACTCCTTTTAGTGTATATAGACCTTGTTATGTATGAACCAGGTGAAGGAAAGATGAGTTGTGGTGATGTTATTGGTTTTAGTTTCTAGTGTTCGACATGTTTCAGTTATTGGTGGGGGTGGATTAAAGGTGATGCTTCTCATGTTCCATGGATGTTCCTATGACTTTTTTTATGAACTTCATTTGATGTATTTTTCTTTTTAGTTAAAATTGTTAAACCTTTAATACGAAAATTGTCATGCCTCATTTGGCTCTATTTATTTATTATTGAGTTGCTTATTCCTTTTGGTTAATCATGTTAATATAAATGGGTGAAATAATTCCCAAAGAATTTTATTGTTACCCAGGCACTAGTAGTTAGCTTGTGGGGATTGGGAACACCCTTCAGTCCAAGCCACAGGCCGAGTCGAGTCTCACGTTCTATGAACCTCCATCTTGGTTTGTGGTAGGACCTTCCATCATAATTTTTCCAATAAAAAACTTCAAAATCGAGAAACCTTATTCTTAGATACTATTCCAAAATAATTTTAGCCTCATCCCATTCTGATCTTAAAGAAAAATAGTTCATTATATGTATTTATCACTCAAAACCCATGTAGACGGGGAGACGAGACACATCAACAACCTCTAACATTGCATAGAAAGGAGGGAGGAGTTAAAATGTCCCATGTTCCAAAACTCCAAAACTACCACAAGTTTAGGAAAACATAACCTTTCCGATCCCACCATAGGAATTTTTCTTTTTTCATTCACTATACCCCATAAAAATAGAAATAATGGTGGATATGAGTAATAAGGGGTAAGGTAATTTTGAATATGGATATAATATAATAAGGAATATATTTTGTCGTGTATTTAATCAAAAGTCTTCCAAACTCTTAATAGACCTTTTCTACTCCAATCATTAATACACTTCCTGGAGCTATCAACAACTAAAGAAAAAATCATCCTATTGGTCCCTATGATAATAGTTTTGATCCCTATATATTTATTATTTTTTGTCACCTAATTGAAATTGAGAATAAAACATAATTCATTCCTCTTCTGTTGAAGAGTACAATTTTTAAAGAGGAAACATATTTATAAAAATTGATATTTTTTTTATTGATGCATAATAGAAGGAATAAATGGGATGATAAATATGATAGAACTCCCTATGAGAGACCCTGGATATCAATAGAGAATCATCTGCAAAAATAGATTTGAGATGAAAGGTCCATTTCTACTATCCCAAACACGATGAAGTAATCCCTACATAACTTTATTCTAAATAAATTTTGAAAGTAAATTATTAATGATGATAAATATATAGGGTGGGATGGGATCCCACTACCTCAAAACACTTGATGGGGAGAATTTGTTTTTGGATTTAACATTAATCTTGATCTTATAGGATTATATCAAAACTCATATTATAATATTTTTTATAAAGGTAAGGTAGAATCCATATTTAGAGAGGATGAACTCATGGAATCCCAACTCAACCATATCCCAATCTTTCATCATATCGATATTTAAGTCTGTGGATACAATATTATTCAAGTATTATATATTCTTGGAATGTATCACTTCTTGGGACACAATTTCATTATCCATGATCAAATTTTGGGGCATGAATTCACCTTGAGCATCAGAAATAATAAATAAAAAATAATTCTTAATATATTGGATAAAACCTTTTAGAAATTCATATAAATTACATTAAAAATATAAAAGGAAAAAAATCATCCACTATGCATTACCATAAAACATTAGGGGTTAAAGTGATGATAGTTTCATTAAAAAGACTAATCCCTATACTACCCCTCCTTGATTGATTAACACACTTTAGGACATATATACTAACCACATTCCAAAAATTTGTCCATCCTTTCTGAAATATGAGTACCATGAATTCTTCCCCAAATCCATGTGAAGGTCACCCCTCCCACCCCCACCCACCCATACCTTTAAATCACAGATAATATAATTTTGTTCATTCTAAAACACTCCAAAAGGACTACAAATAGTTGACACTCCTTTTGACCCATGCACACTTTTACCTATGAAAAATAATTTCATTTAAATTTCTTCCAAGAATATGGGAAGCCAAAAAATCACATTCAATTATTATGGGAAACTTTTAGATTCAACATTTATCCACCCTTTAATTCCATCCATAAATCTAGATGAGAAAATGAACCCTTGAATCAGAACTATGTATAGATAGAATCTATTTGGTGTTGAGTATATTGAAAAATAGAAACATCTTTTCCAAATTTCCATAAGAGACAATATCCACCTGAATTTCTGATGTCTTCCCCAAATAAACCATATTTAAAACCCATCTATAACTTCAAAATAGATAAAACATTCTCTATTGAAATGGTTTTAGGCACAAAACCCTTGTCAAGGAAAAATATTATACTACAATGATGGAGTATCCGATCTTTCAACGGGTTTCTAATTCTCCTGATGTTCCAACATCGTATTTTCATGGATCCCAGTGGATCAGGTCATCATAAGACTCTATTTATTCAACATTTTATTGAAAACTTCCCCTAAAATACTTAATAAATTTACTATATTTTAAATCCTCATTGGAAATTCCGTCCTCCATCTGCCGTTTCCCATTTGAAAGACCTCTTCTGCTCTTGTAATACCATCTTGCCTAACCCTATTCCATGAATTAAGAATGGGTTGAGTATAATTAAATATAGTTGTGTTACATTCATTAGTTTAATATATATACTCAAATACACTAATTATATACACTATAAATACATTATCTCCTAGTTTTAATTACCTTATTAGAATCTGACCACAAAAGTGGAGATTCCATAATCATATCAAAAACACCCTTCACTCTGATGGATGAAATATTCCAACCTCATCCATCCATAGTCCCATAAACTTCAACACTATATGGAGGTCACTTTTTATGCTAAAAAATGAATCATATCCACCGTGAAACTAGATTAACTAGATGAAATGATGGTAATAAATGCACATGATCATATAGAAGGTTTGCTACCAACGAATCCACATAAAGGAAAAAATATGAATAATCTTATAAAAATATGAATCCCATAATTAAAACAATGAATAAATAATTATTATGGTCATAACATAAATAATATGTAATGAATCAAATGATCCCACATATCTGAGAGATTTGATAATGAGATCCAACACACAATGAAAAAATGTAAAATCAGGTGAGATGATGTCAACAGGACGAAACCAATAATCCCAAAAAAGTATGAAAACTACATCCGAACATATCAAAACCACTATAGTAAAAAAAATTAACTACTATAATAAGTTTAATACAAAAATGGAGGAATAGAGATGAAAAATTCATGGCGCAAAACTCTCATAGAGAGAAAAACTCTCACAAGCGAGGGAAAGGAATCATTTATTTTATATTGATTATCATATATGAAAGAATATATATAATGGTTATATAGGTTTTGGGATTATATGACCATTGGATTTATGTGGTAGTAGGAGATATATGAATGTTGGGATTATATAGTATTTGGGTGTAATACTAGCAAACTTTCTATAACCAAGAAATGAATTGATATGATTAAAATTATTCAATATTAAAAGAGATATTTTCTAAAGCACTATTTTTAAAGTGTTTTGTATTTAATATTAATGAATTAAATTGATAAATTTTAAAATTAGATAATATTTTAATGTGTGAACTAATGTATTAATACTCAAATAATACATTTAAAGTATAAAAATTTTATTTTAAAAAAATGTATTTTCTTTAAATTTAATATTTTAATTTAAATGTAAAATTTATGAATATATGAATATTAATTTGATTAAAATAGTATATTTTTTAATTTAACGTATTAAAATAAGTTTTGGATGAATTGATCAGATGTTTAAGGAATGGTTGATTTTTTCATGAATGGATAATAATACAAATTTTTGAAATATTGTCACTTTTAGGACATTGTCATGGTACACCCCTTCCTCACACCAAATGATGGGACTAAGTGATGGTATAATCTGATTATATTTAAATTATTAAATCTTTATCCAAGCATAGAGAGGACTCACTGCATTATGGAGTAATTCTAATATAGATTTAGTCCTTATTGGATGACTTCTCCTCTTGTAATTTTTTGTTCATTAAACTAAGAGGAATTCATGAGGCTAATCATTTGGATTGAATTGGTAAATTTTGGGGTGACCATTCTTGAATATATCTTTTTCAATATTGGATTTGTAACATTATTTTTATTAATTAATAATACATTCTCTCTTTTCCATTCAAAAAAACTATTAATGTGAATGTTTGTGAAACCATTTCGAAAAGCCAAATATATATTTAGGAAGTAATTTAGATAATATTAAAAAATAATTTTGAAAATTTGAATATAAGTTTGATATTTTATAAATTTATAGGAAATAAGGAATAAGAATTTATAATACATCAAAAAAATTCCAGTAAAAATATTGTTTTGCTATATTTTTATGATTTTGTTAAAAGTAAAATTTATAAATTTTAAAACAAAAATTTGAGAAATTAAATTATTTTTTAGATTTATCGTTCAAAAATTATATTAATAAGAATTTTTTAGATTTTTTAAAAAATAATAATTTAGGCCAATTGTGCAATATATCATTTTTACTAATATTGTGTATGTTATGGAATTATTAGAATATAATTAGAACTTAGAAATTTATGGAATATTTTCAATAAAAAATAATTATTTTATAATTGAAATTATATATTTTAAAATATTTATTATAGTTTAAAAACATATACATGATAATTTAGAACTCAAGTAATATTTTTCTCAAAACTATTTTAATACATTATACATTATTTATATAAAAATTAAATTTTTACACTTTAAAAAATTAATTTGAAAAAATGGATTTCAAATTTATAATCATTAGGTGAAAATTATCTAAAATGGATCTTTTTATTTTTTTCATAAATATTATGTTACGATTGGTAAATACTAGTTACCACAGAAAAAAACTAAAATGGTAAAAGTGATAATTCAAGGGGTAAATGGATTGAAAGTTTTTAAAACATATTTGAAAAAAATTGGTTGATGATTTATAGACATATACCTTCCCCAAATAATTATTTCCCAAATTTTGGAGCCATATTCCTTGAGAGTAACTTCCTATTATTCAATTTATTGTATATTTACAAAAATGTTATCCCTTTTCACTTGTAAAAGTGGCTAACCTATCCTCACTTCCCATCACACCACAAACCCATAATTTGGGTCAAACTCTACCCAAAACTCACCTAAAAATTTGTAGATGCCATAAAGAGTTTATGGTATTTCCAAAATATCATCTCTCCCAGGCATAACCCCCTTAGAAAAGGAGTTGATCCAAAAAGTGTGGTTTAAGTTCATAACCTCTCTTTCTCATTTCTATTTCTTTTTATATACCATACAAACATACAATATATACATATAATATACAATATATGTACAATATATATTGTATTGAATATAATATATATATATATATACGTAATACATACGTAAAATATACATAAAATATATAATTTAAACAATATATACAATATATATAATATAAACAATATTTTTTTAATGTATAATATATATATATATACATGCATAATATATATAGACAATATACTTGTAATATATATTGTTTACAATATAAAATATAAAATATAAAATATATACAATATAATTTTAAACATATACAATATATATATATTATAAAACATATTATTTCATATATATATAATATTATTGTATATATATATATATATATTATTTTTGTTATATATGAAATATATATTATTTATATATTATTAATACATACAATATTTATTTTTCATAATAAATAAATAAAAATAAATAATTAATATACTATAAAAAACACACATAGACGTAAATATTATTATCCGTGTTTTTAAGATAATGTTTCTAAATTAAAAATTAGAAAATTTTAAAATTTTACAAAAAATGTCTATAATTTGGCTATGTTTTCCAAAAAACATAGCTAAATTAAACAATAACAACATTTTGAGAAAATGTACCTAAAAATTGTTGCTAAATGTAGTTTTTTATATAGTGCTTGAATTATATATTTTTTATTAGTGTGATATATAAAAATTATAAAAAGTGGGATAATAAGTAATGGATGTGAAACAATTATATAGTATGGATAATACAATGAACTTATGTAACCTTGACTGCCATGATACAACTCCTCTTGTAAATGTATAGATGTATCCAGATGTAGACTTCCTACTCTCAGGATCTCTAGCCATATCTGCATCTGTATAGACCACCAAGAGAGGTTCATCTCCCTCATATCACAAACTTTTCTTTTAAGTACCTTTATATACTTTAGAATCTACTTGACTACATCTCAGTTCTACTCCCTATGATTTGAGGGAAATAGACTCACGATCGCCACTGCATGGAAAATGTCAGTTCACGTACTCACCATAGTGTACATCAAGCATCCAACTACCATGGAGTATGGTATAATCTCCATCGCTTCGATTTCTTCCTTGTAAAATGGACATGAACTCTTACTAAAATTCAAATGATCATGAAGAGGAATTATCACTAGTTTGGATTTGTCCATATTTAAATGTTTTAGAATACATTCAACAAACTTCTCATGAGATAGCCAAAAAAATCCCCTTTCTGTCATGAATGATCTGAATCCCTAGAATCTGTTGAGCTAACCCAAGTCTTTTATATCAAAATACTTGGATAACACCATTTTCAACTGGGTAATATTTGTTGCATCCTTACCAATGATCAACATGTCATTAACATAATGTATAAGAGAAATAAAGTTACCATCCTGAAATCTAGGGATGCAGAAACACTAGTCCGCATGTGTCCACATGTAGCCATGTCTCACAATGAATAAGTCAAACTTTTGGTACCACTATCTAGGAGCCTGTTTCATTCTGTACAATCTCTAGACCTTATTAAATTTTCAGATGAGGTCTTCTTCTCTAGAAACCTCAAAACTTTTAGGATACTTCATATAGATCTCCTCATATAGGTCACTGTGAAGAAAAGTTGTCTTCATGTCCATCTATTTAATCTATATGTCCAAGTTGGGAACCTATCCGAAAATGAAATGGATTGAATCCATATTCACCCAAGGTGAAAAGATCTCGTCAAAGTCAATTTCTTTCTTCTAATGGAATCCCTTGACAGCTAACCAAGATTTGTGCTTGACCTCACTTTTTCTGCCATCCTTCTTCAGCCTAAACACCCATTTGTCCATTAGTGCCTTCTTACTTTTCATAGCTCCACCAAATTGTATGTATGATAATTTTTGAAAGACTCCATCTCATCCTCCATTGAATGCATCCACTTGATTTTTTCAAGATGAGACAATACCTCCTAGTATCCATTTATCTCCCCCTCATCAGTCAACAACAAGTACTCAAAAATCGAGTATTTTGTTGATAGAATCCTTCCTCCTGAATATCCTCAGACCTGTGAATTTTTCGGTTATATAGGAACAACATCACCAAGCTACTGTGATGTTTCTACAACTTCTTTTGTAGATAATTGAGTCTCCCCTACTAAATATCATCTTCCATCACCTGCTAGTCCACAACCAATGAGTCTTCTTGAACCTCCACCTCATCATTGATAGGTGGTGTTGGTACAAGTTTTTGATCATGAATCGATTAATTTAGACCTTCCCTTCTATATATTCTAGGATTTTAAATGTCCTCTATTGTCTAGTTCTCTTGGAATAAAATATCTCTTCTTCTTATCAACTTATTCTCCTTCTGGTCTCAAAAATTTTATCTGAACTCCTCATCTCCATATCTGAGGAAGATTCATGGATTAGATCTTCCATCTGGCTTCTTTTTGAGCTCCTTGGATACATGTTCAAATTCCAAACTGCCAAATACTCATAAATGAGAGTAACAGGGATGTTTACAAGGCCATATCTTCTATGTAATCTCAAAATCCAGTGCGACCGATGGTGATATATTGATGATGTATCATGAAACCTGAACAGATTCTACCCATAATGGATTTGATATCTTATCCAAACTCATCATGATTTTGACATTCTCAATGATGGTTTTATTCATCCTTTCGTAACTCTATTTTGTTTTGGGATGTGTGGGACTATCCTCTCATCTCAGATGAGCTGACTTCTGCAATAGGCATCAAATTCCCTGGATTTGTACTCTTATATGTTGTATGAATGAAGACACATTATCTTTCTTCCATTTTCACGCTCCACCATGGCATAAAACATCTTGAATTGGTCCAATACTTTTTCCTTTATTCACAATAATAACAACCACACCCTTTGATATTCATTATCAATATAGGATGGGAAATATTTATTACCTCCCAGGGAATCCACCTCCATGGGTCTGCATACATCATAGTACACTAGATCCAGCAACTTTGATCTCCTTGATGAAGCAATATTGAATGAATCTCTATGTTGCTTCCCATACAAGCAGTATTTGTAAGGATCAAATGATGTACCCTTGTCAATATTTATGTACTTCTTTTTTTATGGTAGATAACCCTCTTTCACTCATGTGGTTGAGTATTCTAATCCACATATTGGATGACATCACTCCTTCCACTATGTTGACGATTTCTATCCATATCTTTACATGGTTTTGTACAGGTTACCACATATGTGTCCTATGGAAAAGATGATGGCTAATTCTTTCATCATCCATGTTCCACTGGGGAAGATATTGTTATAGCCTTATCAATCATAGGATATACATGATAAAAGGTTCAGAAAAAGGATTGGAACATGCCTAACATCATACAGGGTGATTTTGTATCCAACGCTCTTCTTGACTTGGTTATCACATATGAAAAAAAATCTCCACCAAACTGGTATTTCCCATCATGACTACACCAAACTCATCAGATTGATAAGTCAAGAAATACTGATGATGCGGAGTGACATGGTATGATTCTACATTACCGACCACCCATTCATTTTCTTGTCCTGATGTATGAAATCATTCATCTTATTCTTCATTGGTGCAAATAACAACTTTTCTAGTGATTATTACATGTGGGTATTCATTTCTTCTTTCCTAGTTACTACTCTGACCCTTTTATTATAGCAACTTTCGATAGTTTTTCTTCATGTGTCCCTCCAGGCCACAATGTTATAATTTTTATGTTGACCACCTGCCATTTTTTGATCTTCCTATGTTCTTGATTTGGCCTCTGTTTCCCACCCCATGACTTCCTCCTTGTTTTCTCCCTCTCTTCTCTAGAATGAGATCAATCATCTAGTTGTAACTTGAATCCTTAATTTGGGCCTCCTCGTTGAATAGTGCATCCTTTACCATTTCCATGGTTTTTTTCCTCTGGGCATCAAGTTATTGAGTGGGAGGACAAGAATATCCCAGCTATCAGGAAGTTTGTAGAGTATGTGGTTTTCCTGATCCTCATCATTTAGAATCTTACCTATAGCCACTAATTGGTTCACCTTGATTTATAACTCACTGGTGTTTTTGGCTATAGAGATTCCACTCTGTAGTTGAAGATTCATCAACTACTTTAACAAGAGGATCTAGTCTAAAGCATTCCTTGATAGGTACATATTTTCCAACTTCATCAAAAGTTAGAACACACTGATCTCTTGAGAAATATGGTTGAAGATTTTGTGATTGATCCATTGGTGGATTTGACTTATCATATTATTGTTTAGGTTTTTTCAATCCACATCCATGGTGGAATTGGGGTTGACTCACTTGTTCTCAATGGGATCAAAAAATTCTTGAGCATTGATGAGATCCTCTATTCAAGACTTCCAAATGGAGTAGTTTGAAAAGGTCAACATGATCATCCCTCCTATGGATGGTCCATCCATTGAATATTAATTTTTTAAATATTCAGTGAATAACATGGAAAAATGGATCTCCTCATTGCATTCGAAATGATAAAAAATAGTTTAAACCACTCTTCGATCATCTAAATTGGACACAAATTGAACAATATATGATCAAAATAGTATCCATGACCGAGATTGTCTAATGACATGGAAATGACATGGCGCTGATGTGGAATACCGAAGCAGGTTCTGAAAACTCAATGGAAAAGTTTCCATCACTGAAACAATACCTTCTTCTCCAACAATGTGGTATTGTAGCACCTAAGGTTTGACTGAACATTGACTGAGCTTAGGAATCTCATTTTAGAACCATTTTCAATGCTGTTTACATAGTTGGAAATTTCTCACCATGATCTTTCAAAACATTCCATAGAAACAGGATTCCGAGCAACTTTTATGTTTTAGATCACAGAAAAAACTCCACCACTCTCTATCATTTCACTGGAAAATCCTCTGATACCACTATTGTGATTATCTAATCAAGAATAGAGAATAATGGAGGATGAAAATGGGAAGAAAAATGGTCTTTATTTCAACTTGAATAGAGCTTATAAAAACTCCCTCTCTACACCTCTCTCTAACATGGAGCTCTCTTGGCTCTCTCTACCGGATGCAATGAGCACTCGTGGCTCTAATTCATTGATGAAAGAAGCTCCCCCAGGCTTCCTTATATATCCATGGTTGGAGGTGTCAATTTAGACAAAAATGAAGAGAGTAATTGATTTAATGCTCCCAAATCCATGGATTTTTTTTCTCTTGCACCCACTTACTCCACCGCCTTAGTTATCCTAGTAAGTAATTCCTCAACCACCGGGTGATCTTCTATTGTACATTATTCTTCTCGCGATGGCATGACTCCATGCCTAGGCTTGGTGTTCACAACAACTTGGTTTGATCATCAAAGGTTCCGCATGCAGATCACAGTGAACTGAAACTCTTCAGCCATTGTCTGAAGATGACATAGATGAAGATCAGATGGTCGTCGTACATTCCATCCAACACCTCACCATCTATCTCTAATTTTAAAACAAGGTATCATTAATGTATACAGCTGGGTCCAACATCTCCCACATCTCTCCACTTAATAATCGACGTTCTTTCGAATGTCGAATCATTGAGGCTGTGTTGGGTGTGGGAACCATCCATAGAGTTTTTTTATTTTATTTTGAATTTCTTAAATATTCCTAGTGTAAAAATAAATATATTTTTTTATAAAAGTTGAATGCCCCCTACCACATTTCGGTTAAGTCAAAAAATGGCAGGGGTACTGCCTTTTAGGGAAAAAAGGAATTAATTTAATTATATAAGTTTTTATTTTTATAAATATAAAAGTTTTTATATTATGATATATATTGTTTTTTTATATTTTCTATAATTACACATTAATATTTGAATGTGAAAAAGTTTTGTTTTTAAGAAATACATTTTGTGACATGTAAATAAGCTTTTACTTATTATATTTATGATTTTATTAATTTATGTTTTATTTTTATTTATGTTATATTTTAAATTATGTTTCTATATGTATCATTACCAGCTAATCTAACTAATATATTAATTTCATTTCCTATATATCTTGTTAGAAATCACTTATACAAGTTTTTATTCTTCATTTTTTTAGTTAAATGCTATTTTTTGTCATTATTTCATAACTCTAATTTTATTATTCATTATAAATATATACATTATATATATATATTGTTTTTTATATACTTACATTATTTTTTTCTTTAAATAATTCAATTCATATGTTTCAATAAAACTCATATGAAAGCAATGTGTGACTTGAATTAAGGACATGTGAGCTATGTATTTTTGATAAATCCACCATTTCTATAGGATTGGAAGTGCTCTTAGTTTGAAAGCTCTTTTCACGACAATTATTATGCTATATTTCTCCTTTTTTTGAATTTTTAAGGCAATCTATTCTATAGAATTAGAATATACCAATAAAAAGTGGAGTTCAAGTAGAAAGTATTAATTTTTTCAGGGTTCAATATCTATGCTTAGTTTGATTCTAGAATGTTCCAACTTCATTAATATTTAATTGAAAATTAATTTTACAATTGTTTTAAAACATTACAATGGTATTTATAATCCTTTTTAACATTCATTTCATTTTCGTTTATTTATTATTTTTATGAAATAAATTTTATTTTCAACATCTTTTTAGATGTCTAGTATATATTTTAAATTTTATTTATATTATTTTTATTGTGTATATTTTATAATCTTTTAAAGTTGTCTACTTGAAATTTAATAAGTTTTACTTTGTTTCAATTAATCAATTTTGAAAACCCAGAAAATATTAATTGTGACTAAAATATAAATGAAAATTGAATCAGTTGATAAACATGTAAAAATGGTTGATAGTAAAAAAAATTATTCATTTCAATAAACATAAAACATATACATGAATGGTTACAAACATTGTCTATGGTGAGGTTCTATCCGACATGGTGGTGTGTGAATGGTACGCCCATATTGAGATCTCTAAGCTTCGTGATGGGATGGAGTATGATGGCCTGGAGAGGAATGATCCTTGGGAACTAGAACGTTGACTGTCACATACTCTACTTGTGTATCGGTGGGAGGAGGAGTCTACTAGATTTCAACTTGTGGAGTTGATACTTATCCCACTGGTGTCATATAAGGACCTGCCATTATTGTCTGGGGGAAATATATATGCTGTGAAGGATCAGGACCCAATGATGGAGAAAACTTTGGATATTCAGTCATGAAAGATGAATCTCATGTCACTAGATGCAAATCCACAATCGGTTGAGACTGGACTACTAGAGGGATGACCTAAGTGAGGCCTCACGTGCAGCACAACACGGTCTTGGTCACTATCTTCATGGCTCATTAGCATTAGTAGCTGCTGGAAGAGGTTCCTGAGCAAGAACATCCACTACGTAGGTAGGAACCTCCACTCTTTGGTGTAGACAATCGAAGTTTCTCTCATGAATCACATGATAATCTAGACTCAATGCTAGTGTTGTAATATGGATTGCTACCAGTCTAGTGACCCCTCCTCCTATGGATCACTCATGAAAATAGGATGCTCTAATCGAGTATTCTTTAAAGAGATTCAAAATAAATTATAAAATAGTTTTATAAAAAAACTAATGGATTTTTTTGACTTACCATATCATGAAGCCCTCTGTCTTCTCAAATAAGATACTATATTGACTTTAGTCTATACAATGGAGAAAACTCGACCTGATCCAAAATATGGAATTGCATCATAGGTACACCCTAGAGTTCAAGCGATGCTTGTCTTCCCCAGAGGCTAAGATACTTGGCATATCATCTTCACCAATCCTCATCCTTCCTCCCTGACAACTTCAATCCATGAATCTTCTCTATTTGACTCAATAGAAATGGGATGGGCTGAACACAACCAAAGTGGAGCATGAGTCTATTAGGATAATGTCACTCAGTTATATGAAAGTGAATGAGATAAACTACATCCATAATATCATGAAGTACATCAGTGAAGTATGCTCTAAATTGGTCCAATAAACCTAGTATGAAATCCATGAAATCTAAAATTACATGTGAGTTTTGTCAAGAATGTTCCTTACTAAAAACCAAAAATGATTACATTATTAAATTTGTGAGTCAATGATGGATTTTATATACAAACCTCATCAGTTAGGAGACCATCCAACTTGAGATAGTACACACCCAAATGGGTTGTTCAAATGCTGAAGAAGTTGTGTTTCTAACTCTACATTTAAAATACTACATAAAAAGTTATAACAATACTAGAGAATTGGATATTTGAGCTCCGATGAATGGGTGACTACCATTGGCGATAGCTAAGATGAATTAAAAAAAATGGGGCACAATCCCCCCCAAATCTTCCTCACCCTAACCCACCACCCCCAACTCCTCCCTTCATGTAGAGATATGAGGTTTCCACCCCTCCCTCTCACCTCACCCGTCTCCATCACGATACCAAGATATCCCACCGACACCATCCCTCCCTCATAACTCATTGGGCATCTGCCTCCACTCCCACCCCCACCTACACCACCACACCCGGAGCCACCACCGCTACCCCAGACCCATCATCATTACCCATTTCTAACACCTCACCCAGCCTCCACCTTTGTCCCCACCCCGCCCCCGCCTACTCCTCTGTAATCTTCCATCAATGGATATCAGTGGCCTAGGGTTTATTTAGGTGAGTATTATTTCATCTTAGGATAGTTTTTATTCCTAGTATCTCATATTTGAATAATTTTTCTTCCAAATAACTTTCTTTCAAGAATATTTATATCCCACTATTCAATATTCAGTTAACTCATCCTGTCTACTCCTTAAGAAAATCTTCATTGGTTCTTATTTCAAGAACCCAAGTTATAAAATATTCAAAAACTCTGGCAAATCATCCACCATTCCTTAAAAAATTTTAATATGAAATTTATTAAGTCTAAATTATTTTATCTTTTTTGTATTGTTGGAAACTAATTTATAAAATTTTATTACATATTTTAAATTTTTGAAAATTATTTCCAGTAACTGTAGCATCACTAATTTATATGTATGATTGTTTTTTGAATAAGTCATATTTGATTATTTAGAGGTCTATTTGGTTGTCACATTTATTGAAAAAGGTTATTTTTATTTTTTTTAAAGATTATTTTCAAGAGGATTGTACATATTGGTGGTTATGAATCCAAAAAATATGACATCTTTTTATTGCATCTTCACGATATTTGGTCCACTTAATAACACATAATCGATTGCATGTCTGTTTTTTTGAAAAATGTTTTATTTTCTTTTTATAAAAATGATATTATTTTTAATTATATTTCTTTAAATATTTTTAGGCGATATTAGTCTGGAACATGTTGCAAGGAAATGACATGTGTGGATTTAATAGAATCCAAAAAAATTATTTCTCAATTTGTTATCCATTCTTGAGTTGACCTCCCAATAAGTTGAATTCCAATAACATGATTATTTAAAATTATATTTAAACTTTTAGGTCAACCTAAAATTATCCATTGTTATATAAAGGGTGCTAATATTCTTCTTGACCACAACTATGATGATATGGTACTTCCCACTTACTATAACTTGTGATCTTGTTTATTCTACAATTCATTGATGGGCAATAAATGTCAAATAAATATACAATTTATTAAAACCTTTACAGATTAATATGTGATTTATATCTAGTTGCACACTAGAAATGGAGAGTTTCACACCTAAAACTAGATGTATAGATAGTTGATTACTACTTTTTTTCATTGCTGCATCTATAATCTGATATGGATGAATTTTGATGATACCTACTTTTTACTGGCAGTGGTAATCAGGGAATTTATGATTTATGTAGTATATTAGCTAGAATTTCTTTGAAAAAATTTGATGTCTATATTATACAAGTATCCATTTAATTTTATGTTATACTTGAATCTATTATTTTTCACCATTAGCGATGAAAGTTATTTTCATGGAACCTTTTATTGATTTTTTTGTGAATGATTCTATGTATACACACTTCACATTTTCATTAAAGTGAAAGTTCAAAATTTTTTATATGATGATTTAAGTATACAAGCATTAAAATACAATTAAATATTACTTACAAAGAGATAACATTGGTTTTTTTGATTATGTTGATAGGATTAATGTCCAAACACATTGTGTATGTCCTACTTCCACAACATGCCAGGTCTGTGAGGATTTACTATAGACTCATGTATTAAATGGAATTAAATATTATTTTCCTATAAAAAATATTTTCTATTAGATATATATGAAATATTGATCAATTCTTAGCCTGATTTTATCATATAGGAAACATTATGCTCTCTGATTTGGATGAATTTAGGCTGGAGCACCATTTGGATCTTGTAAAAACACCATTCTATCTAATCAGACCCAAAATTCATTGGATATTGTGAAAGCTTGCTCAGATACTTCAATAGTATGATCAAAGTTCAATGCAACTCTACCCAAGTTTTTGGAAGTGTTTGAACACATGATAATTTCTGATGATGTTAGAGTTATTATTGGTAGAAGGTATGTAATAATATTATAGAGTTAAATGTTATTTTCTATTTTCCATTACATTTGACTCTAGTGACTTTTATGATGTAGGGTATGTTTTAAGTCACTTATAGAAATTTTTTTATGATGAAAGGTTTGAAAAAATATGTGGTGTTTGTATAAATTGATGAAGCAAAATTTTTATTTTGATGGAAGTATAGAGGGAAAAACTGTTTTCTCTTCATTAAAGATTTTATCAGGTAATATTCTCCGAGGTTATATTTCTTTCATGATAAATTCTTTTGAGAGGAATTTTTTGGTGAAAAAATTTTATCATTTGGTTTATTTTACTATGTTATATCCTATTTTTGTTTAATAAGAAATTTTAATTCAATGTAATCATTGAATCTGGCGAAGGGACTGAATTTTTCTTCTAGATGTTTCATTATGATAATTATACTTTTAATAATAATTGAAATTATAATTTTATTTAGATTTATATTAAATATTTATTTATCTGTTATTAAAACCTATTAATCTTCCCACTTTGTTTTTATTACACATATCAAACTATATTTTAAATTTTATTTTCTTTTTCATTATCATTCCTTTATAGAACTTATGATTTTTCTGATGAGAGGAACATTTTGGGAATTTATGTTTAAAGAATTATTTTTAGTATCACATCAAATTGGTTGGTTCAATTAGGAAACTCATAAATATATCCTAGGAATTATTCTATCTTATGATAAAATTAGTGGAAAACCGATAAAATTGTTTTTGAATTGGTAAAATTTGGTAAACCAATGATTTAACCTTTTTAAATGATTTAAAATTAAAAAAAAGTGTAATTTGGGAATCAATGGATGACAAAGGAAACCACTAAGAAGGTCCATAAAAATTTTAATTGAATTAAATAATATATTATGAATTGTTATTTTAGTGTTTGATTTCTTTTATTTAATTATAAATTTATTTTGATTAATGATCGTTTTTAGATTTCATAAATTATTTTAGTGGTGAATTGCTTATTTTGATGAAGTATGGTAATATTGATTTTCAAAATGTTCCTAAAATCCTTGATGCAGTATTAAAGATGGATAAATATTTTTTAATTCCCCTTTATTATTTAAAATATAGTAATTTAACCATCATTGGGATTCAAACATGGTTTAATCATGGTTTAGATACTAAACTATGAACTAATGATTTTATCAATTATATGTTTTGTTTGGTTATGAAAACATTGTCTTAATGAAAATATTGACATTATTTAGGTCAAAAAGTTGGAGTTTGAGTGTGTGTGTTTTTTTGATTCTTTGTTAAATTTTTGTGCATCATTTTTTAAAACCAAAATTCATTCTGAAAGCTTTGTTGAATTTATTATTTATCCTTGTGATTCATACCATTATTTAAGGCCTGAATCCTCTGCTCATAGTGTTTTTTAAAATCAAGGAGAGATCAAAGGAACTCTATAGTGAACTTAATTTTGATTATATCAGAGTTGATTCCATACATCTTGTTTTTGTTCTTTTATTGATGTTTTGTTTTTTTTCATTTGGTGGCTATAATATTTGGGTCATCTACACCTGGTGTTATCTATAAGCATTTGAATACTACTAAACAATGTAAGTTGACATGCAAACCAAGAATGACAATTGATAGCATTGATGCCCATGAATTTCTATTGTTTTGTTTGCTACTGATAATTTATGGAATGCTTATGCAGTCTCTTCCAATAATGAATATCAGTTTATATTGCCTTTAATATTGATGTTCTCCTTTTCATAGCTATTTTTCTCTCACAGTGTGTGCATTCAATGGAAATAATTTTTTCTTTTACTTTTTCTATGTAGACACCTCTATTTTTAATTTTCATGGTGATTATGGAAGAAATGATGAGTTTGGATATTTTTTGACATATGAAGCTAATGTTTAATTTTCAGTTTAATGTTTTGGTTATTTTTTCTGTATAAATTTAATGTTTCTATTACCTTGTTGAGACATTATTTTTGTTCATTAGTTAACTGAAATATATTTATATTCCCTGATAAAGTGATGATAGTTAGCTTCATTGATAAATATTAAATTGGATAACTATGAGGAAAAATACATCCTATAATTTTAAGGAAATAATTTCATTATAGTTGTTTAATAAATGAAAAAAAATGAGATAATTATTTGTAGACTCCATATGATTCTTTTGTTTATGTCTCTCTATTTCAATTGTATTCTTGTGTGATTCCTTATCACTGGTTATCTTTTTAATGAAAATACTAACATGATGATGGATTTTGTTCTTGATACTGGTCGTCCATCCTTATTTGTATGTGACATTAAATACTTGATCACTCAAGTTTAGAGTCTTCTGTTTGATTTTTAGGATCGTGTAAGGTACCATCCATAAGGTTGGGCAACAACTTATTTCATCATGCCACTTAGAATGCCACTTATGCCTGACGGATGAAGAGACCATGTGGCACTAATTCATTTTATAAAATTTTATCAGATGTTGTGGTAATATGTTGGAATCTTGTTTGATATTAAGATTGGTACAAGCATAGCACCTATATGATCTCATGGCTGACATCAACACGACTAGTCTGTGTGGACTGGTACACAACCAACTATTAAATGTTGTTGCCTCAATTTTTTCATTGTGTAGACAACAAGAAATGATTTCATTTTCAAAAAACAATCAGCTTCCTTCTATGAGGTAGTAATCACATAGAACACAAGGTAGAATAATGAGACGCAAGAAGATCCAGGAATAAAAAAAGAAGCATTACCTAATATCAAATCCTTTGACTTCAGGTACATGTTCCTTCTGAATACATTTGAGTCTTCATTGAACCTATAAACAACACCTAAAATGTCTTAATAACTTCAAATTAAATTTTCTTCATCCATTTTCAAATTAGTTTTTTTTTCATTATTGATGCTACACGAGAATAGTTACGGTGAATAACTAGAATCTTGAATTGGTGATAACTCATAGAAATTTTAATTTAACCAATATGGTTTTGTTGTGTAGAAATTTTATTTTCATATTTTGTTCTCACTTTGGAAAGGTTCAATTTCCTGGCATAACATTCATTTTAATTTTGATACATGTTCTTTACTGTTTCATTTTTTATCATTTTTTCTCTTTTCATTGTATAATTAACCTTAACGCCCATATTTTTACTGTATTCACAAGATAGATGGTTGCTGCATGTCAGTAGTACTAGTAGAAGGTGCAACTGCCTTTTGATGCTGGAGTTCTTCAAGAAAACTTAACCAAATTTTTGTGACTATTTCTTCTCTCTCTTTTTCCATTCTACAACTTGTTTTACTAAATTTCATTTATATCTTTGTGTTTTATTTTTATCTATTAATTTTTTATCTTGTACCTCCATTAATGGAGATTTAACCGACATTTCTAGGTAGATGGGAGCATGGCATTGATAATGATATTTTTATAATAAAAATTTGTATCCTAGTGACCACCTTTTGGAGTTACTAATATGTTTTGTTTTCATGTTGTATTAGAGACCACCTATGGCAGCCACTAATAACATTCATAGAAACCACCTACATGTTTTATTCTTGTATTCTTATAGCGGGTTATTTTTTTCTTTAGTGACGGAGCAACTGTGACTGCCAAAAGTGGCCAGCTGTTGGTTTCTAAAGATCCTTAGAAAAATCTTTTGGATGTCCCTAAAAGTTATATTTGTAGTAGTTTAAATAATAAGAAATTAAATTAAATAACACCTACTATCATCAGAAACCAATAGATATTATTGATCATACTAGCATCCACACCGAGTGTCATGCAGCACCTCTATAGGCAGTCACTTGAGGGAAAGTTGAGGGAAGAGTGAGGGGATGTGCTCTCATTCCCATGTATGAAGAAGGATGATTCATCCCCTGATATTTGTGTAGTTTTCATGGTATGTTTGGAATAATGCCCTGTATGTGTATACCAACAATACAGATCCCAATTTGTTTGTATCATCCTGATCAAAATCCTCTAGTATCCCTAGAAACATCATGTTCACATGATGACCCTAGTAATCAGTGCACAGGGTCCCTCTAATGATTTGTAATATATATGCATAGTCATGATGCATGATTGTATGCTCATCAGCATGATTAGATAAATCTCCAAATACTGCCTCAAGCCAGCCTATAGATATCAACATGCTATTTTTAGCAGCATCATCGGCCAAAATGTTGACTCCTAACAATCTCTAAACAAGTTCAAGATCGTATGAACATGTTGGTCCAATAAATACTTCCCCATGGATAGTAATAATGAGAAGGAATACCACATCCTTGAGGGTGATGGTCATATATCCCTAAGGTAGGTGGAATGTGTGTACCTCTGGTCTTCATATCTCTATGAAGGAAACAA
The DNA here is from genome assembly GCA_963277665.1 of Viscum album. Classification (NCBI taxonomy): domain Eukaryota; kingdom Viridiplantae; phylum Streptophyta; class Magnoliopsida; order Santalales; family Viscaceae; genus Viscum; species Viscum album. The sequence goes on from OY728127.1 coordinate 930,050,716, forward strand.
CCAGCTGATGATCAACAAATGTGAAATCGAATATTGAAATTCCATAGAAGCCAACACATCGCATGTATGGTATAATGGTGGGTGGAGGCACTGTTTTACGATGATGATGTCCACGATTCACCTTGATCCATTAAACCTGATGACCCTCTAGCACGACCTAGGATATATGCATAGCCTACTTAGTGAGTAATCTAGTATCCTCCATATTTATGTAAAAAAGAAAGAAATAAGTAGAAAGTTTAAAATGTAAATATAATTTTAGGGTTATAACAATTTTATGAAATTTAGAATTTAAAACATGACAAGTTTATTCTCATTTGTTTGAAGTTTTTTACCAAAATAAAAGGGCATTTCTTCATGTTTCTCAAAGTATATTTATAAAAAATTGAGATATGCTTTTACCTTGGAAGGGGTGTTTTGTAAGATATGGTTTTATAAATTTGTATATATAATTTTTTTTATTCTTTATCTAAAATTTTATTATAAAATGATGTGATTTGTAATTTATGTATGATTTCCCACATATTGGTCTGTTTGAAGATTATTTTCTAACATGCTTGCTTTATGGTTTAGCCATGGATAGATTGATTATGAGTTAATGTCACCTCAAATGAATTTTCTATATTCCTTTTAATGAGAATATTAATGGAATTTTTTTTAATTTTATACTAAAAATATTTTGATATGTTATATAATTCTACAAAAATGAAGGATTTTATATTAACAGCATATAATTAACAATATAAGATGATCACATTGGATACAGTACATCATCATGGATTAGAGTGTGAACTCAATCAAATAATGTTAGGGAATAGTTTCTAGTTATGACCTTATTAATGACATAAGATGCATCAAAAACTTTTCCCCTGTTCTTGAGTCTAGTCTATCTCATTCTACATCCTACTATACTTTAATATCTATCATTCATGCATCCTTTTGATGTCAGGTATCACTATCGGCTAGTCATTGGGAATTTTGAAATATCAAAACTCCCCAATAGGCATTCATGGTGTAGTGTAATAGTTAGAAATAGTGTTCATCCAGTACACAAGATCAACAGATACTTCCCACGATATGTTCATAAATGCCCATGCTACGATGGCGTGTGTGCATGGAAACCATAATGCATGGAAATTTCCATATTGACATTGCATCACTTCTAGTAGTACCACTATTTTTTCACCGATTCAATTTTTTATGGGGTCTGAATGCTCTTGAACGTCAAATCGAGATTCTTCTCTGAAAAAAATTAGACATGATAATAAGAATATTCTTCAATATTATTTTCAATATCTAGTTGAAAGTGCCTTCTATAACTTAGCTCCTGCTAAATTATATCTAAGGCTAGTTTTTTCCTATCAGTTAAGTACTTCACAAAACGATATTTTCACTCATGAACTAAGGAAATTATAGGTAACTTGTGAATCCCCTTCAAGACAACATCGATGCACTCCAAAAGTTTTGTGGTCATGTGTTTGTACCTCTTCCCCCCATCATATGCCAATGTCTATTTTTATTTTGGAATCCGCCTCATATAATCATACACTTTTTGATTAGCCTTATGTATTTTTTTGTAATGTTCTTCACCCTCAATTGATATGGATCATATTATACACATAAGTGATTATATTTCACATAAATTGATTTTATCATTACGTTGAAATAGTAAAAAAACAAAGACAATGCATACCAAGCCTTCCAATTTCCTTATTTATAGGTTCATTATGGAATGTTTTTCACATGGTTCTAGGAATGTTTCTAATGAAATAATGATGTTGTGCATTTTGGGGTCTCCAAGTTTCAAGATCTTCATTTATTTCTACATTGATTGCCCGATGCCAATTATATATCAAACAGGAAACCTTAATGTGGGTGAAATGGTTACAGATACATGCCAAAAACCAATTCCATGATTTATAGTTTTCCTGATCCAAAATGAAAGAGGTATGTATAATAGGTGAATGGGTTCCATATAGGGTTACAGAAATCAATAATACACCACTTTATTTTCTAGATAGAAATGATCCATCAATATGTATGAACTATTTGCTGAAATGAAATGTGAACAGACAAGGGTGGAATTCCTAGAAAAAATGATGAAATTTAACATAAGATGGATCATGTCTTCTATCTTGAGACACATTTTCATTCATATGAGGATAGAAGAATAATTGGTTTGTGTATCTTAGTATGGATAGAAATTGTTGAAACACCTGATACGAGTCATCCCAATAACCCTAGTCCTTTACAATTTCCTTATGTTTATCCATCCATGACATATTATAGGAAATATTATAACAATTTTTATTGTTTCATATATATCACAAGGGCTATAAGAACATCTTGGCATGTCCAAATCATCTCGATGAAAATGGATGAACAAATTCAGCATCCAATGTGGCATGACATTATGTTAGGTTTGGATGAATGTATGTATGAGCTGCTTTAATCTTTAAGACTCTCCAACCTCCAAATGCAATGTTCGAAATCACCCTCAAGCAGAATCTAAAATCATCCCCATACTTGTCACACCGTATGATGTATTTTTTATTTCATCACTCCTAAACTATATATCTATAGTGCATCTCAATTTAAAATCTATTTAGTATGATTTTTAATGAATCTCTACATGGAATATCTATTCCAACATATGAGGTTTTTTCCAACTCACTAAACCTATCTAGTACAACTCTAGGAAACTCACTTACGGGTGAGAAAACACTATAGTTGGATTAGGGAAGATGTTCCATTCTTTCCGACTAAGATTCAATAGTGGGGTTGATTTATTATGGGCCGAGGCTACAATACAACTAATATATTTCTACCAAATTCCCCCCCAACATCAGATAATCCCTCCAAATTAGCACTATTTTCAATGTTTTTTCCATCATTACAAAAATCATTATCAAACGTCAGGTTCACATGTATATCTAGGAGATCATACTGATTTTCCACCCCCACATCATATATAATAACCTGGATTTCTTGAGTTGGACCTTCTTCAACAACTATTTTAAGTTTACGTCTTCGTATAATTGGTTGTTGTTGTTGTAGAATAGAGACATCATCATATAACTCCATCACGGTACCATCTGACCGCTGGGAAAATAAATTTATTTCATGGAACCACTACGCATTAGAAACCAATGGAAAAGATAGACTATATAGTGTAGTTGGGAATTGAAAATTTCTATAGCTCATAGACTTGATCACTTGATTGGCTCCTAGATTTAAGGAACCAATAATTATTTCTTGATGTTCACATAGGGTAGTACAATTAGTTATACAATACACTAGTTTTGTTTGTGTACAATAAGAAGCTCCTTACTCAGTTTCAATAACCTCCCCATAGTAGTACACACATGAAAACAATACTCTCTATGTCAAACATGTTTTTTGATCAAGATTCTGATGGTGTACCTAATATTTACAATGATAGTTGACCATATAATATTTATTATACTAAAATTTTAAAATTACTTTTTATACACTAATATATGATACTAATGTTTCATTATATAAAATTTTATTATAATATAAGTCAGAAAATATTTTGGAAAATGAGGTAAAAAGAAGATAAAACACCAAATCAGTTTATTTATCATTGATAAAATGAAAATTGTGATTATATTTATTAAAATAGGAAGAAAAAACACATTAAAAAACGTGAATAATTTACAAAAAATATGAAATACCTTGGAATTGTTGAACAAAACAGAGTTTTGATGAATTGAGCTAGAATTTTAAAGTGAGGAAAAAATCCAACTTATTTTGAAGTGGTACATTAATGACATTTTCCAAAGGGATGTACTTAACATTTGAATTTTCAAAAGATTTTGACCATATAATAACATATCTTAGATGTTATCTTTTATTTAATTGGAAGGATGGAATATTTTGAAAATTCAAAAGTTAATTACATCCCTTTTGAAGATGTCATTAAGCTACCACTTGATAATAAGCTAGATTTTACCACACTTCCAAAGTTAGGCTCATCTCTTCCAAAATCTATTATATTAAAAATGTCAAGGTATTTATTATATGTTGTAAAGATTCATGTTTTATTTAATGTGTTTGTTCATCTCCATTTCACTTTATATGTTCGTTATTTTCATTTTTTTAATGATAAATAAACTGATTTGGTGTTTCCTCCTCTTTTTACCTTGATTTGTAAAACATTCAATGAATACTATTTTCAATATTGTTTGACCATATAATCATTATGAAACTAAAATTTTAGAACATCCTATTATATATTAACTATGATATCAATGCTTCTTAGTATATTTTTTAATCATATTAATGGTATTTTAGTGGTTTATAAAGAATATTTGAATCATCTAAAACATACCCCCTAGGAGGGTCAAACCAGGTGTGCAGCAAGGCCCATTTTTGTGTACTAGGGTACATCAAGTTAGGACTGAAACACCTTGTTAGAGTTGTTACTCCAAGGTACATTTATGACAAAGCCACATCCACTTGTAGTATCCAGATAGGGATTTGATTTCTTATATAACCTCATAATCTTTATGCTTCCAAAATTTTAGAATATTTTATTATATACAAAATGATGACACCAATAATTACTTAACCATTGCTTAATCATTACAAAACCAATATTCAATCATTAGTTAATAATTATTTAATCAATAATTAACTATTAGTTAAGCATTGGTTAATCGTTCCTTAATCATTCCTTAATCATTCTTTACTCATTACCTAATCATTCTTTAATAATCCCTTAATCATTATTTAATCATCCCTTAAAATTTGTTTAATAATCCTTTAATCATTATTTAATCAATATTTAACTATTATTTAATAATTAATTAATTATTATTTAATCATTACTTAATCTGTAGTTAATCATTACATAATCAATATTTAATAATTACTTAATCAATAGTTATTCATTACTTCTTTACTAACCCTTAATCAATCTTTAATCATTACATGATAATTTAATCATAATTTAATCAATAAAAAATCATTATTTAATCATTACTAAATCATTATTAAAACATTATATAATCATTATTTATTTATTACTTAATCCGTATTTATTTATATCTTAAAAAATCTAATCATATGATATTCATTAGCTAATTATAATTCGATAATCATTATATGTAATCATTTTTTAACCCTACGTTATTCATTAGTTAATATATACTTAATCATTACTAATAATAACTATTATTTATAAACTATATATAACTATCTAAACCTCATAAAAAATAAAATATTTAGAACTAACTAAAAATAATTCAATTAAATAAATAAATATATTTAAATTAAATATTAAAAATACCTCTAAATAATGATTGAAACAAAATTTGGACTACTTTTAGACCATCAGATCCACCATGCATGAAGAATAATTCTTCTATAGAAAGTGGATATGGAATGTAGAGAGATGAGTGAATTTTTTAGTGAGGAGAAGGGGGTCCCTTCTATAGGGAGCTAACGGAAATGTGGTAGGGGCACATTTTGTCTCTACGGTAGGTGAAAGGAATGCACCCCTACCACCTTTAACATTAACTTTAAGTGAAATGTGTTCACCCACCCCCACCTTTTACATGCTATAGATTTCTGGAAAAGGCTAGTGGTCCACTGCCTTTCAATAAATTGGAACAACGACATCACTCATACCAGCTTTTTGACCCATTTTTAATATTTTTAACCAACTCTTATTTAAAAAAAAAATCTAAAAACACATAAAAGCTACCAATAATTCCACTATTTAAGGGAAATTACCACCATAAATTCCATTTGTGCATCACTACATCCTCCCATGAAGACAGGTTTCATAAAAACCCTCCCAATCCAATCCCGTCTGGACAACAAAATTCACTTTTATATAAAATATTTTCCAAAAAAATATGTCTATAAAAAATAAATACGTTTCCATTTAGGTTAGGATTATAATTTATAAAAAAAAATTAAATTTTGGATTGAAAATGTTAATTATAATTTATAATTTTTTTGTTTTATAATATGTTTTATTGTTGATTTGGAAACATATTGTGGTTTTTATGAATTGTGAGCTAGGTTCGAAATAATCCCAATCAGAACAATAAAATATTTTAACAAGATTATTTTTATCAAAATTATTTCTATTTTCATTATATATTATATTGTTAATTATTTATTTATTTTACTATGATGTGTATATTATTTATGAAACTTTCTAATATCTTATGAACTACTCAAACCACATATGTTGATTTTATGATATTTAATTTACTATAACAATTCATATTTAGTTTTTTCATTAAATGTATATTCTAAAAATATTATTTTACAACCTTGATAAACATTATAGTTCTTCTTTGAAATTTTTTTTTATGAAATTTTGGATTAGAAATAGTTATGTCAAAATTATTATTTATTGAAATAGTTTAACAAACATTGTGTTTTGTCTAATATACAAAAAATTAGTAAATAAATATTTTACATCGACTATTTATATTTTATATTCAAAATGGATTTTAATTAAATTATTGAACACTAGTAAGTAAAATAGAATTCATCCAAGCGAGAAAAAAATTCACCCAAACATGAAACTCATCAGTTAGACCATCGGTTTCCATTAGATAAGCTTCTCTATTCACCTCTCTTATAACGAAAGAGAAAAAGAATTTATAGAATATATGGATAAGAGATCTGATCTTCAATACTATTAAACAAAATTATTGAAAGTAATTTTCCATTGCATGGATAATGTTCATAACGGTGAGGTAATATGATTCTAGAATGATAGATTTCCATATATTCCATATTGTAAGATTTATCCCAATGTAAATGGATTGGGCTTCAGCTACCATAGGATCCCAAAATGAAATGATAGATTTTTGATAGGCCATAGAAATTCATCTGAAGGGGTTAAAAACCAACAACACCAATAATGATTAACCCTCCCCCAAAGAGACTCTTCCTCATTAATCTTCATAACCCATTTTGGGGAAGGGTTCCACATGATAATGAAAGGGCATGTGCATTTGTATTCTCAAATTGTATCTCATTTCATCTCAATATCCCCATCAATGATGTATCCCACTCAATCCATAATGAATAGGGTTTTGAAAGATGATTGAAAATAAAGTAGTTCATTCTAACCCAGATGATCTAGCCCATGGTATATAACAAATCTCTAGCTCCCTATAACACCTTGAGAGGGGAGAGGTGAATCAGGGTGTCCAATTTTTCTTTTAATGTTACAGATCTTGTTACTATGTTCGTAGGAACCCATTAAACCTATTTTATGAAATATTTGCAGTAAAAATCAGATGCAACCAGACAATAAAATAAATTACATGGTTCACCACTATGGGATGGACTAAGGTGAATATAATGAAGAATTTTCATTAATACCTAAATCAACAAAACATTACTAGTTATGAAGTATAGAAATTCCAAAACAGTCACTTTTTTCTAGGAACACTGCCTTTACATGATGTTTGGGATAACACACTACCTTCCCCATAACACATCTGTTGGCTCCCCCTAGCTCACTAAATTGGGAGAAGTATTTCTTACTTTAATGACTTAATGGTCACTTCAGTTGATTTTCATTTAAGTCTTTTCCCCTGAATAGCTTGAGAATCTCTTTTTGTCAAATACATGAGTTGATGAACATGAAAGAACTCATCAAACAAACTAGATATTCAAAACCTTCTCATATCTCAACTCAAACACTTTCTCACAACACCTATTCTTGCACAAAACTATTGGGATTGTCGCTCAAGATGTATTTTGTAAAACCCTTATCTGTCATGAAATGAAAATGAGTTTTACTTGGTTAATATAGACACAAGTAACTTTCTACAATAAAGATTTACATTGTGTTAGTATTCTACATGAAACTCTTTCATGTGGTAGAGACACACAATATTTATTGGAATTTTTCTTCACTTATGTATAGGGGTAGATTATTATTTATAGACAATTTCAACCATGCATGCAATTTACTTGGGTGCCATCCCCAATTAATGTAATATACCTTTGCTCAATTTTAGATTTTGTGCATAATTCATCTGCACCTAAGATTTAATAACATTTTCATTTCCCGTAATATTATTTTTTATATATTTTTTTTAATTTTGAACATATATCATACCATTTATATTTTTTTATGTGACAATCATGAACCATCACTTGAATACAATATTTCAATTTACCTTCATCATTGTGTAGAACATCCTTTTACAGAAACACCATTCTTCGTCCTCCATGAATTGAACCAAAAATTGGAAAATACTAGGAAATGATGCCACCTTCAACACTATAGTCATATTGTATTATAAGATCACTTTCCTTGGAAACTCATTGATCAAACTAGTGTGGATTGACAACAAAAACAACGTATACTCTTTTTTTAACAATGAAAATCCTTAGTTCCAATAGAATCCATCGTCACCACAGGGAGACAAGAGTATAATTTTTGGAGCAGTACTACAAGACTAGACCCCATATCCACTAGGTGATCTATATTTTAATCCCACTTCTACCAAATGGACCTGTCCCCAATGCAGTATATAATCATATATAGGGTGGACACCAGTGTGACTATACATATAGGGCATAATGATTCATCAATTTAATGTTGGGAAGAGAGAAACACCTTGGATGGGAGGAATTAGGTAGATATTTTCCATGATAAATACTGAATCTTGGGAAAGACCTCCAGGTTCCATAAGATCGTCCATAACAAATCATACAGGTATTGCACCATGTGTGAAACATTATAACTACATTTGACCGAATAAATTCACAAACATTCATTACACAATAATAGTTTGTAAGATCCCAGACTTTTCTGAAGTTATATCAGGAATAAATATAGGTAATTTTAATTTTATTTTAATTACAATTGCTTGGAGTAATTAATTGTGGAGTGTTTGGGTGTATTTTCTAAAAACAATCAGAAAAAGGTGGTTTTTCATGGTTGGGGCACGGTTAAGAGAAACGGTGTGCCTAGCCCAGCTAACCATGTGGGCCCAGGTAGATAGGTCTACACAGTTGGCACACGGTTTGAAAAACCTTGTGCCCAAACCTAGGAAAGCATGAAACTGTAGGACATGATGTCTACTTGGTTGGTGAATGTTATGTTAAATCATGCGCCCAAAATGTGCACACAGTTTTTATTAATCTAGAAATTAACTTTTAAACCACACAAACCCCTAAAACTCCTCTTATTTTACCTTTGATCAGGATTGATGTATTTTGGGAAATTACAAATCTATTCTGAGGGGTCCCAAGGTCTTTTAACCTCCATTCTTCGAGATTCAAGGATTGAATCAAATATCTACTCTCTCCTGGTAAGTGGATCTCATCTAAATTATTTTTCTATTTTTCCTTCCTTCTTCTCTTGATCTTTTGGTGGAGTTAATACATAGTTTATTTAGATCCAAAATCTAATTGGTAAGATCTATATATAATATTGTAGTTCTATATCTAGATTTATTGGATCTTGATATCTTTGGTCTTGATTTAGGTATCTTGATTTGGATCTCATATATACATCTTTGTGTTGCTCAGATTTGGGGAATTTCCATTGAATGAACAACTGTAAACAAGTTAGGTGGTCTAATTTATAATTCCAATTGTCATGATTTGATCTCTTATAGTAAGGTAATAGTATTGGTAGATTATTTTATCAATTTAGATCTCAAAATTTATTAATTAATGTGGTAAACTATTTAATTGTGAAAGTTGTGGAATTGTGGGATTTATAGATTATAGAATAAGTGATTCAATTTTGAGAATTGATTATGATGAGATTGAGATGGTCAAGATTAGTAGATGGATAATTGATTAATGAATTGATTATTGGTATAAATGATCAAGAAGATGTGATAATTAAATGTTCAGTAATTTATCTATTAGTCCTTCTAATGATAAATTATAATTAATTAGTTGATTAATTATTGACTATTGAGAATTGAGTGGTTATTTAATTGATGAAATTATTAAATAGAAAATTTATATGGTTAATTAGTCGGTGAATTAATTAATTTACTTGATTAATTAATTTTGGAATTAATTAATGCATGGGATTTGAGGTGTAAGACCTGATGTTCTTCACCAAAGAGATTTGCGGTATTAGACCTGGCGTTCTACATCAGTGATATAATTAAATGAACGGGATTTGGGGTGTCACATTGGGTGTTCTACACCATTGTGATTGTGGGTGTTAGACATGGAATTTTACATTACTGATAGATCTATTTGTATTGTTGAGAATTGGGGTATCGGACGTGGATTTCTACACCAATGATAAATGGTAATAAATGGGATTTTAGGAGTTAGACATAGTGTTCTATGCCAATGATATTTTGGGTGATAGACAAGGCATTCTTCACTGATGGGATTTAGGGTGTAGACATGACATTCTACACCAATGACAAATGATAATAAATGAATTTGGGGTATGGGTATGGAATTCTACACAAAGGATAAACATGTATAAAGATTGTGAATTGTTGTGTGACATGATTTAATTTTGATCGTCTATGTGGTTGTTAATGATTATTTGATAATATGATAATTTTTTAATTATGGATTGTAATTATTTTCTTTATACCATTTCATACACCTATTGTTGACTAGATTTATTTGAGACACTATTGGTGGGGGCTACAGAGTTGTAATCACACCCTATTCAAGTGGCCTGATCCGTACCCAAATAAACTTTGTTTATGTAGTACATGTTATGGGAAAAGGCCCTGTGCATTATTGAAAAATGGGAATAGAGTTGGGAGAGGGGACCAAATTTGGTTCAGAACCTACTTGGGAGTTTTAATGTCTTTTTTTTTCTTTTATAGACACTTGAGACTTATACTGTCATTTCATATTTCCCTTTTAGTTGAGTACTATGTTTCCTATTTTGGTTATTTTCTCATATTGGTATTGTTATGATTTTGTATACTTCTTCTATTGTCTGTGTTATTTTCCTCTAGTTCTTACTCTGATAAAAGAGGGTGTAGTCTCCCCACAGATTTCTTACCATAACCTTGTTTCAGCAGCCTCTGGCGTATGGGGAGGCCCACCTGAGGTCATGTGGTGGTCCGACATAGGTAACTATTAAATGGAACCCTGGCCAGAACATTACAAAGTGGTATTAGAGATCTAGTTTTCTTTTCTTCTTCTTTTACCTTATTTTTTGGGTAAAGGTACACAAGATACTAGGAAGAGTTGGGGCTTGGTAATGAGCTCATGTATGGGAGTTTCAAACCTATGTATGGGGGAAATCTAAGTACTCAGGGTGGGATTGTTATTATTGTGGTTTGTTGTTACAGTTGAATATTATTTCACCTTGGGTGATGCAGTTGTTTTTCACTATGATAATTATTATTGATATTTTTAAGAATTGAATCATGGCCCGGAATAGAATGAGAGTTGATTCTGAATGCATCATTCTAGGAACTCAGAACTATTTTGTGACATGCATCTTTTTAGATATGCATAGGAAAATGGTTATGTGTAAGTTGTTGAACTTACACTATTTTCCTTATAGTGAATTTGATAATAGTTCCAAACATGATATTGAAAAAGAATGAAAAATCATGAAATGATGTGAATAAATGGGTTTCTAAATGAGAAATGTGGTTAATGTGAGTGTGTTTCCCTTGTTAACATGACCTAGTTGTAGGGTGGTTAAGGTTAGTGATAACGCCTCATTTTTGACCATGTGGAGAGACATGAAAAAAAGACTTGTTATGGCCTTTTGAAAATTCATCTAAGTTAAATGTGATAAATTTATTCTTTGGGTACAAAGATATGTGTTTGGAATTATATAGATATACCTCCATGAAGGTTCTTGTTGAGAGAATGATCAGAGGACATTGATATGGATTATCCTTTAGTAGTGGAACCTGATGCACTGAGTGTGCCCGGGGAGGAAGGCGAGGAGCAGTTTTTAGAGAACTTTTCTCATTTTATGAAATTGATGGAAAGGGACCCAAGGAGGGTGGTGAGAAGCACTTATGATCTAAAGAGGGAGTTTCAGTTGCAGAACCCTCCATGATTCACTGGATACGGTGGACCTAAGGGTGCTGAGTTCTAGATTGAGTTCACCAAGACTATACTTGACCACCTGGAGACTCCTATTGAGAAGTGAGTCAACATGGTATCTTACATGTTGTGTGTCTAGGAGAAACTTTGGTGGGGTGTCCCGGGGTGGAATGGTCAGGATGATGGTATCGAGTGAAAGAATTTCTAAGAGATGTACTTTGAGAACTTATACCTCGAGACTCTAAGGCAGGAAAGAGAATGTAAGTTCATGTGGATGAATTAGGGAAATATGTTCATGATGGACTATGATGGATGCTTTATAGACTTAAAAAATGTTTCTCCCAACTTGGAAGAATATTGGGCTACTTCAACAAGATAGTTTCTAGATGCACTTAAATTTTTAATTAAGTCTCAGGTGAATATTTTTAGGCTGAATATGTTTACAGAAGTGCTAAATCAGGATCTCATTTCTGAGGGGAATATGAAAGTGTATTCCGGTGGTAGAAAAGTGATTCGTGTTTGATGGTTAGGTGGTACATTCTTCAAAATAAGGAAGAAATATTATGAGAATGTCATCTAGAGTAGTGAAAAGTAGAGTGGCCAATCTGGGGGGATCAGTTACATAGGATCTAACCCATGTTATTTTCCAATAGTGCAGTAGTCCGAGACACTTTTGAATACATTGTTCCTAACCCCCAATGGAATTTCGAGCCTGCCGAAAGATGGGTCATCTATAAAGGTTATACTGGTACTCAAGGTGGGAAAGGAGTGATGGAGGAGCTGGACAGGACTAGGTTGCGAGAAGGGGATCATCTACACCATATCAATATGGTAGATGGAGTTCTGTTGGATGAGGTTTTGGAGGTAGTGGACATGGTTCTTTTGGGAAAGAGAACCCATATCAGCTGAATAGTGTGACTTTGAGGAGTCAGGAAGCATTATAGGGAAGAGGGGTAGGAAAATTGCATACGGTGTAACCTGAACTTGTTGACAGAGAGGTTAGGCCATCAACTGTGAGAGGTACAATTCTTGTGGCTTTTCCTCAAGCTAGTTCCATGTTTGATACGAGTTCCTATTATTCCTTTATATCTGCATAACTTGTTAACTTTTTGAGCTTGGAAGTGGAGTTTGGGAGCGGGGTTTTGATGATAGATACAACTTTTGGAGTATGGTCTAGAGACATTTGTATGTGCGTGGGATGTTCTCTTGATATTAGAGAGTACTATTTACTTTTGGATCTCTATATTGTTGATCTGATAGGCTTTGACCTAATTCTGGTCAAGGATTGGCTAGTTGCATATTGATCCCACATTGACATTTATCGCAGAAGAGTTACATTTACATATCCTAAGGTGACCTTCACATTTAATGTGGTGAGTGAGATATCTAGGTGGGCCGACCAGGGCCAATTAATCAACAACTATAATATCTCATAGCCCAAGTTTCTAGTATTTTTCTAGATAATGAAGGTGTTAGGAAAGATGTCCTTGAACAATTAGTTGATGTATTTCAGGAAGTCTTTCCTAAGGAAATATTTGGGCTTCCACCTGAGAGATATGTGGAATTTACTATTGAGATAATGTTGGTGGCTGATCCGACATCTATTCCACCATACAGAATGGAACCGACTAAGCTTCAAGATCTCCAAACAAGGCTAGAGGAGTTAGGGGATACGAGATTTATCCATACAAGTATTTCACCATGGATATCACCTATGTTGTTTTCAAGTAAGGATGATGGGAGTTTACATTTATGTGTACATTATCAGAAGTTGAATAAGTTTCCTGTGAAGAACTGATATCCTCACCCATGTATCGATTATCTATTTGACCATTTGAAAGGATATTATATGTTCTCAAAGACCAACTTGGGGTCAGGGTATCATCCGTTGATATTTCAGACTTCTAATATATGAAGGACTGCTTTTTTGGAAAGGTGTGGCCTTTATATGTTTGTCGTAATGCTGTTTGGGTTAAAAAATGCACCAGTATTGTTTATGGACTTGATGAACAAAGTCTTACATACATACCTTGATCAGTTTTTGGGGGTTTTTGTGGATGAAATTTTGGTTTACTCCATGACCCATGAAGATCATTCTCAACATCTTTACATTTTCCAGAGTACACTAAGAGAGCATCAGCTATACACCAAGCTATCTATGTGACAGTTTTGGATTGACCAAGTACACTTCTTTGGACAAATAATCTTAGAGGAAGGTGTGTTAGTTTACTTTTATAAGGTTGAAGAAGTGGTTACATGGGAGTAGCCTAATAATTTTTTTGATATCAAAATATTTCTAGGTATAGATAGATATTATAGGAGTTTCATCAAATACTTTTCCCATTTTGAATAACTGCTTTCGGGCTTGACCAAAAAGGGTGTAATGTTTAAGTGTTCGAAGGAATGTGAGAAATACTTTTAGGAGTTGAAGAAGCGTTTGACATCATCACCAATTTTTATCTTACCTGAGTCAGGAGAAGAGTACACGGTGTATTGTGATGCATATGGGACAAGACTCAGGGCAGTGTTGATGCAAGGAGATCGATTCGTGGCTTACAGGTCTTGACAGTTGAGACCACATGAATAGAATTACCCTACACATGACATCAAGTTAGTAGTAATGGTTTATTCTTTGATGTGTTGGCGTCACTACCTCTTGGATGAAAAGTTTACTTTTTATACCCACCACAAGAGCTTAAGATATGTCTTTTCAGAATGTGATTTGAATCGTCGGAAATGGAGATGGGTGGAGTATATGCAATCTTTTGATTTTGAGCTAGGATATGCACCTAGGAAGGGAAAAAAGTGGGTGATTATTTGATAATGAAAAGTTAGACTCTGGCACTTTAGGAATCTAGTGCTGGGTGGATGATAATAATTTTGTTAGTAGAGACGCATGTTGTTGTTTAGTAGAGGCTAGAGTAGATGATTCTCATATCAGTTTCCATGGATTTGACAATTCTGAAATGGATTAGGGATAAAAATTATGAGGAATTAGTGACATTGTCATTGAGGTAAAGCTTTGAAAGTGGAGAGACACCTTCTAACTGGATGATAAATGAGGATGAGATCATCTATGTGATGAATCGGGTTGTTGTTCCTACAAGAATGCAGGAGGAGCTCATGAAAGAGTTTCTTACCTCAAAATGAGTGGTTAATCCAGGTGTGAACAAGATGTATCATGACCAAAGAAGACGGTTTTTGTGTCTTGTCATGATGAAGGATATAATATGTTTTGTGACATGATGCTTCACCTGTCAGTAGGCGAAGGAGGAGCATTACCAAACTTGGGATTTACTGTAACCTTTTCCAATTCAGTAATGGAAATGGGATGATATGCCCATTAATTTTGAGGTAGGCCTTCTGAATATACTGAGGATGAATGACGCTATTTGGTTTATTGTGGATCAACTAATGAAAGTAGTTCATTTCATGCCTATAAGGGAAACCTTTACAATAGTGCATTTCAGAGAACAATATGTTCAGGAGATAGTCCGTCTACATGGGGTTCCATAGACTATAGTTTCAGAATGTGATTTGTTCTATACATCACAATTCTAATAGGCCTTGTATAAATCACTTGGTAACTTGGTGCTATTGAGTACGGATTTCCACCCATAAATAGATGGGTAGTCGGAGCGTACTATACAGGTGCTTGAAGATATGATACAGGAATGTGTTCTATAATTTGGTGGGTCATGGGAAAAACACTTGGATTTAGTGGGGTTTATATAGAAGTGAAATAGTGTATGTAGATTCTAAATTACAATATGGTTTAATTTTAATTTTAAAACATTCATTTTTAACCTTAAGGAAAAATATGTTTAATTAAGGTAAACAAGATAAATTCACAAACCCTAAAATAGTTCTATGAGAAAAACTTGCTTATGTTCTAGAAATATGGTTCTAGAAATGAATCTTAAGAAAAGTTTACTTCAAAAAGGATTCAACCTTAAAGCGTATAGAATATTACCTATCAAAGTAAATAAAAGTATAAGAAAGTATAATAAATTTATACTTTCTTCCTTTATCAAAATACAGCGGAAATAAAACATGAAAAAAAACAAGTAACAAGTAAGAAACATTTTCAACCAAAAATTAGTGTATTCAACAACATTGGACAAAGGTCCCTTGATTTATACTTTCAAGAAAGTCTGCCTTACCCACACCAAGTTAATACATCGATAAGAATATTGGAATCTGTCTTGCTGTCTGCACAAGCCCTCAATATTTCAGGTAGTCAGAACCTATGTCTTCCAATCCTCAGAATCCCTCTATTTCACTCAACAACAATCGGAGTCACATGAATAAAGCTGAACAATATGTTTAGAAATGTGCATGGAATGAGAGTGTTTCTTTCTCTAGAGTCAACTTCATTGCATCACAACATGTAATCTCTATGATGATCAGCAACAGATTATGATTGATACTGTGATTTTTCAAATGATTTCCTATTTGTAGGAAAAATCTAATGGTCGGCTCCCACCTCCAACTGTCATATTTTTCCTTGAATTTCAGAGGGACCTGTACATGTGTCACTCAACCAAAGGTTAGTTATAAACAGATTGAATGACATCATTTTATAATAAAAACATGTGTAAGTAAAATTTATTAACTTAACCAAATAAGAATATTTGGAGTCTAAGGAAAAATAGAATTCAGAGTCTAAACATATAAACAATCTAATTTTTTAAAACATGGTTATTCAGATTTTGTTTTTCAATGAATTATGAATATGAATTCTATAGATTTTGGTGTTTGAATTCCAAATAATTCAGAGGAATTAATAGTTTAAATTATGAGGATTTCAGAGTTTGAATTCTGAGGAATTCAATGCCCAAATTCTAAGGAATTATGAGTCTGAATTATGAGGAATTTGGAGTCTGAATTTAAGAGAATTTAGTTTCTGAATTTTAGAGAATTCAGAGTCTAAATTTCATAGAATTTGGAGTTTTAATTTCAGAGAATTATCAGTCTGAATTTTAGAGAATTCAGAGTCTAAATTTCCATGAATTCAGAGACTAAATATCAAAGAATTTGGAATCAAAATTTTATAGAATTTGGAGTCTAAAAATAGAATACTCTCTATCCATGGAACTATAAGATTTCTAGTTTTTAGATAAGGATCTTAATTTTAGGCATTGTAATAAAATGAACTTGGTTTCTAGAGATTATAAAATGAGGCAATGAAAATATGGTAAGGATAAAAATTTCCCTAGAGAAAAGAAATTTCCCTTAAGAAAATAATCCTTAGGGAAAGTTAATATGTCTTAAGATAAAGTTTTTTTGATTTTCATAACATAGAGGAGTGAAAAAGTCATAAGGAACCCTTATTGACTCAACAATCTCCCCATTTTTGGAAATCACAAGAAACCTTTAGAAAAATAATATTATAACTAAGAAATTTCTTTATGAACTTTAAAAGAAAAACTTATTTCCCTTTACTTATGAATCATGATGAATACGACTAACTCTCCATTATGTTTTAAAATCCCTAAGGATCGTATTATTGACTTCCTTAGAGATATTTTAATTTTTATTACATAATAATATATTATTTATGTAAACTCACCCTTCTGTAAACTCCCCATTACTTTGGGAATTTTCTTCTTTATACTTAGTATTCTTTTGACAATTCCTTTCACCCCCATTGTGATTTTCAAAAAGGTTTAGTGGGAATGGGGAAAAAATGGTACCTGAAATATTAGAACTATAAAATAAAGCAAATGAAGGAAAAAGAGATTTTTAATTATGATTGGAAATATTGATATAAGGAAATACAACAAAAGATTTGAATTAAAAGGAAAAAATTATTCATCCATCTTTTCCTTTTCCATGATCTTCTTCATGATATTATTTAACTTCTTAAGCTCCTTCGGATCTTCCTCAAACCTTTTGAGAAGCTGTTTCTGATCATAATTTTTATTTTCCAAGGACTTGATTTTCTGTTCTTAAGATTTATGGATTTCTTCTTGAGACGTCAGTATCTCTTCTATCTGGTTGAACTTTTCTTAAAACTCTACCCTGAGTTCCTTTTCACTCTTCAAATTTTGTGCAAATGAATTTAACATCCCATTCAAATATTTATCCTCTTGTTTTCAGGCTACTTATTCAAGGTTCATCTTCTCTATAAATCATTTTGTAAGGTTTTTTATCCAATCATATTACTTATTAAATTTATCTTTCATTAACTATTGGAAATCATCAAGTATTCTTAAGTCTTCAATTTTTCTTTTGGAACACTTTGTAATTTCCATACAAGTTGTCCTATGAGCATCATAACGGATATAAATGGTTTTGAAATCAACATAAATCTTGATGAATTTTTCCATGAGCATGCTAACTGAATCTAAATTTTAATTAAATGAATGTTGAAGCATCTAACACCTTGAGTCAATACTTGGAAACAAGGGTATGGTGTCTACTAATTTCTTCAATGACTGCACCACAAATTCTTAACCCATGGAAGATGAATCAAAATGTGATTCCCTTGAAGTTAAAGATTATTTTTCTATCTATATATCCTTCTTCCTGGATGATCCACCAGTATCCTTCTCAACCACCATAGCCTTATTAGGTGTATCAACTATCACTTTCTTTCCTTTTTATATTCTGGAAATCATCTTTGTAACCTTTGGATATTGAAGCTCAGTATCTGAGTCGTGGACAATTTTATCTTCACAAACCTTTTCCTTCTCAGCATCTCCCTCAAGATCATTAGGTTGAAAGAAGTTTTGATTGCTTCTTTCATCATTAAAAGGTTTTTAACCTCTTCCTGAACCTTATATTCATTTCCTTGAGAAATACTTTTAGTTTATTCAGCCTGGGAAGTCTAGATTGAATGCTATTCAGAAGGGCTTTCCTTCTCATGATATTTTTCAACTTTCCTTATCACATAATCACTATCATCTCTTCTTTGTTATGTGGTAATCCAATGATACTTCCTACCATGCTGAAGGAAATGGAATAGATTTTATTATAAATCTTTAATGAAAACTTGTCTCTTCCACCTTCATTATAAAAGCATACTATCTCGTAGAACTCAGCAAGTAACTATGGATAAACCAGATATTGACTTTTAGGTTTCTCTATGTAGAGGCTATCCCATCTATTTAGTTTAATATTTTTCATAATCAGGGAATTATACTTATTGAATAATCTCAGATCAACAAACCTTTCTCTGAATATTTTTGAATCTATTATTTCCTTAGCTGAAGACATTTTTTTTCTGTGGAGAGGCTTCCAAATCCATTCATAGTCTGAGAAAATTTGGAAAAGTAGAATGTTCTTTTTGAAGAGAGGTAGAGCATCAACACAAGAAGACTTGAAACCCAATGTGGGACGAAGAATTGGGGCTTTATATAGGTGTCAAAGTGACAGTTCAAATCCCCAATATTATCCAACAGCTAAAACAAACACAATCTAATCTAACTATTGAGATGAAATCCAAAGAAGGATTTGATAGGTTCTGATATTTTGAGGGTTTTATAGTAAAAAAATCTGATTTAAAGACAGGGAATCTGAAAAATTTTCTTAAAACAAGAAAAAAATACCAACAAGTAAAAAATTCAATTTCGAAAATTATAGTAAGGAAATATATCTTCTATATTGCTTGGAAAATTGTCAATAATGAAGTATATTCTACTTAACTAACATTATATTCTATAAAATGTTATTAATGAAAGAAAATTTTTGAATACAGCAAATTTTATCATGAAAGGAAGAAAATTTGGATACAAAAAAATTGATTACGGGAAAAAAATTTGTTATGAAAAAATGTACCCCCCCTATGAAAAAGAGTTTTTTAATGTAAAGAGATAGGTATTCAACAAAAAGTTAATATGGAAGATCACCTTATGGTTATCGTTCCTAAATTTTGTTTAATGTATTCAAATCTAACCTAGGGTAAAGAAGTTGTAAAAATATCAGCAAGTAGATCTTGTGTTCCGATAAATTGAAGAGTGATATCTCTTTTAAGTGTGTGATCCATAATAAATTGATGCCCAGTATCTAGGTGTTTTTAATGGGAGTGATGTGCATGGATTCTTCATAGGTAAATGGAACTAGTGTTACCAAAAAATATCTGTGTTTTGGTAAAATTTATTCCATAGTCAGTGACTGTGTGTCGCATCCATAACACTTGGGCACATCAACTTCCAACTGGTATATATTCTGCTTTAGCAGTGGAAATTTCTACTGAGTGTTTCTTATTTTATGAACTAAAAACTAGTTAATCTCATAAGAAATTACACATTTTGGATGTAATTTTTCTATCCATTCTACACCCACAAAAATTTAGCATCCAAAAATATTAAAAAAAAATTAATTTCCAGAAGTATAGAAAAGTCCTAAATCGATGGTTACCTTTAAATAGAGAAAAAATGATTTCACTAATTTTAAATGAGAATCCTTTGTATTAGATTTATATATTGTATATAATAATAATAAAAACATTAATTAATGATGAATAACTGTAAATCATATTAATCTTCATATCATAACTATAAATGATGTTTGATCTAATAGTTTCCCACCTTCATCAAGATCAAGAGAATTTGAGTTACCGAGTGGAGTACATATACTTTTATTTTTGTAATATCCGTAAATTTGAATAAGATATTTATTATAATTATGTTGTGATATATATCTTCCTTATGGGTTTTGAGAGATTTGAAAACCTAGGAAAAATTTTAACTCACCCATCATACTCATTTCAAAATCAAATTTCACTAGATTCGAAAAAGAATCAGTTAAATATTTCAGAGTTGATCCGAATATAATGTCATCAACA
The DNA here is from genome assembly GCA_963277665.1 of Viscum album. Classification (NCBI taxonomy): domain Eukaryota; kingdom Viridiplantae; phylum Streptophyta; class Magnoliopsida; order Santalales; family Viscaceae; genus Viscum; species Viscum album. Next base: position 930,071,525 of record OY728127.1, read on the forward strand.
TATATTTGAACAATTAAAACATTTTTCATATCTTTCATTATAAAAATATTTGGATCAGTAGTTCCATTAACATAATTTCATTGTAACAAAAATCATGTAAGTCTATCATACCAGGATCTAGGGGCTTGTTTAAGTCATTATAATACTTTGGTAAGTTTGAAAACATGTTCTGGATGTTTTGTTTATTTAAAATCAGGAGGTTGTTCAACATAAAAATCCTCTTGAAAATATCTGGTATGGAAAGCACACTTCACACCCATTTGAAAAAGTTTGAAATTAAAAAATTCTACAAAGGAAATTAAAATATGAATAGATTCAAGTCTAGATACTAGAGAATATCATTATTCATACTCTATTACATCTTGTTGACTATGGTCTTTAGAAACTAATCCAGCTTTATTTCTTATTATGATTCCATTTTCATCACACTTATTTATAAAGACCCATTTTACTCCAATTATAGAAGTTTCCTTAGGACTATCATCTAAGGTCCAGACATTATTGTTTTCGAATTCATTTTTCTCATCTTGCATGGCTTTAATCCAATCATCACCACCTAAATCTTCATCAGTGCTTTTAGGTTATAAATGTGAAAGAAATTATAGTTGTTTTACTTCATTTTATAAGGAACCTATTACCCTTATAGGTTAATTTATATCACCAATGAAACTATTATTGGGATGATTTTAAAGAAACAACTGATTTGGGTTTTATAAAACTTGTACATCAACACATGCTAGGAAATATTCTGGAGTAAATGATTCAAAAATATTTTCATGAACAATATCTTTATTAGAATTATCTTCTATTAAGAGTCAATAATTAGTTTTTTAAACCACATATGAGGATGTAGGTTGGGTTTGTTTAAAAACAAAAGGATCAGTTTCATTGAATTTAAGATGTACTATTTCTTCAATAGTATAATTATTTTTACTAAAAACTTTATAAGCCTTAGAAGTTGAGTAGTTTCCAAAGAAAATCCCTTGATCGGATTTGGGTTGAAGTTTATGTATGTTATCTTCAGTATTCAAGATGAATACTTTGAAACCAAATACTTTGAAGTATGAAATTCTAGTTTTTCGACCAGTCCAAAATTTATATGGTATTTTTTTAAGAAAATGTTTGATTAAAACTAAATTTATACTATAACAAGCAGTACTAACAGCTTCGGCCGAAATGTGTTTAGCAACAGAATATTTAATCAACATGGTTCTAGTTATATCTTGAAGAATTCAATTTCTTCTTTCAAAAACACCATTTAGTTGAGGATTTCTTGGAGTTGAGAAGTTATTAGTAATTCCTTTCTTACTAAGAAAAGTTTCAAAAAGTGAATTTTGAAATTATCCTCCATGATCACTATGAATTGTTATCAATGGAAGGTTTTTCCCATTCTAAAATTGGGATCTAAAAATTTTGAAATATGAAAAATCATTAGATTTATTTTCTAGAAAATAAACCCACATAAATCTACTGTAATCATAAACTAAGAAAAATACATAATATTTTCCTCCCAAACATTCAGTTTGTGTTGGACCAAAAAGATCCTTATGCACTATCTTACAGTGTCCAAACCTTCTATTCAATAACCATGATTGATATTCCATTGTACTAAGGCAAGGTAGATATCGAATCCTAAGGTCTTCTATGTTTAGTGTATATACATTATCATGCATATAGGAGGAGAGAATAAACTCTTCCTTGGAATTGTGTACTAAGAATTTATCATTCCTGAAATTCACATGGTAACCTTTATCACATAATTTAATTATGCTAATGAGGGTGTGATTAAGACCCTTAACAAATAAAACATTTCAGATAAATGTTTTTTCAAGGATAAAAATGTTACCTATACCATCAATTTCTTGATGATAATTATCCCTAAAAGTTAATTTCCTCCTTTAGTCTTGATAATCTTTTCAAAGAAGTTTTTTTACTAATCATATTCTGGGAAAATACACTATTCATGTACCATGTATTGTTGTTGGTACATTAATTATTTTCCTGAAAATAAAAGAGTTAGACTTTTGGAATCCAAACATTCTTAGATCCAGAAATTTCAAGAAGTATGATTATAGAAATCCACATTTTCATAGAAAAATAAGCTTTATGAAAACAAAAATATTGGGTTTTTTAATGGAAAAAAATTTATCCCAATTTCCACCACACTGACATTTAGTACAAAATGGAGCACTTTGGGGAACAAACCAATTATTACTAAAAATAGGTTTCGAGTTAGTATAACCAAATCTAGAACTATTCCTTAGAGGAAGAATTTGGGAATACATCTTGTAAACGTTTTCCTTACCAGAGATGATGTTTAATAGAAAAACCCTCAAGGAAATTATTTATGACTTTAGTTCAATAACCATGTTCTTATCCTAAATGTTATTAGTTGTTGAACATGAGTTAGCCTCTAAAATATTTTTCTTATAAATAACATTTTTAAGATCCTTAGAAAGTTTATTTCTCTTAGAATTAATTTCCTCATGGTTTTTAGAAATACATTCAAAATCAAATGTTTTTGGATCAAGATCTTTAGAAAGATATGATACTTCATTAGTTAAAATAGAAATTATAGAATTTTCCTTCTCTAACTTCTTTTTTATCTTACAATTTTCATTTCTATGATCTTTGGAAAACCTAGACACATCTTCATAAGAAGGTAAAGAGTAATCTTTATTAGAAAATGATTCTTCATCTAAAAGAATTAGAATATTTAGCATCTGTATAATTTACATTCAATGATACATTAGTGGTAGATTTGGCATTGTGTACCTTGGCCATTAAACAATAATTTTTAATGGGTAGTTTCTCTAGTAAACCAAGATTCTTCTGACTAAAAGATTCATACTCTGAAGATTCATCAGATGAGTCACCACCACTGGAACTCCATGCATCATTAGACTTCAATAAATTCTTAGCCTTAGACTGGTAATACTTATTTCTATTCCTCTCAGAATGATTTTCCTTCCTGTCTTTTCTTTTAATCATGGGACAATCTGGCCTGATGTGTCTAGACCTTTTTCACTCATAATAGGTTACTTTACAATCTTTCATGTCCTTTATATCTTTCTTCTTATATTTATTCTGAAATTATTTATTTCCCACTATCTTGTTCATCATTCGAGAAATATTAGATAATTCATTTTCATCATATTCATTTTCACTTTACTCATAAATAGTGACTTTCTTAGACTTAGATCTTGTAACACTTTCCGTAGTCTTGAAGTTAGTAGTAGTAAAGGATACACTTCCAGTTTCATTATTCTTCTTATTCATATTAGAATCTATTTTCATTCTTGTCTCATGTTGAAGAAGAGTTCCAAAAATTTCATCAAGTTTAATATTGTAAACCTTATGGTTCTCATCAATGGCAGTCCTTTTTGATTCCCACTCATTTGGCATAATATCAATTATCTTTTCAATAAAAAATTCTTCATCTAATCCTTTTTCTCCCATAGATTGAAGACTACTTACAATAGTCATAAATCGTTTATGCACTTTGAAAACAGGTTCTCCATAAGGAAATAATAATCAATGATATTCGGCTTTCAATAGAGCTCTTCTAGTATCTATCACTTTAGAAGTTAAAAAATGATTAACATTAACTTTCTTCCATATGGAGTTGTAATCCTCACAAAAAGATATTTTACAGGATATGTTCCTGGTCATAGAATACAAAAAAGTACCATGTACATTGTAATTTAGTTTATATTCTCATTTCTCTTGGTTGGTGACGGTTTTGAATTCCTTGGCTGGAGTTTTGTATTCTCTAGTAAGCATAAAAAAATCATCTACTCCACTTTTAATGAAAAATTTATTCATTCTATCTCTCCAGTACTCATAATCATTTCCATAAAAAATTGGAGGTCTGGTAGGATTAAGACTATCATTGGAACCAACATTCATTCCTACAATTCTATAAGAATGTACTTTTCAAAAAAAACTTGTTAGTTGTAAAAGGTTTGTAAATAAAGAAAACAAATCTCTAAGAAAAACCTGAACAAGAAAAGTTAATCTAGAAAATTTATAACAAGTACAACTTGGGCATGAAAACTTATATATGAGTATAAGTCTTTCAAAGATCTCCAATGATACCAATTGTAGGATCAAAATAGTTTATGTAGTTTCTCAATTTCAAGAGGGAGTGAATTTTAATTTTAAAACATTCATTTTTAACCTTAAGAAAAACTATGTTTAATAATGTTAAACAAGGTAAATTCAAAAACCCTAAAATAGTTCTATGTGAAAAACATCCATAGGTTCCGAAAACATGGTTTCAGAAATGAAACTTGAGAAAAGTTTACTTAAGAAAAGATTATACATTAAATTGTATAGAATCTTACTTATCAGAGTAAATAAAAGTATAATAAAGTATAAGAAATTTGTACTTTATTCCTTTATCAAAATATAGAATAAATAAAACATGAAACAAAACAAGTAACAAGAAAGACATATTTTTACCCATAGAGTAGGGTATCCAACAACCTTGGATAAAGGCCCCTTGATTTATAATTTCAAGAAATTCTGTCTTACCCGCACTAGGGTATTCCCTAGATAGGAATATCTTAATCTGTCTGGCTATCCCCACAAGCCCATGAGATTTAAGGTAGTCAGCACCATTGTCTTCCAATCCCTAGAAGCCCTCAATTGTCCTCAGCAACAATCCAAGTCACATGAAGCAAGATGAACAATATGTTTATAACCCATAAGGCACGAGATTCTTTCTCCCTCAAGAAATAAAATTACACCATCACATCATTTAATCTCAAGAATGATCAACAACAGATTATTATTGATACTGAGAGCATTCAAATGAGCTCTTATTTATAAGAAAAACTCCAAAGGTCAGCTCCCTCCTCCAATGGTAATATTTTTCCTGGAATTTTAGAGGGACCTATACACATGTCACTCAACCAACTATTATTTAGAAATAGATTTCATGACATAGTTTCATAATAGTAACATGTGTAATGAAAAATGGTTAGCTTAACAAAACCTGAATATCTGATGTCTAAGGAAAAATATAATTTAGAGTTTAATCGTATAAACAATCTGATTTTATAAAACATGGATATTTGACTTCTGTTTTACAAAGAATTAGGAATCAGAATTCTATAGATTCTGGAGAATGAATTTCAATGAATTCTGAAGAATTCAGAGTTTGAATTATCAGGAATTAGGAGTCTGAATTCTAAGGAATTTGGAGTCTGAATTCTGAGGAATTCGGAGTCTGAATTCTGATGAATTTCGAGTCTAAATTTTGTGGAATTAGAAATCCTAATTCTGAGGAATTCGATATCTAAATTTCATAGAATTCATAGTCTGAATTTCAAAGAATTTGGAGTTTGAATTTTAGAGAATTTTCAATCTGAATTTTAGAAAACTCGGAGTCCGAATTTCAGAGAATTCGAAGTCTGAATTTCAGAGACTTCAAAGTCTAAATTTCATAGAATTGGGAATCTACTGCAAATCATTTTTTCACTTTTTCAATAGCCGGTTTAACGGTTCCCGGTACCCATAAAAACATTTCTCGAAAATCAGGATTTCAAATTTCAAAATCAAACCAAAACATTGTCCCTCAACCACCTCACGCCACACCTCGAGCCTTGAACCCATCACCACACGTCACCATCACTGCCTCTACTTCAATGTTCATCACACACATCTCACATTGCAGGTCACAGGTGAGACCATCAGAGCATCGTTGTTATAACCTACTCCGCAGAACACCACCATATATCATCACCACCACAAAACCAACAGCGCCAGTGAGAATCGACAACCATCACCACTGTATAACAAAAATTATAGCCGCAAGTCATCTGGAAGAATACAATCCACCCAAAGAGGACCTAGTCTGTTGCCATACATATTGATGCAACAAGCAACACAAAAACAGAGCCTCATACCTGAATGAAATCACCAGTTCAGAGAACAAAACCTTTAGGAGCCAAGCAGGCCCCGTCACCACCTGACTGACATCATCACCAAAGCCTACACAAACAACAAAAGGATGAAGCAAAACCTGCCGCCACCTAAATAATCGCACCCAATGGCTAGATCTACCCAAAGCACAAGCACCCGAAACTGAACACGATGGAAACCCCAAAAATTAGTATAGATCCCACACCCCGGGGCATCATCACGACTCCGAAACTGAAGAGGTCATGCGATAATGCGAACGGTCGAAGATGATGATGAGTCCACGCAAGTTAAGGGCAGCCAAATTGTGAGCATACTGAGCTGAGATCAAAGGAAAGAGCAGCCATCGGGGGAAGAAGGCGGTGGCATATGGAAACCCTAATCACCACAGATCCCCTTACAGGCGCATATGGGAGTTTCCAAATTGGGAATCTGAATTTCATTGATTTTAGAGTCAAAAAACAGAAGACTCTATATCTAAGAAACTATAATATTCCGTGTTTTTAGAAAAGGATCCGAATTTCAGAATTAGTAATAAAATGAACTTTGTTTCGAGAGATTATAAAATGAGGCAATGATAACAAGGTAAAGATAAAAAAATTCCATAGAGAAGAGAAATTTTCATTAATAAAATAATCCTTAGGGAAATGTAATATGCCTTAAGATAAAGTGTTTTTGATTTTAAAAACAAATAGGAATGGAAAAGTCATAAGGAAACCATATTGAATCAATAGTTTACCTATAACAATTGTTAACGGGAAATATATAGATGGCACCAAACAAGGCTCTTTATGGTAGGCGATGCAGATCACCACTATATTGGTTAGAGGCTGGTGAGTAAGAGTTGATGGGACAAAATCTTATCCAGCTGACATCAGAGTAGGTGTAGTTGATTCAGAAAATGACTAGCTATGGCTCAGAGCAGGAAGAAGTAGTATGCTAATAGATAGATATGACCCCAAGATTTTAAAGAGGGTGATCTTGTATTCCTTTAGGTGTCACCTAGTTTGGGTCACCATAGGATACAGAGGTAGGGAAAGTTGGTGCCTAGGTTTGTTAGATAGTTCGATATTATGGAGAGAATCAAACCAGTGGCAAACCGATTAGCTCTTCCATAGAAATAATGATCTATGAATAATTTTTTCCATGTATCAAAAATTCATAGGTATCAAAATGACCCTTATAATTTGATAAATGTGGAGGATATCGAGCTTGAGAGAGATGCCTCCTTTGAGGAGCATCTGATACGTGTGTTGGAACACAGTGAGAAAGTGTTGAGGGGAAGGATCATGTCGATAGTTCATGTATTATGGAAACATGGATCTGTACAAGAGTAGATGTGGGAAATGGAGTCAGATATGCAGAATCAGTTGACCAATATTTTTGACTCGTAATCTTAGAGATGTTCAGGAGTGCAGCATGAGGATGAACTATTGTAAGGTGGGTAGGCCGTAAGATCCTATCCTTTTCTGGAGTTATCTATGGCATGATCTCAGGTACTTTTAATATTCTTTTAAGTACCTTTTCATGGATTTATGAATTGGGGTGTGTTTGGATGATGTTTTAAAAAAATTGAAAAAACGGGTTGTATATGGTTGGTGCATGGTTAGGAGAAATTGTGCGCCTACCACAGCTAATAGTATGAGCCTAGGCAAAGCGGTCTGCATGGATGGTACACAGTTTGACAAACTGTGCACCCAAACCCAAGAATGTGTGAAACTGGGGGTACTAAGTTCATGAAGGTTGGTTCATGCTTTTTTAAATTGTACCCCCAAACTATGAACATGATTTCTATTAATCTGAAAAATAATTTTCAGACCACATGAACCCCCAAAACACCTCTTATTCAACTTAGGATTGGTTTTGATGTATTTTGGGTGATTCTAGAGATTTTCGAGGACTTACAAGGTTTTTCTACCTTTGTTCTTTGAGATTCAAGGCCTGAATTGAAGATACACTCTCTCCCAGTAAGTGGATCTCATCTTGAATAATTTTCCATCTACCATTCATTTTTCTCTTGATCTTTTGGTGATGTTAATCCTTGGATTATTTAGATATAAAATCTAATTATTATTATATAGATCTAGGATTGTAGATCTGGATCTAGATTGATTGGATATTGATATTTTCTACCTTGATTTAGGGATCTAGATCAGGATCTCGGATCTACGTCATTGTGCTACTCGGATTTTGGGAATTTTTGTAGATAAAAAAACAACAATGAATCAAGGTAGGTGGTCAAATTTCTAAATCCCATTGTCATGATTTGATATCATATATGCAATTCATAGGATTTCTATATTTTTTTGGAAATTTTGATCTCAAAATGAATTAAAGAATTTGGTAAATTAATTATGTGTGATTGTTTCGGAATTGGGGGATTTAGAGACTACTGAATAAGTGAATCAATTTTGAGAATTGATTATGATGATATTGAGACGATCAAGATCAGTATATTGGTAATTGATCAATGAATTGAATATTGTTATAAATGATCATGAATATGAGATAATTAAATGTTGAGTTAATTATCTATTCATCATTCCAATGAGAAAGAATAATTAATGGGTTGATTAATTATTGACTATTAAGAATTGACTGGTTAATTGATTGTAGAATTAATTAATGGAAAATTGATGTGGTTATTTATTTGTTGAATTAATTAATGGATGTTATTAATTAATTTTTGAATTAAAGAATTCATGGGATTTGGGATGTTAGACATGTTGTTTTGCACCAAAGGGATTTGGGGTGTTAGACATGGCATTTTACACCAACGATATAATTAAATGAACAGGATTTGGGGTGTTAGGCCTGGAATTATGCACCAATGGGATTATGGGTGTTAGACATGGTGTTCTACACTGCAGATAGATCTCTCTATTTTTTTTTGAGAAATGGGGCATCAGAATTGGAGTTCTACACCATTGATAAATGGTAATAAATGGGATTTGGGTGTTAGACATGGAATTCCACACCATTGAGATTTCGGGTGATAGACAAGATGTTCTTCACTAATGGGAGTAAGAGTGTAGATATGACGTTATATACAAATGATAAATGATAATAAATGGGGTTTGGGGTTTGGAAATGGAAATCTACACCATGGATTAACATGTATAATGATTTTGAATTGGTTGTGTGACATGATTTGATTTTTATAGTCTACGTGGTTGTTAAATATTAATTGATAATGTGATAACTAAATAATTATGCATTTTAATTGTTTTCTTTATAACACTACATACACCTATTGTTAATTGGATTTATTTTAGACACTGTTGGTGGTGGCCTACTGAGTTATACTCACACCCTATTTGGGTAGCCTGGTTGGTACCCAAATAGACTTTGTTTCTGTAGGACAGGATAAGGGAAAAGACCTTGTTTTAGATTGTTGACTGGGAATAGAGTTGGGATAAGGGACCAAACATGGTTTGGGACCTGATTGGGATTTTTGATGTCTTTGTTTTAGTGCTTCTATAGAAACTTGACAATTATACAAGAATTTCATATTTCCCTTTCATTTGAGTACTCTGTTTCCTGTTTTGGTTATTTTATGATATTGGTATAATTATGATTTTGTATACATCTGCTAATGTCTATGTTATTCTCCACTAGTTCTTACTCTGATAAAAGAAGGTATAGTCTCCCCACGAAGGGATTACCATACCCTAACTTCTAGTCGGTTTCCTCTACTGTACGGGGAGGCGTGCCTAGTGTCATGTTGTGGTCCGGCTCGGGGCACTGTTGCATGGCACCCTGGCTGGGACGTTACATAGTTTGTCCGGAACTATGTCCTTCACATATGGAATACTCATAATAATATTTTCATCTCTCTCATTAAACAATTCATCCAGATTTTTGATACACAATCCTTTTCCAACATTATTAAAAATGGAGAGTATCATGGGATCCTCATAACCAGGGACCATTAGGGAAGTAGCCTTTAACCCATTACTATCAACCAGCCATAGGACCCTCCAGATGTTGGTCGTAGATCCATCACCAATCCTCCACTAAATTCCTCTACTAAGAATCTCGTGAGAAACCTATAGGATTCTCCATAGAATGATGTGGTGGGGTCCACATGTTGATTCGTAAGAATCCAAGGGGAGAAAATATTTGGTCTCAAGGATCCACATGCATAGGGAATCAAGTTGTTATAGTATCCATCAACGTTGTTTTTACAGTATAGAGTCATTGATCTGGCATATATCTTAGACCCCCATTCCACCATAAACTTTATGGAGGCAAATCTTGTCCCAATCCCACCAATGTATTTTTTTCCTCCCATTATTAAGGGCCCACCAAAATTTGGTGAGGCAGGAGTGGATTTTGTTAATTAAAAAACATAAGGAGTTTAAACATAGTTATAAAATAGGTCTAGATCCCTAATTCTAGAGCCTTGATAATATTTTTCCATTCTTTAGAAATATTCATGATTGTCTAAAACAAGATTTTTTTCCCACCCTATCTATAATTCCTGAAAGAACCTCTCTTTTAGAACATCGAAAGATCTTGGGAAGACTACCCTATTTATTATGTTTTTCAACCACCTTAATACCCATGGATTTTTTGATGTTGGACTTCCTTTTATTAGGAACTCCATAACTGAAATGGATTTTGGATTCAGTATAGTTAAAAAATTGAATGAATACCCTCTCATACCTGCGAATGATGTGGTAAATAGTATCGTATTATTCTAGGATAGCCCTTGAAAAAGAAAATTTTTCATTACCAAAAAGGAGATAGGAATTTGGTGGAACATCCTCACCACATGAATTATGTTATCCTTCTCTACAACTGAAATTAGATTAGACAAAATTTCATCCACCAAAATAAAGACAAAAGGGGGAAAAGGATCCCCTGGTGAAAACCCCTGTTTGGTGAAAATATCTATGTAATGCTGCCATTAATTTTAATTCTGAAAGAAAATGAAGATAAACCTTTGCTGATGGCCTAAATCCACATAGATAATATTCCCATTTACCCATCAAAATTTCATAAAAAAACACTCCACTCTTTCACCTTTTTCATATCAATATTACACACCATGATACCTCTTTTATAAATAGAGCATGTTCTCATTGAATGAAACACTTCAGGGGTGAAAATGGTATTATCAAATATAAGTATTTTAGGGATAAAAGAACATTATTTTTTAAATATAATCGAATGTTACAAAGGACATAGGTGGTTGACCTTGATCTCTGAGAAGATTTTGTAAAAAAAAATTAGATGTTGATGGCCCTAAAGTTTACAACCAAAGAGGGTTTTTTGATATTAGGAATGAAGTTAATAAATATTTCATATAGGGAATAGAAACAGAATATACCCACCCACAGGTCTTTCATGAGGCTCATAATATCTATATTAATAATGTGCCAATTTATTTTTTTTAAAATAATTTGTGGAACCCATCTAGATGTAGTGGTTTGGTAGAGTGGTTTTGTTTGAGAGACATTAAAATTTCATCATCAGTGAAGTCACATGTGAGATGGTGGTTCATTGTATCGAGAGACACTGATTAAATTTATAAAGCTATATTAGTGAAAATAGTTGACTCCCAAGTCAAGTAAAGGTCCTTATAAAAATCCATGATAAGGTCATGGATTCCATCTTTTTGGAGAAAGATATACCTATAGTTTTTATGAGATAGGATATAGATTTCTTGTGCTTCCTTTCAGAGTCATTATAGAAATAGAAGGTATTAGATTTTCTTTCTATAATGTGGATTTCATGTGTTCCTTTTAACCACAATATTTCTCTAATATTGAGCACCACATCAAGGTTTGATTCAAGGAATGAGATTCTAGAAAGAACCATATTAGAGGGGGGGAAGAATAAAAATCGTTTAGTTTCCTTTGAATTGTATATCATTGAATGTATAGTAGTTAAAAATTTCATTCTCTCTAATGTATTAGATTGGTCGCCACTCAGTGGATGTTCATTATCATATCAGGATCCCTGAACATCCAACATTATCAGATCATGTCTTCACAATCCTTATCCTTCACCCAAAAAATATCAAACTAGAAGAATCTCACAGGTCTTGGTTTCCTTTTATCATGTGAAGTGTTAATAAGGATAGGGTTGTTGTTTGACATCACGAGAAAAATGTGAGAAACCTAGAATGAACTAAATGGGTTAGACCATTAAATAAATCCTAAAAAAATATCTACACGCTCCACTATATGAGTTTTTTTAGAGTTCTCATGAAACTAAATATAGGGGTTTCTTAAATAACCAAGATCAGAATGGTCTTCTATCTAAGCTTCCTAATGAAAATCCATTATTGATGCATAAGGCCTATTAGCACACCATCTCTTATCATTCTAGAATAAAATTTCCATGAAAACCCTACCAATAAGTAGGGTTCTATGTAATCTCTCATGTAGGGTCTTGAGATTATTATGGGATGTCTATTTATCCATATGGGAGGCCCATCTATATAATCTAATAAAATACCATACCATGGTGTCAGGTTTATTGATGAAGGTGAAATTGTGGTTTTGGATAAAAGTATTTGACCCTTATATGTATTTCCCCCTCCCATAGAAGTTAGAGACCACCCAAGTGCCCTTGTCAAGAGACCGGGAAAAAATAAAGAAAAATGGAAATTTTACAATATCATCCATGTTTATGCATTCAAATAAGGTTATGAAAACAGAAACCATATCATTGATAATTTTTATGCATCGATACGAGAGCATCTGAATTGAGAGTCATTTTCAAAGGCCATGAAAGTTTTTGCTGTGTATTTTCAATGGGATTGGAAGATCTGGCATAATCTAGCCTCTACCTATGAATATTCAAGAAAAGTACTATTCACCAAAACATTCTACCTTTTTTGAATATCTCTCATTATACAGTGGACCCTACATGCCTCTTTTAGAACCACTAGTTTCCTCCGTGCTCATATCTGCACTGTTATCCTCTCTCACTTTCCTACTAAATCTCTGTTGTTTTTTAGAAATGTTCAATGCAGGTTCATTAGGATTCTTTCCTAACAGGGATGGATGCTATAAGAATTCGATGGTCTAGGGAATATTCTGGTATGGTGAGTTAGAATAGATCCATTTTGGCATGGAGGGGGGTTTAGCATTTCCCTAAAAGATCTAAGAGGCTTATCCTTAGTTTCATAAATATTTATAGAGTCACTAGATATTTCTCTGATGGATTTCTTTTAAATTCCTTCCAGTCGCATACAATCACGTTGGTATATGGGGAAGATTGGTGGACCCAACATGTTTATTTTTATATGATCTACATCTAATTGTGCCTTTCAATCATTTGAAATTATATTTTTATCCCTTTGATTTTATGATTTAGAATGAAGGATTACCCAATATTTTTTTCTTGTATCCAATGGACATGTTCCAAGATAATATTACCTTCTCTATCAATCATCTTCATATCATAGTCTTTCCCTGTGTGACCAAGTCACCCAAAAAATATATAAATGACTATTATATTTTCACACTTGAATGATATCCAAGCGTTATATTCCTCAATATATAGGAGAATATCTCTCATATTTTGATTTTCAACACAAATTAGAACCCTAATCCACATAGAAGGCACCTAGTGAGTGGGTTATAGTCAATCTGATTCCATAAAATCCTTGATTCTCCCACTAATTTCATGATTTTTTTTCTGATCTTCCAAATTAATGGATGCCTTTATGTCAATTCCAAATGGTGTTTTTGGAGGAAGAATTAGTTTGGATGCCCCCATATTTCTTATATCCTCAATGAAAATGATTATGTTATCAATGTACCATAGTATCCCTTTAAGGACCTTCTTTTTATCTTTCTCATTGAAAATATTTATGATCATATAACCCACACTAATACCTATTATGGCCACACCATCATCTAAATTCCAAAATTTTTGTAGAGTATTTATTTGGGAATTCAGGTTTACGGGTTAAGTGGGTATAAATTTTATAATGATAAGGAGAGACATTTGATGCATAAGAAACACATCCACATCCTTCTTGGCTATAATAAATGATTTTTACTTGTCTGTGAGTGAAATATTTTTCTATCAGGTTATCAAATTATATTCTATTGTAGCACATATCATGTATAGGATTATAAGGACATCATTAGTAGTAGGTTCACTATTGACACCTTGATTGCTGACATTTCAGTATGACGCAGCTAATCTGAGGAAATGCTATGAGTCACCAAACCCAAGCAAAGGCCATGGAACAAACTCTCAACCAATTAAGATGATTTTTATTTACATGCATTGGACTATTTAGATAAATTACGAGAAAGTATCTAATTTACTTTACAAAAAAACTTACTTAGTGACCCTTATTTAAAATAACCAATTCAAAAAAATGTATACAAAGATCGATTATATTTATCTAACTTTTATAAGAAATGTATTTATCACAGCATTAATAAAAATGTCGCTTGATTTAAAAAATAGAAAAAATAACAGACCAAAAAACCTAAAAATTCAATGAGGGAATTCCCATTTCAGGATTCTTAACCAAGATGAAGTTATGAAACACTTTTTTATTTAAAAGTATATATTTAAGGGGATTTAGTGAGTATATATTAATATATATGGTTCATGCCTGATCGTGATTAACTCTTTATGTTTGTCAAATATTGGTTTTCAACCTTATGGCCCATTAGGTGGAAAGATTAAATCCATACAATATCAATTTTCTACTTTCTCATTTTCAGTCACTTTGTAGTAAAGAAATAATGTGGCACACCATTTGGTGTCTCTGGGCATCTTTGGGTGTTTTCAATTTTTTACGTCGGTCTTTCAGGATTGGCTTATTTTCCTTTTATTGCTTGATACTCTTTCTACATAATTGTTCCTCTTATCAAAATAAAATATCGATCATGTGTGATCGTAGAGTCAAATACTAGGTTGCACCCTGAATATATTTAAAAAATTGGATGGATTTCAATTTAAAATGTAAAGATCATCCTATACCATAAATCAATTTCTCTTATTTTAATTTTCTTCTTAAATTCATTTCAGCTTATTCATTAGAATTGTGTGAAGAAAAAAATATCAAGAATATTGGATTATTATATGGAAAATTTCTTATAACACAAATAACATAAATATATAATTATATAAATAATTATATAACTATTTTTATATTTTTTATAAATATAAATTTCGAAATATATTTTATAAAAATATAAATTTTATTTTTTTATTCATTATGATTTTAATAAAAAATTATATTTCAAATTAAATTGTATTAATAATTTATTATAATAAAAATTTGACTATATAAATATAATTATTATTTTTGTAAATATAATCATATACATAAATATATTTTTATATTTATAAATTTAATATTTTTTTAATAAAATAAATAATATAATATATATATAATATAAATTTTTTATATAATATATTGTTTATCTTATAATAATTTATAAATAAAGTATAATTTGAAATATTGTTTTATCTAAAATCATAATAAGGGAAAATATAATTATATTTATATTTATATAATTATAAATATAACAATAAAATATATTTTTATTTTAATATAAAAATTATTACAATAATTTTATTTATAAGGAATATAATCATGTTTGTATAATTAAAATCTTATCTATTAATAAATTATGAATACACTATAATTGTAAATCTGGTTAAATTTCTACTTATAATAAATATAAATATATTTTTATCTTTAGAATTAATAAAATGGGTCTAATTTTATATATTTATCAGTTATAAATTATCTCCCACAATTGAGTGCTTTATCCTAGGTTTTCCTTGGGTTTGGGTTCTCCAAGGCTTTCCAAGGATGCACATACTTGTAGTGGTGAAGTATTATTTTTAGGTATTCATCTGCAGTTCTCCCTCATTAGCGAAGGCTGCTTCTTTTTTAATCCTCTAGAGAAATGGAGAATGATCTGTTAAACCAGTGGTGGTGTCTCTCAGTCTTATAAAGGAAAAGGATCCTATTACTATGATAAAGGATGAATATGGATTCTTATTGTGGAGAATTTATCTTCTTAGGATGGATAAATTCATCATTAATAGACCCTATAATTTTATATCTTTCAAGAAAACGCTGCAATTAGTCTGGCACCTGGAAGATGGCGTGTCCATATAAAATATCGAATTAGGGCTTATGGTCTTTAATTTATTTATTGAGATAGATAAATAAAAGATTTTTCCAAGGAATCCCTAGTTGTTTGATAACTAAAAAATTTTAATGGATGATCTGAATAATGATATAGGCCTCTAAAAATTACCTTTATCTAAATATCCATTTTTTATTCAGATTATGTTCATTTTTTAGGGTGATTGGAGCATGTTCTTAAGGTAATCGAGGACCACATCAGAAAATTCATGCAATTGGATCATTTATACCCTATTATTTGGGGACCCTCTGTGGGGATTAGGGACATGGTCGAAGTTAATTCTCCTCTTCATAGGGGTACGTTCCTTTCCTTAGTGAAAATACATATTAGTGTTTCATTTGAATATGAAAAAATCCCAATATTATGTTTCCTCTAGGGTTGCATTGGTCATTTTTTGAAGGATTGTACTATCAAGACAGCTTACGAAAATGGTAATATCAACATGTAATATGGTCCTTGATTATATGAAAAAAACCATTGATCTCCATTTCTTCTTGAGTTGGAATGGTTTATGGATATATAAAAGATCATGAAATCCCTAGTAGTCCATGTAGCCAAAGATTATGATAATGTTATAATTATGGGGCTGCTGTATTCATATACAATCTAAAATTATTGTACATATATAACAAAAACTATGAATCCAACACCCCAAAACATTACCAAGTGTTTTGGGAAATATTCCATGGGGGTGAAAATAACTCTCATATGAAGATTATAATATCACCTTCATGGATGAAATTAGGGTCTGAGGGTATGTCTATACCCACCTCTAAGAAGAAACTGATTTCCTCTGACCCCCTATACCTATTCTGTCCCCAATATGAGGTCCAATTTTTACCTTTTCTAAATAAGGAAATTACATGCATGATTTGGCAATGTTGGCCCCCAAAAATCACTGAATGTTGAAGGGGATAAAAAAATGTGACCCCAACTCTGACACTCCCACTATGGTTTAATCTGGATCTAAATGAGTCTCTAAATAATTTCATTTGATAGGGCTTCTTCCTAAATTATAAAATGTTTATGATGATGGTTCTCTTCTTAAAGTTTCAAAGGTTGAAGATAGATTGAATGAACCCCTCCTACTGCAATGAAAACATTGTGCTAGAAAATATTTGGGATTAGAAATCCATTATCATTTAGGATGCTCCAATGTTGTTATTCTAAATCAAATCTTGATATGGTTTTATTTTTTTAAAACATATTAGATTGTTAGGAAATGGTTTGTATTTGAAAAATATCTACTTTTTAGTGTTGTTTCCTCATCTCCCAACAAGGAATAGTTTTTGGAATAAGTCTTATATAGATATTGGTGGTGGATTTTTCGATAAAATCCTTCTCCCATAACTAAATTACTTATTCTATTCACAAAACAGGAAAGCAGGACTAGAAATTTATTGGAATCTATGGATATCCCTCACAAAGGGATAAATGGATGTCGTAAAATTTTCTAAAGTTCTTATGGGAGAGTTTTTATAGTCCCCTTATGCTAATGATGTAGTTTAAGAAAGCAACCAAGATTTCATGTCTTGTTGATCTGGGGTTCTCTGGAAACCCTCATACATGGTTTTGTAGAAATAATAAAAACACAGGCATTTTATAATTTATGGATAGATAATTTGGGGCAAGAGAATGGAAAAATATTTTCATCTTATTATAGATTCATCACCTTTCACCAGATTCCTCAGACCATTTCCCAATCCTCATCAATTTTTCTCAAAAAAATTTGAAATCCTACACATGATCGAATTTTTAGAATTGAAAGCTTTTGGGTTATTGATAAGAATTAATAGATGTGATAAGTCCATATTGGATTATGGGAAAACCTTATATAGGAAGTAATATCAAATAGTTGTAAGATATTACAATTCCCTGGATTAATGCCAAGTTCTACAAACTAGATTCTCATTATGATTATATTAAACAAAAATTGAATGTCCTATAATTTCTCCCCCAGTCTGATCGAGTCCTTCACAGAATTTCGATTGCTGGCGGGGAGTTGGATGAAACCATTAAAACTAAGAAAATATTCTGGGCCCTACATGCATGTGAAACCCATATCAGGAAAGGGATTCTAATATCCCTTAAATTAATCAGAATGATTCTACAAGGAAATATAATAATTCTATCCCATTCCAAATTGATACATAAGGTTTTTCAGTCTCTAGTGATAGGGGTATTTATGATCAGATCCAGAATTTCAACCAAGATCATTACATAGTGTGAGAGTTTCCCATTTCTCTTGATATTATTGCATACATTCAACCATTTGTAATGGAGGCAATGAATCATCATCTTATAGGTTAATTCTTAATGAGTAAACATATATGGTTCTCAATAAAATCCATTCCAAAAAAAGCATCGTGTATTTTTGGGTTTCTTTCCATATTTTTTTAAATAGTTTTGGATTTTTTTCAGGCATTAAATTTTAGGTATCATAAAAGACTTATGGGAAGGTAAGGCTAGAATGTGTGATCTGAATAAACTATCATTTCATTGATCCCTAAGATTAATAAACCCTCATTTGTTTTGGACTATATGACCATATGTTTATGTAATGATCCCTATAAATGTTTCTCAAATATTTTGGTTAAATGAATATATCCTTGGCTTCCTTCTATTGTTTCTAAAAATCATAGTTCCTTCATCCCAGGTGTAAAGACCCGTAAAATTCAAGGGAAATTTTTTTTTCTTAATTTTCTTTAGAATTTTACAAGAGCGCGGTTTCTGACGGCACCTGATTCCGAGGCCCGGAGTACACGGAATTAAGTTCCGAAGTTTGGCTCGGGTACGTTCAGTGAACGAACGAGCGGGAATTCCTAACTTTTGATCCGGTGCTCGGAATTGAAATCCGAGGGCACCGATGAACTCGCAGCGCCGATATTCGCTTAATGAGACCTTTTCGGGAGTTGCGTTTGTTGCGGGTTGAAAGTTACGTTTTGGGGTTTTTCAGTTAAGTTAAATAAAATTTGTGTAAGACAAATTTTATTTTAACTTATTTAAAAACCTATCAAAGGAGGTTGAAAGTGGGACCCACACCCACTTAACCTCCCTTGGGAGGATTAAGTGTGGTGGGGCCCACACGAACCCCTTTTCTTTTTAAATTCTCTCAACGTACTTAACCCTTAATTAATTGGATTAAGTTACTCTTAATTAAATTGTGGGAGTTAAGTCTTTTTGAATTTCAAACTTTGAAATTCTTTTGTGTTGTGTTAATAAAATAAGAGGTAGTCTTATTTTATTTAGAGTTCTTTGTTTGTCATTTTGAGAGCTCCCTCCTCATCTTCAAGCTCTGACGAAGAACGAAGAACGCTCAAACTCCGGCGAAGAACGTCTTCATCCTCAACGAAGAACGACAACACTTCGTCAAGGATCATCGACTCGGTGACCCGGTATCTTCGGACCTCTTCTTCCTCCTCGGACCTTCTTCGTCGGCAAACGAAGATCCGCCAACGTCGTGTCTCTTCGGGCATAACACTTCGTCAACGGATTTGACGAACGACGACCGCGACGCCCGACCTCCGCGACGCCGTCTTCCGCGGGACGTAGACGATTCTTCGAATCTTAAACCCGAGGTAGGGGTTGTTGGTTCATTATTTCTTTATTCTTTTCCTTGAACGTGGATCTCGCATGTCTAACTTGATGCTTGAATGTTTAAGTTGAATTGTTTTTGTTAACGCGAGGGGGCCCGGACCGCATGAACACGGCCGAACCCCCCTCCAACGTTCATGTTTATTCATGCGGGTGGAAGCAAGTAGCGTGGTGCCGTCGCACCACGCGGATGATCGTACAATTATTTTACGCGGCGCCGTCGCGCCACGCCGAGGAAAAATCTTCAAGAACGCGACGCCGTCGCGCCGCGTTGAAAAGAATCGAAGCACGGCGAAGGGGCGCGGTGCCAACGCACCGCGCAGGATGACGAACGCCGCGGCCGGTTCCGGGCCGGGGCGGGACGAGAAGACCGCGGCCGGTTCCGGGCCGCGGCGGGACGAGGAGACCGCGGCCGGTTCCGGGCCGCGGCGGAAGGGAAGACCGGCGGCCGGGCCGCCGGTGTCGGAAGCCGAAGAGGGGACCGGATTTTCCGGTCCCGTTGGAGAAGACCGGCCGGCCAGCTGGCCGGCCGGATGCCATTAAACCGGGGAATTTAATTCCCCGGCTGGTATTTTTAAAACCCCCCCTCTTTAAGAGAGGGGGGCGGTTCTTTGAAGGAGGGGGCAGCGCCCCCCTCGGTTCCGCAACAGCATGCCCCCCACGTGGGGGGGGGGGGGGGCTTCTTTAAAAACAAAAGGGGCACGGCCCCTTTGTGCCGCGTCGCGCACAAAAACCGCGGGGCTTAGCCCCCGCGTGCGTGCGGCCTCCGCGCCGCCACCGCGGCCCGCCGCCGCCACCGCGGCCCGCCGCCGCCCCCGCGGCCCGCCGCCGCCGCCGCCGCGCCGCCCCGGGGGGGGGGGGGGGGGTCGGGCCGGGTCGGCCCAGACCCGGACCCCCCCGTTTCGAACCAAATTTGGTTTTTGGCCCATAACATGAGCCTCGGACCTCCGATCGACGAACCGTCAGCGGCAACACGATCCTTGGATCGAGACGGTCGTTTCGGTATATCGCACTCAAGGTTTCGGTTTACTTTGGGTTCGGCCGGGTTGGTTCGTTCACGAAACCAACCGGGCCTTCGGAGCGGAAACGCTCATATCTTGAGCTACGAACGTCCGATTGACGCGCCGTCAGTCGCGTTGTGTTCCTCTTAGTGAGACGGATCTTTTGGCATACTCCGCCCGAGGTTTGGACGCAGGTGGAGTACGGTCGGGTTGGTTTTGCCTTAAAAACCAACCGGGCCCCGGAGACGAAAATGCCAATAACTCTCAGACCGGGCGTCCGATCGACGCGCCGTCTATTGCGTTGAGTTCATTTTGACGCTACGGAACTTTTGGATACATCAACTTCGGTCTTCGTGACAGTTGATGTATCAGCCTCTCGGCTCGTGGAGCGGACCCTCCGTACGAGCTTGCTGTGTGCGGGAACCCTAGTGCTGGCTGCGACTGCTACTACTGGTACGATTGCTACTGTGACAGCGACGACGACAGTACAGAAATCCTGTGTGGATTCGACGATGACAGTACAGAGATCCTGTGTGGATTCGACGACGACGACTACAGCACTCAGCGATCCTACGTGGATCAGTGCTACAGGTTCTGTGTGAGCCCGATCCTGTGTGGGTCCTTGCGCTCAGCGGTTCTGTGTGAGCCAGCGCCTACAGGTTCTGTGTGAGCCCGATCCTGTGTGGGTCTTTGCGGGGGTTAGTTACCTATCGATCCTTCGTGGGTCCGACGACTTAGATGGATCAGTGATCATCTTTATCGTCCTTGAAGAAGTATACCTGTGTGAGCTGAAATCCTGTTGCTTTCCTGTGTGGATTGTGTTGTGCAATCCTGTGTGGATTATGTTTTGCTTTCCTATGTGGAATACGTATACTTTCCTGCGTGGACTGAGTTGTACTTGGGCTCGGAGGTTGGAGCATATTTGAATTGATGACTTAGGTATATGTATGGGCATATACCTAAGCAATGTCGGTTGTTACTTCGTGATTGTACTTTTCTTCGTGGTTTATCCTTTGTGGATTTGAGAGACCTTCAGGGGTCTCGGGGTCCCTACTGAGTAGCTTATACTCACCCCTGCATGGGCTTTGCCCGCACTTCGTTGTGTTGGTTGCAGACGACGGACAGCGTTGGCCTTAGCTGAGGCTTGCACAGCGGGACGGTACCCGGAGGTGGACCACTGGGCGGGACGTGCTCGGAGCGGACGGCGGGACCCGTGGAGCAGAGGAGCTATCTGTACCCACCCTTCAGGTGGGATTTCCAGTGGACAGCTCGGAGTAGCGGCTTTACTTTTTAGTTGCTGTTTTTCCCTTTTCGAGTTGTACTTTACTTTCAGTTTGGGTTTGTATTCTGGCCCATTTACTTTTCCGCACTTCAGTCGTACTCTGCTTGTTTAGTGTTTACTTTCCGCTTGTTTACTCTGTGGTGTGTGTTTACTTTTCAAAGGCAATGCCTTCCCTTTTTACCGGGATTTACGCCTTGGTGCTAGTCGCCAGCCCCTGGCCTATGGAAGGCGGGCTTGGGGTAGTCACGGCACGGACCCCGAGGGCGGGTCGTGACAAATTGGTATCAGAGGAGTTCGGTTCTACCGCGAACTCTGATCTTTTCTATGTGAAGCAATAATGTTTAGCGTATTGAGTGTGGTTATCAGTCCAGGGAGTCCAGTGTTGGTGCGGCGGCCGACGTATCCGTACACCAGGACCCTGACTTCTGATTTCCGACTTAATGCACGAAAACATTGATTGCGTGTGTGTTTCAAGTTTTCTTTGTGATTACTTGTGTCAGCTCACCAGGTATACTGATCTGCTTATTGAAAGTCTCAAGTTTTCCTTGTGATTACTTGTGCCAGCTCACCAGGTATACTGTTCTGACTGTGGTGCTCTTGTTCTCCTTTTCAGGATGGCCCCGCGACGACAGCCAGCTAGGGTTCCGAGATTCGAGCGAGACGACAGCCCACCGAGCGACGAGGCTTCGGTGCAGGGCCCTTTTCCAGTAGTGGAACCGGCGGTAGCTTTACCCGCCGATCCTCCGATGCTTCCAGTACCAGCCGCTGACGATGCACGTCGCCTCAGCGCACTGCATGAGTTTCAGCACCAGCGACCGCCCAGGTTTCGCGGGGAGACGGATCCCCAGGCAGCAGAGGACTGGCTGGAGGCAGTGGTACGAGTGTTTAGGCTAGTGAGGACACCAGCAGACCTCATGGTGATCCTCGCTGCGAGCCTACTACACGCAGCAGCAGGACGATGGTGGAGCTTGATGCTCCAGGTGCACGATGAGGCATCTCTACTTTGGACGGACTTTGAGAGCCTCTTCCGCTCGGAGTTCGTCCCAGCCACCCTTCGTGCGGTGCGTATCCAGGAGCTTCTACAGCTGCGGCAGGGCAGCATGACGGTCGCCCAGTACTCGGCGAGATTTACCGATCTCTCGCGCTACTCGACCGACATGGTACGAGACCCATTCTTCCGGGCCCGGACCTTCGAGCAGGGTTTGAGACACGAGATCAGGGCATCGCTGATCTCCCTCAGCATACCGACTCAGACAGGAGTACTGGAGCGGGCTCTTCTGATCGAGAGCTTCCTTGCTGAGTCTACACCAGCACAGCGACCCACCGCAGGGCGGCACGTGGCAGAGTCATCTGCAGCAGGCAGTCGACGAATGACTCAGGGGTCCAGACAGACCAGACCTCAGGGCACTGGCTCAGCAGTGCAGGGCACACAACGCGGAGCCAATCTTTCGAGTGGAAGACAGTGCTATGCATGCGGCGGGCAAGGCCACATGGCTCGTGACTGCCCGACCCGCCATGCGGAGGAGCAGCAGACGGTTGAGGAACCACCTAGGCAGAGGCAGAGGTTCGACCGTGGCGGTCTGCAGGAAGGAGGCGGACGAGGCAGAGGAGCTGGCCGAGCAGCAGGTGGTGGACGACGCTTTGAGGCTCTACCACCACCACCAGGAGGTCCACCCCGACCGCAGGGGAGAGCTCAGATTCAGGCAGCCGAGGCCTTCGATCATGGAGCTCTGGGAGCCGATGGACAGGAGCAGAACTAGTGGATACATCCTTTGTACTTCTGGTTCCTTGTTGCTTTTGTGTAGCATCTTGTATTACGAGCTGCAATAATAAAAGACGCATACCTTGTGATGTTTTCGTTCCTGTCCTCTATCGTAATGTTACTAATAGGTTCCAGTTTTGGCTGTTGACTTGACCCTCACTTGTGAGACATCTACTGGAGGAGGCCCAGTTACCACACACTGATGCCGACAGTGTGACACAACCCTTGGAGGCGAGAGTAACGGTTGAATCTCTTAGTAGTAGCGTCGAGGCCTTACGACGTCATCCTTAATATGGATTAGTATCATCCATGTTAGGATTGACTGTTTTAGGCAAAAAAAAAATGTGGTTCATCCAGGGGATGAGACCAGATTTCTCTTTTCGGCAAAGGAGAAATCTTGCAGCTCTGATGGGACCGGAAATGGCCCAGGCCACGACAGAGAAGGTCCAGGTCATCTAGGAGCGGATGAGGACAGCTCAGAGCCGGCAGAAGTCATACGCTGACAGGAGGCGGAGGCCACTGGAGTTCGAGGATGGCGACCACGTCTTCTTGCGGGTCTCACCTCGACGTGGTATTCGGAGATTTGGCTGAGGCGGCAAGTTATCTCCGCGCTTCATCGGACCTTTCCAGATTCTCAGCAGGATTGGCGAGGTGGCTTATCGCCTGGATCTACCACCTCAGTTGCACCGGGTGCACGACGTCTTCCACGTATCCCAGCTGAGGGATACGTGCACGACCCGACGCACATCATTGACCATGGGGAGCTTGACGTTGACGATGGGGCGACTTTTACGGAGGTCCCGGTGGAGATAGAGGATCGACAGGAGCGGGTCCTGCGTGGGCGATCGATTCCTCTTGTGCGCATCAGATGGCAGCACGGGAATCTCCAGGAGAGAACATGGGAGCGGGAGGCTCAGATGCGTGCTCAGTACCCTCATTTGTTTCCCTATTTTTTGTTGTATCTTTACGGGGACGTAAAGCCCTGAGGTGGGAGTAATGTAAAGACCTGTAAAATTCAAGGGAAATTTTTTTTTCTTAATTTTCTTTAGAATGTTACAAGAGCGCGGTTTCTGACGGCACCTGATTCCGAGGCCCGGAGTACCCAGAATTAAGTTCCGAAGTTTGGCTCGGGTACGTTCAGTGAACGAACGAGCGGGAATTCCTAACTTTTGATCCGGTGCTCGGAATTGAAATCCGAGGGCACCGATGAACTCGCAGCACCGATATTCGCTTAATGAGACCTTTTCGGGAGTTGCGTTTGTTGCGGGTTGAAAGTTACGTTTTGGGGTTTTTCAGTTAAGTTAAATAAAATTTGTGTAAGACAAATTTTATTTTAACTTATTTAAAAACCTATCAAAGGAGGTTGAAAGTGGGACCCACACCCACTTAACCTCCCTTGGGAGGATTAAGTGTGGTGGGGCCCACACGAACCCCTTTTCTTTTTAAATTCTCTCAACGTACTTAACCCTTAATTAATTGGCTTAAGTTACTCTTAATTAAATTGTGGGAGTTAAGTCTTTTTGAATTTCAAACTTTGAAATTCTTTTGTGTTGTGTTAATAAAATAAGAGGTAGTCTTATTTTATTTAGAGTTCTTTGTTTGTCATTTTGAGAGCTCCCTCCTCATCTTCAAGCTCTGACGAAGAACGAAGAACGCTCAAACTCCGGCGAAGAACGTCTTCATCCTCAACGAAGAACGACAACACTTCGTCAAGGATCATCGACTCGGCGACCCGGTATCTTCGGACCTCTTCTTCCTCCTCGGACCTTCTTCGTCGGCAAACGAAGATCCGCCAACGTCGTGTCTCTTCGGGCATAACACTTCGTCAACGGATTTGACGAACGACGACCGCGACGCCCGACCTCCGCGACGCCGTCTTCCGCGGGACGTAGACGATTCTTCGAATCTTAAACCCGAGGTAGGGGTTGTTGGTTCATTATTTCTTTATTCTTTTCCTTGAACGTGGATCTCGCATGTCTAACATGATGCTTGAATGTTTAAGTTGAATTGTTTTTGTTAACGCGAGGGGGGCCGGACCGCACGAACACGGCCGAACCCCCCTCCAACGTTCATGTTTATTCATGCGGGTGGAAGCAAGTAGCGTGGTGCCGTCGCACCACGCGGATGATCGTACAATTATTTTACGCGGCGCCGTCGCGCCACGCCGAGGAAAAATCTTCAAGAACGCGACGCCGTCGCGCCGCGTTGAAAAGAATCGAAGCACGGCGAAGGGGCGCGGTGCCGACGCACCGCGCCGGATGACGAACGCCGCGGCCGGTTCCGGGCCGCGGCGGGACGAGAAGACCGCGGCCGGTTCCGGGCCGCGGCGGGACGAGGAGACCGCGGCCGGTTCCGGGCCGCGGCGGAAGGGAAGACCGGCGGCCGGGCCGCCGGTGTCGGAAGCCGAAGAGGGGACCGGATTTTCCGGTCCCGTTGGAGAAGACCGGCCGGCCAGCTGGCCGGCCGGATGCCATTAAACCGGGGAATTTAATTCCCCGGCTGGTATTTTTAAAACCCCCCCTCTTTAAGAGAGGGGGGCGGTTCTTTGAAGGAGGGGGCAGCGCCCCCCTCGGTTCCGCAACAGCAGGCCCCCCACGTGGGGGGGGGGGGCTTCTTTAAAAACAAAAGGGGCACGGCCCCTTTGTGCCGCGTCGCGCACAAAAACCGCGGGGCTTAGCCCCCGCGTGCGTGCGGCCTCCGCGCCGCCGCCGCCGCGGCCCGCCGCCGCCGCCACCGCGGCCCGCCGCCGCCACCGCGGCCCGCCGCCCCCGCGGCCGCGGCCCGCCGCTGCCGCCGCCGCGCCGCCGTCGCCGCCGCCGCCGGCCGCTGCGCCGCCCCGGGGGGGGGGGGGGGGGGGGGGGGGGTCGGGCCGGGTCGGCCCGGACCCGGACCCCCCCGTTTCGAACCAAATTTGGTTTTTGGCCCATAACTTGAGCCTCGGACCTCCGATCGACGAACCGTCAGCGGAAACGCGATCCTTGGATCGAGACGGTCGTTTCGGTATATCGTACTCAAGGTTTCGGTTTACTTTGGGTTCGGCCGGGTTGGTTCGTTCACGAAACCAACCGGGCCTTCGGAGCGGAAACGCTCATATCTTGAGCTACGAACGTCCGATTGACGCGCCGTCAGTCGCGTTGTGTTCCTCTTAGTGAGACGGATCTTTTGGCATACTCCGCCCGAGGTTTGGACGCAGGTGGAGTACGGTCGGGTTGGTTTTGCCTTAAAAACCAACCGGGCCCCGGAGACGAAAATGCCAATAACTCTCAGACCGGGCGTCCGATCGACGCGCCGTCTGTTGCGTTGAGTTCCTTTTGACGCTACGGAACTTTTGGATACATCAACTTCGGTCTTCGTGACAGTTGATGTATCAGCCTCTCGGCTCGTGGAGCGGACCCTCCGTACGAGCTTGCTGTGTGCGGGAACCCTAGTGCTGGCTGCGACTGCTACTACTGCTACGATTGCTACTGTGACAGCGACGACGACAGTACAGAAATCCTGTGTGGATTCGACGATGACAGTACAGAGATCCTGTGTGGATTCGACGACGACGACTACAGCACTCAGCGATCCTACGTGGATCAGTGCTACAGGTTCTGTGTGAGCCCGATCCTGTGTGGGTCCTTGCGCTCAGCGGTTCTGTGTGAGCCAGCGCCTACAGGTTCTGTGTGAGCCCGATCCTGTGTGGGTCTTTGCGGGGGTTAGTTACCTATCGATCCTTCGTGGGTCCGACGACTTAGATGGATCAGTGATCATCTTTATCGTCCTTGAAGAAGTATACCTGTGTGAGCTGAAATCCTGTTGCTTTCCTGTGTGGATTGTGTTGTGCAATCCTGTGTGGATTATGTTTTGCTTTCCTATGTGGAATACGTATACTTTCCTGCGTGGACTGAGTTGTACTTGGGCTCGGAGGTTGGAGCGTATTTGAATTGATGACTTAGGTATATGTATGGGAATATACCTAAGCAATGTCGGTTGTTACTTCGTGATTGTACTTTTCTTCGTGGTTTATCCTTTGTGGATTTGAGAGACCTTCAGGGGTCTCGGGGTCCCTACTGAGTAGCTTATACTCACCCCTGCACGGGCTTTGCCCGCACTTCGTTGTGTTGGTTGCAGACGATGGACAGCGTTGACCTTAGCTGAGGCTTGCACAGCGGGACGGTACCCGGAGGTGGACCACTGGGCGGGACGTGCTCGGAGCGGACGGCGGGACCCGTGGAGCAGAGGAGCTATCTGTACCCACCCTTCAGGTGGGATTTCCAGTGGACAGCTCGGAGTAGCGGCTTTACTTTTTAGTTGCTGTTTTTCCCTTTTCGAGTTGTACTTTACTTTCAGTTTGGGTTTGTATTCTGGCCCATTTACTTTTCCGCACTTCAGTCGTACTCTGCTTGTTTAGTGTTTACTTTCCGCTTTTTTACTCTATGGTGTGTGTTTACTTTTCAAAGGCAATGCCTTCCCTTTTTACTGGGATTTACGCCTTGGTGCTAGTCGCCAGCCCCTGGCCTATGGAAGGCGGGCTTGGGGTAGTCACGGCACGGACCCCGAGGGCGGGTCGTGACACCAGGGAGGCTAATTTAAGATAATCACATTATCACCCTCAAAGTGTCCCATTCAATAACAACTAACTTGGTTTCAAATAGAGGCATTATGGGTTGAAATATGGATATGAAAAATTCTTATAATAGGGTGGAATAGTCCTTTCATCTGTTTTTAACATGAAAAACGAGATTCCTCTACATTTTGATTGAGATATTCATGAATTTTTTTCCATCTTCTTTGGGATTTAAATAAATGGAGGCCTATCTAAAAAAATTTCACCTTCAAGGGGTATTCATCAGAGGGATCTTCTTTTCAATTTTCTTTTTATTATGGTCTTTGAAATGTCCTCTAATCTTATTTTAGCAGTTGCATATAATAAAAAGATTCATGGGGAGAAAGTTTGTAGATGAATTTCACCCATCCCCCATGATTTTTGGGAATGATAGTTTTCTCCCTTTAAGGGACACTATTAACGAGTGAAATTCTATTTACAACTAGATTCAAATTTATGATTAGGATTTTAGATAATATTTCTACCTTCCTAAATCAGAATTTTCATTTAGTGTAGGTGTTCCTATAAGTAGGAAATAATAAATCAGTTGAACCATCGGTATTTTAGTTTTTAACAATAATAAAAAATACCTTGGGATTCCCAAATTTTTTTGATGTTATAAAAGATATATTTTCTCAAGTACCCTCAACATAATTGAAAAAAAATCTAGGGATGGACCTTTATGAAAATTTACAAATTGGGGGAGAAAATTATTATCAAGTTAGTGGAATAAGAAATCCCAACCTATGTTATAACCTCAATTAATCTACCAATATTTTTCATTCATCATATCCTCCCCCACCTATACAAATTATAGTGGGGAATAAATGGTGGGAGAAATATAACACATTAGGTGACTTGGGATAAGTTATGCACCCCTTAATATTTTTAAGGAATGGGGTTTCAGGATTTACATCTCTTCAATGATTCACTTTTGGAAAATTATGGAAGGAGGATGGTAAAAAATCCTACTTTTTTGTGAACTCAAATTCTCTACGACAAGTATTATCCCCACTAAAATTTCATTATTTCTTCCCTTTTCCCCCACCTGAGTTTCTTTTGGAAAAGTTTATGGGGTTCTCAAATGCTTCTATATAAGGGTATATACTAGTGAATCAGAGATGGTTTAACTATCAATATAGGAAGTGACCCTTGTCTAGTAGACAATGATGCGATTAAGGATTCCTCTCCATCAATCCTAGAGTGGGAAGATGAAATGGTAAGCTCACTATTGGATTGTGCAGGAAATGGTTGGTTTCTTCATAAATTGGAAGGCTGTTTAAATTAGAGAGACCAAATAATTATTTTGAGAATTTTTTTGTAAAGGGGTTGGGTAAGGACAATATTTTCTGGAGTAGATAATGATCTTGATTTTTCAGTAAAATATTCATATAAAATTGAACTTGGGACACAATTACTGATGGAGGATGTTTTATGGAAGACACTTTGGCATTTATAAGTTCCTCCTACGATATGGTATATTTGGTGGTAATTATGTGCCAACATCCTCCCCATCAAGGAGTTCATCATTTTTCCTCATGCTTCTGATAAATTTATTTGTTCCTTTTGTATGGATGATTCTGTTTCTCAGTCGCATGAAATATTTTTTCCATGGTACAAGGATCATATAGAATATATGTGATCAAAAAATTAAATTCTTAGTGGACATGTATAATGAACCTACATCATGTCTACTGAAGTTGTCAGCATCTCTCTTCACTGAGAAATTGGATGCGCTCTACATTGTCTCTTTGTTTATATGGGTCAGAAGAAATGATTTGGTCTTTAACATGTTGTTAATACCTACTCCCTTATGGATTGAATGAGTGGTGTATTGTATTGAATCCTAGAAAAATATTGAGTTTCAAATTGGGACTCTGAAAAATCCTTCATGTAGTACTGATTGGGACCCCTTGCCACTAGATACACTAAATATTAATGTGTATTCCTCGATATATGAAGTTGGATCCATAATTATTTATATGGAAGTCTATGAATCCCTTGGATGCATGGTTGTGGGATGGATAAAATTTAATCTCACTTACTTGGAAATTCTAGTTACTGATGGTTGGGCCATTTTCAAGGGTTTGAAATTTTCCCTTGAGAGAGGACACAACTCCATCATCTTAGAATCAAATTTCCTAACCATTATTAATGAAATATACACACTAGATAATGATCTATGGTATTATGGTTTGATTATTCTAAATATCTTCTATCTTATCACCTCATTCTCAGCATTCAAGTTCACTTTTATCAGAAGACAAGGGAATAAGGTATCTCGTGCTTTGGAAACCCATGGTCATTCAAGAGAATCTCATATTTGGATAGACATTTTTACTCCTTCGGTGATTTCTCTTGTATCACCTTATCCTTGGATGATTTATTAAATATCTTTTTTTCAATATATATATATATATATATATATTAGTTTAATGAAATTATAAATATATTTTTTTAGTACATGGTGTGCCATACGGTTTCCCTTTTCATAAAATGACTAAAATATTTTGTATCCCATTTTTTTTAAATATTTCTTTAATCGATACAACATAATGAAATACCTAACCCTATAACATAGTCCTATATGAATACATATACCCAACTAAACCCTATTAATTAAATATTTTAGAATAAAACCCTATATAATAAAATTATCCTTATTAATGACCACACAAGGCACTAAGGATTAGTTGTGTAAATTGGAATATAAATGTGAAGGTTCCAATTAATTTACCAATTATCAACCAGGGAGTTTCTATATTCAAGTGATCGAATGTATCATGACACTTTGGCCACCTCTATAGGAATTATATGTCTATATCTATGCACAAATCATCTTAAGGGGAATCATGACACATTAAGTTTGTGAAGGTGTTTTTGAAGAGACAAACCTGCTCTTTGGGACCCCCAACCTATTGTGGATGATCTTCTCCTTACACAGAAGCATGATGTATAGGATCTCACTAACAATATTTTACATTATGAAGAAATAGGAGGAACATTCATGGCCGCAATATCCTTCATAACCCTTCTCAAAGCAGTTGAGATTCCAAATCAAAGACTCAATACACAGTGTCACCGAAAGGAATTCTATTATTAGGGTACCATTGGATGAATTTAATTTCAAGTTCAGAATTCAGTCACAGTCACCCTTTTTTAACTTCACTTCAAACATAGCAATGGAAATAGTAGAAATAATGTACACCATGATCATAGGTTCTTAAATTTTATGGTACACTGAAATCCAAGGCCAAAACTGGTGGAGCCTTCCCGAGAACCATGGGGCATGGTATTGGGGATGGATTTTTTCATAGGAGTAGCTTCACCCTGGCCAGTCTCATGCCTAATGAGGAGGCATCTCCTCCATAAGTCTTTCAAATGAGTTCTTCCATGGTTTACCTCTAGAGGATCCAATGGGTTCATTGGAACCATGGTATGCAATTAATCAATGGATATAATGTGTAATGGGATTTGGGAGGGAAGATTAAATAGTGTTTACAATTTCTCTAGCACAATCCATGGGATTAGGTTCTCCATCTCCCCGAGACCATCTAATATTTGTTCATCCCAATTCAAGAATCTTAATTTGGGATCACCCTCATCTTTCTTTTTTTGTGTGACTATCACCATTAGCTTAATGATTAGGCATATGTTTACAATTATAATATTCCATAAGACCTCCATGCCCTATGTTATCATGGGATCATAACATTGGTGCATAGTTCTTTAACATTATCTATATCATTGATCAAGACCAATTCAGGGACTGGTGGGTTCCGAGAGAGAAATTTTTGGGTGTAATGAAACATAATGGTATCTATGTGGGGAAGATGGCCTTGGTCATGGTGGATGGGACCAATAGATAATTTAGTGGGGTGGAATTACTTATCATTCTGGTTGAATCTTTTTTCTAAAATAGTTAAAATTTCATGGATGGATTTTAAAAAATCATTTGGTTCACTCATGTTGATCCAAAATAAAAAAATGATTGATTGGATGTGGTTGAAACACTAGGGTATAAGCTAAGAGGGGAGGTTGTCGATGGTGTTCGGAAAGAGAGGGTCAATATCACCCCATTTTTTTAGCCTTGAGGGTGGGATCCCTACTTTTAAAAATGGTAAGGATGACCATTATTCAATTAGTATATTTAAAAAATATCATGAACTGAAATTTGTCCTTTTTTTGACAATGAAGAAGATTTAATCAATTCATCCTTTAGATATCATTAAATTTTAATAATTACACACACGTGTGTCTCTTCTTGAAATATATTTGTATGGATTAAATTATATATTATTGGATATAGTATGGTTAAATAAAGTCAGTTATATAATTATACACATTTTAATAATAGTAATAATAATATATTATTATTATTATCGCTGCACGCACTCAATTACAAAAATTGTCCTGAGGACTTGGCCTCTTGACAGTCACCCCAAAACCCCTCCCATCCTAGCCACCCCCTCCTTGGGGGGACATTTTAACAGCAATAATAATAATACAAATAATAATAATAATCTTATTCATATTATTATTATTATTTAAAATATAATTGTAATAAGTAGAGCTAGAAACAATTAAAGTTATAAATATATAAAATTATTTGTACTGGGAAGGTTATATTGATAAAATTATACATAAAATAATAATAACATATTAATAATAATAGTAAGATAAATTATTTATATTATACTAAAATTGGGAAGGTAAAGGTTACCCAAAATAGGGCACCCGCTAAAACCTAATTTTAGTATAATAAAGATATATAATATCTAATATCTAAAAATATATAATATATAATATATAATATAGTTTCAATTCATTTAAAATTCAATTTTGATTATGAATTTTTTATTATTATTCCTAATATAATTATAGTAATTAATTACAGTCATTATTAATTATAATTTAACTTGTTTTTATTAGTATTATTATGCATTATTATTTTATAAATCTCAGTGATAGCTTCCCTTGTGGGTTTCAGGGATGCCTTAAGTTCTATCCTCACCAGGTAATTCCCTCCAATTGTGTGTTGCAGGATTTTCTTTATAATGTGTCCCCTTTCCCTTACATTGATGTAATACTATTTGTATTTGTATTTTTACACTTTATTATTATTATTATTATTAAAATGTGTCCTCGTGGGAAGCGAGGTAGCTAGGGTGGGTGTAAAGACCCATGAATGACGTACATAGAAAATAGATTACTTTTGAAGAATACTTAATACATGACACAAACAGACACCCAAATTCTGAATTAGTTTAGTGCCTTTGGAAACTTGGAACATAATCATCTAACTTGGTGTAAGATCCTCAACATCTCCCATAATGATCTTCCACTATTTTCCCAACATAAAACCTTTATTTATATCCTGGGGAAAAGAAAACATAAAAAAGGTGATCTCAAATGATTAGTAAGGGTAATCATTAATCACATAAAACAAACCATAAACATTAGGATGTAAAAACATGAACATAAATTTTAAATATCCAAATCATGATTCATTAAATAAATCTTGGCTGTACGTAACTCATAGATGATAATGGAACATTAACCATGATAAATTAGAATTGGAATAAAACATGGAATTTTGGAAAAAAATAAGGACATAATATTATTTCAATAGTATCCAAGGCATTGCGGCCAAGACCACCATAGTGGACAAAGTCTATTACTGAACTAGATTTACTTATCATTCCATCCATGTATTACTGAACCAGATTTACATATCGTTCCAACCCTGTATTACTGAACAAGATTTACTTTCCCTTCTAGTCATGTCCATCACATGAGATATAAATCTGTACCCAATGCATTGGATGGATATATAGGTCCCACCCATCTCATAATGAAATCATTCTTACATGTTCCACAAAAACAAAAATCATTCATCATAACATAACCCAATAAATAAAATGGGTTTCTCAAACATCATTCCATCATAACATAATCCATATAAAATAAATGGATTTTATAAAAATAATTCCATCATAAAAACAATAAAATCCATGTAATAATATGGATACAAACATAACCCTATGTCTTCTTAGATGGAAAATAATTTTGATAAAACACTTGAACTTAATTCTTGAGGAAAATATCCCTTCTTCTTAAAAAACTTTTTCTTTTCCAAAAATTCCTTGCAATTTTAAAATAAAAAAAATTAGTTGAAAATAAACTTGATATTGTTTAGATTATGTTTCATTGAAATAAGGCTTCATGAAACTATAAAAATCTATTCATTCTGTATATGTCAAAAACATTCCCCTCATCCTTTTGCTGAAAAAGTAAAAAAGTACCTCATATGGTAACCAAAAAAATGATTCCTTCCATATCATGTCGCAAATGTCAAAAATTGGTAAAAATGAATTTAAATCTATATAGAATAATAGTAAAGATTTTATTAATTTTTTTTTATAAAACATGGACATGGATGATAAATATGTCCCCAGTAAATACTTATATTTAATCAACCTCAGATAAAATTGAAATTGCAAAATTATCTCTTACCTTAGGCCCGATTTATCCCATATGTGTCTGAAACTCTTGTATAGTGGTTTCAAACATATTATTAACTTGAAAAAGAACCATAATAATATTTATGATATCATAAATGATTCAATTATGACTTTATATTACCCGTTTATTTATCAATTCAATGTTAAATCAACATTTTGGGTAATAATCATTTTATTTATCTTATGTGTTTGAATTTATATTCTTGATATTATTACTTAGATCATGATTTAATTACTTCCAGAATGTAAAACATGATTTATATATCTTAAATATTCTGGATATAAATGTATATAATAGATAGATAAATGAAATGGAATACACTGTTCATGGAGACGGTAGGTCGTACGTACGCAAGAACATTGTTTCCATTTTCTTATTGAATTGAATGGATGAATGTAAATGATATATATATATATATAAATATAGTATAATTTTTATTTCATATATTTCAATGTTATTTAATATATATACTTTATAATCAATCTTGAATGGATAATATGAAGAATGAATCTCATCGTGTTGTGGAGATGGAAGGCTGTACGTAAGCACGAGCGAGGATATCATTCACTTAATGGTTAAATGGTATGTAAATAGATAGTATATTAATTATATAGAATAATTATCACCTTATATTAATTAATTATATCCATTATACTCATCATTATACCCATCCAAATTGAGTATTGTTGAATAATAAATTGCACCACGTTGTGGAGATGATAATTCGTATGTACGCACTCATGGTGATATTGTTATTTGATGGATGGATAAAAGGATGTATAAGGTAATAAAATAATTATAATAACATATCATCAGGTATAAGAAACAAAATTTATTACTTTAGTATGGGAAAAAAAAGAAGAGGATGTAGAATAAGAAAAGAATATTGAAAGAGGTGATAAAACAATTACATATTTTTTGAGTATCTCATATTGATTTGCATAAAAGGTCTCCCTAGGATGGATCTCTATCCAGGTCAGTGTTATGTTTATTGAAATATTCCTTTGGTGATATTTTTAACTAAATCAAAATATATATCTTTTATACATTGAAAAAAATCTATACATAGTATTGCGTGATATGAATTCAATCAAAAGAACTTGAAATTGTGTGTAACATAAGCCATGAATAGTGTTGCAGATACTGCAAGCTAATACAGTGTTGCATATAGTGAAAGATAATATTGGTGTAGATTACAACACATGACATCAAATAAAATAAAATGAATCTATCTCATAAAATCTCGAGATGTTACATTATACAACCCTTAAAATAAATTTTAACCTAGAAATTCATTAGGGTTATAAAAGGTTTACTACTTGAAAGTTTCTTTCCAAGAAACCCACATCGTAAAAAGGAATACTAAAACATATTTTTTAAAAAGAATGTAAGAAAACTAATTGTCACCCAAATTAACTCATCACTGGGTTTCCACATAGGAGAACATTGGTCGGAAGAAAAAACATGGATATTTAAGAAAAATCCAACCATCATGTTCAGATGGATAGTGATAGAGAATAATGTTTATAGAATGTTAACAACCATAAATACATAAATCTATAGAGATTTAAGGGTCCATATTATTCAATGGATTATAAGGTACTATAATAACATTTTTTTTCAAGATCCTTTGTCTAAAGTTGAAGAACATGAGCAGAAATACATACCTGATTTTAGTACAATATCATCATTGGTCATGCCTTGAACAATTTCCACTACATATAATATTAAAGAAATAAATTTAATTTGTCATTCCTAAAGTGTTATAATATCATGAAATCCATAAATATAATGATATGACATTACATATGTTTCAGTAAAAAGGTTATCACATGTTATCAAATATGCATAAGTCCACCTATTGTAAGATAAGATTTTATTCTAACTAATTCTATCTAAAGTTTATCTTAAACATTTTATAAATTTATAACCTCAAAATCCTTATAAAAGATGAAAATTTAAAACTATAGAAAATTGTTTACTTACTTGGCCTAAAATTTATCCACCATATATCATAAGGTATCTCTACTTGGTCACATTCCAAAAGTGTGAACACCTTAATCATGAATTCTCTTGAGTCACGGTAATAATCTAAATTACCATATATCCATATTAAAAACATGCATGTTTCCTTATCCCAAAACTTATTGAATATAATTATTTAGACCCAAAAAGTTGTATACTTTATCAATGATAACTTAAATTTCCTTTTAAAAAACACCAAAATTAATTCCCAAGAAACTAGGATAATCCTAATTACTTATTAAAATCTAACATATCTTTATTCAAACATCATTATCTTAACATAAGAGACATATTAAGGGTTATCTTTCCCTTAATCAGGTATTCTCCAAGTATATTACCTGACACTTAAATCACGTTTTCGATCCTTAGAACTATTCAACACATCCTTTTCAATCCATAATAGAAAACTTATACTAAAATCCCTTATATATTTCATGATTCATATAACATATTATTTGAATTCCAAAACATATACACCTCAATCATCCAAATTTATTTTTAAACCATTACTCAGGATCCATCATCTTCATCTTTTATAAAATATGAATCATGTCTTATGGTTTCCGAACCTCAATATTCTTAGTTTTAATGTAAACAATGATTGAATAACATCATATACCTTTTAAATTTCATTTACAATATATTTATCCTCAATATTATTACCAATAATAATACCATAATCTTGATTCTATTCATGATATTTCCACTTAAGAAATATATCTTCTTAATTCCCATAATTTCCACATCTAAAACATTCAACAGTTTACTTTGTTCTCTATAGTCTTGGTTGTTGACAAAGACTAGAAAGAAAAGTGTGAGAAATACAAACCAGAGATTTGAAACACACAAGTAAGGAAAATTAATTATAATATTTCACACTATGATATCTTTATTTTAACCCTAGGTTTTTCATTATTATCACAGAAACCTGAGGATTGTGACCTATACTTAATATTCCTTAGGAAATCACTAGATATATCCTTATAAATATCTCTAGGGATCTCACTAAAGTTTTTTCATCCTAGTTTCCAAAGGTTTCCTAAACATTCTCTCTGATTCCAACTTTAAAGTACCAAGATTTAAGTACATTTAAATTACATCGATTTTGAAAAATACTTAATACATGACACAAATATATTCCCAAATACCATCTTAGTTTAGTGACTTTGGAAACGTGGAACAAAATCTAATAACTTGGTGGAAGATCCTCAAAATCTCCCATAAATATCTTCCCATTTATTTCCTACCTAAAACCTTTCTTTATATCCTGAAAAAAAAAGATAAAAAGGTTTATATCAAATGCTCAGTAAGGGTAAACATTGAGAACATTGAATAAACCATAAACATCATAATGTAAAAACATGATCACAATGTTTAAATATCAAAATCTTGAGTCATAGAATAAATCATGGCAGTATGTAAAAAATACATCATAAAGGAACATTAACCATGATAAAATATAATTGGAATAAAATATAGAATTGTGTAAATAATAATCACATAATAAGATTTCCATAGTATCCAAGGCATTACTTCCAAGACCATCATAGTGGACAAAGTTCATTAGTGAACTGGATTTACTTGTCGTTCTATCCATGTATTACTAAACTAGATATAACTTTTGATCCATTCATGTCTATCTCATGAGATATAAATCATTTCCAAATTCATTGGAGAGAGATATAAGTCCCACCCATCTCATAATGAAATCATTCGTACGTGTTCCACAAAAATATAAATCATTCATCATAGAATAACCCAAAAAAATAAAATGGGTTTCTAAAACATCATTCCATTATAACATAATCCATATAAAATAAATGGATTTCATAAAAATAATTCCATCATAAACAAAATAAAATAAAAGTAATAATATGGATATAAACATAACCCTATTTCATCTTATATGGAAAACAATTTTGATAAAACATTTGAACTTAATTCTTGAGGAAAATATCCTTTCTTCTTCAAAAATGTTTTCTTTTCTCAAAATGATTCTCTATTATCAAAGAAAATATTTTTTTTAAAATAAAATTGATATATTGTATAGGAAGTTCATTTAAATAAGGCATCATGAAACCGTAAAAATCCATTCAGGCCTTATATGTTTAAAAACAATATCCTCGTACTTTTGCTGGAAAAAGTCAAAACGTACCTCATATGGTAAACAGAAGAAAAATTCCATCCATACCATGTAGTAAAAGTAAAAAATGGGTAAAAATGAATTTAAACGTAAATAAAATAATAGTAAAGATTTTATGAAATAATTTTAATAAAACATGGATGTGGATGATAAATATATCCCCAGTAAGTACTTACGTATAAACAATCTCAGATAAATATGAGATTGTGAAATTATCTCTTACCTTAGGTATGATTTCTTATATATGTGTTTGAAACTCTTGTATAGTGGGTTTAAAAATATTATTAACTTGTAAAAAACCATACTAATATTTATAATATCATATAGGATTCACTTATGACTTTATATTAACCGTTTATTTATCAATTCCATGTTAAAGCAATGTTTTGGGTAAAAATAATTTTATTTATCGTATCTATTTTAACTTTTTAATCTAGATATTATTACATAGAAAATTATTTAATTAGTTCCGAAATGGAAAATAAGAATTATATCTCATTAATATTTAGTATATAAATATATATAATAGGTAGATAAATTAAATGGAATACACCATTCCTGGAAACGGTAGGCCGTACGTATGCATGAATGTTGTTTCCATTTCATTATAGAATTGAATGGAAGCAAGTAAATTATATATATATATATAAATACATTAGAATTATTATTTCATATATTTCATGCTTATTTATTATATATTCTTTATAATAATTCTTTAATGGTTAACGTGGAGAATAAATCTCATCACGTCGTGGAGACGGTTGGGCGTACGTACGCATAAGTGA
The DNA here is from genome assembly GCA_963277665.1 of Viscum album. Taxonomy (NCBI): domain Eukaryota; kingdom Viridiplantae; phylum Streptophyta; class Magnoliopsida; order Santalales; family Viscaceae; genus Viscum; species Viscum album. The sequence goes on from OY728127.1 coordinate 930,111,303, forward strand.
CTATATCATTCACTCAATGGTTAAATGGTATAGAATTGGAAATGAATTATTAATTATATAGAATAATTATCCTATTATATTCATTAATTAAATCCATTATTCCCATCATTATAGTCATCCAAATTAAGTATTGTTGAATAACAAATTACACTATGACATAGAGACGGCTTGTCGTACATATGCACGCATGGTGATAGTTTTATTCCTAGGATGAATAAAATGAGGTATAAGGTTGTACCATAATTATATTAAAATCTGAAAATGTAGAAGATACATAATTTATTACTTTATTATGGGAACAACATAAGAAGAGTAAGTAGATAAAGAAAATAATTTTGAAAGAGGTGATAAAAAATTACCTCTTTTTCGAGTATCCCTTTTGGATTTTCAAAAACGGTCTCCCTAGGATGGCATTGTACCAAAACTATTGGCATATAGGATGAATTTAAGGAATTTTGGAGAGTAAATGGTCAGGTATTGGCTGAGAAAAATGGATTTAGAGCTGTGATTAAAAGATAAGGAGAGGTTTCCTTTTATAGGAGAGGGGAGGGGAACCTTTGGAAATTCCAAAACTATTAAATTAATAAAAATTAACATTTAAATAAAAATGCTCCCAAAGTGTATTATTTATAACATAATATGATTTTGGGTTGAAATACACACAACCAATAAAATTTGGACATGTTTTTATTTTATTTTACATCTTATCCTTTTGATTTATGCTTATTTAATCTATTTAATTTTAATTATGGTAATAATATTCTAAAAATTAAATGGTTATAAATATATACTTATGTGTTGTACATTTTACACAATTGGATAATTTATAAATTTTAGGCCATATAATTTTCACTTTTAAATTTTTAAATATTTTTTTTGATTTGTAAAAAATTTAATAATAGGTTATTTTTATAAAATATGAAAAGTTTCAATTATGAAACTATTCATTATTATACATTAAATAATATATGAATATAAGATAAATTAGAAAAAAAATATTTAATACACTCCTAACATGTCACATTATCCTATAAAATTAGTGGAGAACATTAATCAGTTCATATTATATGTTTTTTAATATTTTTATAACCATTTATTTGATATTTCGATTAAAAAAATGATTTCTACATCACTATTATGTCATCATCAATGGTAATTATTTAATCCTTAAAAAATATAAATAAATTCCAATGATGTATATAATTTCATTATCTTTATGGAAAATATTTATTTTTTGAAGTTTTATTAATTTTATCACTACGTTAAAATTATTATACTTATAAGATATATGAGAGGGACATGTTGTCCCTTTCGTATGTTTTAATTATAATTACATCACTTTCATAAAATAAAGTCAATTAAATGAATAATTTCCAACCCTTAGGTGATATTGGTAGAATTTACTTCATTAAATAGTATTTTATCAAGTGTTTGAGTAATTTTATTATCTTTATCATATTTTTTGTTACCCTAATTTTTACGATTCACCTTTAACTGTAGTAAATAAAAATCACCGTAGTCACTATTCATAATATCCAAAAAATAAAAGTAAACTACTAACTTAATTTGGACCCACCAATTCCAAATATGGAATCCATTTTTCAAAACTCAAAACAGAAAAGTTTCAGTAATTATCTTAAAATTAATTCTCGTTGTCAAAACTATAAAGCGAGTTCTTAAGAAGTAAAAATTATCAAAAGATTGATTTGTGTATATGTCGAATTTAAATGTGAAATTACATACAATGACCAACAGTGTATTAAATGATAGAAACATAATCCAATTACACGTTAAAACTAATTAAATAGTTAATCCATCTATATAAATAAATTAGATGACAATGAAATATTTTTCACTATTCATTAAAATATGAATTTCATCAGAACAAATACCAAAATTTCAACCAAGGTAAATTTTGATGTGCTGATTCAAAATAAGATTTTTATTTGCTAAAATATAATATATAAGTGTTAAAAATATATTTAAAATTGGTGCGCCATCAAAAGAAGGCAAAACTGCATTTTTTTAAATACTTCTTTTATCAGAAAAACTGAATTTGTTCTTATATAATGTTCTAGATAATACATAAGATGAATGTTCATGTTATATAAAATTCAAAATGTGTTTAATACTATTCATAATGGTTATTTTATATCCCATAATAATATTTTAATAATATTTATTTTTTTAGTGAAAGTCGTTATGGCATACAACTCAAGCTAATGACAAAGGTCTCTCTTACATGTAATGAAAGCAAAGTCAGTGTTGTGTTTAGTAAAAGACTCATTTGGGGTTCTATATAACATAATCCAAACACATTACCTTAAAACATTGAACAAAATCTATAACTAGTGTTGCATAAAATTAATTCTTTCAAATGAACATGAAATTGATTGTAACACAAGCGAAGAATAGTGTTGCGTATACTTCAAGCTAGTACGGTGTTGCATATAGGGCAAGCTAGTCTTTTGTGACGTAAAACACACGAAATAAAATAAATTAAAAAAATCTATCTCATAAAATCTCTGGGTGTTACAATGGGTGGGTGTTTGGGACAACGGTCATGGGGTTGAGTACTGTGACCAAGTTATTTAATTTCATCTGTGTAGTAATAATATATTTTCATTATTATTAAAATGTGTATAATTATATAATTAACTTAATTTAGCTAATAAACATAGTATATCCAATAATATATATATATATATATATATATTCATACATGTTTGTGTAATTATTATCAATTAATGTTATCAAATGTAGAATATGTATTCTTAATCTTTTTGAAATATCTTAATTGAATACATAGATCCTTTTAGGCCTTAACATATTTTAATTTGGGGATCCAAACCTCAAAACCTATAAAAAGGTGATGTAATCCCTCTCCAACAACACATAATTTACACCCTCCATACTCTCCTTCTAGCCTGGTATCACACAACTCCCACATTCCTTGCCTCTTTCCAATAAACCATCCTCCATGGTTGTTTCTGATGTTTATAAATAAATATATAATTATATATGAATACTTATTTTTATATATTTACAAATAATAATTTGATTATATAAATAAATATTTATACATATCTACAAGAAAATGTATATGTGATGTTTGTATGTAAATATGTGTATTTTTTATTTATATTCTAATACATTTAATTAACATTTAAAATATATACACATTAAAAAAACAAATAATAAATTTATTATTGATTTAAATATATTTCATGACATATTCACAATTTTTGGTAGTTGTGCTAACATGGATGATCATATTATTGGCATTCAATCAATGGTTGATTGGTTACATGGAAACATGAGTGAATCAATGGATTTTTTGAAACCTCACCAATACATTTTTACGGTTTAAGACAACATGTTCAACCATATCCCTATGTTTTTCCACTTGATAACATTCTCCATTGCCCCCATCCACTGTGGCTAGTTCCATCTCCACTAAAAATATTTCATTATGTTTCATTACGCCCAAAAATTTCTCTTTCACAACCCTTGAGTTACTCAAGATGACTTGATTCATTTTACCACTTATACTAAGACTATTCTCCAATACTAAAGAAAGGGTTGCAAGTGTTTATGAATATTCTAATGGTTGACAGGTGCTTCCACTACTATAGTTCCCGCATTATTCAGAACTATAGAAATTTAGTGATAAAGGTTACCTTTATTAGTGCTAACAAAAAGTGATAATAAATGCCCCAACATTATCAACACTAGAAAAATCACTGATAAAATGTATACGCCCTAAAAAATATATCATTAATAATATTTTTTTAATATACAAATATATATATATATATATATCAATATAATTATAATATATTTTATTAAATATGTTTTTTATAAGACTAAAATATATGAACACTTAATATATAAGATATTTTTGTGAAACATAGCTTACATAATGATCAAAACAATTATATATCAAAAAAATTATTTTATTTATTATAGAAGTGTATATATATATATATATAATTTTCCTAAATATGTTTATAATAATACAAAAAAATTATAAATCTTATTTAATATAGAAATATATTTATATTAATACATCATATGTTTAATGAATAATGATTTATAAGTTAATTAGAAATAAATATTAATTAAAAATATTAAATAATTAATATTAATTTACATTTAATAACATTTTTTATCAATGTCATTTTTTTCAACTTGACATATATATCAAATAATAAATGTTCAATAATTAATTAAAAATCTGACTAAATATGTTTCACTTAATATTTCATACAATAATTTCACTTGTACACAGAAAAAGATAATTTAATTTTATAGAAAACAATATAAAAAAATAATAATTTATTAATATTATCATCTTAGATTTCTATTTATTAATATATAATACTTAAAATATTATGTTTTAAATTATTAAATTTTTTCCATTTTTTGTAGTTATTTTATATATATATTATTTATTACCTTTTAATATATATATATATATATAATAATTTATTTATTTATATATATATATGTATTAAATTTATTCATTATTATCATTATTTATTTCATTAATAATTTTTTTTAATTTTATTATTTATTCATTTTTATTATTTATTTGTTTAATATTGTTGTACTTTTATTCACTATTAATATTTATTTATATTTTTTGATTAACATTTAAGGTTTTTAATATTTTTTAATTTACATAATTACTATATGTATTCATTTTAATTTTAACATGTATTCATTTTTTTTAAAAATTTATATAATTAAAAACCCTTATTCATTTTCTAATATTTTTTAATATATTCATCATTTATTTAAATTTCAATCATTTTGAACATCCATCCATTCAATTTATTTTTTAATTTATAAGGTTAAGTGTTTTTTATTTTTTTTATAATTTATTCATTTTAAATATTTATTATTTTATGATTTTTGTAATTTATTCATTTTAAATTATTTTTATACGTAATTATTTGTCTAATATATTTAATATTGTTTTGGTAAAAATATATTCATGTGTGTGTATATATATATTTAATATTTCCTTAAATATGAGTTATATAATATAAAATTTGTATTTACATTAAATAAATAATATATTTTGTGAAAATGGTTTCTGATTAAAAATTATTATTAATTAAAAATACTGAATAATAGTATTGAGTAAAGGATGTTTAATAAAGTGTATATTTTTTTAATTTAACATATATCAAAATTAAGTTACATTAATTTAACACACATATATACATAATTAATTTAATTTTTTTACAGAAATAGACAAACACACACAAAATATTTCTATAATCTATTCAATTGTTATTGTTCAATTTAGAATTTATTTTGAACAAAATATATTTGATATATATTATGTTTTTAATTGGTAAATTTTATTCAGTTTTTATATTTTTATTCAATATATTATTTATATTACTTTTTAATATTTTTTCCAATTTATTTATATTTAATATTATTTATTTATTAATAATATTAATTTCTATAATATTTTTAAAATTTATAAATTTTCAATTACTCATTGTTTCATATGTTTTTTAATTTTATCTATTATTTATATTTATTTATACATGATTATTCATTAAAATCTAATTTTTTTAATATTGATGAAGTTTATATAAATAATATGTATTCATTCTCATTTTAACATATATTCATAATAATGTTTTTAATAATATATATAATTAATTACATTTGTTCATTTATTTATTATTTTAATATCTATTTATTTCTTAAATTATTATATTTCACTCTTTAACATTCATTCAATTAATATTTTTTAGTATTTTTTATTCCTCTATAATTTTAATTATTTTTGTTGTGATCAAGTGTTTCATTTGTTGTCAGTGAGTCATCATGTGGGTGAAGATGAAGCGATAGTGATTGGAGAATTGTTATCGACTCACATAGTGGAATTGGATGTCATGTTTCAGGAATTCTCCATATCCATTGTGATGATAATTAAACTATTCTTTAAATACTATAAACATGTGTTTTTTACGAAGAATGAAGAAGTCAATGAAAAAATATAAATATATTAATTATATTTTTTATGAAGTTTTTTTCTTGAAATTTTATCGTGGTGGCTAAATTATCTTATCTTAACACATTTTTGTTAGAATTTATTAAAAATTACAACAAGAAAAATAAAAAGGAAAGAGACATCATGGTGGGAAACACAACATAAGAGGATTCTGAAAACCATTGTTGTTAGGAAAGATCATGAGAGGACAAGGGTACAACCATATGAGGGTGAAATCCTAGACAGAGGTATAAATGAACGTGTTTGACCCAGCTAATAAACAATATGGGATAGAAATCAAGCATCACTGTAGTGTTTTTTCAAAAACATGAGAAGAAGGAGAGCTCTTTGATCTGTTTTATGTAGACTTCTCGATCGTACAATGACGAATAGAGTTTTTTATCTATGTTTTCTAAAAAATATAAATTAAATATATCTAGGTCAAAAAAAATTGAATTATGCATCAGAATGTCAACAGGGGCCCTACCTCATTCTAGATTTAATGAAATGTGGGTGAAGATCTGCCGCCTTTTCCAATCATTTAAACAAATCGATGACATAGAAATTGTAGGTGGGGTCGTTCTCCTTTCACCTACAATAAATTGATACACTAAACCCCCTGCCTCTTTTCCTTTAAGTCCCAATAATGGAGCACCCCTATCCTCCTCACTTTAAAATTTCCTCCTCTCTCTAAATTCCACACCTCCTCTCTCTAAAAGAAGTATTCTTTGTGTGTGGTGGTTCCAGTAGCCTGAAAGAAGTGCCAATTTATTTTGAAAAGGATCATCTAGAGTTATTTTTTCTTATTTATTTTAAAGTTATTTATTTATTTAATTGAATAGTATTTAGTTAGTTCTAAATATGTTATTTATTTAGTAGTTTTATTAGTTAGATTTAATTTATAAATAATAGTTATTATTTGTAAATATTAAGTATGGGTTAACTAATAAATAAGTTAGGATTAAAAAATGTTAACATATAATATTAAACTAATAATAATTAAAAAATTAATGTCATATTATTAACTAATTATTAATTCATAATTAATTAAGGATTAATTAATGTTTAACTGGTTATTAACTAGTGAATAAATAATTATTAACAAATGATTAAATAATGATTAACTATTGATTAATGAATGATTTTGTTATTATTATAGAATGTTTAACTAATAACTAACTTATTATTTAGTAATTATTAACTAATGTTCAACTAACGATCAACAAATTATCAAATAATGATTAAGTAATGATTAATTTATGATTAATTTATGATTAACAAATGATTCGACAATGATTAACTAATGATTAAATGATGATTAAATATTGATTAAATAATGATTAAAGAATGATTAAGTAATAATTAAACAATTATTAAAGAATAATTAAATAATTATTAACTAATTATTAAGTAATTAATACATAGTGATTATTAATGATTAACTAATGATTAATGAATGATTAAGAAATCATAAAAAATTATTAAATATTGATTAACTATTGATTAACTAATGAATAAATAATACATAAATATTTATTAACTAATGATTAATGAATGGGTAACTAATTAATAACTAATGGATAAAGAGTGATTGAGGAAAGCTTAAATAATGAATAACTAATGAATAACTAATGATTTACTAACGATATAGGAATTATTAAACAATGGTTTAAGAAATATTAGCCAATGATTATATAATGATTAACTAATTATTATGTAATGATTAAATAAATATTATACAATGAATATACAATGATTATCCAATTATTAAACAATTATTAACTAATGATTATCTAATTATTAATTTTGGATTAACATAGAATAAACATAAGATGAACGATGACAAAATGGATGACGAAGAGGCTTAACTGCACATATGATTTGTTAATTTTTATATTTAGATGATTCATCCCTTATTGCATGCATTATTTTTTAATACTAATTGATATGTTTTACATGAATCACATTCTATTTATAAACCATTGAAAAAAATTTAGGAAAGTTAAAAATTTTAATACAAAACATTATTGTCATCTTTTAAGATATATGAAAAAATTCTAAAATTTTGGTTGAATAAATATTATGTGGTTACCAAATAAATAAAATCTATATATGGATACTATAAGTGGATGTGGATCTGGAATAGATGTTCCTAGGGGTAAAACTTGAAAACATTTCATTGAGCTAGAATCAATTGGGAACTAGTTCACGAAAACAGGCCATGTTGGACACATGGTTTTAAACTCTTAGGAGATATGCTTTAGATGATTCATATTTACTTTATAAACTACTAATATACCTTTAGGAAGATTAAAAATTTTACTACTATACATTAGTATCATATTTTAGGATATAAGAAGTTCTAAAATTTCAATATCATAAAGATTATATGGTTAACCATTACTGTCAATAATATTCATAAAATGTTTTAGAAAATGATGCAAAATGAATATATAACATCAAATAAGTTTATTTATCCCAGATAAAAATAAAATTATGTTCATATAAAGTGAAATATTAAATAAAGAACCTATTAAATGACACGTGAATGATTTACACTAGATAAGAAATAACTTGGAATTTTTCAACAGAACAGAGTTTGGATGAGATGAGCCTAACTTAGAAAGTGAGGTGAAATTGAGTTTATTTTAATATAGTGGATTAATAACATATTCCAAATGGATGTACTCAATTTTTGAAAAGTCAAAAGTTAAGTACATCCCTTTGGAAGACGTTATTAACCTATAAGAAGAAAATAAACTGGATTTTACTTGACGTATGAAGTCAAACTCATCTCAAACAATCTTTGTTCTATTGAAAAATTTCATGTTATTTGATGTCTGTTGTAAATAATTAATGTTTTATTTAATGGGTTTTTTCTATTCCATTTCACTTTATATTATCATAATTGTCATTTTATCATGGGTAACTACACTGATTTCATGTTTTCTCTTTTTTGAAACTCAATTTACAAAACATTATGTGAATTATTTTCTAATAAACCTTTATATAAGGAAACATTAGTATCATATTTTTGTTTATAATATGATATTCTAAAATTTAAGTATCATAAATATTATATGGTCAACCCTCATTGTCAATATTATTTACACTATCAGGTTCTTGATCAAAGAAACATTTTTGAGGTGGAGAGTCGTTTTTTTCCTATGAGTACTACTACAAGGAGGATATTCAAACCAAGCAAGGCGCTTCTTATGGTACACAACCAACAATAATAGTTAGAACATCTTATTGTGTATCCCTAATAAAACTTCATGATATAATTCATGGTTTCTTAAATCTAGGACAAGAAAAAGAGATCAAGTCTATTAGCTACAATAATTTTTAATTATTGGATACACTATGACATATATCTTGTCCATTAATTACTGATGAGAAGTTAGTGAAAAAAATAAATTCTTTTTCCCAGTAGTCATATGGTTCTATGATGGAGTTATTTATTTAGGGTTCTATTACACAAAAACAATGTCCAATTATACGAAGATTTATAAATAAAATTTTTGTTGAAGAAGGTCTATCCTAAGAAATAAAGTCTCTTCCCTATGATGCATAAGAGGAAAACCTAGATGATCTCTTACATATACATGTAAATTCGACATCCAATGAGAATTTTTTTATTGGTAGAATAGTTGGTGGAAATAGTATTGATGAGGATGAAGTAGAATATGTTGGGGATGAAGTTTCTAGAAATGATAATGTTGTACAATATCCTAGGACCACAATAAATTTTCCACCACTCTTCACATCTTGGTCAAAATCAATGACATGATTTCCAAAATTTGGTTGTAGTGGTCTCACGCCTGAAATTGAGTTTTTTAGAGTTATAGTGGAGAGGTTTAGTGAGCTGGAAAAACATTAAATTTTGGATGATATTTTCCAAGTAATGATGAATTTAAAAACTTAATAAAATGATTTAATATTGATAGGAATTGTATATATTTAGTTCAAAAATAATGCTTTAAAAAAATAAATCTTATGTTGTGAAAAGTATGGGGATTATTGTAGATTATAATTGAGAGAGATTCTTGAAATTTCTTTTAGAGGTTGTGGAATTTTAAAAACTTAGGTATCTTAAACTTTTGTTCAACCAAACAAGAGAAAAGATCTTACTTCATTGGATTATGAATTTGTGTCATTTATTGATAGCTATATTATTAGGACCTTCCATGATGTTCCAATATCCCCTATTCAAGATAGGGAAAAAAAATTTGTTATAATATTTCATATAATAATACATGAATTGAAAATAAGAAGGCAATTGTAATAGCCTATGGTGATTGGGATAACTTGTATTGGGTGTTTCAACAATTTCTATCCATTCTGAGACACAACAACCAAGTTGTCTTCCATCTTCATACGAACAAACATCTGACTCAAGATAACTGACTTGATCCATCTCATGTTCAATTTCATCTATTATTCTGGGCATTCCTCCCCTGTATTTCGACATTTTGTATCATCAAATAGTTCAAACATATTGATGGAACATTTCTATACCAAAAATACAAGGTTTTATTGTACATTATAGAAAACCAATATGGAAATAATTAACCTCATCCTCTTGAAAATTCCCATTGTAGATAATGAAAACTATGAATCTTGGAGTTGGTTTTTGGAATGTATCAACAACCATTTCACCCGTATTCAGGGTGTCTATTTTATATCTGATTGGAATTGTGCAATCAATGAGGTAATCAATGTGGATCCTGATACATGGAGACCCCCAAATCCACATCATCAGTATTTCATCAGACACATTTATAACAAAATGAAAAAAAATCCCACAATGAAGCTACGAAGAAGGTAATCAAGAGGCTTGGTATGTAATTTTATTATTATTTTTTGTTAATTTAATATAAATAAAAAATTAATTTATTTTCAATATGGTCACCTCTATGTAGCATATGATCCAGATAAATGAAGGATTGAGTAATGATTCAAAGAAATATGTAATTCTAAACAAGGAGTTTATGATTATTTGATGTAGATTCCAAAATAAAAATGTAAATTAGAATTTGATGGGGGAAGAGGTATGAACACATGTCCAAAAAAATTATGGACTCCATCAATGGTGTCTTCAATGGTCTTTGCAAGTTAACTATACCTTCAATATTTTATGAGATATTTTATCTTTGCGTGAAGTACTTTTTTATAAACAATAACTATCCTTGGATAAGATTCAGTGGGGTTTAAGGTATTGAAGGCAATTTTAATGATATATTGAAAAGAAAATTGAAGAAGCTCCTGGTTATCAAGTGTTCCTTTTTCATCGATAATAATCTCAATTTGAAGTTCATGAGTGTTCGGACGCCAAGAAACAGTGGTTAAAAAATGGAGGTATAACTAGAAGTAAGGAAATGCTAATGTGGACAGTTCCGGGCATTACAATTTCCATGCACACACAACATTGTATCATGTTCCTCTTTGAACATATCATGGGAAGCGTATATTGATCTAGTGTACTAGATGGACACCATTGATAACTGTTATGATGCACTATAGATGCATGATGGGGAGTTTTGATATTTCCCATTGCCTAATGACCATCCGATATTGATACTTGGCATCAACAGGTTGTGTCAATGTGGGAGACTGAAGTCCAGCAGAATGCGTAATGATATCAACTTGCCATAAGAATAAGGGAAATGTTTGAGATGTAGGATATGTAATCCTGAATCTAATAACCAGAAAGGATTCACTCATAAAGATCGAGTTCACACTCTCAGAAACAATGATGTATTTTCTCCAATGTGATCTTTTTATATTGTTTATTATATGGTGTTAATATAAGTTCCAATATTTTTTAGAATTTTCTAGAATTTATGAAAACTTTTATTATCAAATAACAACAAGACTTTTATATTCAAATTAAAATTTATATGGAAAGTGCATGTGAGGTGAGAATAAAGTATAATAAAAATATTCATCGGCAAAACATTATGATGTTATGGGAAATGTATATGAACAAACCCATTAAATTACACATGAATGGTTTTCAATAGACAAGAAATACCTTGAAATTTATCAACAGAACAGAGTTTGGATGAGATGACCCTGACTTTGGAAGAGAAGTAAAATACGAATAATTTTCATGTGGTACCATAACAACATTATGTTGACCATAATATTATATTTATATTTTACACTTAACACTTATAACATTTTTAAAATACATATGGAGGATACTACACTACTCACTAAGCAGTATAGGCATGTTTCCTATAGCGTGATAGATGGTCGTCTGGTTCGATGGATCAGGGTGTGTCGGGCACACAAACATAATAACATTTTTTCCTTTAGATTCCAATATACCATACCTACACCGTACTAGAATTTAAAAAATTGAGGTATCTAATTTCAATTTTTTTGATCATCACCTACTTTCTTATCTCCCTGAGAGATGGAGACCAAAGACACACATGTTCCACCTTCATGAGGGAGAGATGACCATCACCATTGGAAATGTGGTAGTCCTGCTCAGTCATCCTATCCATGGGGATGTAGTTATTAGAACCACCCATGGATATTGTCCTATGTTTATAAAAATATTTCTAGGCATTGAAATTTTGGATGATGATGTATCTATAGATGGCAGGTCGATATCTATAAGGTGGCTTGAGATGTAGTTTTCACATTTACCTAATAATGCTGAAGATAAGACTATCCTGGATCATGAATGTTACTATATATTGTTAATCATTGGAGGGATACTATACACTGATCACTCCGGTATGTAGGTTCACATGATTTATCTAGTGATACTAGAGGATTTTGATTTTGCTGGGAGATATAGTTGGGGATATGTGTTCTTGGATTACACTTACATAGAATTATTCATGGAATGCCGCTTAGATCACACAGATCTCGGGGCATGCATCATCCTTATTTAGATGTGGGTATGGGAGAACATCCCTCATATATCCCCTAAATTTTTGTTAGGATCTTACTATAAATGTGATGCATGATTCTCTTCTTGGATGTTGGTATGATCACTCATCTCTATTGGTTTTTGATGCTAATAAGAGTTATTGAATTTAATTTCTTATTTTTTATTACTTTTGATGTAGAATTTTATAGGTTGAGTCAGGAACACTACTTCATCAGTGCTTTGACACACCATTTGGGTGTATAACATCTCATATTGGATAGTATCTTACCCACCAAGGTAAGTGTATACAATATTTCATTGACTAAAAAATTTCATAATGTGATCATTTTTTGTTTTTAGTAACAAATATTTTTGGAAAAAATCACTTGTTAATTCAAATTTCATGGATTCCATACTGGGATTTATTATACTGGTTTAAAATATACTACAATAATGGACTTCATGATTTTATGGTTGCAGTGCCTCTCATTCACTTTCATATTATTGAGTGGAACCATCCTGATAGAGCCATGTGCTAGTTTGGCTGTGTTCAGCCCAGTAAATTTCCACCAATATAGTTACAGGAGCTCCATTCTATGAATTCGATAAGGTGGTAGGATGTCAACTGGCACTAATGATATTCTGAGTATCTCAAACTCTAGGGAAAACGAGCATCGATTCATATCTAGGGTGTACCTATGATGTGATTCCATCTTTCACAGTAGGTCGGGTATGATCCATGGTAATGACTGAAGTTTATATTGTATCTTACTCCATACGAAAGATAGATTTAGGAAATGATATGTTTATAAATTTCCATTTCTTTTTATTTGACTATTTTCTAATTCATTTTGATTCTCATTAAAGTATACTCAACTAAAATAGATTATCCACAAGAGTGATCCATAGGAGGATGGGGTTACTAGCATGACACTAATCCATACTACAACATAGTGCATATTTCCATCTTATCATATTGTTCAATATAGTATCTCTGATCATCCACTCTAGGGAGATGATGTTCCTACCCTGGGAGTAGAGGTTCCTACTCAAGATCCTCCTCCGATAGCAACTAATGCTGAGGAACCATGATAATGAATAATTAGATAGAGTCATGATGAACATGTGGCCTCACCTATTTCTTAGTTATAGGTCAGCCCTCTATCATTCCATCCTCAACTGATTAGGTATGTGCATCAAGAGGCATGTGAGCCATAAGTATTGGAAGGATGTACAGAGTTTTCTTTGAGTGAATATTATTCGATCTTCTATCTGGATTCATTTCCTATGCCTCTAGCTTTCACGCCAAACCCTTCATGGCCTACATGGTTCCCCTATGTGATTATAGAAGGTCATTATATTATCCTTATGGGAGAAGTATTGAGTGCACAAGACAACATCTAGTTGACACCTCCTCCCTTTGAGACATAGATAGAGAAGTCAACAATAGAGGTTCTAGGGCCTGAGGATCATCACCCTCTATGTCATTATACTCTATCCCAACACAGAGGTCAACAATCTTGATATGGGAATCCCATTAACACACCAGATTGTGGGATTCGACCTCATCATAGAAGGTGATTGTACTCATTTATTAATATTTTTGTTTTTGAATTAATGTATTTGAAACAATAACATATTTTATCCTCTATATGATTTTCCATCAATTAAAATTATTAAATTCTTTTTACAATCAACCATTATTACATGTTTATCCCATATTTTAATTTAAATTTATATTATAGTTACAATTTATATTTTATAATCCATTAAAGTCAAATACTTGAAACATAGGGAAAATTATTAAATTTTGTTTAAGTAAATTTAAATTCTTATAAATTATAAACTATAAAAACAATCTAAATAAACCCTATAACATAGTCTAAGAATATAAAAATTTATAGAAAATAAAAATATTTTCATAAATATGATAAATAATTGAAAATCATAGGAGTTTTAAAAAATATTATAAATAAAAATTTAATGGTTTAAAAGAAGAATGTATTGTGAAACTAAGATTTATTTTTATTATTTTTTTAAGAAAATATTTTTATTTATAATTTTTTTATATGTTCAGTAAGTGTGTCAAATAACATTTACATTTTATTTATATTTTATAAGTTATAGACTTTCAAATCCAAAAAATTAAAAAATTATTATGTTTCATGTAGGTTCCTTTGAAAAAATATAACTTATAAAATATAAATACAATCTAAGGTATATTTGATAAAGTGACTCAACATCTAAAACATAATTAAAAATAAGTAAAATCATAACTATAATAAGTAAAACCTCATTTAAAAGTCATAAAATTTATTTCATAGAAACACAACATTTTAACTTTCAAATATTAATGGAAATAATTCTAAAAAATATAATACACACAATATATATATCATAATATAATTTTTTTTTTCAATTTACAAACATTTATTTTTAAAATAATGTTTTTTTTTTCTGAAAGACAATAGTGGCTCTGTCACCTTTCAACATAACCAAAAGGCAGAAGATACCCTACCGCCATTTGGGATTATATTTCAAAATATATTGACCTAGGAGTATTAAATTTTTTCCAGAAAAAATAAAAAAAGAACTCATGATCAGAGTCTTCTTCCCTCACTTTAGTTGTTTATAGTGCACGATAATTTTGACATTATTGAGCCACGGTAACTAGGCCATCAATCCATTTTGGTATCCTATCATCATTTTGAGTTCACATCCATGTTCTTATGATTGAAATTATCATTATATTCTTAATACATACATCAAGTATAGTCCTAGATCTATGCACACATGTACTGATAAGAAAATTTTCAGAACCTAGAATTTAGATGTTCTCCGATGATAAATTCTTGGATTAATTCCCAAGTAATATAGAAATGATATATTCATATAGTTTCACTTGGATGAATATATTTTTAATGCTTTAAAGAATCCAAATACACATAGATACTTCTTGAAAAACCAATAGTTGAAATGTGAATACATGATATTGAGTATGAATGCTTGAAGAATATTGAGACCGCATGATGAAACAATTGGGTCTGAGCCTTTTGGGTATTTTAATGGGAGGCTATTTAATTTGGCATGTGACATGGGAATATTTTTCAAGATACATTAATTTAGATTGATTCTTGAGACACAAGTGTTATCATATACGGAAACTCAATTCCTCTGAGTTATTTTAAATAAAGAGTCCACTCACTGCCTAGATGCATGACAATAGTTCGCCCAAAGAAATAACGTTAACCAGATCCATGAGTATTCCATATGAGTTTCATGAAAAATAATACCCACAACAATTATATCTTATTTATTATGGGGATAATATAATACCTCAACCAATAAAATTCATATTTGAAGAAGGAAATTAAATGTGTTGTTCTTCACACATTAAAATGAATATTGAAAATCTTGAATTAATGAGACGTTATTACATTAATAATCATTATTTTATTGTGGATAAATTTTACATTTAGGTTATGAACAATTATATGAGAAGAATTGAAAGATAATTTTGAAAACCTGATACATATTTTTATCAAAATGAATGTGGTCCAAATTTGGATAATTCTTAAATAATGTGATAACATGTACATGAGAATTTTAAAATGATAATTCAGATAATTCAAGATCTGAAAGGTGTTTCAAGGCCAATAAAATTGTTCAAGACATATGTTGAAGGCATTGAAGAATTGTTCACTATATAAGGGGAATCCATCTTTAGTGTGGAGTAAGACTATATGTGAATAAGATCTTTCTATATCTAGATCAACATTGAAGAGTAAGCTTGTAGCTGGGGTGTCAAACTAGCTAATGGAGGCTTGTGATTAGGTGGTCTAACCAATGAGAGAAGAAGATCAATTTGGGTGTCTAAAAAATTATGGAGAGATTTCAAAAAGTTTTTCAAAGTAGTATTATTCACATGTGGAGATAGTGAAGAGAATCCATGTTGTTGTGTCTAAAAAACATGGAAAGGAGTAGGCCTTTCAGCCGAACCCTGTAAATATTGTGTATGGAACTCTCTTATTTATTACTAAACAAGAATGTGAGACTATAAGAAAACATTGTGCTGATCGAGAACTTTAAATAGTTCAAGAGATTGAATTTAAATAGAGAATAAATTCATAAAAATGGGTACCACTGATTTACTGCACCTTTCATTGCCACTTAACCGATCCTTGGGCTCTATTTTTTTTACTTTTATAATTTCTTCATTTTTTATATTTATTTGTTTAATTTTTTTGTAATTTATTAATTTTTAATATTTATATACATATATATTCATCAAAATTTAATTTTTTTAATATGTTTTAATGTACATATTTAATATGTATTCATCTTCATTTAAATATATATTTATTTTTAATTTTTTTAATAATTCATATAATTAATAAAACATTGTTTTTTCAATTTTTTTTGAAGTCTATTAATTTTTAGTTATTAAAATTTGATAATTTATAATATTAATTCATTTATTATTATTAATTAATTATTAATTTTAATTAATATTAAATTTTTTATAATTTAATCATTTTTCATATATTTTAGTTTAATATATTTTTAATTTATTTAATACAATATTTAACAGTGATTTCCAAAAACCACTGATAAATATAGATTTTTATAATCTATAATTTTGATCAAAGCTAATAAAACCTATATTTACTAACTATTTTTGGAAATCATTGATAAAATCCATCTGGTCTTTTAAATACATCACTAATAGGGAACCCCATCACTCACATCAGTCAAGATCTCATGGAACTGAACCCTTGTCGCCCCCCTCAAACTTCTCAGATTAATCAACACTTTTAAAACCAATGGTTTGTGATTTTTTCTACTCCTTTTTAGTTAAACTTGCATTATTTATCACTTTTTAGTTCTTCTTTTCCCATAAATGCGCACTACGACCCATAATCCACTTAGCGTACCATAGTTTCTTGGCCTTGTACCATACGACCACCATTTTTGATTTGCAAAGGGTTTGGATACTCAATGTTTGAGTGTTTTCTATTTTTCTAGTTTGGAAGTGCATCTTAACATATTATTCGTTGAATTTATAATGAGTGTTTTCAATTACCCATGAAAAACATTATATCAAAATGATGATGAAATTATGAAGATAATTTTTGATGTTAAATATCATTAATAACAAATTACTTTATAAAATCACATATATGTACTATATTTCTATTTTGATTTAATTTTTTGATACTATATGGATGTATAAAATATATATGGTCACAAACTACAATGAAAAATAAAAAATTCTATATATGAATATATATATATATATATGTATGTATAAACACACACATATAAAGATACTACTTTGAGTTTGTGTTAGATTTGTTGAAAATAATTTTTTAAATATGTATTTAAGAATAAGAACAACTAAGACATACATTGTGGTTTCAAAGAATGATTGAAGAATATTGAGTTCAATCAATGGAAGATCAAAGATCATACCGTGAGATGAAGTGGTGTTAGTTGGAGAATTGCTATGGATTTATGTGATGACATTTGATGTATTTCTAGAATAATTAATTAGGAAACTCTAATGATAATTGAATTGGTCTTATGTGCAGAAGACATTTGTCACTAATTGATTTGGCATGACACATTGTTTCCAACAAAGGAGAAGAAAGATCCATCAAATTATTTTTCTTGATTTGATGAATTCTGAGTATGATGAAAGTGATCCTGGAAGTATTTGCATGCATGATGGGATCTGGAAGACCTTGCAAATATTATTTTTCATGAAGAAATTTTTGGAGTATTGAAATTAAAGATGACATGAAAAATATGATTTTTTAATGAAGATCTTTGTGGAATGGTCATTATTATTTTTGTTCATATTCATACTTGGTAAATTTTCTAAGTACATATAAAATTTCTAAGTACATATTTAGGAATTTATTTTAATAATAACCAACCAATTGGACAGCCAAGGGGACCCCATAACCACTACTTAGCTGGATATTATTATCACCCTCATCCTTCATAGGCCTATTGCAAGTGGGTCGAAATATATAATAAGTGGGTTGTGTCACATGTCAGTTGCATAGGGGAACCATAGAGCGGTCTCATGTTACATACTAAGGAAGTGGAGTCTATTATTTAGCATCAATCTTCATAAGTAGAGATCGATGTGGGAAAGTGGATACATAATACTATTCAAGTGAAATAAAAATTTATGCAAATAAGATTGATAATTCGATTATTAAAATATACAGCATTAGAATGAGGTATCACTATCATCTTCATCCTCCTCCCACCATCTATATATTATGGTCATCCTGGATCCACTCATTCAATGCTTCAATTTCACCAGACATTGGGCCATCTTCAATAATAAAAACCACCTTGAGAAGATGATATGCTCGATATCATGCATGAAACATTTTCTTGTATGAATGCACTTATTTGAAGAACATGATACAACTAAGGAATAAAATGAAGAATTAGTTTCTATATAAGGGAGTAAAGTGAAGAGAATTCATTTTGAATGCATGTTATTATATAACACAAGCACGTGATATTTCATCGCGAAGGAAGAATTTGATATCGTGAAGCTGAGATACCGCCTTTTATCAAATTAAAAAAATAAAGAACCTATGTTCTAAGGATTCATAATGTATAAACCACAAAATTAGCAACATTACCCTCTATTTATGTACTTTGAGCTTATAATTGTCGTATTTTGATATTTTTAGAGGTTTTGAGGTGTTTTTAATGTTTTAGAGGCATTTATGGAGGTTCATGATTTGTACATAGTTTGTATAAACCATGAATAATCACCAAGAAACCATGAAAGATAGGATAGTGGACACTGTGTAGGCTCATGGTTAGGGACAAAGTTTGGCCAAACCATGCTTGTTGGATAGTGATAAAAAGAATGGTTATGAAATTTTTTTACTAACAATGAAATCCAACCATGTGAATGGTTGTCTTGAGATAGTAGAACCACATAGTTGGTTCATGGTTTACTAAGCCATGCAACCTAAATTTGTGGAATACAATCAAAACCCCTAATTTTTTTTCTAATATGAATTAATTACTAAAAACTCCTTTGACCACCTAATCTCTCAATAAACTGAGATCCATTTAATCCCTAGTCTAGAGAGATGATCCCGTATCATATTCAAAGGATTATTAGTCGAATCAATGGGAATTGGAGATTCAGATTCATTGGTATGTCATCATACTTCATAGTTATTCTTAGATATTTTCTATCTCTTTACCCTAGAACCATAGATATAATCATTATAGGATATATATTTGTTTTATGATGGGAATCTTGATGATATACGACTGAATTGATTGAAGATAATGTGTGATAATCCAAGATCTATAATATCATTGTGTCGTTATTAGATGTTTCCAACCATTGAATGTTAGGTGGATTCTCTCTCATCTCTACTCAATTTATAACTTAAAGGACTAATTTGAATTGAATAATTTTGTTGAAATTATTTTTTAATCCTCGTTGAATTATTAATGTAAATCCATTTTGGTATGGATTTGGAAATTTGTGTAAATTGAATAGTTTTTGGGAATCCTTTTTTGTTATAATTTGAAAATCATGAGTATAAAGTTGTGGTTTTGTTTTGATGCATGTAAAGTGTTTAATTAAAAACTGTAATGAAATAATTTTTTACTTGAGAAATTATTTGGAATGTATTGGCATAATTGGTTTGGTGTGTGTGTATTGGGATGGATAATGGTCGTTAAGTACCAACATCAATGAGGGAAGGAGTTTGGATGTGAAGTTCCACTATCAATGGTAAAACCAAGACTGAGTCTCTATGTGTGGATATGTGTGTGGATATGGATATGGGTATGACAAATGATGGATAATGGTTGTATGTTTTGTAAATTTTTTTACATGGAACATGTTTATTGTTTATATATATAGTTTTTACATTCATTTAAAATGGTTTTATATAAAATTTTCTAATCAGTTCTTGTCCTAGTGGCGTGATTTGGGAAGTATTTGGAGAAATCCTACTATTTTTAGACTCGCCCCCTTCTTGGGAACTTTTTTGTGTTTTTAGATGTCATCTATCAAGATAAAGGTAAAGATAATAAATCTTATTTCTCTAGTGATGCACCTTGACACTATGGCATAACATGTCGAGTTGGAGTTAGAGCATGCTTGGGTGTCACTTTGGTTATAGTCACTTTATTGTCTTGAGTTTTTTTGTCTCATTGATTTGATAGTAAATTATTTTGTTTCACTATTAATCTTATTTCCTATATACTTTTGGTGATTAATTTTTTTATTTACTCATAAATCATATAGTTTTTTTTGTTTATGTTCACATTTTTGGGATGTTTATTAAAAAAGGGAAAATAGTACCCCAAAATTATTTGAATCCCATGTAATTTATTTCCATCACTTTTTGTCTTAGGGATGTAACCTAATTCCTATTATCTCTCCCATAAATCTTCAATATAATGATGAGATATAAGATGTTACAAATGGTATCAGTCTGGGGTAGTCCATCCTTCATTTTGGGGAAAAAATTATCAGTTTTGTTCAGTCCTTGAGTTTGAAGTGGTATTACATTTTTTTAGTCCATATGTCTCCTAGGTTGATACCAAGTAGATAGGATCATTGGAACTTAAAATGTATATAATAATGATATATAACTAACCTTTTTATTTTGACGAACATGTTACAAAAATTTTGTGTATAAAAGTGTTTTCACACCATTCTAAGTGTTATCACCTCATCATCATAGGTTTAGTTAAAGAGTGTTTCATTCCATGCATGAATAGTAAGGCATCCCGCTATGACTACATTGTTCATTTTATGTTTATGAAATGGTGGAAAAGTGTTTATTTCTTAAAATAGTTAAAAGTTTTGATTTATAAAATGATGATTGTGTTATTTTTAAAAATAATTAAAATGATGACAATGGTCATATTTTGGAAATGTTTATTTGTGACATTTCTTGATGTGAAAAATTTAAATAACTATGCCTTTAGTTGCTAATGGAAGATAACTAATTGGATTTTTTTGGTTATAGAGAATGGTACCATATAGACATCTTAGGAATCAACTATATGTGAATGTTGAGAATGTAGTTGAACCCGAGTCACAAGTGAACCAAGAGTTAGTCAAAATAATCTTCTATACTTTTCAATTTATGGAGAGAGTTTATTGAAAATATGAGACTCCATGGGTGGACTATACTGTTTAGTTCAAAATGGAAAACTCACCCATCTTTTTGGGGGATTTTGAGTTTAAAAAATTAGATTTTTGATTGAGTAGGGTGAATCAGATATTCTAATTCCGTAGGATTCCAGCAAAGCTAATATTCAACTTGGAAACATATATTATTGAATATTTAGCATGTTATTTGTGGGAATTATCTATTTAGGCTGAAGTAAAAAAATCCATAATGTGGGCGGATATTGAAGAATTTTTAAATGATAAATTCTATCCTCACACCATAATTATTGATAGAACAATGAACTTTTTTAGTTTAAAATAAGAGAATCTCTTAGTGATAGAGTATAAAACTAAATTTATGAATTTAGTTCACATTACCCTAGAATTTGTTGCAAGTTCATCCTTGAATTCATTCATTTTTTTTTGTGTTAATATGACTAGAAATTCACTAAAATATTTTTTTCCTTTTTATTACGAACTATACTGAGATGATCAGTAGATTGATGGTGTAAAAGAGATATGTTTTGGTAATTATCATTGGAGGGATCAATTTTATCCCCGTGAGAACTGGTGGGAACTCTAGTGATGTGAATAAGTGGAAGAGGGACACCTGTTTATCAGGTGGTGGAATTTCATAAAACCAGACAATGGGATTTGTTAACTTCCCTCTGAGATTGAAAAATATTACGATATGTTTTTTGTGTAGTTCAATTGATCACATCAAGAGAGATTTTACTAGACAACCCAGAGCATTTCACAACTGTAACCAGATGAGACATATTTAGAGTTATTGTTTTAATTCATCAAGTTTAGTTTCTAGATACACATCTCATGTTTCCCATAAATCTTAGGATTAAATGGGATGAGATCATAATAATAGATCTCATACAAAAAACCAATAAACCTAGGGTTATTCAAGGAATTCCACGACTCATTAGGTTAAACAATCTCAACATGGAAAAAATAGAAATGATTAGTGAGTAACCAATTGTACAGAGCTAAAAATGTGATCATGGATAATCATTATTTCCCTTTAGTAGTGAGAGGTGAAGTATTTTTAAATTATAAACTTATGAATTCTTTTTTGGATATGGTTTAATCCCACTCATTTATTTCTTCCCATATTTTTGGTCATATGGGTTTTCATGTTTTGATGATAATTGTTTTTTTTTTTGAAAATTTTGACTCATATTGGGAAAAGAGTGTATTGAGCCTTTGTGTGTAAAGCTTGTTCTATAAATATTGATGGGGTATATTGTATTTTTTATTTCTCTATGACTGATATGGTTGTTTACGAATGGTTATTAGGTATTTATTGGTTGACATTATTCAAATACCACATTGAATGTTATGCTAGAGAGGTTCGTTTCACATCTCTTGATGGCGTCGAGTATATATTTAGAGGAGATTGGGATATAATGGAAAGTAGAGAAATATTGTTTACAATAGTGTTTGAAACTATCCATTGTCATTTGGTAGGTATTAATTTGGAATATATGGATGAAATTAGAAATAGATATTTTCCAAACATCAGTGAAAATCTTCTTAATGTTTTCTCAAACAATTTATAAGTTTTACCACCCAAAAGAGAGGTAGAGTTTATGATTGTTCTCTAACCAATGTCCAGTCCTATATCAACTCCATCTTATCATGTGTAAACTATGTAATTGATGAAATTCAATCTTTAGTTGGAAGAGTTGGAAATAATAAGGTGTATTCGACCAAGAACATATTTGAGGGCAACACTGGAACTTTCTGTGAGAAAATGTCAATGGAACTCTTAGGATTTTTTTGGATTATCATAAGATTAAACAATTTATGATAAATTTTCTTTATCATCTACCATGAATTTATGACCTATTTGATCTGTTCAGGGGATCCCAGTGGTTCAAAAAAATTAACTTATGTTTGGGGTATCACCAAAAATGAGTTTAGAAGGAGTATATTCTGAAGAAGGATTTTAGAAGAAGATATGAGCATTATGAGTATGGTATTATGACTTTAGGTCTTATGAATTCACTTATAGTATCTATGAATTTAAGGAATATTATATTTCATAGATATTTGGATTTATTTATGGCGGTGTTCAAGGATGATATTCTGGCTTAATCTAAGACAAATCCCGATCATGAACAATACTTAGAGATAGTGTTGGGTATCTTGTGAGATCAATATCCACATGAAAAACTATTATATTGTGATTTTTGGATAGAAAAGGTGATTTTAATTAGCCATGTAATTTTTGGAAAATTATTTTCTATGGTTCCTCAAAATACATAGGTGGTAATCTCTTGGCAACCACAAAAGAATGTGTTTAGGATACATTGTTTCCTTGGAATAGTGAGTTATTACTGATAGTTTGTTTGGGATTTTTCATGACATGCATAACCAATGATGTATTTGATAAAAAATAGTGTTCCATTATAATAGAATTTTTATTTTCATAATTCATTTCTAGATTTAATGGTTCTCCTTCAACCCGCACTGATTTTGATTTTTTTTGGAATCCGAGAAAGGCTATGTGGTGTATTATGATGCATTGGGATTTGGATTGGGATGTGTTCTCATGCTGGGAGATTATGTAATTTCTTATGGATCATGGTAGTTATCAGTGAATGAGAAGAAATAACCAACACATGATTAAGATCTAGCTCTTGTATTCCATCCTTTGAATACTTTGGGCCATTATTTTTTTGGTGATAATTTTATGGTGTTTAACGATTTTAAGAGTTTAAAACACATTTTCTGACAATTAAATTTGAATATAAGACAAAAAAGATGGATGTAATATATTAAAAAGTTTTACTTTGAATTGATTTATACAATGAGTAAGGGAAACTTTCTGGTGGATGAATTATGAAGGAATTTGTATAATCAGTTGGAAAATGAATATTCGAATCAGTGGAAGCTAATTTTGGTGATAGCTGACATAAATGTGGATTGAGAAAGATAAGGCAGTGTTGTGTTTTTTTTACCAGTTTCTTTTGTTCCTAACTTGGTTAAAAATGATAAATATGACTATATATCAGATTATGAATTTTTACAGATGAGGTCAAAACTCAATGGTGGCAAGACCATTAACGCATGGAATTTATATAGGTGTTTAGTGTTGTGGTTTAGTTATTAGATGGTTGTATCTTTGGAATATCAGGAATAACTTATTAATTATTACCACCATTCAAGATGGGTTGTTTATACTAGAATAAAAAATATGTATAAGTTACTGAAATAATACTTTTTTTGGGCTAGAATAAAGAGGAAAGTGGTAGAGTTTGTCTCGATATGCCACACATGTCAGTGAGTCAAGGCAGATCACCAATTTCAAGTTGGTATGTTGAAGTCTTTACCGATTCACATATGGAAATGGGAGAAGGCAGCTATGGATTTTGTTATATATCTACCAAGAATTATTTAGAAGCATGATTCCATATGGGTGATTGTGGATTTGATAACAAAGCAACCTCATCTCATCCATATTCCTGAAACCAATTTTTTGGAATAAATTCCCAAAATCTATATTTGAGAAGTGTTAAATATTCATGATGGACAAATATCGACAATATATGATAGAGACCCAAGGTTTAAATATCATTTTTGGAAGTTATTTCAACATGCCCTTGTAACTCAATTGACGATGAGAATAACTTATAACCCTCAAATGGATGGTAAATCTAAAAAACAATCCAAATAGTTGAGGACATTCTTAGGGAATGTGTAATGGTTTTTTGTGGCTTATGGGAGAAGAATATAATGTTAGTGGAGTTCTAATACAACAAAAATTGTTATGACTCAATACAAATTGCTCCTTTTGAATCATTGTATGGTCATACTTATCATTATCTGCTTTTTTGGGTTGAAACAGGCTGAAGTTTTCTCATTGTAACAAACATTGAATAGGAGACAACAGAGAAGATTCATATGATCATAAAGAGAATGGATATGTCTCAATTTCCTCAGATATTGAATGTGTGTCACTGTTTTATACTGTTTTCATTTGATTTTGGTGATCATGTTTTCTTGAGAAACACTCCAAGGATTGGGTATCTTTCTTTCGGAAAGTAGGTAAAGTTACCCTGGTGTTACATTGGTCCTTTTTAGAAACTTTAATAAGTTGGTAATGTGGATTATGGGTTGGTTTTAAAACCAAGGTTCAGTTGGTGCATAATGTTTTTGGGTTTTCTCAAATGAAAAAGTACTAGCATGATCCTAAACATTTGATTTAGTGTGACCATGTTGATATTGAACCATATGCTTTACTGATTCATGTGTTGATATGGTTTTTTGATAGAAAAGAGAAATTCATTCATGGGAAAAGCATCAGTTTAGCATGGGTTGTATGATAACATGGTTAGATTAAGTAGGAAACGTGGGGGTGAGAAAAGGAAATAATAGAGAAATGGTCAAAACATTTCCAAGAAAATAATGGATTTCTACATCCTAAAGATGGAAATACCCAGAGTAGGGAGAATGTATCACCCTTGGTTTTAGGTACATTACCCTTTATTTATGAACATTGAGTTTATAAAAGTATTGGGTTGAGTTTCAGGAGTTTATGAGGGGGTTTGGCATGTTTTTGAGGCATTTATAGAAGTGAAAAGTTTATGCATGGTTGGTAGAAACTATAAACAATCCTCAAGAAAACATGAAAGATAGTACAATGGACACTGGGTAGGTAGATAGTGAGGCACATGGTTTGGCCAGACCATGTGAATGACTAGGGATACTATTCTTCTAGACAACGGGGAAAAGCTTGGATGACACAAAGTTTGTCTAACATTTCAATACGACCATGTGAGTTGTTGTATTGGAATACTAGCACCACACATTTAGCACATTATTTTCCAAACTACATGGCCTAATCATACAATGTACAATTGGAACCCCTAATAATTTTGATCTAATCCAAATTAATTCATGGTACCTCATTTAAGCACCTAATCTCTTAATAAATCGAATTCATTTTTCTCGCTACCCTTCATAGATTGTCCCCTTTGACCTAAAAGTGATTTATAGAGGAATCAAAGTGCATTAGAGGTCTATATTTCTTTTTAAGTCATATTTCTTCACCATTCTTCTAAAATATTCTCTTATCCTCTCTCCTGAAACTATATATCTAATCTGTAGAGGATAGATCAAATTTTTATGATGGGAATCATGATGAGATGTGATTCAAATGATTGAAGGGAATGTTTGTTAAGCCTAGATCTGGAATATCATTATGCCATTATTCATTGTTTTCAACCATTGAGAGGTAGGTGTATTCTCTCTCATCTCCACTTGATTTTTAACTTCAAGTCACACTATTAATTAAATTATTTTCATGAAATTATTGTGGAATGATAATGTATTTGTAATGGAAATCTCCTTCAATATGGATTTTTAAAATTATCAAAACTGAATTGTTTTTTAAAATCCTCAATGGTTATAAATTTAAAATGATGATTTTAAAATTATGGTTTAGTTTTGATTAATGTAATTTTTTTCTAAATTTATTTAAAGAAATAAATATTTTTATGAGAAATTATTTTCCATGGATTCTCTTAACTGGTTTGGTGTGTGAGTATTGGGATAGATAATGGTCATAATGTACCACCATAAAATAGGAATGGAATTTGTATGTAATGTTCCACTATCAATGGTAAAACCAATCTTGAGTGAGTGTGTGAGTGTGTTTATATGTGTGTGTACAATGATATGGGTATGCCAAATGATTGAGAAAGGTTTTTTTCATTGTCAATTGTTTTCTATGGATATTTTTTTTATTTTGATATAAAATATTTAAATGATTTTCAAACTATTTTATATAAAATATGTAAACCAATTCTTGTCCTAGTGATGTGTGTTGGAAAGACTTTGGGTAAATCCTTCAGATTTTAGACGTTAACCCTTCTTGAGAACTATTATGTGTTTATAGATTTCATCCATCGGGATACATGTAACGAGAAGATATATCATTTCTCCAGTGATGTTTCTTGACACCGTGGAATAGCATGTGGAGTTAGAGTTGGAGGTTAGTTGGGTGTATCCTTGATTTTGGTCACTTTGTTGTTTTGATTTTTGTTGTCTCTTATATTTTTTGTTAATGTATTTTTGTACCTCTCTTACTCTAATGTCTTGTATACTTTTGGTGCTTACATTTGGTTGTATTTTTCACTCATGCATCATATAGATTTTTGGATGTGTATGTTCATGTCCATCTGTATGTTTATCGAAAAATGAATAATTGTTCCCTAATGTTCATTGAATAACTTTTCATTTATTAAGAGCCTTTGCAGTATTATGGACGTCACCTAAGTAATACTAGCTCCCTAGTCACTCTTCGGTCCATTTAGGAGGGGTGGGATTTTACACATAAATAATGAGATATTTGGTAATTCTAAATGCATTGACCTGACAAAAAAAGCAGGTCTATGGTGTTAAAAACTTGTTTAACCTTCATTTATAAATTGTTAGGTATCGAGCTATGTTGATGATACTGTAATATTCTAATAGATCTCATTTTTACTTTATGAAAATAGAGCTTCAATAGGATTCATGATTACAATAACATGAAGGATAATTATGCATGACTATTTGGATAAGTGAAAGAGGTTTCGTGAACTCTCTTACAGGACGTAAAGAGTTGTGAGAATCTATTGAGTTTAGGAAGAAAGATATTGTGATTCACTACAATTCACGAAGAATGAAGGATATGAAAATAATTCATGTATGAATATATAGTCACATAAATTCTTTGTTCTAGGAAAATATCTGATATACTATGAATGAAACCTGGTTTGTGAGAATATTAAAGAGTTTTAACCACTTAATTCTGTTAAAGGAGTGTTTCCACACTTGATCATAATGAAGTAGAATTATCCATGTACATAATCTTATAAAATAAAAAAGATACTTGTGCACACTAGTTTAGAATAATCTTCATTTGAGAATAACAATAATAACCCTAAAGTAGTGCATGATCATATAAAATTTAAGATCCATTTGAAAAAAACATAAGTAAATAATAATTTTTCACATCCATTATAAGACATTGAGAATTTAGTATTTTGTGTGTTTTACCAATAATAAATAAGGCGAGTTGATGTATTTCATGCATGATGCACATTTTACATGAATTATACATGGTTGTGATTTGATTCATCTGAAGATATAAATGTCTTAATTCTTGATATAACTATATGAAATATGCAATAAACATTTCATGAATAAGTTGTAGTAATTTGAGACTAAATTTAGGTAGTATTTTAGACGAAATTCATACCGGAGTATTTAAATGTTCGTATAATTCATGAAAAAAGGATGAAGGAAACTTTTAGTGTGTTGAGAAATCTTACATTTTTCATTTGGACATAACAGTGAGATGTTTTAGAAGTGATATATTCTACTCATTTAGAATATTATATAGAGACTAATTTCTTATATTGTTATTAATCATATTCCATGGTAGTTTTATTCTTTTAGTATAGGTGAGTGAGGAAAGTAGTTACTCAGAAGATGATCTTACTGAATAGAATTTCAGTGGAACAAGTCTAACATGCACACTATAATAGTCGACACAAGTAGTTGAAAACCTATTTATTGGGTACTATTCAATATTTTTTGAAAAATGGGTTGTGTAAGTATAAAAAACTACATTGAATAACTATTAGTACTAGTTTAAAGAACACAACTAACTCTGAAACATTGATTGTTTCCCACATATACATTGTGTGCCAATTGTAGGCATTTATGATCACTACAAATTTATAGTGATAAGAAAATATGTGAAATAACCATAGGTTGATCACAGTAAGGAGTATATTCTCATATTGAGACCAAACATTGTAGAAATATTTGTGAGATTTTTCATGCATTGAATTGATTGTATACGTGAGAGGTGAGACTTGAATGAAAAACAGATCGGGTCTTTAACTGTCCATAGAGGTTGAGTTAAAACAAGATTTCATAAAAATTCACCACGGATTCACCCCCTCTCCAAGTGGATCAGACCTGATGCGTTGTAATATATATTTACATGCATACATACATGCATGCATGCATGCATGCATACATACATACATACATACATACATACATACATACATATATATATATATATATAGTGTATATGGGCATAGGGATTTGAAATGATTGTGTATTTTGGGCATGTGCTAGTTCATAATGATTGAAGGTTTATGTTGAGTCCATAAAGTTCAATATTGGACAATTGTATTATAATACTTGAGAGTTCATGTAAATCAATTAGTTGGCTCTCCATCTAATTTTATCTCATATCTATATTACGCTTTCCATTAATTTTGTTTTCTTCACATGGTATTATAGCATGAAAAGACTGTAAGAGTTGGTGTCCTAGAACCAACTAATTTTACTTTGATTACATAAATATTTAATGTATTATTACATATTGTTCATTTTTCTACATGACTGTGATGTAATGATGTCCTTGAGTATTTGTTTCACTGATAAGATCATGGCACTTCCTCACTTTGATGAGAACCATGAAATGATATAACAATATTCTTAAATATAGTTTTGTTGTAGGATGACAAGATATGATGGGACACATATCATGTAGACCGTTATGTTCATGTAATCGTAAGCAGATGCGACTTCCTCTCATGAAGTTTTCACTTGGTAATCTCCAACATAGGAGATTATGAGAACAGACCCGCTAGTAGAAATTCTGCATGTTTTCCTGTCATCAGATATTTATATCTATGAGCGTGTGTAATGATCCTTGGACTTTAAGATTATCATTAATACGTGTCACGACTTATGCACTTTGATTTATTGTAGAAAATTGTCACGCAGATTGTTGGTGGGAAGTAGGGTACGTTGGGTGCATTAAGAGAGGCATGTTATTAATGGATACGTCGAGGAAGGATTATTGCCTTCCATTTATGGAAGTTGATATCTCGGCCCTTTGATTGAAATATATCTTTCACGCTAAATTCCATGGCCATGGTGTAATGAGGAGTTTATTTCAGGTAGTCAAAGAATGACGTATAAAGAATAAAAGCTGATGAAACAATCATGAAACCTTCTAGATGAGATATTGCGACAAACATTATATTACACAGTGAGCGTTCGTTTTTGGATGTCGTTGTTGTGAAATTAGGTTCTTTCTATTGGGTGGCTTGACCCGTTGCTATAGTGTACTCTTGGACTTTAGGAAAGTGTGCCTAATTCCAATAAGAAAGAATCCCAGAGGGTAACACACGATGGGTTTTTGGCGGTCTCAGTTAAATTCTCTTTGAATTTAATTAATGAAATAAATAATATTCTCAAGACCATGGATAAAATCTATTCATGTTAAAATGATCGCATAAATTAAATAAAATATATTTATTTATTTTATTTAACATTTAATAAATATTTATTTACTATTTTGTAAATAAAATATTTATTTAAGAGAATAAATTATTTATTTATTTATTCAATTGTTCTATAAATGGAAGTGGAGTTCGAGCAGACCAAGGTCGGTCCGGTTGTAAAATAATTATATGCAAGAAGGTAAATAATTATTTAACTAGTTGGCACAAATTAAAATAACGCTGCAATTATTTTGTGACACAGAATTTATAATTCCGTTTTGCGCAAGTTGTCACACCATAAATAATGACATGGTATTATTATTAAATGCATGAGTTTTCTCTATGTTCATGAATTTATTTAATTTTTTATATGAAATTAAATATTGTAACTGAAATTCCATGTATATAAATAGACAAGTACGCCTATTGTTCCACACACCACACCACACGCCTGGTGAATTGAGAATTGTTGCGCCAAAAAATTTCTCTCTCGAATCCTCTTTCTCCCCTATCAAGAAAAGTGATGTTCTTCAAGGCCGAATAACAAGGGATCAAGAACAATTGACACAAGATACTCGCTTCACCACGCTAGAACCCGGAGAACAAGTTGTGTCAATTGGAGGCCATTGGAGCACGTGTGGATCACCACTATAGGGATTCTAGTTTGGATCCTTACAAGCTCAATGAGATAATCCATAAGGGTCATTCCAGATGATCAACATCATTAATGAAGAAAAATACCAAATATAAATGTATTATTTTTCATTATGAAATTAATTAAATTAATTATAAACATGATGTGAAATATCCTCTCTAAAGTTTCGGTCCTCTTTCTTCTTTATCTAAATCGTTGATTATATTCCATGAAGAATGGCGTTAATCTTCGTATTGATCCCAGAATAATCATTGATCATGATAAAAATCAATGTTGAGTGTCGTCCCAACCACACATCCACTGTGCCTAGAACCTTCAAGTGGTATCAAAGGGGTTACATCATTGTTTATACTTATTTAAATATTTTGTTGATGAATTACGCATTTAATAATTTATTTATTTCAATTAATGTTAATCGTTTTGAAAATCTAAATCTCGAGATCTATTCCACCTCTTTCTTTTATCATTCACCATATAGAAATGATATTTTCTTTTAATTTTGATTAAAATAAAATAGGGGATCTCATCCGAAGGTGCCAAAGCTTCTTGGCCATACAACACCAGAACACACAGCGTCTATTCAGAAGTACATGCCTTGTAGTCAAGATTCAATGCATTAGACTGGTCCTCCAAACCAAGCCATTTGTTGGAGTCTTTCTACGTCTTAAATGACTCTATGTGTTGACTAGGAATAGGTGGCACATGGTTTCTGGATTACACACCTTGTGGCCCAATAGACACGGCCTGTAGTCCCTTTGGGATAGGTTTGGACCGTGTACACCGTACACCGCATGCCCTACTGGAGACTATATAATGAGGAACTACATAGCGTGTGGCCCACTGGACACCCTGTGTACTCCGAAGATTTCTGAAGTATACTCACACACCTTTTCCCTGGGCTTGTACTTCAAATAGATGGTGAAAAATAACACACACTGTGTAGTTGGAACTACACATTGTGTATTTATCCAAATTACATAGATTTATTAAAATTTATTATTATATCATACAAACCCTTGATATGTGTACCATTGTGTGGGAATAAAGATGAGGCAAAACACTTGATATTTGTAATATATATGTGTGTTTAATTTAACATCTGTGTAATGTTCATTTCTACTCATTGGGTAGTTATGAATTGGAATTCACCAGGTTGCCTCTTGGGTAAAAGTTACGTAAAAAGATAATTTTAAATGAATTTATTTGTTTAGAATTATGATGGATGATAATCTCAAGGAAATTCAGAAAAGGGATTAAGATTAAATTAATTTTTAATTAAAGATTAAATTTAATTGATTGGAACATGATTTATCTTAAACAAGAATGATTGCATAATTGATTTCTAGTTTTATTTATGCGTAAATATCGTTTCATGTATGGATGATCTTGATCTAGACCAAGACCTTTGTATGTGGATGGTTTCTTTTAATTTATTTATTTGAATTAAATTTGTTGGCCGATGAGCCTTCTCCTCATTAATACGTAGGGTCTACATGCCCAAGGTTTCTTTTATGTAAAACCCCTTTTTACCCCTCACCTACAAGTGTTTTAAAAAATGAATATGTAATGGATGGAACTCCCAATCTGTTGGAGGTGGTTCAAGCTAGAGCTGAGACGAAACCAATCCTAGGAGATACAGAGGTGGACAAGTGGAAGCTGTAAACACGAACCCAAATGGTTCAATGTGTTTAACCCCAAGGGTAGGGTTAGTTTATGAACCACTAGATAAACCAACCATTAGAAAATCTCATGATCATGACATTTACATTATTTTATTTCTCTTAGTTTCTTGGTTTATCATTATTGATGTGTTTTCAGGATCACATAATTAATAAATTAAACAATCATGCAAGATGGAACTAAAATAAACCAGACTTGTGTATAAATATTATAAAGATATGGTTAATCAATTAAGTAAGTTCCACTTAATATTAACAAGCATTTTATAATTATAATAATAAATTCATGCATAAGATATAAAAATATCTCAAATAAAATATTAATTCAGAACAAGCTTTCTGTTATATGATTAAGGGAAAAACTCAATAAAACTATGTGTTTGACCAACCCTTGTTGGGACACTTACTTTTATATAGGAATCCCTTATGAAAGGTTTCAGGTTTACTTAATAATATTACATCAAGAGGAGTAACCCTTTCTATACTTGGTGTAACATTAAAGGCAAGAGTTGAGGAAATAAAAAGTCATGATTTTAGGATTGGGGAGTCCACTCAACATATCAAGGAGCTGCAAGCCTACAATTTGAAAAGACCTGCCTACCTAAATGCCTTATAATAGCTTTACCTACCCTTGTTGGGGTTATGAAAAGTGGAATATGGATCCTTTCCACTAGAATATCATGGAAATTGGACATTCTGAGTTCAATGGTGAGGGATATTGAGACTTGATAAAATAGTGGGAGACTTAATAAAATTTATTATTTCTAATAAAATGTAATAAAAAAGTACTAATAATATTCCCTTTTAATTGTAGAATGAAAATGAAAAACTCATCAACTACACTATCCCTATGATCAATTCTGGATAAAGACAACATCCTCACCAAAAGTAACTTCCAGGAACGGTTTAGACGCTTTCTGGTTATCCTACGCCATGAATGGAAATCTTACATGTTGGTGTCGGCATTACCTGATCCACCTTCTAAAGAGTCAAGTGATGAGGATATCTGGGTCTATGAGAAACATATGAATGATGCGGTCGATGTTCAATCTTTGATGCTATCATCAATGTCTGGTGAGGTCATGAAGTCTCATGAAAAAATAGATGCTTATAGCCTGCTTGAGCACCTTCGTGGTCTTTACCAGCAGAGATAAAGGTAGAAATGATTTGAGATTTCTAAGGCACTCTTTCAGAGTAAGCTTGGAGAAGGTGCCCCAGTTGGGCCTCATGTAGTCAAGCTCATTGGATACATTGAGCGCCTGAAGGTTATATGGTTTAAACTCCCTGAAAAACTAGGCATCAGTCACATTATCTCATCACTCCCTAAAATATTCTCTGACATTGTTGTCAATTTAAATATGAACAACATTGAGAAGTCTATATCTTATCTTCTTATCCTCATTATCCAAATGGAAAAAGATATGAAGAATGAAAATCCTTCTATCCTTCTAGAGAATAAGGGGAAATGGATGGCGAAGGGAATTAATCCTAAAGCCTCTTCAAGACCTTCCAAGAAAAAGAAGATCAAAGAGGAGGCAAGGGAACAAGAGGCTATTTATTTCACATGTGGTAAGAAGGGCCACTGGAAGAAGAACTCCACCCATCATAAGAAGCAAGGATATGCTTCAGGTGTGTTTGTTATTGAATGCAATCTATCTATTTCTAAAAATTGGGTATTAGATAAAGCTTTTGGTTCTCACATATGTATCCAAATATAACAACCAAGTAGATTCAAGAAGATTGATTGAGGGGAGGTAGATCTACGAGCAGCCAACAGAGCTGTACTTTCTCCTGCAGCTGGTGGGGACTACCACCTCACGTTGCCAACTGGGATGATCTTAGTGTTAAAGGGTTGTTATTATGTGCCTTCTATTTGTAAAAACAATATTTCTATATACCAATTATATACAGATATATTTTTTTCATGTTTGGAAATGAATGTTGCTTCTTTTACAAAGATAGAATTGGTTATGGTAGGACACATTTATACAAAGGACTTTACATGTTGGATTACACAATCCAAGTAATGTCAATCAATAACAATGATACTTCACATGACTCATACTACACCAACTTTGGCATCACCGGTTAGGTCATGTAAATGAGAAACGCTTGACAATGTTACATCAAGATGGATATTTATATTCTATCAAACTAAAACCACTTGGCGTTTGTCATGCATGTTTACAAGAAAAAATGACCAAATACCCATTTAGTGGGAAAGGTGAAAGGGATAAAGAACTTCTTTAATTGGTTCATACCAATATTTTTGGACCATTTCTAGTTGAAGCAAGGGGAGGGTAATCATACTTCATAACTTTTACTTATGATTTTAGTAGTTTTGGATATATCTACTTAATGAGGTATAAGTCAGATTCATTTGATAAGGTCAAAGAATACAAGAATGAAGTTGAGAACTAGCTTGGTAAGATGATTATGAATCTCTTCTCAGACCGAGGAGGAGAATATCTTAATCAAGACACAATTGATAACTTACGGGAGTTTGGGATCCTATCCAAACTCACTCCTCCAAACACGCCATAGTGGAATGGTGTGAGGGAAAGGAGAAATCACAACTTTTTGTACATGGTGATATCAATGATGAGTCATGCGAGTCTTCTATTATCCTTTTGGGGATATGCGTTACAAACAGCAACACACATACTAAACCAAGTACCAACTAAATCGATAAATGGTATTCCATATGAGTTCTAGAGTGGAAGAAAATCCATGTTATCGAATTTACATGTGTGGTGTAGCAAAGCGTTTATTAAGGTCTCTTAAGGTAACAAACTTTCACCCCAAGGCACAATGTGTACCATTATTGGATACCCCATGGAAACAAGGGGATATTACCTATACAACCCCTTAGACAAAAAGGTAATTGTGGAAAGACATGTCATATTGCATCAGAGGGAGCACATATCCAAAAGAGATAGTGGGAGTGAGATAGAATTATATGAAGTTGAGGCTCAAGGTACAAAAGAGTTGGTATAGGAATAGATTCCACAAATCCCTGTGGAAGGAGAATCTGTTCCAAAGACACAATTACTTCATAGGAGTACAGGAGAGGTTAGGGAACTGGAATGGTACAGTTTTCTAGTTTCTGAAGATGTTGAATTCTTATTAGTTGATAATAATGATCCTCTAACCTACAAGGATGTTGTAAGTGGCACAGATGTTGGAAAGTGTCAATAAGACATGAATTATAAAATGGATTCCATGTACCAAAACCAATTATGGAATTTGGTAGATCCTCCAGATGATGTAAAGACTGTTGGTTTCAAATGTGTATTTAAGAAGAAACATTACATGGAAGGACAAGTCAGTACCTATAAGACACGACTGGTTACAAAAGGGGTTAAACAACATCAAGGATTTGACTAGGATGAAACATTCTCACCAGTTGTAATTATTAAATCCATTATAATTATACATGCCATTACCTCTTACCATAACTATGATATTTGGAAAAAGTATGTCAAAATGTCATTCCTTAATGGGAACCTTCAGGTAGATGTCAACATGACACAACCTGAAGGGTTTGTGAATCCAACGGATGCCAAAAAGGTATGCAAGTTACAAAAATCCATTTATTGATTAAAGAAAGAATCTATGTCATGGAACATTCATTTTGATGAAGCCATAAAAGAATTTGGTTTTATCAAGAATGAATGTGAGACTTGTGTCTACAAACGGTTTAGTGGGAGTGAAGGAGTTTTCCTAATAGTATTTTTTGATGAAATATTACTTATTGGAAACGAGATACCAGTCTTACAGTCTATTAAGCCATGGTTGAATCAATGCTTCGCCATGGAAGACTTGGGCAAGCCAGTGTATGTTCCTGGGATCAAGATACATCGTGGTAGATCCATGAAATTGATGGGCCTAAGTCAAAGTACATACGTTGATAAGATAATGAAGAGATTTAGTATGGAATAATCCACGGGGGATTGTTCCTAGTGTCCCATGGAATTCATATTTCCAAGAAAATGTGTCCTCAGACACATGAGGAAAGAATGATAATGGAAAGGACTCCATAAACATGATCGATTGGGTCAGTCAAGTATTCCATGCTATGTACTAGGCTGGATGTTGCCTACGCATTGAGTGGGGTTGGTAGATATCAAGATGACCAAGGTGACTGCCATTGGATGGCAGTTAAGACTATCCTAAAGTATATAAGGTGTACTAAGAATATGTTCCTAGTTTATGGAGGAGGTGAGGAACTAGTAATCAGAGGATATGCAGATTCTAGTTTCCAGACTAATCAAAATGACATGAAGTTACCAATGGGATACATCATCACATTGAATGAAGGTTTAGTGAGCTGGAAGAGCTCAAAGAAGAGTGTGGTCATAGATTCTATAGAAGATTATGAGTATATCGTAGATTTTGAGGCAGGTAAAGAGGCATTTTGGATGCGAATCATCATCTAGGAGCTAGATGTGATACCTAGCAGTAAAGATCCCATCACATTGTACTGTGATAATGCTATAGCGGTGGCTCTTACAAAAGATCCAAGCTCACATTAGCGAATGAAGAACATAATTTAGAAGTATCATCTCTTGAGGGATTTTTCTCAGAGAGGTGAAGTTGTAGTGGACTGTATTTCCATATAAGACAATGCAGCGAACCCCTTGACTAAAGCCATGACTAAGTTGAATCATGATCATCATGAGAGGTCTATCGGACTAGAAGCCATAGGTAGTTGGCTCTAGTCTATGTGGGATCTTGTTAAATAAGGTGTCCTAGAACCAAGTAGTTTTACATTTATTACATGTATATTTAATGTATTATTACATATTGTTCATTTTTCGTCATGATAGTGATGTAATAATTTCCTAGATTATTTTTTTCATTGATAAGGTTAGGGTCGTTCCCCACTATGTTGAGAACCTTGAAATTATATAAAAATATTCTTAAATATAGTTATGTAGTTGGATGGCATGCTATGATGGGACACATAGCATGAAGAGCGTCAGGTGCAAATACTTGTAAGTAGATGATACTACCTCTAATGAAGTTCTCACTTGGTAATCTCCATGATAAGAGAATATGATAACAGAACCACTAGTATGAATTCCGCATGTTTTTATGTCATCAGATATTTCTATCTGCGAGCGTGTGTAATGATCCTTAGACTTTAAGATTATCATTTATACATGTAACGAGTTACGCACACTGATTTACTGATGAAAATCATTATGCAGACAGTTGGTGGGAAGTACGGTACATTGGGTGCGTCACGAGTGGCATGTTGTTAATGGATAAGTCGAGGAAGGATTTTCCCTTCCATTTATGGATGTTGATATCTCGACCCTTTGATTTAAATAGAACCGTCATGCTAAATTCCATGTCCATGGTGTAACGACGAGTTTATTTCTGGTAATCAAAGTCTAATGTATCAAGCATAAAAGTTGATGACACGATCATGAAACCTTCTTATTGAGATATTGCGTCAAAGGGATTATATTACACAGGGATCATTCATATGTGGATGTTGTTTTTGAGAGTTTAAGTTCATTCTATTGGGTGAATTAACCAGTTTCTAGATAGTACTATGAGACTTTAAGCAAGCCCACCTGATGCCAATGAGAAAGAGTCCTAGATGGTCACACACTGAGTGTTTTTTGTGGTTTGAGTTAAATTTTAATTTAATTTAATTAATGAAATAAATATTATTCTCAAAACTGTGGAATAATTTTATTCAAGTTATATTGATCTCAAAAATTAAATAAGATATATATTTTTATTTTATTGAACATTTAATAAATATTTATTTACTAGTTTGTAAATAAAATATTTATTTAAGAGTATAAATTATTTATTTATTTATTCAAGTCTTCAAAATATGGAAGTGGAGTTTGAGCAGACCAAGTTCAGTCTGGTAGTAAAATAATTATTTTCAATATGGTAAATAATTATTTAACTGGTTGGAACAATTTAAAATAATGCTGCTATTATTTTGTGATGTGGAATTTATAATTCCATTTTGCGCAAGATGGCACACCATAAATAAGGACACATTATTATTATTAAATGAATGGGTTTTCTCTATGTTCATGAATGTATTTAATTGTTGGTATGAAATTAAATATTGTAACGGAAATTCAATGTATATAAATAGACAAGTATACATATTGTTCCACACACCACACCACATGCCTAGTGAATTAAGAATTATTGAGCCAAACAGTTTCTCTCTCAAATACTATTTTCTCCCCTCTCTAGAAAGAGAGGTGTTCTTAAAGGCCTAAGAACAAGAGATCAAGAACGACCAACACAATACACTCACTTCGCCGCTCTAGCACCCAAAGAATGAGCAGTGTTGATCAGAGGCCATCGGATAACGTGTGGATCACTACTAGAGGTATTTTAGTTTGAATCCATACAAGTGCAACATGATAAACTAGAATGGACATTCCGAATGATCAACATAATCAACGAAGAAAAATACCAAAGATACATGAATTATTTTTCTTTATGAAATTAATTAAATTAATTATAAACATGATGTGCAAGATCCTATCTATGGTTTCATGAATCTTTCTTCTTTATCTAAATCATTGATTATATTCCATGGAGACTGGAATTCATCATCGTATTGATCCTAGAATAATCATTGATCATGGAAAAAATCAACGTTGGGTTCTGTCCCAACCACGCTTCTGCTGTGCCCGGAACCTTCAAGGAAATATTATTAACTTGTTACCAAGAGAATACACACACATATATCAATATAAATATTATTAATTGTCATTTCTTCAAAACATATCTTCATATTATATATATGATTTCCAAAGTTTTTTTTGATATTAAAAATATTTTTTAATTATGAATGAAATATAGTTGTCTTAGGTTTTCTCTTAATTAGGTTTCTAATTTAGTTCTTTTTCACAGAAAATATTAAATGATTCAAAATGAATAGAATCTAATTTATTGGTAATAGATTTATGATGTAATTCCAAATTGTGAGTTTATTAGAAAATTAGTGTGGAAATAGTGGGTTTTGTGGAATGAAAAACAAATGAATGAGTGAAAGAGGGTTGGAAAGGGAATAA
Organism: Viscum album; assembly: GCA_963277665.1. Taxonomy (NCBI): domain Eukaryota; kingdom Viridiplantae; phylum Streptophyta; class Magnoliopsida; order Santalales; family Viscaceae; genus Viscum; species Viscum album. The sequence goes on from OY728127.1 coordinate 930,152,107, forward strand.
TTTATCTCTTGAGTATAGAAAATACAAGATTTAGAGTAGTGGACTTAAACATGACCAGACTGTTTAAAAATTCCAAAAATAGAGAATCTATAAACTCAAATCTTAAAATTTTATTTAAATATTAATATATATATACACACACACATTATACAGATACCTTACGTGTATTAATATATTTTTTATACAAAATGATAATTATTGAATCTTATAGGATGGTTAAGAATCAAAAATGGAATGATGTTAATCATTTGAAAAAGGGTTAAGAATATGGAGTTATAGAGTTTATCAATTTTCCAATATAGCATTCATAAAACCCCCCAATTATAATCTGGTTAGACCCCCAACTCCAATCAACATTAATTAGTTTATTAGACCCCACAGATATACCTTTTTCTCTAAGGATTTTTTATATCCTGCAATCACAATCTTTTTGGAATTTTTTAGCCTCCCCCTGCTATAGCCTTTTTCTTCAAATGATTTAATACACTGTAGAAAGATCTTTTGATGACCCACCACCTCAAGCTTACAGGATAAAATTTTATTATGTACACCTATCCAAGAGACTTTTGATCTTGTTGATATTTCTCAAATATTTATGATCACTAAAGTATGATCATTTTCCTTAGTGAAACAATAGTTTGTCAATAATTATTTCTATAGATGAAGTACCAGACTCACTGAACACGTAATACATAGGAATAAATGCCTTCTAAATTACTCCTCATGCTCAGAATCAAATCACATCACAATATTCATGAAAATACACCACCTGTTCTTTTAAAAAACATCATGAATTTAAGATAAAATTTATAGAATTATTCATTGTACTATTTTTGTAAACCCAAATACACAATCCTCTCACTTCCATGATTCATGCATATAGAGTTACATGAGTATCTTTTAGCATATTCTCAGCTTTATTCATGCATGGATATCATGAAAAACTTACGATTCTGCATGTAAATTTATTTCTTATGCTTCTGTAACTAAATCAATATATTTTTTATACAGTGTGTCTTTGTATATAAAAGTTGAACACGGTCTCTTTCTGAAGACTTCTTTGTGAAACCCTAAAACCCTATCTTGATAAAAAGTCTCTCTAACTCATGTACACAAATATTCCTTTATGCATCGATATAATTTCTTGCATAATCCTCAATATCTTCTTGTAATTTATTTACATAAAAAATTAGTTTGTTCATGAGAGGACATAAAATTCACTGAATAAAATTCATATAAGCTAGAGATGATGAGGTTTGGTGATTGGTAGGATATGAGAGAGCTTACAACAAGAATTATTCAAATGTATTTGGATGATAATACTCTATAGGAAGTGTTGAATCTATTAGATATGGGGGATATTGGTGAAAAATTTAAAATAAATTATAAATATAAATCCATCACAAATCATTTATATCAGAAAAAAGGTTGGATCCACTTTGCGTGCCAAAGAATGGAGATTTAGGTATCCATTTGGATGAGTTCACCAAACTTTTGATAGAATTTTATTTGGTGACAGTCAAGATCTATGATAAAGGTAATGTGGAACCTTCTGAAATCGAATAAGGAGACAACGATTTTATTCTTTTAGGTTTTTTTCTTGATTAATATGAAAATCTTTCACCACATTATTTTTCAGGAAAGACACACTGAAGTTGGATGATTCGATTTCAGCATTGTTGATGAACAAGACTCAGTGATAAAAAATTGACGGTGAATATTTAGGTAATAGTGATATTTTGGTAGTGATAAATGGATGTCATAATTAGATAGGTCAGTCGAAGAATAGATGAAAATTTAAGTGCTTTTTTTGTGATATGGAGTGTCATTTATAGTGAAACTGCTACACATTGAAAAATATTCTGGATGAAATGAAGGTGCATGACACCGATTCTAAGGATACTGGAATAAGTATTATAAATGGTGAGGGTGATTAAAATTAAATTGGTGTTGATTGTAATAGGTTAGATCTATAAAATGAATGGGTTTCTGACTCGGCTGCATTGTGCCATATTTCACAAAAGAGGAAATATTCACTTTATACAAAGAAGATGACTTCGGTATATTATAGAATGGAAATGAAGATTATGAAAATTTAATTGGTGTCGGTAATATTTGTATCACTATGAATACATATTGACAGCCAACATTGAGGGATGTCTGACACATTATAGGTATATTCCATAATTTGTTATCAGCTTGTGCTCTTAGTAAGGATTGATTCAATAGTTAATTTGGAAATGGAACGTGGACATTTTCAAGGGGATTGATGGTATATGTGTGAGGTAGAATGGATGAAACATTATCCATTTCATCTAATTAATCAACCATATGTGCAAACCACCTCAGTTCTCTTGGTATGCGATGGCTAGAAATATTGGTGATCATGTATTTGAGGTTGTCTGAGGTGGGATCTTATTGCGTATGTTCTAAATCACTTGATGAAATGAGGACTATTTGTATGGCTTCATGAGTTGGTTTGGTATTCATATTAACATGGTTCGATCACTAGAGGTTCGACATGAGGATCCTGATGAACTGCAACTCTTCAGTGGTAGAATACAATGTAGATGATGATTTGATGACTAGGATACATCTCATTGATTGATGCTCATTCTACTTGTATTTTTAAAACATATGAACAATGATGTGTAAATCTATGTCCTATATCATTTTCTCCTAAATATCTCCACTTAATAATTCGTATTCTTTCTAATGTCAATTATCTGATTTTTCCAAAAAATACTCCAAGCCCCATCTCTACAACAAAATTCACATTTATAGAAAATATTTTCCAAAGAAAAAGAAGTTGATTAAAAATAAATATGTTTCCAATTAGGTTAGGCTTATACTTTATTTTAACACTGAGAAAATTTTATATTAAAATTTTTAATTATAAATTTGATTTTTTTAAAATAATAGTGTTATTTTTCAGTTTGAAACATTCTGTAGAATTTAAGAACATGTGAGCTATGCTTGAAATAATCGTAATATGAACTACAAAATATTTTAACAAGCTTATTTTTATCAAAATTATTACTTTTTAAATGATATATCCTATTTTTATTTATTTATTTATTTTATAAACATACATATCTTCTTTATGAAACTTCCAAATATTTTATGAATGACTCAAACTAATTAACATTATTTTAGGATAATTATTTTACTAGATTAATTCATTTTTAGCATTTTTCATTTAATGTATTTTTTCAAAAATGTAATGCATAACCTTGAGAGAATTTATAATTATTCTTTGAAATTCATATTTATGCAATTTTCAATTATAAGTTCTTGTCTTGATTCTTATTTTTTGAAAATGTTTAACAATAATTTTGTTTTTATCTAATATAAAAAAAATTATTAGAAAAATATTTTATATTGATTTTTTAGATTTTTTAGAATAACGGAATTTTAATTTAAAGAAGAATAGGAACTACAATTGAATTCATTTAATAATGAAAAACATCTACCCAAACATCTGACTCGTTAGTTAGACTATGGGTTGTGTGATGTCTCGATCCAACACTCTGTCATGTGTCCTAAATGGGTTGTTTATGAGACCTCAAGAATGCATCCTTCAATGTCAGAGGCTACCAAATTGTAATGGGGGTATGATATATATAGTGGGGGAGACTATATCCCCTAGTTTTAGAGCTTAAACATAGTGGAAAAATAAAATAAAAATAATACATAAATATTAGAGTGTGTAAGGGAGTGGAAATAAAATAATAAAGTGGAAAAAGCAACTCAATACTTCAATAAATAGTAAAAGAATAATGTAATGTCATGTTGGAATGTCACTAAATAACATTAAATAATTAATGCAAATAAAAGACAATTAGACTCAGATAATTACTTAAATGTCCTCAGTCTTGAACTCCATCTCAGTCCCATCTCCAAACTCCATCACATCCAGCAAATGACAATCAACAGCAAGGTCCCTTTCCCCTATCCAATCCCACATCCATATCATCTACTCAGGTGATTAATGGTGTCCCAAATAGGGTGAGAGTATAACTCAGTAGGTTGACACCACCATTTCTAAACATAAATAGTCTGATAATAAGTGTATGCAATATCATAACAAATAAGTTTATTAATTAACTAAACAATTAAATTACTACCACATTAACCGGCTTCGACACCATGATGGGATATATTTGAGCACGTCTCATGACCATGGAAAAAATAACCATATAACCATGGTATACATGATGTTCCTCAACGCCAATATGGAATATCTCTGGGAACATCTCGCAAACATGACAACGATAACCTTATAGAAAGGTATAAATTAGACACATTTGGGTCAAAACTCGCTATATAATAATTTTAGGAATCCAACATGGTTGATACTAGTGTATATGCATTTCGAGCATGTGTAAGGGAAATGACCAGTATATAAGCATTTCAACATGTCTGATGGCCAAGCCTAATATATATTCATTTCATCATGTTTCACAGGTTGTATCCCTCTATATATAAATTTTAGCATGCGTCAGGGAATAACCTACTGTATAAGAATTTCAACATGTAATATTGGACAATACCCCATATAATAATTAAAATATTTAAATCACAACATATGACATAACGACATGGATATCACAATATCATATCATCAGGATCAATGGTTAATTATGAAAATTAACATTATCACTCAACTATAAATTTCATTTGTCCTTTGGTCATAAACCAACAATAAGACAATCATTTTAATAATTAGGCTAAGCCAAGATGAAATTATATAAAGAATACACCCAAATCCCATACCATTATTATAACACTTTAATACATTTACCAATTAATTTATAGTAATGTTTTTATCAATAGAATGGTATCCAAAATACAGGCCAATAACTAATTATATCCAAATGGACTCCAAAGAATTATCCATTTATTCATTAAATTAATTCGGGCGTATGATATGTTGGAGTAATAATATTATTGCATATACATGAAATGAATAAAACTAATGGTTATGGTTTAAACCCTATACCTTTTATTAATGATCAAATAATTATTCCAATGGAAAACAACCATGATGAAGAAGGTGTAGATGATCATAGAAAGGATACTAGGTCAAAACTGATCTTGATCAAAACCAAAATTGACCAGAGACAAGAATATTTCCCCACAATGGTTAGTGAATGATAAAATATAGGAGGGATGAAATTAATAACCACTTACCTAAGTATTGATCGCACAATTAGGGAATCTAGAAAGGAAAAAAGGAATTCCAAAATTTCCTAGATGGTCTCCCTAGGTTGAGAGGAGGAGGCTACATGAAGGAATGAAGACCAAATTTTCCACATGTCAAGTTTTAGAAACCTACTCGAGAATTAACATGGAGTGTAATTCTTTTACACATTGTGACATTATATTTAGAAGGGTATACCAAGAAAACAATAAACTCATATATATATTTAATTATTCCAAACATTACACGATGTGTAATGCCTTCATGGTGTGTATTCATTTCATGTCATGAACCAAGATCACTACATGAGCGTTAGAACCTTTATATTTTATGTAACATCATTACATGGTGATTAATTGTTATATAGACATCCCTCAACCTATTTCTGATGAAAATAACCTGAACCATCTTTGAATCCATCCAAATCATGGAAAAACCATAAAAACCCATTTAACATATTTATACCTAGAATCCATTTATTTAAACAAACATATATCCCTAAAAATTGGGTCATTTTACATAATAATGACTCTCTATCTCCAAACAAGACTCGTCGACCAAGTATTGAAGGAAAAAATAAAATAGGGACATGCCTAGAAAAAAGGTATCTTACAATCTCCCCACCATATTATAGATCATCCTCGAGAAACCCAAAGCATCATTATGGGGTCTTGGTGAACAAGACTGACCACTATTCATACATATGAAAATACCTATCCCAGGTCTCCTCCCGAACATTCCCCTTCCTATACTGCACTCAAACCAAATAAATCTCCCAACCCTAGATATAATTCTCTCTAAAACCCACAATCTATATTAGAAGCATTTCAAAGGATGCATCGGCACTAAGATCAACGCATTCTATGTCTATCACATGAGAAGGGTCGGAAAAATATTTTTGAATTTGTGAAACATGAAAACAATCATGTATGGAACTGTAGAATTGTGGAAGGGTTAATCGGTATTCCACTGGACAAACCCTATCGACTATCTCAAGTGGACCAAAAAACCTAGGTGATATCTTTACCTTTTCCTTATACAACATTTACCCAATTTAGGAGACACCTAAATGAAAATAGAATGACCAACCTCAAACACTAGAGGTCATATCCAATGGTCAATGTAGGATTTATTCTCGCTCTGTATAGTCACCAAACAATGTTTGATCAACTAAACTTTCTCAGAAGTCTCATACACGAGACTTGGTCCAAAAAGCACTTACTCACCTACCTCCAACCAAAAAACATGTGAATGACTTGGAGTACTATAAAATGCCTTTAAAGGTTCTATTTGGATTAATTCATAGAATCTATTATTATATGAAAAACCCATGAGTTCCATATACCGCTCCCACAAACCACCAAAATAAAAAACAAGGGCACATAACATATCCTTTAGATCCTGAATAGTTCTCTTAGATTGACCATCCATTTAAGGATGATAGAGAATACTCAAAAGAATATTGGATCCGAGAGAATTATAAATAATATTTCCGAAACACAATGTTAAATGAGGATCTCTATTAGAAACAATACTTCTCAGAAAACCATACAACCGAACACCCTTGTGCATGAAATGACTACCCAGATCATCAATTGTAAAGGTCTCCCTAAAAAGCATGTAGTGGGATACATTTTTTAGTTGATCCACAATGACACATACATCAACATTCTTATGGGGTTTCTTGGGTAATTCTATCTCAATGTCCATAGTGACATCAACCAATTTCCACTCAAGAATGTGAATAGTATGTAAAAGCCTTGTTAGCCTCTAATAATCAGTTTCACCTGCTGACAAGTGAAAAATCATTCCAAGAATCCTAATAACTTCTTCTTAATTACTATACACTATTAATTTCTATAGATATCATGATATATCTTTTTCATATGAGGACATAAAACCCATATAGAAGCATGAAACTCCATCATCACCTCCTTATGATATACCACTGGACCCATACTCAGCCACAGAAAAGAAGATAATTTCCACTACAAAGAGACCATCCCAATGGTGTCTCCCCAACATATAAGTCATCTATCAAAACTAAGCCCACCAGATTAGATAAATACTTAGTCTAGATCCTTCTAAAATTATGAGTATAATAAAGGTTGAAATTAGAGCTGCTCATCCCTAAGAATCCAGAAACTCTAGGTTCATGTCTACCAAGAGGGACATAAACCACCACTCTTGGAAAAATTCCCACACTACCTATGTTTGTTTCTTCCATCTAAATGAATTTTCAACAATGTTTCCATTTCAAGGTGTATAATCAAACTCAAAGATGAAATACTGTAGATACTCGACCCATCACCTCAACTGAAGGTTCATGACCCATTGAGAAAAGATGTACATGAGGATCTTATGTTCTATATATACCACAAACCTCTAATCCCTGAGATAATTTATCCATAGTCCTAGTGAATGTACCAGTATTTATAATTCCAAATAGTTATTGGGAAAATTTCTCCCATGTTCTCTCAGTTGTATGGAGTCATAAGAAACCACTTGATCCTCTTGCATAATAACTACTCCGAGTTCAACTATAAATGCATCAGAATACATGGTATATGATTAAAAATACATTGGTAAAGTGAGGATAGGTTCCAAGGATAGCCTACCTTTTAGCTCTTGAAAATATCACTCAAAATAATCCAACCAAATGAAATTCACTCCCTTTTTGGTCAACTCAGACATCGATGCTTCCAAATGGTAGAATTAATGGCTAAAGCACAGATAATAACCTAATAAACCCAAAAATATATGAATATCAATGAAATTTTTATACTATTTCCAAGATATCATGGATACAAGTTTCTATAGTCCAATGATTCTCATGAATCTGATATGACGTAGCCCAATTAGTTGGATTTATCAAACCAAAAAGTACATTTGGTCAGCTTGGCATAAAGATGATGATCTATTAATGTACTTATGATGATATCAAGAAGTTGTGCATGATCATATGCTAACTGGGAGTACACTAAGATATCATTGAAAATAAACCACCACAAACTGATCTGGAAGAGGATGAAAGATCCAATTCATCAATTCCATGAACACCGCTAGTGGATGGGTCAAACTAAAGGACATCACTATGAACACATACAAGCTATACCCTCTCCTAAGAGTACTCCAAGGTATGTATGATGTTCTCACCCTCAATAAATGGTATCCTAATCTCAAATAAATATTGGAGAAGATCTTATCATCTCTTTGTTAATTGACGATATCATTGATACATGGAGGAGGATAGTAGTTCTTGATCATCATTTCGTTCAATATTTGACAATCCACATATAATAACAAAGACCAATCAACATTCTTGGTGAATAGATTTAGAGAATCCCAAGGATATGTACTAGGTTGTATGAATCCTTTATCTTCTAGATCATCCAACTCAAATTTTAACTCATGAATATCTACTGGTGCCATTATATAAGTAAAGATATAAACTGGATCTTCTATGGGAACCAAATATATTATGAAATTAATCCTTCTCTTGGGTGGTAAGCCACGAAACTCATCAGGAAAGACATCTTGAAAATGATCTACCACTAGAGGAAAAGAATCCTACTATATTCCACCATAATCTAGAGAAATACTGGATATCTATTCCATGAGACAATAAAACCTACACTGAATTGGTCCTACTCATCCATCCTGAAGATCCCACTCTCCTTGGTGAGAATAGATGTATCTTTATAGAGATAAAAATGTAACTCTCCTATAGTAAGGGTAGATATATGCCTAGTATAGAACTATCCAATCCATTCCAAGAATCAAATTGAAACCTTTCATTTCCAGCACAAATGGTTCCTAAATAAATGGTAACCACCAATATATAGGGAACAGGCCTTGAAACATGTGATATTATACAAATTCACTCCAAACAGTGTATCAATGGTCAAAACACCATCCAAGATCTCAATATACAATCACAACATGCTTAAAAAATGAGTGCGTAATAAGGAATGAGATTCTACATTATTAAACAAACACAAAAAAGGGTTGATGATACCAAAATCATATCTATGAAAATATATGGTTCAGTATCCACAATAGCCAGAGTAGTATACATAACAAGTATCTGACCATCCCCTCCGCCTTGGGAATCAGCCGAAATCCCATGATCTATACCCTTTCATGGTGTTATTGTCCCTTCACCGAGGCACTATATCCTTTTCCTTGACCAGTACATCCTATGAAACTCTAAATACCTATCATTCAGGAGTATTTGAGTCCTTCCTAGACCCAGGTAGATATTATGATCCCCTAACACTATTCTTCTGCTTAATTTTCCTAAAAAAACTCTATAGGTGGACTGATATTCCACAAATACAATACTCCAAACTAGGGTACGGACATTGCGGTCATTTGGGACCCATCTTGCAACATTGATAACACTAAAATAGAACATGGTCCTAAAAAGGATTTCCACTTCCCTGAATTATCTGACAGAAATTTCTCAAGTGAAAACTACCATAGAGACACTTCATTCCACTAGAAGAAGATTTCAACGTTTTCCCTACTGAAACAGCCCGACTGCTTCTCTGACCCACTCTCTGATTCCCTTTCATGACGAATTCTTGATTTCTCACATCTACAATATTTCTTAGAAGGAACATGTACATCTAGGAACTAACCTCGTAGCATAGACCATCCAAATTATGTATCACCCTATAGATCTCATTAGCTGTCAAATAAGGTGAAAAGTGTTATAGGTTAGCGAAACGGTCAGTGTAGTCCTAAACTAACATTTCCTACTACATTAGGTGCATGAACTCATGTGTTTTCTCATCACTCAAGGCCTCAAGGAAGAATGTATTAGGAAATTCATATCTTTTTCTTTCATAGATAGATTTTCATGTTTCCCTTCCTTCTTAAGAATTTCCCTCCAACATTAGGCCAATCCATGAAGCATATACTCAACAGGTTTCACCCTCCAATCTGTGGTTGTTTAAAGACTCATAAAGATCATCTGGACTGACTCAATCTAGAAACTACATTATTGGGAGACTCCCCCAGTGAACATAGGTGGATGATGTAGTTTGAAGTCTTTTTTTTCTCATACATTGACGACACGGTGCGAACAGTCTCCCTTTCTATGGATCGCATGACCCTTAGGAATTTCTCATGAAGCTAAACATCCATATGATCCTCAGAAACTATAAGATGATACAATTCAACTGCATTAGAAGCATGCATATTTCCACTCTCCGAATGCTTAACTCAAATAGTACAATAAGGAATTTTATCTACAAGAAAAACAAACTTCATATAACACTGGATATAACACCATGGTCATACTCAATAGGTGACGACAACATAGAACCACAAACTCCTTGTCTCTCTAAACATTGATTAAAACTATTTTAGTAGGACATATAAATTTATTAATTTCAATTATCAAATATAATAGGTATCTCATATCACATTTCAAATAGGAAATCATATATAACATGTAATAAATATGTCCCTATCCTGAACAATGCCGGTTAATATATAAATCCCTATGTGCCTATTAAGATGCATGAAAACTCTTACCATACAATACCATGCCATGAGTATAAATCTAAATAACTAATAAAATCATGAAATAATAACCTCACACAACATGTGAATCACTTAGGGTAAAATAACATCAATAGTAACAAGGAAACAACATCAATAGCAATCCACCACTGGGCACTCAAATTTTTCCCCATACATTGGTTAGATACTCCCATACCCAAGCTCATTTCCATGTCCAAAAAAATAATTGTCTTATTTATAAATTTCCCCCAAATATATTATAGAAATGGAAAAGAATATTGGCTTCCTTTGTTACCACTTTGGACCATCCCCCGATCCAGTACTCTCTCACATGGCTGAAACAGGTTGCTTGTGGGACCTCAAGGGCACCTCCCTATACATTAGAGGATGCCAAATAGTAACGGGGGTGTGATATTTATAGTGTGGAGACTACAACCTCTGGTTATAGTGTTAAAACACAACGTAGAAATTATATGATAGTAATAAATACAAATAAGAGTGTAGAATGTAATGAAAATAATAAAACACATTCGAAAAGGAAATAATAAAAGCCAACTAAATAGTCTAATAAATAGTAAAAGAATGTTTTAATGTCATGATGGAATGTAAATTAATTTCATGATAGAATTCATATAAATAAAAGACTATAAGTCTCACATAATGACTCAAAAGTCCCCAGTCCTGATCCCCATGTCGATCCCATATCCAAAATCCATCTCATCCAGCAAACAATAATAAACAACAACATCACATGCCCTTATCCAATCATGTGTCCATATAATATTATTGGGTACCAAACGGAGGTCCGAATATGGTTTGAGTATAACTTAGTAATTCAACATAATCATGTATTCAAATAAACAATATGATAATTACTACATTCAATATCACATTAATCCGGTGTATTAATTAATGAAACAATTAAATTAATACCAAATCAACTGACTTAAGCACCATGGTTGGAAATATATGAGCATGTCTCACTACCATGCCAACCATAACCATGGCATAAATAACCTACCTTGTCACCATGCCATAATTTCATTAGGAATGTCTCAAAACCATGCCAATCATTATCTTATAACTAAGTTATAAATCACACAATACTGGGTCAAAACCTACTATATAATCATTTCAGAAATCCATTAGGGTCGAGTTTGGTGTATAATAATTTCAGCATGTGTCTAGGAAAATCCCATTATATATGCATTTCAGCATGTCAAGGACAACCTTGGTATATAATAATTTCAACATGTGTCACTATACATAGCCCACAATATAAGTATTTCAACATGTGTCAAAGCATAGCCCGATATATAAGCCTTTTAGAATGTAAACCGGGCCAATACCCCATATAATCATTACATTAATTAAATCATAACATATTTCATGGAAACATGTATATCTCAACATCACATCATCAGGCTCAATGGTTAATTATGAAAATTACCATTATCATTCAATTATACATTTCAGTTATCCTTTAGTCATAAACAAACAACAATAATATCATACAAATAATTAAGAAAATCCAAGGTGAATCTTTATCAATCATATACCCAAATCCCATATCATGATAAATAAACCTTAAGACATTTAACAATTCATTTATAGTCAAGGATCCTCTTACCTAAACTGTATCTATAATCCAAGTAAATATACAATTGGATCCAATGAGAATCCAAGGAATAACTTGTATCATTATTTAATAAATGTATGATCAAGCTATGTTTTCATGATAATAATATTGCACATACTTTCAATAAATCAAACTATAGGGTTTAGGATTAAACCCCCTACCTTTGACTGATGATCAAAAAACACTTCCTACAGAAGACACCCATGAGGTGGAGGATGCAGATGATCATAGGAAGGATCCTTGGTTAAAACCAATTGAGATCAAAGCCAAAAAATACCACAGGTAGGAATATTTCACCATAGCAGTCAAAAAACGAAAGATGAGAAGAGTGACCCAAAGTAGAACCACTTACCCAGGGATCAGTCACACAAACAGGAAGTCCATAAAAGAGAAATACATTCCAAAATCACCTAGATGGTTTCCCTAGGTGAAGATGAGGAGGAAACATGAAGGAATGAAGATGAAATCTTCTTCAATACACTTTTTAAAAGCATTCATAGGCATTAAAATGTTTTGTTATTCAGTTACATGTCATGAAACTAATTTTAGAATAATACGCTAGAAAACCCATCACCTTGATTAATATTCAATCAACCAAAATATTTCAATAATTTTAATGCCTTCATGACATGTATTCATTTCATGTTATGAACCAGGATCATGGCATGTGCCTGAAAAAAGATATGTATCATGTAACACTATTACACAATATGTAATTGTTCTATAGATATCCTTCATCCTGTTTCCCACATAAATAACACAATCCACCTATAATTACATACAACTAATGTAAAACCCTTATAAACTAATTGAAAACATTTATACCCAGAATCCATTAATTTGAAAAAATGTATATTCCTGAAAATTAGTTAATTTTCCCAAAAAAAGATATTCGTATCCAAACAAGACTCATCCACCATGACTCAAAATAAAAAATCGAAGAGGGATGTACATGGAATAGGAATAGATCTTACATGTTTCCATCAAATAAGATTCATGATTCCCCTCTATTTTAGTGAATGATAAAGGAAATTATGAGAATATGTGGATAAGAGAGATAGTCTTCGAAACAAGAAATCCGAATGATTAGAATACACTTTCTAATTAATGGATATGGTTGATAATGTTGAGGTAATATGATTTTAGAATGGTAAATTTCCATCCTTTATCAATATAATGATTCATCCTAATATAGGTAGCTTGGGAATCAGACACTAGAGGATCTTAAAAATATTGAATATATTTTTGATAGGATGCAACAATCCTTCTGATGGATTCATGAACCAAAACACCTATATCAATAGAACCTAACCCGAAATAAGACACATCCATGTTAATCTTCAAGACGCCTATTGGGGGAGGGGTCCATATGCTAATGCAAGTGGGTGTTAATTTAGATTATAAAATTGTATCTAATTTCATTCCAATATCTCAAACCATGGCATAGACCACTCAATATAGAAGGAATTTGGTTTCAAATACTTGTTGAAGATAACTTTTTTTCTTTTATCCCAAATGATCCCAACCATGGTAAATAACACATCAAACATCTTCACAGGGATAGAGGATGGCCATTTCACAAGCAGCACTACAATCTTAGGATCCATATCCACATGGTGATCTTTATTTGAATCTCATACGAGCTAAAAAGCCTTGGCCTTAGGGTAATAAATAATAACATGATTGGGACACACTGGAGAGACCATTCATATAAGGAAAAATATATCATCCATTACATGGAACAATGACAAAAACTCCATTGAAAGTGTTATTATGGCATAAATTTTCCTCCATAAATTCTGAACCTTGCATGGAACCTCCAGGTACCATAAGATCTTCCATAAAAAATACTCTAGGTATTGTTCCTATAGTGCCATATTATAAGTAGATTTGACCAACTAAATTCTTGAAAATTCATTTCTACCACATAGCATGTCTTGGAAGATGTACTTCAGGCATGGGATACTCATAATAATTCTTACATATCTCTAATTAAACCAATAATCCAATTTTTTAATATTCTTTCCATTTCCTGCAATAATACAATGGGAGAGCACCATAACATCTTCCTAATGAGGAACCGCTATGGAAGTAGCCTTTAACCCATCATCATCGATAAACCGCAATTACCTCTAGATGCTGATTGGGGATCTATCTATTATCCTCTAGTATATTCCTCCACTAATCATCTATCACAAACCCCATAGACTTCACTAGAGAAAGCTAGGGTAGTGACCTAATGCTAATTTATAGAAATCTGAGTGGGAAAAATATTTCCCCATAGGAGGATCTAGGCAGATAGGAAATTTGGGTGTTTCACTAGTTGCTAACCTCTCTTAGATAGTAGAGCATCATTCAAGAGGTGCATATCCTGGAACCCCATTAATCCAAAAATTTAGTGAGTGAAATATGTCATTTTACAACCAATGAATTTTATTCCTCCAATTATTAAGGCCCCACCATAATTTGGAAAAGGAGTGGTTCTATTCAATTATAATGATCAGGAGTTTAAATAGGGACATAACATATTTCATGATTTCATGTTTTAGATCCATGATAATATTTTACTTCTCTAATTTAGAAACTTTCTTGATTATCATACCCTTATTTTTTTCCAAACCCTATCCAGAATGCCTAAATTCACATCTATTTTAGAACATCCAATGATTATGGGAAGACCAAGGTATTTATTATGTTATTAAACCACAAGCATTACCAAGTATTTGTTTATGTAGAATGATATAACACATATCGTGGGGTGTGGGAAAATAGAATTTATTATTTTTCCAAGTGTAATAAAGTGTCTGACCGGGGTCATCTCACTTGAGGAGAATCCGAGTCATCTACTAACTAATTCAAATTCATCTATGAACTGCTTGTTTTTTTATTATTTTCTTAAAATAATGATATTTTTTTGGGGTTTTCTTATTTTCCAAAATTATGAAAATACATGTAATTATATATTACTTTATAATGATAAAAAAAATATTATAAATAATTATCTCATTTTTATTTTTTGTTTTGAGTTCTATCATTATTTTTCATTATTTGTTTAAAGTTAGTTTTATATTATAATTATGAAATCTCCTATATGAATTACTATCATTTTATTTAGAATTTGTGATGTATTAAATACCTAACAAATCTAAATTCCATCTCATCCTATAATCAAGGATGATGGAACACCTCAATCGAGATTGTGACACCATCCATGACATGGATTTATCATATTTATTTTTATCTATTGATCATCTCAACTCTACCATATGAAGATCTTTGGATCAATAGAAGGGTGTAAAAAGATAAAAACAAAATAATATAAATATAATTGGTTTGCATGTAGTTGTGTACAATCGCCACACATTTTTTGTCACTTGTATCAACCATAAACATAAAGTAAACTCTAATAAAGAATTCAAGAACACCTAACCTACCATAGGACAAGCCACGGATCATCCCTTCATTATCAAGGGTATGAGATCAAAATGGTGAGAATGAGAAAAAGAAAGATAAGGGAAGAAATAAGTTAAAACAATTAATGAGTAGAGAGAGTGAATAATAAAATAATATAAAACATGGGGTAGAAAACACACGAAATAATGTAATAAAATAAAATATTAAGAGTGATAGAGAGAGATGAAATCAATTAAAAAATAAATAATAATAATAATAATAACAGTAAGGAATATAACACTTAAAAATAGAATAAGAAGAAGAATAAGAGAATGTAGATTCATCAATTGGGTTATAAACCATGAAATAATAATATTAAAATAAAAGAAAATAATTACAAAAACATAAAAATAAAAATAGAAAAGGAAAAAAAAGTAAGAACACAACTTCATCCTTGGATGATCTTCCCTCTCCAATCATGAAAACTTCCTCTACATTGGATTCAAGGTCCTTAATTTATAGATGTGATAACCATCTTTCTATCATTCAGTCATAGAAACATTGAATTAATGAATTTTAATTTCTCCCTTTTTAAAATGGTGTAACTTCATCTTTCATCCATTCACGTTTCTTAATTTATTAACATTCCAAGTTGTTATCTACCTCGCTTTTGAATCTTTTCTCTCATCACTCATGATATAAAATCAAGTAGAGCTTTGATCATATCATTATATCATGGTCCTTATCCATAAACTTTCAAAATAACAACTTTCTCCACCTTGTAAAGAAAAAATTCACATAAAATCGTGAGGGTTTTATAATCATGGTTCAAATGACTCTGAAGCTTACGATTGGTAGGAATTTATGTTTTAAAAAAAATAATGCTCAAGGAGGATGTTTTTCTCAATTGTAAAGTGCATGATATCAAAAGTAAAAGTGTCATGATATTCTTCCCTTTAAAGTATTAACTCGCACATTCCCCATACTCAATGTAAAGTTCATGATAAAAAAATCATAATTAATGATTTTCCCCCTATTAAATTTTCTCAATTTTTAATTTTTTAATTTTCTCATTTTTTTACATTTTGAATGTTATGCTTAGAATGAATATCACATCCACCACCTAACTACATATAACAAAAAACCTTTTTCTAGTAATGGAGATTTTTGATACTCTTAACTAACAACTCATTCCTATTTTATCATTATATATATATATATATATATATATTCTTTTTTAAAAAAGGGAGATCAATAAAATTATAATGAATAAATCAAAAAACATTTTTAATACCCAAAATTAAACACCCCCACACTTATTCATCACAATTTAAATCACTCATTCCACAATGACTTCCTTAAACCCCACAATTCAACTTTATAATATTAGGAAAAATAATAAAATGATGGTATAAATAGGTGAAAATGGAATAGATAATGGATCATTCCTAACAAGTTCATTCATAATATCTATGGAAAAAAATGATTAATGTAAAATGTGGTTTGAAGGATGAGCACTTACCAATAAAAATTCCATAATAATTTTAAATGTGGGTTTTCACAATCATAGATTTTAAAAGATTAAATTAAATTTCAATTAGGTGACATGTACCAATATTACTCAAGAAATATTACAAAGATTAAATAGGATGTACTTGGTCTAGAAATACTATCAGTAATGAAAATATGATATTATATATCCACTCATTACATGAATAACAACAAAAAATCAAATAACATAAATTTTTGAAATAAAAATTCTGAAAAAGTGTTGGGAAATTTCATCTACAAGTATCAACCAATTCCATAAAATCAAGAGTCATAACTTTAATATCCATGATTTATGTTAATCATTCAATACTCCATTTTACTCATTTGATCTCATAATACTTGAAATCTAAAACATATAATCACAACATTCCTAACAAACCCATTTATCTTAGATAAGTAAAGAAAAACATAAATTCAAAACATATGCATGAAATTTATTTTCTAAATCATAAAAAAAATTTCAGAAAAAAATGATGACAGTTTAAAAGATAAAAATTAAAAGTGATCTCCCCTTTGAAATGAAGCTTTAAACCATCCACCTTAAAATTATTCTTGGTGGATTCCTTGTTCCATCATGGAGCTATAAAAGATAATCAAGCATTAAATCACTAGGAAAATGTTATTAACGCAAAAATGATAGAGGGAGTGGGATGTATCTAATTCCAAAGAATGAAATTGAAAGCTAAATTCCATGAATGAAAATAGAAAGATAAGTTTTGGAATAATCACCCAAGTGGGACCTAGGTTTTTGAATTCCTCCATAAGGGCAGCACCAGCAGTTATCAACAATCTAATGGTGGGTGGATCATCTTGGATATGAATTACTACATATGAATTTTCATAGCTTTCACTTCTTTATTCTTGGTGGTGAGGAATAATCTGTGGATAAAGTATACCAGATTAATCCCCTTCACAACTGGGTATATCATATATAGAAGGGTAGGATGAAGTATGGATCATCCTATTTCATGGTTGATACTCATGAAACATCATCTTAATTTTCCAATGCTTTCCCAAAATGGGATACATAGATTTTAATTTCAAAAGGAAGGTTAGAATTTATTTTTTGTTTGGACTGAATTTATACATAATGAATGACAATAAAAATCCCCCACTTTGAATATGATAATCATATATCTTAGTTTACTTGGGATTATATACTTGGATCTTCTTATAGTCTTTCTCAAATCATGTTTATCAAAATTAGGGAGCTCCATGTGTTCCTTAAAAGTTTTTGGTATTGTTTATTTATCTTCCTATAATGAAAAATAAAGTATTGATCAAATATTAAAATTTTAAAAAATTGGGTGCTAATAATCAATTCAAATAAAATAAAATAAAATGATATAAAATTTAAAATAATATTGTCTCATTGAGTTGGTTCTACTTCATTATTTTCCTAAGTGGTTAGTGCCACTTGAAAACTTTAATTAGTGTTTTGGTTTTTTGGAATTAAATGAAGTGAAAATATAAATTATACTAACATAGATTGCTGTAAAATAAAACCACACTAATATAAAGATGAAAAAAATTGATATTTGAAAATAAAAGATATTCTCCCTAAATAGTTTTCCTTGGAGAATCTTCATTTTCTGGTTTCTAATCTTCTTAGTGAACATGCTCCTTTGTTTGTGTGCACACCTTATTCCACCCCAACTATGAATGCATAGTTTACTTAACAACTTCCAGTCACACTCCATATACACCTCCTCAATCAAGGGATAATGGTTGTAGAATCATAATCTAATCCATAGATAACCATAGTGATGATCTCACCCACTATAAATCATCCTTATGTTAACCCAAAGCATCAGTTCAATGTAAGAACCACCACCTACATTTCAGGTATGTTTTTACTTTTTCTGCTGTTTTTGAGAAAAGAGGAGTTTCTGAATTTTTTTTTGAAGTACACGCTGTGTACTCCCTTGCCGCGCGAGGCCGTGTGTTTTCCGTGTCCAGGCCACACACACGTCCATGTAGGGGTGATGTGGAGGCCACTTAAAGCGGAGTATGGAAAATCCAAGTACATGCCGTGTACTCCAAAATTACATGTCATGTACTTTATTTTTTTTTTCATTAAACGGAATGGGATCGCATCTTAACCCCAGAAATGTCTTCTTCTCAAGATTCGTCAACTGAGAGCATCCCATAACACCGCGAATCTCCTCCGAGTCCCCGATCCTCCATCGTTTCTCCGAATCGACCACTATCGATCGCGTTGGAACCGCAACGGTACACTCTTCCTTCTTCTAGAGCATCATTTTCCAATTCCTCCTGTTTTGAAAGTTATAGTTGGTTTAATGTTTTGTGCATTCTCGTAGATCTATGATGTTATAAGAAGATTCAAGCCTCGTGGTTCAAGTATATCGATCTCCTATCATCAAGGTTGGTGGTTTGTGCCTTTCCTTTGATGTCTTTGAGTTTTATGTGAAATTTCCACCAATACCCTTGAACGGGGTATTGCGTGTTTACTATTTCTCATTTGTTGTCTTCCTACCTTGTTTTTATGCTTGTGTAGAGGTAATTTGGTTATGTATGAGGATAATTTCTATGCTTGGATATCTGGCCCATGCCTGGTTCAGTTTACAACCTTTTTGGTCTTGTTCAGCCTTTGGTCGTAATACCTGTTTCCATGCCTTGTGACCATAGGATGGAGTGCTTTTCTCTGACAAGCTTGTTATGCTATAGACTGGTTAGCCAAGTAGCTCTATAGGTTTACTTTGGCCTTATAGAATTATTATGAACTGATTGGAACTGGGCCATGAGAACCTGGTGCTATATACTATAAGGGGATAGACTGAGTGAGCTTCCTCTGAGAGTCTTGGACATTATATACTATAGGGGATAGACTGAGTGAGCTTCCCAGAGAGTCTTGGATATTATAGACTACAGGAGGATAGACTAAGGGAGCTTCCTCAGAGAGTCTTGAGATTTGTAGACTATATAGGGGTAGACCGAGTGAGCTTCTTTAGAGTGTCTGTGTTTTGTTTGAATTTCCTTATACCATTCGAGGATATAGGAGGAACTGACTGAGTGAGCTTCCTCAGAGAGTTTGAGATAGACCAAAGGCTATAAAGGAATTTACAGAGTGAGCTTCCTCATAGAGTCTCTAGAACGTGGGGCTATAAAGGGATTAGACCATGTGATCTTCCTCAGAGATTCCTTGACTACCTTAGACTATAAGGGGAATTGACCGAGTGTGATTCCTCAGAGAGTCTTATAATTTCGTATAACTGAAGTAGAGGGGTTAGAATGGGTGTACTTCTCAGAGGGTTATAGGTACTTCTTAGATTGGACCAGAGGGGATGGCTGTAAGTACATCCCAGAGGGAATTCCTATTTGTGGTTAGCTGCTTTCTTTACTACTGCTTGTGGATCTGTGGATTCTTCTCTACGGTGTATTATCCCGTTCACTGCATACTTTTTTCAATTTATTGTACATTACCAACCATATACACATTGACTATTACACACAGATCTTCGGGTGGTTTCATAATGTGATTTAGTCTGACACCCTATTTGGGTCATGCTTTTGGTCCCAAACAGATTATATTACTACAGGTATAGACAAGGTCAAGCGCCCTTCGACTTCATGTACGTGACTTGCATTGGAGCAGGAGATCATGAGACCAAGACGAGGCTTGCGATGCTGAGGAGTTTCATATCTGTTTTCTTTTATACTTTGGATTAGTATTTTATTCATCATTGTGTCTTGTTTGGATACTTTCATAGACATATGTGTCTTGCCTCATTTCATATATATATATATGTGTTCACCCATTGTTTGTTTTTTAGTTTTCTGTTATTACTTTTGTTGGATATTTACTGCTTCCACTATTGTACGTGTTGTTTACTTCTACTGTGTACTCTGGAAATGAGGGAATATTTTCCCCACTATCACACCCAAGGCCCTTACTACTAGTCAGAGGCCTCTGGTGTTTGGGGAAATGCCTTTGAGGCCATGTGACTAATAGGGTATGGGGTGCCTCTAGGTGGATTTCAGAACAGGGGCATTACAAAGTGGTATCAGAGGTAAGTTTTTTTCTCGAATTAATGTTTGGAGCCTATAGCCTGGGATATGAAAGAATAGGTACTTTTTAATAAGCTGTTCCTGGAAGTAGCTAACTCGTGTATAGGGAAAAGCCATACTCCCTCATTTATTGCATTTTTTACTAGTTTTCACTTTTATAGTTGATTTGATTTCACCGTTTGGTGATTAAAATGCATTGTGTTGTTACCGTTGTAGTTATTGCAGTTCAATTTCTGTAGAAACCAGATGAGAGGAGGTTATTCCATCTCATGAATCATATATGCACTTGTTAGAAATCACATGCCACACATTCTTGCCATGCCATCTAGGATGCATTGGCGATTGCATGTTTCTATGATAGACGTTGAGTAGATTATGCATTCTGTTGTGATATATTCTTGATAGAATCTTTGATGTTTGATATAGAATTTGTTTGTGTAATACTTTGCTTATATGGATGTCAATCTATGGTTCTTGAGGTGTTATTGACCCTCATGGACCAGAATTTGGTGGATCATTACCTGGTTTCCTTGTTATAACTTGTATAGGATTCCAAACTTTTTTTCGAGGGGAGTATGGGCCCTCATGAATCGAAATTTGGTACCTTAAGTATTGTTTTCTATGTTTTCTGGTCTTTAGAGCAGTTTCTCAGCTACTTCCCGGAAAAACCCATAATACACGATGTGTACTTTAATAATACATGCCATGTAGTTTTTTTAAACCATGTCACTGACTATGTGGGAAGAAACACGGGGTTGTGAAAAATCTTTAGAAACACGTCGTGTACAGTACGTACACACCATGTTGTAGTGACTGTGTGTCTACCTATGTGGTTAATGACACAGATTGATGAAACATTGACTTTACACATTGTGACTTGTTATCACATGCCATGCCATGTAACCTAAGTACCCAGACGTTTCATGAACAACACGGATCAGGGAAAACCTTCATGTACACGTTGTTTTTTTAGGGAGGACGCTGTGTAAGAGTGAACCATGTAGCCGGCTATGTAACAAACAAAATGGGCCGTTAAAACATTTTCTAGTACACGTCGTGTCCTTCATGAACACTCCGTGTCGTCTAGTATTAAGGGGACCATGTGCGTTAGCCTTTTAAGGAGACTCGGGCAGGGGAATAGAGTTCAAGTACACACCGTGTGTGGGGACAACACATCATGTGGTTGGGGAATTACAAGACCAGTTGTGGCAGAAGTACATGCCCATGTGAATGGATTAATAGAACACACCATGTAGTTTTTTATACACACTGTGTAGTCATGTTTTGTAAAACTTGAATGTTTCTTTATCATGTTCTTGTCTTGTACTCTTGTGTTCTCAGTCTTTGATAATTTTGACCTAATGTGTGATTTTGACCATTCAGTGATATTCCTCCAAGATGTCCTCCGGTTGTATGTCAGCTTCCAGATGGTGACTAGACACTAGATATGGCCGATCAGGGACATCCTGCAGATCATTCTGCTCTGCCAGCCTTGGCACCAGTAGTTATACTAGTTTCAGGTGCCGATGCGTGGTTTAGGGAACACTTTCTGATGATGATTCTAACATTCTAGGGAGCATCGCCCCTTGCCCCATCGATGACAGAGTTGATGCAGGTTTTCTAGCAGTACCATCCTTCTACTTTCTTAGAGGATGGAGTGCCTCAGGCTGCAGAGTCGTGGCTAGAGGCCACACTGACAATTTTCGAGCATCTAGAGACACCTCCAGAGAAGAGGTTGAAGCTCGCTACATATATGCACCGAGACTCCTCCAATAGGTGGTGGGAGGAGATCTTATAGTCTGGACCCCAGTAGAGTATGACTTGGGATGCGTTTCGGTGCATATTCTACGATTACTTCTACCCGGAGACCTTGAGGGACGATCGAGCCCAAGAGTTTATGAGTATGGAGTGGGGTACTCTTTCTGTTATGGAGTACTCGCCTCGCTTTACCGAGCTGTAGAGTTTCACGCCGATTACATCATGTGATGATTTGTTCCTTGCGCGGAATTTTGAGGATGGTCTGAGGCACGACATCCGCTCGGAGGTGAACATCATCAAGTTGACATCGATATCATCTATCATCAACCAGACACTGATCACTGAGTGTAATATGAGGTATTATAGAGTAGTGAGCCAGGGCGGTTCGACATCCAGAGTCAGTGTTCCTCTAACTGATAGCAGGAAGCGCCGTAGGGAGTCTTCTCGAGGAGATCAGAGAAGGCAGAATGTATCTTTGGGTAGCCAGGTTGTTTGAAACCAATGTGGGAGGAGTGGGCATACTAGGCCTCAGTGCTAGAGACACCTGATGGAGTGCCAATCTTGTGGAAATATGGGACATATTCAGTGTTTTTGTCAGATAATCTCACCTATAGCTGGTGGTAGGGGTTCTTCTATGACCCCGTGTATAGGGGATACATTTCCAGTTTCTCACCAGTATGGGAACTAGAGTTCTTATGGGCATTTAGGCCGAGGTGGAGGTCACGGCCGTGGTGTTCAGTCACCAGGTTTCCAGTGACAGCTGAGTGGATCAGCTCAGAGTGGTCAGCCAGGGGCACTGGGCCGTGAAATAGGCCAAACATTCACAGTGGAGAAGACCCATAAGGAGCAGGATTCCAGACCTTCTACAGTTTGAGGTATGATCTTATTAGCCTCAGTTTTATCTTCAGCTCTTTTTGATACTAGTGCTATGCATAAATTTATCTATGTTGCTATTGTGGAGAGCCTTGGGCTCTGTATATTTTCCTCTGCCGATACATTGACTCTAGACACACTTTTGGGGACTAGAGCGGTGAGCGTATGTCAGTGCAGAGAGTTCCCTCCTGAGGTTGCAGGGTGTAACTTCTTATGGGACATCTATGTCATAGGGATGACGAGCGAGGATGTCATTCTTGGAATGGACTGGTTAGTACCCTTCTAGGCAGTCGTCTATTTCTATCGCTGCATGGTGATCTTCGAATCACTAGAGGGTGGATCCATTCTTCATTGAGGTGAGTGGGATGTCCAGGCGAGTGGAGTAGGACCCGAGAATCATGGGCTAGGAGGAGTTACAACCTAGATTTATACTATATATATGGATGACCAGGGGACTTCACAATTATACTTTCCTCTAGTGGTGGATCATTTTAGGTATGTCTTTCTAGAAGACTTTTCATGTTTTCCTCTGGAGTGCAAGGTAGAATTTCATATTGAGCTCGTTCCATGAGCGGCACTGGTGTCCATTCGTTCTTATAGGATAGCTACACCTGAGTTATAGCAGATCAAGAAGCAGTTGGAGGAGTTGCAGGCAAAGGGTTTAGTCCGACCCAGTACATCGCCTTGGGGTTCTCCTATCTTATTTGCAAAGAAGTCAAACGACAGCCTCAGGCTTTGTGTAGATTATCCAAAGCTAAACCAGTTCATGATCAAGAACCGATATCCCTTGCTGAGGATCGATGATCTCATTGATTAGCTTTGAGGAGCCTGAGTGTTCTCAAAGATTTACGTGAGATCCAGTTATCATCAGTTGCACGTTAGACCATCTAATATACCTCTTACAGCTTTACGGAGCAGGTACGGTCTTTACGAGTATATGTTTATGCCGTTCGGTCTCACGAACGCGCCGGTAGTTTTCATGGAACTGATGAACTGAGTGTTCCATCCATACATGGATTCCTTCGTGGTGGTTTTCGTGGACAACATTTTGGTGTACGCTCACACTCGACACAAACATGCTACCCATCTTGAGATCATTCTGAGTACACTGAGAGAGCATCAGTTATAAGCAAAGCTCTCGAAATGCAACTTTTGGATGGATCAGATTCACTTGTTGGGACATGTTATCTCAGAGACAGGAGTATTAGTAGACCCATAGAAAGTGAGAGCTGTAGTTTCCTAGTAGCAGCCGAAGAATGTCATTGATGTGCATAGTTTTGTAGGTCTGGCTAGATACTATAAGAATTTCATACAGGACTTTTCACGCCTAGAAGCACTACTCACAGGTTTGACCAAGAAAGGGACAATGTTCTTATGGTCAGATTCCGGTGAGTTAGCCTTTCATGTGCTGAAAGGGATGTTGATGTCAGCATCAATTCTAGTCTTTCTAGAGCCAAGCAAGAGCTATACGATCTACTGTGATGCTTTAGGTATCGGGCTGGGAGCTGTGCTTATGCAAAGTGATGGAGTCGTTGCGTATGGGCTTGACAGTTGAGGCCACATGAGAGGAATTACCCGACGCACAATCTAGAGTTGGCAGCTGTTGTTCATGCCTTACGATGTCGGAGACATTACCTTCTAGGAGAGAACTGTGTGGTGTTTACGGACCATAAGAGTCTCAAGTACAACTTCACTCAGCGTGATCTAAATCCGTGATAGCGCAGGTTGGTCAAGTACCATTAGTCCTTTGACTTTGAGTTTTCCTATACACTGGGAAAGGGCAAAGTAGTGGCTGATGTGTTGAGAAGGAGAACACAGATACATGAAGTTCAGGAGTCCAGTAGTGAGTGGAAGCTTATGGCTATATTCTCTGAGATGCATTTGGAGGTTCACGACAGACAGGGGCAGACCTTTCTATCTTCTATAACTATTACCTCTACACTTCTTGATCGGGTACGGATGAGCCAGCTATTAGGCTCAGAAGGCCTAGTAGTGCGGGAGAGTGTGTCAGGAGAGGACCCTCTTCTTGGATGGACAGTGGGAGAGGATGAGATCTTGCATTTCCAGGGATGTTTATGGGTTCCAGCAAACATACGGGAGGAGTTGATGCGGGATTTTCAATCCTCAGTTTTGGCAGTTCATCCTGGCATCACGAAGATGTATTGTGATCTACACCACCAGTATTGGATGATAGATATGAGGAGAGATGTTGTTAGTATTGTAATGAGATGTTCCACTTGTCATCAGGTGAAATCAGAGCATCAGCAACCAGCATGTCTTTTGCAGCAGTTACCCATTCTGGAGGGGGAGTGGAATGATGTCACGATGGACTTCATGACCGGTTTTCCAATGTCACCTCGAGGGAATGATTTTTTATGGGTTTTCATTGACAAGCTTACGAAGGGTTCTCACTTATTTCCGATCAAGGAGACCTTCAGTATTGATGATATGGGACAGTTGTTCATCCGAGAGATTTTACGTCTACATGGAGTTCCACACTCCATTATTTCAAACAGAGATGCGCATTTGACTTCTCGGTTCTGGTAGGGGTATCAAAAGGCATTGGGTACATAGTTAATTTTGAGTACAACATACCATCCCCAGACAGATGGCCAGTATGAGCATACGATTTAGGTGCATGAGGATATGCTCTGAGCTTACATTCCTGATTTTGGAGGTTTTTGGGAGAAGCATATACCACTTGTGGAGTTCGCCTACAACAACAGTTTTCAGGAGACTATTCAGATGGAACCTTATGAGGCTATGTACAGTAGGCCATGCCAATCAACCTTGTGTTGGATGGAGGTAGGAGAGTCATATTTTCGGGGACGTCAACTTGTTTAGGAGACCTTATAGTAGAAAGAGATGATTCAGAAAAGGATTTCTACGACACTGTCTCGATAGAAGTCTTATGCTGGTTAGCGGAGATGACCTTTGGAGTTCGAGGTTGGGGATCAGGTTTTCCAGCATGTCGCACCGAGGTTGGGACACAAGAAGATTTAGAGACATAGTAGGCTTTCACCACGGTACGTCAGCCCGTTTGAGGTGTTGTAGAGAGTTGGGACGGTTTCTTATTGGTTGTAGTTTCCTCAGAGGTACCGAGCTATGCATGACGTCTTCCATGTTTTTTCAGCTCCGAAGTTACTTTTCAGACTCATCTCCGGTCCTTCAACCTGAGCAGGTTAAGCTCGAAGTGGATGCATCATTTGAGGAGCATCCTTTCCGGATTTTTGATTTCATTACAAAGGTTCTTCGTGGAAGTTTTGTTCCTCTGGTACGGGCTCTATGACAGCACGAGCGAGTACATGATGAGACTTGGGAGAGGGAAGCCGATGTACGATCACAGTGGTCAGAGCTATTTGCGGTTTCTTCTTCCATGCCTCGCTAGGAAAATTTGGGGATGAATTTCTTTAAGGGGGGATGTTTGTAAAAACCCAGGCCATTGTTTCTGGTATGTTTTTCCTTTTTCAAGAGTTTTTGAGAAAGGAGGAGTTTTTTGAAATTTGTGATGTACACATCGTGTACTTTAGGAGTACACGTAGTGTACTCCCTTGCCACGTGAGGTCGTGTGCTGTCTGTGTCCGGGCCACACACATGGCCATGTAGGGGTGATGTAGAGGCCGCTTAAAGAGGAGTATGGAAAATCCAAGTACACGTCGTGTACGCCAAAAGTACAGGCTATGTACATTATTTTTTTCATTAAACAAACCTGGGTCGCGTCTTAACCCCAGAACTGTCTTATTCCCCAGCTTCTTCGACCGAGAGCATCCCGTATGGCTGCGAATCTCCTCGAATCCCCCAATCCCCCATCGGTTCTCCAAATTGACCACCATTGATTGCATTGGAACCACAGCGGTAAGCTCTTCCTTCTTCTAGAGCAATGTTTTCCAATTCCTCATCTTTTGCAAGTTATCGTGGGTTGAACGTTTAGTGAATTTTCATATATCTACGATGTTATCATGAGATTCAAGCCTCTTGGTTCAATTATATTGATCTCCTAGCATCATGGTATGTGGTTTGTGCCTTTCTG
Source organism: Viscum album (assembly GCA_963277665.1). NCBI lineage: Eukaryota > Viridiplantae > Streptophyta > Magnoliopsida > Santalales > Viscaceae > Viscum > Viscum album. The sequence goes on from OY728127.1 coordinate 930,180,115, forward strand.
TTCAAAGTATTTGAGTTTTATGTGCAATTTCCACTAATACCCTTGAATGGGGTATTGCGTGTTTACTTTTTTTCCCCTGTTGTCTTTATGCCTTGCTTGTATTCTTGTTTAGAGGTAATTTGGTTATGTATGAGGATAATTTTTGGGCTTGTATGTCTTTCCCAAGCCTTGTTCTTTATATGACCTTTTTTTTCTGGTTCAGCCTTTGGTCGTTATACCCGTTTCTATGCCTTGTGACTGTAGGATGGAGTGCAGTTCTCTAACATGCTTGTTATGCTATAGACTGGTTAGCCAAGTAGCATTGTAGGTTTACTTTTCCCTTATAACATTATTATTCACTGATTGGCACGAGGCCGTGAGAACCTGGTGCTATAGACTATATGGGGATAGACCGAGTGGGCTTCCTCAGAGAGTCTTGGACATTATAGACTATAGGGGATAGACCGAGTGAGTTTCTCGGAGGCTTGGATATTATAGACTACAAGAGGATATATTGAGTGAGATTATTCATAGAGTCTTGAGATTTATAGACTATATGGGGGTAGACCAAGTGAACTTCCTCAGAGAGTCTCTGTTTTGTCTGAATTTCTTTATTCCATTCCAGGCTATAAGAGGAATTGACTGAGTGAGCTTCCTCAGGGAGTCTGAGATATACCTGAGGCTATAGAAGGAAATGACCAAGTGAGCTTCCTCAGAGAGACTGTAAACCTTGGGGCTATAAGCTTATTAGACCGCGTAATCATCCTCAAAGAGTCCATGACTACCTTATACTATAATGGGAATTGACTGAGCGCGCTTCCTCAGAGAGTCTTATAATTTCGTATGACCAAACCAAAGGGGGTAGGCTAAGTGTACTACCTAGAGGGTTATTGGTACTTCTTGGATAGGACCAGAGGGGATGGTTGTGGGTAATTCCCAGAGGGAATTTCTATTTTTTGTTAGATGTTTTCTTCACTGCTGCTTGTTGATCTGTGGATTGTTTACTAATGTGTATTATCATGTTCACTTCCTTCTGTTTACTGTTTACTGTACTTTACCTGCCATATACTCACTGAATATTAGGCACAGATCTTCGGGTGGTTGCCTACTAGGATTTAGTCTCACACCCTGTTTGGGTCATGCTTTTGGGCCTGAAAAAATTATACTGTTGTAGGTATAGACAAGGGCAAGCACCCTTCGAGTTCCGGTACATGAATTGCATTGGATCAGGAGAGCATGGGACAAAGCCGAGGCTTGCGTTGCTGAGGAGTTGCATGTCAGTTTTCTTTTATACATTGGATTAGTATTGTATTCAATATTGTGACTTGTTAGGATACTTTCCTTTACATATGTATCATGAATCCTTTCATATATATATATATATGTGTGTGTGTGTGTGTGTTCTCCCGTTGTTTGTTGTTTAGTTTTCCACTGTTACTGTTGTTGGATATTTAGTGCTTATGCTATTGTATATGTTGTTTACTTCCACTATGTACTCTGCCAATGAGGGCATAGTTTCGCCACTATCACACCCAAGGCCCCTGCAGCAAGTCAGCAGCCTCTGGCATTTGGGGAAATGCACTTGAGGCCATGTGGCTAACCGAGTATTGGGTGCCTCTGGGTGGCTTCAAGAACCGGGGTGTTACATTCAACATGGCCTCAAGTTCATGCACCAGATTACTCCCCTAGGATATTCCTCTAGTCAGTTACTCATCACCATGAGTATTAGAATTCACTTGGTTGAAGAAGAAGGAATAGAGGTAATAAAAATAGAAGAATAATGCGGGAGATTGAAAGAATAAAAATAAGAACACCTGAAATATATATAAAATAAAAAAACTAAGAGATAAATTATGAAATTAAGACATGTGGAAGAGGAAGAATAAAGAAGAAGAATAAGGAGAATAAGAAGAGAATGATGATAGAGAAATTGATTTAGGAAACATGAATAAATTATATTAAAAAATATAAAATAATTTTGAAATAATAAAAACCATATAAGAAAATTAAAAAAAATGATGGACACAACTTCATCCATAGAGGGCCTTCCCTCTCTGAACACAAGAACCTTCTCTTCATCTGCAGGAATCTCAACTATTTATAAACGGGTTAACAATCCTTTCATTTATTTAGTTAAGATTCATTATTATGATATGGTGTTTGAATAAAGAATTTTAAATATCACCCAACAAATAATGGGTGTTTTAAATTTTGAAGTATGGAATAAATCCACAAGGGCAGAACCTTCTTCATGGGATACATGTGTTTGATGGTGGTTTGGACACATGTCATCAAGGTGATTCTTGGGTGATGAAATAGTTGTGGGGGATCCTCATCAATCTCTTCATCCTTCAAAATTATTGGAGGTAGATATTTTTTTCACATGGAGTTGGTTTTTTAATGGAGGTCCTTGGTGGAAGATCAAGGTTTAAGAAGTGATCCTTGGTGGCCTCGAGCTTTGGTAGTGGTATGGGGATTGAGCTTGAGCTCCCAGGGGATCATCTATGGAGTTTTCTGCCAATTGGTGTTGTGGATCAGGTTATGCAGAGTAGAAAAGGGTGGATGTCGTGCGGTGAAAGAGGTGGAAGGTTTTATCCAAGGGTGGGAGTCACCGGAATAAAACGCTATGACATTTTATTTGTAAAAATTAATAGTAATGAAATATTTTTGTCCCATATTAGAAGATATACGGGGTTCCTACTCTTTTATCTATTAAAGAACAACTTTTGATTGATAGTTATGTTTAACTAGGGTTGGAGGACACCCATCATCGCAGTAGCCTGACCCTCCCGTGATGTCCTCCTCCGACCACCACATGGAGAGGCCCCATGAGATAAAGATCCTCCCTATGGCCCACTCACCATGGGATGTCTCTCCCTAAAAGGTTTATGGGACAACATTTCCCATTTTGGGCCTACAATGTGATGATATTCTATGCACATTCCAAGGAGAAAAAAGGATAATAGGGAGATTAAATTTTCTCAATCTATTATCCTGAAATCTCACAATTTCCATTTTTTGTTTGAGATGTTTTTATATCATTTGGAATGGTTTTTTGGGCTGTTAAAGAGGGGCATTCATACCTACTTCAATGAGTGTGAAGTAAATAAGCTACGATGCTAAGAGAGAAAATCAATTCATTTACAAAAGGTATGATAATATGTAGTGAAAATCAGTGAGTAGCTAAGATATTAGGTTGTGGAAAAAGGCATGAAATTCATTCACCCATGTTCCCCTCTGGGTGTGATCCCCCACTACTCCGCCTTGCAAGCTGGCTATGTTAGGGGTCGCAAACCAGGTGCCTGCCTGAGAAACTGTGCACATGGTTTAGCTCATTTTCTAGTAATGCCTTAATTTTTTTAATATGCACCCCATTTAAAGACTTATCCATGTCTTGTAAAGGAAACCAAAATAATATTCAAATCATAAATCCTTATACCGCTCCTCTGCCTCCTCATAGGTGTGCCCTTGCATTATCCCATGTGCCCCTGTGGGTGTGATCTCCCTCTGCTTAGCCTTTCTAGCAAGCTAGGTTAGGGTTTAACAAAGTTCCCACCTCAGTAGTGGTGCACCTCATTCCCCTCATAGATTGTTGGCTATCTATGCCTTAATTTTTTTAAAATGCACTCCATTTAAAGTCTTATCCTAATACTATAAAGCCAACCAAAATCATATTCAAATCATACAACCATATACTACTCATATGACTCCATGTAGGTGAGCCCTTGCATTCTCCCATTATCCCATATGGGTGCAATATCCCTCTACTCGGCCATGCTGGCTTTCTATGTTATGGTCGAACGAAGTGACCACCTCAGTAGCGGTGCACCTGGTTCCCCTTTTAGATCATTGTCTAGATATGGCTTAATTTTCATAATTTTCACTCCATTTAAATACTTATCCTTGTAGTGTAAATCTAACAAAAATAATATTCAAATCATATAGCCATATAGCACTCCTATGCATCCTCATAGGCGTGCCATTTCATTCTCCGATGTGCCCATGTGGGAATGATCTTCCTCTGGTCAGCCTTACTAGATTACTATGAAGGGGTCTAATGAAGTTCCCACCTCTGTAGTGGTGCACCTAGTTCCCATGTTATCTCATTGCTAGCTATGCCTTCTTTTTTTATTATGCAAACCATTAAAAGATTTATCCATGTAGTGAAAATCCAACAAAAATAATATTCGAATCACACAACCATATACCCCTTATATGCCTCCCCTTAGGTGAACCCTTGCACTCCCCCATGAGGCCTTATGTATGTGACCTCCTTATGATCATCCATGATATATTATTATGTTTTGGGTCGCAAACCAGGTTCCCACCTCAACAATTGTGCACCTGGTTTAGCTCATTGGCTTTTATGCCTTAATTTTTTTAAGTATGCACTCCATTTAGAGACTATCCATGTAGTTAAAGCCAACCAAAATAATATTCAAATCATACATCCATATACCGCTCTGATTCCTCCTCATAAGAGTTCCCTTTCATCCTCCCATGCGCCCTGGGGGGCGTGATCTCCCTATTATCGGCCTTTCTAGCTGGCTAGATTAGGGATCACAAACTAAGTTCTCACCTCAGTAATTGTCCACCTAGTTTAGTGCATTGGGAAGTAATGCCTTAATTTTTTTTGATATGCACAACATTTAAAGACCAAGAAATGTAGGGCAAACTCATCCAAAATAATATTCAAATCATAAATCCATATATAGCTCCTATGCCTCCCCGTTGGCATGCACTTTCATTATTCCATGGACCCCCTATGGGTACGATCTATCTCTTCCCGACCATGCTAGTTGGCTAAGTTAGGTATCATAAACCAGGTTCCCACCTCAACAATTGTGTACCTGGATTAGCTAATTGGCTCGTAATGCCTTAATTTATTTAATATTCTCTCAATTTGAAGACTTAGACCTATATTGTAAATCCAACCAAAATAATATTCAAATCATACAACCATATACCACTTCTATGCCTCCCCGTAGGTGACCCATTTTATTATCCCATGTGCCCCTATGGGGGTGATCTCCCTCTACTCCGCCTTGCTAGCTGGCTATGTTAGGGGTCACAAAATAGGTGCCCACCTCACCAATTGTGCACCCAGTTTGGCTTATTGGCTAGTAATGCATTAATTTTTTTTAATATTCACTCCATTTAAATACGTATCCATATAGTGTAAATACGACCAAAATAATATTCAAATAATACAACCATATACCATTCATATTCCTCCGTATAGGATGGCCCTTGTATTCTCCCATGTGCCCCACTGGGTGCGGTCTCCCTTTACTCGGCCTTTCTAGATTGACATGTTAGATTCGAAAAATGTGCCCACCTAAACAGTGGTTCACCTAGTTCTCATTGTAGATTTTTGGATAGCTATGCCTTATTTTTATTAATTTTCTCTCCATTTAAAGAATTATCCATGTAGGGTAAAACCAAGAAAAATAATATTCTAATCAGACAACCATATACCACTCCTATGACTCCTTGTAGGAACGCCATTTCATTCTCCCATGTACCCCTATGGGTGGGATCTCCCCTTACATGGCCTTGTTAGCTTAAAAATTTAGGGTTGAACGAAGTGTCCACCTCCACAGTGGTGCACCTGGATGCCCTCTTAGCTCATTGGATAGTTATGCCTTAATTTTATTAATATGTACTCCATTTATAGAATTAGCCATGTAGTGTAAAGCCAATCAAGATAATATTAAAATCATACAACCATATATCACTCCTATGCCTCCCTGTAGATATTCCCTTGCATTCTTCCATTCGACCTAATGGGAATGATCACCCTCTACACAGCCTTGCTAGCATGCGAAGTTAGGGGTTTCAAACCTGGTGCCCACCTCAGCATTTATGCACCTAGTTTAACTCATTGGCTAGTAATGCAATATTTTTTTCAAATTCACTCCATTTATAGACTTATCCATGAAGTGTAAGGACAACAAAAATAATATTCAAATCATATATCCATATACCACTCCTATGCTTCCATGTAGGCGTGCCCTTGAATTCTCCCATGCACCCCTGTGGGAGCGATCTTCCTCTGCTCGGCCTGGACAGCTGGCTAGGTTAGTGGTTGCGAACCAAGTTCCCACCTCAGCAATTGTGAACCTAGTTTAGTTCATTTTCTAGAAATGAAATAATTTTTTTGATATGAACTTCATTTCAAGACCTAGACAAGTAGTGTAAGCCCATCCAAAATAATATTCAAATCATGCGGACATATACTTCTCTTATGCCTCTCTATAGGCATGCCCTTGAATTCTCCCATGCACCCCTATGGGCATGATCTCCCTATACTCAAACTTGTTAGCATGCTAATTTAGGGGTCACAAACCAAGTTCCCACCTTAGAAATTATGCACATGGTTTATATTATTGGCTATTAATGCCTTAATTTGCTTAATATGCACTCCATTTGATTATTTATACATATAGTGTAAACAAAAACAAAATAATATTAAAATCATACATCCATATACTGCTCATATTCCTCCCTAGAGGTTCACCCTTATATTCTCCCATGCACCCCTATGGGAATGATCTCCCTATACTATCCCTCGATAGCTGGCCATGTTGGAGGTCGCAAACTTGGTGCCCACCGTAGAAATTGTGCACCTGGTTTAGCTCATTGTCTAGTGATGCCATTATTTTTTTATATGCACTCCATTTAAATACTTAGCCATTTTGTGTAAATCCAACCAAAATAATATTCAAACTATACATCCATATGTCAATCCTATGCCTCCCCATAGGATCACCCTTGCATTCTCCCATACAACCCTCTAGATGCGATCTCCCTTTTCTCAGCCTTGCAAGCTTACTTAGTTATGGTCAAAAAAAGTGCCCACCTCAACAACAGTGCATAAGGTTCCCCTCTTTTCTTGTTGGCTTGATATGCCTTAATTTTTTTTAATATTCACTCCACTTAAAGAATTATCCATGTACTGTAAAACCAAAAAAAACTAATATTCAAATCATACGACCATATACTACTCCTATTCCTCCCCGTAGGTGCAAACATGCATTCTATCATTCCCCATGTGGGTGATATCTCCCTCTTCTTGGCCTTTATAACATTCTATGTTAGGGTCAAGCGAAGTTCCCACCTCAGCAGTGGTGCACCTGGTCTGCCTAATAGCTCATTGGCTATCTATGAGTTAATATTTTATAAATATTCACTAGATTTTATGACTTATCCATGTAGCGTAAGGACAACCAAAATAATATTCAAATCATACAGCTATATAATGCTTCTATACCTCCCTGTATGAGACACCTTAAATTCTCCCATGTGACCCTACGGATGTGATCTCCCTATACTCAACCTTTCTAGCTTGCTTATTCAGGGTCGAACAAAGTTCCTACCTTAGTCGTGGTGCACCTGGTTCCCCTCTTAGCTCGCTGTCTTGGTATGCCTTAATTTTTTTGAAATTCACTCTATTTGAATACTTATGCATTTTGTGTAAATCCAACCAAAAAAATATTCAAATCATACATCCATATGAAACTCATATTAAGCCCCATAGGTGTGCCCTTTCATTCTCTCATGCGCCCCTATGGGCGTGATCCTCTTATGCTCAGCCTTGCTAGCTGGCTAAGTTAGTGGTCGCAAACCAGGTGACCACATCAGCAAATGTGCACCTGGTTTAGCTCATTCGCTATAATTGTTTTAATATGTACTCCATTTAAAGACTTATCCATGTTGTGTAAAGCCAACCAAAATAATATTCAAATCATACATCCATATACCGCTCCTATGCCTCCCTGTAGGCATGCCCTTTCATTCTCTCATGTTCCCCTATGGGTGTGATCTCTCTTTGTTTGGCCTTTAAAGCTTTCTATGTTAGGGTCAAATGAAGTTTCCACCTCATCAGTGGTGAACCTGGTTCCCCTCTTACCTCGTTGTCCAGCTAAACCTTAATTTTTTTAATATGAACTCTATTTAAAGACTTATCCTTGTATGGTAAATCAAATCAAAATAATATTCAAATCATATAGCCATATAATGCTCTTTTGCCTCCTCGTAGTCGCACCCTTTCATTCTTCCATTTTCCCCTATGGGCGTGATATCCGTCTACTTGGCCTTTCTAGCTTTCTAAGTAAGGGTCGAACGAAGTTCCCGCCTCAGCAATGGTGCACCTGGTTCCCCTCTTTTCTCAGTGTCTAGCTAGGCATTACTTTTTATAATATTCACTCCATTTAAATACATTTCCATGTAGTGTAAATCCATCAAAAATAATATTCCAATCATATATCCATTAATTCTCCTATGAATCCCCGTAGCTGTGCCCTTGCATTATCCCATGCACCCCTGTGGACCGGATATCCCTCTTCATGGCCTTGCTAGATTTCTATGTTAGGTTCAAACAAAGTTCCCACCTCAGTAGTGGTGCACCTAGTTCCCCAATTAGCTCATTGGATATTAGTGCCTTAATTTTTTTAATATTCACTCCATTTAAAGACATATACATGTTGTGTAAAGCCAACCAAAATAATATTCAAATCATACAGTCATATACCGCTCCTTTGCCTCCCCATATGCACACCCTTGCATTCTCCCATGCTCCCCTATGGGTGCGATCTCCCTCTGCCCAGCCTTGATAACTGGCTATGTTAGAGGTCACAAACCTGGTGCCCACCTCAACAATTGTCCTCCTCATTTAGATCATTGTCTAGTAATGCCTCATTTTTTTAATATGAACATAATTTAAAGACTAATCCAAGTATTTTAAATCCAACCAAAATAATATTCATATAATAATGTCATATATAGATTATATGCCTACCTATAGGTGCTCCCTTGCATTCTCTCATGTTCCCATGTGGGTGTGATCTTCCACTAGTTGGCCTTTATATCTTTCTAATTCATGGTCTAACGAAGTTCCCACCTCAGCTATGATGCACCTGATTCCCCTCTTATCTTGTTGGCTAGCTATGCCTTAATTTTTTTAATATACACCCCATGTATAGACTTACCCATGTACTATTAATCCATCCAAAATAATATTCAAATCTTGAAACCATATACCACTCCTATGACTCCCCTCAGGTGTGCCCTTACATTATCCCATTCACCCCTGTGGGAATGATCTCCCTCTACTTGTCCTTTCTAGCTTTCTATGTTAGGGTCAAACTAAGATCCCACCTCTTTAGTGGTGTACCCAGTTCCCATCTTAGATTGTTGGCTAGTTATGCCTTAGTTTTTTTAATATGCACTAAATTTAAAGGCTTATCCATGTAGTGTAATGTCAACCAAAATAATTTTCTAATCATACAACCGTATACTACTCCAATGCCTCCTCATAGGGGCACCCTTGCATTCTCCCATGCACCCCTGTGGGTGTGATCTCCCTTTCCATGGCCTTTCTATATTGATAAGTTAGGGACGAATGAAGTTCGCTCCCCTATTGTGGTGCACATGGTTCCCCTATATGCTCATTGGCTAGATATGCCTAAATTTTTTAACATCAAATCCATTTAAAGAGTTATGCATGTAGTGTAAAACCATCCAAAATAATATTCAAATAATATAGCCCTATACTACTCAAATGCCTCCCCATCAGTGCGACCTTTCATTATCTATTTATTTTGAAATCAAAACATTAAAAACAATATTTTATACTTATTCTAATTCTATAAACAATGTGTAAAACTAAATTCAAAGAATTAAAAATGTATTTTAGTACTAAAAACTAGTTTTAAAAACATCACAATTAGAATTTATTGACTTTTCATCTTCTTAATTAATTGAAAAAAAATTCAAACTCAACAAATCACTTGGTCTCTTCAATATCCCCCTTTAGATTTTTTTCAATACCTATTAAATCTTAAAATTCAATGATATCTTCTCCCCTTATTTGTAATAAAGATAAAGATATAATCATGTGAATAAATTATCATTTCTGAAACTCATATTCTAAGAACATCCTATTCTCATCTAACTCTTATTGTCTGATTTTCTTTTGAGAAGGATGGAATCACTACAAGCTTAAAAAAGGAGCTAAAATAAATCAACAATAAGTCTACATAATCAATACTCTATGTAAAAACCCATAGTTATCAAATTTGACATGATTATTGTTAATAAATTTCCATCATGTGATACCAATTAGTGAAACTTCTTTTCAGGAATTGTTCAAATGATTTAAATCTAATCTCCTGAATACATCTCAATAAAAAGATTAGAAATAATCAAGTGAAAGGATTTATTTTCCTCTTCTTTCATGAAATAATAAATATTTTGCTTTTATAATTGATAAATTTTTATCCAAAAAAATGGAGATGTAATCAATATATATCAATGATGACAATATTTGAATTTTAGAAATTTATCTTTTTGAATTATCAGATTTACACCTCACCAAAACTTTTTATATTCATAACATATCAACTGAAATAGAAATATATGATGGTTGATCTTCTGTGCTCCCCCTCAAGAGATTCACTCAAAACATTCTTCATCATGATTGACAATCATCAATAATGAACTCCAAATATCTTCTATGATTATTCGAGTTGTTTTAAAGGGACAACATGATTCCAACAATATTCCATTATGGATAACTTTATAGTTTTAATATGTTCAAATATTTTATAAATTCATTTCTCCCCCTGAATATATGATTCCCCTTAAATTCCCTAATTGAAAAATAAAAAATATATATAGGGGAATAAGGTGGTTCTTCAATGATCCTTGGTTAGAACAATATGGATGAGAGTTTCTTCTCAACCCAATAATCTTCTTAGATTAAAAATGCTTCTTCATGTTTTCTAATGAAGTAGTTTCATTTTTCTCTACCTGCTCCATCTTTCTTGGTTCTTCCTAATATTCTAGATATATAATCAAACATTATTTAGAATCATTATCGGTCTTCAATTTCTATGTAGAATTATTTTTCTCAACAGTAGAAGTCACATATTTCTTCCCTTTCTTCTTCAAGAATTATTCTTGAAAATAACCATGTCAAACAACGTTTAACCGAATGTTCATACATATTTCACCATTCACACAGATTTATAATTCAACATGTTACCTATTTTAGATAAATTTTTGTATTCTTCATCAAATATTTCATTCACCAAATCAATCATATTATATCTCTTCTATATTTATCCTATCTTTGATTTCATATTTCTTCCTTTAGTATGAATGTTCATGGATAATTCAAAATTATCCATAATGTGACCTTTCCTACCATAATAGAATTATCATTTCTTTGGTGAGACACTCTTCAAATCATTATTCATAAACTTATTTGGATTTTTTGATTTAACAACCATTTTCTTTTGTTCATACCCCAAGACTGACTTGTCGTATTCATTTATTACCTACTCCACTCTTTGTTTTCGTCTTCTATTAGCATAAACAAATGTTTTTTACATGATTGGTACATAGCAACACTCATTAGAACAATGAACACTTCTTTTTGAGTAATCATAGAAATTTTCAATGTAATCACTTCAATTCTTGATAAACTGATTCTATTTCTGTGAATTATGATTTTTTGTGTGCAGGTTTCCACTTCTCTAAAAAATTTCTCCCCCTATATTGAGGCATAAAATAATTTCAATACAATGACATATTATTCCAATAATTAAAATCATGTATACAAAACTCCCAACAAAACAAATTCTATGAAAAAACCTTGATTTCCTCTTCTATGACACATTCTAGATATCTTTAAAATTTTTCTGGGTTTGAGTAGCACATTTCATGTTCTTCTATTTATTTGGGGAATAATAATTCATATATATATTCACATCCAACTTTGAAGATGTAAAGGGTCCTTGAGAATATTTCTTCACCCATGTTTTTCTATATTTTAAATTTGAATCTACACTGGACATTAAAACATCATTAGTACACATAAATTTATCAGGACAAAGTGTTACCTTCTTCAATGAGCCTCCAATAAATTTATCCTTATATAAAATAAATCTCTTCTTGCCATTAGACTGAGTTTTTTCAAAAATAATATTATTATTAGGTTAATCCTTAGAAATAATTATTTTTTCCACAACATGGGAAGTCTGAAATTGTGTCTCTTCCTTATTTCTCAATTTCACTTATAGTTCAAGAAATTTTAAGTTGAGAGAAATATTATTATCTTCAATAGATTCCATGTCTTCTTCCCACTGAACCTTTATCTTCTGAATCTACTCTTCATGAAATTGACTTGAGTTTAGTAATAAACTATCAAGATCCTTGATTATTTCTTACTTATCAATCAGTTGAGAATATTTTAAATTCATAGATGTACTATGTATCTTTTTATGTTCATGAATAACTTTTTTTAAAAAATTAAAAAATTTATTTCTCACAAATATTAATTTACAATTCTTCAATAGCTAAAGTATATCATCCTTTGAAAGGAGTTATTGTTTATTCCTTTTCATTCACAAGATTTTTGAGTGTGTTGGATATTCCAACCTTCTTAGTCAATGCTTCTTCTAAAGAATTTTACTCTTCTTATAGCTTTAATTTTTCATCCTGAAGATCCCTGAAAACTCTAATAAAACATGTGACCAATTATGTTGGAAGTTTCATTAAATGATATCTAATTTTAGAATTGATCATATCATCATCATATCTTGAACTTGATTCATCATAATTATAACGAAAAGATTTCACTAACCAATTTCAACTTTGAGTTTGTTTACCGAACAGTTGATCTTCATTTATTTTTAAATTATTCTTCATCATATTTTTCACTCTTTTATTTATATTTTTATGATTCATTAATGAAACTTAAAAATTTCTTACATCATGATTAGACATAGTCTTTTCGATATGAAGCTCTTTTGATCTTTATTCAAACTCAAATCTACACTTCACATACTTCTGATATAAACCACTGTACAGGTAACGTAGATCCAATCATAGGAGGCCTATGATCTGATACTAATTGAAGTGTCTAAGGATTGAGTAGTCACACTAATAGGGGGGTGAATCATGTGTGACCTATTTTACTGAATTCCTTTTTACATGTTAATTCAAACCTTTGTCGAATGTTTAGATTAGTGAATCATGCATGCAATGTGGAAAGAAAATGAAACACAACACACAATATTTTTTTACAATGTATAGTAATAAGACCTATGTCCTTTCCAGGTTATTTAGAACTCCCAACATCGATTTGGTAATATAATATTTTTATCACTTAAAATGGTTCAGGCAACAACTATTTATACACCCCAATAATCAATCCTTCAATTAATTCTGGTAATACCCACAAACAATCCTACTCTTCTGCCTCGGTTGGGTAGATGTAACGCCCCGACCCTAGTTACCCAGAGTCGGTGCATTATTACATAACATTGGCATGATCACAAGAAAGATCAAATCTCGAAAGACCGATTGGTTTAGTAGCCTTGGAAACACTAGATATATTCATAAGTTTTACATTACATCATAAAATGAAAAACTACAACAACAACATAATGTCTCCATAATCCACACTCATATCCCCACATAATATCCCTGCAGGTCATTCATAATTTACGTCTTACTTCCTGGGAAAAATAAAACATAGAAAAGGGGTGAGCTCAAATGCCCAGTAAGGATAACAATATAGCGGAAACTTTCATAAATAAGAATAAACATTTAAGGCAATGTATAACTAAAACAAAAGCCTTTCAAACATGAACTTACTACATGGTACGGCATAAATAAAATGAAATAATGCCATTTACTTATTCACATGGATATTCTACTAATCGAATAATCACATGCAGAAATCAATAACCACTTTCATAATGTTGGAATGCATAATTCCAGACTATCATAACCACATAGTCAAGGCCTCGTGCCAAGACTACAAATAAGATTTTGTCAAGGCCTTGTGCCAAGACACTAGTTTGTCTCATGAGACCTACCGATGCATCGAGGAGCTATAGCGGGCTCCACCCGTCACTTACTAAGTCCAATGCATTCCCATATGAAAAGGTTTAAACATAACATAAACATTCGTATTAAAACTAGCATACGAAATGTAAATAATTTCACCATAAACTATGAATGGTATAAAAATAGCACATCCACAGTCAAACATATCACAAAACCTTCAATACAATATATAAGTTTTGAATCACAATAAATCAACTTCAAATAATCTTAAAATCCATCAAACGATGTTGACATAGATGAAATCAATATTCTTTTTAAAGAAATATCTCCTTTTATTTTGAAATCATTTAAGATCCATATAAAATAAAACATTTTCCTTGAAAATATTCTTATAATCTTGTAAGGGAAGCTTTGAAGATTTTATAACGGCGGAAAATAGCCGCACCCGCCGTATAAGTTAAAAAAAACATTCTTACCTTAATTCTGTCGAAAAGGTTAAAAAGGACCTTGTTTTGAAAACGACGGAAAGATTCCTCTTATAAAAATTCAAACAAGGGTATAAATGACTTTAACCCATATTCTTGTAAATAATAAAAATATTTTGAAATACATTTTTAAGAAACATGGATGTGGATTATAAAGAGATCCCAGTAGATTATTACGTATAAACAACCTCGGATAATGAAGAGATTGTGAAATAACCCTTACCTTGTACTTTTCCTTGGTTGGGGTAGGTTAACCTCCTGTATAATGGTGAAATAATTGTTATTAAATTATACAAGAATCATATATATTAATATGATATCATATATGATCTTTTAATATTGATTTGATAATAATATCTTAGTATTATCGTTGTTTCAGGTGTTAACTTACTTTTTTTCTTTTATATGTTTTGTTACGTAATCCATGTTTGTAATGGATAGGTTGTATATTATTCATATCCAGAATGATATCAAGTCCTTAAACATCATTTTTAAATCATCAAATGATAATTATACATGAATGGATACGATGGAGAATGAATTTTATCGCATTCGTGGAGATGGTAGTCCGTACGTACGCACGAGCGACAATATCATTCTATTAAAATAATATATAAATGGATGGTATATCATATATACAGAATCATTAACATGTTATATTTATTATTTACATGAGTTACATATCATTATTATACCCATCCAAATAATAATATATTGAATAACAATTACACCACGACGTGGAGACGGTAAGCCGTACGTACGCACGTATGGTGACATGTTATTCAAAGGGTGGATAGAATACTGAATATCGTTGTAACATATTTATAATAACATCACATTATATGTGAGATACTGTAGTTATTATTTTAGAATGGTAATAACAAAGAAAGAATAAGTGGAAGAAGAAAGGAACTTGAAAAGGGGTGGTGAAAAAATTACCTCCTCTTCGGGTTCTTCCTTTTGATTTGATCAAAAGGGCTCCTTAGGTTGGCTTTTTGATCAAACTAAGGCCTCTAGGTTGTATTGAGGGATGTTGGGAGAGTATTTGGGCAGCGTTTGGCCGAACCAAAAGGCTTTGAAGGTGTGAAGAAATGAGAAGGAGGAGTGCCCTTTTATAAGAGGGGTGAGGGGCACCTTTGGAAAATCTAGAAATATTAATTTATAATAAATTCATATTCAGTTTCTAATGGATAAAAAGTTGATTATTCAAAGTTTAAGTTGGGGATGGGTCGAAAACAACTCAACCAATAGAATTTATACAGGTTTAGGTACTTATATTAACCTTATCTTTAAGTATTAACTCTAAGTTAACTAGTTTCACTTTTACAATGTCTCTTTGTATTTTTATATAATATGGTTAATAAACTTACTACATACATCCAATAGACCCCCAAGTGGTCCATTAATGATGAACCTATCATGATATAAGTCTCTTGGCCGAACCTTAGATTTTTTGGAATTTAATATCAATTAATAATATAATATTTGTTTTAAGAACTCTTTTATGTCAATTTTGACACTATTCAATAGTTGATTTTTGTGAAACTCATAACAGATTGATTACTTCTAACAAAGTCAATTAAATCAATCCTAATATATCATATTATCCTAGAAAATTAGTTTAATTCATTAAAAGTTTCATATTATATTTATTTGGGTATTTATAATATCAATTATTTTAATTTTTCACTATTATAGCAATTACTGCATCATCATTGTGTCATAAATAAAATAAATTATTTAATGTCTAAAAATTATAAATAAAATATAATTATGTAGTAAATCTTTTTATCTTTCTAATGAATACTTATAATCTAAAATCCAACATATAGAACCCTATGTAACAATTGTTTTTTAAAAGATATATGCTTGTGTCATTTTTGTATTCATTTTATCTTAATTAAAATAAAGTGTCATTATCACTTACAAGTGGATCCATGGGGTCCCAAAATCGACCCAAATATGTCCATGGTCGACCATGTATCATCCAATAGGGTTAAGACACGTTTTAGGGTAATTTAGTATTATTATAATATTGTTTTTTTAACCCTTAATTATCGGATTTACCCTTAACCATGGTAAATAAAATATTTACCGCAGTAATTATTCAAAATGTATAAAAATAAAATTTACCTATTTACACAATTTGAATATCCTGATTCAAAATATGGAATCCATTTCCATAAATTCAAAACACATAAGTGGCAGAAATTAATTTAAAATTAATTCCCGCTGTCAAAACAAAAAGCGTGTTTTTAAGAGATAATAACTATCAAAAGATTGACACTTGTTTATGTTCGGTTTAATTGTAAAATTATGTCCAATGACCAACATTATATTAAATGGTAAAAATATATTCTAAATATACTTTAAAACTACTAAAATTCATAATTTATCACTATTAATTATTTTGATTAAAAAAGTTGTTTTTAATTAAAATTTAGTAATTTTCACTATTCATCAAAATATGAAAGTTATCCGAAAAGTACCAAAATTTCACCTTAGGCTAAATTCGATATTCTGAATACAAAAATGAAGTCCATTTTGAAATATAAAATATATATAATTTCAAAATGTAGGTATTACTATTCATAACAGCTAGTTTGATTGGTTGTGGTGTGTGTTAAAACTCGTAGTTGCGTACAACACACAATACTGTATTATTCAAAGGAAAGCGTACCGTGGAAGCTTGGGATGTTTTATTTTAAATTTTTTTGATGTCCCCCATTACTTAAAAAGTTTAAAATATTGTATTTAAAATGGGTTTACTATTAAAAGTTGGTAAAAGTGCAATACTGAAAATGAATTTGTTCTTACATTATGTCTAAGAAATTCATAATATGCATTCTAAAATTATAAGGATTATATAATGTTTAAAATTTAGTTAATACTATTCATAACCTCTTTTGAACGGCTTGTTTGGTAAGTCATGGTGTGCTTGAACTCGGTGTTGCGTGTAGTGCAAGTTATTGTATTATTTTAAAGAAATAACACACTTATGAAATCTTGGGCTGTTACATTCTCCCCTCCTTCAATAAATTGCGTCCTTGCAATTTGAAATTGTTCTTCTAAAATAAAAGGTTGAAAATAAAAAATATCTTTGTGGGAAAACCCACATCGGAAATTGGGTTACTAAAATTTATTCTTAATATGAGGAAAAGAGAAATGAAAGGGTCACCAACAAATTATGATCTCGATTAGGAGAACATTGGTGGAAATTAGAGACATATAATTGGAGGAAAAAAGTAAATATTTATAGGTAGTGATTGAGGTCATCAATCACAAACAAGTATAAAATTAAGGTCCTTAAACTCATCAATCTATGATGATTTTAAATACCATCGGTTCAACAAAACATAGGGTATTAGGATAACACATTTTTTACGTTTCAAAATATCTTAGTTGAAATCCCACATTGAAAAATGAATTAATGAGGCCTCTATTTAAAACAAAGAGTGGAAAGTATGAAGATTACCGAAAATAACACTTACTAGGGTTCCATGTAGGAAAATATGGATATGGAAGAGAAATCTAACCATCAATTATCTAATGGAGAGTGGTAGAGAACATGGCTATGAAAAGGCCAACAATCCCAAAGCCATAAATTAGTGATGATTTAACGTACCATCTAGGAAAAAAATTTTGTTCTAAGTTGCTTTTATTAATATCGAGGAATTTATTTAAGAGATTGGCTAAGATCATAAGTAAATATACTTACTTTATAATTAGAGTTTTATCCATTAATAAATTTCTACCACAAACTCATCTTTCACTCTAAAAGATAATAGAATGTAAAAAAAATTCTATTTACACTATTCGTATAGGGTTCCAAAATAAACGAATTTATAATTCATCTACAAGATCATTCAATAAAAACTACATTATTTAATCCAGGACATCTCGTGGGCCAGTGGTAGGTGATACACCCTTGTCGCCCTTCGGTTGCGGGTTCAAGTCTCGCAGCCTTGCCAGACGCGACTGGTTGCCGCCCGACCTCCGGGTTGTCCTTTTATGGCAATCCAAAATAATCCAAACTAGAACTATCCAAAATACTTTTGTCCAAACTCACAGTCCAACATTTATAAAGAAGGTAAACATAATATAGATCCTTTTTACTCCGTAATAGAATATGAATACCTTCATCATGTATTACCATATTCCTTATTGATTACATTCATGCTCCCCTATTCCATATAGAATGCTGGATATACTTCATTAATCCAAAATGTTTTAAACCCCAACAATTATGGAATATACAAATCATTAATCAGTTCCAAGGTAGTCAAGAATATCCAATATAATTTATCCAAAACAATCACATATTATTCCAAAATCACAACCTCAATATCAGAACTATATTATGATTTACCATTCTCTTACCCATATATTTTCCAAAAATTTATCCTGCTATTGAGTCACTTTTCTTTGTTCCACACAATCTCAAGTCCTTAATGAAATAGTACTGCAGTACAATCCTTATATACTCCATAATTATTATAACAAGTATATTGTTGATACAACACTCAATTGACATAATCAACATAAGAACTCTAATCATTCCTCTTCATCTGTGGTAGTATCATAACTTGATTATTATCCAATAACATCATTTGCGGCATAGTCTGATGACTGGGACATAGGTTCGCGTAGTGTCCAAACTCCTTGCAAATGAAGCATTGTACATTTAAAACCATTTTCTTACCCTTGCAGTCACGTACTTTGTGCCCTTTTCCTCCACACTTATAACAAACTCCCATTCCTTTCAGGAAAGTTCCAGGGTGTTTCTTTCCACAGTTACCACATATGGGAAAATTCTTCTTTTCCCTCTTCCCTTTATCCATCTTTCTCTCTTCCATCCTTTTCTTCTCTGGCTTCCCTTCAAAGCCATAGGAATCAGTAAACTCTTTACATATCTTATTAACACATGATATTATTTCTTCATATGATGATAATACATGGGAGACTATTTCTCTTATAAATTCTAGCTTGATACCATGAAAGATATGATCCTTTCTTCTCTTTGGATCATGTCCATTTCTGGAGTTCTCATTCCTTCTACTGGGTGCCATTTCTAAACAATGGCATACACTAGATTAGTTTATGAATAAAAATACCTAATCCCAAACTTGTAAGACACATAACATAAATTAAAGAGTTTATGGATATAATCCATAATCATATAAATTTCTCCTTTGAGGAAGTAAATCCACATAAACCCTTCATAATGGTTTGTAAAGAAAATGAGAATTATCCTAAGCATATCCCCTGGGAGTGTCGTAACCAAGAGTACAGCAAGGCCTGTTGTCGTGCACCAATTCCCGTTCGAGTCTAGCTCAAAGCGGTGTTTTTGGGTTTTACCCCTAGGTACATCTGTGCCAGAGCCGCCTCTACCTGCTCGTATCCAGACAGGGATTTATTGCTCAGAAAACTCACAAAATCTCTACAATACCAAAATTCTAGGAAGTTCTTCTATACTAATCCTCAAAGTCCAACTTAAATCTATGTGCTCTAATCAGAGTTTATCTAATTCTAGCATCCAAGGTTTGTACTAAACCTCCCTATGATACCAACTGTAACGCCCCGACCCTAGTTACCCAGAGTCGGTGCATTATTACATAAGATTGGAATGATCACAAGAAAGATCAAATCTCGAAAGACCGATTGGTTTAGTATCCTTGGAAACACTAGATATATTCATAAGTTTTACATTACATCATAAAATGAAAAACTACTACAACAACATAATGTCTCCATAATCCACACTCATATCCCCACATAATATCCCTGCAGGTCATTCATAATTTACTTCTTCACTTCCTGGGAAAAATAAAACATAGAAAAGGGGTGAGCTCAAATTCCTAGTAAGGATAACAATATAGCGGAAACTTTCATAAATAAGAATAAACATTTAAGGCAATGTATAACTAAAACAAAAGCCTTTCAAACATGAACTTTCAACATGGTACGACATAAATAAAATGAAATAATGCCATTTACTTATTCACATGGATATTCTACTAATCGAATAATCACATGCAGAAATCTATAACCACTTTCATAATGTTGGAATGCATAATGCCAGACTATCATAACCACATAGTCAAGGCCTCGTGCCAAGACTACAAATAAGATTTTGTCAAGGCCTTGTGCCAAGACACTAGTTTGTCTAATGAGACCTACCGATGCATCGAGGAGCTATAGCGGGCTCCACCCGTCACTTACTAAGTCCAATGCATTCCCATATGAAAAGGTTTAAACATAACATAAACATTCGTATTAAAACTAGCATACGAAATGTAAATAACTTCACCATAAACTGTGAATGGTATAAAAATAGCACATCCACAGTCAAACATATCACAAAACCTTCAATACAATATAGAAGTTTTGTATCATAATAAATCAACTTCAAATAATCATAAAATCCATAAAAGGATGTTGACATAGATGAAATCAATATTCTTTTTAAAGAAATATATCATTTTATTTTGAAATCATTTAAGATCCATATAAAATAAAACATTTTCTTTGAAAATATTCTTATAAGCTTGTAAGGGAAGCTTTGAAGATTTTATAACGGCGGAAATTAGCCGCACCCGCCGTATAAGTTAAAAAAAACATTCTTACCTTAATTCTGTCGAAAAGGTTAAAAAGGACCTTGTTTGGAAAATGACGGAAAGATTCCTCTTATAAAAATTCAAACAAGAGTATAAATGACTTTAACCCATATTCTTGTAAATAATAAAAATATTTTGAAATACATTTTGAAGAAAAATGGATGTGGATTATAAAGAGATCCCAGTAGATTATCACGTATAAACAACCTCGGATAATGAAGAGATTGTGAAATAACCCTTACCTTGTACTTTTCTTTGGTTGGGGTAGGTTAACCTCCTGTATAATGGCGAAATAATTGTTATTAAATTATACAAGAATTATATATATTAATATGCTATCATATATGATCTTTTAATATTGATTTGATAATAATATCTTAGTATTATCGTTGTTTCAGGTGTTAACTTTTTTGTTTTCTTTTATATGTTTTGTTACGTAATCCAAGTTTGTGATGGATAGGACGTATATTATTCATATCCAGAATGATATAAAGTCCTTAAACATCATTTTTAAATCATCAAATGATAATTATACTTGAATGGATACGATGGAGAATGAATCTTATCGCATTCATGGAGACGGTAGTCCGTACGTACGCACGAGCGACAATATCATTCTTTTAAAATAATATATAAATGGATGGTATATCATATATACAGAATCATTAACATGTTATATTTATTATTTACATGAGTTAGATATCATTATTATACCCATCCAAATAATAATATATTGAATAACAATTACACCACGACGCGGAGACGGTAAGCCGTACGTACGCACGTATGGTGACATGTTATTCAAAGGGTGGATAGAATACTGAATATGGTTGTACCATATTTATAATAACATCACAGTATATGTGAGATACTGTAGTTATTATTTTAGAATGGTAAGAACAAATAAAGAAGAAGTGGAAGAAGAAAGGAACTTGAAAAGGGGTGGTGAAAACATTACCTCTTCTTCGGGTTCTTCCTTTTGATTTGATCAAAAGGGCTCCTTAGGTTGGCTTTCTGATCAAACTAAGGCCTATAGGATGTAGTGAGGGATGTTGGGAGAGTATTTGGGCAGAGTTTGGCCGAAACAAAAGGCTTTGAAGGTGTGAAGAAATGAGAAGGAGGAGTGCCCTTTTATAAGAGGGGTGAGGGGCACCTTTGGAAAAGCTAGAAATATTAATTTATAATAAATTCATATTCGGTTTATAATGGATCCAAAGTTGATTATTCAAAGTTTAAGGTGGGGATGTGTCGAAAACAACTCAACCAATAGAATTTAGACAGGTTTGGGTACTTATATTAACCTTATCTTTAAGTATTAACTCTAAGTTAATTAGTTTCACTTTTACAATGTCTCTTTGTATTTTTATATAATATGGTTAATAAACTTACTACATACATCTAAGAGACCCACCAAGTGGACCATTAATGATGAACCTATCATTACTTAAGTCTCTTGGCCGAACCATAGATTTTTAGGAATTTAATATCAATTAATAATATAATATTTGTTTTAAAAACTCTTTTATGTCAATTATGACACTATTCAATAGTTGATTTTTTTGAAACTCATAACAGATTGATTACTTCGAAAAAAGTCAATTAAATCAATCCTAATATATCATATTATCCTATATAATTAGTTTAATTCATTAAAAGTTTCATATTATATTTATTTGGGTATTTATAATATCAATTATTTTAATTTTTCACTATTATAGTAATTACTGCATCATCATTGTGTCATAAATAAAATAAATTATTTAATGTCTAAAAATTATAAATAAAATATAATTATTTATAAAATCCTTTTATGTTTCTAATGAATATTTATAATCTAAAATCCAACATATAGAACGCTATGTAACAATTGTTTTTCTAAAAGATATATGCTTGTGTCATTTTTGTATTCATTTTATCTTAATTAAAATAAAGTGTCATTATCACTTACAAGTGGATCCATGGGGTCCCAAAATCGACCCAAAGATGTCAATGGTCGACCATGTATCAACCAATAGGGTTAAGACACGTTTTAGGGTATGTTAGTATTATTATAAAATTGTTTTTTTAACCCTTAATTACCGGATTTACCCTTAACCATGGTAAATAAAATATTTACCGCAGTAATTATTCAAAATGTATAAAAATAAATGTTACCTATTTACACAATTTGAACATCCTGATTCCAAATATGGATTCCATTTTCCTAAATTCAAAACACAGAAGTGGCAGAAATTAATTTAAAATTAATTCCCGCTGTCAAAACAAAAAGCGTGTTTTTAAGAGATAATAACTATCAAAAGATTGACACTTGTTTATGTTCGGTTTAATTGTAAAATTATGTCCAATGACCAAAATTATATTAAATAGTAAAAATATATTCTAAATATACTTTAAAACTACTAAAATTCATAATTTATCACTACTAATTATTTTGATTAAAAAAGTTGTTTTTAATTAAAATTTAGTAATTTTCACTATTCATCAAAATATGAAAGTTATCTGAAAAGTACCAAAATTTCACCTTAGGATAAATTCGATATTCTGAATACAAAAATGAAGTCCATTTTGAAATATAAAATATATATAATTTCAAAAAGTATGTATTACTATTCATAACGGCTAGTTTGATTGGTTGTGGTGTGTGTTAAAACTCGAAGTTGCGTACAACACACACTACTGTATTATTCAAAAGAAAGCGTACCATGGAAGCTTGGGATGTTTTATTTTAAATTTTTTTGATGTCCCCCTTTACTCAAAAAGTTTAAAATATTGTATTTAAAATTGGTTCAATATTAAAAGTTGGTAAAAGTGCAATACTGAAAATGAATTTGTTCTTACATTATGTCTAAGAAACTCATAATTTGCATTCTAAAATTATAAGGATTATATAAAGTATAAAATTTAGTTAATACTATTCATAACCTCTTTTGAACGGCTTGTTTGGTAATTCATGGTGTGCTTGAACTCGGTGTTGCGTGTAGTGCAAGTTATTGTATTATTTTAAAGAAATAACACACTTATGAAATCTTGGGGTGTTACAGTAGACACCCCAACCATTCAACTAGTTAGACCCCCCTAGTCTCTCTTTGGCCTTTTTAGTAACTAGTTAGACCCCCCTCAGTCATAAGATCTTTCTTCTATTCAAGATATATGATCCACAAATAGGATGATCATTTGATCTTCCCCATGAGATGTTGGATCACACTGGATCATATACAATTCAGGTACCATTGCAATAATTATGGTCCTACTAAAATAATTTTAATCACCTATAAATGGTCATCTACCTCAGTACAACACTTCTCAGGCATGAATTTTTTATTCTGCTGAAGAACTGGCCTCACGGAATACCGAGATTTCGGATAAAAAATCCTCTAAATCACTAATATAAAATTTATCTAAGCTTCAATCTCAAAATACTACACACTAATTAAGCAAAAAATATTTCATGTACACTTCTCCAAACATCAATCATGTATTTAATACACCTTATGGTATTATTATTCTAAGAATGCTTTAATTCATATGGATGAAGACAACGCTATGGAATATATACTGCCTATGAAAATACTCCCCGATGTCTTATTTCTTCAAGTGATTATAAAATCACATGTTTATGAGCATAAAAATGCATACATACATGCATTTCCCAAATTTTTCCTTCTTCACTGCCTAATAAAACACACAGTCCACGTTTTCACACTCACTATTCACTTGAACAAACTTTTAATAAATCACGTATAAGTACATGATGCATGAATCTCAATAAATCATGAACATGTGTGCATAGCTCTTCACAATACATAATTTGAATTTGTACATAGCCCTGAAGATGTCTCACAACCTTATTCCTTCATGTGGGGAAACCAAAATGAATATAAACTTAATGCATGCAAGTCACTTTATTTTTGCACAACATTAATACATGTAGTTTCAAAAACCTTCATGAAGTCTAGGAGATCCAATATGAATTGTGAAACCTATAATTCTTCATGGAACAGAGTTAATCATGAAGAAAAACTAGTGATCTATGCACATGTAGTTTGCTCGCATAAGTTTCTTCTTCTTCACGCAAATAGAAAGATCACGGTATGCTTCATGCACTAGAATCTCACGATGCTCCGCTTCTTCAAAAATGAGATCATCACAAATCTCACTCTACAACCAAACCAAAATCTTAGAGTTGTATTTAAAGAAAAATTCCATTGAACAACATTGTGTGATATGATATATGTCAAGCATGAAGAGCCCCTCATTCACGACAACTCAAAACACCATCACAGTAAAAAATTATTTTTCTCCATGCCATATTTCATCCGTTTGATTCTAATTTTATCATGATATAATTTGTTTCAGGAGATTTTGATCATGATAATTTCATTAGAGAACTCAAATAAATCTCTAAAGCTTGAGATCAAGCTTCGATCGATGTCATATGGACATCCTGCTACACATCACAAGTCGGAGGAAGCTTGTTGGAGAAGATGACATCCATTGCTTGATCGAATGGCTCGTAAAATTTGTCAAATAGATATCACAGTTGAGAAACACTACGAGATGATTAGATGAACCAAATTTAGCTTCTTTTGACATATCATGGATCTTTGATGAATAGAACCATTGGGCATGATCGAGGTAGAAGACATTGCGGATGGAGATCTCATGTGGTGGAAAAGGTTATCAAATGACTTAGAAAAACAAATGGACTGAGCAATTGATCAGATGTTTGCAGAGCTCACTGAAACAATCGGATGGCTAGATGTAATGATAGAGTGGATCTCACAGTCATGATGATTAATGGAGTAGATCACATGGTCGTGGTTTTTCCAGAGCTACAGTTACTCACACAACATCCCACATCTCGCGGCTCAGGCATATCTAGTAAAGCTAGAAGTTTGTTGGCTAGCTATTCATTAATTTTCCATTTAAAGACTTATCCAATAAAATCAAAACAAAATAATATTCAAATATTAATGTCATCCACAACCACAATTATACTATTATTTTGAAACCCAACCATCAATACCAAGACTTTAGACTTCTAATGTTATAAGAAATATGTAAAACTCAATTAAAATAATGGAAAATGTCTTTTAGAACTATAAACCCATTCTATAACTGTCGTAATTAGAATTCATTGACTTTTCAACTTTTTAATTAACTAAAAAAATTCAACCTCAACAAATCACATGGTTTCTTCAGACTAGTATTTACAGGAAACATACATCATCTCAGAACCATCAATAATCACAGAGACCAATTCAGGTTTTTCTTAAGACATTCCTGCATTCATGATTTTTACTGTAAGGCATCACCATCATCGAAAATATATTTTCTTCCATTTTGATTTCTCTTTTATTTGATATTCATTTAAAATATGAAAATAGATCATCATGACATTTTAATCATGTTGGAGTTCTTGAAAAAATAAAATGATGTTTAGAAGACATGGATCAATTCTCGGGCAACATGGCTATAAGAAGATCACAACGTACATAAACTAGAAGTGCAAAATAGAATGGATGTATAGAAAGATAAGATGAGTAGATCAGATGATTATTGTATTTTTGAGCAACAATAACCCATACAAAAAGGATCCCAAATTTAAATGCTTCTCATTTGACTGATCCTTTAAAATACAAGATGTGCTAGTTGATATCTAGAAATCTGTTACTGGACTCTCAATACTTCTTGGCACTGCCCCATGTTGAGTGCTCTCCTCCACTGTCCTGCCACCCCGCCCAATGGCTAAATGCTGCCTCCAATGGACCTTTGTGGCATGCTCTCCCTTGGTTCATCCCTATGGGCCAAGTTGGGAGCTTGGTTACCCACATAAGCGGTGGTTTCATCTCCCCTTAATTTTTTTAATATGAACACCATTTAAATACCTATCCATGTAGTGCAAATCCAATCCAAATAGCAATCAAATTTTAAAGCCACCCATAACCACAATTCTTCTTTTATTTTGACATCCAACCATTAATACCAAGACTGTACACTTCAAATGTCATAGACAATTTGTAAAACTCAATTCAAACAATGACAAAAGACTTTTAGAACTACATACATGTTATATAATATTCACAGTTAGAATTTATGGATTTTCATCATTTTAATGTATAGAAAACAATTTCAACCATATCAAATCACCTGGTTTCATAACATTGATATTTATAGGCAACATACACCATCTTAGAACATTCGAGAATCACAGAAACCTATTCAGTTTTTTCTTAAGAGACTGCCGCCTTCAAGTTTTGTACTGCAAATCATCACCATCTCCATCACCGAAACTATATTTTACTCTATTTTGATTTTAATTTTATATATACAAACATATTAGTATGATATTTCAATCATGTTGGAGTTCATAGAAAAATAAAACTATGATCAGAATACTTGGATTAATTCTCAAGAAATTTGGCAATAAGAAGATCACGATGTATAGAAGCTCTCAGACGACCTTAGTGGAGAATATGAAGCACCGTAGAGAATGGATGGCTCAGATGATTATATGAGAAGATTAGATAGTTTCAGTCTTTTGCAACAAAAGTAACACATATGAAATGGATCACACATCGAAGCATTGCTCATTTGAGTGCTCCTTTAAAATACAAGGGGTGTGAGCTACTATACAAAAATTTGTTACTGGACTCTCATTACAGCTTGGTGCCGCCCTATGCCAGCCACTCTCCTCTACCACCATGTCGCCCCACACGATGGCCACAAGCAGACTCCAATGGGCCTTTGTCGCGCACTCTCCCTTGTCTCATTCATGTTGGCCAGCTTGGGGGCTTGGTTTCCCACCTAAGCGGTGGATGCATCTCCCCTTATTTTTTAATATGCACTCCATTTAATATCTTATCCAAGTAGTGAAAATTATACCAAAATAATATTAAAATATTAAATCCACCCATAACCACAATTCTCCTTTTATTTTTAAATCCAACCATTAATACCAATACCTTTCATTTCTTCTAGTGTTGTAAATAATTTATAAACTCAATTCAAATAATGACACATGAATTTTAGAACTACAAACCAATTTTGAAATCGTCACAATTATAATTCATTAACTTTTCTTCTTCTTAATTAATTGACAATAGTTTCAACCTCAACAAATAACTTGGTCTCTTCACACCGGTATTTATAGTCAACATACATCGTCTCAGAACCTTTGAGAATCACAGTGACCTATTTGGTTTTTTCTTAAGAACATGATGCCTTCATGTTTCATACCTTGAAGCATTACCATCACCAAAAATATATTTTCTTCCATTTTGATTTTTCTTTTGTTTGATCTTCATTTTAAATATGCAAACAGATCAACATTATATATCAATAAATTTGGTGTTCTTAGAAAAATAAAATTATGACCGGAATACTTGGATAAATTTTCAGGTGGTGTGACTATAAGAAGGTCATGATGTGAAAAATCTCTCAGACAAGCTTAGAGGAGAGGATGAAGTACAGTAGAGAATGAACATCCGAGATGATATTATGAGCAGATCAATAAATTGTGGTCTGTTAGAGAAATAGTAACACGTTCAAAAAGGATCCCACATCCAAACGCTGCTCATTTGAGCACTCCTTTAAAATAAAATATGCGCCAAATACTATATAGAAATCAGTTACTAGACTCTCATCACTGCTTGGAACCACCTCGTGTCCGTTGCTCTCCTCCGCAGTCGTGTTGCCCCACATGATGGCCACATGCTACTTCCAATGGGCCTTTTTGGCACCCTCTCCCTTAGCACAACCCTACTGGGGGCTTGGCTACCCACCTAAGTAGTTGTTGAATCTCCCCATAGCTAGTTTTTAGTTGTCTATATAAAAATATTCTCAGATAAAACTTAATAACCAAAGCCTAATATTCATCAAACTTTTTAAGATTCTCAAAATACACCTCATGAAAAAACATCTCCAATTTTCCACATTTTCCTTGTTTACTGGTTGATATTCAATATCATATGATCTTCTAAAAATGTGGTAAACAATGTACATTCTCTAAATGAAATTGGAACATGTTTTGGTCAATAAGAACAGCTCTACAATTGTCAGATTTAATGATGTTTCATCCAATGTAACTTCTTCAACAAAAAAACATTCCAAAACATTAATGTTTATCAAAAATAATTCAAAGGTAAAAAATCAAACTTCAGATAACGTTAGATTAACATTTTATCAAACAAATGTATTGAAAAAAATAGAACGCAAATATTAATTTCAATAAATTTGATTTCTTCAATGGACATACAATCATCTAAACATAAAACATTTTACAAATATTTCTTTAACGTGTTTAGGTTAAAGGGTTGTTTGAGATTAAATTTTTTGATGATAAGGAGAGACATAACTTGAATAAGATCAACATACTCATTCTTATTGGAAATAATATCCAATTTTTCCTTGTCTATGAGTGATATATTTTTCAATCGTTTTATCAAATGTGAATCCATTACAACATGTATCCAGCATAGGAATATGAGGGAATCATCAGTAGGGGGTCACTATAAATACAATGATTGCAGACATGTCTGCGTGACAAAACCGATAAATGGAAACCCTATGAGTCATAAAAACATAGGAAAACCCTTGGAACACACTCTCAGCTAGTAGAGAATCATTTTATTGACATACATTAAACTATTTAGATGATTGATGTGAAAGAATCTAATTTCATTTAAAAAACTAATTTGATGCCCCTTATTTAAAATAACCAATGCAAAAAAATTGTATATCATGATCCAATATTTTTATATAGTTAGTGTAAAAAATGTATTTATAAAATCATTCAGAACAATGTTTCTTCATGTAAAAATAAAAAAATAATTATAAAAATGTATTCGGGACATAACCAATTCATGATTCTTAATCAAGATGAATATAAAATATGAGAACTGGATTTATTTAAGGGGATTCAGAGAGTATATATTTACACATATGGGTCCAGTCAGATCATAATCAACACTTTATCATCATCAGATATTAGATTGCAGCATTTTTGACCCAGTTGTTGTAAAGATCAGATCCTTACTGTATTAATTCTATACCTACTCTTTTTCACTTTGTGGGAAGGAAATCGTGTGGCATGCCATTTGGTGTCTCGGGGTGTATTTTGGGATGTACAATTTTGGATGTTGGACTTTCTTGAATGGATTATTTCTCTTGTATTAGGTGATACCCTTTCTTTTTAATTGTTACACTTGTCAAAAAAATATTTCTTCTCTTCAAAATTAAATTTATTTATTAATACTTTAATTAAAAAGTATATTTAGAATTACATTGTATTAGTAATTTATCATTACAAAAATATAAAAATATAAGTATAATTATCTTTTTTTATCAATATATCACATATGATAATTATCATAAAAACAAAAATAATAAATTAAAATTATCATTATCATTAGAATACAATACATTAATGATGAATTTTGTTACAACGATGTAGAATACAATGAAGGAGTAAACCGCATTGAGTATCATCTAGGGATTATACAAATATAATCTAATGAACTAATCACACCACTTTGGCCACTTTAGCTGGCCGTATGTTTCCACGTCTATGCACAAATCCAGATAAGGGGACTCACACCACATTGAGTTTGGATAAGTGTTTTTAAAAAGTCAAACCACCTCATCTGGACCCCTGGGCCTGCTGTGGATGTACTTCAACTGAAATAGAAGGAAAAATTCCACGATATCACTAACGAGGCTGGCCATAATGAAGTAATATGATGAGATTTAGTTTCCACAAGGTCCCCCGTATCCCTGCTCAAAGCTGAAATGATTCCAAATCAAAGACTCTATGCATGTGGTGAGTGGTAGGAATGGTATCGCGAGGATACCTTTGTCTGAATCGAACTTCAAGTACAACATTAAACTAGAGTTGCTCTTTTTTATCTTCACTCCACATCCAACAAGATTTGTAGCAGACCGAATGCACAGCATGATGGTCATGAATTCTTCAATTTTTCGATATCTAAAGCAATGAGAATGAGGGTGGGAAACTTCATCCTCAGCAGTCTCTGCAACCTTGGTAGTCTCTTTTTCCTCACCAATCTCTCCACTCTCGGGAGTCTAAAGTAGAAGTGTACTCTCGACTGCAACCTCAGTAGTCTCAGACAGGGTAATAGATGCACTCTTAGCTCTAGAAAGGATTCAACCCCTCCAAAGGTATAGAAAAATGACTTATTTTGTAGTTTGAGTTCGGCGTAGACAATGGGCTCATCATCATGGTATTCAAATAGTTCAATGTGAGTTCATCCAATGTGTTTGTGGTCTTAATGAGTTTGAAAAAATATTCCAACACATCCCACGGTATTTGGTTCTCCAACATCCCTAGGTGAATGAATATCTGCTCCTCTCATGTCACGAAACTCAATATGGGATCAACATCATAAACTCCCAGATAAACTCTCATCATAAGATCCAAGATGAAACAGCTGTCATCTATCATAATATTGAAAAAGTTTTCAAGGTTCTGGATCAGTGTGGGAGCAGCATAGTGTCTGCGTAGTTTTTATTCATATTCAGTTATACCACTGATCGAATCATCTTTAGTAATAGTGATCCAAGAGAGAAATTTGTGTATGTATTCCAATTTAATTGAATCTTTAATGCACATATCATAGTTTTTGTGGTGGATGGGGCCAATTGAGAAAGCAATGGGATGGAAACATTTACCCTTTTGATTCAAAATTCTTTCGGAAACAATAAAAATGATCGATGTGTGCACAAAATGAATTGACTGGATCATGTTGGCAGGATTGACAATGGGAGGGAGTCGGGTAGGAGGGAGCAATAGGAGGCCATAGGGAGGGAAGCCTAAGCGGGAGGTCAACAGGAGGGTAGCGAAAGATCACAATAGGGGGCTGTGGAAGAGCACCGAAAGGGGCAACAGCGGTGGGACGTGTAAGAGCACAACAAGGGGCAGTGGAAGAACACAACGGGGGTAGTCAAGGAGGGAAGTTTAAGAGCATAGGAAGGGGAAGCGAGGGAGAGAAGCAGAAGAGAACAATATGGACAATTGATGAGGGTAGCATAAGCGCACATTAGAGGGCCGCGATGGAAGGCAGCAAAAGAGCACAACAGGGGCAGCTGAGGAGGGCAGTGGAAGAGCACAATAGAGGGAATCAAAAGAGAAGAGTATAGGGTAGTTAAAGATAATGGTACGAGGTAGAGGAAGATCATAGCAAGGGGAAACAAGGTAACGTAGCGGAAGAGCACAACAGGGGGTAGCTGAGGAGGGCAGTGCAAGAGGGGCAGTGGGAGGGCAGACAGACTGACGGTGCAATAGGGGGGAACGTGAAGGAATGCAATGGGTGCTACAGGAGGGCACATGGAGGGCATCCGGAGCAGGAGGGTAGCCAGAGAGCACACTTGGAGGGCATCAGAAAAGCACAGAAAGAGAGCAGCATCTGGTGGTAGGGAGCGGGAGGCTAGAGAGGCTGGGATCCGCTTTATGAAAAATATGCCTTGTGAGGTTTTGTTTTTTTTTAATTATATGACTGAAACAATATTAAAATTGGCATTGACCCCCACCTATATCATCCTCACCGCATGCTTGACACATGACAGAAGACACCATTGAGATCATCGCCCGCTAGATGCCCCATATCATCCGCACCGCTATCTGACAGATGATATGCCATAGATCATCCCCGCCACACACCCGAGATCACCCCCGCCTAACCCATGGCATCCTAACACAACTGAGATGGCATCCTGACAACCCCCAAGATCATCCACAGCTACACGTCACAAATCATCCTCCCCCCCGCTGCAATCCTGAGACAATCCTTGCCAACATTGGACATGAAAAAACTAGGATCACCACCTAACACTCCAAACATCATCCCCCACCGCCTGACACGTGACTCCCAGCCCTGACACCTCCTACTCGACACATGGCACGTAACCCACTGACATGCCTTCTTTAAGGCCGTTAAATCCTTTCCACTGAGATATGATACGATATGAGGATCAACCAAAAAAATGTCAGCAGTTGGGTTAGTGTACCACTTAACATATTGGAAATATAATATATTTATTTAAATAATGATATATGAGATAATATATATATATATATACACACTTTTATGTTATATATTATTATTACACCTATTTACAGATAAAATAAATATACATATATTTACAATTAATATAAAACAAAATTAAATAATTATACATTTATATTATAATATATATATATATATTATATAATATAATATGAATTTAAATAATTGTACATTTATATTATAAATTTATATTTATAAATATATTTATAGATATATTTTTAAATACATTTATATTTGTGTGTATGATAATAATAATATGAAATATAATTATTAATATATAAAATATATTTTTATTTAGACATTTATAATATATATTATATTATATAATATAAGAAAAAATTAAATAATTGTTTATTTATATTAGAAATATATATTTATACATATATTTATAAATACATTAATATTTGTGTTTTTGTGCACAATAATAATTTTTTAATTATTATTATTACACATATTTTTCAAAGTACAAAAAGTATATATTGGTTTTATAGATATTATACATTTATATATTTTACTATCTATATTTAACATATATTATATTAAATACATTTATATAATATATTTATGTATGTAATTATATACATTAATATTATATCATGTATACACATTTATATATACACACTAAATAAAATACATTCATATAATTGGAAATATTTAATATAACTAAATGATACATATATCTACTAAATTGATTTGTAACTAATATGATATATTAAAATATTTATAAAATAATTATTTAATATATATAAATTTATATATAATAAATATTTATAATATAATATAAATGGATTTATGTATATATATACAATAAAAATTTATTAAATATAATATATGTATAATATAAATCAAAACATAAATCAAAATATAAAAGTATATTATTTGTAAATCCATATATAAATTTTATATATTTGAAAAAATATTTTAATGATTATATTTATATTATGTATATGAATATTTATATATATATATACATTTTTGTTTATGTGTGTGTATATTTTTGTATTTATACAATATTTATAGATATAATATATTTATATTTATATTTATATTTATATAATTATTTTTATATAATTTTATATATGTATGTGTGTGTGTAACAAAAATAGTAATAATTATTAATTATTATTTTTATTATTACACCAATTTTTTAAACTATCCAAATTATATATTGGATTTATAAATATTGTACATTTATATATTTTATGATTTATATTATAAATATATTATATTAAATATATTTTTATTATATACCTACATATGTAATGATATACATTTATATTATGTCATTTATACACATATATATACATAGGAAATTAAATACATTCATACAATTGTAAATATATCATATAATTAAATGATATATATCTATTTACTAAATAAATTTATAATTAATATGGTATAATATATATAAATAAAAATATAATATATATAATTTATATATAATGAAATATTTTATAACATAATATATACAATATAAATAATATATATATATATATTTAATTTTTTCTATAATATATATATTTCTATACATATTATAATATTATTGTATTTATACATAAATATACAATAAAAATGTATTTAATATAATATATGTATAATACGAATCATAATATAAATCTATAATATTTATAAATCAATATATAAAATTTATATATTTAAATAAATATGTTTATAATTACACTTATATCATGTATACCAATATTGATATATATACATACATTTTTGTTTACATGTATAAGTATTTATTTAATTTATTTATATAATGTCTTTATTTATTTGTGTGGGCTTGTGTCTATGTGTATTTATAATGCATTTAAAGACATTTATAAAATGTGTTTATGTAATATATATACACACACACATGTGGAAACACACATATATATTATAGAATTTGAATTTATATGAGATTTATTTTAAAACATAAATACAAATTTAGTGGGGGTTAAAAAAACCCCTCTAATCAAATGGATTACCAGCAGTTCATGAACCTCTAAAATTTATTGAATTATAGGGGCTTGAAGTGAATATCTAATGTCATAAATTAATGGGGTTCTGAACCCCCTCTAATATATTAAATTAGATTGGGTTCAAAACCCCCTGTAATGACATAAATTAGAAGGTGTTCAAACCAATTCTCTAATGTTATATATTTGACGGGGTTCACAACCACTCTCTAATTTCATAAATTATAGGGGGTTCACAACCCCCTCTAATCTAATAGATTATAAATGGTTTATTAAACCGCTCTAATTTCTTCAATTACAAGAGGTTCAAAATCCCCTCAAATTTAAAAGATTAGAGGGAGTTTTTAACCCCCACTATTTTCATTTAAAAAAAATTCCGATATATATATAGCCTCTAACATCTAAGTGAATATTATATATATAGAACCTCTAAAATGAAACCGATTTTATAACAGCACTAATTATTAATTTAGCAGTGGTTTTAATATAACCACATCTTAACTCCAACCAAATATTCAAAAAATAATGATAAAAATTTTAGTGGTGGTTGTGAACCCCCTCTAAATTTGATTATTAGTGGGGGGTGTGCATAACCCCCTCTAAAAAACCACCGCTAATCTAATGTTTATTTTGGTAGCATAACCAATCTTACCACCCAGTGACTTACCAACATTTAAAAAAACATACAATTAAATCGATAATTTGTTATATTTAATATTCATAAATATTTTTACAAATGTTAGATTCAAAAAAATTACATTAAATTCAATGATCATACAAGTATAACATATCTTCTTCATCTGTCTCTATAGCCAATTGTGTATCTTATTATCATAAATCTACATTGGTTTGGTCAAGTGATTGATTAGGAAAGGAGACAATATTGGGTTCCTCTCAGTCAATCCATAAAAACCCATCTTCTAGACATTTTCACCACAACCTTCCAATTAGAATCAATGCCATCAAAGTAAAACTTCTCTACCTATGATGTCAATATGAACGACTTGTTTCTTACATAGTCATCACTATATAGAATATTGTTAACGTTCACCGACGTTAATTAGAAATGGTCAAATTATGTTCCACGAACTAGACTGACCCAATAACACATCAACAATATATGATTTCATCCATGAACATAAATAACCTCAATAATATACCTTAGCTACCAATAATAATAACCTAAATCAATGTATAAACAACCAACACCACTGTTCTACATTTCTCAGTTCACATATACATTACTAATACAAAATAGAAATCCATTAGAATCCAAATAATTTTAGTGATGGTCAATTATACATGGGCCATCATCTAGTTGGCTGAGTTTTTTGCTCACATGTATGAGCACTTGACTGACACATCTTGTGAATCTATATATTCCACATATTTTAATAAAAAAATGGGTATGAAAATAAACCTATGTTTAATTATATAAATATCATATATATTATGTATACATACAAGAGTCTTGAACCAATCATGAAATAATGTTTTTGGATTTGATGGTTAGTTGCATGGGGCCTTTTCCATTTTAACAAAGAGATATGAATCCTAAATTACAACATAATAAAAGGTAATCAATAAATTCTATATATAAACACAAGACATATTAGATCAAATTTGAAACTTACTGTATTAATGTAATAACCAATGGAGTGTTGAAAAACCTGTATCAATGAGCTTGAACCAACTCGTTATTGTGTATATAAAACGTTATTCCTTCTCTAATTAGACCTGCATCAATGAGGGAGGGTTTATCTATCTTTTTTTCAACCACATTAGTATACGAAGCACAAAAATTAGTTCACTCATCCATCAAATATCCCTTGGAAGTTAGAGCTTCTAGATAAGCTCTGTTACCCACATACAGTTTCAATGTATTCAAGAATATCTCTGTTGGATACATCTATTTGGATTGAATAGTACCACCAATGATTACTTCATCAGTCAAATTCATGTTCAAGTGGACCATAACATCAAAAAAAAGTTTTAAATAGTTTTTCTATTTGACATTGTGCAAGAACAATCTTATCCTATAGTTTTTTGAAATCTCTCGTGTACTGATTCCTTTCAAATAATTGTTTAACAAAATTAGAAACTTGAATCAATGACTCAACAACAGGGGCAGTCAAACAATCATGAATTGAAATTGATATTAACCAATAAAGAATAGTATGCTTATCATTAATTTTCCACCCCTGTAATTTCATGTTTTTCACATTTACATGCTTATAAATATTGGTGAAATAACCATCATCCACCATGACAGTCTTCAAAATTGATAGAAATATTTCTTTCTTTCTTTTAATCTTTGTGTATCATGCAGTAGGTATGTATGACCCATTACCCTCAACCATCTATAAGTGTAAATTATTTCTAAATACCATTTCATACAAATCACATCAAGCATTAGCACTATATTTTTATTTCTCCTTGTTTCCTAAAATGGTGCACAGAATATTATCACCCACATTTTTTTCCATATGCATCACATCCAAAATACCATGAATTTATACTTATAATTTTGTAAACAATTTGTAAAACTCAATTCAAATAATGGAAAACATTGGGTAAAAAATGTGTAAAACGCAATTCAAATAATGGAATTTTTTTGGAACTACAAACCAATTCTTCATTCATCACAATTTGAATTTATTTACTTAAAATCTTCATAATTAATTGAAGAAAATTTAAACCTCAAAAAATCACATGGTTTATTCACACTAGTATTTATACGCAACATACATCATCTCAAAACCATCGATAACCACAGAGACCTATTCTGTTTTTGCTTAAGAGATTCCAACCATTATGTTTTTAAAACAATGTGTAAAACTCAATTCAAATAATGGAAAATGTATTTTAGAACTAAAAACCAATTCTACAATCATCGCAATTATAATTCATTCAATTTTTATCTTCTTAATTAATTGAAAAAAAACTCAACCTCAACAAATCACACGGTTTCTTTACACTGGTATTTATAGGTAACATACATCATCTCATAATCTTCAATAATAACAAAATCCTATTCCATTTTTTCTTTAGAGATTCTTACCTTTATGTTTTTTAAATAATCTGTGAAACTCAATTTAAATAATGGAAAATGTCTTTTAGAGCTACAACACAATTCCACAATCGTCGCAATAATAATTCATTCACTTTTCATCTTCTTAATTAATTAAAAAAAAATTCAACCTAACAAAATTACATGGTTTCTTCACATTGGTATTTATAGGCAACATATATCATCTCAGAACTTTCGATAATAATGGAGACCTCTTCGGTTTTTGATTAAGAGATTCATGCCTTCATGTTTTGTATCAGAAAGCATCACCATCACCGAAAATATTTTTTTTTCCATTTCAATTTTCTTCTATTTGATCTTCATATTAAATATGAAAATAGATCATCTTGAGATTTCAATCATGTTGGAGTTCTTGGAAAAATAAAATGATGTTCAGAATATTTGGATCAATTCTTAGGCAACAAGGCTGCAATAAAATCACAATGTACATAAACTCTCAAATGAGCTCAATATAGAAGACAAAGTGCAATATAGAATGGATGGATCAAATGATAAGATGAGAAGATAAAATGATTATGGTCGTTTGGAGAAAAAATAACACATACAAAAAGGATCCCAAATTGAAAATTTTCTCTTTTAAGTGATCCTTTAAAAAACAAGATGTGCCAGCTGCTATCTAGAAATCAGTTACTGGACTCTCATTTCTTCTTGGAACATACCCATGTTGAGTTCTCTCCTCCGCCATTATGCTTCCTTTCAAGATGGCCACATGCTGCCGCCAATGGACCTTTGTGGCATGATCTCCCTTGGTTCAGCCCAACTAGCCAACTTGGGGGATTGGTTTCCAACCAAAGTGGTGGTTTTATCTCCCCTTAATTTTTTTAATATGAAATCCATTTAAAGGCTTATCCATGTAGTGAAAATCAAGCCCATATAATATTCAAATTTTAAAGCCACCCATAACAATGATTCTTCTTTTATTTTGAAATCCAATAATTAATACCAAGATTTCACACTTCTAATGTTGTAAAGTTTTTGTAAAAATCAATTAAAACAATGAAACATGTCTTTTAGAACTACAAACCTATTCTGTAGTCTTCACAATTAGAGTTCATTGACTTTTCATATTTTTCATTAATTGAAAACAATTTCAACCTCGAAAAATAAATTTGTTTCTTGACCCTGATATATATTGGCAACATACATCGTCTTAGAAACTTCGAGAATCATGGAGACCTGTTCGGTTTTTTCTTAAGAGATAGCTTCCTTCAAGTTTCGTACTGCGAAGAGTCACCATCAACGAAAATATATTTTTCATAATTTCGATTTTTCTTCTGTTTGATTTTCATTTTAAATAGAAAAACAAATCAGTATGATATTTCAATCATGTTGGAGTTCTCAGAAAAATAAAATGATGATTAGAATACTTAGATAAATTCTCTGGAAACGTGGCTACATGAAGATCCAAACATACAGAAGATCTCGGATGAGCTCAGTGGAGAAGATGAAGTGTAGTAGAGAATAGATATCTCAGATGATAAGATGAGATGATTGGACAGTTGTGGTTTTTTGCCGCAATAGTAACACGTACAAAATGGATTGCACATCGAAGAACTACTCATTTGAGTGCTCCTTTAAAATACAAGATGTGAGAGATGATATCTAGAAATCAGTTACAAGACTCTCATTACATCTTGGCACCACCCCATGATGGGCACTCTCCTCTGCCACCATGTTGCCTTGCGCATTGGCCACATGCCAGCTCCAATGGGCCTTTGTTGCGCACTCTCCCTTAGCTCTGCCCTACTGGCCATATTGGGGCCCTGGTTTCTCACCTAAGCGATGGTTGCGGCACCACTTAATTTCATTAATATGCACTCCATTTAAATTATTATCCATGTAGTGAAAATCCAATGAAAATAATATTAAAATCTAAAAGACACCAATATCTAATATTATTCTATTATTTTTAAATCCAACCATTAATACCAATACTTTTCATTTCTTCTAATGATCTAAATAATGTATAAAACTAAATTCAAATAATGACACATGTATTTTAGAACTACAAACCACTTCTACAATCATCACAATTATAATTCATTGACTTTTTATCTTCTTAATTAATTGACAGAAATTTCAACCTCAACAAATAACTTGGTCTCTTCACACCAATATTTATATGCAACATACATCGTCTCAGAACCTTTGAGAATCATGGTGACCTATTGGGTTTTTTCTTAAGATCTTGAGGCCTTAAAGTTTCATACTATGACGCATCACCATCAACAAAAATATATTTTCTACAATTTTGATTTTTCTTTTGTTTGGTATTTGTTTTAAATATGAAAACATATCAACATGAGATTTCAATCAAGTTGGAGTTCATAGAAAAATAAATTGATAATCAGAAGACTTGGATCATATTAAAGGTATTTTGAAGATAACTTTGACTTAAACATGACATTTCAATCAATTTAGAGTTATTAGAAAAATAAAATGTTGATTAGAATACATGGATCAATTCTCTGGTAGCGTAACTGTAAGAAGATCATGACGAACATAAGCTCTCAGATGAGAATAGAGGAGAAGACGAAGTGCAGTAGGGAACGAACAACCCAGATGATAAGATGACCAGATCAGATAGTTTTGGTCTACTTGAGCAATAGTAAAATGTAAATAAACGACCCCATATCCAAATTCCACTCATTTGAGCAGTCATTTAAAATAAAAGATGTGCCAACTACTGTCCAGAAATTGGTTACTGGACTCTCATCACTGCTTGGAACCACCCTGTTTCGGGCACTCTCCTCCACCATCATGCCACCCCACATGATGGCCACATGATACCTCTAATGGGCCTTTCTGGACCACTCTCCCTTGGCTCAACCCTTTTAGGGGCTTGGCTACCCACCTATGTAGCTGTTACATCTCCCCTTAGCTGGTTTGTAGTAGGCTATATAAAAATATTCTCACACAAAATGTATGAACCAAAGCCAAAAATTCTCCAATCTTTTTAAGATTCTCAAAATTCTCCTCATGAAAAACCATCTCCAATTTTCCACATTTTCTTAGTTTATTGGTTTATAATCAATATCATATGATCTTTTAAAAATGTGGTTAACAATGTGCATTATCCAAATGCAATTGTAACATGTTTTGGTCAATAATAACAACTCTAAAATCATCACATTTAATTATGTTTTATCTAAATCAACTTCTTCAATAAAAAAACCTTACCAAAACATTAATGATTCTTAAAAATAATTCAAAGGTAAAAAAAACCTTCAGTTAATGTCACATTGATCTTTTATCAAACAACTATATTGAAAAAAATTACAAAAAAAATATTACTTTCAATAAATTTGGGTTCTTCAGTGGATAGAAAATAATATAATTGTCAGGCATTTTACAAAGTATTTTTTAACATGTTCAGGTTAAAGGGTTGTTTTATTATAAATTTTTTGATGATAAGGAGAGACATAACTTGCATAAGAACGACATCCTCATCCTTATTGATAATAATATCCTATTTTTCCTTATCTATTAGTGATATATTTCTCCATCAGTTTAT
This sequence comes from Viscum album, assembly GCA_963277665.1. Classification (NCBI taxonomy): domain Eukaryota; kingdom Viridiplantae; phylum Streptophyta; class Magnoliopsida; order Santalales; family Viscaceae; genus Viscum; species Viscum album. Next base: position 930,221,708 of record OY728127.1, read on the forward strand.
CAAACCTGACTCTTTTGCAGCACATATCTTGCATAGGAATACAAGGGCATCATCGGTAGAGGGGTCACTATCAACACCACAAATTAAAACATGTAGGCATGACACAACCGATGAATGGAAACACTAGGAGTCTTCAGAACATTGGAAACCCAATGGAACAAAACTCAACTAGCGGAGAGGCATTTTATTTACATATATTCAACTATATAGATAAATGATGTCTAAGTATCTAAATTATTTTAAAAATAATAATTTCGAGCCCCTTATTTAAAATAACCAATGCCAAAAATTGTATATCAAGATCCCATTCTTTTACATAGTTATTGTAACAAATGTATTTAGAAAATCATTCACAACAATGTTGCTTAATAAAAAAATACAAAAATAACCAACCAATAAAGACTAAAAATGTATTGGGGAGATTCCCATTTCATGATTCTTAACCAAGATGAATTTATAATACGAGTTGTAATTTAAGTGTATATATTTAAGGGGATTTATTGAGAATATATTTACAAATATGGGTCCTTTAGGATTACGATTAACTCTTTATCATTGTCAGATATTAGATTTCAACATTTTGACCCAGTTGTTGTAATGATCAGATCCTTAAAGTATCAATTCTATACATACTATTTTTTAACTTTGTGGGAAGGAAATAATGTGGCCTACCATTTGCTGTCTTGGGGTGTATTTTGAGGTGTGCAATTTTTGATGGTGGACTTTCATAATTGGCTTATGTCCCTTGTATTGGTTGATAATCTTTCTTGGTAATTTTTTCTCTTGTAAAAATTTTTTTTTTATCATTGAAATTAAATTTATTTATTAAGATCATAACTAAAAATTATATTTATAATTTCATTGCATTAGTAATTTATCATTAAAAAAATATAAAAATATATGTATAACAATTATTTTTTATCAATATACTCATAATATAAATTTATCATGAAAAAAAAACTAATAAAAGAAATTTATCATTAGAATTTAGAATACAATACATTAAGGATGAGATGTGTAACAACGTTGCAGAATATAATGAAGGAGGCGATTGCACTAAGCATCATCCTAGGATTATACATATATAGGCTAACGAAAAAGACACACCACTTTTTCCACCTTCACTTGCAGTATTTTTCCACATCTGAGCACAAATCTGGATTAGGGGACACACACCACATTGAGTTTGGATAGGCATTTTTAAAGAGTTGAACCACCTCGTCTGGACCCCCAAGACTATTGTATATGATCTTCTCCTAACACGCAAGGATAGTGACTACGATATCACTGATAAGGTTGTCCATAATGAAGGAATATGATGAGATTACATAGCCACATGTTCCCCCATATCCCTGCTCAAAGATGCTAATATTTTAAATCAAGGACTCTATGCATGCGGTGAGTAGAAGGAATGGTATCGTCAGGATTCCTTTGTATGAATCGATCTTAATGTTCAAAATGAAACTAGAGTCTCTATTTTTTATCATCACTCTACATCCAAAAAGATTTGTAGTAGAACGAATGTACAATATGATGGTCATGAATTCTTTAATTTTTCGATATCTAATGCGATGAGACTGAGGGTGGGAAGCTAAATCCTCGGCAGTCTCTGAAACCTCGGTAGTCTCTACATCCTCAGCAATCTATCCACTATCGGGAGTCTCAAGTAGAGGATTACTCTCGACTGCACTATCAGTAGTCTCAGACAGAGTAATAGATGCACCCTCAGCTCTAACAAGGATGCAATCCCTCTAAAACTCTTGTAAATGATTGATTTTGTAGTTTATGTTTGGCATAGATAATGGGATTGGAATCATGGTACTAAAATAGTTCAATGTGAGTTCACCCAATGTGTTTGTGTTCATAAAGAATTTTAAAAATCATTACAACAAAGTCCATGGGATTTGGTTCTCCAACATCCCCTGATCAATGAATATCTGCACCTCTCAGGTCATGAAACTCAACATGGGATCGACATCATAAACTCCAAGATGAACTATCATTATAATCTCCAAGATGAAACACCCATTATCTATAATAATATTGCAAATGGTGTCATGGTTTTTCATCAGTATGGGAGCAGCATAGTGTCTGCGTAGACTTTTTTCATATTATGTTATACCAATGATCAAATTTTCATTAGTAACTGTTATATGGGAGAGATATTTATTTATTTATTCCAATTTAATGGAATCTTTGATGCTCATGTCATAGTTTTCATGGTGGATGTGACCAATTGAGAAAGTAGTGGGATGTAAACATTTACACTTTAGGTTCAACATTCTTTCAAAAACCATAAAAATTATCGGTGTCAAAACAAAATGATTTCACTGGGTCATATTGGTAGGAGGTGCTACAGGAGGGCATCCAGGCATGAGGGTGCCGCAGGAGGGCACGTGGAGGGCATCTAGAGTGAGAGGGTAGTAAGAGGGAACACTAGGAGGGAAGTGGAAGATCGCAATAGGGGGTAGCGAGGGAGGGCAGTGGAAGATCACAACAGGGGGAAACCGAGGTGGGAATCAGAATAGCAAAATAGGTGGCAGTTGGGGAGTGCAGCGAAAGATCACAATAGGGGAATCCGAGGAGGGTAGTGGAAGATTACAACAGGGGGAACCAGGGGAGCACAATAGGGGGCAGTCAAGGAGGGAAGAGAAAGAGCACAACATGGGGCAGCGGGGGAGGGAAGCAGAAGAGCATAATAGAGGGAAACTGAGGAGGGTTGGAGAAGAGTGCAACATGGGGCAACTAGGGAGGATAGTGGAAGATCACAACAGGGGGAAACCAATGAGGTCAGTGTATGAGCACATCAGAGGGTAGTGAAAGAGCATAGTAGAGGGAATATAAGATCATAGTAGTGGGAAGATGAAGATCACAATAGGGGGAAGTGGAAGGGGGAAATGGAGGATCACAATAAGAGACATCTGAGGAGGGCCGTGGAAGAGGGGTAGTAGGAGGGAAGAAAGACCTAGGTCGCAATAGGAGGGCACGGGGAGGGCAGCAGAGGGCATTGTAGGAGGGAATGAGGAGGGAAGCCAGAGTGGGAGGGAAGATAGAGAGGGCACCATGAGGGCAACAGAAGAGCACAATAGGAGAGCATGATCTGGTGGGAGGGAGTGGGAGTCTAGAGAGGGTGGGGTCCGCTTTAACCAAAATATTACAGGTGAGGTTTTGTTTTGTTTAATTATATGACCAAAACGATATTCCAATGGGGGTTTTCCCCTCCAATATCATCCCCACCGCACACCCAACACATGACCGAAGACACCACCAAGATCATTGCCCGCCAGATGCCCCAGATCATCCCCGCCACTGTCTGACACATGATACGCTGGAGATCATTCCTGCCGCAAGCCCAAGATCACCCCTGCATGATCCCTAGCCACCTAACACAACTGAGATGATATCCTAACAACCCCAGAGATCATCAGTAACCACCCACTGCAGATCACCCCCCATCGTTGCAAGCCTGAGATCCTCCCTGCCGCTGCTGAACATGACAAAACCGAGATCACCTCTTGACACACCCAAGATCATCCCGTGCTGCCTGACATGCTCTAACTCCCAGCCCTTCCACTTACCGCTTGACACAGGGTGTGAAAAACACAAACACGCCTTCTCTGATGCAGTTAAATCCTTTCCACTGATATATGATATGATACGAGGAACAGTAGAAAAAATGTTAGTGGCTGTATTGCTAAGCCACTTCACTTATATGCAATACAATATATTTATGGAAATAAAGATATATGAGATAATATATATATATATATATAAATACTATTATATTATATATTACCATTACACCTATTTACATATAAAATAAATGTACATATATTTATAATTAATATAAGACAAAATTAAATAATTATACATTTATATAATAAAAAAATATTATGATATATAATACAACACAAATTTAAATAAATATACATTTATATTATAAATATATTTTTATAGATATATTTTTAAATACATTTATATTTGTGTGTATAACAATAATATTATTAATTATTATTATTAACGTATATAATATATTTATAATTAGACATTTATAATATATATTTTAACAAAAAATTAAAAAATTATAAATTTATATTAGAAATATACATTTATATGGATATTTATAAATACATTTATATTTGTTTTTTTGTGCGCAATAATAATTTTTTAATTATTATTATTACACATATTTTTTAAAATACAAAAATTATATATTGGTTTAATAAATAATATAAATTTATATGTTTTACTATTAATATTTTACGTATATTATATTAAATAAATTTATATTATATATTTATCTATATAATTATATAAATTTATATTATATCATGTATACACATTTATATACTCACACTAAATAAAATACATTCATATAATTGGAAATATATAATATAATTAAATGATATATATATTTACTAAATTGATTTATAACTAATATGATATATTACAATATTTAAAAAATAATTATTTAATATATATAAATTTATATATAATAAATATTTATAATATAATACAAATGGATTTATGTATATATATACAATAAAAATATATTAAATATAATATATTTATAATATAAATCAAAATATAAATCAAAATATAAATGTATATTATTTATAAAACCATATATAAATTGTATATATTTGAAAAAAATATTTTTATGATTATATTTATATTATGTAAACAAATATTTATATATGTATACATTTTTGTTTATGTGTGTGTATATTTATGTATTTATACAATATTTATAGATATAATAAAATTATAATAAAATTATATTTTTATAATTATTTTTATATAATTATATATATGTTTGTGTGTGTGCAACAACAATATTTTTAATTATTATTATTATTATTATTATCATTACAGCTATTTTTTAAAATATAAAATTTATATTTTGGGTTTAAAAATATTGTATATTTATACATTTTATAATTTATATTATACCTATATTATATTAAATAAATTTATTTTATATACTTATAAATGTAATTATATACATTTCTATTATGTCATGAATACACATATATATACATAGGAAATTAAATATATTCATATAATTGTAAATATATCATATAATTAAATTATAGAAATCTATTTACTAAATAAATTTATAATTAATATGGTATAATATATATAAATACTTATATAATATATATAAATTTATATATAATGAAATATTTTATTACATAATATTTATAATATAAATAATATATATATATATTTATTTATATTTTTCCTATATTATATATATTTGTATATATATTATAATATAAATGTATTTACACATAAATATACAATAAAAACATATTTAATATAATATATGTATATTATGAATCATAATATAAATCTATAAAATTTATAAAACCATATATAAAATTTATATATTTAAATAAATATTTTTATAATTACCTTTATATCCTGAATACCAATATTTATATATATAAACATTTTTGCTTATATGTATAAGTATTTATTTAATGTATTTATATAATGTCTTTATGTGTGTGTGTGTGTGCTTATAATTCATTTAAATAAATTAATAAAATGTTTTTATGTAATATATATAGACACAAACACATGCAGACGCAGACATATATATTAGATAATTTCAATTTATATGAGATTTATTTGAGAAAATAAATACACATTTAGAGGGGGTTAAAAAACCCTCTTATAAAAGGAATTAGAGGTGGTTCATGAACCCACTCTAATTTATTTCATTAGAGGGGCTTGAAAGGCATATCTAATGTCATAAATTAAAGGGGTTAAGAATCCCCTCTATTTATTAAATTAGATTGGGTTCAAAATCCACTATATTCACATAAATTAAAAGGATTTCAAACCCCCTATCTAATGTTATATGTTAGAAGGTGTTCAAAACCTGATCAAATCTAAGGGATTAGAAGCGATTGATGAACCCCCTCTAATTTCTTCAATTACAGGAGGTTCAAAATCCCCTAAAATTTAAAATTTTAGATGGGGTTTTGAACCCCCACTATTTACATTTAAAAAATTATAATATATATACAGCCTCTAATATCTAAATGAATATTATATATATATCTCCTCAAATATCAAACTGAACATATAGCTCCACTAATTATAAATTTAGCATAGGTTTTTATATAACCACCTTTTAAATCCAACCAAATATTTAAAAAATATTGCGAAAAAGTTTTAGAGGAGGTTGTGAACCCCCTCTAAATTCAATGATTAGTGGGGGATGTGTATAACCCCCCCTAAAATGAATTTATAGGGGGTTATAGAAAACCCCCTCTAAACAATCACTACTAATTTGCTGTGATTTTTGTGGTGGAACAAATCTTACCACGCAGTGACATACCAACATTTATAAAAACATACAATTAAATCAAGAAATTTGTATATATATAATTCATAAATATTTTAAAAAAATTTAAATCAAAAAATATATAGGAAATCATTCAATGATCCTACAAGTGTATCATATCTTCTTCAACTGTCACTATATCCAATTGTGTATCTTCTTCTCATAAAGCTATAGTGGTTTGGTAAAGTGTTTGATCAAGAAAGGAGACTACATTGGGTTCCTCATGGTCAAACCAAAAAACACAACTTTTATACATTTTCACCACAACATTCCAATTATAATGAATGTCGTCAAAGTAAAACTGCTCTACCTATGACATCAATATGAAGGGATCATTTCATTCTCATTTTTCATTATATAGAATATTTTTAAAGTTCACCAACGTAAATTAGAAATGGCCAAATTCTATTCCACAAATGTGATTAACCCAATAACACCTCAAAAATATATGCTTTCATTCATGAACATAAATAACCTCAATATTATCCTTTAATAATCTATAATAATAAACTAAATCAATGGATAAACAACCAACACCACTATTCTACATTGCTCGGTTCTCATAAACATCACACATACATGAAAAATGAATAATTGTACCCATTGGAAAAAGTCACTACAACCTTGACATTGAGGTTCATATTCCATAATAATATAGAAAATCTTTTACATACCCAATAAAATTTATTTATAAAAACACCCATTCTAATTCCAAATGGAACTAATAATTTCAATAAACACCTGTTCTGACAAAAATGGACACCAAAAGCAATAATTACTAAGAAAAAAAATTATTATAATCAGGATTAAAATAATGATATGTATATTTGACTAACTCTAAATGTGATGCATGTAAAACTTCTTATACCACTTTTAATATAATTATTATATCATATAGCATAATTATGTCTATCCATTTATTAAAATTAACAATGTTGATGAAAAATTTTAAAAAATACAAACATATTCCACACTATCTAATAATGAAAAAGAGGAAGATTCATTTTTTTCAAACTAAAAAAGTGATATGGACCACACCATTTGATTGATAGTCAACAGAATACATCATTTTTCATTAACATATGATAATCATCATTTGAAGAATCATCTTTCCAAAATTACATATATAATTCATATTAATGATAAGTGATTAGTATATTACAGCATCATGCTATTATTATTTTGCTTCTTATTACACCGACTTTATCCTTTTTTCTAAAATGCCCATGGTTATGGATTATGATTCTTCATTTGGATATATCTTCAATATTTTTTTAATATATACAAATAATAGGTCCCCAAAACCATCATTCAATTATTCTATGACTATTTTGTAGTATCAACTACTATTCTAGAATCGAATACAATTTATGTATTCTTTAAAATGGCATATTTAACAACTAATTTTTACTTCCATCCTTTTCTACTTTTTGATATTTTATTTTTTTATTTTCATTTTTAATTCAATTTACACTATTTATTATTTTATTTCAAATTCTTTCTATTAATATTCCAAAAAAAATTTCTCAACTCATTCTTCACTAACATATGCATCTCCTACCATATTGTGATTCTGAATTTGAGCTTCATTTTCATTATTATGATTTTAATTATTATCATTTTACATTTTTTTGAACATGAGTTAATATTATTTAATTAATTTTTATAAAATTTCTTTCCATTATTACTTCTCTATCAATTTCTTATGAATTCGTCTCCTGGAATGCACCGTTATTCATTGTTTCATGTTTCTCTTCCTCTTATTCCTTAATTTAATAGTTTTTCATCTAATGCTTTAGTTTTCTACCTTGTATTTCTTCCATTTAAATGATTTTATCCTTTTGTATTTCTTTTCACATCATACATCATCTTTTGAATCTATATTTTACCTTTTAACTTAACTCCTTTTATTTTTCTTAAATATTTGTTTCATTTTTACTTTGTATAATTTTTCAATTTTTTTATATTGGATTCTTTTTTTCTTTTGAATTTTTCTTTTACATTCTTTGATTTTAGTTTTTCCATTAACACATTCATATTATATTTATTTTATCATCAATGTTTTATAATTTAGATTATGTTTCTACATCTTACTGATTTTTTTCCATAGTATTTATAATTAAAATACCTAATGTCTTGAAAATTTCCTTGTTCTTGTAGATATATTTTATTCTGGTTTAATATTTCATTTATTTTCATATTACATTCAACTAATACATTTTTTATACTTCCAATAGATTTTGGTTCTTCTCTTTTTGAGTTTAGATTTTCTTTTATAATTCACTATCTATTTCCCTTTTTTGTACAACATTCTTTATTGGTTTTAACTTGTTACATATCATTATTATTCTGTATTATGGGGGTTTTGACATGATATTTGATTCATGTTATCCTTTTTATTTTATGTAAAATAAGTATTCTATTATTTTTATTTTATACTTTGAATTTATTTTTTAAATTAGATATTCTATTATGACTTTAACATGTATACATATATATTATTTTTCTTTTATATTATTCATAGGTTTTTTATACTTATATTTTTCTTTTCATATATTTTCATTATCTCAACATACCTCTATCACCTCATGATATTCTATATATTTTGCATCATACACCATCATTTTGACTATGTTTTATCTAAAATTAAATTCAACTAACAATTTTAAATTTCACATTTTAGATAATCTTTTGGGTTGTGTTTTATATTTTATAGTTGTAATAATTTTGTGGAGTTTAAATTATTATTCATTTTTTGATAGTTTTTTTGATTTATATTAATTGAAAACTTTTGAATATGATAGTGGATTTAATTTTTTTTGTGTTCTTGATTCATTTGTTACTAATTAGTCTGGGTCTATTCAATGTTTTTCCCACTTTGACTTCTTTTTTAAAACAATAATTTCTATATTCAATATTTATCTTACTTAGGGATTGGAAACCAAATTTTCATAAATTTAATCATATTCTTCAGTATATATTTATATATACATATTTAATTTTGTTTCTAATTATTAATTATTTATTATACATATATTATTATAATAATTATCATTTTTCATAAATAATTATTTTTCTACCAATTATATCTATATCGATTTCGAATTTCACCCCTTTCATTAACAATTTTTTTTTTATTTTTGTATATTATTTTTTATTCTACATTTATTTATTATTATATCTAAATACATTATATATAAATTATCACCCAAATAGATGAGTGACTTTTAGAGATTGAGGTTTTTTATTCGAATTACAACTATTTAAATTAATTTAAATGGAGTATTTTAATAATTAATAATATAATGAACAATATATTTTTAATTATGATTGAAAAAAATCATGTAAATGAAATATCACATTTAAAAATCATCAATAACGTATTTCATAGTGAAATGTGTTTTTCATAGAATGAAATTTTGAAATTTTCAGTTTCTGACCATTAGGGGACCCTTTCATCCAAAGGTGGTTCCCAAAGTACAATATTGAAAAAAACGAATCCCCTTAGAGATGGTTAATAAAACAATTAATTTCCAATTTTTCATAAATTTAACATTTTTCATTATATCATAATATAATTTTCTATTATATGTTTAATTTAAATTTAAAATAATCAATTATAATGACAATTTAATTTAAAAAAATTAAATAAATATAAATTTTTGTATAATTACACTACCTACTCCCTTATACGATGACTTGATCGAATAGTGCATAGACTGTTAATAGAGTGGCACCACTACATCCATTGAGTGTGGTTTCCATTCATTTCCCAAAATTGTATTTATTTATCCTTATTTTGATGAGCCAATATTAAAATAGTATTTTAATATAGTTATCTTGTTGTGAGTTTTGAGGTGTTACTTCCTTTTTCCTATAGTTTATTTGGTTGGGTTTATGAATTGTCTCCCTAGAAAACTCTTGTTTAAGTGTCAAGGGAAACATATTTTACACTGTTATGAGGATTTTTATAGGCATGTTGATCATGATATGATACATTTATGTATATCTACTTTTGTTAAGTAGTATTGGCTAGGCCAACTAAGGTAATTATAACCAAAACCTATTCCGAGAAATCTACGAGGGTGTGGTGTAATCTTCTGATCCTAACCATGAAATTAAAAAACTACTATGTGAAGAATAATTTATTATTTCATGAATTTTATATTATTATATATATAATATTTTTAATGACATATATATATATATGGAATATGAATATATAGGAAAATTACTTCTAGAACAGGACACTATTGAGTAAAAAGTTTTTATGACATTTCTATTCCTTTTTTTCTGATATCAAAAGCACTTTGTTAAATACTTTATTAAAAAATCATTTATTTATAAAGAATTTTAAGAATTTTTATGTAAATAACACATACTTTTACAAAATTTAGAGTTAGATTTAATTTATTCATGAATATATCACTACATTAATCATTATAATTATTTTAATGAACGTGGAACATATAATTATCATAATCATTATTATGAAATCAGATTGAAGAATTCTATCTTGAATTCATATGGAAAAAAGTGTTTATAATAAGACATAACATCATAACTGATGAAGTCAAAATCATACATAGAAAATTATAATTACATTATTTAATGAAATCCATCATATTTATATATGTTTAAATTTTGAAAACTATATTCTATCATAATGGAATACATTTTACACAAAAAATAGTGTATATAAAAATGATGTCAGACAATTTATAATATGACCATTGATATGCCAGCTGTCCAATTCCTTAGAAAACACTTAGAAAATATGGCCATTGGAGATGAAGATGACAATTAAATGCATTTCCTATAAATACCTGGTCATTTGATGAATTTTAAGATGTGTGTGTGAATCTACTATAGTTTCCGATACTAATTCATTTTCACTCTCAATATTTTTAAAGTGTAAAAAGTGGGAACAAATTGTTCTTATTCTCCTTTATTTCTTTAGAGAGAGTACTTCTTAAGGAAATCATGTAATTTTATCTCCTTATGGAACTATTGTAATTTATTTATGCATTATGATTGTGTGATTACGATTGAGGGCTTACAAGGGTAGGAAGATAGAGTTTCCGATCAAGATATTGATTGAGGTCTTCTGAGGAGAGAAATTCATAGATGATATTTGTATCGAGTACTACCAAGTATATGAAGATATTGAAGCTGGTCATCATATCGATAGATTTCCTTACCGAGGAATGATAGACTGTGTTGAAAGTATAAAAAAGGTACCTTTATCCAATGATACTAGATACCATTATATTTGGGATAAAATAACCCTTTTAATTTTTATTACTTTTTTTATTACAAGAATTATATATCTACTACATTTAAAAGAATGTTTTATTTTTATTCATATTTATATTTGTATTTTTTTATTTTAATATCATTAATTATTATAAGAAAATTTACTCCGAATATTATTCTATACACCTTAAGATAGAATCACTATATCTTTTATATTTATGATATAACATAACAATTGTGATTACGAACTATGAATTACTTATTGAAATCTTCTTGATAATGATATTTTTACTATCAGACCTAAGGGCCATGTCTGATCACTAGTTAAATACGTAATAGGTTTTGTGAATACAATTTTTTAAGCTTTCTAAAATGATGTTCCTTTCAAGGTACAAAACGAATGCTTTTAAACATATTATTAACCCATCCTCTTGTATTTATCCATATTTATATACATTAAATCAAAAATTGGTATCATAGAATGATTATACTACTCAGATACATGAAGATTCTTAATTTCCTTACAATTGGATTTTTTTCATGATTTTTATAACCTTTTAGTTTATAAATATTTTTTACAGTAAGATGTATCGTGGAAAACAATTTTTTGTTTCTATTTTTGAAAGATAGAGGGACTAAATTTCGGATCCATCGATAATTTCAACACCACTAGACTGAAAATATTCCATAGAAATGAATATGAGTATTGGAGATATAAAATGAAGGATATTATGATAAACATAGTAGTAGATAAATTTTTAATGATGATTGGTGACTAATAAATTCCTAATAAAGAAGTTAAAACTTTTACATATCATGAAAAGAAAGAATAACATTTGGATTATAAGGTAATGAATAATTTATTATGTTCTATGAAAATAATCATATACAAACATTTTTTCATTTTTTGAATCAGTTGATAGTGTTTTTAAAAATATAGAGATTACACATTTTGGAACATAAAAAGTTATTGAAACTACAAGAGCAATGAATAAAGTTGATTATCACACATTTGAATTTCCTTATAGTGAACATGTTGTAAACGTACAAAAAAGTTTATGATTGTTTTAAATAGTCTAAAATCTATTGTAGAAAAAGGATTAGAGGATGATATTCATGTTTAAAAGATAAATTATTTTATCTATAATGGCTGTAAATCCAAGGGAATAACTGTTGATGAATCTAGAAATATAATAATTGTAAATCTTGATGATTTTTTGGAACAATTTTTAATTATTATAATATCATGAAAATATTTACGTAAAAAAAAATAATGGTGGAGTTTATTTCGATTCTATATTAAATATGATAAAACCACAAACTCTTGTGAAAGTTATGTAGTCAACAAAGAAGTTTTTTATTACGAAAACAATTGATTCTGAAAATTATGAAAATTCATTGGAAATTCATTCTCACAGAATGAAAAAGATTAATATTAAAAAGGACATTAAATATAATTAAATGAATTTTAACAAGGAAAATAATTTAATGAATGATTCTTTAGGTACTTGTGACTAATGTAATAAAGGTGGACATATAAGACCCCATTTTTTAAAGCTCAAATGGAATGATCAAATGGAAAGAAATAATTATTCAAATCATAAAATGTATTTTACGTGAAAAGGAAAATTGTTTTTAATGTTAAGTATTCTTAGGGTTCAAGTGGATGTCACTCTACATACGATTCTTCTGATAATGATTTTGCTAAAAATAGGAATATCAATCTCTTTGATAGAATACCTTATGGAAAACAATGTTTCATGGCCATGGAATAGACAAATCATTCATTAAGTGAATTTTATCTTGATGAGGGAGGTTATATAACTTATAATGATGAAAATTATACAACAAAACATAATTATACTTTACTCTATTTTGATGAAGTGTCTATATTTTTTAAACTGATCAAAAAAATTGTAATGTTAGTCAAAATCATGTAAACAAAAATACTAGGATAAATTTTTTAACAAATAAGAATTAGATATTTTAAAATATACTAAAATGAAAACTTTCTATATTTATATTATTTCGAAAAAAATGAAAAATCTAATTCTGAAAAATAAAATCATTCAAATGATTTTGAAAATGTCATTTCTGAGAAAAAATGTTCTAGAAACTGAATATTCTTATAATAATATCAAATGAGTAGATAAGAATTTAATTATGAAACTACAGTCTAGAATGTATTATTTAAAGAAAAATTTGTAAAATTTATCTTCTTGAAATGAAAATTTTAAGAAGATATTCCAACAACTCCATCCTCATTGTACTAGTTTTGGAATGGGTTACTCTCATTCAAAAAAAAATTTCACTAAAAATATTTTCGTCCAAAATGTGAATCCTTTTTCACCAAATGGAAAATAGTTTGTCCCTTAAAAAATTGTTCTCTTAATATAGTGAAATATTTAGGTTTTCAAAAGTCCCATTTCTTCCAGCAAATGTGAATTCCTAGAATTTTTTTGACTAATATTTTTAGACCTGAGAAGATTTGGGTGCTAAAAACCTGATGTTTCTATTTACAGGAAAATAAAGTAAGTACCAATAGCAAGAATAACTTGTAAATGGATATTTGTTATTCACGGAGTATGACTATTTATAAATATTTATTTGAATATAATATCAATATGAAATGTGGAATGCTTTCCTTTGTAGATAATTTTTAAGGATATATTTTTTGGTATAGGTAATATTGTTCGTTTATAAAATATTTAATTTCAAATGTTTTATTTTTTAATGGTCTTAAGAATAATCTTATTTGAATAATTCAATTATTTTATGATGTTTAACTTTTGAATTTTAGGAATGATAAATATATCATACATAATTCCATGAATGAATTTATTCTTTCTTCCCATCAGCATGATAATGTTTATACAATAAACTTATAAGAACCTAGAATCTATGATTTGAATTGCCTTAGTGCTATGGAATATAAATCTCGGTTATGGAATAAAAGTTTAGGAAATCGTAACATTAGGAACATATATAAATTAACAATGAAAATATATGTCAAGGACCTAACGGAATATATCTTTGATTCATCAAAATTCTGGGACCTTAGTCAATATGGAAATCAATAGAAGTCAAGATTTGAAGCTATTGGTGAAGTCTCAACTTATGATTCTTTATAGTTAGTTCACGTGGATTTATTCTATCCTATAGAAAATAGAATTATTAGAGTGGAATTACAATGTATATGTTTTAGTTTATGACTATACTAGATATACATGGTTTTATTTTTTAGTTATGAAATATGAAGCCATTTTTTATTTTATATCTTTTATGACCATAGTTACATATGAGAAAAACCATTCCATGATAACAAGTAAAATAGAACATGGTGGATATTTTATAAACTCCAACATTGAAATTTTTTTATTAAAAAAGGAATTACACATAACTTCTCATCTGCTAGAACTCCCCATAAAAATGGTGTAGTTTAAAGAAGAAATTGTATTCTTTAAGGAATAACAAGAACCATATTGAGTGAATACTCAATTGGTAAACATTTTTGGGAAGAAGTTTATAGTACTTCTTGTTAATCAATAAATCAATATATAATAAGATATTTTAATAATAAAACACCATATGAGTTATGGGAAAACTGAAAGCAAAAAGTTTCATACTTTAGAGTGTTTGGATGCAATGTATTAATTCTGAATCTGAAATATAATTTACAAAAACTCACACCCAAATTAGATGGATCCATATTGTTACGTTATTAAAGAACTTATAAGGTATATAGAGTTTTTAATAAATGTTTTTTAATGTTAAGGAAATTGTACATGTAAAATTTTATGAAACCGATCCATTTGTTTTTATAGAAACCCTAAAACATCATTATATGTGTTTTTCAAAAAATATTTTCAACCTCTAACTGAAGATTATTTTAATATGTAAAATACTAATGAAATTGTTTTGGATGTATTCACTGAGAATGATTTTATACCTTATGTTGATGAATAGGTTTTACAAAAATACTAGTCAGTTGTTCCCTAGGAATCATTATAGTGATAGTATTATTGGTTATGTGAGTCAACCAGTAAGGACTAGAGGATCTTTATTAAATTAAGTAGAAAATTTCTATTTTCTTTCCCAATTTGATCCTTAAAATCCTGATGAGGTTTTATGTTATGTGGATTGTATTAAATACATGAAAGATAAGATAAATGAATTATAATGGATCAATTTCTTGTCCTTGATAGAAAATCTTAATGATACACTAGTAATTGGAGTAAAGTGGGGTTTTAGAAACAAGTGTGATGAAAATGAAATAATCGTTATAAATAATGTATTAAATGTTTCTAATGTTTATAATCAACAACAGGGTATTCATTATGAAGAAAACTTGTCTTCAGTATCATTTCATTAATCTATTCGTATTCTATTTTCCTTCGTAGCAATCATTAATATTAATCTTTTTCAAATGGAAGTTATGTTATCTTTAATTAATAGTTATGTGTAATAGGAAGTATTTTTTTAAAAAATTACAAAATGTTAAGATGAAAAACAAACTTATTATATTTTAAACTTACAAATTATTTATAAGGACTAAAACAAGCACCTAGATGCCACTATGATAGAATAACCAATATTTTCTAAAAAACAATTATTTTAAGGGTACTCCTAATAAAAATATTTTTATAAATAATATTAACAAAACATAATGATTTTTTGATTATATATTTATGAAATTATATTCATATCGAATTAACAATTTTTTAATGATTCTTTTGCAAATATTAGGAAATATGAGTTCGAAATTTGTATGACGGGTGAGTTCACATTTTATATTGGATTTAAAATTTCTCAAAAACTATAAGGTACATATATATCACAACATAAGTATATGAAAGATATTCGTAAAAAGTATAGATACAATAATAATTAATTTATTAGTACTCCAATCGATACCACAAATACAATTGATATTTATGATATTGGTAAACCAGTTGATCAAACAACTTTTAGAGGAATGATAACATGTTTACTATACACAAAAGCTAGTCACCACACATAATTTTTAATATTTTCTTATGTGAAAGGTTTCAAGAATATATAATGGAATCCCATATAAAACATAAAAAATGAAAGTTTCTTTATCCATCCAGAAATATAGTTTCTTTGATTTATTTATTCTTCTAAAAAAGATTTTGAATTTAATTTTTTATTAGATGCTAACATAGGGGTTTTATAATGGATATAAAATGTACTTCCAAAACTTCTCATTTATTAGTATAATCATTAATTTCAAGGTCTTGTATCAATTAACACTCGATAGCACTTTCCAGTACTAAATCCAAAAATGTAGTAATTGGATGTTTTTTTAGAAGTATTGTGGATGAAAAAAACTGTCAATGACTGTGGTATTATATTTATTATAACCCAAATATGTCTTGATAAAACCAGTTCCATTTCACTGTGTAAAAACCATACACATAATTCTCATATAAAAAACATAAACATTAGGAAATACTTTTTTAGGGATCAAACATTTATAGAAGAAATTATTTTACAATTTATCATAATGCAATTGTGACATAATGATATTTTCAAAAAACCATTAGATTATGATATATTTGAATACATTAAACAATAGTTAGTAATGATCACTTTAAATTAATCATTCGCATATACATTTTAAACCATCTCATTACATTATGTTAATCCTATTCATAGGGCTAGTATATATAATTTTTGTATTACAAAAATATTTGTTTTTTCAAGAAAAGTTTTCTAATTTATTTTTTGTGATTTGTTTTTTCTGGAATAATAATTCATTATCATATTTTTCAGAGTCAAATACCTAAAATATTGCAGGCTCATTTTTGTCAAAACCAAAATTTTCAAAATCATGCTTAAATAAAATGGAATCATGTTTAATTTAAATAGAATTTTAAAATTTTTTATATTGTGGTTTCCCCTTAAAATATTTTTCCATTATCATAATTTTTAAACTATCGTATTCAACTAATTTTTTTTAATTTAATTTTTTTCAACTATCATAATCAATTATTTAAAAAAAATAAGAACAAATTTTAATATTGATGTTTCCACTCCCAAAGGTATTCCTCATTATTTTATACTATACTAATATTTCATTTTAAATAGATTTATTCATTTTTTTTTCATTACATATTTTCTAGTTTCCCAATATTATTCACCCAATACAATGAATTTTTTTTCTAAAACCTCTAGATTTTAAATAATTAAAAAATATTCCTTAGAATATTTTATCAGTAGTATGATCATTCATATAAAATATAAACTATTAAATTTTTTCGGTATATCAACCATCACATCAATTTTCAATATATAGAGACCCCCTCGTGCCCCACATCAGATTTTTCAAGATTTCTTCATCGAAGTGCTTCCTCTTTAAAGTCTCCCAATCTGATTTCATCTTCATATTTGAACTCTTAGTTACTTATCACAATATGATGGCAGTATTATTGGATTAAAATAGTAGGTTTATATTAATATAAAGGTTAGTTGTGATGTATTTTTAGGAAAATTTGGTTTCCTCTCAAAGAAGGGTAATAGTGTTTCATCACTTATAAAAGTTATGTATAGAATAAACAGATCCTAATTATTATTTATTTTACATGTATTTGAGGAAATAAATCTATTATTATATAAAATAATATTAAGAAGAGGGAAAATATAAGTTCTCATTTAATATTAATGAATAAGAATTATAAGATAAATTTTAGAACAACTGCTTGTTTCCTTATAAATCTAGTAGAAGGAGATGCTTTCCATCCATATCATAAACTACATGATTCTAATGGTATGTTTAATAGAGAAATATCTGAAAATTCCTTTTTTTAAAAACTATCCAAAGAAGAACCAAGCTAGGTTACACATATCATTCCAAATTACAGATTTATATCCCTTTAGATGAATAGGTTTCTCATTTTGAGAAAAGAAGATATTTATACATTAAATGTTTTAGATATCATTATTTGGGATTATTTAGATAATTTGAGTAGAAATAATATGGATGGTTTAGTTCTTTAATAAATCAATTCAATGATTATAATGATTCCGTCTTTGAAAAGAATGATGATTGAATCAAGTATGGGGAATTTAAACATTGTAAAAAATACTAGCTTGTCATAGAAAATGTTATATTTATAATTGATGGGACAATTAAATAGATAAATCAGGACATTGATTCTGAATCAAATATATTTTTTATGAATACCTAGGTTTCTAAATTAGAAGAAGATCCTTCATCTAAATCAATAAAAGCTGATAAATTCAATATGAATAGAAATGATGATTTACTTCTAAAAAAACAAAATAAACAAAAGAACATTGTAGATGATGTTACTGTGGAATAGAGAATGAAAATATTATAATGGAAAGAAGGATATACATAGTTCACACTCAATGCAGTAGAAGCTTTAGCATTAAATATTTATGGAGCAGGTCCCCATAAAGGAGAAGCAAAAGAAAATAATAAAAATAAGAAAATATCGAAATCGCTTTTATGTGAAATGTTTTTGAAAAATGATGAATTCACTTCAGCAAAATTTACTTTACCACATTATTCCAGTTTAATTTTCTAAGAAGATAATGTTTCTGATTTCATTTTTCCCACTAATATAGATATGGGAAAAGTACTCATTATAGATAAATTATATTTTACTAGTTGGGAAATGTGATTTATGATCACACTCAAAACATCAAGAATACTTTTTCAAATAAATAGAAGAAGGAGATGCAAAAAGTTATTTTCTAGAAAAATATAGATAATGCCATGAAGAAGATAGTGTGATTAAGGAAATTAAGTACTATCAATAATGTCTTTAAGGTGAACTATGTGAAGAAGAATAAAAATAAAAAGAATACGAAGCTTGGTATGTTGATGGAAATGACCAATATATAGACAATGTCGGTGAAAAGGATAAGGAGAAACATTCTGATAAACATTCAATGAGGTCATCACCTGATTCCCCAAATTAATTTTCTTATTTGGGAAATCAAAATTTAAAAATATTTATGTGAAGGGAAACAAATGTATCCATCAATTCAAGAAGTTATTTATTTATTCAAGATAGATGAAGAAGCTCTGAAAAAAATAAAAAAGTTTATAAAAGGATTGTAGTTGATTCCAATGATATTTATGATTGAATGAAAATTGATCAAAGAGTTGAGAAATCTTTGTCAATGAGAGGAAAATAGAAATTAGTTCAAGAAGAAATTAGAACAAGCCACATAATTTCTCCTAAGGATCAAGAAGAAAATCAATCTGATTCAACAATAAAAACATATTCATAAATAGAATATTTCATTGTTCGAAAGTTGAAATGGATTAAAGGAACAATTCTATATTTTAAAAATCTGTAATCTCAGTGTTAGAAGCTTCTTGATTGGTTCAATCAAAAATCAGATTTGAAAAATATGCTGATAGAAAAATTTGACAAGATAAAATCTTATTTCAAAACCCATGTATATTTTTATCAGGTTTATAAAAATTTTCATAGGTAAATGTCAAAGTGGTATTGAGAGGTAATTACTGATATTATAATTTATAATGGTAATTTTTAAGATATTTGGAAGGACAAGAAATCTGTAGCTGAAGTTTTTTGAATGTTAACCAAGGATATAGTAGAATGTGTAATGTTTGTTTAGTCATTAGAAGATGAAACTGAAAACTGTACCAATATTATAAATGACCTGATTGGAAATATGATGTATTTTTAGGAAAACATAAAGTGAAAAAATAATCATAATGAAGAAATCAGAACACAAAATAAAAAATTTTCCCAAAGACTTTGGAGCCAAAAATAAATGATTCAGATGTAAGATAAAAATATTTATACTCAAGAATAAATTTTATAAAAAATGGAAAATAAAAAAAATCCTAATAAGTGTTAATTGAAATGATGGAAGAAGACATGAAATAATTAACAAATTTGAAGACTATAGTGAGATCAATAATTTCAAATAAAGACTAATTTGTTTTCTTAAACTCTTATCGTAACAATTTTCATCATAATTTTATTGATTGCATTTTACATCTATTTATTATCTATTTAAAAGTATTTCAATTCTTAATTTTTTGAAGAATTGTTCATTAATTATAGATGATTAAGTACTTTATTATTTTCGTATATCTATTTATCTAACATTGTTTAGGTATTAAAAGTATTTTCACTATTCTTTTTTGAAAATCACAAAGAGAGATAATTTTTTAGAAATGGGAGATTTTTATAGCTAGGGGATAAAAAATTGTAAAGATAATAATATGATGCTTAGTATAAGTTAATATCTTACGGTCATATTAGTCGTATTCCCCAATCTATTAAAAAGTGTTATAAAATATGTGGGAGATAAGTATTAATGTTTAATTCTTCATAAAACATTCTTTAAAATAATGGACTTAGGATTGTGAATGTTAGTTTCTATTTAAGTCATGTAGTATGTGATCTAAAAAGTGGGAGATTGTTCAATAAGAATTTTATTTATGACTTTTCCATTTCTTTCATTTTTGAAATCGGAAACTCTTTCATAAATACATGGTTACTAAACCATTCATATCAAAATAATTTAAGGATTTTTTTATAAGAATCATATAATTTTACCATATAATTAATTTCATTTAATATATTCATGAATTTTAACCTACTTTATTCAATAAAATTATTATAATGAGTATGGAACCAATAATTATAGGAATCATCTTTATCAAATTGGATTTATTGACATTCTACCTTTACTTTGTACTAACAAAAGTTTTTATAATCGGACTTCACATAAGATCCAAAAGAATTAGAATCAAAATCATAAAATTGTAATGTCATTTTTTGTTAAATCCATCAGACTAATCTAATTTTAAAATTTGAATTTGTAAAAATATATTCTACCATAATGGATTACATTTTTCACTACAAATGGTCCATATCAAAATGATGTAAAAATATATTATTTTAAGACTATTTAATTGATAGGTTTTCATGTTCTTGTTAAAAACTCAAAGGGAATATTTCCATTAGAGATCAAGATGACAAATGGAAGGCTTTCCAATAAATACCTAGTAATTTGATGAATTTTAAAAAATGTGTTTGATGATACTATTTCTACAATAGCTAATTCATTTTCATACTTGTGTTTTCTAATGTGCACAAAGCATGAAAAAATTGTTCATAATATCTTATATTTCTTTATATAGATTCATTCTTATAGAAACATTATCAGGTTATATACTTAAGAAACTACTGTGATTTATTTGTTTTTGATTGTTTTTTTACTCATGAGGGTTTCTCTGGCTAGGAAGATGGAGGATCCGATCAACGTATTGATTGAGGTATTCTAGGGATTGAAATACATAGATGATCTTCATATTGACGTCTCTCAAGGATCTTAATATTGTAAACTGATCATCTTGTTGAGGGATTTCCTAGTTGAAGGACATAATTTCTTGTAAGTATAAAATAATGTACCTTTATCAAACATTATAGGATACACTTCCCTTTGGGATAAAATATTTGTACTCATTTATACTAATTGTTTTATTACAAGTCTTATATTTCGGCCACATTTAATAGAAAGTGTTATTTTTATTCATCATTCTATTTTTATTTTTATTTTCATAACAGATTTACTTATGGTAAAAAAAATTTCTTGCATATGATTATATAGGATTTATGATAGAATCAATATATTTTTTATTACTCTGATATGTTATAACCATTGTAATTATGACCTGGGAATTAAATATCGAAATATAATTGATTATGATAATTTCATTGTCATACCCAAGGGCCATGTATGATCACAGTTTAAATACATAATAGGTTTTGTGAATATGATTTGTTTTACATTGTTAAAATAAGATTCTTTTATTGTTAAAAATTAATGTATAGGAATGTAAATTTCATCCCTACACTTTTATTTAGGCATCCTAATATATATTATGATCCAAAAAACACTTCCGGATGATTATTTAAAACCTGATGTATAGTACATTGGGAACCAACTTCGATTTTTATTTAATCAATGCATATGATTGTGAACCGTGATTTAAAAAATTCCTTACATATGATTCTATATAATTTATGATAGAATCAATATATTTTTTATTACTCTAATATATTATAACCTTTTTGATTATGTCCTGTGACTTATATATCGAATTATCTTGATTATGATAATTTAATTATCATACCCAAGGGCCATGTATGATCACGGTTTAAATATATAATGGTTTTGTGAGTATTATTTGTTTTAAATTGTAAAAAGAAATTTCTTTTACAATTAAAAATTAATGTATATGAACTTGAATTTCATACCTACACTTTTATTTAGCCATCCTCATATATATTACAATCCAATAAACACTTCCTGGTGATTATTTAATTTATTTTTCCAATATGAAATATAGTTTTGTAAATATTTCCACCTCTATAGTTAGTTGTAGATGTTAGAAGTTATTATACACAATTATTTTGGATGTAGTACACTCTTATTGAATTTTTAATGATTAACACTTTGAATCAAGTACATTAGGATGTGACTAGTTGAATTTCTAAATCATTATATGTACATCTATTTCTTTTATAATTATGTTATTAATATATTGAAAATCACATAGAACAAAGGGGTTGAAATCGATTAAAATGTGTTTTCATTTAGATGATGACATTGAGAAACCATATTCAAGTAATTTTTGATTATTTTGAACCATCCAAACATCAATGTTACACTAAAATTATTCGTATTCATAATACTAACATTTTGACTTCACATTCTTATTAAAGGGATCAAATATAAGAAAACACGTAAAAAGTTCCTTGAAATTTTATGACATGAATGTATTGATCGCATGTTAATCTATTGTGTAGTGAGACCACAATTATGGAACATAAATTTCTATTAAAATATTTTTTTTAAAAAAAAATTGACCTGATGTTTAGTATATAGGGAACCGACTTCAATTTTCATTTTATCAATGCAGTAAATCAGTCCTTTAATTATTGACTTTTATAAATATTCCACACATATATCAAAATTGTGTTTTTTTGAACTGAATAAAAGTATATGTTTATTAAATTATTAGTCAAAAATCAAGAATAAAATGGTTAAAAATTATAAACAGACATTAATTGTACATAAATTAAAGAAAAATGGTATTTTTATAATTTTTTAAATCATCCAACTTCCCACATGTAAATCCAATATGTTATTTTATTGAAATAAATATAAGCGAGTTTTCACTGATTTAAAAATAAAAAAAACAATAATCAAAGGGTTAAAATATAGAAAAATTTGATGAGTTATCATGAAAATTTCATATATTGATCAATTTTGAATTTATTTCCTTAATGAATAGACTACACATCAGTAAAACATATAGTGTGGTTAGAATGAATGATACAATTATCTTATTATAATTAAATATCATTAAAAACATGTTTTATAGAGTAAAGACCTAAAATGAAAAATCATTTTTAGTATTCCACTTGTCATATTTATAGACCATTTATTACACATCAAAAAATATCAACATTCATTTTAAAAATATTTCATGGTAATAAGTGATCATTTGTTAGGTTATACCCATTTGGAATTGCAACGAACCAATCTTCTAGAACATGAGTATTGGATCATTTAGAAAAATATTTTTTATAATAAACAAACATGGATAGGATGATCCTAATGGTTTACTTTATTTATGGTCTAGGTATGAAATATTATTATTTAGAGATTGATCTTTAGTGTTTCCAAAAAATATCTTCCATTTTAGACATACCCTTGAAAAAACATTTCATCATTTTACACGGAAAGGAGACATAAGAATGGTTCAACTAAGATGAAACAAAATGGTAAACAATGGAATATATATAATCATAATGTGAGCATAAGGGTATGAGAATGTTATCAAAACAAGAAAATAATACATTTCATATCATAGATAAAAATAATGAGTCATGGAATATATATTGGCCATTAATAATACATGAAACCATGGAAAATTAGAGAACATGATACTAGAGAGAATAATATTAATATAAGTAATTGAATTTTGATATACAAATAATAATTTAAAATAATTTCCCTAGTGGTCACATCTCATTACCATAGATATCATAGATTAATGGGTTCAATTCATAAATCATTATAGTTGTCAAGGTTCACTCCCAAGACCATAAATTTAGACAAATCCACATACTGAAGTGGGTTATCTTCTAATTCTGATGTTATCTTTCTCATGGGATATAAATCATTAGACAATGAATTTTAAGGATATATAGGTCCCACCCATCATGTAATGAATATAATATATATGTGTTCCCCAGGATCATAAAACACTCATCAAATCAAAACACATGAAATGAAATGGTTTTATAAAAAAATTAATATATCAAAACATGTAAAACATATATAGGTTTTATAATTATTTCATCATTACATCATAGTATATCATTTGAAAATAAGAGTGTTTTATAATAATTTCTTCATGGTACAAACAATTTAAGATATAATTGTTTCGTAATCATCATTCCATAATAAGCATAAACCATTTAGAGAAATAATAACAATGGTATCATTGGATCATATTATATCTAATGCATGTGTAACATCATTGAATGTCATATTATATGGGAAATTATTCTGAAAAGTCACTTATACCATTTAAAGAGGAATTTTTTTAATCATAATAACTTTTTAAATCTAAAATTCTATAAAACCATTTTTAAACACATTTATTTTAATATAATATTTTATAATTACAAAGGAATATCGAAAACCATTTCATATATTTTTTGACTAAACTATCCTTTCCTCTTTTAATAACACTTTTTAGAATATAAAATCATTTAAAATCATTTTATTAGTAAATATACTTGAAAATTATAATGGATTCTTTCTAAAACATTTAAAATAATTCTTGATGAAAATATATTGTCATCTTTGGAAAACAGTTTTTAAAACCATTTTTTAGAAATATTTTTCCTTAAAAATTACATTTAAAAAACATAATGAATGTTTTAAAAATCATTTGAGACACATTTTTGAAAATAAACTTTCTCCATTGAAAAAATATATTTAAATCCTATTTTTTGTAAATAAATTAGTTTTATAATAGCAATGAAAAATAATAAGTGCAGTTTTCAATATCATTTAAAACATTTGTTGAGGAAAATAACCATTCCCCATTCATAACTTTTCAACCAAAAACCATGTGAAAGAGAGATATTAAAATGGATATGTACATAAAAATAATTTTCAAGAGAGTTATTTTAAAATACATTCATGGTCATTATATACTCCGTAGATAAAACATAGTTTGTCAATATGGAATGTTTCTCCTAGATGTAAATGGTGAGACACAAGTCCCTCGCCTTTAGTCTCGACATATATCACACGCATTCATACATAATTAATAATAAATAAAATTTAAATATAAATATATTTAAAAACCCTAATCATATTTATCATTCCATAGATAATTTACATATGCACATTTATTAAATTATTATGAATAATTCCCCATTAAAATAATGTTTTAGGTAATAACTGGGTTTTCTTTTCAAGGATGATTTGATTTGTTAATATTTAGGTCCTATAACTTTGATCCTAGCTGCATAATATAAATAAATATAAAAATTATATATTTATCACATATATAATCATTATACATATTTTTTTATAAATTTACACAAGTTAGAGATAGAAAATAAAATGCACCCATTGTGGAGAGGGTAGTGCATATGTACACATGGATATTGTTTCCATTAACTTGATGGATTGAATTAAATAATTAAAATCAATATATTAAAATTCAAGAATAAATTTATGTCATATATATTATATCATCATTAAAAAAATCATTATTACTTTCCATGTAAGTCTTGAATATATCACATCAATTTTTATGGTGGTTGTCCACCGAACACCCGAGCGATGTTATCGAATTTTCATAGAATGGAATTAAAGGAGGAATATGTGATTTAATAATGAATAAAATATAATAATATTATAATTGTAATATATATTAATTTGAAACATCACTATATCAATATTTTAGAGTTGTTGTTGCAATAAAATATCACCCGTTTGTGAAGTTGTAGTCGATGTACAAACAAACGATGATTTCATAACCCATTTAATGTAAGTGAAGTTGGATATAAGTAATTACCTATCTAAAAAAACCTCAGTATATGTAACATGATGAGGTTATTATTTAAGAGTTATTTTATAAGAATTTAATTAGGTGAAGGAAACAAGAAAAATAAAAGCACTCTTTGAATAATGTTACGACTTCTTCAGGTAACCTATATAGGTTTGAAAAAAAGGATTCATTGGATTCATTTATGTACAATAAAAATAATATATGATATGTTAAGGGATTTAAGGTTGTATTTTTTTATGTAATGGCTAAACCAATATGTTCCGGATGTATGAAGCAGAGAGGAGAAGGGGTGGCCTTTAATAAGTGAGGTGAGTTGCACACTTATATTTTTTTAAAAGAAAAAGATGTACTCCCAATTTCCTCTTACTACATGGATCAATGAGGGAAAAAAATATATCCTATAATGTAAAATTATAAAATATTTACATCCAATTGGTGTTGAAAATGTATTGAATAATTTTTAACCCTTATCATTTTAGATTAACCCCCCAAGTTAACCCATTAATACTTTAATCCTGATAAATAATATTAAATCTTTTTTAAAATTGATTATAGAAAAAATTAAATTTCAATTATTATATAACAAAGATTATTTTTATTCAAAATATGGATTCCTTATTTCCAAATTCCATTAGTTAATGTGGACAAAATTAAGTTAAAATTAATCTTACTGTGGGGATGAGAAAGTAGTTTTCCAAAGAGAAAATGTTCAAAAGATTAAAATGTTTTCATATAAATATTCAATTTGAAATAGATCAAAATGAATTAAATTGTATTAATAGATTTATCATTGAAATAATTATACTTTTATAACCATATTTTTATTTTTATTATTATTTAAAAGAAATGAAATTTCTATTTAAAAACACGTATCTTTCCCAATTCATCAAAAATTTTAACCCTTCAAAAAATTTCAAAACATCATCCTATGATAATATTGAAAATATAATTTAATAAATTAATCCTATTTTTTCACATTGGTTTTTTTAAATTGTAAAAATATAATTTTTGAACATGTATTGAAAATACGAAAAATTACATTTAATAAAATTAATGTTTTTATACAAAAAATGGACAAAATCACATCTATTGACTAAAAAACACATATGATTACTGTTAAATTTTTCATTGAATATATTATTTATAAATTTTATTAATATAATTCATAAAATACTGTATATTTAATTAATTTACATAAAACTTGTTTTTGTCCATAAGAATAGATTATCAGAAAAATAATTGCATTATTTTAGAATGGTTTTTATTTTCAATTCTAATTTATTTATCACCAAAAACTAATAATATATTTCTTTGATTTATTATATAATATTAATACCATCAATTAAAATGACTAGGTTATTAGATTAAATAATAACATTTTAATAGTATTTCTTGTTTTGTTTAAAATCAATGTTTAGTGTAAGAAAAGATAAACATTATGTTATGTGTAACACAAGATAACCTAAGGGTTGTGTGAAATGGAAAATATCAAGATGATTAATTTTATATTAAAAAATATTTCACAAAATAATGGGGTGTTATATTATACCCCTTTAATAAATTTAATCATCCTAATTATAAATTCTATATGGTAAACAAGGGGTTTGTATTTGAGAATCCATTTGTGGGAAACCCATAACCTAAAATAGGTTAATAAAAATTCGTCTTGAAATCATATAAATTGATGTTTTAAGGGAATTTGAGAAATAAGTTATTAGTATCCAAAAATTAGAAAATAGAGGGTAAATGAGAACATAGGCCTAAAAGAGAAAACTAACCTCGAAATACTAATAGAGAGTGACAAAGAACATAGTCAGACAATGTATATTACTACAAAGACATAAATCCATGATAAGTGAAAAGTATCATCTTTAATAAATTAATTAAAGTCAATATTTATCACTATATTTCATAATAATTTAATTAATATCTATAAATTTTCATTATATGGTATACTTACATGTTTTTATTCCATGTCATAAAAATAATCACATCCTTTGGGTATGCCTTGATCAATTTCCACTCAATTTGTTATATGAAGAGATTAATTTTTATGCCTAAAGTAGTAGTGGAATATAAGATCTATAGAAGGTTGATATTTCATTTCATAATTCAATATTAATCATCATAAAGAATTTTTTTAGAATAGTTTATCCAATAATTTCCAAAGTTCAACATTTTCCATTTTATTAATAGTTAACCTCAATTATCAAACATGGTTGATAAACATCAAAATCCGAAAATTTAAATTGAAGGATACTAAATTTCGAAAATCAACCTACCATTAATCTCCCAAAAAAATGATTTTCCCATAATTGAACATTCGAAATAAAATAATACATTTACCATATATTCTTTGGAAACAAGGTAATAACTTTATTTACTATAAAATCATAATGAAAACATACCTTCTTTCAAAAATATATTCTTTACTAATTACTTAAATAAAATAATAAATTAATGAAAATATAGATAAATAAAAAAGTATTATAAACTCTATCAATGATAACATAATACACTTCTTCATCATAAAATCATTAATCATTTAAGAGGTATTGAATACTATCCAATTAACTTTATCCATAGGAATAATCTATTTATCCAAATAAAAAATATCCTTAAAAACAATAACAAAATAAGTGTTATATTCCATTAATTAAAAATATCTACTTTACATTAAATAATTTTCTAGCCCATTATTACTATTTGAATAATACATGTAACTCATTAATGAAAAAGTACTTTGAAAAATTTCTTGTGAGGTTTTATGATTCGAATAACTAATGTACCACAAATATAAATGTAATTCATCAAATACCTATAAAAAATACATCAATCATTACATTTTCAACATACACCATTATCCGAGATTCATCATATTATTCCTTAACACGTGTTCCCTTTATTATTCCATATATAGTCTCATCATCAACATCATTAATATAACCATTACTCATAAAATGTTTTTGATTTTCATCATGAGCATTCACTTTAGGATATAAATTTGTAATAATTTCAAACATTAGAATTTTCCAACATTCATCCTTAGATGATATCACAGGGAAACAATTATTATTTTCCATTTTATTAAGTAAAAATTTCATTTTTTTCCTGTTAAATTAATTTCATTGTGTCATTATTTTACACAATCAATCCATCACTCTATTCTAGAAATACATCCAATTTGGTGCTTCTTCCACCATTTTCAATACATAGGATACTGAATCTTTATTCCTCCAAGGTCCAAGCAACACAAAAACTCTATGAAATTTATCTTTCTCATCTTTAGTGAGTCTTAATGATTTTTTATGGTGATTGTTATTAATCATATAACTCTATAATAAATTATAAATTATCACAATATCCTTCACTATAGTCATCATCCCATTCATTCCCTCATCAACACATTATCTATCACATTCAATATTAATCTAGTTCTTTTCATCTTACTCCATTCATTAAAACCAAAAATCTAGTTTGAGAAAACAAATTCAAATTGGGAAACCACATTATCATGAAAATTCACCAATAGGATGTTAAAACCATGAATCCATGTTTTTAGTATATGAATCCTTAGGATTATCCATGGCCATTAATGGTCATTATTTAAATCCATCATGGTTGTTCATAAAGGGGTTTTTATTTTCCAAATAATATCACTAGGGAGTGTAAAATTAGCTATTTAGTAAGAACCGTTATCATGAATCAGGCAACTACCAAGTCTAGCTCAATGCTCCCTTTTCAGTGATAATACCCCTAGTTACCTTTATGTTATACCCATATCCATAGGTATTGCCTTAAAATGGATTTAATTTCATGGAAATCACTTGTTCTATTATTTTCTAAAATTAAAATAAAATTTCCTATACTTTGGTTCATCCTTATATTTATCCTTAGACAAGTCCATAGAGTTTTCAATGATCATTTCACATCCGAGATTCCAAGAGATAACTAATCCATTTATCTAATGCCAAAAATGTGGACAAAAAAAATATTATATATAGATATAATATATTTTTAGATGAATATTCATTATAGTATAGAAACACACACCTAATGATCATAAAAGATTAGTTCCATTGGGGAAAATGTAAAAAATCCACTTATTTAGTGAAATATCAATAATGTTTCCCATAATGATCTTCCCATTTAGAAATACCCAAATTAAAAAATTTAATTATAACATGGGGAATATAAATATATGAAGGGGTGATATTAGATTCTAATTAAGGGAAAAAAGAGAAAATTCATATATATTACATGATCCTACGGTTTTTGGTAATGTGAGAATAACATATGAAAACCATTATATGTATATCAATGATCAAAATATTGTGTCATGGAATAAATATTATTTATTTGTAAAACAATAATCATAAGGGGACTAAATTACATGAGCCAGGATATCAAAACGTTGACATTATACATGCAATTGTGGAATACACGTATGTGTTGAAAAACATTTCCATAGTAGCGAATGATCAATTCCAAGGATATCGTAGTAGAAGGGGTTCACTCCCTAAACCATCTTATTAATCAACATTCATACTCAAGACCATCAAAGTGATAATTGTAACTTACTAAACCATATTTACTATCCATTCCAATCTTATCTATCTCATGTGATATAAATTATTACCCAATGAATTTTTGGAACAGGTAGGTCCCAAATTTTAAATAATTAAAATAATATGTATTTATTCCATGATATTATATAAAATTCACCATATCATTACCCATGAAATGAAATCAGATTCATAAACATTTCATCATATCATAATATTTGTAATAAAGATATGTATTATAATCATTTCAATATTTCATGCGATCATAACTTGTGAAATGAAATTGGTTTCATAAGAATTTACTCATTCTATAACGTCTATAAGGGAAACTAGTTTCACATTCATCATTATATCATATTTGTAGTCTATTCAGATAAAGAATACGAATCATATCATTAGATCATATCCCCTACAGGTATTAGGTATCTATAATAAATGTCATATTACCTGGAAAATGATTTTGAAAGGAAACATAGAACATATCATGAGGAAAATAACATTTCATTGAAATTAAATTGTTAAAACTATAAAATCTTAAAATATTATTTAATTATTTTCACTGATGATAAACCATTAATATTATAAATGATGACTTAAAAATCATTTAAAACATTTCTTGGGAAAAATATCCTTCTCGCAAGAAAAAATATTTCTTAAAAACATTAAAAATATTGAAAATAATTCTCACTGAAAAAATCCATTAAATCATATACCAATAAATAAAATAATTTAAAATATATCTATTGAAAAAAAAAACGTATTCTTTCAAAAATTATTTTTAAGAAAAAAAAATATTTTGAAATTCATTTACTTTGAAAATAACCATTAAAACAAACAATGGAAGCATTAAAAATCAGGTAAAACATTTCTTGAGGAAAACATCATTTATCAATCAAATAAATAAATTTAAAATATAAAATATTTTAAAAACATTTTCATTGAAATAACCTTGAAAACATTTAATGTATGTTTTAAAAAAATTAAAAACATTTATGGATGAAAATAACTATTCCACATTGGAAACATTTTAACCCTTAACCCCATGAATGAGAGATCGAAAAATTGATAAGTAAATCCAAAAAATATTCATTATAATAACCATAAAATAAACTGATGTTTATTATATACACCACATAAAATAAATTTCTATTTAATATTTCATGCATCTCATAGAAGTAAAAATTGAGATAGAAATCCCTTACAATAATTCTCAATTTATTTCTTATACATTAGAACCATATATAAAATCAAAATATTCAGATTAAAAATATATTAAAAAACATAATCATACTCATAATACCAGAGATGATTTACTTATTACCTTTTAATACCCATTATTCACAATTCATTATTAAAATCACATTTTGATAATAACAACATATTTTTGTGAATGTTTTCATTCATTATTATTTTACTATAATACTGATCATAGTTCCATAATATCTTAAAATTTAACCATGATATTTATATCACATATATATATATATTTCCATTATATATTTATTTAGTATAATCTGTAAAAGTTAGATATACAAAATGAAATATAACATTTAAGGAGATGGTAGGTCGAACATACACATGAACATTGTTTCCATTTTCTAGATCAATTTAAATGAAGAATATAATAGAATATATTAAAATTAAAAAATAATTTTTATTTCATATGTTTCATATATTTTAATTAAACACCTCGTTATTAAATTCCATGTAAATCATAAAATAATGACATTTCTTAGCAAGGTTGTAGTCCTCCGTACACATGAGCCACATCATTATATTCACAATTAATGTGAAGTAAGAATGTATATGTGATGAAATAAATCCATTTTTATAAAAAAATAAAAAATATCATATATAAACATTTAATCCATCATTATGTAAAACCATGATAAGTGGTGATGAAAAATTAATATTATAGGTTCATGTGGCGATAGTCTACCGTACACATCAATCATGATTTCATAACCCATTTGAAGGAGCTTGATATGGATATAACGAATTGACCTTAAATAAAAACTTCCACGTATTTAGAATATTATGATATTATTATATCAACCTAATATATTAATAATTTTAGAAGGTGGAGTGAAAAATAAAATAATAACTCCCTTGGAAGATCAATACCTATTATTAGGGTAACATTCTTATGTTTTAACCAAATGGATTCCTATGATATATTTATATCCAAAATAAGTCATCAAGGATGCTTTGATGGATTCTTTTAATTTTATTGGGAAAATATTTGATGAAGAAATCATATTTTAAAGTGTGATGTGGGGAGAGGAGGCAGTGGCCTTTTATATGGCAGTTGAGACGCAAACTTGTATTTTTTGGAAAGAAAAATTTCAAACCATGTATTCCACCTAAAAATATGATAAAAAATTTTCCATTTAAGAACCTATAAGATATAAGTTAAAAATTTGGGGAAAAAAGTTTGGTTATATTTTTTGTCATTTTTTACAGATATCCATTTAGTTTAACCACCTCTATAACTACATTTTTTCCTTAATCAAGGTAAATTTATTTCTATTTTTAATATTTATTATGATAAAATATTAATTTAACCTTATTTGAAAAAATAAATTATTATTGTTTCAAATATTGAATCTATTTTTATAATTTTATTTTATTCAATTTGAAATTTTAATTTAAATTAATCTTAACGTCGAGACAAACACAATGTTTTCCAAAGAGAAAATGTTCTAATATTTAAAATGTTTATTCATAAATATTAATCATAAAATTTATTCCAATGATCCAATATGGATTTATAAATAAATTATTTAACTTTTTTTTACATATTGACCCATCATAAAAACAATTTCATTGTTAAATTCATTAAAAGAAATGCTAATTAATAATAAAAACTAGTATTTTCACTGTTCATAAAAAATGTATCATCTAATAAAATAATAATAAATCACACATAAGATAATTATGAAAATATGATTTATAAAATTAAGTTAATATTATCAAATTAATCTTCTAAAATTGGAAAAATTTACTTTTAATATCTGCTTGCAGAATTAGACAAAGCTTCTTTTGAGAAAATTCAATTTTTAAATGAAAAATTGGATTTGTTTTGATCTCTTGTTTAAAAAATAAATAAATTACTTGTTAAAAAATTATTCTATTGATAATATTTTAAATTATTTAAAATATATCTCTAAAATTTATTAATCTAATTTATTTTCATAAAATGAGTTTGTGTGCATAAAAATAGTTTTTTAGGAAAATATTTCATTATTTTTCAAGTGGTTATTATTAAAATTAATAATTAATTGGAAACAAAATAATTCAATATATATTTTAATAATTTTGTTCATTCTATTCATACACAACATTCTAATTCACAGTTGAACCTAATATATCATAATAAGTTAATTGTGTGACACATTTTGTTGAATCTCGGTGATGATGTAACAAATGAAAAACACAATATTGTGTGTTACGTAAGATAAACTCAGTGTATCATGTAATAAAAAATATTCAAAATATTAAAAATATTTGAAAAATACATGTCTCAAAATCTCAAGTTATTATAGGAATTATCTTCTTGTTCATGGTAATACTTATGACACATACTTTTACTTCTTATAATTCAGAATATTTGAAATAATAATGTACCCATATTTGTGGATTTTATTTTTTAAATTCGATATAAAATTTATATATTCTTATGAACAAACCATTAAATTTTCCTCATAAAATTTAGTCACATATTTTATGACTCTACGTTATATTTTCTACATCTACTTTAGATTCAACTTTTACTTTCATATTTTTTCCTACATCAGAAATAATAAATACATTTGACACATACCATTTGTTACATTGGATTAATGAATTTTTTTAATTTTTTTTATTTTTTCTAAATTTATTATATTATTTCTTATTCTTCTAATATTTTTATTATAAATATGTTTTTAACTATTTCTTTTCTTACTAATTAGATAAAATTTATTTCTATATTAACAATTTCCGCATCTAAATCTTCACTCTTATTTTATCTATATTGATACAAATTAATTTTATACTGGAAATTAGGATATTGTTTGTATCTTTTAATTCTTTAAATTCATTATTCTATTACTTCCATTCAAATTTCTTATTAATTATTCCCCATTATTGTTTTTCTACTCATTTGGTCTATATTTACTACATTTTATTCTTCAATTTACTGTTTTTCATTAAATTCATTTATCATATACCATTAATTTTTTTTTCTTTTCATTCGTTTTACCTTATTACTTTTCTTTTTAATACATGCTTCATGTTCTTCTTCAAGATTTTGGATTTTACTTTTTAACATTTTCTATTACTTTTTGGTTTTTACTTTAAATTTATATAATTTTTCAAATTTTACTATTATATTATATTGGATTAATTATTTGTATCATCTTATACATTATATTTTTGTTGTTTTATTCTCAAAATTTGGATTCCTCTAGACTTTGGATTTGGGTATACAACTAGTTTTGTTTCATTCTAATTTCTTCTTTATTTAATATAATAATCCTACATCAAACTATTTTTCATCATTTTTCATATATTATTCTTCAATGAAATGTAATATACTTTCCCATTTTCTTATAACTCTATTCTATAACTTTTTCTTAATTCATTGGTATTTATTATTATATAAAACTAATTAATTATTTCATTTAATTCTACTCTTAAAAACATCTTATTCTGACTTTTGGATTTTTTATTTTTCACCACATTCGCAATTTTCTCTTTTTAAACAATATTCATCATTGGGTATGAATTATTATTTCTCATTATTTTGTATTATGTTATTTTATTTAATCTTTTATTCTAGTTCACCATTGTAACATCCTAAACTAAACCACAGTGTATGAGACAAAAGGTCATATGACCTCATGTGCACCTCCCAGTACATAAGGTGATGTGAGTATTCATGAGGGTCTTAGTCCATTTGAGGGGATACTGTTCCCAATTAATAATTTAATTTAGATCAATAATACCAAATAATAAATATAATAATTAATCTTTGTAACCATGGAATACATCTCATATATATAATGCATCTTAAAATGTCGAAATCGTAGCCCATAAACATAATGTAGATAAAAAATGACAAACTAATTTTCCAACCAATGTTATTCTATCCCACCACTGTCTTCACACTCCTCAACTATGTATTCCACCATAAGGCCCTCACACTTCACAGAGTCCCTCAAAAAGTATGAAAGAACCTAAAAACACCCATGTGGAGCGTGAGTAGAAGACTCAGTAGGACCCCACCAATGTGTCATTATCATGATGTTCTAATTTATAAAGTGTATTCCATAATAATAATAAATACATAAAAATCATAGAAACACATAATAAAAACCAAGTGGTCATGTGAAGACCAAGACACAAAATCCCCCAATCAATATTCTTGGAATCTTGTGATTATGAAACTCATCATAAACTAGGAATCATGGAATTCATGTTAATAGAATTATATAGGAAAATTGATTTATCTAGAATTAGCCAACCATTAAGAATATACCCCTTGGAATTCGGTAGGTATCAAGTGAATCATATGGAATCCTGGAGAAATTATTATATAACTATGCTATATGTATTTCCCTCATATTCAATATTGCATTTCATGTGAACTTCCCCTATAGAGGATGAACATGTCATAATTTGCCACATGACTTGGGCACCAAGAGAATTTCCACAATGGAAAATGGAACATCATAGGAAAACTGAGCAAGAATATGACATCATCATAAGTATGGTATCATATACAATACATGTGATTAATATAAAACATGAATAATAAGAAATAATTTACTCACAGAAACAAATTTAATATAATGTTATTTGGGAAATAAACACACCCACATGCAATCACAATATAGAATAGTCATAAAATATTTCAATTCATAAATTAAATTAAGGAACCATGTATATCTATACCCAAAAAGGTAAAAAACATCCTACCTCAAGGTCATTGATTTCAAGGAAAGGTTATACCACCTCCGACAAATTTGATGACAATGCTAGACTATGATCACATATGGGTGTGTCTATGTGTGTGTAGTCTAGAGAAAAATAGGTTAAACTTTCATTCATGTGTACTTTATAGATTATAATTCATGTTAAACATTGGTCACATTCATTGTATATTATACTATATTTATTATATTTATTTTTTCTATATCATATATTCTTCCATGTTATGTGTGACTTTGTGGCATTGTTCTTGGATCCCAATGACGGTGGACCATTGTGACATGTGTATCCCTTAGATGGGTTGTATGCATGAATTGTGACAATGATTATAAGAGGCATATTCACAATATAGGGAAACGAATATTCCTTGATGATGTCATGCAATGAACTTGATGCCTAGTGATTCCAATGGGTATGTTCTCGATGCATGGTGAATTATGAGTTTCTCTTGATTCATATAGAATTAAATGAACATAAATTCAATGATAATTTTTGTATTCCATTTTACATAATCACATGATTTCTTGAAGCACAATTCATTGGTCTCTTTGATAGATCGCAGTTCTTATGACACATTGATTATCCTTCTGACATGGAGATGAAGCATGTGTGTTTTGGGATTGGAGGATTCTTGGTTAGTGCATGATCGTTCAATTTTTTTTTGGAAATATGTGTTTATATACCTTTTAAAAAATTATTATTGTTATGGAATACCGTTTTATAAATGAGAACATTAGGATAAGGACACATTTGCGGTGTTCTATTAAGTCTTGTACTCACACCCTACATTGGAATTTTTTTTTCTTTTACATTTCACAAGGGATATGGTGAAGAGGAGGGTCCATGTGGAAGATAGCTGAGATAATGAGTGTAGAGCTAGTGGTGGGATTGAATGCATACTAGTGGGAGTAGAAATTTATCATTTTTTTGTTTCTTATCTTTCTTTACATCGGTTATGCTTACTATATTTAGAGATACTTTATTTATATGAAATTCATCCCATCATTATGTTTCAAAATTTTTACATGGACTATTTTTTATATTAGTTATTTTTTATTATTGACCCTATGACATGATACTGATGGTATAGTCTCCCCATTTAAGGGATCATGACTATGTTTCTAGTTAGATTCATTTTATTTACAGGGAGGTATGAATGATGTTATTGACCATCTAGATTAGGCCAGATGGTTCATCTTTGGATGTTATAAAATTTTATTAGAGTAGAAACCCATCTTTATGTGTGGTGGAATAATGTTGGATGATATGAACGTTCCATAACAATTTTTTATTATAAAGGGGGTGACTGTAACACAATATAATGATAAAGGGTTAAATGAATAAATGTTATAACTCATGTCAACAAGGTACAGATTTATTCTATATTTCCTACATAATTATAATTATATAGTTATGCATTAATTTCCAAGAGTAGATATTAATATGGGTGACAACCAAGGTTGTTTCCTAGGGTATGTTCGAGTGAGGAGAAATAACACAATAAATAACATGTGTTGTCCTGTGGGGTCAGTCATTGGTCTGATAACATGTTCGGGCACATGGGTGGGCCTTCGGTAGGGGACTGCATCTCTATATAAAAAATGGTTGTGCCTCAATGGCTATGACCAGATGGCCATGTTAAGGTTGGGTAACAGTGACATAATCTTTTCATTAGATCTTGTCCCTCCAAGAACCACCATTATCCCCATAGAAATTTTGTCCCCTACATAGGTCCCAAACACATGCCCAGGAGAGTCATCATACTATTGACTTTCCCCATAGTCCAACTCATGTTATTCCAAAGGTACATTGTTCTCAATCACTTATAGTATATTTCTTTATTTGTATAGGGATGTGCACAAGATTTCATGTGAACATCCTACTCTAAGCCAGTGGTTTGGGTCGATATGTTATAAAATTGTATTATATGAGAAACCCAACTAGTCCAACCTGTTGTGCAGTAGTGGTTTCTAGGTTGAGATTTAGGGTCCAAAAGAGGAAATGGTGGTATATTAGGGGGTGGATGTTACAACAAAAATGATAAAGGGTTAAATAACATAATGATATAACTCATGTCATAAATTCATTATTATTTTTTCAGGCCCATACATTATTAGAAATCATTAGTTATGTGTGCATGGAATGAAGAAGTGATTTTTATGGGAGACCATTAGAGATGTTTCTTAGTGTTTTGGTGATATAACAAACCAACACTAGAAAGAACTTAGGTTTTCATGTGGGTATAATCATTAGTTATAGAACCATTTAGGAATATAGGTCGGTCTTAAGTAGAGGACCATATGTTCTTGGGGTAACTATTGGTGATTAGTGGGATATTAACTAGTGTCCTTGTTATGGTGGGATGGTCGTGCTATCAGTGGTCCATCAGGTCCATTCCCATTGGGCATAACCTATTTCCCTGAATATATTTGGTCTCTTCCAAGGGGACCACCCACATGCCCATATTAGTCATCAAGAAAATAATTTTCCCTATAGAAAAACATAAGGCCATTCAGTGTGATCTATCATCACTCCTATATAACATTGGAAAAATCCCAGGTGGTCACCCATCATGACCATGAATCCATGTCAATCACCCTTAACTATAGATTTATAATCTGTTATGTTACAAAAAATAATGGTTCAACTTGTTCAGATGAGTCATATATTTTATTCATTTAGAACCTTTTCATTCT
Source organism: Viscum album (assembly GCA_963277665.1). Taxonomy (NCBI): domain Eukaryota; kingdom Viridiplantae; phylum Streptophyta; class Magnoliopsida; order Santalales; family Viscaceae; genus Viscum; species Viscum album. Next base: position 930,261,701 of record OY728127.1, read on the forward strand.
TGTGAGTAACATTCACACCCTAATAATATATGACTACATCCTTTTTGTGGATTATATATCTCAACCTAGGTAGTCCCATTGTAGATATCTTTAGGTTCCTCCACTGATTACATTTTAACAATTAGTCCCCACAAATAGAATATGGAATTAGTTAGTTCAAATAGATTTAATTTATAGTATGATTTTTCAGCACTCACACACACATCTACTATGTTAAGGCTGGTTGTCTGTGTTTTCAGCATTCCATTGAGTCCCTACCAACCAGACAACACTAGTTGCCCCTCAGACACATTTCCCCAAACATGGGGACTACAAACATGCTTGAACTATTCATAAAACTAATGAATATACCCAAATGTAAACACATGATCCTTCTAGTGTTCTTTTTCCATACTCTCACTCACCCCGAGAAACATCTCATGAGGTTACCAATCCTAATCACTAGTGCAAGTCAATCATCCATGACTATGGATTTCTAATTAGGTAGACCCCCAAAAATAATGTTGATAATTATTTACATTAGTCATAAAATATTTTAATTTATGTATTTATCATTACATGGTGTTACATTCAACCCCATTAGATCACAACATCCTTGTTGTGGACCTTACATCTCAACTTAGGAAGTGCTGCCATAATTGAGGCTAAGTTCCTCCTTTGATGCCATTATAATAACAAGGCACTGATGATAGAACAACCACACTGGAAGTGATAATATATGTTCTTTTTTAGTGATCTTCATCATCACTCACACATGTCGCACCATGTTAAGGTGGGGTGTCTAAGCTATCACCTATCCATCAGTTCATAACCCACCATAGACAACCATTTTCCCTAAAGATATGTGGTCCCCTACCTGGGGCCACCCACATGCTTGAATGGGTCATCGGGATAAAGAATATCCCTACAGGATAACACATGTTATTTGTAGTGTTATTTTTCCTCACATTCACACACGATTGAAATCATCATAGGAGGTCACCCATCAAGACAACTACTCAAAGCAAAGAACACTTTTACTGTGGATTTCTAACGAGGGTGGCTACTAAAATTCAATGTACACATTATTAACATGTGTCGTATAATTTATTCACTTAAAAATTTAACTTCTAGGTTATTAAATCCACCCCCACATTAGATAACAATGTACTCATTTTTAACATTATATCTCAACCCAAACAGTGTCGCTACACTTAAGGTCGGGTTCCTCCAATGATTTCCTTGTAACAGCTAGGCCTCATTGATAGCATTGCCACCCAGAAAGATTCAACACATGTTGTTTCAAGTGTTCCTTTACCTCTCACACACAAACCCCTCTATTTTATGTGAATGTGGTTGTGCATTCAGTAGTTCACCGTGTCATGGGCTTCCAGGCACCAAAAGTTTCCCTACAGACATGGTGTCCCTTAAGAGGGCCCCCAAGATGCTAAATGAGTCATTAGAATAATGAATATCCCCAAATTCCAACACATGTTCTTCCCAGAAAGATTTATCCACACTCTATCAGACCTATAAATACATCCCATGTGGTCTCCCATCATGACCACTACTCCAAAGTAATAACTATTAAATATGGAGTTAAAATATGTTGGACTGTAGAAAATAATGGTGCAACTTGTGGACATGAGTAATATTTTTTTTCATTAAACCCTTTATCATCAATGATTGTTAGATTAATCCTTCTTCCATAGATCATATCTTCCTCACTATGTACCACTTATCTCATCCCAGGAAATGCCACCACACTGAAGTTTAGGTTCCTCATAAAATAAAATTCTAAAAACTAGGACCGATTGACATCACAACCACCCAAGAAGTGCTAATACATGTTCTTTCCTTGGTGTTTTTTCCTCACTCACACACTCATTGGAAAACATCCTAGTAGGTCCCTCATTATGATCACTAATAAAACCCCAACATGCTTAAATGAGGAATTCTAATTACGTAGGGTCTTGAAATTAATGTTTCACCATATGAAAATGATTCATATCGGGTCATGGATCAAAATGAACCATTGGTTTCACCATACAAATTTGGTTGAATTTCCCCACAAGTGAACTCATTTTGTCTTCTAGTTTTCATTTTCCTCACTCACACATACCCCAATAAACATCCCAAGTGTTCACCCATTATGATCACTACTCCATGACAAGAACTCTTAACTATGAAGCTCTAATAAGGAAGACTCTCAAAATGGAATTTAGAACATATTGTCATAGGATATATCATTTATTAATTTAACTTTTTATCTTTTTTTATAGTTACAATCTCCCCCTCCCTAGAGAACAAAAAATCCTTATTGCAGAACCCACATCTCAACACACGAAGTGCCACTATACTGATGGTTGGTTCCTCTAATGATTCTTTTTTAACAATTGTGATCCACTAAAAGTACATCCACCTAGCCAGCGATAATTTTTTTTTTCAAATGTGCAATATCCTCACTCACACACACCATGGGGAGTAATAATTGAGACCACACATCATATTCAATACTCTAGAAAAAATCACTTAACTTTTGATTACTAATATTGTAGGATCCTAAAAATAAAGGTGAATTTTTTTGACACGAGTCATATAATTTATTCCTCTAACCATTTATTATTATAGTGTGTTACATTCCCACCTTATAGTACAATATCATCATTTTAGACCTTACATATCAACCAAAGTAGTTCCACCACACATAAGGTTGGGTTCCACCTCTAACTCTATTGTAACAATTGGTCCCCACTTTCAACACAACCAACATAGATATGAAAATACATGTTATTTCTAGTGTGATTTTTCCTCAATCACACAAGCCCTATGAAACCCCCCATGTGTTCGTCCATCATGATCAGTACTCTAGGCCAATTAAGCTTAACTATGGAGTTCTAGTCAAGTAGGCTCCCAAAAATATAGGTGCACCTTGTTGACATGAGTCATATAATTTATTAATTTAAAACAATATGATTATGGGGTGCAATATTGACACCCACCCAAGTTATAGCACAAATTTCCCATTGAAGATTTTACATCAAACCCCAGACTGTTCCATTGCACTTAATTCTTGGTTCCTCATCTAATACAATTGTATCAACTAGGCCTCACTGACATCACAAGCTTCTAGGAAGTGTCAACACATGTTATTTTAGAATGATATTCCCTCAATCACACACAACTTAGAAAACCTATCAATAGTTAACCCATCCCTGTCACTACTCTACACCAAACATGCTTAGCTTTGGAGTTTTAATCAGGTAGGCTCCCAAAAATAAATGTTATCATTCCTGACAAAAGTCATATCTTTTAGTTATTCACCTCTTTATCATTATTATGTGTTACATTCACCTGAAAGATCACAACCTCATCAATGTGGACCCTACAGAAAATCCTAGAAAGATCCACTATAATTATGACTTGGTTCCTCTTATAATACAATTATAACAAATGGGAAATGTCGAGAGAACAACCCCCGAGGGAGTTCCAAAACATGTTCTTTATAGTGTTCTTTGTCATCACATGAACACAAAAAAGAGAAAATCCTAAGAGGTCAACCATCATGATCGATACTCCATCAAAAAAACACATAACTCTGGAGTTCTCATCATGTAGGCTCCCAAAAATATAATTTCACCACGTTGACAGAAGATGCATCATTGATCATTAAACAATTTATCATTCTGGGGAGTTATATTCACCCCCACCTAGACCTCAATTTCCTTGGTGTTGACCCTACATAACATCCGATGATGTGAAAATTCACTTGAATAAGTGTTTCTATTCTGATTCCATTGAAATAGATGGGTCTTGATGATAACACAACCACCCCACCCTAAAAAGGTCATCAAGACTTCAACCTCCATGCACCTCTAGTTGCCCAGTGTACATGTGGTCCCCTACATGGGGCCTTACCATTTGCTAGATTGGGTGATTAGATTAATTACTGTCCCCAAATTCCAACACATTTTGTTTCAGTTGTGCTCTTTCATCACTCACACACACCTTGGTAAACTTCCTGATAGGTCTCCCATCTCGATCACCACTCCAGGACAAGCACACTTAACTATGGATTTCTAATCAAGCATTATACTAAAATGAATGGTGAACCTTATGAACATGTGTCATATAATTTTTTTCATTTAACCCACTATCATTTTAGGGTTTCATAAAAAATTACTTTTACATAAATTATTTAATTAAATTTTGTTTTTATTTATAATAAAAATTCTATTTCTAGTTTTGATCATGCATTTTGACTTATGAATTTAGGCCTATAGATGTTTTGTTTATATTCTACCATATGATGTTTTTTACATTTATTTTCTGTTTTTTCATACACTTTCCATATATCTACTACCATTATGACCCTTATTTTTTATCGGGTTTTTATTCTTCTATAGCTTCTACATTGAATTTTCACCCATGTTCACAATCAACCATTACATTAATATTTTAAATCTAATATTCATCTATAGTTGGTTAATTGACATTGTAGTTATGATAAATATTTCTTTATATTCAATGTTAGTACCAATTTTTCTTCTATTATTTATTTATTCGATATATTCTTCTAAATATGTCTTTGGATTTTATTTTTGACTATATTTTTGTGACCCTGTTTTGAAGTTTCTATGTATACTTCATCATCACCTTCTATTTCCAGGTATTCATTGAAAAATCTTTATTTTATTCTACTCTTGAATATAATTTATCACTATAAATTGTATATGAATATAGTTCATATTATTCTTATTCAAACATATAAGTATTTTCATTTTTTCATCTCTTCCTTATTTATTTTTAATTTTAGAGTTCCTACTCATATCATTTTCCATATCTATTATACTTTCTACTAACTCTATGTGTTAAAATGATTTTTTATCATGTTATCATCTAAATAGTATGTAGATTACTACTGACACTTTTACCATGACATCGATGAAAATTTTACAAAGGGTAATGCCCCAAAAAAATGAAGAGAAAATAGATGGAAAATTTCCAAATTTACAAAGGGTCAAATTTGAAATCGCCCCAATTGAGCCAAGGCACTGTCGACACACAACCACTTGCAGGCCCCAATGTTGGAAAGCCATAAACATGCGGGACTAGACTCCATTTAGCCAGGGTCCTAGTTTGACTATAAATAAACCCTTAGGGTCTTAATTTGTGTAGACGAATTTCCCTGAAGCCCAATTACTGCTCTCGTCAGCCTAGTGCTTCGCCCATGTCATCTAAAACCTTCAAGGTATTTATTTAGCACCTAGGGAATAAGAATTAAAGGAGGATCACATGACTTAAGTCCCTTTAGTTTTTGAAATTGATAAAACATGCTTGCCTAAAGAGCCCAACCTCCCTAAAATAAAAACACTTGCACTCCAACCAATCCTCAAAAAGGAACTTGAGTGCCCCACTTCAATGAATACCAATGAATAAACATGAAGGCTTGAGTCAAGTCTTTCCCATGATTGAACATCCATGTTGTTTGTCACTTGAGTAAACATCTGGTCTCCCAATCCTACTTATGTGCCTATACCTATACACTAGATACCTACTTTAGTTCCCTTTTTTGATTCGTCATATTCCAATAGCCTATACAAGACTTTTATTAAGACCTCTTCAAATAAATTCATAGAAAGGATTCATATTCAATAGTTGTCTTATCTGAATGGGGTTATGTTGAAACCTCTTCCAAAACCTTCTGACTTATCAAACCTCTAGGAATGGTACATCAATGTGTCTCTTATTTGGGTTTGTATATCTATAGTCAGAGGTTTCCTACATACGTTTTCTAAAGAATTATGGATCCATGTAATATTTATAGTATTTTATATCTACAGTCACATGGATCCATACCCTAGATATAATATTGGGATGTTATCAGTCTTGGATTATGGTAATGGGAGTCTGACCTCCCCTTTTCGTCTCTAAGACTCAGAGCCTCCAGTTCCCAATTGGGATAGTGAGGTAACCACACTTTCTTTTCCATTCAAGAAAGTAAATGTCTCCCTCATCTCCTATGATCCAATAAGGGAATCCCTCCCAGATTAAGCCCCAAGCCTTTCTTTCCGAATTCAATGTCCTCCAATGTCATCCCACATTGAAAGGTTCATTGATCTGCACCCTCATCCACTGTCCTTACTGTAGGCTCATCGTCTTCCCCAACGGAGGAGGAAATGTGTGTGTTACTTTGTTGAATGTTTCACATGCTCTTGTTTCTCAAACTAATAATGACTCACGTGGTCTTAGAGATCTGTGATGATCACACCATTTTCACAAACACCTCATTGAATGAACTATGAGATCTCTAATTCCCATAAAAAATGGGATATTTAGGAATCCCTCTAAAGAACCGAGCTCTATCACATCTCATACATTAATGGACATCATCATTATGAATAAGACCTAAATTAAACCTACAAACCACCAAGGCATCCTTTTTAGTAAGTAAGTCCAAAATCATTTCTCTCAAATTACTGCACTCTCTTATGGGATTTCCTGAACTACATGGGCTTTGATTCTCATCCAATTGAGATATATAGGAAGTATCCTTCAGATTCAAACCCAAAAATCTAAATCTACCCTTTTCTTCTAGGTCTATATTCCCAATAGGGTCTAATACAACATGAAAACTCATATAATTTCTAGGTTCCTTGGGATGATTAGGTAAAAGTACCACACAAAACATTGACTTAGAACCTCCTACTTATATATCCTTACCACATGACATTAAACTGCACCATTAGGTCCTTATCACAAAATCATAAAATATATGATGTGTCCCTTTAAGTGTCACTGAACAATGAGGGTTCATATTTCTTTTATGAGGATAAATATATTGCCCATTTATGCATACAATCACAACATCAAAACAAATATTCGTCTCCCTTGACAAAAATAAATTTCAGAGTGCCCCATAAGTGGATTAAAAACTATTATTGTGGTAACAATAGTTAAAATAATCTCTAAATAGTATATAAAAGGATACCATTGATAGAGATCCTCGAATACATATGGATATCTCCATTAATTAAGAACCTGAAATACATACAGATGTTTCTAAATTTCACACATGCTAAAAATTGATTGCATATTCCAAGGAAAACATATGTTATACTTGGTTAATTAATGAGGATTCATGAGAATATCTCAAATCATTAAGAGAGTCATGGAATATGCAATAATTCCCCCAAAAGGGAGTGATGAGTCTGACCTCCCATCCTCTTGAACAATGTATGTTCTTATGTATCTTAGGTGAAAACCAAACGTACGCCTAACTTTGGAAAAAAGGTCCCTTTAGATAAAGAACCCTTTGATGATTCTTATTCGATAAATAAATCCAATGGAAAATACCTAGAAGTAGTGATTCCTAACCAAAACACACATTCAGAGGGAATATTGGAAACAAAAATTGGGAACCCGACATGAATACATAACGAAGTTGATAGTATTACCTATCTATCAGGCCCCTATCAATGGATAAATGAATTCCATACAAATAAATCAATCATTCATGTGTCCATTTAAAATAAATTTATTTAATGGAGTTCATTGTTTGTATTTTTCATACATTCTCATAACTCATTTCACTCCAAATGGATTCCTTCATGTTTTCACCAGTGAATGTGTCGGCTGCTCCACAAGATGGATCCTTGTCCGCTCAAAGGACATCATCAAAAACTTAGTGTCTTCAAATATGGGTATCCAATGTATTTTTTCAGAAATACCATAAACACGATAATATCCCAACCCCAGATCTTCCCAATAGGCTCTCTAAGTTAAGAAGAACCCTTGATTGTCCAGTCAGTGAATAAAGGTGGTGAAGAAGCAGATGGTTCCAACAAATTTCTTAAATCATTTCGGGTCCTTATCCCCGGAATTCAATTAAATGTCCCTCCCATACTATTGGGTGGTGGATCAGGAGGTCACTCCTAGCCTCAACTCGAAGACACATGGGTCCTTCCCGAGGGATCCCACCAATAATCACCGCCAACAGAATCATGTGGCAGTGAAACCACAACATGATGGGGGTGTTGCTTTCGGTTGGTCGGCTCAGGTCCTTCAGAACTAGGCACACAAGACGAACAACCTAGGACAACATCTGACCAACAGTAATCATGTTCTTACCATTTCCGCCTCTAGAGAAGTCCATCAACCTAACTTGTTGGAAAACAACGAATGAGAACATACACCCATCCGCCCTAATTCTTCTAACTAGCAGACTCATCTCGTGGCACCCAACCAATCCCTCTATTTAAATATGGTAGAGTACCATGATCTGACACATAAACCTACTTACAACCTATCATCCAGTCAGTAAACTCTTTTGGATACATTCAAAGAGGCACACCAATCAAATATGTTTGAAACATGTAAGTATGAACACACATCTATCTACACTCAACAATCCTTCTAGTAGTCTCTTATATCAATATTAGAATATTTCTGTCGACCATGACTATTGGAAAATATCCAGAAGGTATGTACACCTTCCATTATCTATCAAGGATGCTGGAAATCTAATTTGGAAGAACCTAGAGAAGTGAGTCAGAAATCTTAGATGAAAAACCAGGGGTAGAATCAACTCTCTACCACCACACATGCGTACTATTGGTATCTACTGATAGGAAAGGGAGGATAGGAGTAGAAACATACAACTACTCTAGATAAAAAATAGACATATATTAACGTTCCAGCTACTGAAGTCACCAAATACCTTTTACCAATTATGAATGGGTAGACACAAATTACTGCCCATATTTTGGAAGCCTACTAGAATATCATAATAGAAAATTCATAACTACAAGGGGAACAAACACATAATTCTGTACCCACACTTGGGATGACTAATCAACATGCCATCCCAGGGTAGATACATAACTATGATCTAGTCGAGGAGGGTAATGGGTCATACACCCCCATATCATACAAACAACCAGATCGGGAACATACACCCTTTCCAATTGGAGATACATGGCCTATCCTAATGACCACTCTAATTTAGACACATACAACTACCCATGATAACCACTTCTCCAGGCTGGATTCCCCAACTTCGTGTAAAAGAGCATCTATGAAGAAGTCTCACCAATAATAGTTGGAGTTAAGAGTCAATCTATGATCTGAATCCTTTTAATGCTAATGTTCTTGAAGCCCTCAGACATTAATCTATTTAAAATCAAGATCCTACCCTCCCATTAGAAAATTATGCGAGTTTTAGCTGTAATTCTAATTTTCCCCATCAAACACTTCATCATAATGTATTACTTCATAAAACTTCATTCACTCTAGATAACCTATCTCTAGATGAGAGCCGCAACAACCCTCTGAGTGGCCAAAAGGACAATGAGAAATTGGATTTATCCCTTGATGTAATCCACCATGGTGGAAATACCCATGATGGAATCCTTTATGAAAGTCCACTCTGTAGTAGTCTTTCGCACTCTCAAAATAATTCTCCAATTGACAGTGTAGTGATGAGAAATCCCCCTTATCTTGAAGAACATTCTAACAAAAGTCCACTCATGTATGATGCCTTTTTACTAAGAGGTGAAATAATTTCTCTACCAGAAGACATCTCAAGGCGAAATTCATTCTCCAAACCTCTATTGGGTCAGTTTCTTTCTCATATGGTAGAGGAAAAACAAATTATCCTATTGTTTGTAATAGAATAATTGAGAAGCATCAACTCTGGTTAGACCTAGTTGAGAAACCTCTAGAAAAAGATGAGAAAGATTTGTTGAATATTAGAAATCAACAATATAAGGGTGAAATACCAGTTATTTTCTGGCCTTTGGAAACCTCTCAATAAAACATTCTATAATTGATGGTAGAAGATTTCAATAATGATATCTGCATCAACATATGAAAAAAAACCTCATCATCTAAATGAAAAACATATCACCTTATAAAAAATATCAAAGTCATGTAAATGTAATTGAAGGGTTAAAATTCCAAATATACATAGAATCTCTCCCAGTATCCGGACATCCTATGGGTGAGAAGAAGTAGGGAACCCTTCAGCATGCATGCTACAATTCACTAAAGAGGCTGCACAAGTCAATTATAGATACCCCATTCGGTGTTCATATTAGTGGATGGGTTTTCCATGGATAATTTCATTTCACTACACTCTCCAATCGGCGAAGCCCACCAAAAGTGGTCTCATGCAATGTTATTGCACATGGTGGGCTATAATCAATAGATTTTGTGGGTAGTCAAAGATATTCTAAAGAACATGCCATGACTAGCTTTCATTAATGTTAGGCCCAAAGAGAGAAAGCTTTCAAGATAATTTTACATTAATCAAATGAGAACAATAATAAGGCCTCTATCTTAGAGGATGTCATCAATAAGTTCGCAAAAATGTCTGAAATAGAACAATGGTCTTCTAAAACAAGTGATTTAAGTGGTTGTTGGATACTTCATACATCCAATGATGAGACTAGAATTCGTAAAATCAGAAGAGCATCTAAGCTAATATCAGCCATAGAAGTTTAGGAGCCACACCATCCTACAGGGACGGGTGAATGTTTAAATCAACCTTAGAATTTAATAAACAATGGTTAAAGGCTTAATGAAGAAGACAAAGAACATCTCCATCCTGTAGGGATGAGTGATTTTTCACATCTACAATCCCCTCTTCATTGGAAATATGTTTTTTCTTGATTAGGGAAGAATGCAAAAAGTGAACGCACAACTGAACTATCCAAAGATTCCCTTAAGGTTTATATCCGTAAAATGGTTCCTGGGAATTCAGCATATAAGAGAACAAATTATCATGGAGGGCACAAAATTGAAATGATATTACATAGATATTGACATAATGACATTAATTCATTATGCATCAATGAATTTCTTTAATAACATTATGGAAGATCCTCCATAAAATGAGTCCATTTCGGGGGATTCAGTTGATGATGTTCTTATTTATAATACAGTACATGTTGAAGAAAATGAAGGGGGTGTGCATACATGAATTCAGGGGCATACCAAGAATATAGGTATTCCCTCAAGTAACCAACTCCCACCTCTTTGAATGGCCTATATCAAGGGGAAAGGTAACAGTTAGATCATGTCTCACTTTTGTACTGGACAAGGTCTATCTATTTCTCTGAAAGAATTATTTTTCTAGAATGAGGAGGAGATTAAGGACTTGAAAAGACTCAATGAAGAGTTACTTCGATGTTGTATTCCTACCAGACGTACTCCTCAAATAGATCTGGATCATGCACATCATATTGGTTCTCCTCAGTAATGAGGGTTTATTGTAACTATAGATGTGGATAATGAATTCTCTCCATTGGGTACATAGCCAAAATAGGACCAAACAAATTATTATGGGCATGTCCCCATGGTTTATCAAAGAAAAATACCAGATACACAACCACTAGTGGTATTTATAGTTGTCTCACTAGTTCAATCTCTAGATGTTGTACCTATATAAGTCTTGGATCATCTAGATATTTCCCAAAAGCTTATGAACATAATGAAGGAGTTAACAACTCTATTGGATTATATGGAAGAATGGAATGACCCATTACATCTAGAAAATAATTATTACCCCAAATGGGTATATCTGATCCCTCCCCCACCAAACTTTTTGAATACCACATTTCCAATATTTAATGGTTTAGGAGATCTGAAGTAGAACATAACACTTTTGATTTATTGCTGTGATCACATTATGGGACCCCTCCACAACAAGAAGTAGTAAAACTCATATGCTTTGTGAAATCATTATAGGGGCATGCCTTTGTCTAGTATACACTTTTCCTGACTTGATAAATTACTGGATGGGAAGACCACCATCAGAATTTCCTTCTTCAATTCAGTCAACGCTTCCAAAGATAGTAGTTTTTTATATAAAAAACTACAAATAGTGGGAGAATGAAAGAGTTTTAGATTTCATTGCTCGATGGAAAGGATTAACATATTCCATAAATCTACCACTCCACCAAAAGTTTTTTTCACCAATTTGTGTTCCAAATATGCGTGATGAATTACACACACCACTAATCCCTATGAAATACACAAGAGGGTTTCGAGACCTTTCTTGAATATCCCAACTAGTGGATGGTTCCATTGTGGAAACAAAGATATATATCATTTAATACCATCAACCATGGGATGGAGAACACGGAGTGTAGAGGCTACTGAAGTCACAGTCAAATAAGAAACTGTAACTGCTTCTACTTTGAAACCATTGTAATATCAAAGGTCTCACCCACCTGAGCTTCAACAGCAATGACTACCTCATAAAGATGATCAAAGAGATCAAAGGCAGAGAAAGTTTGAGGAATTAAAAAAAAGTATATTCTTTTCGGAATTAATATATTCTAGGTTACATCATTTTTGGTTGGGAAAACAATTTAGTTCAGTTTCCATGGCCGAAGAAACCAATAAAAGAAGGAGACGAAAATATCACTAATTATTTCCCCATCGATAAATTGTTTGGGCATCCCATTCAGAATTTTTTTTTGTTTTCAAAGACCTCCTAAATGAAATGGTATACTATGGAAAAGTGAAACTAAAATTTTCTTTAGCCCAAGCTTCATGTGTTATTGCTACTGATCTAGAGGAAGAAGGAAAATGATAGGTAGTCAAAAGAAAAAATGAACAAAAGTATGATGATTGGATGATTAGGAAAATGGTCAACTGAACTCATGCCATTCTATGAACACAGTTGAAATAGACAACTATGCCTCCTGCCACTTCCACTATAGAAAATCCATCATCATCAAAAGAACATCCCCCCAAAGTTCAATCCTCCAAGAAGTGACATGATAATAAAGGTAAAGAGAAGTCAGAATAAGATGAGATCATATAAATTCCAATTTTTCCTTTGACTTTGGAAGATTTTATTCCATCTGTCTTAAAATAAAAGGTACCACCCCATTAAATGGAACTATAAGAACCGACCTGTCATTTAGAATCTTCAATAGATAAGGAATTGATATTTTTGTCCGTTAATGTTATCCACTTAATGGACCCCAATGAAAATGATGATTCTTTCAATGAACCTGAATTCCTTATATGTGATTGATGAACTAGGGGAAGAAGTAATGGTTGAGGATACAAGGTAAGATGTGGATATGATAGAATCCAATATTTTAACAATACCCTTGGTCGAACCCCTTATATAGAAGAAACTAATGGGAGATCCCTTCTGTGGGCTTAGAAAGAACATGAAAATTATCCCCCACATGACAGGATCGGCCCAGACATGATCATTTTGAATGGTTAATTAGAGGTTACACCATCACTCTTTCAGCATGTAGATAAACCTAGTCTATATAATCTACCAAGAGCATAAGTATTTATGGCTTTTCCCCTGACATATGATACATCTACATCAGAAGCATCAAAATCTAAGGCACCTAAAAACCACATTTCCATGCTGGAAAATGGAGGAATTTGGACAAAAAATATGATTTTTTGAATAACCATGGCCATGTACCAGCCTTGTTATCAATCTTGGATTCCTTGAATCATTAAAAATATCTTTTAGAATAATTTATTGAGGCTTTATAAAGTCCTCATGAGTTTGAAAATGATGTTGCTGATGGTGAGGTTTACTATATAGAGACTGATCCTGCAAAATTTCATACAGTTATATCATTCATGGATGAATATGAGGATGATGTTGTACGTGGACACATCAGACCCATGTATCTATCTTGTAGGGTTAATGATATAGACATTTGATGAGACTTCATTGAAAATGGTTCACGAGTCAACGCAATTCCCATCCATACACTTCGTCGATTGGGTCTCAGTGAATTAGAATTATCTCCTTCCTCTCTGATGATGAAAAGATATGATAAGAATGAAAAAGATCCTATAAGTGATAATACACTAAAAACTCATTTGGGGATCTTGTATCTAATTCATATTTCATGGATGTCTGATAGAACACAACCTTGAATATTCTTCTTGGAAGTCCTTGGCTACATCAACATTCTTCCATTCCTTTGTCATTACACCAATGTCTCACGTATATATTTAATGGTCAAATTGGCACATTTCATGATGAAATGTATCCCTTAAATATGAGTGAATATCATAATATTGAAGTAGAATTATATCACACAAAGGGAACTTGGTTCGTGGAAAAAGATGTAACAAGAATCAATGCTCTGAATGGTATGGAAAAAATCCCCACTAACCCATTTAAACATTCAAGTATATATTACGTGTGTCCTACCAATAAAACAGAAATGATAGAACCAAATCCAAGTACCCATATATTTAATTCCATAATGTTAGTTCTGGAAATCGATCGTGATAGTCTGTGTGAAATTTTTGATAGTGAAGGCATAAATGGATATGTCCTCATCTCACCCAGCAAACATCAGCAAGTCTTTGTTTCATTAGTAAAAAAAGAAGAATTTGTTGCATTAATAATGTAAGAAAATGATTTTGACTCCCATACCATAATTATATCTTCAATAATCAAGGAAGACCCTTCATTATCAGTAGGGTTAGAATTTTTTTTCCACTTTTTGACAATGTCCAGATACTAAATCCTCCCCTACATCTGAATGTTTTTATTAATCACATACCCTTAAAGAAGAAACAATATAAGTGACACGTGAGGAAGAAGAAAAAGAAGATCATGAGGACACCCCTCCATCATTTGAGGAAGGAATATCTACCATTATGGATGAGCTCATTGAAATAAATATGGTTATAGAGTAAGATCCATACACGACTCTAATTAGTGTGGGAATGAATTATGAAGAGAAATAGATGTATACATTATTTATATAGAAACATAGAGACATACATTCCTGAAGCTATATAGAAATTATAGGCCTTAATACTTATGGGGGAACTCATCATTTGGGTTTTCTAGAAGAACATTGAGGATTTAGGCAGGCAGTAAGAAGACCACAACCAACTCACACATCTAAAATTGAAGCTAAATTCCAAAAGCTTGTTAATGATAGCTTTTTAAGGGAGGTATAATATCCCTAATGGGTGACCAAAATTTTCCCAGTGAAAAGGAAGAATGGTAAAATCATAGTTTTTATTGATTTCAGAGATTTTAACCGGAATGGTCCCATGGATGAATTTCCGGTTCTGATAAGAGGACAATTGATGGATGAAACAACTGGATACGATGATCTCTCATTAATATATTTCTAATATGGGTATAACCAAATTCTAATTTCACAATAAGAATAGGAATCTATAGATTTTTGAGAGTTGAAGGAATATTTTTCTATCTGGTAATTCCCTTTGGCTTAAAAAATGCTGGTGAAATGTATCAACATTCCATGCACCGTATCCTCAATCCTTTCCTAGGAATATTCTTCAAATGTTATGTGTATGATCTAGTGGTTAAATCCAGATAATGTTATGATCACCTGACTAATTAGGAGACTATATTATTTAAACTTTAGCAACAAAATTGAAAGATGAATCCCTTGAAATGTGCTTTCGGGTTAACCTCGAGAATATTTATTAGTTTTATTGTATGCTATCATGGAATCAAATTTTATCATGCGAAGAAAAAAGAAATCCTTGGCATTCCACCTCTTAGAAATTTGAAGGAATTAAGAGGAATTAAAGGGAACTTGGCCTATATTTGGTGTTTAATTGCTAATTTGGCAGACAAGTGTTTAACCAACACCAGTTTAATGAAGTATAGATTTACATATAAATGGACCAAAGAATGGTAAGAGGCATTTGACACCCTTAAGATATTTATCTTAACTCCACTGGTATAAATGCCACATTTTTAATGAAATATGATTATTATCAATTTGAAAACTTTAGAGAGATCACTGGGTTCCTTTCCTTCCCAAAATAATGATGTTGGGAATGAAAATAGCCATTATTATCTATGCCAAACCTTGGTTAACCCAGTGATTCAATATTCAAGTATTGAGAAAAATTGCCTAGCTTTAATCTTTGTAGTTCAAAAGTTGAGGCACTACATGAAAAATCATGAGGTCCACTTGGTATCTCGCAATAACCCATTCATGGTTATCCTCAGTCATCCTATGATTACAGGATTTTTGTCATGGTGGGAAGTCATTTTGCAACAATTTTATATTCAATTTGTGCCTCAGAAATGGGTAAAAGGACAAGCCTTGGAAGGTTTCCTTGTTGAACATCCATATGCAGAAGATACATCTTTGAATACTGAAATTCCTGATGAAGAAATATTCTCTATTCAAGATAATCCCCAAAAATGGGAAATGCCCGTTGATGGTGAATCCAGAATTGAAATAGGGAAGAGAATGGAAGATCCAAAACTCAACAAAGTTGGTTTATGAATTGTTTTTATCTCCCTATAAAAACTAGGGGTACCATATTACTTCTTATTATCAGAAGGCGATACCAACATTGAGGAAGAATAATAAGATCTCATTGCAGGCCTCGAATTGGTGTTCCAAGTACAAGTGAACCACCTAAATGTAAATGGTGATTTTGAATTGGTAATAAAAAAATAAATTGGGATTAAGATATTAGAAAAGAAGATTTAATCCCATCGTGTGATTTTGTCCTAGGTTTAATGGATGAATTTCCCTTAGAACCAACATTTTCATAGGTCCCACGGTCACCAAATTCCCAAGATACTACAATGGATAATGTATCCAGAACCCAAGAATATCCAAATTGGGATGATACAATCATCATTATTACCCATCATCACATGGTTTCATCTTTTTTAAAACTATAATGGAGGAAATTAATGAAATAATCCATATTTATAAACCACATGTTCATAATACAGGATGGATGAAACCAATCATGGAATGACATGAAAATGGAATACATACACATTTAAAGATGGGAGAGAGAAAATCTAGAGATGAGTCGTCAATTTAACACTTTCTGATAGCCCATATCACATAAGATCCTCTATAAACAAGGATTTGATGGATTCCTCTTCATGTGTATTAATGTAGAAGAAACTAAAACAATCATGAAATAAGTACATGTAGGATCTTGTGGTGCTCAACAGTCCGCACTTAGGAATTCTGATCAAATATGAAGGCTTGGGCACTTATGGCCTTTAATGAAACAAGATTTTATAGATTTAACCATGAAGTGTTGTCCCTGCCAAGTGTGTTCCAACTTCATTCATCAACCCCTAAAGTTTCTACATACATCTAAATATTGCTAGCCATTTCCACTTGGGGAATCGATATAGTAAAAATTTATACTCTAGATATGACTAAGAAGTATACGTATATTATTAATACTACTAATTTCTTATCTAAGTGGTATGAGGAAATTCCTATCAATGAAGTCAGGGTGAAAATAATTGTTAGTTTGTCAATTATAATATTATTACTTGATTTGGTGTCCCTCAAATCATATTGACAGACAACAACTCCAATTTATGTTTTGATAAGGTTAAGAAGTTATATCGGGAGCACAATATCAAATCCATCCATTCATCTCGCTATTATGAGTCATCCAAAGGAATGATAGAGGCTTTCAACAAGACCGTATCAAATATACTTTAGAAAATGGTGTATAAAGATAAGAAATCTCAGACTGATAATATTTTTCCTTTTTTATGGGATTATTGGACTACTACCCATATTGCCACTCAGGAAACTCCATATTCATTGGTATACAGAATAGAATTAGTTTTTCCTATTGAAATTCAATTTCCCTCACTCAGAGTGGAAATTTGTGATTTGTTATCTATAGATGAATAGTCTTAGAAGTGATTCGATTTTCTGGAATCATTAGAAGAAAATATATTTCATAATTTTCATCATTTGTAAGTCAATCAGAATAGAATAGCATGAGAATTTAACAATAATGTTCACCTCTACTAATTTATTCATGGAGAATTTGTATTAGTTCTTTGGACTTTGATGACACTAGGAAAGAAGCCACCAAAGGTGAAGCCAAAGTGGGAAGGAACTTAATTTTTACATAAGCTCTACCCTAATGGATATTATTCCCTAATTTCAATGGATGGAGAACTTATTACAACTCCGTCTAAATAAAGATACTTGAAGAAGTAATTTATGTAATCACATAGAGTAATGTCCTCGCTGCATGGCATGATACTGAACTGCATAATTTCTTAGCTGCAAAACATTAAACTGCATGAAAACCATATGGGTCCATGATTCTTGATGTTAAAATGTATAACATCATTGTCCTGGTCAAATGGAATTAAACTTCATGACATCATTTATCCTTGCTACATGACATTAAAATGTATGGTTAAATTTTCTTCATTTGATGTTATGAAATCCCAAAAAAAACCCCAAATTGGTATTCCCTGTGGTTCTTAAAAAAATATGAGTATATTCATTGAACAATAATTACTCACATCATTACTACTCATTAGTTTCACATGAGTTACATTTCTCCATATGTTTGAATCATATCTGCATAGAGCACTCATTTCAATAACTATGTGTGGCTTGATTCTCATTCCAATGGGATATGTAGATATCAGTGGACCCCTAATCATAGGCCCAACCACAAAAATAATGAAATTTATTTCCCTTATTCATATTTTATATGATCCAAATCCATACATAGTACTCTTCTAAGATATATGGTTTTATCTTCATACCATATTTTATCTTATGTTTAACCTTTACTCTAGAATGTGATATAAGCCATGTATCTCACATCAAACTCAATTAGTGTGGGGATCAATTTCCCATGAACTATATTTTTCATGATTCTCAATTCAATGGAATATATAGAGACACATTGATCTCTAATCTTGGGCCCAACCAGAACACCAAAAAATATGACTTCCCCACATTAAAACATAACTAATATTGGGAACAATCTCAAGAACTCTGTGTGGCTTGATTATTACTATAGAAAGATATGTAGTGACACCTAGGTTTTATCCCCTTTTCTAGCTTCAATATTTCTCTTCACATCGAAATCACTGAATGTCCTCACATCATGAAAACAAACTACATGGACCTACATGAACTACATGTTGCTTGATTTTCATCTATATGAGATACGTAGTGACATACATATTTACAATCTAGGACCTAGATACAACATGAAATGAAAAATACTCTTTCACCTATATACGAGTTGGATCTACATGTGGACATTCAAATTCCCATCATATCAAATCCCTTAATGTCTTCACTGTATGAAATTAAACTTCCAAACACTCATAGAACTACATATGGATTGATTCTCATCCTGTTGAGATACAGAATGAAGACAAGGCCTTAACCCATAGTCCCATCCATGAGATAAATTAAAATTATCTCCCTACTGTATACAATTTAAAATCTATATAGGAGATCTTATGTTGGGTCCTCTCCTTAGAGATCCCATTAATGAATCATGAAATGTTATGATTTTATATAAGAGTCATATCTATATAAGGAAATAAAAATTTATATAAAATATTGATTTAAATATTTCTCTTATGTGTTGAGAATCACCCCTTTCATAATCCATACTCCTAATCATGAATACATACAGATCTTCATAATCTTCTTTCAGTTTCTTGGTGGCAGAGTTTCTGATACATTAGAACTCTTTTTCTTTACTATGAACTATGTTCCCCAAGATGTACTTACATAAGTCACCTACAAAACGTGCCTATAAGTCCAAGTATTCCACTATTTGGATATGTAGCATATGCCCCATTTGGCTCTACATAATACAACCCCCCTAACAGCTTTTTTCCAATAATGGTAACTTATTTCTTGGTAAAAGCATCTTATATTACCTTCATCCTTTAATGACAATATACAAGAATCATTGTCTTAATGTGGTTATGTGTGAATATTTATCCCATTAACATTCTCTCGATCTGAACACCTCTAAGATAATGGTTTACACATTTTCCCTCTCCATATGTTCAATGAATCTTGAAATAACCTTGGATCATTTGACAACATATTATCCATTGTTTCTATAATATTATGGTCCTTTTCATATAACCTAAAACTATAGACACCATACATCCTACATTTTGGTCATACCTATGTAGAACTCACATTCCTATGATTATTTGAAAATTATGATTGTAATTAATATTTCTATATTTAGGTACCATTCTCCATAAACCAAACTATGTGTTGTGAAAATACAAATCTCCCTAAAATATCTTTGGTTTTTAGCAATAGAAGGTTAGATAACCAGGTTCTCTTTTTCCTAACTATACAGTACGTGCCCCAAAGTGTCCTTGAATAATTCGCCTACATAACAGGCCTGTCTGTAAAAAGATTCCACTGTTTGGGTATGAATTATATGCCCCAATTGGTCCTGCATAATACAACCCCTAATAATTTTTTCATCATATAATGGTAAATTCAATCTTGGAAAACACTTCCTCTAATCCCTTTAGCTCTTTCCCATACCATTATTTGGATCCATAACTTCCCAAATCACAGTTTACAATTATTACATTCCATACTTGAACAAGGTAGTATGTTTCGAGACAAATTATCAAAAAATTGGAGACTCATAAACCATTGGTTAGGGATGAGGACCATACTTTAATTCCCCCAATGTTCTTAATACATGACATGAAAATACGCAACATAATGTACTTTCTCCATGATTCTAAACTACTCAACAGAATGTAAGAAATCCCTTTTTTGAACAATTTTAAGCATTCTTCAAACACCTAATTTGTGTAGGAGTAGTTTCACCATTCATAACCTATTTCAGCATAGATGGACCTATATTCATAGAATCTATTTCCTTGTCAAAACTACCCACTTTGGTCTTGAGTCACCCAAATCTCAATTTCCCTTTCCTATCAATAAAAAATTATCAAATTTTTTAGATCTATTTTGTCTTAATATCCAGTACATTCCCTTAGTTGGCCTTGTATAAAAACTTGCCTACATAACGGGCTTATCAGTTAAACGATTCCACTGTTTGGCGAAGAAGCACATACCCCTATTGAACCAGCATAATACGACGCCCATAATTGGGTTTTAAGGTAATGGTAACTTTGTTCATGGAAAATACCTCTAGGTTTATACTTTAAGTTTACAATTTGGTGACCAGAAAAAATAATGAAATAGGATTCCCACTGAAAGTATCTAAAGAATATTGGAGATATTCCAATACACTAATCCTTGTTTAGGATCTAATTTATAAATTTATGGTCAAAGATATTCGACCATAAATATGTCCCTTATTAGTCCGATATGCATGAATATAAAATTACCTAAAAGAAGAGACATGGTACTCACCAGATTGATAACTCGCAAATGCCACTCTAGACAAATTTTGAATTCTCTGCTTGATAGACCTACATTTTTTACGGTTTAAGAAATATTGAGCATTAAAAGGTCAAAAGATACACTGTTTTTGGGGTTTTTTATTTACCCTTGTTTAAATCAATCTACGCTCACTAGGCATATTGGCTTAGGTTGAAAAATAGAGAATTACATTCCTATCATTGTAATTATGGTTATCCAGTACAAAAATATCATATTATAGAAGTAAAAATTAACATTAAAATTAAAAGTAAATAAGGATGATGACATAGATGATTATAGAAAAAATTCTTTTAAATTATGAGTAAAAATTCCCAGATGAACATCCACAAACTGGATTCTATCTATTATAAATCAAAAGAGGTTTTCTATATAACTTTTCATTTGATTAATAGCCTATTGAGTTCCATCAGATTCCAGTTAATGTTTAATTATCCAACTAGTCTCATTCTGTTCAGCTTGATGAACTGATTCCTTGGCATCTGCAATGGTTTTTTCACCATATTTCTGAACATATTATATTGAATCATGAAGATGGTCAAGCTCCCCTATAACAATATCCAAACTTTGTTGAAGATGAAACTATTGAAATTAATTTTCATTTAATTTCTTTTTGATTACTATAAAATTTTCAATATGATTAGACTCATCATGGGATAATACTCTTTGGAATTCAACAATTTTGGTCAAAATTCTGACATTTATTATATCTTGTCAAATTTTCTTCTCTTTCTCTCTTTTTCGAACGATCTCTTTCACTACAGTATTGATTTCATTGTATTCTAAACCACCAAATCCTGACATATTTAACAGAGATGCAAGACGTGGGATTTATGAGGACTATTCCTCAAGGGTAATTTCATATATTATTTTCCATATGTTCAGTCATGCCTTATGGAATGCAAGACGAAGAGACTTATGAATCTTCGAATAGAATTCAGAATCATTGTCATAAGGGGGAATGCATTTAGGGATTAATGAACTTGAAGAAGTGACATGTTCTTCTCCTTCCTTGATAGTGGTTGATTTACTTCCTAATGATGTTTGTGCTGATGCAGAAGCTTCACCTCCATAACTAGCCATTTAAGTTGACAGTCCTCTATGGTGATTTAATTTTTTGGTCAGTTTCAAAAGAATAACAAGAGTGAGAACAATCATAATACTAGTAACCCCTACCTAATAATAGGTCGGCATCTTAAGAATAATCCTCCCAAATATTATCTTCTTCAGTAGATTTGGTTGACGTCTTTTGGGGGAAAATCTTTATTTATCTTGCTCAGGATTATATAAATGAATCTCATGAATTTTATCTGTCTCAAATTTAACTGGAGCCAATGTATTTTCAATAGTGGGACTTACAATAATATCGACACATCCTTTAGACATTGTCACATTAGTAGTTTCCGTTGATGGAACTCCATATTTCAACAAATCATGGATAGAAACTTAATAATACGAATATTGATATTATGAACAATAAAAACAAATGTTCATTCCATTCTATACAATAAAATTCAAAATTTTTTGAAGTATTTGGAATATAAATGTGTTTTATTAATACATAAATAGACATGAATGTATTTATATACCATCCAATAATATCCCAAATCCATTGATATTTTCACCTATAAGAGTAATTGGAGAAGTTGTTTAGCAACCATCCTCTGATAAAATTTGACCTCTAAAGACATTCTGAGTAATAACTGTGTAGTCAGAATCAGTTGATGTAGGATTTTATTGGTTATGTGATGAACCTAAATTACTATATAGTTTAATTCAATTGTTGTTAAATATAGTTACTCATGAATCACTCCAGATTTTCCAGAGGTATCCTCTCTCCTAATAACAGAAACAATAGAAGTGCTAGGAAGAAACGTTGACTCTTCTAGCCTAAATTCCTTTTAAGAAAAAGTATCCTCTTGGTTGGGAGGAGTTTGTGCTTGTGCAGAAGCACCCTCCATGGTTCCTTGAGGTATATCAGTAATTTTCCTAAGATAAGAAACAAAATAAGTTCCTAAAATTACATGATGTTTAGATAATTTTTATTAATAAATCTAAAATTCATGTTGTCAAAAATGCTTACCAATTCTGAGAAAACATTTATCCAAAGATTTGTTTCTTCTATGTTTATGTTTGTTTGTTTTCTTAAGTGGACTTGCATCATCATCTTAAAAAACAGGTTTTGGAGACCACAATCCTACACCCATCTCATCCTCCACAATCTATTGTCCTGAAGATATCTTTCCTGACTCACGAGTTAATCCAACAGGTCTAACTGTAGTACCAATTGGGTTATACTGTGTAAATGGAACATCAGTCGATTTTGTCTTAGTCAACTGCATGTTAAATTGGTATTTCCACTACATAGTAATTCCATAACTAAATTCAAATATGAACACAAAAAAAGAATGTGAGAAAAATAAAACATAAATACTCTAGATCAATAAAATCATGTTATTCATCATTAAAGGAAAAGTCAATCCCTTCAGCGGTACCACGATCTGTCAACCCTTTCACTAGTTTTGTGGTGGGAATTGATTCATCAGTTGTGTATATGAGAATCTTCAGTTCCTAGATATAACTTCTTACTTCATCAAGGTTTTTCTTAAAATGATTATCAGAAGAGGTTCGTTAAAATCCTATTCATGAAATATAGAACCTTTCACATAAATTTATCCTTGTCGTTTCAGCATCACAATGAAATATTTTCCATATGCGAACCATCTCTGGTCATTCATATTCTGATTAAATTCTAGTGGGGTTGTGAAGATTATCCTGTAGTTTTAGATTTTATTTTCTTCCAAATTCCTACCATTATAAATGGTGGATGAGAAAATGGTACCCACTACACTTTTGAATGATGGGGACTAGACATCCTTGGTACATCAGTAGTTGGTACTAATAGTTTAGCTCTGTTGACTCTGATAGGTGGATTGTATCTTGCACAAGGTCACTTCAGTGAGCTTAGAGCCTCATCACCCTCACCCTTCAACTCCAATGAATCAACCTCTGATGATGAATAATTACATTCAAATAAGAGGGTTCTATTCTAATACCCCTCTTTATCCCAACCTAAGAGACATCATTGTTTATCACCCCTTCTAGGTATGATGAAACTCAGTTCTTAGCATAACATATAGTCAATATTTGAGTTGCATCAGTGGTAGGTTAGTTGAATATGGCTTAGTTTTATCTAAAATTACATGAATGGGAGGAGATATAGAAATTGTTTTGCAGAAATTTGAATTGAATTGAAAATATATTAGAATAATATGCCTCACATATTATTTCCCTAGCAATCCTAGTGGCCAATACGCCATCCCTACAAGATAACATATACGCCCTTAGCTCTAGGTTATCCATTCCATCATCAAAAAAATCACCGCGTAGATGGATTCCCATAAGGGAAAAGATAAAATTCTATTAACATACTTAACATGGCCTTATTTTTTAAAAAATTCAAAGTCATAGGTGAAATACTAGAAAAATATTGAAAAAATGGCTGGAAAGAAAATCCAAGGACCTAAACCGCACTCTTCACAATATACATTCTGAAATGTGTGGTGATCCACCCCCATGAAACCTTTAATTGTCATACTATTATGAAAGGATACTTACATCAATTTATATGTAACTAGTGCCTATAGATCGTCCCTAAAATGAGTTGAAAACCCTCAAATCATCTTCTCTTCTAGAATGACTGCTATAACAAAAGTTGCCAGCCTTATGCTTCCCTTAGAATCTCAGATGGTAAATAGATATACACTATGTCACATGGCCAGAAAACCCACAAGATGTGTATTCACATGAATTTTAGAGTTGACTTCATACCCCCACTTTTCAAACTCTCAATTCTCTAATGTTGGCTAGAATGTACCAGGTGTAAATAATTTTTCTACCTTTGGAAAGTTTGTAAGATGAGTGAAAGTGGGATCATTCTCCTTCTTCATCATGAATATTTCCATCCACTCCTCTATGTGAATATCACTTCTTGTGTGGGACATTATTGTTCTTGTATTCTTGAGTTTATAAAATATCATGATTAACTCATGATCCAAGGATGCTATCTTTTCTATGTCATTCCATAACACCTTTGGATAAATAAATTCATCATACATGTATCCAAGGATTAGAGCCCTGAGATCTTATAGTAATCCCAAAAACTGATTCCTAATTCTCCATGTGTCAAATGGAATAGATTAGTCTCTTGACTCCGTAATCATAGAAACTCTTACATGAAATCGTGATTCTTGTATACATAGGTCTACCCAACCCATACAAACTCATAAATTTCAATGCCTTTAATGTCATCCATGAACTCAACAAATTTCTTGTGCACCCAATACACCAACATCCATGGGGTTTTAACTCCCCCTAATGGTAAAAAATTTAAAATTTTCTTCCAGCCCTTTTACTGATCTGTCTGAGAATCACGTAAAATGGACAAAGAGTAATGCTGCTATATCTTGGGGGTATGGTCTTTCAAAAATACAGTAGATGATATATGATGTATGAAATTTGACTTATCTAACATCCCATCATTGATATATGTGCCACATACAGAAATATTGGCATATGAGAAATTGGTTTGGTCTTGAAACTAAGAAAGTGGAACATAATTCTTTAGATATGGAATGTAGAGATCTTATAGATGGCCATAACCGTACTGAAGAAAATAAACACTCCTTGTAGAATCGATGGGATTTGTCTTCAGATGCTTTGCCAAATTTGGGAGTGTAGTGTCATAGATGTTTATGAAGTCATTCATGAAAATCTTCATTATATCATCAATTCTCTTAAAAGCCAATTCGTCAGAATTTCCGATTCTATTGGGAGCCATTGAACCTACAAAAGTGATCAAAATGCATCACAATGTGAGCTCATTTTAGATTTTTTACAAAGTCTTTAATGAAATTTGACAATGGAATTAAATCTCACAAGTATGGATTCAGACTGCAATTATTACTCCAGCACACAAGTATAGATCCCAATTTGAAGCTTGAAAATAAAAAATGTATAGAAGAAGCGCGACTGACAGGTGTGTTTGAACGGAAAAACTTGCACACCGAGAGATGGATTCCTGAAATCCATTTTATTTTTCACTAAAGTGACGACACTATTTATAAGCGATAAATATTATGTTGTGTTCCATGACCTTGTGCTCTCGTACCTTGCACGCTACTAGATTTCAAAACACATCAATCTCTGACATTCTTTCCATAACATTACCTCATTATAAGACCCTCTCTTCATTCAGATCCAATTCTGAGGGGGGCATTGTTTTGACACTACATTCCATCCCATCGACAAAAAGTGACAAAGGGAAATTCCTTAGAAGAAAGTGGAGAAAATACATGGAAAATTTCTTATTTTTAAAACGGCCAAATTTAAAATTTCCCCATTTGAATGTTGTCATCGTCGGCGAGCATCCACTTGCACGTCATAATGTGGGTGTGCAACCCACTTCCGTGACCAAACTCCTCTTTCCCTGGGTCCTATTTTTTCATATAAATAGACCCCTGGGGTATTCATTTGTATGGATGAATTTCCCTGAAGCCGAATTGATGCTCTAGTCGCCGTAGTGCTTCACCCATGTCTTTTGAAACCTTAAAGGTAGTTATTTAACACCTAAGGTGGATGAATTATTGGTGGATAAGAATACATATGTCCCTACAATGTATGAAATCCATAACACTAGCGCTCATAAAGTGCCCAAACTCCCTAAATCAGAAACACTAGCGTGGCACCCATTCCTCTTAAAGGATCTTGAGTGCCCCACTTCTAGGAATACTTATGAATACACTTGAAAGCTTGAGTCATGTATTTTCAAAGATTTAACATCCAGGTTATTCATCACTTGAGTATACATTTGGTCACCCAAGCCTTCCTGTGCCCCTATACTTGCGCGCCAGATACCCACTTGGGCCTCTTTCATTGATTCACCATTTCCCTTCATCCTATACAAGACTTTCATCAATACACCTTCAAAGTCATCCATGGGAAGGCTTCCTCTCCATTAGATCTCTTATCTAAAATGGGTTATGTTGAAACCTCCACCAAAACTTCCTAACTTATCAAAGATTTGGGAAAGGCACATCAGCATGTCTCTTATTTGGGTTTGTATATATATAGTCATAGGTTTCCTATATTATTCTTATAAGGTTTTTTGGATCCCTATGATGTTTAAAGGTTTTAATATCTATGGTTACATGTATAATTACCCTAGATATAATGCTGGTAATTTCCTGGTCTTGGATTCTGGGAATGGGACTCCAACCTCCCCTTTTCATCTCTAAGACTCAGAGCCTCCAATTCCAAATAGAAACTTTGTGGGTAACATATTATTTTCTATTCAAAAAAGGAAATTTCTCCCTCCTATTTTGGGATCCACTAAGGGAATACATCCTGGAGTAACCCCTAGACTTTAGATCCAGATTCAATCACCTCTAATGTAATCCCACATTGAATGGTTCATCGATCTATGCCCTCATCCACCATCACCACTATAAACCCATCCTCTTCCATAGTGGAGGAGGAAAAGTCTGTTTGCCTTTGTTTTTATCTTTTACATACTCTTGTTTATCACACTGAGAATGACTCACATGGGATTAGAGAATTGTTATGATGCCAACATTTTTAGAAACACCTCATTGAATGAACTAAGAGAACTCTGATTCCCATTGAAATTGGGATACGTAGAAAGCCTTCCTAAGGACCATGCACTATATCATCTCATCCATAAATGGGAATCTTCCTTAATAATAAACACCAAAATAAACCCCCAAATAACCAAGGCATACTTTTCAGGAAGTAAGTAAAAACACATTTCTCTCAAAGGACTACACTGTCCGATGAGATTTCTTGAACTATGTGGGCTTTGATTCTTATCCAAATGAGATACGATGGAAGCCTTCTTATGGTTCAAACCCAACAATCGAAATCAACCCTATTCTTCTTAGGCCACATACTCAATAGAGTCTAATCAAACATGGAAATTCATATATTTTTGTGGATCATTGGAATTATTAGGCATAATTCACACACCAAGCATTGACTAAGAACATTCCTCTTAGATGTCCTTACCACATGACATTAAACATTATGGTTAGGTCCTAATAACATGACCATAAAAGGTGTGATGTGTCCCATTAAGTAGAAATAAACTATGTGGTTTATGACTCTTTTCATAAGGATATGCAGGTATCCCATTTATGGTTATGATCCCAACGTCAAAACAAACTATTATCTCCCTTGATTAAAAAAAATTACAGAGTTCCCCACTGATTGGCTTGAAACCAAAATTATCATAACAACAAATAAAAGAATCTATAAACAGTATATAAGAGGATACCAATGATATAGAACCTCAAATACATATGGATATCTGCAATATTGAATAATCTGAAATACATACAGAGGATTCTAAATTTAATACATGATAATAATTGATTGCAAATTTCAAGGGAAACATACGTTATGCATGGTGAATTAATAAGAATTCAAGAAAATATCTCAAATATATAAGAGAGTATTGGAGTAGGAAATAATTCTCCCCAAAAAGGTGTGATGAGTCCGAAATCCAATCCTTTAGACCAATTTATGTTCTTAAGTATCTGATTCAGAATCGATGTCGTAAGGGGGATCATATTCTGGTACTAATGCACCTAAAGAAGTGACTTGTTCTGCTCCTTTCTTGATAGCGGTTTCTTTACATCCTAATGATGTTAGAGATGATATAGAAGAATCACCTCCAGACCTATCCATTGAGCTTGGCAATCCAATATGGTGAATTAAATTTATGTTTAGTTTGAAAATAATAACAAGAGTGAGAACAATCAAAATATTGGAAACCCTTACCTAACAATAGGTCAACAGCTTGAGATGTGTCCTCCCCAATATTATCATCATCAGAAGTTTAGACCGACGTCCTATTGTGGGGAATTCTTTCTTTAACCTACATAGGAATATACAAATGAATGTCAAGAAGATTTTTAGTTTCAAAGTTAACCCGAGCCAACGTCTCCGTAATAGTGGGATTGACTGTGATATCAATTCTTCCTTCAGGCATCATCACTATAGCAGTTTATTTAAATGGAATTGCATATTTCAACCGATAATAGTTAGAAAATTAATC
This sequence comes from Viscum album, assembly GCA_963277665.1. NCBI lineage: Eukaryota > Viridiplantae > Streptophyta > Magnoliopsida > Santalales > Viscaceae > Viscum > Viscum album. The sequence continues at coordinate 930,291,026 of OY728127.1, forward strand.
ATAATAACACTGATGGGATAAACAATAAAAAATTAAATCCATTTTGATATATACAAGGAACATTAAAATTAAGTATTTGACTTATTAAAGTGTTATAATACTGCTTCAAAAGACATTCAAAAATTCGAAATATAATCCAATGATATCCAAAATCCCATGTTAGTATCACTCATGTGAAGCTTGGAATGGATGTTTCAAGACCCCCTCTGAGAAATTTGCACCCCGAATAGCATCCTCAGTAACAACTGTGGGGTCAAAATCAGTTGTCACCATATTTTCGGGTACTTGTGATGAACATACCATATCAAATAGTAGAAGTCAGTTGTTGTTTCACATAGTTTCTTATGAAGAACATCTGATTAACTGGAGGTCTCTTGTCTCCTCGTAGTAATAATAGGACCAGTTCTAGGAATAGATGTTGAATCCTTTAGCGTAACTACCCATTTAGTTAATGGATGTTCTTTGATGGTGGGAATTTTTGTTTTTCCAAAAGCACCCTCCACGATTCACCAAGGCTCATCAGTAAATTCATTAAGTGACGAAACTGAATAAGTACCTATAATTCTAGGAAGTTTAGATACTTTGTATGAATAATGCTAAAATTTATGTTTTCAGGAATGCTTACACTGATGAGAAAAATTTTAACCATTTTTTTCTTTATTCAATGTTTCTGATACTTTTCTTTCTTGGGAGGAATTTCATCATCATCTCCAAAACTATCATTAGAGACTTCAAACCCGCTACCATCTCATCCTCTATGGAATATTGTCCTAGAGATATCTATCCTAACTCACAGGGTGATCCAACAGCTCCCAATGCAGTATCCCCATGGATATACTGTTGTGATGGATCTTCTGTCAATTTTCTCTTATTCAACAGTAATATAAATTGTTATTTCATGAGAGAAATAATGCTTTGAATAAATTCAAATATAAAAGCAGAAAATAATTTGAGAAAAATAAAACATATATCTTCATGATCAACAAAATCACGCCACTCTTCATGAAATGGAAGGTCAATCCCATCAACAGCCAATGATCTTTCATCTCCTTAACTCGTTTAGTGGGAGGAATTGATTCATTAGTTGTATATATAATCATCTCCATTTCCCGTATATAATTTCTTTATTCATCTATGTAGTTCATAAAAATAATATTAGAAGAGGCTCATAGATCCCTCACTATAATAATATGAAACCCTTCATATAATTTTATCCTTGTGGTTTTCGGATCACAATTCATGTTTTTTCATGTTTGAAACACCTATTATTGTATATATGTAGAGTACATTCTAGAGGGTCGTTAAGATGATCCCGTAGATTTAGATTAGAGTTTCATCCTAATTCCAGCCGCCACATATGGTGGATGAGAAAATGGGACCCGTTTCACTTCTGAATGATGGAGAATAGAGTGCCTCAGTATATCTTCATTAAGTACTAATAGTGTAGCTCTCTTGACTCAGTCCGATGGATTGTATCTTGGATGAGGTCACTTTGGTGATCTTGGAGCCTCATCACCCTTGCCCACTGACTCCAATGAATTATCCTCTGTTGATTAGGAATTACCTTCTAAATGAGAGGGTTCCATTCTACTGCATCTCTTTATCCTGAACCGAGAGAAAACATGGTTTATCACCCCATAACGGTATGATTAATCCAAGTTATCAGCATACCATATAGTCAATCTTATTGTTTCATCTTCTATAGGTAAGTTGAATATTTTCCCAGTTTTCTCTACAACTATTTGCAGACATAGTTTTTGGGACACTATCAGATGTTTATGTAATCTGAAATGAACTGGAGGAGATGCCATAATTTTTTGCAGACATTTGAATTGATGTGAGAATCTGTAATGAGCATAGGCCTTGCATATGATTTCCCCAATAATCATGGTGTCCAATATGCCATCCATACAAGCTAACACATACACCCATAGCTCTATGTTGGTTGTCCTATCATCAATAAATGTCCCCATAGGCGGATTCCCCTAAGGGAAAAGATGAAATTACATATATATACTTAACCTAGACATATTTTCTTAAACATTCAAATACAGAGGTGAGATACTATTAACCCTTCAATAGATGATTGGAACGAACTTCTGAGGACCTGAACCCTACTCTAAACAGAAAAAAATTTGAATTTATTGGTGATCCACCCCCATGAAACCTTGAATAGTCCTACTATTCGAAATGGATAATTCCCTCTATAGATATGCTAAAAGCTCCTATAGACCTTTTCTAGAATAGGGCTATCCAGCCCTACCATCCTCTTCTCTTCCATCTTGGCTGCTATAAAAAAAGATCCAAACCTTATGCTTCCCTAGGAATCTCGGAAGGGCAATAGATATAAACTAATCCACATGTCTAGATAACCTGCAAAATGTGTCTTCATAATAATTTTGGAGTTGACTTCATACCCCCACAATTCAAACTCTCTCCTCTCCAATTTTGTTGAGAAAGTGTCGGGCATACCACTATTTTCTTCATTTGGACTACTGGTTGGATGAGTGTAAGTGGGAACTTTCTTATTATTCTTCATCATGAATAAATCTATCCACTCATTTAGGTGAATATCACTTATAATGCGAGGATTTGTGGTGTTTTTATTCTTGTATTTATAAAATATATTCATTAACTCAAGAACCAAGGTTGGTGTCTTTTCTGAGTCATTCCGTATCACCTTTGGATGAATAGATTCAATACACATGTCTCCATGGATTGGAGCTCCATATATCTTGTAGATATCCATAAAAATGATGCCTACTTCTCCCTATGTCAAATGGATGGAATTAGTCTCCAGACTCGATCGAATCAGCTACTCTGGAACGAAATCATCATTCTTATATACAATGGTTTCTGCACTAATACAACCTCATAAATTGAGATGCCTTTTAAGCCATCCATAAAAATTACACATGTCTTGCACACCCAATACACCCTCATCCATTAAGGTTTAACACCCCATCTGGGGCAAAAATCCCAATGAATCTTCTATCCCTTTGATTGATCTATATGATAATACCATAAAAAAGAAAAATTGAAGTGTAGTTGTAGATAGAGTGTATGTGCTTCCAAATATAGAGAAACAATTCTATGATTTATGAAATGGGCCTTAGCTACCACCCCATCATTGGTATATGTGCCCGAAAAAGAAATATAGGTAGATGATAAGTTGGTTTTGTCTTAATCCATGAATGTGGAACATAGTTACTTCGACCTGGTATGTTGACATCCCATAGATGGCCATAACCATATAGGAGAAAATAAATACTCATCGTAATGATGATGTGATATTTCATCAGATTCTTTGAAAAATCTGGGAGAGTAGTGTCATAGATGTCTATGTAATCGTTCCCAACAATATTCATCATATCGTCAATTCTCTTGATATCCAATTCATCAACAGTTCCATTTCTCTTGGGAACCATTGAACTTGTAAAAGGGATCAAAATTAATCAAACAATGAGTTCATTTTTAATTTTTTGGAAAAGGAATTAAGAAAATTTGATAAATCCATTGTGGTGCCCATGATTAGATTCAGAACTCAAGGGTAAATCTAGCGTGTAAGTATGGCTCCCAATTTTGTAGTGCACTAATCAAAAATGTACTGAAGAAGCATGACCGAAAAGAGCATCTGAGCGAATATTCTTTCATACCTAGATCTTGATTTCTGGAATCATTTGTAATTTTTTCTATAGTGAATCCACTATATATAAGTGATGAAGATTACCTTACACACCATGACCATGCACTTCTGTACCCCGTTCACTACCAATTTTCACACCACATCAAACTCTATGAGCTGGTATATATCCTAAATGGTGATTAAACATCATGTATGGTTGGTATGATGGATTTTTAATATGAGGCGATGGATATTTCAGTGTACTTATCCAGTGTGGCATTCATGAAGTGAATGAAGGTTTCACACTATGTAATGAACCACGTAGCATTATTAAATATAACATGAAACTGTTTTTGTGTCAATTCCATCACAAGTTCATCATTGATCTAGACCTAAGGTAGTTCTAGTGCCTTTTTGAGAGACTCAACCCCTTCAAGATCGATCTATTCAACATTTGATATCTATTGTGATCATGGTGTATTTATTTGGTTATGTTTTCCTTTGGTTTCAAAATTTATTTTGATTGAGTTATCAAATTAATGTTTTTTATTGTATCCTTTGGTTTATAGTTGATAATTCTTCTTTGTATCTTCTAGATCCATTGTCTGATCTCAATCCCGAGGCCTTCTCTTCCGTTAGTATTGGTGTGGTTGGCACTCATCTTTGAGGTATGTCATTTTAATCTCTTTTACTGACCCCCTTCTTTTAAATTGAATCAACATGATGTGGATTTTGTTCGGGGGACTTCATTGATGTTGTAGGGATTTTATTGATTTGGGATTCCATTACAGGCATGTGTGACCCGAGTTTTGAGGTTAGTGGATCTGTCTATATCATATGTTGATGAACCTTATTGTTTTTATATATTAAATATTTTGTATATTGAAATTAGCATGATTATTTTGTCTGGTATAAAAGTGGTTTTAATGAAAAATGGATTTTCCCTAGTTTTTGATATATAATGATAAGATGGGTATTTTTGAAGCATTAGAATGAATTGTGAAAAAGTGTACATGGGTTACCTTGGGTACATAAGTAGAAGGATTAGGTGAGGCCATCATCAATTTTTTTATTATCAAGGAGGATTGTCTTTGGAATTTACTTTGTTTCCTATGAATATTGTTCTAGGAGACCAATTATGAAATTTTTGGGGGGTCACTCATTTGGTATTCCAATGAATCCTAGGCCCACTGTTCTTGGATCAGAATTTGTGAATTTGATTGATTGTGGTATGAGTAGTCTGTGGCTTGGAGCGGTAGTATTATTTTGTGTTGTGATGTCTGTACTCTTGTTTTTAATTTCTTGGATTTCTATTTTATCATTGATATGAATGTCTATTCTTGTGGTAATAGATATGGAAAATGTGATTTGAAATTGATAAACCTATTTTTGATTAGAACTGTGGAAAATGGGAAATGTTTACCATTTTTTCTATAAAACTTCCTTACTACATATCATTAATATTTTTATTTAAAAAGTAAATAAATGGATTTTCATATAGAGACTAATTATGGAACACCTGTGTGGGATCTTACCGACCCTATTATCTCTCACCCTACACACCTCCTCAATGGTTTATAGATGCTTGTTTGTATTCAAGTGTAGAGAAAAGAAATTTATCGAAGTGATGTTTTTAGGATAGGGTTAGCTAATTGGGTATTTGGTTGTGATATTGTGGGTGTCCATCCCTACCATTATTTGGAGTAGCTATTTGGTTTCTAGTCCTTTTCATTTAGACTTTTCGTAAAGTTTATACCTACTTTTTCAATTGTTTGTTTCCACTGTTTTCATACATTTGTGACATATATGACATCTTCGTCTTCTAAATTTGTTTCATGTTCTATTATATATATATATATATTCCATGTATTTTTTGGGATTGGAGAAATTTTCCCCCACGTTTTTTGTTGGATTACTGGGTGCAAGTCTCTAGCCGTGGGGATCAGGATTTCCCTTCGGGCATGTAATAGAATGGGTTAGGTTCTGAGTGTGAGGAAAACCCTAGTTAGTTCATTACACTTTCCATATAGACATATAGAAATAGAAAAATATACTTAATGAATTATTATAATTCCATCCTTAGTCCGTTTACTAGAAAATATCATTCTTTTCTCCAAATAATTCATATAGAGTATGAATTCATAACTCCATAATCACTAAAATAAACTTTTAATGACCAAATATCCATAAAAGAGATAGTAAAGATATTCCAACATTCATTATACATTAAAAAAACCAAAATGGTTTTCACATACTAAAATAATCCCCAAAATAAATAAGAATTCAAATGATACAGTAATCATAAAAATTTAATAACAATACCAAATTGTGGTACTAGATTATTCAGTAATAAAAATTTCCCCAAATCCATAAAAAAATCATATAAAAGTTCAAACACTACATATTAAAAGTATTTGATCATGTATTCTTCAATTTTAAATCAAACATTATTCGTTAAGTAAATACTGACATGATTTTGAAGAAACATAATCTTATCATATAATTTTTTTATACCGATCATGATATCACATAGGCCATTTATAGTGCATGGAACCATTATCATCCTTCTATCATTAGTTCAAGACCATGCACCTAGTTGGATGCGACAAGTTGTCACCGAATATACTTCTTTCCACAATTTCTATTCTTTAATAAAGAAAACTAATTTCTCCCTAAAAACATTATTTTTATCCTAGGGGAAAAATACCATATTAAAAAAAATGTCACAAATAATTTTATTAAGATGTCATCATTTAAAACATCAATAGTGTGTCTAATACATTTAAATTATCACCATATTTAATATTATAGATATATGAAGGTATCTATAACTCTTAAGATACCCTCACATGAAAATATAAAAATATGAAAAGATATCTGAACCAAAATGTGATACTAACTATAACAACCAATAAATTATACTCCTAAATCCTATGATGAAATTTATAAATTTACATTTCTTGCAAATATGACAATAAGTATGACCCATTTTTTTCAATCAACATTTCACAACATAAAAAAACTAGATCACATATATATAGGATGATTTTTTAGGTTTACAGTTTTGGAAAACTATGACAAACACTTCCAAAAAACTCATATCAACATGGAATCATGAGTTGTACATAGAGAATTTATCTCAATTAACCCATCTATTCTTATTTTACAACATGTCGTAAACATAATCCTTTTGGAACAATTTATAGAAATAAATCATTCACTAATATTCTATAAAACATGTGAAAAAGGAAACATATGAAGGGTGAGATCAAACTCTCAATAAGTGTAAAGGTAAGAATTAAAAAATGAATATCATTCATGAGGAAAATAAGAGTTTAATTTTATGATGAAATAACCAAAATTATTGATTAGAAAATAAGAATATTCATACCCATCAATATTTGGACAATAAAATATGAAAACATGGAAATGGGAAGATTCATCCGAATTAATAATCATAAGACTTATGACATCAATATCGATCATTAAAAACAATATATATCCATTTCATGAAAAGATAAAACTTTTTGGTATCTTCGAACATAATTTATTTAAACCCTTATAAAACCCTTACCGAACCATATCAAATGGAATAACAAATTTGGATGACTTTGATCTCTGAAGTAACCAATGCATCAGATCTCTATCAGGGCACACCCATCATATAAGCTATAACAGGATCACCCGACTCTATTAAGGTACACCCATCATTTATAATTTCCATGAACTGAATATAAAGATAACTCATTGACACTCATTTAGAAAACCTTTATTCTGTTAACAAAATAACTAATCTATAAAAAGGAAATGAGTTCCATAATAATCTATTTGAAATATGATTAGCCAATAGAAAAGAATTTGGATAAAAAAACTCTCATAAAAGCATGACTAACCCATGGAAAATAAATTGTTTCAATAATTAAATCTCCAAAAATTATTAACCCATTGGAAATACATGCATTTAATTATAATCTCTTTTTTAACATAACTAATCCCTGATAAATAAATGGGATCAATAAAAATCTCATTGAATTATGATTGACCTAGGGAAAAGAAATGGGTTCCAAAATAATCTCTTCAAAAATTTTTTATCCCAATTAAAATAAAGGAGTTCATTAATAATCTCATAGAAACATGACTAACCCATGGAAAATAAATGTTTTAAATAACATTGTTTTTTAAACTAGATTAAAAAAAATATAAAAAATGGGTTCATTAAAAATATCTTTCAAATATTATTTTCCCATGGAGATAAATTGTTTCAATAACAATATCATTGATACATGATTAACCAATAGAAAAGAAATGGCTTCCAAAAAATTATTTTGATGCTTTATTAACCAATGGGAGATAAACGAGTTCTAAAAAAATCTCTTTGAAACATGATTAACCCATGGAAATGAAATGGGTTAAATACTAATCTCATTGAAAAAAAATAATCCATCCAAAAAATAAATGAGCATCAAATAAATAAAAAATATCACAAGTAGAGGATATGTAACAACAAGGGATTCTGATATTGATGAATAAAAATACAGTTAAAATATCATTAAATCATTATTGAGGAAAATAATATTTCAACAATACAAGGAATCCCACACCACATTGAAACATTTGAACCATTAACCCCATGACTGTAACAATAATAAATGAAACATAAAATATCATTGGAAAAATTATATTAAATATATAACATTTCATATGATATTTATATATACCTCATAAATGAATATAGGTGTATAATATATAAAATGACTCAGAGATGGAAAATTGTGAAAAATTCCATTACCACATTGGTATCATCAAAAATATAAACCCCATGTAAGATAGGTAACAAAAAGGAGAAGTAATTACCCATTTATATAATGATAATAATCACCAAATACATTCCTATGAAGTATATACACCATATAAAACAAAATGAGGTGCATAACAATATAATATGACTCAGTAAAATGAAATTGAGAAGAAATCCCTTACCGTGAGACTGATTTTTTCTTCTTGTATTTGATATTTTTGAATAATAATTTTATTTTAATTATATAATTGATTAATAATCTATTCCAAGTTTATTATTAATTTTATTTCACTTATAAAATGTTTTTGAACAAGTACTTATACAGTTAATTCTACATCACTTGTTTTTTCCATATTTGGTTTATGTGTGAGAAATAAATTTGGTTGGTCAACTATGGTTAAATGAGAGATTATATAAAATAATCTAGAATAATAATCATGAAATAGTGATATTATTTTTAGCTCAATTAATCATTAAAACAATTCATGTATAATTATTATGAAAAAGTAACCAACATTCTAATCTTGGAGATTGTAGGCTGTACATATGCATGAGTGATATTCTAATTTTTTCAATGATCATTATGGAAAGATGGAGAATAAAATTTATCATTCTAGAATGAAAATTGTATTTATAATACTATATTATTTAAACACAAAGATAAATATAATTATTTATATTTAAATGGAATCACATATCATCTAGGAGGTGGTAGTCCACCCATCCATGAATGACATTATCACCATTTCAATATGTGAAAGGGTATCAAGGAAAATGACATATTATATATATAGAAAATTAATTATTCTATGAATATCTTATATATTTAATTTATTGTTCATAGTTTTAATTAAAACCATTTTCAATACATTCCACATAATTTTTGAAGGTGTCACATCACCTAAAGGAGGTTGTATACCACACATCCACAATTAGTGTTACAGTATTAACACCAAACAGATCACATAAGAATATGATTTATATAGAAATTACTGAATTAGGAATACTACCTGAATAACACATATATAATATAAAAAATAGGGTGTCTACTTTATTTCCCAACCATGATATGTGGTAACGAAAAAATTAATGACATCATTTCATGAGATGGTAGTTCATTGTACACATGTAGGGAATGCTCATTACCCATATGATAAAAGTGTGTGTATTTGTTTGTCGAACCCTGAAAATAATAATATACTATTATATTTAAGATTCTAAGTAGATTATATAATATTTAAATAATAATAATTTAATTGGTGGATAAAGAAATAAAAAATAATTTCATGTTTGAATAATTTCACCTAATTCTGAGTAACTCGTTTTGGTTTGCACAAAATGGGATCTTTGGTCAGAATATTCCCAACAAAAATATTATGTGTTTTGGGGAGAAAATTTTGGAGAATATTTGTGAATATTTTGTATTGGATAATGTTTATTCATAGGTGTGAAGAAAGGGATGGTTGAGTGCCTTTTATAGTGGAGGAGTGGCATTATTGTAAATACAAATGTATAAAAACTATTGAGAGGTCTCCCCAAAATAATGTCCTTCCAATATTGCTAAAATTTCAACTCAAGAGGGTATATGATTGAATAAGGTCTAGGAATTTAGTTTTTGATATGTTTTTGTTTCATTTGGACTAATAAGATTAAGGTTTAACCACTAAGTTGATACAATTTTAAATTAACCAATATAATTAATTTTAATAACAGTCAGTAAATGTTTTCATAAAAAACTAATCATAAACTATTAGAAATTATAAATTATTATGATTCAAAATATGAAATCCAATTTTCTAAATTCTAATAAATCAATTAGTAGAAATTAATTTAAAATTAATCTAATAGATTGGAAGACAATAATGGTTTATAAAGAAAAAATGTTCAAATGATTGCTATGTTTTTATATATATAAAAATTTAATATTTATTCTTGTGACCTAAATTAGTTTTACTGATGTAAAATAGATCTAATTATACTTTAAAAATAATTAAAACATTATATCACTTTATAAATAAATTGGTTTAAATGTAGTTTTGAACTTAAATTAAATATAATTTACTATTCATCAACTTATGAATGTTTTCTGAAAAATAAAAAAATACAGCCAAATTAAATATTGATATCCCAATTTATGAAAATATTTTTTTATAAAAATTATTAAAGTTTCAAAAATTAAATTTAAATTAGGTTTTCAATTAAAACGTGTTAAAAATACCATTTAAAAATATACATCTTTTTATAAATAATATTGGATTTCTTACTATTTAATGCATGTAAAACCTATTAGATGAATTCCAAAACATTTTATTAAATATGTAGAATATAAATTTCAATTATATATTTTTCTAATGGATATTAATTTAGTTTATTAAAAAAAATATTTCATCATGGTCATAAATATTGGTTTTCATAAAAATACATCCATTATAGTCAATTGGTATATATTTTCATTTCTAATTAATTATTAACTAATCAATTGTTTTTATGAAAATTTGTAATCTATGATTTATTTTTTTTGAAATATATTCATTTCTACCAATCCAATTTAATGGTGATAAATGTTATGTTAATTAAATAATATTAACAATATATTGTTATCTGGTAATTCTCAGCCTTCCTTGTAACATAAGTCATCAATGGGACACAATATTGTGTGAAACACAAGATAAAAATTGTGATATGTGTGAGGAAAGATAAACCAAATGTTGAGTATCACACATTATAATAATGAATATAAATTAAATTACATGAATTATATTTCATTAAATCATGGGATGTTACAAAAGAAACAAAACATAGAAAATGAACATGAATTATATGAATCTTTATGACATCGATTACTAATTAATTTTTAAAATAAATCAATACACCACACATCAATCCAATATTCAGTCCAGTCATATTTTTTGAAAAAAATAGTATTGTATGTTTTAAAATTCTGTAAGAACATGTGTCAAATAGTCAATACCAAATAAATATCCACATATTTTTTTTGTTAATGTTAGATCTTATCAATGGGTTGTATGTTCTTAAATATCAACAAATAAACAAAAAAAATCGACATACAATGATTTGATGAAAATAAGTGACTGTTTCTTAGGTTATAACAATATAAACTTTTATTCTATTGTTGGGAAATGCTTATCTCTTATACTCTTACTTCATCTATATTATCTTTTTAATTATAGTAATATTTTCATGTTTGGGAAAATGTTACAATTTTTTTAACATCTATATTTTATTCTATTTATAAAATTAATTTATCCCCGTCGTTGAAATTCAATTATTTAAAGACACAATTTTTTAACATTAACATATTCATTACATTAAACTACAACTTGAGATTATTAAAAATTGTAGATTCAACAAAAAATATAGGAATCTATCCATTTCTTCATTTGGATTTTAGAAAGTTCTTATTATTTCACTTTTTAATTATTTTTTCATTATTTCTAATTTTAATTCTGTTCATTAATTTTTTCATTATATATGTATTTTATCAAAATTTTATTCTATCACTTCTAGATATACATCCATTTTTAGATCCATAATTTTAGTTTATTTATATTTCAATTTCTTTTTACTTCACATGATATTTTTATATTTTTTCTTTAGGTTATGTAATCAAATATGTTTTTTAATTTTATATTTTATTTTTCATCTATTAATTTTTATTTACAATAGAATCTTATACTGGTTTATCCCTATATTCATTAGTTCAATGTTATGTTCTAATTATTCTTCTATTTAATGTTTTTTCATATGATGCTTCCATATTGAACAGTTTATATTTTCTTTATCATTAATTTTATTATTTCTGATTTATTTTGAATCCGTGATTTTTCTTCTTCTATATGATATTGGATTATGAATTTTATCTTTTTCTTTTCATTTTAGTTTTTTTAAAATTATGTTATTATTTTTATTTTTATTTTAATATCTGATTGGTTATTACAGTCTTTGTATACAATTTCTTATTGTTTTTTGTTCGATTTAATTTTTTAATGATTTTTCATGTACACAAGATTATGATTATTCATCTATATTTTTGGTATCAATCATCAATATTATTCCTCTACTAATAAATCTAGTTCTTTATTGTGCCTCTTAAATTATTAGACCCAATTTATTCCATATTTATGTCTTTATATAATTTCATTTGTATTATTTTTAAGTCATTACTATTTGTTGTTATTTGTAACTACTATATTTTTTCAACAACATCCAATCCAATATTGAGGTTCTATTTTTTGGCATTCATATTTTTTATTTTAATTCACCATCTATTTATTCTTTTGGAACAATATTAATGATTGGTTTCAATTCTTCACTACCCTTCTATTTTCTAACATTTTAATTTTTCATATATATATTCTAGTTCAACTAACAATTTTACATCAAATCATTCATCTATGTCAGTTTCATTTATACTAATATTATTCTTCTACATTGGATAATTTATTATGATATATATACATTTTTCATGATTTTAATTTTCATTTATATGTTGTAGGTTCTTATTTTTCGTTCATATTTTCTTTACATTATATTAAAAAACTCTTCTTTCATTTAGAACCTCCATATTTTTAATTATTTTGGGATTCTATTTGTTCTTCTAGATAATATTTTCCTCACACATTCACCATTTATCCTCAATTTAATATTTAATATTTTAGATTCTTCTCTATTATTTTCATTGATTATTGATTTATGATTTCTATATTAGGAGAATCAAAATTTTTCATCATTATATAACATTATTGTTTTTCATTATTCCTCTTATATTGAATATGTTTTATAATTTACTTTTTATTATGATATTTCTTATTATTGATCTATTGTTTCAATTTCTTCTTTGACATCCCCTTTCATGTATTATATTATATTTTCCTTTTCTCTTATACGCTTGATACTGATCTATGTTTTGAAGTCCTCAGTCAATCAAATGACCGAATTCATTAATATAATCGAATGTATCATTTCTAATGTGTAATAATTTTATAAAAACTTATCGAACATATATTTAGTGACTTGATTTTGTGTTATAATAGAATCTATGATTTCATATTTTCAATGCCTGTTAATAAATGAAATATCACTTGTAGAAGTTTGATAACTATTAAAATAATCACCTATTGAAACAAAATATTATAAAAATGATATTCATGCAATTTTTTATTTGTAAAATCCAAATACATTTCATTCGTTATCACAATTTGATTGGTAAAATCAAAAGTTTTGTATGGACTTCACATTCAAATTTTTTGTGGTAACTAACCTAAAATGTTAAAAAATAACCAAATGAGTTTGGATTTCTAGGAAAACAGGCTGAATTATCCTCAAGTGATTAAGAATTTATTAGGATTGACCACATGTCAGTACAATTTTATCATTTCTCAGAATAATAACAATTACATTTTCTCCCTTACACATCTGATAAAATATCATATCACCAATCAATGGGTAAAATTCAAGAACATGACATTAGTATGAGATAAAAATATATAAAAATAGTCCATTATAATTTACATAACTTTATAAATCATTTGGGAATTAATCGGAGGGATGGATTCTTGTTATGGTTAAAACAATGATTTTACATTCATAAAACATATTAATAAATGTAAAATCACTATTATAGAATTAAAAAATGTGTAAATGATCATGAAGTGGAATTAGTTTATAGAAGAATGACCTTTGTATGATTATTGATCCATTAAAACCAACCATACCCAAATTTAACCCATGGACTTCATGGTTTTATCAAATGTTTGGTGTGGCAGTCACATTCCCATGTTTAAGATAATGTGGTTCAAAAAGAAGAAAAATGGATTATATTGATAGTAACACATAAGAGAATGATCCTCAAATGACTTTTGATCTATATAAACAAACCATGATTCACTATGATTCTCATATGTCTTAGTATAAAAAATGTATGTTTTGACAATGATATTTTAATTAATGTGATATATAACACACCAATGCTTCATAATGTATGGGAGAAAATTATATTTACAAGGAGTCAATGGAAAATAATCACTATATCATTTTTGATATATAGGATTTAGTCATGTATCAACTAGATTCAGGATTTTGATAATCTTATGGGAATTTTTATTTCATATTGCTAATGTGTATTAATAAATTAAAAATAAATCATGTAGGGGTAAGAATACATTATACAATATTTGATTGGTGAAAATATTAGGAAAATTTTAATATAGTATTTTCTGGTCTATATGATTCAACCACACACAAATCCATCACCATAATTGTGTAGTGTGATAAAATATGTTTTTTTATATTGTTATTAAAGAGACATGTAACTTAAATGATGTAGATTTTGAGAAAAAATATTAGATTTCGATGAAAACATAAAAGTAGGATAATGAAATAATTTTTGATTGGTAATAATTAACCATTAATTAATCTCATTCAATGCGTTCTTTATATCATTTACATTAATATTTCACCTTCATAATTTTCAAAAAATAAAATACCACTTTTCTAGTGGTGAAAATAGACAATGTGAGGTCATTATAAGAATGAATTATAAATACTTTTAAAATAATTAAAAGAGATTTTTTTATTTCTAGCTCACTGAAAATCATATTGTTGATACAAAAAATTATAAAATTGAATAATTATCATAGAAACTGTTTCCTGTGAATATGTGATATTTTGAGGTCCATTGCAATGGTTTTACCCTTTGAAACATCTTTTTTTATATTTTAAATCCACAAAAACACACATTTAGTCATTACATGAAAATTACTTTTCAAATTCATGTTTGGTGTATTCATATATATAAAATGGTAATAGAAGGTCAATGCTATCTGAGTTCAAGATAGAATGAGGATGTTTTCAAATATTTTTTTTGATAAATGTTTTTTGAAGACTTTGAAATCTATTAAAAAATATTATTTTGTCATTAAAACCACAACAACCATCAGATTGACGTGGTACATATTCATCCATGT
This sequence comes from Viscum album, assembly GCA_963277665.1. Lineage (NCBI taxonomy): Eukaryota > Viridiplantae > Streptophyta > Magnoliopsida > Santalales > Viscaceae > Viscum > Viscum album. The sequence goes on from OY728127.1 coordinate 930,306,435, forward strand.
CATGATTTAATCAATTGTATCTATTCTATAATTCTGTTACTATTTTTTTTCTTATTTTCTATATTTTATGCCTTTTATGTTAAATAAATTGAAATTCACTTTTTGTATTATGATCAAATAATATATTATACTAATGTGATACATATTAAAATATACAAAAAAATAAAGGGGAATCATTTTTCTATGATTTCATATGAATGGTAGGTCATTTTTTATATAAATAAGCCAATTTATGAACGTTTTTAATTTTTTTTAATTATAATAGCACTATTTTTTTCATTCATTATAATTACATTGAAAAATTTGTAAATTTAAAATCTATTTTTATATGTAAAAAATAAATAAATATTCATTTTCCTATGATTTTAAAAAAAATATAGTTATTTTTCTAAACTGCACAACATGATGGAATGATGGAGATCTATTTTTAAATGTCACAAATTAAACATTGAATGTTGTCTGAATGGCAGAAGGACTATATTTTTTGATACCTAAAATTCAACAAAAACATGAATTAATGTATCATAACTTAACAAACAGTCACAGATGATGAGCCCACAACACATAATATTTATGGTTTGTTTATTTGACAATGTAAAAAATTATTCAATGATTTATGTTCATTGTTTTCGTGATAGTACAAAATAGTTTTAATGGATTTTAACCTTTACCGTTTGATTTTTTATAGGTATCACTTATAACAATAAAATTTACACATTTTTCTTTATCTTGTGACTTTATGTAATATTATCATTATTATGGATTATGCATCTACATTTGGATTCAAAAATAATATTATCATTATAATTAACCATTACAGGTTCTCAAATATCAAATTTCACTTCATTATGACTCCAGTTTCTAGCTTCTACATCTATAACATATTCCACTGCTACTTTTGGCTTCATTCTAAATTTAGATTCAACAAATAATTTTTTGTTCATAACCATTTTTCATTTAGATTGGTGATTTATGATAACACTTTAATTTTTAATTTTTATCCTATTATTATAATTATTCTTATATATTCTGTTCAATTTTTTTTTCAAATATATTTTATCTTTCAGTTGATACATCTTTTAATTCTAGATTCTGTATTCATGCTTTTAGATTTTAGATTTTTATTTTACATGTTTTGATTTTTTAAATTATTTATCATTATTTTTTGGTATTAATTATTTATTTTCATAAAACATTTCATTATCCTCTTACTCCTATTTAAATTTATGATGATTTATTCTATATTATTGGGCCTTTGGTTAAGAACACTTCTTTCACTTTTAGTTATTATTTCATTTAATGGTGTTTCATCTGGTATTTCTAGCTTCAACCTTTTACATTTACCTTTTCATTCATTTAATTGATCATTTTTTACTTTCCCTTCATGCTTCTTCTTCATCATTATGATTATGGATTTCAACTGTTTCGGTTTTCTTTTAAACTTATTTGTTTTCATTTTGAAAAACTACACATCTTAATTCTATATTATATATTCTAATATATGAAAAATTAAATAGAGGACATTTTTTGTGATATTTCAAAATTATCTAAAACCATTTTCATGATTTTAGTTTGAAGCAAGTTTGTTTAGACCAGTAAAACTAATAAAATGGGTTTCCAATAATTTTCCCTACACATAAAAAAGTATAAAATAGTGGTATATTCCAATATTTCCAAAATAATGCTCTGATAATATTCATATGATTTCATGATAATCTAGGTCCATTTTTTCCCATTAAGACTATAACACTTGATGGATTGACGTACTGTCTATATGTATATGTCACAAGTTATTCAAAGGTTACTGTAATATGATTTAAAAAAATTGTTTTATAGTTTTCTACCTCTGACTGATATTGTTATAGTCTTTTATATATCATCAAACATATTTTTTCACAACAAATAAATCACCACAAGTCACATTTTTAGGAAGTTTATTCCAAAATATAAAAAATTTGACAATTTATTGGGTAAACTAATCCTAATCGGAACCACATCATGGGATACACTTTCCAAAATCTATTTTTTATAGCCCATGTAGGGTCAATAACACAACTTCTAAGCCATATACCTCTTTGGGAGAGGGTGAAATCCATTGATCCTTACATATTCCATTTAATATTATATATGTATATAATTCTTTATTCTTACATTGAATTTTTAATTCATCATGATCCAATTTAGTTCCTTTGATTTAATCTAATAACAATTTCATAGGTTGTAGAAAGGAGGAAAAGATTACATCTAGAACATTCTACATACTTGGAGAATATTAGTTTCATTATTTATAAAAAAGGAATTCTATAAAAAATTGAACTTCTAAATATGACCATGGAATTTTTATGATTTAAAGAAAGATTTTTTAATTATATAATAAAATGATTTTTTGACAAACAATTATTATTAAAATGAGAATTCACTGAAAATGGGTTAAAATTGATAAACAATTTTATTTTCTATGAAAATATGGGAGAATGATCCTTAAATAATTTTTGATCTATAGGAATTGACAATAACCTAATTTGATGACCTAATTTTTCTATATTACCCATATTATCACATCAACATTAAATTTTTATTAAAATTTAAAAACACCCATAATTAGGTGAACAATAAAAATATAATTCAAATTGGCTTGGAAACAAAGGACAATGGCCCTAGAGTAATTTTTGATATAGAGGAATTAAAACTATATCAATATAATTCCATATTATGGAGAGAGATGGAAAATATTATTTCATATTTTCAATGATTAATAATAAATTAAAAATAACCAATGTAGTGGTAAAAATAAATAAAACATTCTCATATTGGTGTAAAAAAATTAAAAACTTTAATCAAATCATTTATAGATTTTATAAACTGGGGACACATTAGTCAGATGCCAAAAATGGTTAGAATGGTGAAAAGTTTTGTTTAGCCTTAGCCATATTACTAATCAGAAAAGTCACATAAATTGTTCCAAACATATCAATGAGATTAAACTTTCATTAAAAATTATAAGAATGATCAAATGTACAATTTAACAATTATATTTTTAATAAAATAAATTATCAAACATCATGTTTTCAAAATTGAAATGAAAAATTAAAATGGAATAGAAAAGTAGTATAATTATTTTTAATAAATTTTTAATCTTTAGGAATCATGAATGAAATAATTATATTCTAGAGTATTCAGAAGGACTGAAATTATAATATCACATATTTTAATCTTATCAATAAATGTTAAATAAACGATGTACATGTTGCAACCATGATAAACATAGCTCAAATATTATATAAAAAAAGGAAAACAATCCTCATATCATTCAAAATCTAAATGATACAACCAAAAATCAATAAGGCATATTTCTGATTATAAATAAAAGTGTCATTTACCTTGAAATTATTATTAAAGTGAATTTTCACATAAAATGTAGTGGTGGTCATAAAAGAAAAAATAGTTTGGATTTCAATGATATTATTCATAGACAACAAAAAATTAATTTTTGATCTATAGTATTAAACACCACATCAATATGATAAATATATTTTTGAGTATTATATTAGGTATAATTTCATGTTGATATTTTTATGAAAATGACAAGATAACAATCAATTAAAAAATTAAAAATATGATTTTGGATTGATAAGGAAACACAATAAATTGTTCCTCATTTCTTTTTTGTCATGTAGGAATCACTTTTTCATCAATAAGATTACCATATTGAATGGTCTTTAGGAAAACATCATTTCATGTTTGTAAATTTTTTCTAATAAATTACAAATCCCTAATTCATGGGTAAAAATAATTCAGAGTAGCATGGGTTGTTGAAAAAAAATAGAAAATTAATATTTATCTCATGTTTGACCAGTATGATCCTACCAAGTGTCAATTTGAAAACTAAATTTCATAATTTGATATAATATATGGTTTAATATTCATATTTTTAATAAAATGAAAAGTCACTAATGAGGATCAAAACTAAGAAAAGGAGTTTGATTTTTTCTGAAAAAAATGATAATCTTCCATTAATTGTTTTTCTTAAGGAATCAGAATCTCATCAATTAAATTAATGGATATTTTTTTATGCTTTAATTTATCATTTGAGATTGATATTTTTAATAAAATTATGTATCACTCATAAAGGGGTCTAAACTAATATTATGAAATCATATTTATTTGAAAACAAATTACAATGATCCTTGATTCCTTTTGGACATGTGTGATTCAGGATCAAATCAATCTGATTCATTGATTTCTCATTATGTGAAATCAATGACTTCATATTTTCAATTACTTACAATTAAGGAAAAATCATTCCTGTAGTTGTCAACACCAAATAAACAAGATCCTATTTTACGAAAAATATAGGAAAATTTTCCTTCTATTGTCTAATATATATATGATCCAACCTCATGTCAATCTGACATAGAAAATTTCATTTTATGACTGAATGTGCAGTTTTTACTTCAACTTCATATTAATGCGATTAGTGACATAAAATTGAAAAATACTATGAAAACTATATCATATTTCATTGAAACAACAATTGAATGATCCTCAAATAATTTATAATCTATATGAATCAACTTTTTGTAGATATTATAAATGGACTTATCGAAAATATCTGATGTCTTATTTCACCATAATATTTTTATTTAATTCCATATTACTTTTCATGGGGTCATAACCATGTCGATGAATTTGGATTGACACAAAAATATTATATAGATATACCAAAAATATTTATGATCTATAAGAATTATGTAAACATGAATCCTTTGACTGTATTTCATATTAATATAGAAACTATGAATTTATATTTTTTACACCTATTAATAATTGATAAATATACCTTATAGTGGTCAAAATCATGAAAACATGTTAATATTAACATGAAAACATAATAAAAAATTCTTTATATCATTTATAATCTTCAATGACTAACTTCATGTCAATATAACTCATAAAGTAGATGATATGATTCAATGTAAAGTACAATTTTCACATAAAATGGTAAAAAATAAACACACATGATTTGAAATCCCTTAAAACATATAATAAATTTCAATAAATAATTCAGTATTTTATTTCATAAAACATGCATCAATCTAGTGAATTTTTTTTGTTAAAACCCAAAGTATCATTTCCCATTTATATATTTATTCATATTACTTATCACACATCAAGGGGAAAAAACCAAGACCAAGGATTTAGATTGACATGGGAACATAGGAAAATGTTACCCAAGTTATTTTTAATTTATATGATTCATTTTTTCATCAATATTAAGGTGGAATTACTAAAAATTAAGAGGGATAAGAATTTTTATTCTTAACACTTATTAATAACTAACTAATAACACATTTTGGGGTAAAAAATGAATAAACGAGTTAATATTAGTACAAATAATATAAAAAAATGATCCTCAAGTAATTTAATATATGTTAGAATGACACATCAATCCATAACCATAACTCTTCAGACCGACATGACAGACATATGAAAATGAGAATCTATTCATTTCTGATATGTATGATCCAACCACGTGTATAGGGTAAAAACATACATGAATAATTAATATTAGTGAAAAAATATGATATGAATAACTATTTTAGTTAATATCTATAAAAATCACCCACACATCAATTTGAAAAATTAATTAATCACTATAATTTCATATTTTCAACAATTATTAATAAATGAAAAAGCAACCATGTTTCATAAAAAGTAATATATTGTTGTCAAATTGGAGTGAAAAAATAGGAGAATTATCTTCATGTCATTTATAATATATACAAACGTACCACAAGTTAATCTTACTCTATAATTTCATGATATGATCAAATACACAATTTTATTTTCAAATTAGTATTAATGTTACAAGTTATCTAACATGTATCAAATATATGAAAAAGTTTTTAGATTTCCATGAAAATATTGGATAATAATCTAAAAAATGATTTTTATATATTGGAATTAATAATCCATCAATAAGATTCCCAAATTTCTTGAAATGATCTAATTTATATTTGGACAATGAAATTTTAATTAAAATGATGTACCACCCTTTATGGAGACCAAACTATGTGGAATACATTTACTGAAATGGAAGAATAGCACCCTGAGTCATTTATTATTTATAGGAACTATTCATGAATGAATCTTATGTCTAGATTTTTTTATAGAACATGAATTCTAATTGTCAGTACTTTTAGTAAAAGACAAATAACCAATTTATATGAAAACCCTAGTAATTGAGCTCAAATTTCGATGAAAACATAGAAACCATTATATAATGAGTTTATAATATGTAATAACAAAATAAAATTAATCTAATACATACATTTCTTCATATTAATGTTATTTTCATCTGACTCACACATTCTTATTAAAACCACAAGTCACCTAAAATGGGTCAAAACTGATCAAATGATTTCATATACCTCAAAAAACAATGATGAATCTTAAAAAAATCATTTTTGTTATATAATAATCAACCATGCATCAATCATAGTACTAGATTAAATGGTATGACCTAATATACCATATCCCCTTGATATTTTTTTATTAAAATAACATATAATCCGTCCATGGGTCAAAACAAAGAATACATATTTAGATTTACTTTATAACTTTGTTCAATATTTTTTGAATCATTTTTTATCCATCATTTATTTATCTAATAATTCAATCTCCTATATATCTCGATGTGATGGAAACTATGGTATTTTATTGTTGAATCTTATTAATAGACAAAAAAATCACAAATGTAACTATAAACATCATAAAAATGAGTTTGGATTAGTGGAAAATAATATATAAATGACCTATTAGTCATTTATGATCATTGAATACAATCCTCTTATGAATCTTACATCGAAACAATTTTTCATGATCAAAATTATGTTTTACCCTTGACATTTTTATTATAGTGGAAAGTAACCTAAACTGAGTAAAATCTACGAATACGAGTTTGAATTAGCATAAAAACCTAAAATAATGTCCCTAAGAATATATTTTATATATAATTTTAGAAAACATTTAAATATTATTATTGGGTTTTTTGATATAATCCAAATATTCATTTCACCAAGATAATTTTATTAAAATGAATTCTCACTGGTCATGGAGTTAGAACAATGTAAATTCCATATAATTAACATGAAAACATATGAAACCATCCCCTGAACCATTTATGAACTATTTTAATTATTTCTATATTCATATAAAAACCATATATCTTGGTTTAATTGAATTAATGATTTTAAATTATTAACACTAATTAATAAATGAATATTCAACCATATATGGTTCAAAACGCATAAAAAGGTCTCTAAATTGTGTAAAAACAAAGGAAATGTTATTTTAGATCATTTTGAACAACATGATCCAAACATTATCCAATATGAAATCAAAATATCATCATATGATTGAAATATTCATTTTATACATTAAATTTTTATTATTGTGAGAAGTCACTAACATTTTTTCAAAATGAGAAAAAGTGTATAACTCTATTAACCATTGATAAATGATCCAAAAATAATTTTTTGAACCATTAGAACCCATTTTTCATCAATTTGTTTCTTGGATTACATTGTATTATCCAATTTATCATTTATCATTCCTATTTTTATTAAAATCCAAAATCAAAAATAAAAAATCAGGAGAATAAAACCATGAATGTTACTTCATAGTTACATTAAAAAATCGAGCAATGATTTTTGAGTTATTTTTCAGTTTTAGGAATTATCCTCACAGTAATTGGACTTAGGGGTTACGGATATTTATTGAGGCTATGATTTTATATTCTTAACACTTATTAGTAAAAAAATCATCCATGTTTGCACCAATAATGAGAAATAAATAACAATTGTGTGAAATCATATGAAAACTCTATTTCCCCATTATTTATCTTTACTAACCCACCCAAAATAAATCGGACACCTTAATCACTCTGTATGATTAAAATTGTTATTTTTTCGAATTTTTATTAAAGTAGGAACTCACATTAAATGAGTAAAAATGTAATCAGTTGATTATGGTTTTAAATGGAAACTTATGAGAATGACCATAATAACATTTATATTCTATATTAATCAATCATGAATCAATCTTATTCCCATATTATTTCATTTAATGAACAATGTCTATTGACCTTGGAATTCTTATTAAAATGAAAAATTATTTTCAAGTGGTCAAAATTGAGAAAATGAATTTTTATTGATGAAGAAACACATCACAATGAACTTTATGCCGTTTTTATTTTCATGAATTTGTTTTTAATCAATTTTATGTTAAAATGTTAAGGTATAATATAAACTATGATTTAATTTCATCAAAAAATGGTAATAAATGCTAATAGATACAATAAAAAATAGAATTAAGTGGTGGAAAATATTTTGAAAAGGTTCTTTGAGTAATTTATGAACATTATGAACTCAGCGCAGATAAATCAAAAAAAAATTATTGTATCATAAAAGTTAATTTTGGACTTCACATTCTTATAATGGTTAAAATTCACCTAAAATGGATCTAATAGATAAAACATTTTTGAAATTTATTAAAAAAATAAGAGAATGATACCAAAGTTACTTTTTATTGGAATGAGTAAGCAACACATAAATACAATGAAAAAAATTCTTCATATGACCCAACATATAATTTGAACATCATATTTTGAATAAAATGGCATATCACCCCTCATGTGATGATAAAATAGAATGAAAATCCAAATTAAAATAGTAACATAATAAAAAAATACACCAATATTTTTTTATTTGTTGTAATTTTACGCACCTCAATATCATACCAGGAATCTCAATAGGATCGAAATTATTATTTCATATCATTAACACATTTTATCAATTGAAATATAAATAGTATTGGCATCACAATAACAAAATTATCTATAATATGAACATAAATATATTAAAATTTTATTTTAATCTATTATGATATGTACAAACTAACAACACATAAATATAACACCTATGTTACTTTTTATACTCAAATGTTTATATTGAACATCACATTCTTATTAAAGTAAAAAAAATCATAAAAAGGGGTTAACAATTGGATAACTTGTTCTAATTTACATGAAGTCATAGGCGAATGATTCTATAAGAATTTTTAATCCATAAGAATCAACCACTCATAAATTTGATGAATATATTACCCAGTGTTTTGAAAAGTATCATATTACCTTAATATTTATATTAAAATAACATATCATGCTTCATTGACTCAAAACCGAGTGGACAACACCATCTAGGAAAAGAATCATAGTAAAATTATAAAAAAATAATTTATTTATATGTAGGAACTATCCACCAAAAACATGATTTGAGGATTGATATGTATGATTGAAATAGTGATATTTTAAATTATTTATAAACATTATTAAATGAAAATTAATATTTATGGAGTTCAATATATGTCTAAAATGATTGTATTATAAAAAAAACTTGGAAAATTTATCTTAAAGCTATTTTAGATTTCTACAAACAACCACACATTAATCATACATATGATGTTCTCTATATTGTTGAATATTAATTCAAAATTCCCATAAAAGTGGTAAATATTGACCAAACAAGTTAATTTATCCCTAAAAACAAAGTAGAATAATTGCTAAATAATTTATGATCTATATGAATCAACGAGATGACTAGATTTTTCTGTATGATCCAATCTATAATTTCCACACCATATTTTTTAAAAAAAATTATATATTCCCCATAAATAGATTAAGGGTGATTAGGATGATTTATATTGAAATAGTAACTTTGGAAAATGATCCCCAATACATTTGTGATATGTAGAAATTATTTTTGCATCAATATGGTCCACAGAATGATTTATATGATGTAATATAAGATTTATTATTGTTAATGATTATTAATAAATTACATTTTTCCATGTTTGTTGTGAAAAGAGAACAAATGAATTTTCATTGTTGTGAAAAATATTAAAAAATTAATTTTCAGTCAGATATAATCATTATGATCAAACATGATTTGAATATGAAACTGAAAATTATCAATATGATCAGAATGAAATTTTTTCATCATATTTATATTAATGGTATATGTCACCTAAACTGGTATAAAAATATGAATATGAGTTCCAATTGACATGGAAACTTACTACAATGTTCCTAGAATTATTTTTTGATATCTATAAATCAATTATTCATCAATATCATGCACATATTTCATGGTTTTATCTAATGTATCCTTCCATAATGATATTTTTATTAAAATTAATTTTCTCCTATCTTGGGGTCAAAAATGTGAATATAACATCACAATGGCACAAAATCTTTAGGTAATTCTCCCTACATCATTTATGATATATATGAACCAACTAAATAATAATCTGATTCTACGATCTCTTATTATTTTGAACACAATGGTTTCATATTTTTAACAACCATTAATCGATGAAGAAACACCTAAAAAAGATTCCAAAAAGATCCAAATAACCCTTTTCAGCATGAAATCATATAAAAATGACCTATGAGTCATTTTATTTTTTTTGAACCAACTATAATCAATCTGACATGACAATTTATTTGTATGATCGAATGTTTCATTTTCCATTTACAATCTTATATGTGATAATTCACCTAAGAGGGATAAAATAATAGGTGATTATAGATTACCATAAAAATATATTAGAATGATCATTGACTAATTTCATATCCATATGAACCAACATCACATCATTCCAAATACTCGATCACTCAGTGTTATCCAAAATATCATTTCACAATGATATTTTTATAAAAATGAAAAATCACCTAATATGAGGAAAAATGGAGATGATGACATTACATTGATAGGGAAACATTCATCAATGATTCACAAGTTATTTTATATCTATAATACCCATATGTGATTATATATTCAATCTAAATTACATGATATGATCTAGAGTATGATTTAATATTGTTAACTATTATTAATAAATGTAAATTCATCCAAATAGGGTTAAATAGCAAGAAAAGGTTCTTAGATTGGTGATATGTATGAACCAACTAAATAATAATCTGACTCTATGATCTCTCAGTATTTTGAACATTATGGTTTTATATTTTTAATAATCATTAATTGATGAAGAAACACCTAATAAAGATTCCAAAAGATCCAAATAACTATTTTGAGCATGAAAACATATAAAAATGACCTATGAGTCATTTAAATTTTTTTGAACTAACTATTATCAATCTAACATGAAAATTTGTTTGTACGATCAAATGTGTCATTTTTCATTTACAATATTATATGTGATAATTCACCTAGGAGGGATAAAAAAGAGGAGATTATAAATTACTATAAAAATATAGGAGAATGATCATTGATTAATTTTTTATCCATATGAATCGACATCACATAATTCCAAATACTTGAACACTCATTATTACCAAAAATATCATTTGACAATGATATTTTTATAAAAATGAAAAATCACCTAATATGAAGAAAAATAGATATGACGACATTACATTGACAGGGAAATATTCATCAATGATTCACACGTAATTTTCTATCTATAAGACTCACATGTGATTCTATATCATATCTAAATTACATGATATGATCTAGAGTATGATTTCATATTGTAAACTATTATTTTTAAATGTAAATTCATCCATGTATTGTTAAATAGCAAGAAAAGGTTCTCATATTGGCGAGAATACAATGGAAATCATTGTTTTAATCACTTTTTATATACACAGAACATATGGAAATAAATTTGAAACGTGAATTTCATGTCATGGTCAAAAGACTCATTTAACAATGATATTATTATTTAAGATACATGTCACCTAAAAGGATTAAAAAATGAGTAATCATGTTTTGAATTTTTTGAATACATATGAGGATGATAAAAAAATATTTTTTTTCTAAAAGAATCATCTGCACATAAGTTTGATGACTTGATTATCTAATATTGTCCACTATATCATTTCACCTTGATATTTTTAAAATAATAAAAATTACCAGTCATGGTGACCAAATTGAGAAATGAATTTCTTTTGGACATTGAAAATCAGAAAATGATCCTCATGTCATTTATGATTTATACTGATCATCAAAAAATTAATTGATTCTTGAATTTCATGGTATGTTTGAAATAATAATTTAATAATAATATTGAATATTAATAAATGAAAACCTTTTATTGGTAAAATACAAAAATATGTGGTCGGATTATCATATAAATTTTGGAAAAAAATAAATTAATGAATTTTTGAAATTTATTATCCAACCAAACATCAAAATGATACCTAACTTGAATGGTATGATGAAGTATAGAATTTTATGTTCCCATATTTTTACGGTGACATGTCACCTAAAATGATAAATAATTAGAAAGCAAATTTTATTTTTATTGAAAAGACATGTGATTGATCAAATAATTATTATGGATATATAGAAATAATTAGCACATCAATATGATCCCGTATATTATTGGTATGATGTAATATATCATATCTCTTATATATTTCAATCAAAATGGATTATCATCCTCCACGGGTTGAAGACAATGAAAAAGACTATATATTGATATAGCGATGTAGTAAGCTGATCCTTGATTAATTATTGATCTATATTTATATTTATCACTCTAATATGAAGGTTGGATTTCCTTATAAAAATTACACTATTTTTTAATATCATTAAACTGTAATTAATTAATGAATAATAAATTATTAGAGTAAACACTGAGTAAATGAGCTCAAATTGTCCCAATAATATTTTTAAATGATTATCACATCATTTATGATCTGTATGAGCCATCCACAAATCAATATTATAAATGTGTTATTATAATTGATCAAAAGTGTTGTTTAACCATCCCATTCATGTTAATGTGATTTTTCACACAAAAGGAGTAAAAACTAAAAAAATTAATCCAAATATCTGTGAAATGTAGGATGAAATGTCCTTAAATATTTTATGATATATAGGAATAAAATGTACATCAATGTGATGAATATATTGATCAGTACATTCAGATGTATCATTTTCCTTGTTTTTTTAATAAAATGTTATATCAGTAGTTTTGTGTTCAGTGTTGGGTGTGTGATATAAAGTTGATATAGAAACATATGATAGTAATCCATTAAAAATTTATTTTCTATAGAAATTATCTACACATGAATACATTACCTAGATTTCTCTGTATGAAGGAAACTATGATTTCAAACTATTAATTCATATTAATAAATGAAAAATCATCCATATAGAGGTCAAAAGTGAGTTTTTTTGGATTATCATAAAAAATATAAAAATGATCAATGATTCATTTCTAATTTTTATAAACAAACCTCATGTAAATATCGCACCTGAACATTTCATAATGAATGAATGTATTGAGACAAGTCACATAAATGATGTAAAAAATGAGTAAACATGTATCGATTCCCCTGAAAACAGAGGATAACAATAAATAAATAATTTTTTTCCATCAAAATGAAACATGTTCCAATATGATGTCTATATTGTTCCTTACTATTAATATCATTAGTTTTTAAAATGAATCACTAAGTTCAATATTGTACATGATACACACATCGACATTAAAGGACAAACTAAGTATTATTATTTAAGTGTAACCATTATAACATGGCCATTAGAATGGATGGTATAAACGTGAATAACTGAATTATGAAAACATGGGTTATACATGTATATATAATTAAGTTTTTTGTGACTAATTAATTATAAATTAAAATACAACTCATTAAAATAAAAGTATATATTTTAAAATAAATACTATTTAAATGTGAGAAAGTATGTTTTAAATAAATAAATAAATAAATCAATATTATTGGATTATATTAATTAAATTTATATATAATATCTTAAATATAGTGTTTAAAACTCAAATTATGTTTTCTAGACATGATATTAGAAAGAATAAAATTTTATGTAGAAAAAAGTGTTTTTTCTAAAATTATTGTTTTATCACATTTTGATAGAAGACTTGTTTTAAAACTGAATTTTTAAACATCTATAAATTATATGTTATAAAATTAAATTATTCTATTAAATTTTAGTATAATATTTAACGTTGGACTTTTTTTATTTTTCAGATATGTTTCATTTTCATATAAATAGTTAAAATAAAGTACATTATAAACGAAAACAACATTTTCATCTAATGAATTTATAGTAAATAATAATATTTTGAATTTGTATTAAAGTATAATAAAATATATTTTATATAATTTATTCCATTTTAGTTAATTGGTATCAATTTCACATTTAAATTTGATATAAATAGATTTGAATCTTTTGAACTTTTCACTTTAAAAACTCTTTGCTTTGACTCATTTGAGGGGTTAATTGTAAGAATTATTTTTTTAATTATATGAATGGAATTTTGAAAAATTTATTCCATTTTTAGAATCACAATGTAAAAATATACTAAACCTGCCCCATTTATTTTGTAGACCATATAAATAGTTACATTGGTAAATTTTTGTCATCATAGTAATGCAAAAATCCAGCAAAAATCGAGTAATAAAGAATAAAAAATAATATGATATGGATTATAAATTGAACCTTTTTAATGGATTAAAAAATCAATTCATAATCACTAATGTTTTCAATAGTGATACGTATAACACATGATGAACTTTGGAAAGGCTTGGCAGCATTTCCAAACTGTAAGATACAACTCCAATACGTTCTAAAATTTTGAAAGGTCCGATGTACCTGAGACTCAATTTACCCTTCCTAACGAATTGTATAATTCCCTTCCATAGAGATACCTTAAAGAAAACATGATCTCCTACCTGAAATCCATATCCTTCCATGGGTTATCAGCATAGCTCTTTTGCCTACATTGAGCTTCTTTGATGTGGGTTTGGATTACCATAAACTTTTATATCGTTTCCTCCACAAGTTTTGAGACTACGAGTTTTATTTCACCAACATCATCTTAACAAGTTGGTGTGAAACATCTTTTTCCGTATAACAATTCATATTGTGCCATCTGAATACTTGAATGGAAGATATTGTTGTAGGAAAATTCTACCAGAGATAAATATTGATCCCACATACCTTGAAAGTCAAGTGAGCAAGATATTAATATGTATTCAAAGGGTTGAATAGTTCGTTCTGATTTTCCATCAGTTTGAGGGTGGTAGGAATTGCTCAAACTAAGTTCAGTATCCAGGGATTTCTGAAAACCGTTTCCGAATCTTGATGTAAAATTGGGATCACAGTTAGAAACAATCGATAATGGTACTCCGTGAAGTCTTACAACTTCATTAATATATAGTCTTTCCAAAAGTTCAAGTGGTAAATCTTCTCTTATAGCATGAAAATGTGCTAACATGGTAAGATGATCAACAATGACCCATATTGAATAATTACTTATAGGATTCTTTGGTAGTCCCAAGATAGAGTCCATCATAATATTATCCCATTTACACCTAGGTATGGGAAGATGTTGCATGACTCCTCTAGGATGTGGCCTTCCAGCTATCACTTGTTGAAAAACCATACATATTGACACAAAATCATCAATCTTCCTCTTCATGTTATCCCACAAAAAATTTTCCTTCAAATTTATATACATCATAGTGCTACCAGAGAGTATAAAGAAATTGGAGCTATGTGCATCATCTAACAATTCCCTTTTCAAATCAGGTATTTTAGGAACACACAGTCTCTTCCAAAATTTCAACATCCCATATTCATATATGAAGACGATCAATCTCCCTCCATTCACAGCTTTAATTTTCTTTTGAAACTCTTCCTCATCAGGCTGAGAAAAATTTATTCTTTCTAGTAAAGATGGTTTGACAACAATTTGAATAAGTATTGATGTTTCACCTTCCATGATTATTCCCATATCCATTTTCACTAGATCCTTGAAAATAGGATCCATTTCAACTCTCATCTTTTTCCAAACTCCATGATCCTTTCTTATCAAAGAATCTGCCACCTTATTTTCCTTCACTGAGTGGTAGTGTATTGTGAATCATAATCCTTGAGTTGTTAAAGCCATCTCTTTTGCCTCATGTTGAGTTCTTTCTATGATAAAATATACTTTAAAATCATGTGATTGGTATATATCTCACATTTCACACCATAGAGATAATTTCTCCATATCTTCAAGGAAAATATTACACCTGCTAACTCAAGATCATGAGTAGGATAGTATTTCTCATTAATCATTAGCTGTCATGATGCATAGTTAATAACCCTATCCATCTACATAAGGACACAACCAAGTCCTTTTGTTGAAGCATTGCTATAAAAAACAAACCCATCATTACCTGACGGTAGAGTCAATATAAGATCATTGACTAATATTCTCATCAATATTTCAAAACAGTATTCATACTCTTTTGTACAAAAAAATTTAATCTCTTTACATGAGAGCTTCGTTAATGGGTTATCCAATCAGGAAAAATTCTAGAAAAATGCCGATAATAACCCGCTAAACCAATAAAACTATGTACATCCGTTATACTCATCGGTGCTGGAAATTCGTGGATTTCTCTTTTCTCAAAAGGACCAATGGAGATTCCATCCTTAGAGACAATATGGCCTTGAAAATAAATCTCTTGAAGCTATAATTCACACATGCTAAACTTCTTGTATAAATCATTTCTTCTGAGGGTTTTCAGAATGGTGTGCAAGTGATTTTCATGATCTTCATAGATTTTTGTAGTATACTGGGATATCATCAATAAATACCAGTACAATGTCATCAAGATATTCCTTGAAAACTCTGTTCATTAGATCCATGAAAATAGAGGGTTCCTTAGTCATTCGAAAATGCATTATAGTAAAATTGTAATGCCAATACCTAGTTTGAAATGCTGTTTTTGGAATGTCCTCCTTCCTCACACATAACTGATGATATCCTGATCGAATTTCAATATTTAAAAAATATTGATCTCCATGAAGTTGGTAAAATAAATCATCAATGTGAGGTGGGGGATACTTGTTCTTTATTGTTATAGCACTGATCACCCAGTAGTCAATGCACAACCTCATTGATCCATCTTTCTTCTTAACAAAAAGAACACGGGCACCCCATGGAGAAACACTAGGGTGAATAAATCCCTTATTACTCAATTCCTCTAGTTTTTTCTTCAGTTCTAGTAATTCCACTAATTCCATTCTATAAGGGGTCTTCGATATGGGCCTTGAACCAGGAATTAAGTCAATCAAAAACTTAAAATCTCATTCTGGAGGATGTCCAGGTAAATCCTCTAGAAACACATCAACATATTATTGCACAATATTTACGTCCTTTATGTGATCATTCCTTTCCTCACCCATAGTTATTTCATTTTCTTCCTCCCCAATAATTGAATTTAGTTGTGCTACTGTGGGTGGATCTAGATATGAATCAGATGGTGAAATTTATGCTCTAAAGATATGGTACTCTTTATCATCATCAAGAATTTTAACATCCTTCTTCTTAAAATAAATTATCACATCACTGTCTGAAAGCCAATCCATACTGAGGATTATATCATATTCAATAATGGGTATGCCGATGAGATCAGCAGACAAATAACATTTATATGACTTAATGGTAACTGATTCACAAAACATTGTTGTAATGATACTTCCATTAAGAGTTTTGACTGAAAAATACCTTGTTAAATCAAAATTTAAATATCTAATTTTCATAGGAAACTGGGAAGAAATGAATGAATGTGATGATATAGAAACAAATAAAGCACTGACAAAACTTGAGGAAACCAATAAATTACCTTCAACCATGTCTTTTAGAGCATCAAACTCAGTAGTAGTGATCACATAAGCTTGGAATTGATCACTGGGAATTTCTTGAGGTAATTTTACTTGGATCTTAGGACATTCATTTTCATAAATACCCCCTTTCTCTACAATTTTAGCATTCAACATTGACATCCTCTTTCTTCCCCTTGCAATCATGCGCTTGGTGTTCTTTTTCACTACACTTGTAACCGACTCCCATTCCCTTCAGGCAAGTACTAGGGTGTTTCTTCCCACATTTACTGCAAGATGTTTATTCAAATTTTCCCTTCTTCCCCTTATATATATTTCTAGAGTGTTCAGTAGATCTCTTCCTCTCTAGCTTTTCATTAAAGATGTAAGACTTAGAGAATTTATTTTCCATCTTGATAGCACATGAGACAATATCTTTGTACGTAGAGAAGTATTGTGAGAATAATATTCAATGGAAAAATGGTTTTAAACCAACAATGAAATGATAAATATTACTCCTTGTGTTACGTATACAATATATTGCATGACTTGATATCCTTGTAATGTTAGCCTCATACTTTTCACCATTCTCATCCTCTTTTTTCTTAAACTCAAAAATTGTGTTTCCATATCCGCACGATGGTCGCGAGGAAATTATTTTTCTATGAAATTATCTTTCAACTCCCTCCATTACATATTTGATACTTCTTCATCTTCCTTTGTGGTTTGAATCAATGACTACAATTGATCATCATCTCTCTTGAGGTGATAAAATTCGATGACAACCTTTTCCCTTTCTCTCCTCCCTAAATCATGAAATATTTTCTCTATGGAACTTAAATATTTCTCAGCTAAAAATAGATTTGTAGTCCCATTGAATGTTGGTGGTTGTTTCCTCATGAAGTGGTCTAACAATGATCCTCCGCGTTGTGGATTAGGGTGCTCCATACAGGTATGGTTATTATTCATAAACTGAGTGAGTTGTCCCAGTATGGTGATTAGCTAATCAGCACCAGTTGCATCAAACACTCCACTATAATTATCTTGAATAGGAGGGAAATACCTACTTGGATTACATGCGTTGATATGGTTTCTATTCCTTCCACTAGGCTCCATTTGTAAACAATGACATAGACTAGATTAGTTTATGAATCAAAATCTGTAATCCCAAACTTGTAAAACACTTAACATAAATTGAACAACTTATGAATATAATCTATAATCCTAAAACTGTTTTCTTGGATGAAGTATATAATCATAAATCCTTCATAATGAATTTTAAATAAAATAATATGTATTCTAAGAATATCCCCTTGGAGTGTCGTAACCAAGAGTTCAACAATGCCCATTGTTGAGCACTAGTTCCCATTCAAGTCTAGCTCAAAGTGGTGTTTTCAGGTTTTAACCCTAGATACATCGGTGCTAGATCTGCCTCTACCTGATTGTATCAATATAGGGATGTGTTTCTTGGAAAACACACAAAATTATTACATTAAAATATTCTAGGAATTTTTTCTATACTAATCCTCAATGTCTATCGAATGTTAGTGTTCTCCAATCAGTGATTATCTAAATCTAGTTTCCAATGTTTTTACTAAACATCCTCTGATACCAAATATAATGCTTTGACCCATGTTACCTAGTGTCGGTCCATTATTACATAACATTGGCATGATCACAAAAGAAAAAGTCTCGAAAGACCGATTTGTTTAGTAGCCTTGGAAATAAAAGATACATTCATAAGTTTTAAATTACATTATAAAATGAAAACTATAACAACATAGTATACATAGGCCACACTCATATCCTTTAGACTATCCCTGCAGGTCATTCATGATATACTTCTTCACATCTTGGGAAAATTAAATCATAGAAAGGGGTGAGATCAGATGCTCAGTAAGGATAACAATATAGTACAAACTTTCTTAAAAAGCATAAACATTTTAAGGAAATGTATAAGACTAAAACATAATCCATTTAAACATAAAATTCAGCATAATATGGAAAATATAAATAAAATAATTCCAATTACATATTCACATGGATATTATACTAGTCAAATAATTACAAGCAATATCAATAGCCACTTTCATAATGATAGAATGTATAATGCCGAACTTCATAACCACATAGTCAAGGCCTTATACCAAGACTAAAAATAAGATTTGGTCAAGGCCTTGTACCAAGAAACTAGTTTGCATCATGAGACCTACCGATGCATCGAGGATCTCTAGCGGGCTCCACCAGTCACTTACTAAGTCCAATGCATTCCTCATATGAAATGGTTTAAACATAACATAAACATTTGTATTGAAACTAGCATTTGAAATGTCAATACTTTATCCATAAACCATTAATGGTGTGAAAAAAACACATCTAGAGTCAAAAATATCACAAAATGTTCAATAAAATATGAATGTTTTGTATCATAATAAATCAACTTCAAATAATATTAAATCCATCAAAGAATGTTGACATAGAGGAAATCAAAACTATTTTTAGAGAATTATCTCTTTCTATTTTGAAATCATTTAAAAGTCATATAATTATAAAATAAAACATTTATTTTTAAAATATTATTATAAGCATGTAAGGGAAGCTTCTACGATGTTATAATGGTGGAAAATAGCTACACCCACCGTATAAGTTAAAAAAACAATCTTACCTTAATTTGGTCAAAAAGGTCATAAAGTACCTTGATTGGAAAATGACAGAAAGATTCCATTCAAAAACATATAAGGTCAAATAAGGGTTTAAATTACTTTAAACCATTATCTATTAAAAAGTAAAAATGTTTTGAAATACATTTTTAAGAAACATGGATGTGGATGATTAAGAGGTCCCAGTAGATAATTGTGTATAAACAACTTCGGATAATAAAGAGATTGTGAAATTAAACCTTACGTTGTACTTTTACTTGTTCTAGTGTAGGATAAAATAATGTATAATGGATAAATAATTGTTATTAAATTATAATATAACCATATATATTAATATTATATCATATGTGATCTTCTAATATTGCTTTGATAATGATATTTCAGTTGTATCACCGTTTCAGGTGTTAACTGATTTGTTTTCCTTTATTTGTTTTGTTCTGTAAGTAATATTTGTTATGGATAGAATGTATATTATTCATATCAGAATGATATTATTTTATTAAAAATTATTTTTAATTGTCAAATGGAAATTATTCTCGAATGGATACAATGGGGAATGAATCTCATCACGTTCGTGGAGATGGTAATCCGAACGTACGCACGAGCGAAAATATCAATATTTTGATATTATAATAGTATATAATTGGATGGTATATGATATATACAGAATAATTATATTGTTATATTTTATATTTACATCTGTTATACTCATTATTACACCCATCCAAATGATTAGGTGTTTGAATAACAAACATCACCACGACGTGGAGACGGTAAGCCATACACACGCACATATGGTGGCTTTGTCATTTATTGGATTGATAGAATAATGAATATTGTTATGAAATTTTTATAATAAAATAACATATATATAAGATACTGGAGTTATTATTTTATAATGGAAACAAAAAATAAAGAGGAAGTGGAAGAAGAAATGAACATGAAAGAGGTGATAAAATATTTACCTATTTTTCAGGTTCATCCTTTTTATTTGATCAAAAGGGATCCTTTGGTTGGCATTATGACTAAAATAAGGCCTCTATGATGAAGGTATGATTGTTTAGAGGATATATGGGCAGGGATTAGCTGATCCAAATGGCTTTGAACGTGTGAATTTGAGAGAAGGGGCGGTTCCGTTTTATAAGAGGGGCCATGTGAACCTTAGGAAAAGATTGAAATATTATTTTATAATAAAATCATTTTCGGTTTCTAATAAATCCAGAATGATTTATTTCTAGGAAAAGGTAGGGATGGGTCTAAACCCACTCAACCAATATGTTTTTGACATGTTTGTGTCACTATATTAACCTTATCTTATAGAATTAACTCTTAGTTAAATATTTTGATATTTACCATGTCTCTTTGTATTTTTATATTATATGGATAATAAACATACAATAAACTTCCAAGAGATCCCCAAGTGGTTAATTAATGACATATATAATATTATTTATGACCTTTTGCTGAGCCTTATATTTTTATGAATAGAATAAAAATGAATAATATAATATTTGTTTTAAAAACTTTTTTATGTCAATTTTAACTCTAGTATTTTATTTTTTTAAAAGAAAACTCATAACAGAATTATTACTTCGAAAAAAATTCATTTAATCAACCATAACATGTCATATTAACCTATAAAATTATTTGAATTCATTAAAAGTCTCAAATTAGATTTATTTGGATATTAATAATATCAATTATTTTAATCTTTCATTAATAAGGTAATTACTGCATCATCATTGTGTCACAAATAAATTTAATTATTTAATGTCTAGAAATTAAAAATAAAATAAAATTATGTAGGAAATATTTTTATATTTATAATAAATATTTATTTTCTATTTTATATTATGTATAACCCTATATTAAAATTGTTTTGTTTTTAAACTTTGAATTTAACACTTTTAACTCTTGTTTAAATTAAATAATAATAAATTTCCTAATCTAATCCAAGTGGACCTAAAGGATCATAGTTTCTTACTAAGGATTTTTTGGGTCTAAATACACTTATCCAATATAATTAAGACATGTTTTATGGTAATAATAATATCAATTTTACCTTTAATTACCCTATTTACATTTATCCATGGTAAATAAAAGACAAAAGTTACTATTCACCAAAAATTATTTTCATCTCATTGAACCACATTTTACATACTGATATCAACAATGTCTCTCTGATTTTTTAAATTCTTCTCAAGGAAGTGGTAAAATTAAGTTTTATGCTAATTTTCAAAAGCTCATAGGAGGTGGGTAGAAGATGGTAAAAAGTTCAATAAAATTTTATATATCTAATTTTATTATAAAAATGATTCCAATGAATGAAATTGAACTAATATTGTTTTTATGTATCTATTTTGAATTAAAATAAAATA
The DNA here is from genome assembly GCA_963277665.1 of Viscum album. Taxonomy (NCBI): domain Eukaryota; kingdom Viridiplantae; phylum Streptophyta; class Magnoliopsida; order Santalales; family Viscaceae; genus Viscum; species Viscum album. Next base: position 930,329,196 of record OY728127.1, read on the forward strand.
AAATAAAATAATTATTTATTTAAATAAAAAGTGTTTTTTAACAAATAACGTAGTATTTTTTCACTATTCATCAGAAAGTGAAAGTTTTCAAAAAAATTACAAAAATTCAGCCTAAGCTAAATTCGATATTCTGAATCAAAAAATAATGTCTACTTTGAATTATATAATTTATAAAATTTCAAAAAGTGTTTATTACTATTCATAATGGCTAATTTGATTGGTCGTGGTGTGTTAAAACTCCAATTTGCATACAATGCGAGCTATTGCATTATTCATAGGGAAATGTACCATGGAAGCTTAGGGTGTCACTCGTGAAAACATTGAAACTCGTGTATGTAGTCGACCACACCTCACCCCATTGAGGGATCACTAAATCCAGTAAAGGTATCATACATAACTAGTGTAGGGGTCAACTCAATGTAACTATACTCAATAGTCATGGTAGATCAAACTCCATCAGAAGAACCACTCCGCACTACTAGTCGACCTGACCTAAAAATTACTTTTTTTTTCAAAACTTTTTACAGGGAAGTGAGAACCCATGTTGTAAAAATTATAAATAATAAAACATCAAAAGAGTTAGAAGAACCATTGGAATCATGTTTATGTCTGTTATACACATTATTCCTAGAATGTTTTCAAAGAATCCATTTACCTCGAAATCCATATAGTGTTTGATAAGGTCCTCAAACCAAAATGAAAACTTGTCCCACTACTACTCGAATACTAATGAGAATTACTTTATAGGTGAGGACCAACACCATAGTACTAAATGGCAGTACGACTAAAAGGATGGTGGACTTGAACCTTTACATGAAAAGGGATTAAAAACCATATTTAGTGGACCCACACCCTAGTATGATTGGGGAGTACCACTCTCTAGCCAGTTTACCCACACCCTACTATGATTGGAGAGTATTGATCTAACAAATCTGCAGGAATAACTTGTATGGTGGACTTGCACCATGGAAGGACTAGATAGTTACCAATCCATGTAAAGATTACCCGCATCCTAACATGATAGGTGGGTACCCACTCTACCTATACGTGACATATAGAGGACTCAATGCTGAAACTACATGGTAGTGCCGACACCACAAATAGAGGACCCACATGTTGTTCTATCGTGGGAGTACCTACTCTATCTAGAAAACTAGTTTGGGTGGTACCACACCCTAGAATACCAGAGGTGTGCTATCTCTAACTATACAAATGATATAGTGAATCCTAACCATTATCCAATAGCGGATTATGTTCCCTATGTGATCTACCGCATAGATAGATAACCCACAATGATTATTAGGGAGTCTCATCTATACTAATGAAATGAGGCATGGAAAACCCACAGCCTGATTCCACATGGGAGAATCCACCCCAATGTCTATCTCTAATAACTAAATGAATATATAGAATTGGCCAAACACCAAAAAAAGGAGTGACATGCTTATCAAACCTCAAATAGTATCAGTAGCATAGGTAGGGTACCCACAACCTAATTCAATAGGGGAGAATCACTATATTACTCTAAAGACTCTAGGGGACCCACATCTAATGGGGAGACGTGGTGGATTAAAAATATTGGATGAAGTGCATGGTGACTATGGTATCATGTCTAATTTTCACATAAAGATAGCCGATGTGATGTTATGGGTGGAAATTATACATTGTGGGTGGTTGATCAGGTTGCCTCTTTATTATACAACCATATGTTTACTAAGGAATTTTTGGTGGAGACTAGATTCAAGTTAAGATGACCTATGTTGCAGATAATACTTATAGTGAATACTGATTCTTGGGTGAAAACTAATTTGAACTTTATTTTGAGTCTTGTTTTTATCCTTGTAGACCCACATCATGTTTTATGTAGAGACATGATTTTCACCTAGTACCATATATCTCAGGGTTTTTTATTCTAATGAAACCATATACAAGATAATGGTAATCAAATAAGAATAAATTATAGTTGAGTGTTTACCACACATCCTCACGGTGGATTGACTTTACCTATGGTTGAAGAAGTATCATTTTTCAGATATCCATTATTTCAAATAGTAATCATGATGGTACCCAACTCGATATGAATTGGTTAACCATTGTGGGAATAATGAGTTGTTGTCTGTTTAATGAATGTGGTGGTTTTTTTCATAATGAGTATCATTTGTTTATAAATTATTGAGACCTCTCAGATATATTATTTTGAGCCAACCCTTTCAACATTGAGTTAGATACTCATTTAACGTCATGTTTGAATTCATGTACTATTTGTATGGTGGATATATTCCCTCGTGGAAATTTTTGGTACATGAATTCTTCATATGGGTGACCAATGGAAGAACCTTTTCAAGAAGCATGTGTATTCATTGAACTACATACTTGGAAAAATATCCATGTTTTCGGTGTTGTAATATAGTAACTAACTCACTCGATGATATAATTAAAATGTGGTCTATAAAGACTTCATATACATGGTGTTTGAATCGTTCTCTAATGGAGTGGATGGAAAATTCAGGAACTATTAACCCATAGGATGAGGAGAATGGAGTAGAACATCCAATGGGGATATGGAATGGTACCAACCCTCACATCAACATAGTGATCCACCCTAAACCAGGCCCATGTTTTTTTCTTCCTCCATAAAGATCTGCCCTTCATGTCACCCAGACAATGTGTATCCCATAATACTCATTGTGATCATTCTAAAAAGAAACCAAGCTGCATCTTCTACCAATGCATATGTCTATTACAACATTTCAATTTACATTGTCTATATACTTTTATATGACTATGAGATATTACATGACTATCCTTTCCATGTCCTCTGGCCACATGACATAATGTTAATAGACATCATGTAACCTCAGTACTTGGAGATTAGTTTCCAAAAACCATCCTCCCCAAACATAAAGAACACAATCAATGTTTCAATAGTTTAAATGCCTTGTAAATGTTAATTTAGATGGGAATTTCATTCAAAGTCTCATGATTCACTCCTGTTTTCGATGAAACCAACAGATGAAACTAGGAGAGATCACTAGAAATCAAAATAGGTCTGTACAATGTTAAAAAAATTCATAACTAATGGAAATGGGACTAAAACTCAATTATTCATACATTTATGGAGCAACATCGATGCTTCAGGTGTAGAATTACTCACAGATCATGATGCTTTTCCATATGAGGATGATCGACTCTAGGAAGAGAGATAGACCACACCTTATCACTTTGACTTACTTTTGGTTCACCCATCGGCCAATGAAGAGAGGATGTGATCAACTCCAGTTTGTTAATTGAACCAATTGGGGGGAGGGGTGAAATTTATTTAATTTTACTAAATTAATTTACCCCCCTTTTAATGATTTGCTATCAACATTCTTTCGACCTAAACCTCAATTCCAACTATGTTTAGGTCACAAATAGCGTAAAAAAAATTCTAAAATATGCTACAGTATCAAAACTCTGACCTGAGACTCTTCTTTGGAATAATATAATGTTTAATGAGAAAATCATGCACATGAAATATTATATTTAATATTTTTAATATCAACGTATTGAGTCTCTCTGGGACTGAAAATAATACACCGACTCAACACCTGGATTTGGATGTATTCTTATGAATATTACATATTGTTAAAGGTAAAAGACATGACTTATTTAATTATCATCACCTTAGGAATTTTCATCCTCAAAAAGAGACATCTTGTGTATGGGGGGAAGAAACTGAGCTACCCACTAGGACTCCCACAACAGCGATCTCGCAAAGGGATACCACACTACATCCAAGAACACACATAGGGGAACCAACAATTCCAAAACACACTGACATCCATCTCTAACTTGGTCAATGATTTGCAACAATATCACATGCATCCTCAATTACAATATGTGTAAGAACACCTAGAACCATGGTCCATCAACATTCATATTGTCTAGCAGCACACCACCTCACTGACATGATGCAAAAAATGTATCCCCATAGTTCACTTCCACCCATAGATTATCTTCTATTTGAAATACTCAAGATTCTTCCATTCATGTTTGAAACTAGGAATGTGAGGGCACCGAATAAAAAAATAGGTATACCCATGTGTAATCAATGGGTTTAATAGGTCCTTCTGAAATGAATCTCTAACTATAACACATATTTACAAACTATAAACACTATCACACCCAATAGTATAATACTAGATGAGTATGGATGGTAGGAAACCAATCCACACTATAGAAACATTGTAGGGTATAACTCAGCTATTGCATAAGGGTTCTAGAAAAGGCAATCCCTCTACCAGGGGTGCCAAGATACTAGTCAAGCAGAAAATCTCCTCTAGAATCACTGGGACCCGCTCTAACACTCCATCAAATAGACAATCCTCTAACACATATGTAAAAATAACCCATCCACCAAACCTCATCATAATATAGTTTGGAAGGAAATAAATTCCCCACATTGTTTTGATCTTGTCAAAAAAAATGAATCTTAGTAAGGTAATATTCCCTCTTTCACATGAATCCAATAATACATAATAACACCAACAACGGGTTCTATAAACACTACTTGTCACACTTGATAATACTTAACTGTTAAATAGAATGAAAAGGGAATATCAAAATTATTTCTAACAATTAAACATAAAATATTAGCAACAACATTGAGTGTACCTCTATTCATTCTCAACGCCTCAGTGTCAAAGGCCTCTACATCCCGTAGCTATCATCTCCCCTATCATATAACTCAGTGAGCATGGTGTGGACCACTTGGGGTTGGTTGTCGAAGCACCCCAACATCCCAACACCTCATGATGCTCTACCAGCTCAACTTACACATTCTATGTAATTTGGAACTCCATGCTTCATGATTTCCTAATACCAAAGTGGTCTGTCGATCAGCTCCCTCTCAGAGGAACCATGGGTTAGAAAACTCTATCAAAATTTTCCCATCATTCACATTTATAACTACACCCCTCCAGATGCTTACATAATCCTTGGTGTTGGTCATAATCCCTAGTCCCATGATCTTGAGTCTTGGAAAAGGTATGCCTTATGTGCCTCGATCCTTTCACATGCGTCTTTCCAACTTATATAGATTCCTCTGCCTCATGACCACCACTTTGGACCACATTCTCACATACCTCCTCTAGGAATATTTATAGTATCATAGCTCACTCTAGTACCCCCACATTAGGGTTATGGTACAAGGAAACCACACCAGATTATATGCCTAAGTGGAGGACCTATTAAAAGGACTGAAATATAAAGAACATGTCTAGAAACATATCTAGAGAGTATCACAATAGGTATTTAAAAAGTGATGAGTACTCTACCTCAGTCATACTCCCCTATCAAAGCTACAAAAGCTTCTATATACACACTATTCTTTACATAGATGGTGAAAATATTTGATGAGGATTCACCCAAACTCTACCCAAGAAAGTATCACCTTGTTGTGGGACTACATTAGAAAACCCAACCATCTCATAAATAGACCTTACAGAAGTCTTTCTACTAGGACTACCATCTGATTAGAAGGTTTCCTCAATAAGTAAAAAACCCACATGAATTCCTCAAGCATGTCATTAGCTTACATGGGGACTTGATCACCCCAATTCCTCATAGGTCACTACCTCTGGAACATGATTAGTCCACTATCCTAATGTGTGTCCTATACCTGAAGTACTTTCACAACCAGCTGCTCAATGGGTAGAGGATCAACTAGAAGACCACTCGGATGAACCACATCATAATGAATTCCCTTCAATGAATCATCTTCATGGGGTGGATCATCTTCAAAATCATGACATGGAATCATGTCTTGATGTATTCCTCGTTGAATCATAAAATTGAATAATGATGATCCAAGATCAAAATGTATATATGGAGTGTTGACTGAGGAAGGACTAGGAAACTATAACCCATTATTATATGATGTATGTACCATTATTTCCATGTAACCATTATTCCAATGTTCTGAGCCAAAAATAAGGTTATGAATGTCTTAGTGAATGGATTAATCATCCACTTATCCAACACCAGAACCTCTAGTCTAAGAGCTGAATCGAAACACCCTAACACTTTCACTATGCAACCTAAATTAAAATTCATAACCCCACGATCCTAAAGTAAGACCCTCTTTGATACCATTATATCATGAACCAACACCACATTTCATGAGATGAATGGAATGTGGTATGCATAACTCACAACACATTTGGGTAAGGATTTTACAGTTTTGAGTATAAAAATACTCTTTAGGAACCCCAAAAACCCAAATTTTAAGGGAGGAACAAAAAGGAAATAGTATGTTTGAATAATCCAGATGATGTCCAATAGAGAGAAAACCTCCATCTAGAAACATCCTATACCTTACACAACTAGTCAACTCATTCCACAATGGGTGACAACCAAGAAATGTCACAACACAAAAAGGACTCCCATAATCACCCAGATATACCCAACATAGACAACAAGTATCATGATGTTCAGACCGCATATCAAGCTAAATAATTGTATTTGATGATCCAAAGGTAATACACAACCAGAAGAACATACTCCATGATAATAGATATTAGTGATGGAATCCACATAAGAGACACAATTAGTCAGGAATAACTCTTCCACTCCAAATGTAATGTGTGAGAGAACATGATCTATCTAGAACAGACTACAAGGTAAAACTAATGTGTTAAGTACAAGTGGTCTAGCCAAGGATAATTTTTCCTATTACAAGATAAGAAAACCCATGAGAAAAGACCCACCCCTAAAAACTACACATAGATGATGGAGCACTTCTATCTACTATCCACCATGTGTATCCACTCTAGAAATAGAGAATGGAGGGACTGAAAGCTTTCCACTACCCTATATAAGAGGGATTACTAGCTCTTAACTAATTAGTGAATCCTTTTTAGAACCTATATAGAGTGGAAAATACCTCACTGAATCATGGGAGAACTAACTCGAATCCATTTATCACTTGTAACTAGTAGAAGGGCCCACTCCTCGTAAGTTTCCTCAATAGTCAAGGGAGATTCAACCACATTGGGGGACACGATCCCTACTAATACTCAATAAATGTGGAGTAAAACATTGTTGATGAGGACATGAACCCTGCTATGAAAAGGGATTATAATTCAAATGATGGAGGACCAGCAACATGACATGACTAGGGGAAACATCCCCGTAGAAAGAGGACCCACACCCGGGTACGATACGGTAGTACCTATCTTTGTCTAGAGGACTTGAATCCTAATACGATAGTGGAGTACCTCTATTAAAGTTCATTTACTATATGGGACCTACACCCTAAACCAATATGGGATGATCAAACCCTGACTAGAGGTCCCACTCCATGGTATGATATGGGAGTTCCTACTCTATTATAATTCCAAGTATGGAGGACCCACACCATAGAACAATAAGTGTGTTCAGAAGACAAGGACAAAGTACCTACACTCTAACATGGTGGGGGGGGGGGGTACCCACAATACATGTACATAAATAATAGAGGACCCATTCCATTACAGGAAAGGGGAGTGTTGACATGATGTATAGAGGACCCTTACCCTTTTCCAAGAGGGGAGTACCTACTCAACTAGGAAAACATGTATATAGGGCCCACACCCTGTCAGGATAGGGGATTTCTTTCTCCAACTATAAAAATGATACAAGTTACTTGTGGACTAATATAATAGGGAAGTATCATACCTAATAGTACTATCACATGAATAGGTAACCTACACCAATGCTGTGGGGAGTTCCATCTCTAAAAAAGAATATAGTTTATGGAATCTAATGCCCTAATTCCATAGGGGAGTATTTGTCCCAGTCTCTCTCTCTCTATGAACCACACTAATATACTACATCATCCAAGATCCCCTTATTGGTGCATCAAAATTGTCACTCCTAAAATCATTACACTTCTATATGTAGGGAATTGGCTCCTTGATTCAAAATGGTAACACTGCTCTACCAACATAAAGAGTCTAGGGGACATACACCCTACGGTGATATGGAATGGCACCAACCCTGATGTCATCCTAGTGATCAACCCAATACTACCCATAGTTATGGACCACCACTAATTCATAGTGTTCAAGCAGACTAAATCGTGTCTCATAGTCCAAAAAGGAATACACAATTACTTTATATTCATAAAAATGATCAGGATAGGCTAATCACAAGACAAAAAAATTAGTTTTAGAGAATGAGATATATAAGGAGGAAGATCTCAAGAATATCCCAACGGAGTAAAAAATTTACATTGGGGTCCACATGGTGTGTCAACTCAACAGGGAACCTGGCCGTGTCTCCCATTCACCTGGCATTAATAGTATTTTAGGTGTACGAGATGTGTTTAGCCTCATCCATACCTTTACATTGATCCATGGTTACATGGATCAGACAGTCGTGTAACTCATAAGGTATGTATCTGATAATACCTTGCTTGTTGATGCTAAATGGACACTTAGTTGTGTCTTCTGATCATGCCAATTTCTTGAACCCCATGTCCTTGTACTTTTTTTTGTACTTTTACATATCCATGTACTATTCCATGGCTACATTACCCATGTCCTATGGCCACATGACAAGGGGTCACTGCACGGCGTGTAACCCTTTTACTTGGAATGTATTCCCCAAAAGTCATTGTCCCCAAAAATAACGAATAAAAAACATATAACACTAGTTTAGATTCCTTATAAATAGAAATTATATCAATAATTTCCTTTAATGTATCTTTATTCACCCCACTTTTCATAAAGATCAATAGGTTGACCATGGAGGGATAACTAGAAGTCGTAATAGGGCTCTACAACCATAAAAATTGCCTAATAATAATGATCATGACTAAAAATCAAATCCTCTTACATTGATGTAGAAATAAAAAATCATAAGTTGAATAAAGACACCTAAATTGTGCTTATCCTTGATCATATGATGATCAGTTCCATGAATGGAGATTGATAACACCTCATTGCTTCAAATCAAATTTGGTTCATCTATTATCTGAAGTGAAGAGGAGGGGATCGCCTCCTATGTGTTGGGTACGCCTATTGGGGAGAGGGATATAATTGATTTTATTTAATTTTATAAATTTAATCCCCTTTAAACTCTCCACCAAAAAGTAGCCTCTGACCGAACCCCCAATGCTAATTATTTTTTCGTACATATGTTAAACACAATGTTTTGAACTCTACTATGGTCTTAGAGTTCTGATCAGAGACTCCTCTTAGGATTTATACCACTTTAAATAGAAACTTCCTGCACTTGAAAAAGTATATATAATATTTTTAATACCACCATAGTGAGGCTCATAGGGACCTAGAATCATGAGCCACCTTAGTGCATCACTTTAGAAATATTATTTGGAATATTCCAATTTCTAACATGTCAATGCTTGAGATATTATCACATTTTAATGGGAAATCCATTTTCAAAAAAAAACATTTAATAGTTTTATAATTATATTTGGTAAAAATAAAAATATTTTTTGAAAATGGTATATAAAAACATTCTTTGTGTTATTTTTTGGAATTATTCAGAGAAGTTTTATTTTTTGATGAATAGTGAAAAACAATGAATTTTAATTAAAAACAATTATTTCATCAAATTAATTTATGTACATAAATTATCTTTTAATTTTGATTGAATGTGTAATTATATAACATATAGATAAAATTATACAATTTAGGAAATTGGAACTAATTTCATATTGAATTGGATACAATATTATTTTAAACATTTAAACATTTTCTCTAGAAAACCCGATGTCGTGATGCTTCTAAAGAATTAATTTTAAATTAATTTCTACGACTTCTATGATTTGAATTTGGAAACCTAGATTCCATATTTTGAATCATAATAATTTAAAATATTTAATAATTTCAATTTATATTTTGAAAAAAATTATTGAAATTTATTTATATTAATTATTATGATTAAGGTAAAAATGAGTTTACATATTAGTTAAACATTAATCATCAGATAACAAATGACCTTGAAACAAGTCCAAAAGACAATTTACTGGAATATGTCAACCAAGTAACCTATTGTACCAAGATTTTTTAATTATTGGATTCCCATTATTCAAGGAATACCTCTCAATAATTTTTAAATTTTCATATTTAAAAGAATGCCACTCCTCCCCACTATAAAAGAAAAGTCACACCATCATTTCTCGCACATATAAATCCACTTTTTCAAAAAAAAAATACAACCAAAATAATCTTCTAATTTATACCCCTTTATCCTAATTTCCTCCTTATGATCTGAAATCCATTATTGGAAGACATTTTCTATAAACCCAACGGATTTACCCAAAGAAGAGGTAACATCCTTCCAGACAATCCTTTGATTTATTTTTATTATCGAACCCCTAAAATATTTTTTTTCCATGCCTAAATAATATACTTAGTATAAAAAATACACTAATTTTTTTAATATTTAGTTTTGAATATATAGTTACACATACATCCTTAAAATGGGCAATGAACTTACCATTCTTTTGTAGGGAGGAAAACCTCCTCACGAAGCAATGTTGTTCATTTTTTCATTACCACCTATAATGGTTGATAATTTGGATGGAGACTATATTTTATTTGATATATATGAAATTTATGATGTATTTTTTCTTTTTTTAATTGTTATGTAAGACATAATTCCATTTATTCCACCTTGGGTAAATACGATAATGTTGTTTACGGACATGTAGACTACCGACTCCACAATGTGATGTGATTCATTCACACATTACATGGAATGTATTAAGGATGTGATTAGTAAATGTATAGGATTTATATGAGATAATAATTATACTATAATTATTATATATACATATATAAATACATTTCTTTTACGTCATATCTTATAAAATGATAACTACATGGAAATATGGTTTACGCATACGTACAACATACCGTCTCCAAGAACGGTGTATTACTTTTAATCATTATATCAATTATATATTGCTATAAAGATTTATATAATGATTATATATGGTATTGATATCATGTTTTCTATTAATTAAATAGTTAAATCATGATCTAATGAAGATGATCATGAATAACATGTCAAAACGTATAAAAAAACAAAGCAGATATTACCTAAAACTTAACATTAACATGGAATTGTTAACAAATGGATAAAAAAGGTAATAAGTAAGTCAAATATGGTATGATATATTTGAGTATGGGTTTTTAATAAATTTTTAATAAACTTATATTATGTATACAATATTTTTGAACATCTAAAAAAATGTCAAGACATAAGGTAAGGAAATTTTGTCTCAATTTTTATATCCTTGAGATATATGCCATATATTCCCCACTAGTTTCATTTATATGGTGTATATACCATCCTATGACATTTTGTATCATTGATTTTCTTTATTTCATTATATTTTAAGATTTATTGATTTTATTCATTCATATGGATCATGATTCAATAGTTACTCTAGTAATAAGGGTCTTCTTGTCTAACTTTTATTTCTGTCAGACTTATGCATTAATCACCACTAATTTTATTTTTTTGTGTATATAATTACCATGAATTTATTCTAATATAATAATAATTAAATTTATGCTTATTTATATGGTCATTTTATTGTTTTTATTTCACGGTTTTTATGGTTTAATTGTTTCAAAATCTGTAATGTAATTTTTTTTGTCAATTTTCTGTCTTTGTGATACACACAATGTTATGCATTTATATTTTTCATTGAGGGGGTATATACATCCATTTTAAATTATAGTCATGAATATCATTCTTTTTATTATATTTTATTATTTATGTAATTTTATCATCTTATATGGATATAATGATTCAATGTTACCATGTGGTAATATTCCATTGTAAAGATCCCATCATTTAACCCGACTCTTTATAATTATGATTCAATTGGTGTAATATTATTATCTACATCCCAATGACAATAATGAATTTTCTTCTCCTATAAAAATTAATTATATATTCATTTAATGGTACATTATTTTCACTCATTGTTACTTATTATAATTATTAATGTGTTTATAATAAAATCCAATGTTATTTATCTCTTTGGTCCAAAATATGTGTTCTTTTAAAACAATGTTTTTTTATAGTGTTTTAGCTTTTCAATTAAAGTTTCATGTATAAGGTTCTAAAACTGTTTTTAACATTTATTGATAGTTTTTCAAATATATTATTATGTAAAATTTTTAGAATTTTTTTAATAATTCATTATAAATTTTAAAAGGCAATTTCATTGATAATGATTTAAAAATACATTTCAATCTCTCCCAATACGTTTTTAATGATATTTTCACAAAAAAGTTTTTGAAAATATTTTTTGGATTTAAATATATGTTTTCAACAATTTTTTCAATGAAATTTATTTCAAAATGTTTTCAATCATTCTTTATAATTTTCAATAACAATTTTCTAGGGGAATGTTTTTAATAAAATGTCATCCATTACATACAAGTTTTCAAATATAATTTTTTGGAATGAGTATTCAATTTTTTTTCAATATTCCTTCATAAAATTTCAAATAAAATATAATGGAAAATTTTTTCTATGGTTTTTCAAGATTACTTTACATGTTTTCAATGTTATTTTTAAATTAATTTTTTTTCAAAATATATTAAATTAAAAATAAAACTTCAAAGAAGAAATTATATTGTCATCAATAAATGTTTTCAAAACATCCTTCCACATTATTTCCCATATATAATTAAATCCGTTGGTGTTAGTAATTACTTTCTAGGTTAATTATCCATGTTTTATTTTCTTATTTTTTCTATGAATGGTCTTTGTTTGGATGATAATGTGTTTATGAAACACCTTCCTCTAACATGGGTTATAAGCATTTGAAACCCACATAATTTCACAATTTTTTCATTGGTAAAATTATTTTGAAACCTGTCTCTTTTTCCCAAGTTATAATATGATGGAATGGTTAAGATACCCATTCCATTTTAGGGTTTTTCATAAATTTTTAAGAAACTCACCGCTTAATACCGGTCATGATTTGATGAATGTTTTATTATCTTTTCACACATGTATGAAATATTTTATTATGTTACTCATGGGACCTATGTTGACCACTAATTCAATGGGTAATGATTTATGTGTCATTATAAAATTATGGGAAACAAGTCAACATGAATAATCCATAATGGAAAATAGGTCTGTCCAGATCCATAATGGGAAACTGGCGTGTCCTGTTCCACTATGGGAAGACGAGGAAACCCGATCAACTATGGGGAGATGGGGAAAACTAATCCACTATGGGAAGATATGGAATCCCAATCCCTAATATGTAAAGGCCTGATACTAGATACAGAGGGTTTTCAATCCCAGAAGGTGTATTCCCTATAAAGATCCATAAAAAGGTTTTTCAATGAGGATTAGATTATAGTGAATGTTTATATATTCGTATGTGTATTCCACACATTTTTGTTTTATGCATGTGATATGATCACATGGTTTATGTTTATGATTACCTTTTGATCTGTATCTTATAAAATGCAATTATTTATTCCATGATTTATGTTTGTGATATTTGATATGAATGGTATGAACTTATAGTTTCATTATACATTTATCATACCCTTATTCCAATCATTATGTGTTCATATCTGTATTATTTACCGTGACTACCCATATGATATTACCACTTTTTTATGTTTCCTCTTCCAAGGATATTGATGTTATTTATGTAAGATGTATCTAAGAAGTGATATTGTAATGAAAAACCTAGTTCGAGATAATGTAGCTCACTTTTATTCTTGTGTTTATGTTTTCCTATTTCTAAAGGAACTAAACTAATACGATCATTGGGTATCTATTTGTTTAATGTATTATGTATTCTAAAAAATGATATTATTTTAATGTTAAAATTTCAGGGTTTTTATAGTTTTTATTAGATAAAATTTATATTAAACATTTGGAAACCATGCTCTGAACAGATTATTGAGATAACAAGGCTTATTTATCTGGATTTGTCTAGGGATGATTCTAATGAAATTTTACGGGGTCATAGATAAAATAATTTGTCATATTTTTTACATATTATATGTTATTTTTCATGATTTAGTGGTTAGATACAGTGATAATTTTACCTTATATTATACTTAGATGTTTTAGTCAGTGTTGGGAACTAGAAGGAACTTGATTAATGTTGAATGTGATAGACATTTTATTTATAGGGTGTCAAGTGGGATGATTACTAGAGTGACAGATGTTGTGATCATGCATAATCATTTTTCACCGAACATGATTAACAATGTGTACCTTATCAATATCTCGGATTCAAAAAAGAACAAAAGGAAATCATTCAATGAGTGTTTCGGTAATGAAGACCGTTGAATAAAGAATATTTGGTTTCTTATATGTCAATAATGTGGGAAGATACACCAATGTGAATGTCTAACAAGAACATGTTCATTTTTTTATTGTGGAAAATAATGATATGAATCAATTAACTATAATGGAAAAAATAAAATCTCCAATAATGTAATGGATGGAATACTAGCCTCCCTATGCTTTAATAAACAGTTGATTTTTTTTACATGGAATGAATTTCCATTATGAAAATTGATTTCCCAAGTGGATTGGTCTTGAAGAGAATCAACACGGTGGTACAATTAATGGTTATATTGTTGATGATGATGAGGCTATAGGTGACATGTGAATGGAATGCTCATTAGAGTAATAGGAAGAGGTAGACTTGTTAATGGATTAAGTATGAAGTGTTATAATAAACTTCTTTATGTATTTGGTTGCAGGAATTGTTATTTGTGAAACATATAGGGATTGTTCATGAATATGTTTTTTGACATGTATTTACAAGAATGTGATGATTGGTTCTTATGGACTAGAGTGGTGATTTAGTAGAAATGCGATATTTGTGGGAAATAAATTATTAAGAGAAAAATACACCTTAATATGATTTTTACTGTTGAGATAATGGAGTTGGCAAAAATGATATGTTATATATGAATAATTAAATTGGATTATATTGGTCCTCTTGGAACTGATTAAGGATTTTTTCCCTGTGGTTTATGCTATCATTGATGAAGTTATATGTTTTTTTATTTGAAGAATAAATCCAAGAAACATTTGAATAAGGAAATATTCATGTTTTCAATATTGATGTATGGTAATTTTTTTTATTACCATGTTTCAAGATAACACAAGATATAGGTATCAACATATTTGGTATATAACAAATAAGATCTACATTATGATATATGGGGTTCAATGTTAAGCTAGATTAAAATATAGTGAATTTTTTTCTAATGTGGTCTTATTTCATATTTATGATGTGTTATATGGTTAACTATTTATGGTATATTTTATTATAAAATTATTATGTGGGTTTAGAAATTAATCTATTATCATGACATATGATGTTTTTTTTCATATGTGATAAATTTTCATAAAATGTTTTTTCTAATATCTTTGGATGAAATGTCCCATAAATATATTTTTGGATATCATGATTTGTTAATGATTCCAAAATGACAAATTTACCTTCATTTATTAGAATAAGATGTTATTTGTAAGATAATAAATAAATAAAAATATGTATGGTTTTCCAGAAATCATATACGCATATATTTTCATGATTAGTATTCGATATTTGGATGCATGGTCATTAAATAAAATGTAATCAAGTTATCATCATTTTTGACGATATCAATAACCTTTTTCGAGCCTATTTGGTTTATGGAGTTTTGATTGTCAAAATTCTTATAACCATGATCTCGATCAATCCTAATCAGAGGTTGATAGAATGGTTTCTCTTCCATTTCCATGTTTTCACTTTCCATGTATGTTATATTATATGGAAACCTCATTATGAGTTACTTCGGGTAAGCATTATGTTTTCAACGTCCCCCTTTTTGCGGATTTTGTAGTATTTAATTTTAAGATGTGGGCTTTTATGAAAGGAACTATTATGCATAAAACCCTTGATCATAAAGATTTTTAGGGTGAAATTCATTTTAAGACTCATAGAATGTAACATCCTAATAATTTTTAAAATATATTCTTCTTGAACTAACTTTTTTATTATTATGTTGATATTTTTCATTTCAAACAATAGTGAATACATATTTTGTGATATGAAAGAACTAAATTTATCTTATATTATAACAAACACCAATTTAATCTTGTTCTACATGAAACTATTATATTATATTTATATACACACTAAACTATGTTTTACATGTTTTACAGCTAATTTAAAGTTCCCTTGATAACATGTATTACATGTAATGCCTAGTTTTACCGAATTACAATAAACTATTATTATTGAATTTACGATATGATTATTATTACAACATAGCCTTTGGAATTTAAGTTACAAATAAGATTAATTAAATTATGAATTTTTTGAAATATATTTATATAAAGAGTTATTTGGAAACCAATTAGCTAGGAATGAATGTAAATCCATCTTCAAAATATAGGAAATTATATGTTGGAAATTATATTTATGCAATCAATCAATTTTTATATTAATAAAATAATTAAAAAAAAGTTGATAAAATATTTTAATGATATATATTTATATAAATATTATTAAACTATTTAACATCCATATTAAGTGTTTTATAGACAATAAATAATGATGAATCCAATTTTATGAATAAAAATACGTATTTTTTAATAAGCTAATTTTAACCCATTTTAATGGAGAATCCAGATTAAATATAACTTCTGAGACATTTATAATATTTATTTAACAAAATAAACTTCTAGTTTTAATCATAACATAAAAATTTTCTTTTATTGAGTATCTGGTATTTTTCTAATCATATTCATTTTCGATAAATACTGAAAACTGTGGATTTTAATTCAAAAACCCTTTTTCATATAATTTATTTATATAGTTGAATAATATTGTAATTTTGGTTTTAAGTGTGATTAGATAAATTTTACAATAATTACACAAATTTATTCCATTGGAAAAAAATTCACTATTAAATTGGATATAAAATCATTTCAAACTTATCAACATTTTTTATTTAAAATAGGTGTCACGATGCATCTTCAAGATTAATTTTAAATTAATTTCTGCAACTTATGTGATTAATTTTTTTTTAAATGAATCCATATTTAGAATAATAATAATTTATAATTTTTTTTATTTTCAACATAGTTTTTGATGATCAATATTAATGAAATTAATTAAAACTTAAATGCAATGATTAAAGTAAAAATGTGTTTCATTAAAGGTTAAACATTAATATTAAGAGGACAAATGACTTATAAAGTTGTACAAAATCCATTTTATTTATGTCTTTAGTCTAAGTACCATCTTTTAATTAATTTTCAAATATTATTTATTTCATATTATGTAAGGAAAATCTCTCAATACTATTTACCATTTTCAATTAACCAAAAATGCCACTCCTCCACAATAAAATGGAACTCACCCCGCCCACTTCATCAAACCTCTCAAACAATAGTGGATGATTCAAAACATTCCCAAAAAGCTTCAAAAAACCTAAAATTAATCATGTAATACTACCTTTTTTATGAAAGTTATCCATGGAATTCTATTGGGGAAAACCAAAAGGAGTTACCCAAAGATAATGTATCAACCTAACACTAGCTCCTTTATTTTATTTTATTTCTCACTGCACAAATATTCTTAAAAAATTATTAAAAAATAACCTATGTCTCATTAATATAATGAGAGTTATTTATATTAATCATTCCACCTACACTTATAATGTATTCTTTCAATTGAGTATCAAACTAAATTTTCTTCGGTACGATGGACTATAGACTCAGGAAATGTTGTTGCACGTTTTTTCATCTACAACCTCTCATGGCTGGTGATTGTAAAAGATAATATATTTTTATTTGATATATAATAAATTTACGATAAATTTATTATTATTTAATTATTATATAACACATATAGTCTTGATTTTTATTTTTTATAAATATATAACTACATTTTTTGATTTGTGGACTACTTCCTCCTCAAAGTGATGTGATTAGGTCAAAAATTAGATTGAATGGATGATGGATGGTTTTTTTAAAAGTATATGATATATATGACATTGTAATACTACATGAATTATTATAAAAAAATATTACTATATATAAATTACTTAATTTCATTTTAAAATTATAATTAAATGAAAGTAACATTCATATATACGAATGACATACTGTCTCCATGAGCGTTTTATTCCCTTTCATATTTCTATCATTTGTAGATTATAAAAAATATTTATATATAGATTATATATGATATTTATATCTTGTTTTAAATTCATTATATAATTAAATAATTATCTACCTAATAGGATCAGGAAACACAAATCAAAAAAATTATTAAAAACAAAGAAAATATTTCCCAAAACGTAATATAAAAAAAATTATCAATAAACGAGTAATATAATGTCATATATAAATCATATATTGTATGATATAAATTAATATGTCTCTTTAAAAGATGAATAATAATATTTTATTTATAATACCTGATGATTGAATGTGTATGTTGATATTCAAGACTTATGGTAATGAAATCTCATCTATCTCTTTGTATTCCTCAGATACATGTTATATTCACCCTTTCATTCTTTTGTGAGGGGCATATACTTACCGTTTAAATGTTACATCAGGAATCTATTATTTTTAAGAATATTTTAAGCTTTAAATAATTTTATTTTATTAAATGAGGAATATGATTCACTATCACCATGCTATAGGAGTTTATTATAACCACCACATCATATATGAGGATTATTTATGATTATGAGTCAATTAATGAAATATTAATAACCATTAATCAAAAAATCAAATAAATTTTATTATACTTAGGTATTTCATGATATATTAATGTATTGGTACCAATCATACACTTCATGGTACTTAATATACTAATGAAACTGTTTTTAAAAAAAGTCAGACTATATCTCTCTATTCGGTTTGAAATTTTCATTATTTAAAAACCATGTTTTCAAAAAGTGTTTAATGTTATCAAATTTAATGGAAAGGAAATGTTTTAAGAAATATTTTCATGAGTTATTTATATTTTTGCAAATAAATTTTCAATTAATAGGTTTTCAAAATATAGTTAATATTTCTTAATAAATTTTCAAAAATATTTCATGGAAAAGGTTTTCAAAATAAGTTCAAGATTTCACTATAAATTTTGTAAGTAATTTTTATGGAAAATGTTATCAAAATATATTCATTATATTTTTATAAATTATAAATTCTATTTTCATAGAAAAGTATCTCAAAATGTTTTAATGATTTCTGTATAAGTGGCCATGGTAATTTAAAAAGAAAAGGTTTTAAAAAATGTTTTCATGATTTCTGTATAAGTTATCAAAGATATTTTCAAGGATAATGTTTTTCAAAATATTTTCAATATTAATTAATAAATCAGAAAACATATTTTCATGGATAATATTAAAAAAAAATTAGGATTCTTTTACAAATTTTTAGTGTTATTTTTATAGTACATTGTATTCATATGGTTTTATGTTTAAAAAAAAATTCAACTAAGGATGCATATTTTCCTCACAAAATGATTTTAAAATACCCTTCCAAATTATTTCACATATAATTAGACATCCATTGGTTATATTCAAAACGTTTTATGAAAAATATCCAAAGGTTCCATTAATATTATTTCTATGAATGTTTTTAGTATTAATGGAATGATATTTAAAATTACCATTCCTCTAATAAGGTTTATATTCATTTGAAAACTTCTTCTTTTCATGATTTATTCCTTGATGAAATGATTTCGAGCCCTATATATTTTATGTAGGTTGTGATGTGATGAATTTTTTATGATACCTATTTCATATCATGTGTTATGATATAATATTTATGAATCCCATAACTATTTATCGGTCGTTATATGGTGAATGTTATATTTTTGGAATACGTATCTATTATTTTATTATTTGATGGGTTGGACCCATATCTCCCTCCAATGCGTTGGATAATGCTCGATATATCATTATATAATGATGAGATGAAATTATATGGGCCTGATCAACAAATGAAAATATGTACATCCTAGTCCAAAATGGGAAACAAGTGTGTCCTAGTCAACTATGGGAAGATGGGGAAACCCAATCCACATTGTGAAGTTGTGAAACACGATCTAATATGGGAAGATAGGGGAACGTGTTTCATTATAAGGAATGGATTGTGACATGGGATGGTGGTGTGTAACTCTGAGTATGTGTAGTCCCAATGAAGATCCATAAAATGTTTTATAAATGATCATTGCCTTATATGTAATTCTTTTATCAGCTTATGTGTATGCCAAAAATCTGTGCCATATAACTTTGATTTTCACAGGTTGTTCATGCAATGTATTACCTTATTATTAATGTCTTAGGAAGATCTAATAATTAAGCTACGATTTATGTTTATGATCTTTCATATAAAAGACATGATCATCTATTTTCATGATAATGTTCGCATAACCTTATATAAATGATTATGCATAAATATCACCATTTTTTACCCCTATTATGAAATTAAGATACCCATTTTATGTCTCCTATACCCAGGTTGTGAAGGTATATTTTATGTATGATGTGTCTAAAAAGAGTTCTCTTCACTAAGAACCTTGTGTGAGATAATGAATCTCACTTATGTTCCAATTGTTATTTTACCATATTTCCAAAGGTATTAATCTAATATAGTCTTTTGTTGTCTGTTTTTGTAATGTATTAACTATTTCCCAAAAATGATGAAATGTTAATGTATGAAAACCGAGGTTTTCTAGAGATAATGCAGGTCCTGAACAAAAAGATAAGGATTATAATTAATCAAAACATGTATAATACTAATTTAGTGAATGTATTTCTACCCATAAACATCATATATTTGAAATAAAATATTTTAGAGCAATTTGGATAAAAAATTTAATTTTTGGATATCCATCCCTTATAAAATTGAACATATTCTTATCTATTCCTCACACATAAACACTAATTTTTTCAGCTAATATCAACAATAATATATTCCTTTAATTACTACCCAGGTTATATATCTCTTAGTTTGTGCATAAACCTATTGTTGGAGGTGTTATGGTGTAAAGTAGGTCTTCCAAGGAAGTTGTATCATTTTTAATCAAGTATTTCTGTTTTATTTCTTCTTCCACTTCCATCAAATCTTCTTCAACCATGATGAAATATTAATTCATATATAATTGATATAATTTTATTTTATTTTATAAATATAATCACATAAATCTATATACAGTTCCATTAAATTGTAAAAATGTACATCGTCCGTGTTTATGGCGGACTACTGCATCATGAACCGATATAATTCATTTTCCAACACTTTCTCTCAGAACTGGATATAATGATGTAATTAATGTTTTTATTTGATATTAAAGAATTATTAATCATGATAAAAAGTTATCATATAATTTTTTATTACCTTTCCATGCAAAAAAAATTATAATGTCATTCATGAGCACGTGTGAACTATCTCCTCTAGGGAGTAATGTAATTTTTTTCATCCCCACATCACATAGATGATACATATAAGTATAATTAATTAATTAATATAATATTAATTATATTATGATCATTCCAAAAATCTAAATAATATTTTCCTTCTTCCCTTAATGATCATTGAAAAATGAAAACGTCACTCATTGTACATACGACCAACTATCACCATGATTATAACATAGTTCATTTTTCCTAAACATATATAATTATTGGATTTAAAATTATAATTGATGTATAAGAGTTATGATTATGTCATAAATATTATTATTGAGATGATGGAATAATTTACACTTTGACTATTAAAATCATTCCAAAGTCATTTTAGACATAGGTATCGAATATCATCAAAACATCTGACGTGAACATAAATGATTATGTAATTGAATATTAACTATAAATGAGTGATGTAAAAAGAATAATAAGAATCTAAAAGTTTATAAAAAAGTTTAAATTTAACTATGATTATTATTGAGGAAGATAGAGAATGTATGTGACAAGTCAGACTGAAGGTAAGGGATTTCGTCTCAATCTACTTTAATTGAGACATATTTTGATGTTATAAGCTAAAATTATTTTATGTGGTGGATATATATCCCCATTGATAAATCATATGAAGAATAATTTTTTTAACTTTTTTTAATGTCTTCCTATATTTTATTCTTTAATGTGCCTTCGGATTAAAATATTATAATGTGGTATTGGACACTATTATTTAAGAATAAAATTTTAAATTACTAATGATTTAATTTAAAAATATTTCTTCCATGTAAATATTATAGAAATAACTTTATATATTTGTATAAATGGAATAAAATTTAAATTTCTTTCATATTTTTTATTTCATTCATTGGTTTCCAAAAATAAATCGATATACATGTCTTATATATAACATTTTCTGAAACGAAAAAAGGAATATTCTATTCTTAATGGACACGACAACAATGAATTATCTTCCACCATGGAAATTAGTTTATTTTCATCATCCTTTGAAATATTTAATTTTTTCTTAAATGAAAAATAATATATATAATTTTGGTTATTTTGGTATTGATAATGGGGTTTTAATTAAAATTTTGTTTTGGTATTGAAAAGGGGGTCATAAATGATTTTTTTATACGAATGTTCTTTTAAAATGGTAATAAAAGTGTGTTTATAAGTGTGTTATGATAAAAGTGTTTTATTAATGATATGGAATGTTAAAATAATAAGAAATATTATTCCATTATAACATATGAATACGGCAGCACAAATAGAGTCAGGGAATCCCATTACAACTTAACATGGTTTGGCCTTGATAGTACTGGGGAAGCCTAATACAGATTAACTTGGGGTGGACCTGATAGCACCGGGTTAGCCCATAATATCTTAATATGGGGTGGCCCAAATATAATAAGGTTATTCCATCACTTCTTAATTAGGGGTGGCCTAGATAGAACTTGTTTAGAATGTTTTTTCTTAACCTAGGGTGGACCAAATAACACCAGGTAATCCCATATTGGATTAATTCGAAGTCAGCCATATTTTTATTCTAATAGAATGTTCTTTGAAAGGTGTTTGAAATGGTTTTAAGAATATGATGCTCTATGTAAACCATATAAGTATTAATTTATTTCTATGGTTCATAATGAAGTTAACTGAGTAAAATGTGTGGTTCTGTTTAATATAAATATTTTTATTTCATATTCTCAAAGAACATTTAAGATAATGGTAAACACTGTATGAGTATCATGTTGTTACTGAGATAATAGTTTCCATTCTATTGTGATCCATTATAGATAATTTTTGATAATATGATGATTAAATTCTTTTTCCACAGGATTTTTGGGAGAATAGAGAAAATTATGAGATTAATGGAAAATAAATGGAGACATTTCATGAAAAAAATGGGTTTTATTTTTCAGAAGGGTTCCTTTGGTTGAAAATGGATATAATGTAAAAGTTTCCAATTTTGATTTATGGGTTTACTATATAATATCTATTCTCAATTCCCTATAAATCTAAACAAAAATGATCTTTTGGAATAAAAGAAATATAATTCTAGGTTAAACTCACTAGAATATTTAATTTTTATGGTCGAGTCCTTATAGTTGGTATCATAGTAGTTTTTGGAAGAATTTAGAGATCAATATGTTTTCCTATGAGTTTTGGATATCATTGTGGGTTAATAAATTTATTGCTAACCATATGGAAAATATTTTAGAAACCCTTTTTAGGATTTATGTATTGAAATTTTAAGCTGAATAACAATATTTTAAGAGACATTTATTTCAGAGTTGATTATGGGAAATTACTTTTTTTTGGGGTAAAAAATGAAAGGTATAAGATAAAATATAAGGTTGAAAAATTTTATAGATAATTTTGATGATTTATTTGTGTTTTGGTAATGTTATAAGAATTATATTTCTTTACAATAATGTCAACCCATAGGATAGGTTGATACTCGTTGCATCTGTTAAGACATCATGAATCAAACCCACAATAGAAGGAAAAAAACGGTGCATCACCAACTACTATCCTACGTAATGTCCCAGTATGTATGATTTTTAATTTTTATTAAGAGATTTAACAAATTTCGTATATTTTTATTTTTACAACATATATTTATTGAATAGATACCACTGAGATTGGAACTATTTTATTGACTAAGTGATTACTTTTATTTCAGAATATGTTCACTATTTTGGGAACATTATATGATTATTGTAAATCGATTATTCTAGGATTATATTAAATAAATAATTGTTAAATTATCATTTAGATAAAATTAAGATTTTATGGTTATTCATGTTATTTATTGAAATGGATGGCTTACTAACAAATTATTTGATTACGGAAATTACATTTTTGTTTTATACATTAAGGTTGATTGATATTATTTGGATATAATTCTTAAAATTACCTTGGAAGAAAATATGATCAAATATTAAAAAAATTTGTATTACATATTAGTGAAGAATATTTTTTTTAAATTATTAGAAATTTTATTTTTATAATGTTCCATTTTTAAAATTTCATAATAATATTGAATTTTGGATATTAATGTAATTTTTCATCATATTAATGTTTTTTATGTCTGGGAATTATTTAATATTTTACTAAATAATTTTTTATTAATACCTAATGACATGAGGAATATATTTTTATATATTTCATGATTATGAGATCCACTAGAGGATTACTCTAATGCTTTTAGTGCGAATATAATATTCTTGAATACTCAGCGTTTAAAGAAAAAGTTGAGTATGTGGAGGAAATTTAATAAAAGATGAATGTTTACTTATAATGGAAGTATATATCCTTAATTTATTAAACCAATTAGTAAAATAATCCATCTACTATATGAAAATGATATATAAATAAAAGAAATGATACCCCGTTTATATTCGTACAAAGAAATCAATGACCCTGTAACCCCCATAGATTTGTGTTTTTGTGATGATTAACATTATAATGGCCATGTTCTCTATCAATATCTATTATAACATGTTTTTTATTTTTCTCATACATTTCTCATTTTTTATACATGTAACCCTAATATGTGTTGTCTCATATAACCATTGTACTTCTCTTTTTTTATATTTATGTTTTATTGATCATTGTTCTGATGTTTTCATTCAATAATGGTATTTTGACATTCCAATCCTTAGTAAAAAATCCAGAATTCAAATTTTTGAGGACAATATTTCCATGGTGGGTGACAATATAACATCATGTGATTAAAAGCACC
The DNA here is from genome assembly GCA_963277665.1 of Viscum album. NCBI lineage: Eukaryota > Viridiplantae > Streptophyta > Magnoliopsida > Santalales > Viscaceae > Viscum > Viscum album. Next base: position 930,354,417 of record OY728127.1, read on the forward strand.
GTGTTTGATAGTGTACATGAAATGCCACATCTAGCATAAATTTGAAACTAAAAATTATTATTTAAATTTTACTATTATAACCTTGTCATTAGATTTGAGGGTATGAATAAGAATAAATGAATCATGAAAATATTCTTCAAATTTTTTTCTATAGTTAATTAATTTGTGACTAATTAATTATAAATCAAAATTGAACCTTCTTTAAAATAAAAATAAATGTGTTTCTATAAACTATATAAATGAGTAGAAGTGCATTTTATACCAAAAACTAAACTAGTAAATAATTTTGGATTCTATTAGTTGAATATATATATATATATATTAATGTAATATTTAATTCTCCTATTATGTATTTTATACACATGGCACAGAATAAATCAAATTTTACACATAAAATAAGAATTTTTCTCAAATAGATGTTTTTCAGCCTTTTGATGGAAGTTTTATTTTAAATATCATTTTTAAACTATGATAAATTATATTGGAGAGAAAATTAATTTTATTTTAATTAGGAATCTAAAAAATTACATTGGTTTAATTTTTTGTATTTTTTGGATATCATTTATTTTTTATAAATAGTGAATAAATGACCTAATTTGTTTGAAAACAAATTTTTTATCGAAATAATATATATTGTTATTATATATTTTAATTGTTTTTAAAGTATAATTATATAAATATTATATTATTTATTAAAATTTATATCATTATAATATATTTCAAAGTTAAAATTGGATATAGACACATTTCAATCATTTGAACATTTATAATTTAAAAACCTATTACAACATCCCTTTTTCTTGTTTAGTTTTTAAATAATTTCTAAAAATTATATGAAATTTATTTTGAAAAATGGATTCAATATTTGGATTAAGAAGATAAAAATTAATTAAATATTTCACTTATATATTGGCCAATATGAATAGTTGTTTTTGAATTTTTTTTTTCAACATTTAAGGGTAAATCAATTAAAAATAAAGTAATATAGAGAAAAATATAATATGATAGGAATTCATAAATGACCATTACACTTTACCCAATTTTATTGGATGATTAAATTCTCTCCATAATCACTCATGGTCATAATATAAGGATTTTTTTCCATTTATTTTTGATTATGACATTTATAATATTTAATTTAATGAAAAGTCAAACATGTCACAATAACATTATTAATAAAAAGTATATTCATGAAAAGGAGTTATAAAGAGGATATGTTAAAATTTAAATATAATATAAAATTAAAGTAATATATATTTATTATTTGAATTTATTTTTAATTTTTAGTGAGTAAATAATTACCTTAAATTATTGATGCACAATGATGTATTAATTATTTTATTAAAGTAGATGTACAATAAATGATACTGAAAATGTTAAAATATATTTTTTTATAATTGAAGTGATATAATAATTTTTATATTAATATAATATTTTAGTGGTGTATAAAATTATTTTTTGATGATACATTTTTGTAATTATATTTTTAAAATTTGATGTAATTAATACTCTCAGAATTGACATTAATGATATATTAAAATAAATAATATAATAATAAATTATATAAAATCCATAAAAATATTAAATTTTCAAAATGATTGGGATATGTCTTATTATGTCATCAATTAATCATTTATTTGTCTTCTTAACTTTATGGTAAAAAATTTAACCATAAAATAGTAAAAAAACATGTAGTCACGATATGAGTTAAAGGGGTTATATAAGTGTTTAAAGAAAAAGATAAGGATTTAATATAACTAGAACATGTATAATTTTTATTTTATGAATTTACATCGACCCATAATGATGATATATTATAAATAAATAGCTTTTTTCCCATTTTTATGATAATTTAATATTTTGGGGAATTCCAAGAGCGGTCTCCCATCTTTTATAAATGGGAACCTATTCTTATCCATTCCTCACACATTAAAACCTATTTTTATCATTCAATATATTCCTAAATAACATCCTATAATCCATATCCACCTTATATATCTCTTATTTTGGACATATCAAAAACCTTATAGTTGTTAAGGTGTTATGAAATAGAGGTGGTCCGAGTAAGTGGAGTCATTTTTAACCATGTATTTTTGTTATATTTTTTCCCACATTCACAAAATATTATTTATCCATTATTAAATAATAATTCCATTTTCCTTAATATACTATGGTTTTATTATTCAAACATAATCAATGAAATCCATCTCTACTTACATTGAATGGGAATATAATTCATCGTCTGTGTGTGGGGGGACTAACACCTCACGACCTGATATAATTGTTTTCCATCACAGTATCTCAAGAATGGTTATAATGATTTAATTAGTCTTTATATAATATATTAATGAAATATTTTTCATTATTAAATATTAATATATCATTTTCATTCTTACATTTCCATGATAAGTGATAACATCCTTTAGGAATATGTGTGAATTTTCACCTCCATGAAGTGATGTGATTTAATTTTCATCAGCACATCATGTGGATGATATATATATATATATGTATGTATATTTAAATTATAAATTTGATATTAATGATATTATAATGATTCTTTAAATATAAACTAATACTTTCCCTCTTTCTAAAATGATCATTGAATAGTGAAAACGTTACTCATTCGTATGTTTGACCTACTATCTCCATGATTGTATTATCAGTCATTTTTCATAACAATATTTAATTAAAGGATTTAATAGAATTATTGATGTTTGAAATTGAATATTATTTCTTGAAAATTATTATATATATTATTTACTAATAACCACATTAATTATATACATCATGCAAAGTAATTTTGGAATTAGGTGTCGGATATCATCAAAATGTCCAACATGATCTTAATTGATTAAGTAATTACAGAAGACAAATAAATTAGTAATATAAAAGGAATAAAAAACATGGAAAATGTTATAAATAATGTATAAATTAATCAAATTTTATTATTCTATGTGAAAATTCAGACTCACTGTAAACGACTTCTTCTCAATCACTATTCATTGAGTCATATTTTGATGGTATAAATCCACTATATTTTAGGAGGTGTATATAAAATCACATTGACAGATCGTATAATGAATTGGTTTAATATAATGATATTAATTGTTTTTTATATTTTATTCCTTCATGTTTCATATGTTAAAAATATTTCAATGTGGTATGCGACACATTATTTTATAAATTCATTATTTAATGTTTAATGATTCAATTTCAATATATTTCCTCTATGACAACATTCTTGATATTATTTTATATACTAAAAATATGAATTATAAAGTAAATTTTAGGGATATTTAAAATTTCATTCATTTGTTTTAAAAAAGGAATTTTATTATGTGTTTTACATTTAAGGTTTGGACAAACATAAAAAGGAATATTCCATTCTTAATGTACATAGAGACAATGAATTTTCTACCAGTGTGGACCTTATTTTATTTTTATCTACATTTTCAAGATTTTGTGTTTCATTAAATGATAAAAAAATTAATATTTTACAGTATTGAGTTGTTGAAAATTGTTTTTAATGAAAATGTTGTATTGGTATTGAAAATGGGTTCTTATAGGAAAAGTGTATTTTAATATGAAAGTCTTTTTTACAGGTGAATAAAATATTTTTAATGGTTTCTATGAAGAATTTTTTTTATTTTTGATATGGTACTTGAGGATTATAGGAACCAGGTGAGCTCGATATAGATTATATATGAGTGGAATAGATAGTTCTCAGGAAACTCATTGCATGTTAGCAAGGAGTGGCCTTGATAGCATCAAGGAAGCCCGTTAAAACACAACATGGTGTGGAAATGAAATTACAACGTAAGCCCATTACAACATAACATGTGGTATCTATGATAGTGCTGGTAAATCCCATAATATTTTAATTGGAATATGGCCATACGATTTTTCCAATTGATAGGATTTTGAAATTCTGTTATGAATATGAAGCAGTATTTCACATAAATGAGTATTAATTTCTTCATTTGGGTTTTCTTGGGATTATTTTTGTAAAATGTGTGTTTTTTCATATGAATATGTTTTATTTCACAATATCAAATAAAAAATAAGATACATGTTCAAATTTTATGAATTTTCATGTTTCTAATGAACTAATAATATCATTTATTTCTATATCCCTTATTGATATTTCCATATCATGCCATGTTTAAAATAATATCATATGATTTAATGGATAATAGAGATAGGAATGAGAAAAAGGGGAAAATTGTGAAGAAATTTCATGAAAGGAAATCATGTGTTATTTTTAAGTGGATTTCCTTTGGAATAAAAATGGATATTTATTATTTGTGACTGCTTATGAATTATATGATAACTATTTTTGTTTTCTTCTTAACTCTCTAAAAAACTAACATAAAAGATAACAGGCAATGAAAGAAATATAATTGTATTTTGAAAACACTATAATATATAATGTTTCACTGATATTCATCATATTATTATCCATATTATAATTCCAATTTATAGTTTTTAGTATAATTACAACTCATAGATCAAGGGATAAAAAATTATTAAATGATTTTTAATTACATAAGAACATAGGGAAGTGACCCTCAGCTCATTTTGGATATGTATGAACCATTTGTGAATTAATATGATGCATAAATTATACTATATGATAAATTTCATTACTTTAGATTGTTATGGAATATTAATTCATGAAAATTCAGTGATATAGGGTAAAAATAAAAAAGTGTGGAAGTATGGGAAAAAATATAAAAATAATCTTTAAGTCATTTTTTATCATTATTAGCCTCATGTGATATTAATATCAGACCTTATCAAAATAAAAATAAAAAATGGAAAATAGTACTTCTCTCATTTTAGATATGCACAAACAAACCACACCTGGAGGGTTAAAACCAAGAACCTGAGCATGAATTGTTGAAAAACATAGAAAAAATAATCTAATTTATATTATTTAATAATGAAGAAAATATTAATCAATCACCACAATTTATCATAATGATTTCATATCACTAATGATTTTTGATAAATGTGAAATAAATTTTTTTTTGTGTAAAAACAATTAAAAAATCTTGGATTGGAACAAAAAAAATATTAAATATCCCTATGATTAATTTACGTATAGAGTAAATAAACTATTGGTTAATATGAAACATGTATTTCAAGGTATGTTCAAAACTATATTCTGACCCTCACCTTCTTATAAAAGTGAAAAGTTAGATAAATGTGTAAAAAACTGAGAAAACATGTTCACATTTTCATTGAAAGTTATGATAATAACAAGAAACTTTATTGGTATATTTATGAATAAGTCATGCACAAAATTAATTATTTTATTCCTTGATTTGATCAAATTTATATTTTAAACCTTATATTAATATTAAATTAATAGTTCTCCCAGCATGGAGACAAAACTAAGAAGGCGACTATGTAATGACATTAAGACATGGAAAATGAATCTCATATTATTAATGATCTATAAGAATTATTCACACATTAATATTATATGTAGAATTCATTGTGTGATATAAAATTTGATTTTGTATCATAAATAATGACTAAAAAAATAAAAAAACACATGTGTACAGGATAAAACAGATAAAAATGTCTCACATTTTTAGGAAAACATAGGAAAATGATCACCAATTAATTTTTTATATATATTAAGAATCCTCAGGTCAATATGACACCTGAATTGGTCAGTATGATTGAAAGAGTCATATTAGCTTTACATTCTAATTGTAGTTACAATGTGACTAAAATGTGTCATAACATCAAAAAGTTATGATTTCCATGAAAATATAAGACACATATAAAAAAAATACATTTTTGATCTCTAAGATTAAACAACATGTAAATATCTTTCCCTAATTTCTCAGTGTGATAAAAAATATTATTCCACCTCGATAATTGTATTAAAATTACATATGAGCCATGTAGTGGTCAAAATAAAAAAATAAATATATATTATCATAGGAATACAATAAATTGACAACATATACATGAAGTATTAAAAGTATTAACACACATAAAATATATTCATAAATTTTTATTTATGATGGAAACTATGACTTTGTATAGTAATCTCTTATTAATAAATGAAAAGTTAAAGGTATAGAGCTAATAATTGAGGAAACATGTTCATATTGGTGATAAAGAAAATTTAAATGATCTTCACTCATTCTGGTTATGTTTGAATTGAACACCTGTAAATCTAACAACCAAAATGTAGAGTATGATCGAAAGTGTGTTCGGAATTTAGATTCATATAATAGTGACATGTCTCATAAAATGAATCCAAACTACGTAGAAGAATTCATATTGACATATTTGAATAGTAGAATGATATTTGAATTAATTTTAATCTCTAGGATGAAAACACATGTAAATATTATAAAAATATTACTCATTATAATCCTATATTTATTTTATCTATGATATTTTTATAATATGACCCATAAAAACATGGGTAAAAAACCAAGATGTTGAATTTAGACTGACATTAAAATTTAGGATGATGATCCCTATATCATTTTTGGTCTGTAGGAACAAATTGTATAATGATCTGATTCCTAAATTGCATAATTTTAAGGAAATGATTGTTATATATGGTTAATTATTATTAATAAATAAAAAATAACCAGTGTAGGTATGAAAAAATAGAATATATATTTAATTATAATGACAACATATGAAAATTATCTTTAAGAAATTTATTTTTTTGGGCTTTACAATCATATTAAGGTGATAAGTCACCAAAAAGGGTCCAAATCCAAGATGATGAGTCCATATTTCAATAAAAACATAGGTTAATTATTTTCAAATAAATTTCTATCTATAGGGATCAACCATGCATCAATTCATTAACTAGATTTCTCAATATTATCAACTATATCATTTCCTAATGGTAATTTTATTAAAATGACTAATCAACCATTATATGCTCAAAACAAAGAAGAGGACATCAAAATGAAATATAAACATTAGAAAATATATATACTTTCATTTTTATATAATAATCTCATTTAAGAATCAATTAGATTTGTGGATTCATTGATATGATGGAAAACATGATTTAATGTTTTTAATGATTATACATAAATGGGAAATCACCCATTGATGGGTCAATAGTGAGAAAATGATATCATATTTCCATGAAAAAAATGGAAAGAAATAATTGATCCATTTTTTAGTGGTAACCAACTAGACAACAATCTGATTTCTAAATTTATCAATATTTTTGAAATTTCTATTATCTAATCACACTCTTATTACAACAACGTGTAACTGAAAATAGAAGAAATATAGAAAAAATGTTCATATGTAATTAAAACATAGGATAATAATCATAAAATGATTTTTTAACATGAGGCAACATATATGCATCAATCCGATGCATATATTTCTTGGTATGATATGATGTAACTTTAAACATTTATATTTGTATTATAATGACATAAACCTGTCAGGGGGGAAAACTAATAATTTGAATTTTTATTTACAAGTAATATTTTTACAATTATCCATGAATAATATTTGATCAATAAGAATTAGACATGGTTTCTTGAATTTATCAATATGATGAAAAATATAATCTCATAATGTTATTTATTATTGATAAATAAATAATCACATTCATATGGGTCATAAATAAGGATACAAGCTCAAATTCACAAAGAAACATTGACAAACGATCATTGAGTAATTCTTGATATTTAAAAATCAACCACTTGAATATCAGACTCCTAAATTTCCTGATATGATCATAAGTGTGGTTTCGGTTTCATATTCTTATAAAAGTAATATGCCACCTAAAAAGTTTAAAATATGAGAAGACTAGATTATATTTATATTGAAGAATTATATAATAATATTGAAATGATTTTGGATCTATATAAATAATCAATGTGTCACATTAATGTTTTTATTTTTCAATATGATCAAATGTATCAAGAAACATTTATAATTTTATAAAAAATTTATATACAACATCAATTGAAAAAACCTGACTAGATGAATTTAGATTATAATATAACCACGAATAAATATTAATGAGTCATTTATGATATTTATGAATCAAACACACATGAATATGATACCTGGACTTCCTTTTATAATAGAAACTTTGATTTAATATTTTTAATGCATATAAAAAAAATGAAAAATCACATGTGTACTAGTCAAATATAAGATAACTAGATTTGGTTGGAGAGAAAATATTTAAAATGACATTCAATACATTTATATTCTATATGATTCAATCTGACGTCAATATTAGAGAAGAAACTCATCACATGATTGAATGTTCTATCCCAAAAACACATTCTTATTCAAGTTATAAGACAACCAAAAGGTGTAAAACAAAGTAAATGAGTGAAAATTTCCATGAAAATTTAAGAGAGTGATCCAAATACTAATTTTGATCTATAGAAATACACCATTAATTAAATCGCATCATTGATTCATTGTATGACTCAATGTATAATTTAACATTAATATGTTTATTAAAATTGAATTTCACCTATCATGGGGTTAATATCACAAAAATATCATCACATTGATATGATAATATAGTAAGAAAATCCCTATTAGAAATGTGATCTATCATTTTATGTTTTCATAAATCTGACACCTAGATATCTTGATATGATGGAAATTAAGATTTCTTTTTTTTAGCACTTATTAGTAAAATAAAAATCACATGTGTTGTATTCAAAATGAATAATATGATCACGTATTGTAATTAAACCTAAAAAATATCATTGATTCAGTGATAATATTTTCCAACAAACCATTCAGGAATATTACTTCCAAACCACTCAGTAAGATGAAAAATGGTGTTTTAATCAACATTTTATTAAAATGAATCTTCCCATAAAATTACTCACAATTGAATAGATATGTTCTAATTGAAAGGTAAAAATTGTATAATGATCCCCAAATTATTTTTAATATATATCAATGAATAGTTTAAAATCATTTATTTTAATTTCATGGTATGATCCAAAGTGTCTTCTCAGCTTGATTTATTTATTAAAATGACATATTGACCATCAAGTGTTCAAAATTGATTAGATGACAAAATGATGACATAGAAATATAGGACATGGATCCCTGAGTGATTTTTTATATCTAGATATCATATGATTACTAATTTGATGCTTTTTATTAATAGTATGATGCAAATTATGCTTTTATATTTTCAATGCTTAATAATAGAAGATAAATCAACAATGTTATGGTCGAAACCAAGATAATGTGGTTGGATTGGAGTGAAAAAATATGTTAACTATCTCCAAGAAATTTTTGATCTATAAAATATAACAACTCATCAATATGAAAACCAAATTTCTTGGTATGATAAAAATTATTTTTAGACCTTCAAAATCATATTAAATTGAAAAATAAACTAAAAGGCAAAAAAATCTAAAGAATGAGTTCTAACATCCAAAAAATAAGAGAATAAATCCCAAGTCTTTTTTTCTATAATAAAACATCGCTTATAAATCTTTTTATTATATTTTTTTGGTATTATCAACAATATCAATTCACCGTGATATTTTTATTAAAATGGGAAATCACTTGTTAAAAGGTCCAAACCGAGAATACAGACATAGTAAGACACGAAAACATCTGAAAATTAATCTTGATTCATTTTTTCTATGTAGGCCTCATTGTATCATTAAATTGATTGTTGTATTACTCATTATTATGGAATCTATGATTCCATATATTTATTCCTCATTAATAAATAAAAAATTGTCCATTTAGGGGTAAAACAATGAAAATGATCTGATATTGTTGATGAAACATGGGAAAATATGGTTTTCTCTTATTTCTTATCCATATATACTTCATGGTCATCCAAATGAAACCAATTTTTTAGGTATTATTAAATTTTTTTTCCTTCATTGTAAGAAACATATATTATAAAAGAAGAGTATTATGTTTGATAGTATATTGGACAAGAAACATTGAGCTTAAACGAATAAAAAATTATATAACCATTATAACATTGTTGTTATATAGGAACATTTAAATATTATTAAATAATTTATAATATATATATATGTACCTCTCAATATGAATTATTGATATATTCTTAGAAAATAGTCAATTAATTTTTAGTAATGTAATTTTATTCATCAACTATATGTTTTATTCAAATATAATTTTATATAATTTCATGGAAAATATTAAAATTAGTTATTGGAAAATTCATAATATTTATATGAAAAAATTAACATTATTTTTTGAAATCATCATATAAAAATTTACATTAGTTGAAATTTTTTGATTTAAAAAAAATATTATCTGTTTATTGAAAATTGAAAATACTAAATCTGTATAAATATCATTTATTTTCAATAAATTTATTAAATTTATAATCCACATTATGTTACAAATATGGTTTCTAATGAAATTAGTATTATTTATTTATGTTCACTCAACTTATTTAAAATTGAATCATCATTTTATTGGATTTTGGGATAAGGTAATTTTTTGATTGAACAACCAGTTTTGCTAAAAATAATTTTAAAATTCAAAACAACTATCATTTATATCTAATTAAAAAAACATATTGTGGATTTTTTTATTAAATTTATTTATTTTATATCATTATATTTTAAATTTTATTTATACAATGATTTTTATTAGTAAATGATTTCATATAAATCCGCTTTTTTATACATAAACTTGTTAAAAAACCTATTTTTCTATCATGTCTACTAATTAATTTGGTATTAATATTTTCATCTTTATTGAATTTAGATGCGTAAAATGGATTCAATATTTGGAATCATCGGAAATTATATTATCTAATAATGTTAACAAAATATTTTATATTGATCAGTGATAACAGTAAAAATTAATTACCACATTTAAGGAGAAAATGGTTTTAAATGTTGTTTAACTAAAATTATATAGGAAAAAATAAAATATAAAAATGTATAAAATCAATTTTATGGAAATATTAGGACCTTATAATTCTTAATTATAGATAATCGTCCATTTTTTGATCCTATTTTCATGGGATTAATATGGGTACACCATTTTTGTTTTACAATTCTACAAATGTCCCACAAACATCTCTTCTAAAAGTCGACCACCTATCCTATCCTATTCACATATTAAAACAATTTTGGATCACTAAATCTATAAAAAAATTACTTCCCACTTCCACCACTAATATCATAATCCATTATTTGGTGTTAATATCTTTTTTAAATAATCATGGTATAATCTTCAAGATGTGGTCAAACAAGAAGTTAAATTCCAAACTATAAAATTTTTGTCGTTTCTTCTTCAACCTTATTTGATGCATATTGAAATGTGATCATAAAAAATAGAATTTCATATATAATGATATGTTATTATGTTAATTTTATTATCTCAATAAATCTCCTCTTCCATCATATAAGATATGAAATCACCATTTTTATGTACGACATATTTCCACTTTACAAACTAATGTCATTCGTTTCCATTATCTCCTATCATGGATTGATATACTGATAGATTTAAATTATATATGAAATAGTTTTTACTTATTTACTATTTTGGGTTATTAAATGACTTATAAATTTAAATTAAATTTCATGAGGGACATTATAACGACGCTTTTGTGTATAGTGGACTACCACCTCATGAAGTGATATGAGTAATTTTTAACTAACTCACTATATGGAAGTATTGAGGATAATTTAAATTGATATATGATATATAAAATAAATATAATAAAATTTAAAAAAATATTTATATTTAAAAATATATAATATATCAAATTATTTCATACACTAAAAAATGATAACATCATTCATGTACATGTGGACTAAGTCCTCCACGATGTAATTTTGATTCTTTTTTCAACAGAACATAAAAATGATATATAAACCATCATTTAAAGAAATACTTTTGATTTAATGTTATTATTATTATTATTATACAGAGATATTATAATACATTCTTTCATTCCATAATGATCATGAAAAAATAGAAACATCACTCATACGTGTGTACAACCTACTGTCTCCTGGATTGTAATTTAGATCAATTTTCAGAACCATAATTCATAATTGGTTTTAAATTCATAATTAAGGAATAAATATTTTAATTATAAACTGATTATTATAGTGTATATGTTAAAATAATTAACCCTCTGACCATGGTAAACATACAAATTCCCTTTTTAAATAACCAAATGAACGTCCTCAACATACTCGATGTAGACTTAACTAATTATGTATTTGACTATTTCATAAAATTGAAATAAAATAAATGACATAGTAATAAGGTATTAAACATGAAAAAAATTCATAATAAATCAATCTGTTGATATAATATTATTATACCTAAGTTTAATTTCGTAGATGGAATGAGTTGACTCGAGGTAAGGGATTATCTTCTCACATTTTACTTCTATGAGACACATTCTATATTCACAATCTTCTCTTTATATGGTGTATATGATTCAAATTTATGAATTTTATTTTTTTTATCTGAAAAATTAATGGTATTTAAATATCCAAATCATTATGTATCTTTTATAGGGTTTAAGGTTCAAATGTTATCAATGTGGTAAGGATTTGTTTTTTCTTAATTTTTCTTTCATGAGACATATTAAATGTTAAATACATATCTTCTTTTATTTGGTGTTTATACATCCAATTTTCTATGAAACATCATAAATTTACTTATTCCCATGATATTTTATATTTCATTTATTTTTATTCATTCACGAGGATTAAAATTCAATGTTAACAATGTAGTAAATTTTTTATGATAAAGCACGAGCATTTATCGGTATTGTTTATGTTTACGCGTATGATGATGGAATATTATGATCCATCAATCAAGAATATAAAAACAATTCTTCTGCGATAGTTATTTTTTTTGATAATATATGTTTTTTCTTTGTTTTTTTTTCTTTATTTAATCAAGATTTCATTAAAATTTATTTATAAAAAACCATCTTTATTTCACATTTCTATGGATACCTATTTTTTACCAAAAGAATGTTTAAAAAAAGGATAAATATTATTAATGTAACATAATTAAATAATTAAAGATATATTTATCAATATTTTTACTTAGAAAAATTATTTTATAGGAGTCTCCATTTCATTTTCCAAACAATACAAGTTTGGAATTTACATAAAACAATAAATAAATAATTTTTTAAACATGTATGGCCTAAATAAATTTCTCTTCATCATGACCAATATTTAATTTGGTGGTTCCATTATATGGTTTCATGGTTATTGTCAAAATAAAATAAATTGATAGCATTTATTGTTTTAAAAGCTGTTTTTCTATGTGGGAAGTATATTTCATACATGAAATGTTTCAAATTATTTATAACGATTCAATTATACTGTTTCATGTATATTATCAAGGAAAAGGATTTCTAGTATTTTGTATGAAATTTAGATTAAATAATTTAATTTCAAAGAAAATATAAATTCCAATATAAAAGTTCTAGGCGATCATTCAAGATCATTTTCCATCTATAAAAATATCCTTTAATGTTAAATATTCATTCCTTGGGATATGTTCCATGGATTCCATTCTTATTCATTATGTATATGATATTTTTTATCCAAAAAAAATATTACGAAGCTGTTTCACTTCTAATGGTTAATCATATTTCAAATAATTTTTTAATGAAACTATTTAAAATATATGGGTTAATCGTATTTCAAAGAGAGGTCTAAGGAACCTGTTTATTTTTAATAGGATAATCATGTTTCAATAGTATTTTTATGGAACTCATTTTTTTCATTGCCTAATGATGAAATAAATATTATATTATATAAATCATTTTTTTCCATGGGATATTCATTTCTCAAAGTTATTAAAAAGGTACATATTTATTTTTCATGGATAAAAATGTAATAAAAGGAATAATGATAATTTACATGAGTTTTATGAAAAAATATAAGAACTACGTAGTTTTTTATGTTTCATAGACATTGTTATATGATTGATGAACCCTGAAATTGTCTGATGATCTCAATATAGCTTATACTGTAAATTCACCACAATAATTTTCTATTTTGTTGGGTAATGATTATATTTTAGAGAGAATTATATAGGAATTTAGAAGTATGTATATTCCAATTTTATGGTTCTGTAAGTCATATATGATGAGGATGTTCCAAGATAATAACATGTTAAATCTATGACATCCATATTTCTATAATGATTCCTTTGACCAAGATTAATATCACATGGGTTATTATTATTGATTATTATGACTATTTCATAAAATAGAATATTTTTCATGTTTCATGATTTGATGATTTAGGTATTTATGGTCAAAAGATCTTTTATGACTCACTCAAGAACAAGGATTATGTTCTCATACACATAGGTACTTCTTATGCTAATCGATGACAGGTAATGGTTAATGATTATTATTACCCTTACTAAGTATTCGAGTTGATGATTCTTGTGTTTCAATTTCCCCTTGTTATCAATAATTATTTGAAATTAGTTTTCTCTATATGGGATTTATATGTTTGATGATGATTACATAATGGGAAGTAAGATCATATATATTTTTTTGAAAAATAAACATTTAATTGCATGTTTATTATCTATGAATCATTTTTCACAAAATATATAAAACATTAGGCATAAAATATCCTTAATATTGTAAGTGAATCTAATTTACCCATTTGATTTTTTAGGTTATGTATGGAATAAATCGGGTCTCCATAATCCGTATTAAATCAATAAATGCAATATTTAGGAACTCAACACCATATCCGAGAGTTCAGGTATTGGATATTATAGTTTTTATCAAGGGAAAATGTTAGATATCTTTGGATGTTATTAAGATTCAAAGGTTGGTTATATAAAATGGTATTGATACCTACATAGGTCCATAATAATGTGGATTATAATTAGTTCAATGTCTTAGAAAACCCTTTGATGTTATATTAAATGAGAAATTAAAGTGATTGATGACATTTTATTAAGAGATTTTACAAAGTTTAAGTATATGTAATTCTTTTGTTTAATGTGACATATCAATTTATTTTTTTGGAAATAATATTTATGTTATTGATAATAAACATGGTTCATATTATCAAGGATACTGAGGAATTTGTTTTTATCTTCTAGATAACCATGTGACTTGAATGTAATTTGGTTATTAGGCAATTAATGTTACAATAAAATAATATATCCATATATTGGGAAGGAATTATGAATATTGTGTGATAAAATTTGACTATAATACACTATTTCATATTGAGGTTACTTATTGATGTTTTATTTTAATCATAGAGTATTATTTTTGAGTTTTGGAGATTACTTTATTATTCTTTCCTATGAAGGCATATTCATTTTTGGGAATTATCTTAACTTTTGATAACCATTTTTTCTATTAATGGTTAGTGATAAGTTGTATAGATTGATTGTCATTTTATGGTTATATGGACTATTAAAATATTATTTTAGATCATAGGGCATGAAAAATTAATCTTTAATGCTTATTTTCTTAATGAAAATGACGACATTGTGGCAGAAATTGATTAAAGGAATGAATTACAGCTTATAAAGTATGTGTATTTTCTTATTTCATCTGTAAAAAGGTATGTAATTACATAACGCTGTGAAAATGGATAAAAAATGATATTTCTTATTACTATCATTCCTGATGATATCAATGCAGTTTTCACACCTCTATGGTTTATGGTGTTGTTGTTGTTAACATTCTATTGATTATTCACAATCTTGTGGTCTGTGATCTCGCTCACTCTATATCATTATTTGGACTTTAAGAGTTTATTAAATGTAAAAATAATCATATACCACCAATTTTATCCTATTTTGAAACCTATTATTTGTTATTCTAGATGACCCATGTACATCCTTCTATCTCTCATTAGTATGATGTTTTATTAATTTGTTTTATGATGGGGGATTTAGACATTGGATTTTTTGTCAAATGTAAAATAATTTATTCCCAAGTTCAAGTTCAAATTGAGAGGACCCAATTTATTAAATGGAGGATGATGTATCACCCTAAAATTTTAAAATAATATCATTATGTTTGGTAGTGTTTTTAAAAAAATATATTGAACTTAAATGACCGAAGAAACATATAATTGTTATACAATAGTCATTACATTGGAACATACGAATAATATTTTTCAATATATGAAATATATATATCTAAATTAATATATATTATTTATAACTTTTTAATAAATAATAAATCAATTTTTACTAATGTAATTTTATTCTTCAAAATAATATTTTTGTCAAAAATTATTCTATTTCATTTAATGAAAAAAATATTATAATGAATTTTCTAAAGTTATAGAAATTTATTTTTGATATGATAAAAATCATATATTTAATAATTATATCATAATTTACATTTGCTAAAATATTGGGATATTTTGGAAAATATTATTTTTTCAATTGATAATGAAAATTACCAATTTCGATAAATATATCATTTCTTTTCAATAAACTAAGAAAATTTAAAATACCAAAAAAATTAATATAATTTATAATGAAATATGTACTTAATAATAATATTTTATTCACATAATAATATTTTATTCATAATTATTATGACGCCCGACCATCAAATCCCAAAGACAGTGCATTATTTTATTACAATGATATGATTATAAGTAATGAAATCCTAAAGAAATAGATATTTTAGTAGTTTTGGAAAATAATATACATACACGAGTTCAACATTACATATTGAAATTAATTAAATAATATAAATTTCATTTTAATATTCCCCAACTCTAATATTATCCCGACAAGTCATTCATAATATACTTGTTCTCATTCTGGAAAAAAATACAACAGAAGAAATGGGTTATACATAATCATGAATGTAATTGGACTATCATGTAATTGTTTCCAAATGATGTAAATTAATATATTATAAAATCTAAAACATACCTTCAATGAATTATTTCATGATTATATCAAGTATTCATGAGAAAATCTATTTTTTTCATGGATATATGCCAACAGTCTATTAAATGGGTATGACCTCCACCAAAACCTTATCTAGTTTGCCTCAAAATACCTAACAATGCGTCATGGGGATATAGAAGTCCCCAAACATCACATAATAAGTCAATCTAATTCCACATATTAATGGGGTTATACATAATCACCATATACATTCACATTGAAAGTAACATTTGAAATGTAAATAACATCCTCTGATCGTTAAACATAAACAACCACCATTCATTGTAATATGGTGAATTGTATCAAGATAGCTCATCCAAAGTAAAAATAATCATAAAACATTAAATTATATATGGTAAATGATACCCTAAAATATGAATTCCAATTAAAAATATTAATTAACAATAGTGTTGAAATAGATGAAAAAACTCTTACAAAATCATCGAGTAATTCGGGATATATATACGGTTTTAATTTAAAAAGAAAAGTTCGTTTAGAAAAACCAATGTATGAAACTAGAAGTGAATTTATTTGTTTTTTACATAATAAAATTTATTATTTTATTAATAAATTGTGGATAAAAAATAATTATATAGTGAATTTGATATTGGGTAAGAATTCAAGTAGTACCTCTGAAATAAGCTTTTTTATCAAGAAGATTTTTTCAACAATCCATTAAAATCATGTAAATACCCCTAACTTAAATATGGATATTGTTTGATACACATATATAGATCATTAAAACATAATTAATGAGTAGTATATATGAATAATTATGAATTTCATTGAGTTATGTAGAGAATAATAGTAACCCGATAGAAAATGGAGGTTCAGGTTGAAATCCTTTTCCACTTTGTAGTAAATGGAATCATGTGCCCCAAAATTAATAATCATAAAATGATACATTAAATAAAATAGACATAAATATATTCATTATATGAT
Organism: Viscum album; assembly: GCA_963277665.1. Taxonomy (NCBI): domain Eukaryota; kingdom Viridiplantae; phylum Streptophyta; class Magnoliopsida; order Santalales; family Viscaceae; genus Viscum; species Viscum album. The sequence continues at coordinate 930,372,300 of OY728127.1, forward strand.
ACATAAATGTGATGTATACATACACCACAAATAGTAAACAGTGGTGTGTAAGGCATATCTCACGGAAATTAAAGTGAGTTGAGAAAACCATTACCACTTTGTAATCAATCAAATCATATGAACATAAATAAATAATCCCCAAATGTTACATTAAATACCATGAAAATAACTATATTCTTTATATGAATCCTAAATGGGATGTATTCAAATACCACCCATAAGAAATAGTGGTGATTAAAGTATATCTATTTGAAATGAATTTGAGTTGAGAAAAACATTACCACTTTGTAATCAATCAATTCATATGGCCCAAAATTAAAAATCATAAAATGATACATTAAATATGATGAAAATAAATAGATTCATGATATTAAGCATAAATGGAATCTATACATACACCACATACAATAAATAGTGGCAGGTAAGTCATATCTCATGGAAATGAATGTTAGTTGAGAAAACCCTAACCAATTTATAATCAATGGAATCCTATACCCAAAATTTAATAATCACCAAATGAGAAATTAAATACCATTAAAATATAGAGTTTAATTATATGTAACATTAACGGGAAGTGTACATACACCACACAAAATAAATATTGATGAGTATGGTATATCTAAAATAATGAAGGTGAGTTTGGAAAACCCTTGCCTTATGTGTGAATGTGTTCTACACATGCCCATAATGTATAGGAATATGAAATTAAAGAAATTAATTATCTAATTAATAAAAAATTAGACATATATATAATTTAATATTATTTTATTCAGTTCATTTAGGTACTTTGGATAAGTTATAAGATTGAATTCTGTCATTTCGGAGTGTTCATTTTCTGATAATCATGATCAGTTCTCTTGATTATAAGAATGGATGTTCATGTGGAATGGATAAAATCATCTTGTATTGAAATTATTTATTATTTACTAACATCAAATAGTGTAAATGGTTATATTTATCATTTGGGTACATGGTATGAGGATGAATCATTAGTCAAGTCATTTAGTGTTAATTATTTTGATTATTTCGGCGGTTTCTCTATCACAACATACTAGTTTTGTTCTAATATTTAGTATCACGTACTAATAATTGTTCTAGAATCATTAAAAATATAAAATAAATATTTAAAAAAATCAACAATAATTTTTTTTCATGACCATCTTTGAAGGGAAAAATGATGAACGATAGTTCTTCATCAATTGAGGTTATAAATTGTCACCTCTCGAACTATTATTTTACTATTAAAATAAAAGAGGGAGTAAAGAGATTGATTATGTACCTTAAACTAATATGATATAATTTTATTATATAGATGACATGGGAATTTTCATGATAATTTGGACAGAGGTGGTGGGGAGATAATAAGAAATAAAGAATGAACTTGAAAATAAAATAAAAGGAAAAGTATGAGGATTTTACCTCTTTAATAATCCTCTTTTAGAATCTCCTTACATGGATTGATTTTGATCTTTTGGAAAGACCATGATCTCATGGTAATGGGGAAATATTGGGAAAGTGTATTTGGGAAGAACATTAAACAGCTTCAAGGCTTAGAGATGTGAGTAGAAGATGGATCGAGGGGTAGTGTTTATAGTGGAGGAGATGTCTGATTTTTTAATATCATATTCATTATTTTATCAATTTTCTAATGAAAATAGATAGTGTTTGATTCGTGAGACAAAAAATATAATTAAGTGCATTTGAATTCTAAATAATGGGTTTTTACATCAGCAATGATGAAATTAATAGTTTATTTATCAGATAATTTATCTACGACATAAATTATAGTACTTTACTATTCACAAAAATCATGTATTATATAATAATCCTGAAATTCATCTTGACCCTTTACCAATGTGTAAAAACTAAAAATGGACTTAATTTTACAATACTAATATTATAAATATGGGAAATATAATTTTTAATTAAAATCACCAATCAAGTGAAAAATAATATTTTTAAAATTAAAACTAATTTTATAATACCCTGAAAAATTTACTATTGTCTTATTAAATTATTCTAAAATAACAGGACAACAAAATATTGATTTATGAATAAATTATAAGGAAAATAATTTTCTTTTAAAAAATATATAAATTATAAATTTGTAATTAAAAGTTTATTACGCATTAAAATACCAACAGTTTTTTATTAATTTTTAAAACAATCTATTTCATTTATTAGGTGCCTAAATTTTTTTATACTTTCATGGGTGAGGTTACTTCTAGTAATGGTAACATTACTATTCATAATATTAAATTAATAATTATATAGGTAAAAATACTATTTATAAGGTTAAGTTACCATTAACACAAAATTAAGTTGATCATATCATACTATAAATATCTTACTAAACGCAACCATGAATGTTCAATTTTGAAATTTCATTCACAGAGGTGAGAAAATTATGTTTCATTCCAAAATAAAAAAGGGTTGTTTCATATTGAATTGGAGTTTTGTGCATCACATTTTCTATTATTTTTTTAAGTTCCTTATGGTGTTAGATTGTCCACTCCTTCAATAAATTGCATCCTCGCAATTTTCACTTTGAATGTTAAAGGTTAATAGTTTAAAATTTTATTTTGGTATACCCATATTGTAAATGGGGTTAATAAAACATCCCATTAAGAATTTGGAAATGAAAAATGTGACGGTCACCATAAAATTAGGCCTTAGAACAAGATAACATTAGCATAATGTGAAAACATATATATGTAAAAGAAATATAACCACCATATACTGATAGAGAGTGTTTTAGAATATGTTCATTAGAAATTTAAACAACCTAATGCCATAAAAATATGATCAGTTGAATAACCATTGACCTCTTAAAGAGAAATAAAATAGTTGGTGTTTTTGTTCCAAAATGATTTTCGTAGAGTTGATGGTTTCTTTTACTATCCATAGAAGAACATTTGAAAATTAACTTACATAATGTTATAATCTCATCCTTTGGTTGTGCATAGGTCTAAAACCACATAACTTCTTAAATAACATGGATATTGAATATGAATTTGTTTACCTAAAGAAAATTGGTCAAAATATCCATAATTCATTCCCTAAAACATTAAATTAACACTGAATCAAAAAAGGACAGAAAAATTTATAAAAAATAATAATTTTGTATTAAATCATTGCTTATATAATTAACCTTAAGGTTCCTCAAAATTATTTCTATGATAAATTTAAAGTCCTAATATTTAGAAGAATGGCCACTTTACATCAAGATTACCCCCAAGAAATAAAAATTTATCTCATATAGAAAACATTTGAATACCTTGATCTCCTTTAAACCATTATAAAATATACATGCATAAAATTCCTTAAAGGACTAATTCAGTACAACAGAATTCATGAATAAAAAAAATACTTTAGCTATTCCTCTATGAATTTAGTAACAACATAATATTGTACTTTATCCCTTTTATTATTTTGGGGTATATTCCTGTGGATTTTAGAGCATTCATTTGCATAGTTCCCCATATCTTTACAGTTGAAAAATTGGACATTAGAAAATTATTTCCTTCACTTTGAATCCCGATAAATGTGGCCTTTTTCTCCATAGTAGATAAAAAAACTTTTTCCTTTTAAGAATGTAACATGGGTATTCCTTCCACAAGTATCATGTGTTGTAAAATCAATCATTCCCTTCAACCCATTATCCTTATTTTTCACTTTTGTCCTATTTTCACTTTTTTACCTTTAGAACCATAACACTTATAGAATTATTTACCTATGTTTATAGAGTAAGATACTAAATAATTATATGATGATAATTTTTGGGATACTAATTCCTATTGTATAATTGGCATAAGGCCATCAATGAAATGTTAAATCCTATAACATGTATTGCATATGTAGTTTATGTCATGCCTTGCTAACATTCTCATGTTGTCCTAATATATATAAACATTTTCATCATATTTATGTCTCAGAATTATAATTTCATGTCCATATATTCTCATTATTTTCATGGGAAGTATTTCTTCAAGAAAATATCCATAAAATCCATCCATTCCATATTTTCAATTTCTTCTTCCTCATTTGTGTTTTGAATTGATAACCACCATTGATATCACTCTTTTGTGATATAATATATTTCCATGATAAAATTCTATTATTTATTACATCTCCAAGATAGAAATATACACTCTAAGGAACTTATCCATTTTTTTACTATAAATGTGGTTTTATCCCCATTAAATGGGGGTAGTTTTTGTCACATGAAGAGGTCTAAAATTTATCCTACACGTAGTGGGTCCAGATTCTCTATACTAGTATGGATATTGTTCATAACTTAAGTCAACTATCCTAGTATCGTTATATGTTTCTCAGTAATAGTTTTATTTCCAGAACCATCATCCTTATCTTGCATAGGAGGGGAATCCCTAAATGGGAAACACACATTAATGGTATTTCCATTGTTCCACTATGCACCATTTCAAAACTGTTGAATAAACTAGATTAGGTTATGAGTAATATTTTATAATATCAATTGGAAGAATATTTAAAATAAATTGAAATCCTATGCATAGATAATCCCATAATCAGAACCATGGGTTCTTTGAGAAAAAATTTACTTATAAATCCTTCATAATGACATGGATGGAAAATGTGAATTACCATAATAATATCCCATAGGATTGTAAAATCAGGTGCGTAGTAAGGCCCATTATCTTGTATCAGGATACACTATGTTATGCCTTTAACACCCTATTAGAGTGGTTAATCCTAGGTACATATGTTCCAGAACCACGTCCACTTGTAGTATCCAAACACAAATGGATTTTATTGGAAGGCCCATATAATATATAACAAACCAAAATTCGAGGATGTTCTTGTATTATTGTCCCCAATATATATATTAGGGGTTTTCTTCACAAATATATGTTTTCTATATCATGATTCCATGGTTTCTACTAAACATCCTTTGATACCAATGGTATTGTCCCGACCCCAAAAATCCTAGAGTTGGTGCAATATTTTATTACATTCGTATTTTTAAAATGATTCAAATCCCAAAGGAATAGATATTTTAGTATTTTTAGAAAAATTATACATACATGAGTTCAATAATATAATGTGAATTGAAATAAAATATCAAAATTCCATTGGAACAATCCAAAAGACTAGATTTTTCCTGCAGGTCATTCATAATATCTTTCTTTTCATCCTATGGAAAAATAGAATAAATAAAAGTGGTGAGTTCAGATACTCAGTATGGTTATGTAATATGACATATGTAATTATAAACATAGAAACTAGAATTTTTGACAAAAGAAAAACACATTCCTTTAAAAATATACTTGAGAATAAAATGGTAGGAATAAAAGATGAATGAATAATGCAATTATAAAGCATAACCATGGATATTATTCTAGTCGATTAATAACATGGACTATCACTTACATGTTACATAATGAAGTAAATGCATAATTATGGATATATAAAACATATAATCAATGCTTAATTACAAGAATATATTGAGGCTTCAAGCCTGAATATATTCCTGTCATGGCTACATTCCAACAATATATTGAATGGGCAACTCCTTGGACAAAATCATATCTAGTTTTTCTCAAGATACCCACCAATGCTTCGAAGGAAAATAATGGGCCCCACCCATCACATAATAAGTCCAATTCATTCCTCGTATGAATTGGATAATGAAAAAAACATATACATTCACATTGAACCAACACAGGGAATGTAAATAAAATTCCCTGATCATTAAACATAAATACAATCCATTCAGAGTAATATGATGGTATCAAGATAGAACATATATATTCAAACTAATAATAAACTAATCAAAAAAATATATTATATGATATTTTAAAATAATAATCCTAATTTTATATAAGAATCAACAGTATTGTTGAAATAAATGAAAAAACTCATATAAAATCACCGTGTAATTCATAAGCTAAATACTATTTTACTTTGAATAGAAGTGTTATTTTAGAAAAATAATGGCATTAAATACCAGTGAATTAATTAATTTTTTTTAATAATTAAATGAGTAATTTTAGAAAAATAAATGTGGCTAAAAATATATTATAATGTGCATTTGTAAATGTGTATGAATTTGAGTAGTTCCATTGAAACAAGCTTGTCTATCAGGAATAATTTCTGAATGATACTTTTAAAACATGTAAATCGAAATAAATTAATGAAGGAATCAGTTTAGCGAAAATATATAAACAATTAACATTGAATTAATGTGTATAATAAAATAATAATTTAAAATTTTGCTGATGTATGTAAAGAATATGAGCAACCCAAAAGAGAATGATGGTTCAAGTAGAAAACCATTACAACTTTGTAATCAATCGAATCATATTACCTAAAATTATTAATCATAGAATAGTACATTAAAAAACATGAAAATAAATTTATTCATGATATGACACATAAATGGGTAGTCTACATACACCACACACAAGAAATTTGGCTGATTATGGAATATCTAACAGAAATGGAAGTTAGTTGATAAAACCCTTACCACACTGTAATCAACTGAATAAAATGATCAAAAATTAATAATAACCAAATTATAGATTAAATACAAATGAAAAAAATATATTCATGATATGAAACATAAATGGTAAGTATACATACACCACACATAATAAATAGTGGTGAGTAAGGAATATCTCATGGAAATGAAAGTGAGTTGAGAAAACCCTTACCACTTGGTAATCAATCAAACCACATACGAAAAAAATAATAATCATAAAATGATAAATAAAATACAATGAGAATAAATATTTTTATGATATGAAACATATATTTTCTATATACATACCCCACACAAAAGAAATAGTTTTGAGTATGGTATATCTCACAGAAATTAAATTGAGTTGAGAAAATCCTTACCACTTTGTAATCAATCGAATACTATGAACTGGAATTAATAATCCCAAAATGATACAATAAATAATATTAAAATAAATGGATTAAATATATAACCAATAAATTGGATTTATAAATAAAAAAAACATAGTAAATAGTGGTGAGTAAAGCATATCCCACAAAAATGGAAGTGAGTTGACAAAAACCTTACCTTATGTACGAATGTGTTCTACACTTGAACATAAGATCCTAGAATATGAAACTAGACCCATTAATATTTTAATATAGAACCTATTAGAAAATTATATAATTTATTATAATTTTATTAAGTTCATTTATGGCCTTTTTATATACTATAATATTTAATTCCATCATTCTGAAATGATTGTTTCTTAATATTCATTTTTGTCTTGCTTGATTGTAAGTATGAATGTTAAGATAGAATGGATATAATTAAATAGGATTGATTTTATATATATTTAATGAACATAAATAATTTCAAATGGTTAAATATATAATTCAGTTTCTTGTTATGAGGATGAATCATTAGATAATTCATTCAGTTATATTCAAATTGTTTTTTACGTCTTTTATCGATCACAATGAAGTAGTTTTGTTCCATTATTTAGTATAATCTAAAAATTATGGTTCCAGTATAATTAGATAATATATAATAGTTGTTTTAGAATATATTTAAACCATAAAAATGGTTTCATGACCATATTTTAAGGAGAAAATGAAGAATGAAGGTTTATAGTCCACGAATGTAGTAAATTGGCACCTCATAGACAACATTTTCATTTTTAAAATAAAAGTGAGGGTAAATAAATTGATGATGTGTCTTAAAATAACATAATATAATTATAGTATATATATTATAATAGTGTTTTAATTATCATTTGGGAGGAGGATATGAGGAGCAAATAAGAAATAAATAATGAACCTGAAAATAAAAAAAGGAAAAGTAAAAGGATTTGACCACTTGGATACTCCTCCTTAAGAATCTCTTTAAGGGGACTGATTTTGGTATTCTTTTCAAGAAAAATTGCTCCTTGAAGTGGGAATTAGATTGGGAAGAGTAATTGGTAGTAACATTGACTTGATTCAAGTCTTAGATAAGTGAGTAGAAGAGGGAGTGTGGGGTGGGTTTTATCGTGGAAGGGAGAGGTGATTTTTGAATATATTATTCATTATTTTATTAATTTTCTCATGAAAAGTAATAGTTTTTTATTCATGTACAAAAATTAGTAATTTCATTTCAGATCAAATTTTTTTTTTCTAACATCACAAATTTTGTAAGGTTTATTGTAATTATCTTATAATGTATTTATACTATAAATTACTGTATTTTACCATCCACAAAAAATTCAAGTATTTATGAAAAATCCAAAAAATTAACCCCCACTATTTATTGATGTGTTGAAAAAAATGGAAATCTTTTTATCGAATTAATTTACAAAATATTAGAAATATAATTTTTAATTAATGTTATTATTTTCTAAAAAATTACAATTTTCAAAATTAAAACCAATTTTATAACACCCTAAAAAATGAACTAATGTTTTATTAAATTATCCTAAAATCATAAGAAAAAAATATTGATTTATGATTACATTACATGAATTTTTTTTATTTTAAATCAGTTAAGAAACTATAATGTTTTAAATAAAAATTTATTACTCAATAAATTACCAACAATTAATCATTATTTTATAAAATATTATTGTTCATTTATAAGGTGCCTAAATTTTATTTATACATTACTGGGTGAGGATACATTCATAAGGGTCATATTACTATTTATATGGGATCAATAATATTCATAAGGGTACCATTTCTATTCATAATTGTACGTTACTATTAACAAAAAATTAATTTTATCCTACCAAACTCTAAATATCTTACTGAACGCAACTGTGTATGTCCATTTTTTAAAATTCAATTCACAAAGGTGGGAATACAATGTTTGTTGCTATGAAAAAAAGTTTTGTTTTTCATAAAAATATTTTCTTTTTCATTATATTTTCTAATAAATTTATTTGTAAATACTTAGGGTGTTATAATTATATTGGAATTTAGTATATGTATTTTATTTTAACCCAGAGTTTTCTTAAAACTAATTTGAAGTGGATAATGGTTATCCATTTTAATTATATTAAAAACACCTAATTAGGAATGATTTTATTGAAATTTATAGTCTATATATTAATAAAAAGTTGAGTTATATTCTTTAATTGATTATTATTAGTCATATAGTTAATATAAAATCTTCTTTTGTAAAAAATACACTTATGTAAAACATTCTCTTCCATTGGGGTTGCATGATTAATTTAAAATTGAATTTTCTAAAATCTATGAATTGAATTTGGTAAAATAGATTAATACATTTTATTAATAATAATTTATACAATAAAATATGGTTTACAAAACATTATACCTTAATGAATATTGAAAAATGTAAATATTAATTATCTCGGTAAAGTTGAAAATGATTTTACTCGGGGTTAAACTAAAATGATAATGGTATAAATGACCTAAAAAATATTTATATTTTTTTCATGAAATATTTATAATTTTTTATGTATACAGATAGATAATTGTTGATTTTGGAGCATTTTTTATTCTGAAAAAAGTTCGTATACCTTTTTCTTTTAAAAATTTACAAGTGTTCCACTCACCTTACTTATAGAAGGCCACCCATATCCTTACCTATTATCACATGAAAAACACTTTTTATCAACCAATACATTCTAAAAAAACCCCTAATATACTACCCTCATCGTAGATGTATTTATTCTTTTATAAACACTATCATGGAATAATTTAGGTATTTTCCTAAAGAGGTGGTGCAATAATAAGTAAAATTCCTAACAATGTATTTTTATTTTTTTATTCATACACCACATTAAAATATTTATCATATATGAAAAAATAAAAACACGAGTATATCATGTATACATATATTATATTCTATTAATGGACTAACCTAAATCAATATCCTCTTCTATAATATGGGTTATAAAATCATCATTCGTGTGTATGTCAGACAACCAGCTCACGACCTGATGTTGTTTGTTTCCCATCATCGCCTCCCAAGGATTGAAATATTGATGGATATAAAGTATATATATGATATGTATAACATATTTACACATATATCCTTGTGGAATCTCTTATACCATCATACATTTAATTCCATGGGTGATATGATAATGCTAACAATGTGTACGGAGGACAGCTGCCTTGCGTTGCAATGTTTTTATTTTACACTAATTCTTTACATGGAAGGTAATAATGATGAAATTAGTTAATATTTTATATATAAATTCCATCATAATAAATTAATGCAATATTTATTAATGTAAAAATATAATATATCATTTTCATTGAAACACTCAAAATTAAAATTTATATTCCTATATGTTTGGACTACCACCTCTACAAAGAGATGCAATTATTTTTCATCACAAAATCATAAAAATGATATATTTAAGTATAACAATAGAAAAAATATGGTATTTATGATATAATTACAATTATTGAAAAATAAAATAAAACATATGTTCTTTCCATAATGACCAATGAAACACTAAAACATTAGTCATGTGTATGTACGACCTACCTTGTCCATGATTGAAACATAGTTCATTATTTATTACCATTTTTCATGGTTGGTTTTAAAAGTATAATTAATGAATAAATATGTTAATTATTTCATGATTATTAGTCAAGGTACATTCAAATAATCCCATATTTGGTAATAGAATACACATCTAATCCATTATGAAAACAATGAACTGAACATCCTCATAACAGAAGAAGTGAACTTAATTGATTTAGAATTATGTAAATAAAAAAATAAATTATTTACATATAATGTATTAAACCTATAAAATTTTCTTATGAAATCAAATAATTGATGTAATCTCATTGTATAATACTTATAGTTCAAACAAGGATTTATTGTACTTGAGGTAAGTGATTTATGTCCAAGTTATTACTTATTTGAGACACATACCATATTCAAAATATATTTCATTTTTGTCTTGTATATATTTCACATGAATTTATTTTATGATGAATATCCTAAAAAATAATTGGATTTACATATGCATTTTATGATCTCCCTTTAGTTGGGTTTATGATTCAAATCTTACCAAAGTGGTAAGATATTTGTTTCTCAATTTTCCTTCATTGAGTCTTATGTTATGTTAATCACTTATATTATTTTCTGAGGTGTACACTATGATGACACACGTTATCATTGGTTGTGAAAATTAAGGGATATTTGATATTTTTTATCCTAAATTTGTTGTAGGGGTAAAATGGTATTTAATAATGTGATATGTTCTTCAATAATTTTTCAGAAAACCATATTTGCATCGATATAAGGTTTTTACACAATGAACATAAATTTTTTTGGAATCCGATCCATATGAGTTTTCATGGAATTTATGACATTTAATTAAATAATTATTAATTAATTTTGTTTGTGTGAATCTAATTTTTTCTTTTAAATTGTGATTCAAATTGATAATCTATCATCACCATTGAGTTTTTAATTGGGGGTTTTCCTATTAATAAGATAAAATAATGTTGGGAACCATGGCAGGGCCCATGCCCCTTTTTTTATTTTTTTATTTTTTTTTCTTATTCCTTTTCAATTATATTTCTACTTATGCCATTGGGGGCCTCCATAGACATGGATAAGAGATGTCGAGTGAGTGAAGAGTGACCCGGATAACAGGAGCCACCACTGCAAAGCTCTAATTGTGTTAGATGATCGTATGATATCTGTAGATCACATATCATTTTGATGGTTAAAAATTTTCCACTGAAAAGTAATTTATTTTATAATTTATGCTTAAATTCCTTATATTTTAGTTATTTTTCTTTTTTATACACTTTTATGGGTATCTTGGAAAAACTTGTGGGTTATCTGGGATTTTTATGGAGTAATTAGGAATTTCAGGATGATTAGGGGGTTTTCCCACTGGCAAAACCATTTAACACATCTTTGGATTTTTGAATATACTGCATGTGTTCTCCTCATTCAGAGAATATTATGTTTATGGGGTTAAACACCATGTTCCAATGGTACACATCATGTAGCGTTCTTGGTAGTGTGGTTGAGTTATTAAAAAGACACCCTATTTGTGGGTACTTGGTTGTGTATGATACATGGCTAGAACCCGGATAGGACACATACCATGTAGAAGTAAATGGATAGGAAGGGAAAATTTTCAGGTACATGTTGGGGGATCCTGTTATGGTAAAAATCTGTGTACACGAAGTGCATATCATGTACACGTGTTTTTACACACTGAGTGGGGATGAGGTATAGGGGAAAGTACCCATGGTTACTTGCCATGTCTCAAGAGTCTGAAGATTTTTAAATTAAAAAATTCATAAGATGATTTCCCTAATGAACATGTCCATGAGGGGACCACTGTGGGTATTGACCATGTACTCAAAATGCATGCAATGTAATTTCCCTAACCTGGTATATTTTTCTTATTTTATCCTAGGTGATAGAATATGACATGTTTGTGGACTACTCTAAGTGTTTTTATGCATACATCACAATGGTAATATCATGTCAATGTTCAGAGTCTATTTAGGAAATGTTTTGGACTGGGAAGATTATGTAGGAGGTTTGTTTATGGGAGATAAATTTTTTTCCTGGGGGTCGTTTTGTGAGATTTTTGGATTTTTTGGGGCTTGTGAGATGATTTTTTGCATATTCCTCAAGTATTCTACCCAAGGTTTTATGTGAATATTTGGAAATATTCTTGTAGGTGGAACATAGTTATATATTTGAGGAGATCATTGTTATACCTTTGTATTGGTATTGATTTCTTGAGGATAGAGCTATTGAAGATAAGATCATTGTTTTGGGGACCAAAAATTCTCAATCCCATGGGATTTATTGAATCCTTTAATTGAAAGTTATTGTAATTTTCTTTTTTATATATAAGTTGAGCCTGAATAAATTTTTACGATTCCCTTTGTGGGATAGACTTTGATCAATATATCAGCAGTTTCTATAGTTTTCTATTGAGAATACATTAATGTAATATTTTCTTTCGGTTGTTCTTAGGAACCCCATATGAAGGGAATCCAACTATTTATGTGTTCATGTGGATAGTTTTGATATCCCCTATTGGAAATTGAGTTCTCTTAGAATCCATTGGGTGCATTGTTGTTTGAGGATATGTTGGTGGCCAGTGAGGACCATTTGTTATTTTATAGCATCGAGTGTGTCCAATAATTTTTAGTGAGATTAAGGATCCCTCATAGGGTGACCATATTTTGTTTTAGACATTGTTATTGTTGAGGTGGTTTATTTATGTTTTTCCATAGAGATTGGGTGTAGTAGGGGAGCCAGGTTTTGGCCATTATTTTATGTCATGTCCCCTGAGATCGTGATATGACTGTGTTTTTTTAACATAAAGAGATTTGTAGAGATTCTATAGTTTATATTTTTTTTGAATGCCATAATTTATTTTGTTGTGTTAGACAACTGTTTTTGTCCAAAAATGAATCATCACAGTGAGATGGGATTTTTGGATGGTGGGGTTGTGGTTTAATCATCCCATGTTTGGTTTTCCTTTAGTAGTGAAATTTTAGTAAACATTCCATCATGATAGTGGTTTGAGTTGGAGACCATTGGGATTTCATGGATTGACAATTGACCTATAGTTTTTATCTAGGTCTCCCCTCCAATAGTATAATATGGTTAGACATCCTTATGCTATTAATAGATGATATCAATAAGTACAACCTCATCTTGTTGAGTGATATCCCTGACTAGTTTGAATTTATACTTGTGAGGTGTTGAGGCACTCATGGAGTGGGTTTTGTATATCCCGGATTCCATGCTTTCCTGGGGCTTTATAATCCAGGTTATCTTTTTTTATGGATCTCATGGGATTTTTTATGTCAATATTTTATTCTTGATTCATTCTTCATGACATTCAAAACAGATAAATTCTCTAGTTTTATAATCCTAGTTTTTTCTATCACCTATTCATATCTTGTCATTAGATCCCTATTGGCTCTTGGTAGTTCATTGTTTGTGTGTATGCATATGGTTACACCCTGGGGTCTAGAATCCATTATTTTAGTTCTTAGATGTCTTGGATATCATGTGTATATATGGAGGATGTTCTTGTTTTCATGTGGCTAGATGAGCCACATTCTATAAATCATATAAAAGGGGTAAGCTAAGGGAAAAACATATCACATGTGTCAAGAAATTACCATTTCTATTATTTCTTTCATGAGTTTTCTCCTTTTGTTGCCTTTTTTATTACATCTACTTATAGTTTTTGACTTGGATGGGAATATAATGTGTGAATACACTTGTAAAGATAACAGATTTATTGGTTTACTATATGGGGTGGTCCACTGAGAATTAATATTCCCACCATGTACATGCACCATGGTTTTCAAGTTGTCCTTATGTATACCATCATGTTGGAGAAAAGGATTCATGCTGAGTTGGAAAAACTCCATGTGATTTTGAATCAAGTGGATCCACTTGGGAAGAGTCTCAGGATTGGGATGATGAAACATGAAAATCATGGAGACCAAGTATATCATTCAGATCATATTCGGATGTAGATATTGTTGTTTTTATTTTTAGATGTATTATTTTTTGTATGTGTTCATCCCAATGAGTGGATGACTATATTTAGGTTTTAATGGATTTAGAGTCCATATAATGTAATACATTTATTATAGAATTCATCTATTTTAGTTATTTAATATGTACACACTGATGTTGGTCAATATGTATGAGTTCAGATATTTTTAACTATTATTTTACTCTGAAAAGAAGGTATAGTCTCTATAAGACACCTAATAGTCCCTCACTGATGGAAAAATTCCTCTTGCACTCAGTGTGGCCTGCGTGAGGCCTTGTGGTAAACTAGAGTGGGTGGTGTGTTAGGAAGACCAGGATGGTTCATTACAAAAATTTATCAGAGGTGGTTGGTTTCATAATCTGGGGAGTTAATAGATAGGTTATATAGAAATGTTTCATAACATGGTATGGACATCATATTTTTGTGTCTTGAACACATTTTCTAATTATAATTCCCTCTTTCCAAGGCATAATATTGTGTTTCTTGACATTTCTCTCTCGATTTCATGATTTCACATAACATGAATCACATGAGATTGTGGGATTATGGTTTATTTAAGTGTTTTTATGTAATCATATGGGAATGTGGAAAATGATCATGCTTCATTATAGTAACATTGTATTCACATGAAAGATGCCTATTTATTGGTTTTTATTCATCTAATGACATGTCATGGGGGTTAGGTGTTGATAGGTTCTTTGTTTTTGATGAGGTAGTCCCTTCAATTTGGTATTCATAGAGACCAATGGTCATCAATGTAGGATATTGGTACTGTGTATGTGGTTCAATGTTATATGTTATGCATGCGATATTTTTTCTAAGGCTTTAGTTTCCCTAAGCTAGTGGTTCCCAAGATGTCCTAGGTTCATGTTCCTTAGCAGGTATATATTGTTTTCATGTGTTTTATGTTAGGTAATGTGGTGGGGCATATCATCTAGTTAACATAGTTGACTTGGGTGGGAATGATGGTTAAATCATGGTGTGGATGTTAATGTCCTCTATATGTATTATGTGGTCTGGAATGAGGATTCTTGGTGATTGAGAACCAGAGTGTTGTGAGTTCTCTTCATTTTGTGTATGCCTAATAGGGAAGGGTTAGTTGGACCAAAATACCTATTTTATTTTTTGATGGGATTTGGGTAATATATTGAGAGCTTTGTTAGAGGTTTTTGGATTTGGATTAACACCTTTTTGGAGGGTGGTGAGTCATTTTAGGAATATAATCTTGGTTCTATTAGGACTTCGCCCATGTGAGTTTGAGTCTCGTTCTGAACTCAAGGAGTGGTGTATAGAAATAATTGTTGTGGGGATTTTACTGTAGGATATTGGAGGTTGTGAGACACATTTAAGTTGTTTGTTGAGAATGGTTTTTGTGGTTTTTCATGTGGGTACTCGCCTATAAACCGTTTTAGCATAGCTATTTACTGTGTTTCATGATCGATACTACCTGGGATGTGTGGGTTTCTATTGGGAAGAAAGGAAAAAAATAATGATACACTTATTTTGGGGAGCATCATATCATTCACTGTAGCATGTATCTCATATTGTAAAATAGATATAGATGTTCCAGGACTATCCCTCTGAATGTCAAGATTCCATTGTATTCCCCATTTCTATGGGGCGACAATGGATGTTAGATTTCCACTAAGGATTCGAAGGGAATTGAAATGTTTGAGTTGGGGAGATTAGGATGGCCTACATCCTCATGTATTATGAAAATCAAGGGAATTTGAAACTTTTGTTCCTAAAAGTTTCTCAAGATTAATTTGTAAATTATCCAATGATATGATCTTGCATAATTTTTTCTGAACACTATGTTAGACCTGAAGTAGGGGTTCTACCCTTTGATTTTTTTGGTGGAAATTTGAGTCATTTGAATTATCACCAAATATCTTATATTTTTTAAATAAATATTAATTTATAAATGTGTTTTCATTCATTTTATCATTTAAATAGTTATTTTGAAATAGGTTTTATCTCTTCTGTTGAGTCTATAATAGGTTGTGTTGACTAGCCAATGCATAATCACACACTAAGCATTGGGTCTTGGACCGAGTCCCCTTTTTTACTTTTTCCTTATTTATTTCTTCATTATTTACTCTTGTATTTTTTTTCATTCCCTTTGGGGATTCCTTCCACACAACCTATTAAAGGATATAGATCATCATGCCACATATACAGATCATATATCAGTGTGAGGGATCAATGATTTCCAACTAAAGGTGGGCCCATTTTTTATTCTGAAAATCAATGTATTTTATGTTTTTTAAATTTTTTAAACCTTGTATTCGATCTATTGAAACCCTTGTTGGTTGATATGGGGATTTCATGGATATTTTGGGTATTTGAGGCTAATTATGGTGTTATAATTTTTGGAAAAGAAATGTAAATGGTGTGTTATTTTATAAACACACATCATGTGCTTGTCCTATTTTTGGAAGATGAGGTTTTCAGACAACATTCCATGTACTTGGGATACATTCCATATAGTGTGCTTCGTCATATTTCTAAGATCTTGACTAGACAACCCTTTTGGGGGTACACAATTGTGTATGGTACAAGGAAAGAACATGGTTGGGTCACATTCCATGTCATAGGACCTTTCCAGGTGGGGTACATAGCTCATTACAAGGGTGGGGACCCCATTTGTGGTCACACACCATGTATAGTTTGTAAAAACTCTTTATTGGGGAATTTTTTACAGTGAGTTGGTTGAGGTTCATGGGATAATACCATTACTTCAATACTCACTACGGACAATAGAAAAGTATATTCTAGTTGAATGAGACACACAACTATGGGAACCTCTATGGGTATAGGCTTTGTACCTTAATTTCATACATATTACATTCCCATACCTAATAAATTGTTCATGTTTATCACCCATTTGTTATAATTGGACTTATAAGTAGTTCATTGTAATCATTTTTCTTTTTAAATAGTGATAGTGATAAAATTTCATTGTTCTGTGATAGTTTGGTTGTGTTTTGTGTTGTGATATTTTAGTAGGCAGATTTCATTCTAGTAGCAATAGATTCCTCATTATGGTTGGGAGATGAGATTCAAGGCCATATTGAGGGTTTTGAGATCATTATTTTGTAGTACCTCATGGATGTTGTCACATTTTGTTGCATCTTCTTTAGAAATATTTAGGTAGGTATAATTGAGTGGTTTCTCTAAGGAGATATTAGTTTTCCATATCTATAAGAAATAGTTTCTCATGGATATATATTTTTAGGTTTATATCATGGGTTTAGGGATAACAGTTATTAGTTCCTTTAGGGTCCACTGAGACCTTTGTTTGCTGGTTATTAATGGGTTCTATTATTCATTGTATATGTGTTTTAGGGACTCTTCAATATGACTTTTTTGGGATAGTTTCTGATCAAGTTATCAGTGAATTTCATAGTTATCTATTTTGATTTATAGTATGAAATGTTTTGATTATATTGTGAAGTGGAACCCATTTAGGAGGTTATCCAACTTTTTAGGTGTTCATGTGCATCATTTTGAATACCCATATTGGTGGGTGTGCTCATTTAGATTTTGTTTGTCATGTTTTTGATCAAAGACTAGTTTATGGCAACTAAGGGACATTTTCTATGCTTTAGAATAGAGTATTTAATTTTATTTTTGATGAGTAATATTAAACATCATATGGTATCATGCACCTTTTATGGTCATTTTACTACTTATGTTTGTTTATAAAGGCACATACTATGTTCATGGGTGCAATAAGGGCATATTGTAGGGGACATCACTTTATGTTCTGGAACTAAGGACCGTGAGAGGCCCATTGTTAACCCTAAGGTGGTTCTTAAAGATCCTACGGTCGATGTTTCATTTGTTTCTAAGATCTAAGATGTCGTGGATGCCCGATTATTATCAACCAAGACTATATTTCCGCTTCTAGTTTTTCTGCTTGGAGAGTGGATTTTGAGTTTGGATAATCCCACATTTGTTAATCTTGTTCCCTCCTGCAATGGCATGTTGGTGTGTGATATTCATAGGGAGATAATGGATGATATATAAGAGTGTAACAAGAAACTATCTATGTTTTATCATTAAAAAGTGTGTATTTATGCTTTGGAGGTTAAAAGGAACTCACATAATGGGTTTTTTGTATCATTGATTCTTCACGATTCCAAGACCATGGATGATATATTATCTCGGTTAATATATAGATCATGGTACATTTTGTTCAGGTCTGTAGTAGCTACCTGATTCATTTATTCAAGACCATCTAGAAAGATAACTTCTATTTTATTTTAGACCATGATGAAAATATTTTTGGTCAATATCATTCCATTGGTGTGCTAATTCTTTGTAGTTGAGAATTGTTCATGTGGATGAATATGGATGCGGATTGTGGGATGGATTCTATGCCAATTATATTGATACATCTTGGAGATACAATATCGATATGGAGGACATGACTACTATTGTGTGGTTACATGATTCATGTTATATAAATACAATGGAATGGGTTTGTTCAAGTGTAGATTTACCATATCTATTAGGATATAACCTATTGGTTCTCTAATTTTCTTTTCTTTTCTTTCACCCTATTTTGTAGTAGTTTTTTATGCATGTTGTAGTTAGTTTTTGGTTAGGTTGGGCCTATCCCATGATCATTCTGTTGTTATGATAGAATATTTGTATATTCACCATTGGGTGTAGCCAACTGATATTTTTTTCTATCCTTTTTTACATTCACCTCAGTGTTTTTGAAGACTTGATATATGCTCTTATGGTTGAGATTTTGTTTCCTGATGGATGTGGCCAGGGCCCAATATTTCCTCATCGAGCATAGCTTCTTCTGGGTAGTCGGAATATTAGGCTAGGGTTGCTCAAGAATCATGGGGGCTATGTACATAGTTTGACTCATCTTCAGTTTTATATATTGTTAAATTTATTTTTAGTTTTTTATTACTTTTAATTTTTACAGGTATGTATTTTATGTTATTCATTCTTTGAGAGTCTTTATGATATGTTTCATTTTTTATAGCATGATTCAATTTTATTAATTTTTTATGTGTACTATGATGTTTAACCCTATGTAAGAGTTTCAATATTTTATTCTATTATATCACTCTGAACATAGATTATTGTCTCCCAACTATAACATATATACCCTCTGCACTAGTTCGTAGCCTCTTACACTTAGGGAGGCATGCTTGAGTCCTATAGGTGATCCAAACTGGGTGGTATGTTAGGTCGACTTGGGTTGGTTTGTTACAAATATATATTCCCATAAACATGTAATATAAGGAGTTTACTTATTTTCATGATAATTTAAGTTTCATTTAATTTTATTAATTCATTTGTATTACAATTCATAGTACCTATGTGGAATTTATTTTTTGATATAATCTCATGATTTATTATGATTGTTTATATTTATGCTTCTAATAATGAAATCTTATGATCTATACCTCAATAAATTCACGAATTACGTTGTCTAGTACTTATGTCATGATAATACATATTTTCAATTGCTTTTTATCAATTTTTGTCCTCAATATATAAAAAATTAATTTTAATCTTTATTCCCCTCTTAGGTTAAAACGTTTTTTTTGAAACCCAACCCTTTTTTATAAAAAAATTAAAATTTTATCATTAATGTAATGAATTATTAAATATATTTTTATCTACTTTTTTAAATATAAATTTTTTTGAATGGAATATTCCTGTAATATTCCATAAAATAATCAATTGGGTTTTAATGAACATTTGAAAGGAATATTTGGTTTAACATGTATGAAATGAACAATATTTTCTTCCATCATACACATAATTTTATTTTAAGATTCACATATTTATCTTCATGGTTATTTTAAATGAAATGGATTTTGAAATGGATTTCTATTTTATAAGTTTTTTATGCATAATTGGTATTTTATTTAATAAATAATTTAAACTATTTTTAATTAATCATGTATATGATTTCATGGTTATTCTCAAAGAAAAGTATTTCCAAATTTTTATATGAATTTTTATGTTTAAAAAGTTATTTCCAATAAAATGTTATTTTCCATAATAAATGTTCCAATTGATATTTCAAATTCATTTTCCATATATGATGAAATCATTTGACGTTACTTATGATTTAATAGGGATATTATCGAAGGACACCTTTTTAATTATTTATTTTCATAATTTATGTTTATGATAAAAATATTTTTACAAACTAGATTCATTTCCCAGTTTTATTCACCTCTTAAAGAGATTGTTAGGGAACCCATTTATTTTCTATGATTTAATCTTACATTAGAGAGATTGTTATTGAATCTATTTCTTTTCCATGAGTTAATCATTATTCAAATTTATTATTACTAAACCAGATTCATTTCCATCAATTAATCTTGTTTCAAAGATATTGTTATAGAACCAATTTCATTTCCATTTTTTATCCATGTTTCAGGGATTTTTAATTGGAAATCATGTGATTTAAATGGGTTAATAAAGTTATAAAAGAAATAATGATTGTTTTAATGAGTTATATAACGAAATTCAAGTTAAATAAAATTTATTTATGGTTCGTTTACATTTTTATATGATGGGTGCGAACATATAGTTCTAAGGGATTACAATACAGCTTATATGATGGGTGTTCCCCTCTAGTTCCCTAATGAATTGGTAAATGTTTTATTCTCTAATGAATTATGATGGAATTTTTAAATAATTTTAATCCAATTTTAATTGTAAAATAAGGATTTTATGATGATGATGATGCTACCAGATACCAATATGTTATACCCAATCCTTCAATGGGATTTACATGATTCCTCTTATTAAGAACGATATTGAGCGGATCATGATTATTGATTATTCTGACACTTTTCATTATTAAAGACTTATTCCATGTTTAATGATGGTTTATTTATCTATTGATGGCAATGAGTTATTTTATGATTCACTCATTCACAGTTTTTAGCTCAGAATACCCTTATTATGTTATTATCCTCATTGATAACATTCAATTGTAAATTCTTTTGTTTACCTTCACTAAGAATATGATCTATCAATTCTTCTGTTTTCCCCATGTCATCTGGAATGATGTTGAATTAATTTTTTTTCAATAAGGGATTCATATTGATGGTGATGATAACACGATGTGATTGATGAAACATTGGGGTACATATATTAAATGATCATATAAAAACATCAGTATTGTTTATGTTAGATATTTTCCAAATTCCATAAAACACCAGACCAAAATGTTCGTTGATAATGTAAGTGAACCAAATTATTCATTTTTATGTTATAGGTCTTGCATAAATAAACATGATTCTATTTAATTAGTTTCAATGAATTAAATGTAAATTTTATAATTTCATTGCTGGATCTTGTAGTGTGGGTTCGGGGTTGTTATATTCACTTTTTTATTAATGTGGTAGGTAACCTAAAAGGCATCAAAATAAAAAAAACATATTCAAATAACAATAAAAACATACGAGAGAAATAATTAAAATATATTTTTATTTATAGGAATCATATTTCATCAATATGATTAATGAATTTCTCAATATAATCCATAGTATTAGTTTTCCTAGAAATTTTTAATTAAAATGAAAAATCAATCATCAAAAGGTCAAAACCACTAAAATGGATTTATATTGTCCCGTAAACAGAGGATAACGACCAATGAGTTACTTTTTATCAATATGAATCATTTATAGTTAAATTTATTGTTGAAATTTAATTCTATTATGGAATGAAAATTTTTATAGAATTAGCATAATTAATAAATGACAAATCACCTATGTAGGGGTTAATCGAATTTAATTGTATTTAGAATTTTTAAAAAAATAAGAAAATGATAATTGGGTAATTTATGACCTTTATGATCTACAATCACATCAATCATCACATAACTTTCATGGTATGATAGATATTTTATCATGGACATCATATTCATAATAAAGTCACAGGTCTCCTATAAAGAGATAAAAGTATGAAAATGTGTTTGAATTGTCTAGACGAAATAGTAAAATGATTCTAAAATTATTCTCGATATGTTGGAATCAACCATGCATCAATTTGATACCAAAATTGTTATGTATTATCCAATGCATCATTTCACCATGATATTTTTAATAAAATGAAATATCACCCATAAAAGGGTAAAAATGAGTAGATGTCATTACCCGTACCCTAGGTCCCATGCCGTGACTACCCCAACCCGTCTTCCATAGGCCAGGGGCAGGCAAATTGCACTGAAAGGCATATTCCCTAATATAGAAAGGCATTACCTTTAAACTAGTACAAACTCATGGTTCGAGAACATAATAAGAAGAAAATTTAAAGTAAATTGCTGTAATAAAAAGAGTGTTGAAAGTAGAGGGGGAAAAAATACAAGCCCAACTGTAAATGTACAACTACAACTAAAAATGGGAAAATAGACACTATGTAGTCCTCCAAGGATCCTACCTAAAGTTTATGTATGGATCGCCACCTCAGCACACCATGTCCGCCTGTCTCCTCTATGTACCACCTAGTCCTACCTCTCTCAAGCCTCAGCCCAATTGCTCGGCGTCTACAGAAGACACAAAATGTTGCGTGAGAAGTCCGTGTATGGGTGAATATAATGATACTCAGTAGGGACCTCGAGACCCCCGAAAGTCTCTCAGAATTTTGGATGGAATACCACAAAGTGTGATCTCAATCACAAATCACAATGCAATAGACGGAGCTCAATTAGAGTCTTAGCTCAAACTAGGTAAACAACTCAGAGAAATAGGATTATGTCGCTGACCCACACAAGATCGCTATGAATAATGATATCAATCCATGGATTCTCTAGGACAAGGAACAAGTAACCTTCCCAGTCACAATTTTGAACACCTTAGATGATGGAGAAATCCTCTTATATCGAGTACGGTGGGCCTACCACATCAAACAAAGGTGCTTCCCACTAACCTTGAACTGCTGAGGTACTCCTCCCCATCGCGTACTGTGGGTCTTCTAGGTCACACAGATCCACTCTCCCACCATGGCCGACTGAGGTACTCCTCCCCATCACGTACTATGGTCACTCCCCTCTGTGGCCTACTGAGTTACTCCTCCTCATCACGTATCATGGTCGTCAAGTCACTCTGAGTTGAAAAGTTAGTAGTTGTCAAGTCTCATCCAATCATAGGGTTCCGTACGTAGTGTATTTGGGAGATCCTCTTCTCAAACCATCTATCGTATTTCAACAATAAAAAAGTCTCACAAATAATTAAATAGATGATCTGCCTCATCATAAAGGTTCCAATGCAATAGATGACGCGTGAATCAAAAGCTTGATCTGTCCATTATTGGAATTTTGGTGCCAATGGCTCAGTTAGATTCAAATGCGATCCAACATGGATGTACTACATGTTTCTACAAAAATCTCATGGAGTTTGTCAAAAGGACCTACTTTCTCCAAGGATCCCAATTCCATATACGGTTCCTCAAACAGACGTTTAGTTCTAAAGATAAGGCCATTTACTTGTTTCTGGGCCTGGGTCCGGTTGGACCCGGTCTGGGCTGGGCTACGGTGGACTCGGCCAGCTGGGCTGAGGTCTGGCTCAGCCCGTATAGGGTGGGGCCCACAATGGGGTGGCCCAACCTGTAGTGGGGCATGGCTCGGCTCACAAGGAAGGCGACCTAGCCCACTGGAGGGTGGCCCGACCGCGATGGGTGTGGCCCGCGGTGCTTCTACCAGGAGGCTCGGGGGAGCCGCTCCCCCAAGATCCTGAATGGCCAAAGTGTGTTCGGCCTTTGAAGCAGCGACGCCACATGGGTACCACCCGTTAACCGTGGAACCCGCCAGAGGTGCGGGTTCCACCTCCTCCACCACGGCTTCGGCTGCGGTCTCCTACTCACTAGCGGCGTGCGACTTCGCACCACCCTTTCGTTCTGCGGTCAGTCGACGAGCTGTCCGCCTTCTTCGACTGCTACGATTGGCTAGTCGCAGCCCCTCGCACCCCAGCGGGATGCTTCCGTGTGCCGCTCCTCCTCTACGGTCGGCCATTTCTGGCTAATCTGATGACCGTCGTGGCTTCTTGTTGAGACCTCCTCTTACGGCGGGCGTTGGAACATCACCTCCTCCATAGACGGCTGTTGCCACTGTGCTGGTAGACTTCCACAGATATGGAAAGGGTAACAAATTTGTGGGGGGTTCTGGCCGTGTTCGTTAGGCTCGTGCCCTCCGCATTAGCGCATGATCAAATGGATGATAAAATGGGTTTATTAATTTCTTTTATTAACAACAAACCCAAACCCCACAAGGATACCCCGTAACAACCTCCTACCAAATGAATGAATCGTAGATCAAACCATTAGTCGGTGACCCGCATTCTTTTTATTATTTCAACAATTGGGAAGAGGGAATCAAAATGATCAAATGAAATAACCCCTACCTAGAAACCCATTCGAGGGCGTCCATAGCTTGAAGGAGGATCACGTTCTTCGTTCTTGGAACCGGTTCCCAATGATGACAGTCACACATCCTCCTTCGGTTCATGGTTCAGTGTCAACCATCACCTCCCTCTAGGACCGACTCCATCCTCAATGGGTCTGGCGTTGCAGCACTCCTTTAGCACTTTGTTGCTTGGTGAATCTTTGATGACACCCCTTCTCGAGATCCATATATATAGGAGTGGGGGGGGGGATTAACGACGTTGGATTTTAATGGGGCTCATTAATTAGGAAGATTCCTAATTCCCCAATGATTTCATTACTTAGGGTTGGCATGTCACACCATTTATCGACATGACACATCTCTATCCCCACCCCTTTACTTGTTCGTTAGAGGATAATAAATAAAATAATAATTTTTTTATTTCATTTCTTTTAAAAAGTCACCAAACATATGTTTTTCTTAGGACCTATTGTGGTCAAAGTAAATCCTCCCTTAAGTGAATCTTGGTGTTTCAGATTCAATGGATCCCTCATATTTTTAATCCGATCTATGGATAAAAATGTTAGAAAACGCCCCTCACACGTTTACTGAACATACCTGAAAAAAAGTTCAAAAAATTATTAGTAATCACCCCAACCGATGCTGGTTGCGGTTAGGCTCTACCTACGTGAAAAACGACCTATTGAACTCTGCGGTACTGTCCAATTTTCAATCCGAGTTACCATTTAGATGTTATGTATTTTACAATAAAATAATTTTAACATAATTATTTTATTTACGGACAAATACTAACTTTAACTAGTGGCTCGCGCCAACCAATGTTAGTATCTTCCTAGAGAGAGAGTACCCTCATGAGTTCATCAGTGGTCTTGTATTTTAAATCAGTGTTTCCATTCAAGAGTTATAAGAATTTGAAAAATAAAATAACATTTATTATTTTATTTACAGTTATACCATTTTAAGGTTTTCTCATCGTAGGCCAGCGCCGACTAAACATAAGTCGCACATAGGGGAGAACTACCATCCTGAATTCAACGATTCCCTCAGCTTTCTGATCCAGGAACACATTTAAGAGTTATTCCTCTTTTTCAGGAAAACTACTTACTTTTTCTAATTAAAGCTTAACAAAACATTAATGGATCATTCTAGGAACTCTGGGCCTCGGAATCGTGTGCGGTTAGATTTCATGGTCTTGAAATAATTCCATATAATAAAAAAGAAATTATATAGAAATCCCAAGACATTACAGTAGAATAATTTGAAATGACATGGAATATTTTTACATCATTATAAAGTCATTTATAAGATATTGGACATATCCACACATCAATTTATTTTCTATATTTTCTAGTATAGTTTAAATAGTGATTTTTTATTGTTAATGGTTATTAAAAAATAATAAAGCAAACATGTTTAGGTCCAAATGAAGAAAAATGATCTCTAATATTACTGAAAACCAACTATTGTGATCTTCAATAATTTTTTCATTAATAAAAAATGAAACATTACGATTATAGAATCACATATTAGAATTATCAAAAGTTTCATTTGATGTTAAAATTATGTTAAATATTATAGATCACACAAAAGGGCACATAACTGAGTAAACTAATTCATATTACAAAGGAATATTATATGAATGATACTCAATTAGTTAATGATATATAATAATCAACCACGAATCAATATGATGATTTGATTAAGTAATATCTTCTAATGTATCAATTTACATTTATATTTTTATTAAGGGACGTATCACTCTTGAAGGGATCCAAATCAAGAAAATGACTTATAACTTGCCTAGAAAATTAGGATTTTTCTCCCTGATTATTTCATGTCCAGTAAAAGTTTTATGCATATTAATATGATGTATGATATCCCAGTATAAGGGATACATTGATTTCATAATGTAAATACAAATCATAAAAGAATCAATTGCCTGTATAGAGAAAAAAATTTAGAAAATAATCAATGATTTTCTAAAAAACCATGGAGTTGAAATGTGTTTCAACACATTCTAACATTTTTTAAACCCCCAATAAATTTCTATACATAATATTTTCACTAACTTTTATACGTATTGTGTTTATGTTATTTTTCCCAAAATATTGTTTCTAAAATAAAAGAATATCAATTTACCTGGAAGTATTGCATTATGAATTCTAATGAACATGTTCTAATGATCATAATGATGTTGAAATTTATTTCCAGATAATGATTTATAAAATTATCAATGTAAAAATATTAAAATTTCCAGATTGATGAATTTATATCCTGATGGTTAGACAAACATTTCCAAAATAGAAGCAGACACATCATCCATATGTAATTATATTTAAATCTATTAAATGAAGATATAAACTATTTGGAAATGAAAAAATTCATTCCACTATACAAAATTATGTCACATTATGATGGTGTATAATCTTATGAGAATCATATGAACATGAAAATCTTTCAAGATGATGTTTTTTTTGAAATTATAATAACATCCAAGATTCATTGAATATGACTAATTAGTGCTTCCTATAAATTTGATTTGTGATCAATAAGGATGATGTTTTTGCATCACCAACGATTAGGAATTTTCAAATGATTTTAATTATCTTGTTATATTATAGTTCTTTACTAAAATCATTTTAGTTTAATTTTTTTATGGGATTCATTATATGTTTTCTTGTAAATGAATTATGAAATTTTATGTTTTTAATTTTTATCTTGATAGAATTTGATCATGGTCATCCCTAGTTTGGAACCTTATGTTTTTTCTAATCCTATTGATTGAGTGTTCCATGTTCATAGGAAATAGTGTTCATCTGATCATAGTATCCATGGATTCCTTGAAAAAAAAGACCATTATAGATTGGGTAGAATTATGGATACCAAATTTTGGGTTTATGGGATTCTTTAATGGTAATGGTTAATTCATTTATTTGAATTTTATAATATTGATTTATTTTCTTTAAAACATCATAAATTATTAAATTAATATTTTTATGAGTAATTTCTTCACCTTTGGAATTGGTAGGAATGGTAATAAATGGTCTAAATCTCTTCAACATAACCATTCTAAAAAAGGACACTTGGAATCCTTTTACTTCTAATGGTTCTTCTCTAGAGTTTCTAGTCACTATATTTTACAATAAACATCATAACGGATATTCATTGTATATCCAATCATCCATCAGACATTATATTAAACATGATTATAATGAGATTTTTCAATGATAAAAATGGATACCTTCCAATGGATCCTCTCTCAACTTTTGGAAATCTTACTAGCTATCAAGACTAATTATATATGATGTTGAAATTCATTAGAATACAAAATCCATTTCAATACCAGACATGTATGACAATGTATGGGTACATGAGTAATTACCGGATCATATCCGATTAGAGTTTCATTGGTATGAATATAATGATATGGACCCACTCATTTGTAAAACTAGTTTAACATGAATTTTCAAGTTAGAGGATTTCTATATATTTAAAATTTTGATGTTATCTTCAAACACCATCTTGGAATATGTATACAAAAATATCTTTATTCCATTTGATTATTGTCTACTAAATTAGAGAATTTAGATATAGTAGCTACCTTTACACTGGCTCATATAGTTTTCAGGAATATGCCATTATTTTATCTATTATCTCTCCATGAGTGCATATAAATCCCTTCATCATATATTTATGTCTTCCTCCTTCACATGGATGTTACAGATTTATTAACAATGAATCACCGACTATAGGCTTTCTTTTTGAAGCATATAAAAGATTATGACATCTGTAATCGGAGAAAGTTGTAGGGATCAAGTACATTATTTATTATTGATTCTTGTAGCCTCTATTATTTCATTTCAATGGAGGGTGAGGAATGATTTGGATTTTGATAATAAGGTTCTACCATTACATGTTGGAAATAAAGAAATCCCCATTCATTTTATGATTTCATCAATGGTTTCATTGATTTATTCATCAAGAAATATATTAGTGTTGATGTCAGGATTAAAAAAACCCTAGTTGAGTAATCTATTTGATGGATACCCCATATTCTTGAATGGATAAAGGTACATGTAGATGGGGAGAAATTAGTTGCATCAGGTCATTCTGTATGTGGTGGAATCTTTTTCACCCTTCAGGTCTTTCATAATGGATTTAATTATCACAATATTTGGAGAAGACATGTAATTAAAGCTTAGTTGTGGACCACGATCAATTCAGTCAGATATGTAGTTTGTAATTTTACGAGAAACATATGGATTTTAATTAGAAACGTGTGTGGATGTTGGAATACAAAGAAGATTCTCCTGAAATGCCCAATAGAATATGTTGATATAATGGATTGATTTTCATTGACTTTTGTAACATATTTAAATTTTTGTTACACATGTCTATAGAGAAAAAAACCAGGTTTCTAATTCCCCTTATAATAGTGATGTTGTGAAGGCTAGTTCTAGATGGATCTTTGTGGTACCTGAAATTTTCCACACATTCATTTAATAGGATTCACATTATGATGTGTATATCAAGCTTTGTTACCCCCATGTAATGATTATTGTGATTATTATTTTTTACAAAATTTATTTGGGAACATGCTTTCCTGCCTCCTGAACCATTTAACCAATTTATTCCATTATGAAATTTTATAGAAATTTATTACTTATTCAATAATTCTCTAAATGATTATATTTAGAAAAACTATCTGGAAAATTTTTATCATGATGTTTTGATGAAAATTGAGTTCATTCTTTATATATAATGATAATAATGTATTTTCTATGTTTTATTTTATAAATTTCAATTATCCACACTCTTTTATCCATTATATTACTCCTCAATCAAACATTTTGTATCATAGGAGGATTCTACTAGTTTATATTTTCAATGTATTTTATAATTGATAATTTTTATATCAATAGTACTTTTAGGGGTATTATTTTTATTTTCAATATTTTTTATAATTTAATTGATAATATTTTCTATTTATTGATAGAGTATATCTTTTGTTTAAAAATATGGAAGGTTTTAATGTTGGAACTTTTGAGACTCTAATTCATAACACAACACTAATTTTAATAGTTATAATTAGTAATAATAGAGATATAATATGGAAACCTTTGTTATCGATAATATGGTAGAAAATTTATTTATAGTATGGGAAATTATCAAATTCTTGAAAAAGATTATGTTACATTTAAAAACCCAAAGAAGATAGAATATCAACTAAATTCTAGAGTAATAAATAATTTTCTGTGTTATATGAAAATGAATATCTATAATAATTTTTTTCCATGTGAAGTAAAAACAATATTTGGATGATGATGGAATATAATATTTTTTATATATCAAAAGATATAGAAACTAAATGATAAATTTAAATAGACAACTACCAATAATATAATTACATACCTAGAGAATCTATTACTAAGGTCAATGAGAGATTTGGGAAATTTTTTAATATATTAAAGTGTGTGGGTTATAAATATAAAAAAGATCCGAATTTGGTTGAAAGGATCTTTGATATTATGCAAGTAGAGTGGGAATCCGATAGAATAGATCATTTTTATACAAATAAGACAACAATGATTGCTTAGAGGATCTCATTGTAACTCTCATGATGTAAATTATGTGTTATATGTTATATTAAAATGAATATCTATAATAAATTTTTTCATGTGAAGCTACAAACAATATTTGGATAATGTTGGAATATAATAATTTTTATACATCAAAAGATATAGAAACTAAATGATAAATTCCAATAGATGACTAACAATAATCCAATTACATAACTAGAGAATCTCTTTCTAAGGTCAATGAGAGATTCAGGAAATTTTTTAATATATTAATGTGTATGTGTTATAAATATCATAAAGATCCGAATTTGGTTGAAAGGATCATTGATATTATGCAAGTATAGTGGAATAAAAGAGAATAGATCAATTTTATATAAATAAGACAACAATTTTATCTTAGAAGATTTTATTGTAACTCTCATGAATTAAAATGGTACAATAAAGATAGATTTTGAAAATATGAAATTGAAAATTACATTGTATTTTTCTTATAAATAATTCCTAGCTAATAAAGAGAAACATGCAGAGAATCTTTATATTTCCTCAATGAAAAATAATGTTCATGTTGAAATAAGGATAATTTATTCTGAATAATATGATAATGATCTATATAATCATTAAAAAATAATGAAATCTGTTTTGGATGAAATATTATAGATGTATGCATTAGAATAATTTTAAGTAAAACAATAACATAATTTATTCTTAAGAAATCATATTCTATGAATGCATGAATATTGGTCATATATGAACAAGTTCTCCAAATCATATGATAAAATGTAAGATGTATAGAAATACTAAGAGGAATTTTATGATGTTTTTCAAACATAAGAGTATGAGATGATTGAATACCTTAAACACATGGATTTCATGGGTAGGTGGTTGTACATTAAATTATTATTCAGATACTGAATGTGAAGTTCAAAATAATATCATTTTCTTTTCTGTATTTCAAAAGAAAAATAATTACATCATGGATTAATTTCAATAAAAATTAACCTTATAGGGATATTTAAAAAGATCATATATCATCAAATGTGTAATCTACTTCAAAATATGATAATACAGTATAATGTGTTTAAAATGATTATTTTTTTTATAAACTTTTAGAGAAACCAAATAATAATATTTGGAATAATTATTATGATGGGGAAGATTATAGTGGTGGTTATAATGCATGTGAGGAAGGGGAAATAGAATTGTTGTTACTTTCTTACGATGTTAGTAATAATGAAGTTTTTATGATAGATGAAACATATAGGCCTTCATAGTATCGTCTATAAATAGTTTCATATAATTAGGTGGAAATACAGAAAAATTTCAAGGAAATTTTTTCTTAAATTCTTTGGAATTTTATGAGTCCGCAGTTTCTGATGGCGCCTGATTCCGAGTCCCGGTGTGACCGAAATCAATTTCTGACATTTTTTTCAGGTACGTTCAGCAAATGTACGTCTGATTTTTTCTTTCTCTTTGAATGGGGCACAGAATTGAAATCCGAGGACACTGATGAACTCGCAGCGCCGATATTCTCATAAAGGGACCATTACCACAATTGTGTTTTATGTGGGTTGAAAGTTAATTTTTGAGGTTTAATAAAAATGTTAAATAAAATTCTTGTGAAAATTTTTATTCATCATGGGTAGTTAAATCCTACATGGAGAAGTTATTGGTGGGGACCACACCTACATAACCTCTCATGAGAGGATA
The DNA here is from genome assembly GCA_963277665.1 of Viscum album. Taxonomy (NCBI): domain Eukaryota; kingdom Viridiplantae; phylum Streptophyta; class Magnoliopsida; order Santalales; family Viscaceae; genus Viscum; species Viscum album. The sequence continues at coordinate 930,404,483 of OY728127.1, forward strand.
TTTGTGAGGTGGGGCCCACACGAGTCCTAACCTTTCATCTCCCCATAACTCCCTTCAACTCCCTTAAACCCCCTTTATTTAATTTGACAACCCCCACAAAAATTCTAACTCTCCACCTCCCTCTATTTATTTCTCCAACACCCATTAATTAATTAATTTATTCACAATTATTTAATTACTTCTAGTTTTTGAATTTTTGAAGATTCATGTGGAGAATAAAATAATAGCTTAATCTATTATTTTTATTTGAAACACATTGTGTTGGGAGAGCTTAGAGAAAACTCTATAGAAATAGAAGAACACAGTTCTTCGCTCGATGAAGAGTATCACGGAAGAAGAATGTGAAGTCACCGACAAGGCAACTTCTTTGGGCTCTCTCCAACATCAACAGAATCAACACCATTCTTTTGCGATGCCCGACCACCGCAATGTTTGCCTTCCACGGTTCGACGATGTGCGACATATTTTCGAGGTAGGGGGATTTTGTATAATTTAATTTATGTGATTTAAACCCTTGAACATGGGAGTTTATTTGTCGAGTGATTATTTGAACCACTAACGCGGTGGGTACGGGCTAAAAAACAAGTCCAGACCCACCGCCAACTTGTTCATGATGCACGGGATGTTTGGCGACAGATGAACGAAAGGGAAACATTGATTTGAGGTTGTCACAGTGTAGAGAGGAACTCGAGAAGGCTGTAGGTGCAGGTGAGAGCTAAAATGGACCACCAGAATGAATCTGGTTGCCCGCAGAAGGTTGCAGCGGCGCGGGTCACCGGCATGGCGGTGCTGGTGACCAAAGACGGTGGCGCCTGAGCACGCTGCAGGCAGAAGACCCCCCACGACACTGGGCGCAGCGACGGTGGAGCGGATCCCGCGCCACGTGGGACCCGGGGAGGCAGGGCGGTGCCGCCATTATGAAAAACCAGGGGAGACCCCCCCCCCCCACTCGGCCAGCATGGCCAGGCCGTGCCAGCCGGGAAAGGCCGCGCCCAAACAGGCAGGACCAAAACCTGGGTCGGGTCGCCCCGGTTCGGTGCCGACCAAGGGTGGGTTGGGCCGGGTCGGACCTGGCCCACACCTCCCTTTTGGGACCTTTTTCGGTTATTTTCCCATAACATGAACTACAAACCTCTTATCGATGCACTGTTAGTTGCATAGGATTTCTCGGATCGAGAAGGTTGTTTCGGTTTATAACACTCAAGGATTTTGTGAAGTTTGGGTATGGATGGGTTGGTTCGAAACCAAAACCAACTGGGCCCTCGGAGCGGAAATGCTTATAACATAAGGACCGAACATCCGATTGACGTGTCGTCAACTACGTTGGTTTCCTATTGTTGAGAAGGTTCTTTTGGAAAACTCCACATGGGTTTTGGATGAGATTGGAGTATGTTTGGGTTGGTTTTAGCATATAAACCAAACGGGCCCCTGGAACAGAAAAACCAATAACTCACAGACCGGTCATCCGATTGACGCATGGTTTGTTGCGTTGAGACCCATTTGACATGGCAGATCTTTGAGATACTTCCACCTGTGTTTTCGTGACACTTGAAATTATTGACTAGTGGCTCGTAGAGTGGACCCTCCCAGTGATGAGCGAGCAGGTTGTAGAGACCGAGTTGATGGCTGAGACTTGACGACTACTGATCGATCGACTCCGAGTGATTAGGGTGGCCCAGTGGGGAGCGCTTGGTTATAGAAGCAGACCAACGATGGAGGATTGCTTGGTTATAGCGGCAGACCCACGGTACTCGACAGAAGGAGTACCTATATTGGCTATGAGGGGGAGATTTTGGTTGCAGTGGCAGACCCAAGGTGGGAAGCACTTGGTTGTAGTAGCATGCCCACAGTACTCGACAGGTGGAGTACTTCAGCAGTCCATGGTTGGTGGGAAGCGCTTTGTTTTAGTGACAGACCCACTGTAATTGAAATAGGAGGAGTTCTCCAGCAGCCGTGGTTTCGACATCGTGAATAAAAATCCTAGTTCGAGCTGAGTTAATGACCTTTGTGTTTTCTTCATGATTGAGATGGGTTACTTGATAACTTAGGTATATGTATGGGCATATACCTAAGTAATGGTTATCTGTTGAAAACGTACTTTCTGGTTTATCCGTGTTGTATTTTGTGAGACCTTGATGGTCTTGGGGTCTCTACTGAGTATCATAATACTCACCCATTCACGGGCTATGCCCGCAACTCATTGTGTTGGATGCAGATGACGGACAACACTGACGAATGCTGGGAGCGCCATGACAGGACGGTACCAGGAGGTGGACACTCTGCGAGATGGCAAACGGAGTGGACCGATAGACGCAGAGTGCCTAGGAGGTCATATGTACCAACCCTTCTTGTAGGAACCCAGAGGACAATCTCAAAGGATAATCCAGGAGCTACTTCCTCCTTTCAGTTGTTTTTTTTTCAGTTGTACTTTCGTCAGTTGTAGTTTCACCTTTCTGTTGGGCTTGTTTTTCAGAGCCCTATTCATTTCATCACTTACTTTTGTATTTCAGTATTACTTAGTGTTTTCTTCTGTTGCATACTCTGTTGTGTTTGTTTACTATTATAAAGGCAATGGTTCCCTTTTTATTGAGATTTACGCCATTGGTGCTAGTCTCCATCCCCTGGCCTATGGAAGGCGGGCTTGAGGTTGTCACCACACAAGCCCCAAGGACGGGTCGTGAAAATTGGAATCAAAGGAGTTGGTTATACTATAGAACTCAGGACTCAGATCTTTCTTTCTATGAAGCAATAGTGTTAATAGTACCGTGTGTGGTTTTCTGTTCATGGAGTCCAGTGTTAGTGTAGCGGCCGACGTATCCGTACACTAGGTCCCTGACTACTAATTTCTGACTTAGTACATGAAAGCACTGATTGTGTGTGTGTATCAAAAGTTTTCTTTTATGTCAGCTCAAACCAGGTCAGCTCACCAGGTATAATCTTTTGATCGTGGAACACCTGTTTATTTTTTAGGATGTCTTCTCCGAGTCAGTCAACGTGGATTCTGAGTGGAGATCGTGATGGTATCCCACCGAGTAGCGGGGCCTCGGTACAAGGCCCCATCACAGCGGAGGCACCAGTTGTACCCCTACCCATTGTGCCACTGATTCCACCAGCCCCAGCAGTAGAGGGTCTGTGCCTCTTGACCGTGTTTCATGGGTTCCTGCGATAGTGGCCTCTTAGATTTCAAGGCGAGACAGATTTTTAGATGTCCAGGTACTGGCTGGAGGTTATAACATGAGTTTTCCACACAGTTGGGACACCTGCTGACTTGATGGTGTACCTAGCTAATAGTCTCTTTCAAGGATCAGCTGAGAGTTGGTGGAGCATGATGCTCCAATTTTATGATGAAGAAACCCTCACCTGTGGAGGATTCAAGGGTCTTTTCCGGTCAAAGTTTGTACCAGGGACTCTACGCTCTGTGCGTGCTCAGGAGCTACTGCTCTTTCTGCAAGGATTTCTGATCACAATGGAGTCTTATACAACCGGCTGTAGATAGATGACACATAAGTCCAAGCAGTCTAGTACAATAGGTGGGCGACCTCAGGATATATGTTCGGTTGTGCGAGGCACACGAAATAGAGCCATCTATACGAGGTGCAAGAAGTGCTATGCATGCGGCGGGTAGGGTCACATGGCTCGAGACTGCCCAAATAGTCCTTCAGATGAGTAGCATGCAGTAGAGGGACCTTCCCGTAAGAGGCAGAGGTTCGACTGTGGAGGTCCACCAGAAGCAAGTGCACGTGGCAGAGGAGCTGGTCAAGCAGCAAGAATACAGGAGCGGGACTAGCTCTAGTCATGGAGGCCTTGTTTATGAGGCTTTTAGCATCATTGTTGTTGATGGTTTTTGTGGATGCTTTGTGTATTTGTAATTCGAGATGCATTAATTAAAGACACTTGTCGTTGTGAAGTTTTCTTTCCTTCCCTTTTTTTGTGGTTGATACTGAGAGGTTCTGGTTAAAACCATTGACATGACCCTCACGTTCGAGATTCCTACTGGAGGAGACCCAGTTACCACACCCTGATGTCGATAGTGTGACTGAACCCTTGGAGGCGAGAGTAATGGTTGGATCTCTTAGTATTAGCGTCGAGGCCATAATACGTCATCTGTGGCATGATTAACACCGTTCATGTCAGGATTGACTATATTAGGCAATGGGCGTGGTTTATCAATGGGATGATACTGGGTTTCTCTTTTCAAAAAAGGAGAAATCTTAACATCTCTTGTAGGACGTACTATGGTACCAGTTTCACTATAGGAGGAGGTGTTGAGGGAGTTCCACCCTTCCCCTCTAAAGGTACATCTAGTAGTGGTCAAGATGTATCAGGACCACAGACGGAAACATTGGTGGCCGGGTATGAAGAAGGCTGTAGCAGAGTTTGTATCGCGGTGCCTAACTTGTCAGCAAGTGATGGAGGAGCAACAGGTACCAACTGGCTTGGTATAGCCCTTAGAGGTCCCAGAGTGGAAGTGGGATGGGATATCTATGTATTTCGTGATGTGGATTCAACGTACATCCAGAGAACACGACTATATTTGTGTGATAGTAGACCGAATCACCAAGTCGGACCACATCCTACCGATCAAGGATCAGGGCTCAGTATAGATCTTGGGATGCCTCTAAATTCGGGAGATCGTACGAATTCCTGGTGTGTCATCGACTATCATCTCCAATCGAGATGCTCATTTAACTTCATGGATATGGAGGGGGTTTCGAGAGGCTTTTGGGTCGCAGCTACGTCTGAGAACCGCCTTCCATCCTCAGACGGACATTCAGACTAAGAGGACCATTAAAACTCTCGAGGAAATTCTCTGTGCATGTGTCCTTTACTTTGGATGTAGTTGGGAGGATCACATACCCTTGGTGGAGTTTGCGTATAACAACAGCTATCACTCCACCATCGGGATGGCACCTTGTGAGGCACTGTACGTCCGACCTTATAGATAACCTCTATGATGGGCGGACCCTGGGGATTTAGCACTAGTAAGACTAGAGATGGTTCAAATTATGACAGAAAAGGTGAAAATCATCCAGGTGTGGATGAAGATTGCACAGAGCAGACAGAATTCCTATGCTGATAGGAGGCGGAGACCACTAGAGTTCGAGGATGGCAACAATGTTTTCTTATGGGTCACAACTCGATGGGGTCTACAGTGATTTTTCCGGGGCGACAAGTTATCTCAACATTTAATCGGACCTTTCCAGGTCCTCAAAATATTAGGCTAGGTGGATTACCGCCTAGACCTTCCACCTCAGTTGCACCGGGTGCACGACGTCATCCACATATCTCAGCTAAGGAGATACGTGCATGACCCATCCCACATCATCAACCATGGGGAGCTAGACATCGATGACGGGGAGACATTCATGGATGTTACAGTTGAGATTGAGGATTGACAAGATTATGTCCTACATTGACGGTCGATTCCTCTAGTGTGCATTCGCTGTCAGCACAGGAACCTCCAGGAGAGCACTTGGGAGTGGGAGGCTCAGTTGTGAGATCAATACCCCCATTTGTTTCCCTAGTGCGAGTTTTAGCTTTATGAGGACTTAAAAGACCTTATGTCGGAGTAATGTAAAGACCCATAAATTTCAAGGGAATTTTTTCTTAAAATCTTTGGAATTTTACGAGTTTGCTATTTCTGACGGCGCCAGATTCCGAGGCCCGGTGTGCCCGAAATCAATTTCTGAAGTTTTTATTCAGGTACATTCAGTAAACGTACATGCGGGTTTTTCTATGTTTTGAACTACTGCTCAGAATTGAAATCTGAGGACACAGATGAACTCGCAGCACCGGTATTCTCTTAAAGGGACCCTTACCGCACTAGCATTTTATGCTGGATGAAAGTTAATTTTTGGGGTTTAATAAAAAGGTTAATTAAAATTGTTATGAACATGTTTATTCATCTTGGGTAGTTAAATCCTACATGGGGAAGTTATTGGTGGGGCTCACAACCACAAAACATCTCATAAGAACATATTTGTGAAGTGGGGCCCACACGATCCCTAACCTCCCATCTCCCCATAACTCCCCTCAACTCCCTTAAACCCCATTTAATTAATTTGACAACCCCCACTTTACTTCTAACTGTCCACCTCCCTCCATTTAGTTTTCCAAAACACTTTAATTAATTAATTGATCCATAATTAATAAATTAATTAAAGTGTTTGAATTTTTGATGATTCATGTGGAGAATAAAATTATATCTTAGGATATTATTTTTATTTGGAACACATTGTGTAGGGAGATCTGGGAGAAAACACTGAAGAAATAGAAGAACACTATTCTTTGCTCAACGAAGAATATCACAGATGAAGAATGTGAAGTCACTAACGAGGATTCTTCTTCGGGCACACTCCAATTTCAACAAAATTGACACCTTTCATCCGCGACGCCCGACCAACACAACATTCGTCTTCCGCGGTTCGATGACGTGCAACGTATTTTCGAGGTATGGGGGTTTTGTATAATTTAATTTAAGTGATTTAAACCCTCAAACATGGGTGTTTAATTGTTGAGTGATTATTTGAACCACTAATGCGGCGGGTACGGGCAAACGAACAAGTTCAGACCCACCGCAATCCTTTTCGTGACGCGAGGAATGTTTGGCAATAGATGAACAAAAGGGAAAAATTGATTTGAGGTCGTCGTAGTGTAGAGCGAAACCCAAGAAGGCCGTAGGCACAGACAGGAGCTAAAACGGACCACTGAAATGACTCTGGTGGCCCATGGAAGGTCGGGGTGACACCCAGCACGCCGCCTGTGGAAGACCTACAGAGGCACCGACCGCGACATCGGTGGAGTGAATCCTGTGCCGCGTGGGATCCAGGGAGGCAGGGAGGTGCCAACCTAGCACCACCTTTATGAAAAACAGGGGGAGGCAGACCCCCCCCCCACCCCCACTCGGCCGGCCGTGGGCTGGGCCACGCCAACCGGACTGGGCTGCGCCCTACCGGGCCGTACCCAGAAACGGGTCCGGTCAACCCAGTTCGGGCCAACCCAGGGTGGGTTGGTCCGAGTCGGGCCGGGCCCAGACCCCCCCTTTTTGGGACCTTTTTCGGCTATTTTCCCATAACATGAGTTGCAGACCTCTGATCGACTCACCGTCAGTTGCGTAGGATTTCTTGGATAGATTCGATCGTTTCGGTATATTACACTCTAGGTTTTGGCGATGTTTGGGCATGGACATGTTGGTTCGAAACCGAAACCAACCGGGCCCTCAGAGCGGAAACACTTATAACTTAAGGACCTGTTGTCCGATTGACGTGTCATCAACTAAGTTGGTTTCATTTTATTGAGACGGTTCTTTTGGAATACTCCACGTGGGATTATGATGAGATTGTAGTATGGTTGAGTTGGTTATTTCTTAAAAAACAACTGGGACCCTAGAACGGAAAAGCCAATAACTCATGGACTGGGCGTCCGATTGACGCGCCGTCTGTTGCGTTGAGACCCCTATGACATGGAGGTTATTTGAGATACATTCATGTTAGTTTTTGTGAAACCTGAAAGTAATGACCAATGGCTCGTAGAGAGAACCCTCTCGGTGATGAGCGAGCATATTTTCACGACTTAGTGGCTGGCTGAGACTTGATGACTTGTAACAGCCCAAGATTTTATGAAAAATATTCTTTTTAATTTCACTAATGTCTTGTGTTTTACGCTACAAGGAGCTTGCACAACACGCATCCTTGACTTGCCTTTCATTACACGCAATCACAACCTTCCTCGATAGCGTGTGTAGTATGCAATAACAAGTTTCACTAAACAGCAATATGCTATTAAAATATTATTAAAACTAGCCGTTATGAATAGTAATAACCACTTTTTGAAATTTTGAAAATTTTATTTTTGAAAATGGAATTCATTTTTGAATTCTTAATATCGAAATTAGCTTAGGGTGAAATTTTGGTACTTTTCGGATAACTTTCATTTTCTGATGAATAGTGAAAATTACTAAATTTTAATTAAAAACAACTTTTTTAATCGAAATAATTAATAGTGATAAATTATTAATTTGAGTGGTTTTAAAGTATATTTAGAATATATTTTTACAATTTAATACAATGTTGGTCATTAGATGTAATTTCACATTTAAAACCGACATAAACAAGTGTTAATCTTTTGATAGTTATTATCTCTTAAAATCACACTATTTGTTGTGACAGTGGAAATTATTCATAAAGTTAATTAATGCAAATTATATGTTGGGAATTTTGTAAAATAGAAATCATTTTTGAATTTGGAATATCATTTATAGCTTAGGGTGAAATTTTGGCATTTTTCTGAAAAACTTCAATTTTTGATGAATAGTGAAACTACTAAGTGGTAGTTAAAAAACTAATTTTTTCATAAATCTTAATTTTACAGCTTCTGTGATTGGAATTTCAAAAATCCGAGAGACACGGTTGATGTCAGTAAGTAAAATGTTGTTCAATGAGATGAAAATAATTTTTGGTGAATAGTAACTTTTTACTTTTTTTTACCACGGTTAAAAGTAAATAGGGTAATTAAGGGTAAAAATGATATTATAATTACCCTAACACATGTCCTAATTCAATTGGATAAGTGTAATTCGACCAAAAACAACCTTAGAAATAAAATACGACCATTTAGGCCCACTTGAATTAGATTAAGACATTTATTATTATTTAATTCAATGAAGAGTTAAAAGAGTTAAAATCAAAGTTTATTTACTAAAACATTTTTAATATAGGGTTATACATAAGATAAATTCGATTTTAAATATTCATTAGAAACATAACAAGATTTCCTACATAATGTTATTTTGTTTGGAATTTTTATACATCATATAAGTTAATTTATTTATGACACAAAGATGATGCAGTAATTATCTTATTATGAAAATATTAACATAATTAATGTTATAAATTCCAAAATAAGTGTAATTTGAGAATTTTTATTACTTAAACTAATTTTCTAGGTTAATATGACATGTTTTTGTTGATTTAAGTAACTTTTTTCGAACTTATCATTCTGTTAGAAATTTCATAAAAATCATGTACCAAATAGTGACAAAATTGACATAAATTAGTTTTTTTAAAAAAATATTATATTATTAATTGTTATTTAATTCCTAAAAATCTAATGTTCGGCCAAATGACTTATATATGGATAGATATATTAATAATAAACAACTTGGGGTTCGTTTGGCTTCATATAGTAAGTTTACTAACCATATAGTGTAAGAAAACAAAAAGACACCGTAAAAGTAAAATTATTTAACTTAATGTTAAATCTAAATGATAAGGTTAAAATAGGAACCTAAACTTGTATAAATTCTATTGGATGAGAGGAATTAGACCCATCACCACCTTAGATTCTAAATAAATCAATTTGGAGCTATTTAAAACCGAATTTGGCTTTATAATAAAATAATATTTTTAGTTATTCCAAAGGTGCCCCTCTCCTCCCTTATAAAAGGGCACCTCCTCCCTCTCCTCCTCACGCCAATTTGAGCATTCAAGCTCGGCCAAACCCTGCCAAAATCTCTTCTCCACTTCCCTAGTATCATCCTAGAGGTCCTGGTCTTCTTAAAAGAACATTTTTAGTTCCCTAAAAGGAGGTCTCAAAGAAGCACTTCAAAGAAGAGGTAATATGCATTACCGATCTTTTCCAATTTATTTCTTCTTCAAATTATTTTTATTTAGTTGTTTCATTATGAAGTAATAACATCAGTATCACTCATATACTGATATGTTTTTATATGTATGAAACAACCCTATTTAACCATCTATCCATCCTATGGAAAATAAAATCACCGCGCGTGCGTACGTACGGAATACCGTCTCCACGCCGTGGTGTAATCTATTTTCCACCACCACCTTAATAGGATGGGTATAATGGTGTAATGAGTAACTATATATGATTATTATAAAGTGATATTAATACTGAAATAGTATACATACACTTTAACACAATTCCATGACCATGAGAACGATATCATCGCTCATGCGTACGTACAGACTACCGTCTCCACGACGCGATGAGATTCATTCTACACATTAACCATTCATGAATGATTATAATGTATATATAATAAGTAATAATGAAATATATGACATAATAATGATACTGGATTTATGTATATTTACATTCAATTCAATAAGGAAACGAAAACAGCGTTCATGCGTACGTACAGACTACCGTCTCCATGAACGGTGTATTTCATTCCATTTATCAATATATTATATATATGTTCTGAATATATATTATATATAAATCATGTTTTGCATTCTGGATATAAGTAATCATTATCCAAGTAATCATATTAATAATTACAAATTAAAAACACGAACGAAAAGTGAGACGATTTTACCCAAAACGCTACTTTAACATGAATTTACAAAAGAACGGGTAATATAAAGTCATAAGTGGACCATATATGATATAATAACAATGAATATGATTTTGGAATAAGTCAATAACAGGATTTAAATCATTATACCAGAGGTCCGGACACGTACAATGCAAGTCGGACCTAAGGTAAGGGAAATATCACAATCTCATTTTTATTCGAGATTGTTTATACTTTGAAATTTACTGGGGTGTATTTTATCATCCACATCCATGTTTCCTAAATATGTAATATTATTTTCATCCACCTACAATTGTTTAAATCCAATTTTACCCTTCGTTGAGTTTTTAGTAAAGGATGTGAAAGTAATCTTTTGTCGTTTTTCGTACGAGGTACTTTTTGACTTTTCCGACAAAAGTTCGAAGAATGTTTTTTTAACTTATACAGCAAGAATGGATTTTTAAAACATTATTTACAAGAATATTCCTTTATAAGTTTTCAAGTTTATTTTTAATCATCTTCTTTTAGTTTATAATTGTATGACATGTTATGAAAAGAAATGTGTATTTGAAGTAGAAAAGATATTTTCCTCAAGAATGGAGTTCAAATGTTTTATCAAAATTATTTTCCATCTAAGATAATATAGGGTTCTATTTTTATCCCTATTATTACATCGATTTGATTATGTTTTGAGGAATTTATTTTTATGAAGTCATTTACCTTATATGATTTGTTTTATGATGTCATGATGTTTCAAGAATCCCATTTTTGTTACATGTGTTATGCGATGATGTATGATTTATGATTATGTGGCACACATAAGAAATGATTCATTATAAGATGGGTGGGACCTATATCTCCCTCCAATGCATTGGGTAAAGATTTTATATCTCATGAGATAGACATGGCTGGAATGGTAGGTTATACCAGTTCAGTGAAACAGGACTGAAATGAGGGTGACTCGGTTTAGAAAGGGACTTTTTCCACTAAGATAGTCTTGGAAATGAGTCTTGACTAACAAGAAATGATTCTCTTTGATTATGTGTGAATGCCACAAAGTTTCATGTTTTAAGTTAGGATTATTTTGATTACATTTCACTGCCATGATTTACCCCATGTTATGAAATTAGGAACTCTTTTGCAGGTTAAGATTTCCAAAAGTTATGTGTTTATGTATATTATGTGATTGATATTTCTTTTGTTTACACTTACTGAGCATTTGAGCTCACCCTTTTATGTTTTCTTTTCCCCAGGATATAAAGAAAGGTTTTAGGTAAAAAAGGAGATCTTTATGGGAGATTTTTAAGATCTTTCACCACGATTAGAAGATTATATTCCGATTTTCCAAAGACACTAAACTATTATGGTCCTTGTGTCTGTGTTTTTGTTATGTACTAAGTATTCCGCAAAAGTAATGTATTGTACATGTACGTTAAGCTTCAGGTCTCTACAGTTGGTATCAGAGGAAAGGTTTAGTAAACCTTTGGAAACTAGGATGCAAGAACTTTAGTGAGATCCCTAGAGATATTTATAAGGTATGTCTAGGGATGTCCCTAAGGATAAGTATATGTATAGGATACAGTCCTAGAACTATGGTAACGATCATAGAATTTAACCTATGATGTTAGATATTGAGGATACTCCATCTTTATTATGTTGTTTTCCCTAGCATGATTTTTGCCTCTCACACTATTCTTTTTTGGGTTTTAGAAAATGGATGGAAACAAGATGATTCACGATAATGGAGGATATGATGGAAAATGGAATGATATTATTCATAATGAAATGGGATTTGGAAGTCCAAACATCATTATTATGCTGAATCAGCAATCTCATAATATGATCAATAAAGTAAAATTTGGTAAGTTTCCTGACTCGACTAATAAGAGAAAGATGGAGTTTCATGATGATCATAGAGGAAAGAAAGTTCAATTTCCCCTATGTAAATCATGTGGGAAGAGGCATCAAGGAGAATGTTTCAAGGGAACTGGAAGATGCTTTGGGTGTGGAAAAGAAGGACACAAAGCAAGTAAGTGCAAAGGAAAAGGTTCAGTTAACACCATGGATGAGGATAATGGTATTGCTACGACATCAAAAAATGGTTAAGTGTTTTAAATGTGGAATGTATGGGCATTATGCAAACCAATGTCCTAAGGGAAAGACTCATGAAGAGAATCAGTATGGTCGTATGGGTAGTATTTATGTGGATAATGATGAAGATACTACAAATGATATGTGAGATGAAAAAATTGTTGAAGCTCGGTTAATGGTTTAAGAATGTAGTGGAATGATTACATGTTTATCATGTGTAATGTTGTATAAGTAATCTCATGGTACTATGGAATAAATAGACATCTAAGGATTGTTACACTATTGACTTTCCTCGAGTTTTGAAAGTGTATGATTAATGTTACCAGTATCCATGAAAGGTTATTCAGATATTTTTGGAATGTAGATGATATGTGCATAATGGAGGGATAAGGAGAAAATTAAATGTTTGATAGTATTCATGAGCTCATGACCGATATAAGGAGAAGGTTATATCATGGTTTGAGTATATAGAATTTTTGGATTTTGGTATGTGGAAAGTGTTAACTTTTAACTGCATTCATGTTTTCACTAAGGTTCAATGGGTATTCAAGAGAATACATGATTAAGGCCATTGAATGTTTGGAATGTCACCAACAAGACATATCTTATGATATATGGGGATCAAAGATGGTATTAAATCTCTGGTAATCGTTTTCACTATATTATGACAATGGACTGCAATATTATGGATAAGCCTAAAGACTAGAATGGATTATGTTATTTTTTGATATTATTGATGTGATGTTATAGTAATTAGTTTTAGAAAAAGGACAACCTGCAGGACGGGCGACAGCCCATCGCGTCGGACAAGGCAGTGGGAATCGAACCCACAACCGAAGTGCGACTGGCCTTTATCGCCTACCACTGGCCTACAGGAAGTCCCTGTTTAGTAGAAACTAGTTTTATTTTATTATTTGGTATGATATATAGGTTCATTCCTGGAATCATATACGATTAACCACACCATAGATGGACTTATGTATATTTGATAACTTTTGCTAACCTTTTGTTTGAAACAAATGGAATGACCCATCATTCTATCACAGGATCAATTAACACTTCATGAAAAACAAATTCAACTTCATTTCTTTAAGAGATGAAGTGGAAATTGTTCAAAGTACGAACAACAGTGAGATTGTACCAAAATAAAGTAAGTATTTATTCTAATTCAAATTCTTCAACTGTAGGGAAATGTTCTTGAAAACCAAAACAATGTTGTCCTAGTGCCCTTATATCTGATGAATTAGATTGTACCTTATATCATCACAAATCTATGGATTTGTGATTACTGGATTTTCCATAGCCATGTTCTCGACCACTCTCCATCAGAACATGATGGTTAGATTTTTCCTCCATATCCATATTTTCACCTATGTTCTCCTATGTGGAAACCCTCTGATGAGTTAATTTGGGTAACCTTTACATTTCATACTTTAGTTTTTTAAAATACATGTTTTGTTATTCCTTTTTACGATGTGGGTTTCTATTAAAGAAACTTTTTAATAGTAAACCATTTATAACCCCAATGAATTTTGAGGGCGAAATTCATTTTAAGGGGGGTAGAATGTAACAACCCAAGATTTTATGAAAAATATTCTTTTTAATTTCACTAATGTCATGTGTTGTACGCTACAAGGAGATTTCACAACACGCATCCTTGACATTCCTTTCATTACACGCAATCGCAACCTTCCTCTATAGCGTGTGTAGTACGCAATAACGAGTTTCACTAAACAGCAATATGCTATTAAAATATTATTAAAACTAGACGTTATGAATAGTAATAACCACTTTTTGACATTTTGTAAATTTTATTTTTTAAAATGGAATTCATTTTTGGATTCGTAATATCGAAATTAGCTTAGGGTGAAATTTTGGTACTTTTCGGATAACTTTCATTTTCTGATGAATAGTGAAAATTACTAAATTTTAATTAAAAAAAACTTTTTTAATTGAAATAATTAATAGTGATAAATTATTAATTTGAGTGGTTTTAAATTATATTTAGAATATATTTTTACAATTTAATACAATGTTGGTCATTGGATGTAATTTCACATTTAAACCCGACATAAACAAGTGTTAATCTTTTGATAGTTATTATCTCTTAAAAGCACACTATTTGTTGTGACAGTGGAAATTAATTATAAAGTTAATTAATGAAACTTATATTATGGGAATTTTGTAAAATAGAAATCATTTTTGAATTCATAATATCAATTATAGTTTAGGGTGAAATTTTGGCATTTTTCTGAAAAACTTCAATTTTTGATGAATAGTGAAACTACTAAGTGGTAGTTAAAAAACTAATCTTTTCATAAATCTTAATTTTACCGCTTCTGTGATTGGAATTTCAAAAATCCGAGAGACACGGTTGATTTCAGTAAGTAAAATGTGGTTCAATGAGATGAAAATAATTTTTGCTGAATAGTAACTTTTTACTTTTTTACCACGGTTAAAAGTAAATAGGGTAATTAAGGGTAAAAATGATATTATTATTACCCTAACACATGTCCTAATTCTATTGGATAAGTGTAATTCGACCAAAAACAACCTTAGAAATAAAATATGACCATTTAGGCCCACTTGAATTAGATTAGGACATTTATTATTATTTATTTCAAAGAAGAGTTAAAAGAGTTAAAATCAAAGTTTATTTACTAAAACATTTTTAATATAGGGTTATACATAAGATAAATTCGATTGTAAATATTCATTATAAATATAAAAAGATTTCCTACATAATGGTATTTTTTTGGAATTTTTAGACATAAAATAAGTTAATTTAGTTATGACACAAAGATGATGTAGTAATTATCTTATTAAGAAAATATTAACATAATTGATGTTATAAATGCCCAAATAAGTGTAATTTGAGACTTTTTATGACTTACAATAATTTTATAGGTTAATATGACAGGTTATTGTGGATTTAAGTAACTTTTTTAGAACTTATCATTCTGTTAGAAGTTTCATAAAAATCATGTACCCAATAGAGTAAAAATTGACATAAATTAGTTTTTAAAACAAATATTATATTATTAATTGTTATTTAATTTCTAAAAATCAAAGGTTCGGCCAAATGACTTAGATAAGGATATATATATTAATAATAAACAACTTGGGGTTCTTTTGTCTTCATATAGTATGTTTATTAACCATATAGTGTAAGAAAACAAAAAGACACCGTAAAAGTAAAATTATTTAACTTAATGTTAAATCTAAATGATAAGGTTAAAATAGGAACCTAAACTTGTATAAATTCTATTTTATGAGAGTATTTCGACCCATCCCCACCTTATCTTCGAATTAAATTAATTTGGAGCTATTTAAAACCGAATTTGGCTTTATAATAAAATAATATTTTTAGTTATTCCAAAGGTGCCCATCTCTTCCCTTATAAAAGGGCACCTCCTCCCTCTCCACCTCACACCAATTTGAGCATTCATGCTCGGCAAAACCCTTCCAAAATATCTTCTCCACTTCCCTAGTATCATCCTAGAGGTCCTGGTCTTCTTAAAAGACCAATTTTAGTTCCCTAAAAGGAGGTCTCAAAGAAGCACTTGAAAGAAGAGGTAATATCCATTACCGATCTTTTCCAATTTCATTCTTCTTCAACTTCTTCTTCTTTAGTTGTTTCATTATTAATTAATAATATCAGTATCACTAATATACTTATATGTTATTATAAGTATGAAACAACCCTATTTAACCATCTATCCATCCTATGGAAAATGAAATCACCGCGCGTGCGTACGTACGGAATACCATCTCCACGTCGTGGTGTAATCTATTTTCCACCACCACCTTAATAGGATGGGTATAATGGTGTAATGAGTACCTATATATGATTATTTTAAAGTGATATTAATACTGAAATAGTATACATACACTTTAACACAATTCCACGACCATGGGAACGATATCATCGCTCGTGCGTACGTACAGACTACCGTCTCCACGAAGCGATGTGATTCATTCTCCACATTAACCATTCATGAATGATTATAAAGTATATATAATAAGTACTAATGAAATATATGACATAATAATGATACTGGATTTATGTATATTTACATTCAATTCAATAAGGAAATGAAAACAGCGTTCATGCGTACGTACGGACTACCGTCTCCATGAACGGTGTATTTCATTCAATTTATCAATATATTATATATATGTTCTGAATATATATTATATATAAATCATGTTTTACATTCTGGATATAAGTAATCATGATCCAAGTAATCATATTAATAATTACAAGTAAAAAACACGAACCACAAGTTAGACGATTTTACCCAAAACGCTACTTTAACATGAATTTACAAAAGAACGGGTAATATAAAGTCATAAGTGGACAATATATGATATAATAACAATGAATATGATTCTGGAATAAGTCAATAACCTGATTTAAATCATTATACAGGAGGTTCAGACATGTACAAAGCAAGTCGGACCTAAGGTAAGGGAAATATCACAATCTCATTTTTATTCGAGATTGTTTATACTTTGAAATTTACTGGGGTGTATTTTATCATCCAAATCCATGTTTCCACAATATGTAATATTATTTTCATCCACCTACAATTGGTTAAATCCAATTTTACCCTTCTTTGAGTTTTTAGTAAAGGATATGAAAGTAATCTTTTGTCGTTTTTCGTACGAGGTACTTTTTGACTTTTCCGACAAAAGTACGTAGAATGTTTTTTTATCTTATACAGCAAGAATGGATTTTTACAACATTATTTCCAAGAATCTTCCTTTATAAGTTTTCAAGTTTATTTTTAATCAACTTCTTTTAGTTTATAATTGTATGACATGTTAAGAAAAGAAAAGTGTTTTTGAAGTAAAAAGGATATTTTCCTCTAGAATGGAGTTCAAATGTTTTATCAAAATTATTTTCCATCTAAGATAATATAGGGTTTTGTTTTTATCCCTATTATTACATAGATTTGATTATGTTTTGAGGAAATTACTTTTATGAAGTCATTTACCTTATATGATTTGTTTTATTATGTCATGATGTTTCAAGAATCCCATTTTTGTTACATGTGTTATGCGATGATGTATGATTTATGATTATGTGGCACACATAAGAAATGATTCATTATAAGATGGGTGGGACCTATATCTCCCTCCAATTCATTGGGTAAAGATTTTATATCTCATGAGATAGACATGGCTGGAATGGTAGGTTATACCGGTTCAGTGAAACAGGACTGAAACGAGGGTGACTCGGTTCAGAAAGGGACTTTGTCCACTAAGATAGTCTTGGCAATGAGTCTTGACTAACAAGAAATGATTCTCTATGATTATGTGTGAATGCCACAAAGTTTCATGTTTTATGTTATGATTATTGTGATTACATTTCACATCCATGATTTACCCCATGTTATGAAATTATGATCTCTTTGGCAGGTTAAGATTTCCAAAAGTTATGTTCTTATGTATATGATGTGATTGATATTTCTTTTGTTTACCCTTACTGAGCATTTGAGCTCACCCTTTTATGTTTTCTTTTCCCCAGGATATAAAGAGAGGTTTTAGGTAAAAAATGATATCTTTATGGGAGATTTTGAAGATCTTTCACCACGATTAGAAGATTATATTCCGAGTTTCTAAAGACACTAAACTATTATGGTCCTTGTGTGTGTGTTTTGGTTATGTACTAAGTATTCCGCAAAAGTAATATATTGTACATGTACGAAAATCTTCGGGTCTCTACACGACTACTGAACGATCGACTCAGATTGGTTCGGATGGCCCAGTGGGGAGCACTTGGTTGTAGCAGCAGACCCACGACAGAGGAGTAGTTGGTTGTAGTGGTTGACCTGCGGTACTCGACATAAGGAGTACCTCTGTAGGCTATGAGGGGGAGCGCTTGGTTGTAGTGGCAGACCCATGGTGGGAAGCGCTTGGTTATAACAGCATCCCTACAATACTCTACAGGTGAAGTACTTCAACAGTCCAAGGTTAGTGGGAAGCACTTGGTTGTCGCGAAAGGCCCATTGTACTTGACAGAGGAGGAGTTTTCCAGCAGCCTTGTTTTCAACATTGTGAATAAAAATCCTGGTTTGAACTGAGTCAATGACCATAGTGTTTTCCTCATGATTGAGATTGGTTATTGATAACTTAGGTATATGTATAGGCATATACCTAAGTAATTGTTATCCATTGAAATCTTACGTTTCATTTTATCCTTGTTGGATTTTTTGTGAGACCATGATGGTCTCGGGGTCCCTACTGAGTATCGTTATACTCACCCCTGCACGGGCTATGTCCACACCTCGTTGTGTTGGATGCAGCCGACGAACAACGCTGATGAAGGCCGAGAGTGCCAGGACTGGACGATACCCGGAGGTGGACACTCGGTGTGACAGCACACAGAGTGGACCGGTAGACATGGAGTGCCAAACAGGACATTCCTACCCACCCTTCAGGTAGGGACTCGGAGGATGATCCTGGTGGTCAATCTAGGAGCTGCTTCCAACTTTCAAGTATTTTCCTTTTTTTCAGTTGTACTTTCTTTAGTTATAGTTGTCCCTTTCTGTTGGGCTGGTATTTCCGACCCCTTTTCCTTTCAACACTTACTTTTGTATTTCAGTATTACTTTGTGTTTTCTTCTGTTGCATACTATATTGTGTTTTTTTACTTTTATAAAGTAAATTCCTTCCTTTTTTATCAGGATTTACGCCTTTAGTGCTAGTCGCCATCCCCAAGCCTGTGGAAGGCAGGCTTGGGGTAGCCATGGATCAGGCCCCGAGGATGGGTCATGAAATTACTAGAATTGTTATCCATTAAATAATTTTATAGAATTGGGTTGAAACATAACTATATCAATGATTTTTTTCATTGGTTGGATGATATCATTAAAAAATATCTAGACATTCTGGAATGATTCAACAATATGAAAAGAAACATTGATATTTTATGAAAATTCGAATTAAGTGAAAGGCATGAAGAGATATTTATTTGTAATCAATAATAATTATATGATTTTTAATGAATATATAATGTTTAAATAATTATGTTGATGGATATAATTAGATGGATGTGTGGATGTGAATATGAGATAAGTGTTTATGATTATATAAATGAAAAGGATTGGGGATAAACAAAAATAACACCCATGGCTGTATCAGATATGGATAATGAAATCATTTATTGAAAAAATTTCGTTGATAGTATGATATTTTTTATTACGAATAAATATTATGTGGTTGTGAAGATATCAATGAAGTTTGAAGTTTAAGAAAACTAAGATGTAAATTTGAGAAATGTTACTAGATCTAAAAAACATGATGTAATGAACTTCACCCCACTATCTTAGAGCTTATTTTTTCTCTATTACATTATCATAAGATACATGGAATCACATCCCAAAGACTGATTAATTTAGTAGTCTTGGTAAACTATATACATACATGATTACTATATAAAATTTGATTACACAAATTAAAACATAGTTTTTTTACTGAATATTATTAGAATATCAATTCATATAATTATATGTATTCTTCATGGATTCATGGAAAAATAAATTATATATGGTTTAGTTGAAATTCAAAGTAAGAGTTGTGTAAATTGGAAGAAATCATGTATAAATCAAGAATAATACTTAAGGCATAATTAGTATTGGAAGTTAAATATCTAGTGACAGATTCTATTAAACCAATAATATAACAATCATGATTATATAAGACATAATAAATATTGAAATTTAAATAAGTGAAAAAAATCCATTTATGTAAATTTACGAACATGAATAGATAATTCATAATCAGTTTTTTAATTTAAATAAATGTACATACATTCCTTTTAAATAAAATGATTATAATTAATAGATAAGTAAATTTCAATATGCCCAGGAAAATAACTGAACACACATTCCATTTAAATTATGTTACTAACATGAATATATAAGGAAAAATAAATAAATAAAGGTGAATAACTAAAAATTCATTCCATTTAATTAATATAATGAGAATTAAAATGCATGCGTATGTAATATCATTACAAAAATATCATGGAAAATAAGAACTATATTCTTAATGAGGGAAATTCTTAATTATTGGATTTCATTATATCCGACATCATGATACCTAAACTATCAAGACAATTCAGAAGAATGCTTAATAATGATTGGTATGTAGAAACTAGAGACAATTTTACCTAATTATAACCAACTAATTCATCTCATGATACAAATGATTCATCAAGGGATTTTCTAAAACATGTTCCCACTATTTAATTAATATAATGAGAATTAAAATGCATGTGTATGTAATGTCATTACAAAAACATCATGGAAAATAAGAACTATATTCTTAATGAGGGAAATTATTAATTATTGTATTTCATTATATCCGACAACATGATACCTAAACTATCAAGACAATTTAGAAGAATGCTTAATAATGATTGGTATGTAGAAACTAGAGACAATTTTACCTAATTCTAACCAACTAATTCATCTCATGATACAAATGATTCATCAAGGGATTTTCTAAAACATGTTCCCACCATTATGTTAATTTCCTAAGTATTCTAAATTTATAAAATAATCGATTTAATTCATAAACAATATACCATAAAAATACATATTGTGTACAAATGAAAGATTTATCAATATTTCTCTAGAAAATCACATATCATTTAAATTAAAACAACAAATGTAAGAATAATATAGTGTTTTTGTAATATATATATTCATGAAATATAATATGGATATTAGGTGAAATGTAGTATATAATGATCACAAGAACATGAATATTTCAAGGGAAAGATAATGAAAGATATAATGAAGAAATAAAGTGAATGATAGTACTTTAAATTGAAACACTAATCATAGGCCATCCATATAATGAATAGGGATGGTATCAATACAACTTATCCACAATGAAGTATAAGTAAAATAATGATTTGGTTGTCATTGATCAATAAAAATACCACAAATATTTATCTAAAAAATTATTTAGGAAAATATCCTTTTCATTTTGAAAATAAAGTTGTTATATTAATGTTCAAAAAATATTTTTGAAAATATTTTATCTTGAAAATAACATTATAAAATTTTAAATTAATTGTTAAAACATTTAGTACTCTTCAAATATTTAAACTAAAAAAATGTCTTATAAGTTAAAAAAAGATATATTTCACAATATTGGTAAAATACAAATGGTCCATGTTTATAAAAGGTCATGAAAACTCCATTAAGAAATATAATTAAAAAAATAGAAATAAAAATGTATTTAATAATTTATTTGAATAATATTAATTATATTTTTTGAAAACATTTATTAGAATAAAATTTATTTTTGACCAAAGAGAGAAATAATGTAATATTTTATTAAAAACATTATCTCATTTATTTTATGTAACAAATGTAGGAATATTTTTCTATTGTATGATAAAATCAGGAATAAAAATATTTTAATAAATTTAAATTGGTTTATTAGACCATTATAAAATAAATTCTTTTAATGAAATTTCATGTATGAATAATCTTAATTAAAATGATATAGAAAAACAAGAAATTACAAATACCATAACATTGATGTGATAATTAATTAGCGACTCAACTATTTATATAAAATTTAAATCAATATAAAAGATTTTAATTAAAATATAATATATTCATATGTA
Source organism: Viscum album (assembly GCA_963277665.1). NCBI lineage: Eukaryota > Viridiplantae > Streptophyta > Magnoliopsida > Santalales > Viscaceae > Viscum > Viscum album. The sequence goes on from OY728127.1 coordinate 930,426,543, forward strand.
TTTTGTAGGCATTATCTTAAAATAACATGGGAAATTAAGAAGAAATATAACTAAAAGAAAGGAAACTGAGTTATGAAATTCATTACAACTTGATAATTTTCATATCAAATCCACATAGATAAATAGATAAAATTAAGACATAAAAAACCATAATCTATGAATTATTCATGATATTACATGATAAAGGGGTTGTATATACAATATATAAAATAAATTTTGTTTACAGATTTAATATATGCCTCAATGAAAAGAAACTGAAATGATGTCCCTTATGTCTCAATAACTTTCAGTTGATCAATCTTGAAAACATTTAAATGGGTTTCAAATGATATTAATTAATAATATAAACACAATTATGTTTATAATATCATATACGACACTCTAATGACATATTATCATCATTTCATTAATAATATTTCATTTTATCAATTATTTCGAGTGATAAATGCCAAGAATTCTAATGCACCATATAATGTGAAATTTATAGTTCTTGATAATAATATATAGTTCAATAATATCAAAAATTATATTAATGTTATATATATCATAATTTCATTACATATTTTTTTATAATCACTTCTTAAATTTGAACATGGGTAATTGATTACATCACTTTGTGGAGACGGTTGGTCACATCTAAACATAGGAAACCTTATCATTTCATTTATGATTGAAATGTTAATGAATTATATTATATAATAATTTTAAATAATAAATATTATTTCATATATAACCCTTATATTCATTAAATATATTTATATTACATACCATGTAATGGGTAGTTGAAAAATGAATCACACCACTTCGAGATGATGTAATATGATATACAAATGACAAATGATATAGTATTTAAAATGGAATGGAATAAAAGATGGTATACATGATATTATAGTTACATATTAATAATAATATAATAATTATAATTATAATATTTTAATTAAATCATTATTTCAATATTTGAAAGGAGGCGGTGGAAAAAATTTTAAATTGATTTTGGAGTCTATAGTCTGCTATGAACACGATCGAGACTTCCGTTTTCCATTTGATGTTAGAGTATATGGATATAAGTAACTATGTTAAAATAATACCATAATAGTATATGGGGGTTTATGATTTTATAATACCTATATGAATGAATAATATTTGGTGGATTTGGAAGAAGATATATAAAATAACAACAGTTTAAAATTGTTACTTCTTCTTCTGACAACCTCTTTATTTCTGCACCAGAGTCCTTCCTAGGATGAATTAATGGTCAAAACAATGAATATAAGATGTTTTTTAAGGGATTAAGGAATTTATTGTGTAATTTCATGTCCAAAACAAATGGAATTGGATGTTTGAGAAGGGGAGGACATGGGGTGTCCTTTTATATGTGGGGGTGAAGACACACTTTGAATTTTTTAAATGACTCAATTACATCCTTGTATTTATAATGATAAAAGCCTAAAAATGGGTCATTATTGACCCTTATAGGTGATAAGTTCAAAATATTACTAGTTAATGGGTGTTCACTCCTTGTAAAACCTTTTTTACATTATGTGTGCTAATTAATATTTATATATGTTACTATTCAAAAAGGTCATAAATTAAGTTGATAATATTAGATAATATAAATTATTCCGATTAATAATATGTAAAATATTTTTTGAAATTCATTTAATATATTTGGAAAAATATATTTTATAAATATACTCATGGATGCAATGAAAAGATAGTTCCTAGGGAGAAACTTCTAATACATATAAAAGGCGTTAATATCAAAATTCAATGTGAGATTAATTATAATGAAATAAATTATAATATTAACATATAATTGAAATATGTTTACATTTAAATAAATTTAAAATATAATTTATTTTGCTAAATTTAATAATCAAAAATTTTATTTTTTAATAACAATCAATAATTTTCACAATTCATAAAAATGGATACATTTTAGAAAAATCTAAATAATTCACCACAAGTTATTTTTGATATAATGATTTAAAAAATTATGCCTATTTTTTAAGATAAATTTTATAAAAGTGGTAAACATTAATTTAAAACAATGTTTGTAATTATCAATTAAACTATTTTTTAAAAAAAAATACAGTTTTTCAGAAAACATTTATTTTTTATATAAAATGATTATTATTTTGTTTATATTCAATAATAAACCATAATTTTAATAATTTAGTTACTTAAATCAATAGTCATATAATAATTTGTGAGGCTATATTGGTATTCTGTATTATAGTTTATTTAGACTCAGGGTTTCATATTCTACTTGCTATCAAATAGATCAGATTTATTTAGAATGAAATATATCATGATGTATTAGGGTGTTACATTCTTATATAACCTTGGTGTTTAATTTCATATACACTATCAATCTCAAATTTCTTCTTCTAATGTCTTAGGGTGCTACATTCAGTCCACCTTCAATAAATTTCATTCTCAGAATTTAGTCATGATATCGATAATCAAGGGTTTCAAAATAGGTAATACCATTTTAGAAAAACCCATATTAATTTTTTTTAATGAAACATACATTTGATAATAGAGAAAGTTAAATATTATGTTCATATTTTACAAAATATTACAAGGTTTCAATGTAGGATATCATTATTGACAAGTGATGATATGGACATGGATAAAATGCATAAATAATTATAGAGAGTTATGTAGATCTATAATCATAATAATGTGAATGATAAATGGGAAGTTAAAGACCTAATAACAATAAGTCAAGGATGATTTAAAAGGATATTTGATTCATATGATATGAAGTTAATATGATATTTTTTATGATTAATTTCCTAATTATGAGAAATTTTTTTTATTTCTATGCATATAATGAAATATAATTGAATGAAATCATTCAATTTTTGAAGGAAAAGTTAATCCTAAGGTAGTCCCTCATTCAATTTCCAATTCATCAGTTACTTGAATTATTGAATATCCAATTAATAATTTATTATGCCTAATGCACCAAAATTCACTTTTAGTAAATTAAATTATTAATAAATGAGTGACATGTATTTTATGATATCTCTAAATATTTTCCAATACTAGAATGGTTTGAACATGTTTTCAAATATAATACATTAATATTTACACCTCAATTTCAACAACAAGAGATTATCGTCAGTAATAATTCATCAAATTTTTTATCTAAAAAATTATCATATTAACCATAACATCACATTGGGAAGTGGTTGGAGATAAAACCTTATCTTCATTCATTTATGGCCTCAAGCCACTTGACCATACAAGACACCACATTTATCCTTTTTCTATGAAAATATTAATATAATTCCTATAATTTTCAAAAATTTTGATTACCCATAATTACTACTACATAAAAGGTAATATAATACTTAATGGTTAAAAATACCTATAATCCGATTTCAAAAAAATATCTAGTAATTATTACTCATATAAAAATATCATAAAATAATCCAATGGATTTTATTCCCATAAATATTTTCCAAAAATATACATGATCATGTTATATTTCAATAATTTTTTTTAAAAGGTGTGTTTAAAAATTTAAAATTCCCATCAAACTAAAAATCATAAACCAATGATGGAATCTATAAATATTACGTAAATGATATTTTTATCCTTCTAAATGTTTAAAAACCCATAGATGTTATGTGATTCTTATAAAAAAACATCATGTGTAAAAATACATCTAAAATTTAATTCTTGAAACCAAATGACTAGAAAATTCAACTGATTTATTTCAATGTATTTATTTATATGTTCTTGGCCTTATTATTTGGAATAAGGAATTAGATGTGACAATTACTTGGTTCCCTAAATTTAAGACAACAAAATAAAAATGGTTACCTAGGATGAGATTTGTTTCCATCCATCATACTCTTTACCTTTCCTTTGATTTTAATTTTTCAGTCCCTTATTTTTTAAACACACAATATTTTCTCATTATTTGGAGACACATTCACTAGAGAATCATAAAAAATTCCTATTTTTAAGGATATCAATTGTTTATTCCTTTATGTTTATCATCACTCGTTCCCTTAGAGAAAACCATACATCTGTTCTTCGGTTAGTCTGATAACTGGTTAAGGTATACATTGTTATTATTTTTTTGGGATAAATGTATAGTCATAATCAAAATATCATTAAATCCAAACACTACCCTATATGTTTTTTCAATTTAAACAATTTTTTTCATTTTGTTAAATGCTAACATTATTTCTTCTGGTTCTGTCTATTGAAAAAAACCAAAAATCATACAAGGAGAAACTATAATAATAGTGAGAAAATAAAATAATCGTTTACTGGATGTGTAAATTGTAACACACCAAGGGTTCCTAAATAAATTTAATATTGAATGCGGGAAATAATGAGTCTCTACAAAACACCACTTTATTATAACCTAGCCAGTAAATATAATTTTACCACCTATGTGATTTGAATTTTTAAAAACTGACTCACACAGTTGCGTTCTATAAGATATTTAGAGTCTGATAAGATCAGTTTACATTTTTTTGAATATTAGCTTTAGCATTATAAATATTAGTATACCCTTATGAATACTAATATGACCCTTATGAATAGTAAACACGCCCATTAATGTATAACTATTTTTACACCTTATAAATGAAATAGAGTATTTTAGAAATTAATAATTAAGTGTTGGTATTTTTGTGAGTAATAAATATTAATTACAATTTAAAATTAATAAAATTATTTAAATAAAAATTCAGATTCATTAAATGTATTCCTAAAAAAAATTTCATATAGTTTTATGATAATTTAATAAGACCTTAGTTATTTTTAAAGCATTATAAATTAGTTTTATATTTAATTATGTATTTTTCATGTATTTAATGATTTGATTTAAAAATTTAAATTTCATTTATATATAAAATTATTTTAATAAAATGGAGTTCATATTTCAATTCTACACATCAAATATGGTTAGGGTGACTTTTTGGGATTTTTCAGAAATGTTAATTTTTTTGGGAAAAGGGAAATTTTATAATTTACGAAAAAAGGAAATTAAGTGAATTTTTGCATCATGATTGATTCATTACTGTTTGAAATGGCCATTGTTTCGATCTCACAATAACTTATTTCTGTTTTTGGTCAAAATATTCAACATTATTTCTTTTATTGAGAAAAATAATAAAATAATGAATAAAATAATCAAAAAATCACTTCATTCTTACACTCTAAAACCCCCATTCACTTCCTCTTATCTTCACTCCTATCAAGCCCATTTCCTTGTATAAATTCTAAAAAAATATACTCCCATGATCCACCCCCACACCCATCATCCCATGGTAAGATAAAAAGACCGTAAACTCTCCCATAAAGAGGCTCTCCAGAAAGATTACTTCAAGAGGAGAATATCCCTTTTCATTTATTTTATTTGAACAAACATTATTTTCTTTTTCTTTACTCAAATACATTAATACAAATGTTATGATGACTCCAGTACCTTATAAGTACTGTAATTATTTTATGATAAAGGAAGAATTATTCATCATCTCTCCTTTCACCTTCTTTTATTCTAGAAATGAAAACACCATCCGATATGTCTTAATTTATCACATTAAAGGATGATAGATTTTAAATTTCCATTATTATCCTCAATTCTAGTCATAAAACATATTCTATGGTTTAAATAGACAATAATATATGTATTATATCTTATTTAAGGTTCTGTAATCCTTTTTACACATAATATTAATTTATAAATAAAAATGAGTTTGTTGTGATAAAAAGACGCATTTTAACCCAAACAATTTCCATTAATGTATTATATAATGATTCATCTCCACTCCCAAAAACCAAATGAATATAATAACCATATAATATATTTTTTTCACTGATAACATAAAAATTATATTCTGGTCAACCATTCTCATTCTACATTTGTAACCACACATGAATATAAGTAAACTGATCATGAAAACCAAGGAAGAGAACACTCCTATACATTGAAATTGAATCTCATAATCCATGAAATGGCCATGAATGGATGTAATAAGGTTATAATAAATGAATTAAATGTATATGAGGTTATGGAATTATTAATTTATGAACATAAATATTATTATTTAGGTCATTAAGATCAATTGAGGAACACCTTCAGACTTATGGTAAGGGTTTCTACCCGATCCTCCATTTTCATTCGAGTTACTCTAATTATCTACACACATAAATTAAATTCATATTTATTTATTTTTACTCTTCATAAAATATGTGTGAATGTTATATATATGTGTAACATCTAGAATCCATCCATATTTTTTTGTGGACATACATTTTTTAAAAGGACCTTTCAAAAATTGTTTCTGAAATAGAAGCCCAGTTCGAGGGAACTTCTCAAAATTTTACCACGTTTTAAGGTCACTATATAATATATTTCAAGCTTCCATTATTTTTATAAAATCAGTAATTTTAATATGAAAAATATATATTTTTAAAATTATGGTTTTATATGAGGATTTTTCCAAAATAACTATTCTTTTCAGAGTAAAAGATTAATTATCTCATGAATTAATCAATGATTTTATAAGAGTCTTTTCACTTGTCTCAAAAAACATGAAGACTCTTATACATAATTGGGACTAATATTTTATGAAATGTTTTACCATAATTTATTGAATGTTTTATGATTAGTTTGACTATGTATTTTCTATCTTGAATCCATTCACCAAATTCATCTGAATGGATAGTGTTTATGTTTGGGGAAAGTAATTTACATTTCATATGTTAGATTCAATATGAATGTATATATTGTTTTTTCATATTTCCATTTCTCTGAGGAATTAATTGTAAATATTATGTGATGGGTGGGGCTTTCTATAGCTTCTCTATGCATCACTAGGTCTCATGAGATAAATAGATATGGACTTTGTCGAGGCTTTTCTATTTTTAGATATGTTTTTGGCCAAGGACATAATGATTTTTAGATGTATTGGCCGAGGCCTTGATGGTATGTTTTAGAATGTCTGGTATATAAATTATACTCATTATTAAACTAAAAATTTCCAAATCATGAGTTTATTCTACTAATAGAGTACTACCAATTTTTTTATTATTGTAATATTTTTTCAACTCATATTCCTTCCATATTATGTTCAAGTTTATTTTTAAAGGATTGGGTTTTCAATTATTCACCATGCCTGATGTCTATGTTTATAATTTTTTCCACTGCATTGTTTACCCTTACTGATCATGTAATATTACCTATTTTTATGTTTCATTTTTCCCATGAAAAGAAGTGGTTTATTTTGATTGACTGACAGGGATAATCTTAGAGTGGTTGTCATTCTAAATGGAACTTTTATATTGTTTTTTATTTCATATTTTAATGTTGAACTTATGTACTTAATTGGTTTTCAAAATTTACTAAACAATTTTTTCCTTCGGGATATGAATTTATTATAATGATCCTAATTAATAAAATAAGGCATCAACTCCGGGAAATTGGGGTCCGGTCTTTATAGTTGGTATCAGAGGATGTTTAGTAAAATACATGGAAACTAGATTTGAAAAATGTAGATTTGGGAACAAAACCATAATATCAACCTTGAGGATAAACATACAAGAACATCCTAGTATTTTGGTAGGAGATATATTATGTCTATCTTTTTTGAATATACATCCCGGTCTGGATACTAAAAGTGGATGTGGTACTGGCACAAATGTACCTGGGAGTGAAAACTCCAACAAGGAGTATCAGGTGTGACCTGAGGTATCCTGGTCCATGAAAAGCGGCCTTACTGCACAAATGGTTTGACCCTTCCAGGGGATATATTTAGGATAATTCACATTTTCATTAAAATCCATTATGAAGGATTTAAATGTAAATTTTTCCACAATGAAACCATGTTTATAATTACATGATTTTCCACTCATAAGATATCAATTTATGTTAATTGTTTTTCTAAGGTGAGATAGTACATTATTATTCATAACCTAATATATTTTATTCCATTATTTATATATATAGCCTTTTGGAAGTAATGGAAACCGCATGAATGAACTTATCCAATGTAGGGATTTATTTCCTTTACTTGATAATTATATTAGCTCTGGAGCTATGAAGGGTGTGGAGCATCACATAACTATACAGAGACATCTTACTCAGGATATGAACAATAACCTTACCCATATGAAACATCCATATCCACAGTATGGAGGATCTATGTTAGTGCGCTTCATTATATGACAACCATTTTCATTTAGTGGGACTACAAACCCACTCGTAGTAGAGTAGTGGATATGATATTTAGAGAAGATATTTCCCTCTTTAGGTTGTAACAGAAGGGAGAAGGTTATCATGGATGTTTATCATATGTCAAGAGATTCTGATCTATGGTGGTTACAAATTCAAAATAAAATGGTGTAGAATTAAATAGAAATCATGGAATATGGTGAATATTCAGATCTTTTTTAGATAAATACTTTAGTCATGAAAAATGAGTGAATATGGAAAGGCAATTTCTGAATTTGAGGCAAAAGGTAGATGAGAATGATTAAAAGTATGAATATAACATCAAAATGATAGAAAAATATGATGTGGACTAGATACATAACCCAAGGAGAATGATTTATTGATTCTTTTATGGCTTAAATACATTCCTATGATGGGAACTGGTTTGTCATACATTCTCATCATATGATTGCATAGTCTCATGTTTTGTCAAGAGGGAAAATGTGTTCTATATGTCTTATGACATTAAAGGAAAGCAATAGAAGAAGAGTTATACTGAAATCTTTGGAAAAGGAAATATAGAAATGGGTATGATGGGAATAGTTGACGTCCCCCCTGTGATAATTAATGAAGGAAACACACTACTGCCTATTTTAATGGAAAATGTGTATAAATATTCCATTAATTGAAATAAATTCCATCTTGTTGGTGATTTTAAGTGATATAAATAGGCCATTTTGGTTCAAGATACAGTTGTAGGGATATGGGGCACAATGTTAATGATTTTACAAAGCGTCAAGGAAACGTTCCTTAGAAAAGGCCAATGGAGCAGAGAAAAGACTACACGATAAGAATTGATGGCATTGAAGTTCCTAATGATGTGGTAGAAGGTACTTTAATCATTTCCTCAGAAATATATAATGCTTTATTCGATTCTGGATCATCACATTCTTTCTTATTGATACGTTTATTTCATGTATATATTTGACAGTATTTTACTATTATAATTGGTATATTTGACGGATAAATGTTTCCAATTTTGGAATGCATTTACTTGTTTTTTGTTATGTAGTAGGAAATAAAAAATTTGTGGGAAACAAATGAAAATCAGAGTGAATATGAATAGAAAAATCCTTTATACCAGGAGCTTCGCTCGTGGAGAGAGACCATATTTTTTAGAGAGAATAAGGGCTAGAAACTGAAGAAAAAAACTACACACCGTGTACCACAAGTACACATTGTGACCATTTCAAGTGAAAAATATTCACACTGGATTGGTCATGATGATGATAAAATACATGAAATCCAACTGCACATCATGGACTGTCAATACACATTGTAATTAATGTCAAATAATCAAAGCAGTGTCTTCATATTTGATACGTCAGACAAAATATCAGATCTGGGGTACACGACGTGTAAACCAAGTACACATCATGATGACATCGATGCGCAGAGAAAAAATAGGTGACACGAGGTACAAGTTTGTATGACAAACACATATAAATAAGACCCCAAGAACCATTACAAGACACTATGGGGTAGAGGAATGCAAGGAATATCCAGGAATGTCTGACAGACCACATGTGACAATCTCAAGCCATTCTTCACCACTATTCTTGCTCAGGTAACCATGCTGCTCACCACCATCATGAGCAAGTTGTCTGTCTAGTTTTAGGTGATTTGATGTAGGGGGATGTGTTCTTAGGGATTAAGTTTTTTCATTATTCTGGTTTTGTATTTATGAAAACACAATTATTCAATTCCAATCTCATTCTTTTCATAATTACATTTCAATTTATTGTGATTTTAGGTTGTTTGTTATTATTGAATCAATTAATCAAATTAGTTTGTGCATGACCATTATTCAATCTCGGTCAGTTATGTTTAAATATGGTTTTGGGATTCCTATTTATGTGATAGAACCAAGTAGATGACCATCTCAATATCATAATTATTGGATTAGTGTGGGATACAAAGAGAAAGCACCCCTACTGACCCACCTCCCACATCAAAACCAAATTAATCAACTCTCATCAAATTCCTAGAACATAATCCCAAATACAGTAAACCTAGAATTTACCTCGTTTTTATTTCAACCTCAATCCCTTCTTCAATATTTCTCTTTCTCTAATGACCCAATCTATTTCAATTCAAGTTTTCATAATTAATTTAGTACATACGCCCTTTATCTGTGGGTTTGGCACTCGAACATTCCTTATACTACATTTTAAATAATTGGGTATCATAGATTGGGTTTTATAAATTTTATTTTTTCATATCACCATAGGGAACTAACGAATCCTTATGGGTCTATGAGATACCATCACATTTTTTAAAGAGAAATGGATATTTCTAATTTGATTTAATATGGTATTTTTTAGTGAAAACTCTTAAATGAAGTATCATTGTAACAAAGAAGTGTCAACCTCATGAAAGATAAAGGTTCCATAGTTTTAAATCTTATCATCATACCCATGATCGACTTTGATATAATCCGCAGTATGGATTGGATTTCAAAATATGATGCAAAAAATATATTTTAAAAGGAAGGATGATACAATTTTTAAGAGTGGTGTAGAATCTCATATCTTTATAAAAAAAATCTCACCATCTGATTCTCATCTAGATCCACCCAAATAGATCCACTGGATTAAATTATTGGGAATGTAGATAACATAATTTCTCTGGGTGAGGAATATAAAGTCCAAATAAAGGATATACCTATTGTGCAATAATATGTTGATGTGTTTCCAAAGAATTTACCCAGACATCCTCTAGAGTAATAAGTTAAGTTATCTATTTATTTAATTCTTGGTTCAATACCTATATCATTGTATCCTTATATAATGGACACTATGGAGTTATATGAATTAAATAAGGAACTAGAGGAATTAAAAGAAAAAGGATTTATTATCCCTAGTGTTTTTCGATGCAGATCCCATGTTCCATTAGTTACGAAGAAAATATGGATCTATGATGTTGTGCATTGACTATATGGGGATCAATGTTATAATAAAAAATAACAAGTATCCCATACCTCACATAGATGATTTATTTGATCAAATTCATGGATCCCAATATTTTTTAAATATTGTCCTTCGGTCTAGATATAATTTTTTGTGGGTAAGGGGGGAAGATATTCTAAAGACAACATTTTGAACTAAGAATGGGAACTACATGTTTATAGTGATGTCTTTTTAATAGACTAATAAAACCTCTATTTTCATGGATTTAATAAATATAATTTTCAAGGAAAATCATGATGAAATTCTGTTGGTATTTATTAGTGATATCCTGGTATACTCCAAAATCTATGAAGAACATGAAAATCACAATCACACTATTCTGATGACTCTTAGAATAAATGAATTATATTGGAATTTTGCAAGTAGGATTTTTGGCTTCAATCAATTTCCTTTCATGGCAACATTTTCTCTATGGATGGAATATCTATTGATCCTGTGATGAAAAAGGATGTGCAAGAATGGCCTACTCCAACGAACATAATTGACATGCATAGTTTTATTGGTTTAATAGGTTATTATCAGCGTTTCATTCAAAACATTACCCGTTTATCCAACCTAATGACCAATATTTCATGTAAAGGGGTTATGTTCATATGGACAAATGAATGTGATGAATGTTTCTAATAATTGAAGAAGAGATTAGTGAATTCTCCGATCCATACTCTACCTTCAAGGAATGAAGGATTTGAGATCTACAATGGTGGATCATTGAAAGGAATTGGTTGTGTCCCTATGTAGAATGATAGAGTTATTTCATATGCATAAAGGAAGTTAAAAAATCATGACTAGAACTATCCTACTCATGATCTTAAGTTAGCTGTAGTGATATTTTCTATAAAAAAATGGATACACTATCTATGTGGTAAATGATGTGAGATATATATAGGTCAAAATATCTTGAAATACATCTTCTCACAAAAATAACTCAACATATGGAAAAGGAGATGTGTGGAACAACTCATGGATTATTATTGTACCATACACTACCACCAAGGAATGCTAAATATATAGACGGTTCCATGAGTAAGAAGGATCATGGAGTCATTAAAAAAATTAGGATGTAATAGGATCCTCATTTTAGGGATCTAGTAAAGTTGAATTTGGGAATTATCAAAGAAGGCGATTCATCACTAATTTTTTATTCGGATTCCCAACTATATCTATTTAAAAGGATAAAAACATCATAGACTGATGATGAGAATCTTTAAAAGAATATTAAAGGTGACAATGATTGGATGTTGGCTAACATAATTTATGAAGATTGAATTTTGAAATTTGGGATGAGGCTATGTCATCCCTCTATATCCGAGTTGAAAAAGGAATTATTTGATGATTCTCATATCTCAAATTTCTCTATACACCCAGATGCACTAAAATGTATAGATATTTGAAAGAACAGTTCTGGTGGGACAACATGACGTGGAAAACTTCTGATTATGTATCATGATGTTTAGACATTCCATAGGTAAAGGCCGAATGAAAAGATCCTAGAGGAGTCATGCATCCTATACCTATACCTACATGGAAATGGAATGAAATAACAATGTATTTTTTAATTTATTACCCAAAACACTAAGGATGAATGTTGCGATATAGGTAATTGATTATCGAATTATGAAATCTGCACAAATACGCTCTATAATAGAGGATTTTCCACTAGAGCGCCTAAAAAATCTATATCGATGATGTTGTTACACTTCATGGTGAACCTTTCTCAATTTTGGTTGACCAGGTTCCATGATTTACATAAAAATTCTTGAAAGTTCTTCAGAAGGTGTTGCATACTGATCTTCGATTGATTACTACTAATCACCCTCAAACAGACTAGAAGTCGGAGAGTATGATCAAAACCTTAGAAGACATGTTGAGATAAGGTTAACATAAAATTCATTGAATATGAGATCTATATTTACCTTTAGTGGATATTTCCTACAATAATTTTTTCCATTCAAGTATTAAAATGGCAACATATGAAGCATTGTATAGAAATAGTTGTCGTACACCAACTTATTGGGATGGAGTTGGAGAACAAAAGCATCTGCGTCCATAGATTGTGGAGGAAACAACAGAAAAGGTAAGGAATATTCAAACCTAGATCAATGTAGCTCAATGATAGAAAAAGATCTGTGCTGATAATCAAAGTAAGGATTTGTAATTTCAAGTAAGAGGTCATTTTTTCCTGAAGGTGTCTCCATTTAAGGGTGTTATATGATTTGTGAAGAAAGGTAAACTGAGCCCTAGGTACATTAGACCTTTTGAAATCCTAGAGATAATTGGAGTTGTTGCATATAGATTGGTATGTTGCATCAGCTGTATAAATTACACAATGTGTTCAAGTACCATTGATGAGAAAATATATGAGAAACCCAACACATGTCCTCACTTCTGAAGGAATATAATTAGAAAATGTCCTATCATACTATGAAGAGCCTATCAAAATTCTAGAAAATAATGAACATGTTTTGAAGAATCATACAACATGACTGGTAATGATACTTTGGAAAAATCATAAAATTGAAGTGGAAACATGGGATAATGAGGAGCTTATGATGAAGACCTACCCAAATCATTATATGAGTTAACTATCTTTCAAATTTGAGAATTTTTTTTTTGTAGGTGGGGGGGGGGAATGTAACATCCCAAGGAATTATAAATAAATTAAATATTTAATGCATGATACACTGAGTCTCTAAAAAACAACACTTTGTTATAATCTAGCTAGTAAACATAATTGTACCACCTCTGTGATCTGAATTTCAAAAAACTGACATGAATGGTTACATTCTGTAAGATATTTAGAGTTTGATGAGATCAACAGACATTTTTGGTGAATAGTATCTTTTTTCCTTAGGAATAGTAAAATATCCTTATGAATAGTAACATGACCCTTATTAATAGTAACCATACCCATGAATGTATAAATAAAATTTAGACACATTATAAATGAAACTGAGTATTTTAGAAATAATTAAATTAATTTTGGTATTTTTGTGATTAATAAATATTTAATTACAATATTAAATTATCAAAATTATTTAAAAGAAAATTAATTTTAATAATATCTATTCCTAAATAAAATTTTTTTCCCATATTTTTATGATAATTTTTTTTGACCTTACTTAATTTTTGAAAGTATTATATAATCAGATTTAAATTAAAATCATTATTTTTCATGTGAATAATGAGTTTACATAAAAACTAAAATTTCTCATATTGAGAAAATTAATTTGATAAAATTTAGTTCATTTTTGAATTATACACGTCAAAAAATGGTTAGGGTTATTTTTTGGTATTTTTATGAAATACTCAAATTTTCGGTGAACAGTGAAATTAGATAATTTATGAAAAATGCTAATTAAGTGAGTTTCTGCATCATGGTTGAGTCATGGATGACATAAATAGGATTTAGTTCAAAATAGAATGAAAATATTTCTATTTTTTCCACATGAATCAACATTATTTCTTGTCATGAGAAAAATAATAAAATAATAAATAAAAATTCAAAAATCACTTCCCTCTTCCACTATAACACCCCTCATTTCCACTTCTCTTCACTCCTATAAATCCATTTTTCATGTCCAAATTATTTTCAAATATACCACCAATTTTCTCCCCCATATATATCATCTCATTTTCTTCTAAAATGACCAAAACCTATCCCTTAAAAAGGCTCTCAAGGAAGATTACTTCGTGAAGTAAATTCCTCCTATCATTTCTTTAATTCCAACATCCTTTATTTCCTTTTTCTCTCCTCACCTCCTAAAATCCAAATGTTATTTTTACTCCTATACCATACATGTAATAGAATTTTATTATGTTAAAGGAAATATTCTTCATCATTTCTCCTTTAACCCTCTTTTATTGTAGAAATGAAAACACCATCCGAGATGTTTTTTTAAAAGGAGATGAGACCTTGCCCAGAAAAGCAAGGCCCCATTATTAAAATAAAAAATACAACTTAGATGATCCTAAAAAAGGATATCTATCCAAATCCCTTTTAAAAAGGTGAAAAAACATCAGGGAGATTATCATACCAGATGAAGTCAATAGCGTTAATTACATTTTTTTCCAAACCATCTACAACAGAATTAGCATCCTGGTTGACAAGAGTAATAATGTGATTCATAGATCGAAGGGAGTCCAGGCAGTTTACCCAAGGATTATAAAGTTTCCAGGATATATGACATGATCCTTATCTGATGGAAGAGACAATAATAGTCGAGTCACATTCCAACCAAAGATTATTTCACCCATGATGTTTGGCGTGCTCCACCGCAATAATAATTCCCAGCATCTTAGCTTTAATTTAAGAAGCAATACCACAAGATCCATGGAAATAATAAATCAACTGACCACAATGATCCCTAAAAATGGATCCATACCTAGAATGTCTCAGATTTCCCTTCGAGGCACCTTCCGAATTAAGTCTCATCCAACCAAAAAGTGGTTCTTTCTATAAAATATCAAAAGTACAATATGGAGGTCTAAAATTGCCTTTGATGACAATTGAGTAAAGAAAAGATATATAATTAATAGAATTGGTGCAAAAATGTTTCTTAGGGAAGCTTACCGCACACATCACAACAAGGATGTTTGAGAAAGCAGCAGTTACCGAGAAAGACTGATTCCCATGAAGAACATGGTTCCTAGAACACCATATATAATTCAACAACTCAGAAGCAGTAACTTGAAATAAGTCCAACGGCGAAGAAAGATATAGAGACTTCCATATATGAATAAACTCTGAGATGTGTTAATTTATCACATTTGAGGATGAAGGATTTTTAATTTCTATTAACATCTTTATTATAGTCATGAAATAATTTTTAGGGTTGAACTAGACAATAATAGATGTTTTATAACTTATTTAAGGTTTTGGAATCCCTTTTTAAGCATGATATTAATTTATAAATAAAAATGAGTTCATTGTGATAAAAACCCACCAATTAACACATAGCATTGTCATTAATGTTATATATAAATATTCTTCTACACTGCCAAAATAAAAAAGAATGTTTTAACCTTGTATTATTATAGTCTTTCAAAAATAACATAATACTTATATTCTATAAAACCATTCACATTCTACATGTTTATCCATAGATTAATGTAAGTAAACTGATCATGAAAACCAGGGAAGAAAACGCTCCTAAACAATGAATTTGAATCTCTTAACCGATAAAAAGGGCAATAATGAACAAAATAAGGTTGTAATAAATCCATTACATGGATAGGAGGTTCTAGAAAAATTAATTTATTAGCCTAAATTTTATTATTCAGGTCATTAAGATCAATTGAGGAACACCTTCGAGCTTAAGGTATGGGTTTTCTACCTGAACCTCCATTTTCATTCGGGTTACAATTATTCTATACTTAACTAACTTGTATTATTTGTTCTTATTATTTTCTCATTATATATTCTATAGGGATGCTCTATATATGTGTACCAACCAGAATCCATCTATCTTTTATGTGTATTTTCTTATTTTAAAAGGACCTTTCAAAAAATATTTCTAAAATACAAGCCCGATTCATGGGTATTTCTGAAATTATTACCCATTTTCAAGGGCACTATATAATATGTTTTTAAAAACCATTATTTTTATATAATAACTAATTTTATTAGTAAAAAACTATATTATTTCACTTTTTGTTTGATACAATTTTTTTTTCAATGTAACCCATCTTTTTAAAGTAAATGAGTATTTATCTCAAGAATTTCTCGAGGATTTTATAAGAATTTTTTTTAATTTGTTTCAACACTCTTGTTTAATATTATGTATAATTGGTAAATATTTTATTATATCATAAACAATATTTTATAGAATGTTTTATTTTTATATTGACTATGGATGTGCTATCTTGAAACCATTTTCCATATTCATCTGAACGGTTAGTGTTTCTTTTTGGGGAATGTTATTTACATTTAATTTGATAGTATCAATATGAATGTATATATTGTTTCTATTTATCCCCATTCGAATAAAGAATTAATTGGACTTACTAAGTGATGGGTGGGGACCTCTAAATCTCCTCTATGCATCCGTTGGTCTAATAAGACAAATAGAAATGGACATAGTTGATACCTATCCAATTTTTAGATATGGTTTCGGCAGAGGCCGTAATCATTTTTAGATGTCTGGGACAAGGGCATTACGAAATGTTTCAGAGTGTCTAGAATATGAATTTCCCTAATTATGAAGTTATAAATTCAACATTCACAAGGTTATTTGAATTTTAGAATACCCATGATTATATTTTATTATGGAAATATTTTCTCTTCTTATATTCCTTCAATATTAAGTTTATGTTTATTTTTATAGTCATGTGTTTTAAATTATTCACCATGACTAATGTTTATATTTATGATATCTTTTTCCATATTTTTTACCCTTACCGAGCTTCTGATATCATCCATTCTACGGTTTCATTTTTCCAAGACAAGAAGAGGTATATTATGATTGACATGAAGGTATAATCATATATTGGTGGATACTCCCAATGGAACATTTATTTTTTTTTTCATTTCAATTTGTAATGTCGAACTTATGAATTTATTTGGCTTTCAAAATCTACTAATAAATTTGTTCCTTCGGGATAAATTTTTTTTGTAATCATGCTAATGTAACAAAATAAGGTCCCAGCTCTAGGACACATAGGCCAGGTCTTTACATAGATCATGACCCCTTATTTATAATATAAGAAACCATTGTTTTAGTATTAGTTATCCACAATCATCATATATTAAAATCTTTCGTTATTTATTAAATGGAACAAAAATCACCCAAAGAATATCCCATGAGAGTGTCAAACCATGTGTGCTGTATGGACCATTTTGATGCACCATAGAGTAACTCGGTTAAGAACAATGTACCATTTTATGTTATTACCCAAAGGAACAACTATTCTTTAACAATGTCCACATGCAGTATCAAGAAACTAATGTATTTCTAGGAAATTACACATATTAGCTACCTCAAAAAAATAGTTGGATGATTATTTGTATATATTCTCAATGTCTATTAGTCATATTTGATCCCTAATATATGGTTTCCCAAATACAGTTGCCATTGATTTTAGTAATCACCCTAGAATAGAAACAATTATGACCCCGATCCTAGCAACCAAGTATAGATTCCTACTTTATTACACTGGAAAAAGATATAAAGAGTCACATCATAAGGGAATGAATAATATATTATTCTTAGTACACTGGATACATAGATAATTCTTTTATTACATTTGAATACACAAATTACAATTTTTTTTAAGAATTTAATTATTCACTGATGAATATCCTTTGATATCATTCATGGAATAATTCTTTGGATTCCTATTAATGGAAAAAAATAATGGAGGAAAGAAATACATAGTAAAATTCAAATAATGGGTAATCTATATTTTGTAAATAAATAATAACCAATAATGTATTATTATTATATAAAGGTAGATATCTGAATCTTCATTCCATTTAATCAATAACATGACTATATTGATCAAATAATGGATACTCATTAGAGAATGCTAAATTACAAAAACACACATTACATTTAAATACCATTACTATCTTGAATATAATATATATAATCAATATAACATGGAATCTAATTGTACACACATTCAATATAAAAAACATAAATATCTAGAATAGATAAATCATAATCAATATGGAAAAATAAATAACTGAAGACACATTTCATTAAAACAACATGAAAATCAGGAAAACATAATGAATAATCAAAATGGAAAGGTCAAAAACTCAAAAAAAAAATCATTCTATTTAATTAATAATATGAGAGTGAAGGTAAATTCAATGATAATACAATTTCAAAAAATCCAGAATAACTATAAATGAATTCATTAAGAGAATTTTTTTTAATTATTCAACATCCTAATCTAGGGTATCATGATACCTCTACTATCAATACCATTCATAATAAAATTTAAATTTCACAGGTTTAAACACACTAATAACCCTTTTAACTATGTCTTTCCAAATTATTCGACTAATGAGAGTAAAAATGCATCATAAGGAAATATATAATTGATCCCACCCATATCTGTATGTACAAATCATGAATCATATAAAAAAAATCATATTTATTCATGAACAACATCCTTTATGAACAAACATCTATATTGAGAAAACATTATAGATTTATAAATATTTCCCAAGTCTATAAAATAAAACTCAAAATAAAATTCCATATGAATTAATGACATTTTTATGAAATAAGCATATGTTTGATAAATAATATTTATATTTTTGAGAAATATGAAGTCCAATTATCATAGTAATGAAAATATATCAAGGGATATGCGATGAAAACAAAAATAAATAAATACTATGAATTTTAATAATTTACTTAATAAAAATGATCATAAAACATCATTATAATGAATAAAAATGGTATCAATATGACATATCCCATGTGTAGTATAAGAAAAATAAAGTATTATTTTCCCTAAATAATAGAAATCACTACTGGATATATGACCTATACGAACAGTTTTGGGCAAACCATTTGAATCTTTCATTAATTTGGACCTATACCAACGGTTTAGCCAAAACCGTTGGTATAGGTCACTTATATGGACCTATACCAATGGTTTTGGAGAATCCATTGGTATATGGGGGACCTATACCAATGGTTTGGCCAAAATTTTTGTATAGGTCCCCCCTATAACAACGGTTTGTCCAAAACCATTGGTATAGGGACAAAAATCAAAGAACCTATACCAATGGTTCTCAAAACCATTGGTATAGGTCTATACCTACAGTTTTGAGAACCGTTGGTATCGTTACAAGTATTTATAATAGAATATTTTTATAGAGAACATAAAATAAATTAAAGTTTAATATAATGATAATACATATATATATATATATTTATCAATTTATGTTCAAAAAAGTCAAGTTAGGTCAGTGGCTAGGTCGGTCAATAATAAACTGCAGGTACTGGGATCAAAACCCATCGGGTGCTTCTTTTTTGAGCTACATATTGCAATGGATTTATGAAACCATTGGTATAGATTTTTCATATTAATTACACAAACGGTTTTGAAAACTATTGATATAGGTATATACCAAGGGTTTTGAGAAAACTATTGGTATAGACCTATCCTCACAACTTACTTAGCCACGGTTCTCCAAACTGTTATTATAGGCTATACCAACGGTTTGGAGGCCTATACCAACGATTCCATATAGTTTTTGTAGGGTATTTTTTCTGTAGTGAATACCATAAAAATGTTGTTCCAATTTTTTTTGAGGAAATTATCACTTTAATTTTGAAATGAAGCATTTAAAAATAAAAGATAATTTTTTTTGAAAATACATTTTCAATAAATATAATACTTTAAATTAGTAAAATAATAATTAAAATATTGAATGGCCATGATAGTGTTAATGTTTGTACATTCAATAAATGTTGAAAAAGATTCATTTTACATTTTTATAAAAATCCAAATGGGTATTTTCCAAAAACTATACGATGATTCATTCCAAAAAAAAATTGGAAGCAGTCAAACATGGGTAAAAATTTCTCCAATGAATCATTTTGAGAATATTAAAAAAATTATGATTTTTTTATAATGCTATTTTGGAAGAAAAATGATTTTCAACTGAATAGAGAAATGATGTTATATTTTATTAAAAATATTTTCTCAAAAATTTTAAGTAATAAGGATATAAATATTTTACCATTTCCAGAAAACATCACAAATAATAAGATGATAATAATATGAAATATACTTATTATAAATTGATTGAATAATTTCCATCAATTGAAATTTAGCTATAAAATACCTATTTTAAAATGTGATTGTGAAAGAAACCCTTACAATGATCATAATGTTGAAATTAGAATTAATCAATGAATCTATAGCGTGTATCAAATGAAATAATATGTAATATTAGTGGAGTAACATTATATGTTACTGAAAATTATTTACTCACATGATATTAGAATTTCAATGATAAATAATTTGTATTATAAAAAAATTAAAGGATATTGAATTATAAATTTCATTACCACTTGGTAATTTTCAATAAAAATCCAATTAGGGAAAATATGACAAATTATAAAATTATAAACCATGAAGTTTGATTTATTATTTATATTACATTAAGGTGGTATTATATACACCATATAAATGGTGTTTGGTGCATAAAATTACAAACTTCCTCAATGAAGTGAAATAGAGATGATGTCCCTGATCTCACACTTCATTTTTGTTGAACATGATTTTATTTCATGTATAACATTAGCAAGAAAAGTATTAATTTATAATATAAACATATTTATATTTTTAATAACATATATGATCCATTTATTACCCCTAAACACCATTAACTAATAATATATATTTACTAATGTTTCCAGTGATAACTGCCTAGTTTTATCATGCATGTTATAATGTGAATGTTCTGGTCCTGTGAATATATTTTTTAAAATATATAAATATTAATTTTAGTGTTATAAATATAATATTTTGTCAATATATATAATTTTAGAGTCAATATTGAAATTTGTTCATGGTGAATGGATCATATCACTTCGTGTAAACGGTATGTCGTACGTACATAGAAGCGACATTATCATTTCCTTAATGGATGATAGTGTAAATGACCAGGAAATATATTAATTTTATTACATAAATACTATTTAACATATATTAATTTTATTCAAAAACTTTTTCCTTATTACATTTCTTAGGATTTTTTCTGTGAAAAAAAAAACAAATCACTTCATGAGACTGTAGTCATCCGTACACATGGGGGACATGATAGTATTTAAATCAAAATGTAAGGTAACAAGTTATTTGTAAAATTATAATTAAATAATTATAATATTATATTAAATATCATATAAATGTGTTAAAAATAACTATATCAATCATAAAAATATGGTGAGGGAAAAAAATTACATTTGTTCACAGAGCGGTAGTCCACTAAACAAACAATCGATTGTTTCATTTCATATTTCATAAAGGAGGAGATGAATGTATGTCCTTACCTAAACATAATATCATACTATTATATTGGATATTTTGTTTAATTATACAATCATTATTTAATATTTTTTGAATGAGGTGGGTGAATATATAAAATAAAAATGATCTTTTAAGAACATTACCTATTCATCATATGATCTCGTTAAGTATACACAATAAGCCTTCCTCAAATGTAATTATGATTAAAAAACGTCACTATGATTTTTTTAGTTGAGTAAGGATGTTTTTAGGTCATATATAATCCAAAATATTTTTGGAAGTGTTATTATGGGAGGAGATGGGTGGCCATTTCGAAGTGGTTGAGAGAGAACACATG
Source organism: Viscum album (assembly GCA_963277665.1). Taxonomy (NCBI): domain Eukaryota; kingdom Viridiplantae; phylum Streptophyta; class Magnoliopsida; order Santalales; family Viscaceae; genus Viscum; species Viscum album. Next base: position 930,449,089 of record OY728127.1, read on the forward strand.
GAAATTTGGAAAGGATTCAATTACACACACATTTGAATCATGAAACATTCATAAAAAATGGGTCATTATCAACCCTTTATTGGTTATAAGGTATATATATGGCAATAAATGGGTGTTTTACAAGTTGGTAGGTAATTTTAAGCCTTATAATTTTAGTTTAACTCCCCATGAAATTTACCTGTATTATACCTGTTGTAAATAATTTTTATATATTTCACTATCCACTATGGTAAAAAATTAAGTTGATATGGTTAGATAATATATAAAATTAAGATTAAGAATATGTATTCTATTTTACATATTCCATTCACAAAAAATCTTGAATCCAATTTAAAATCATATATACAGATGTGACAAAAATGCATGGTTTTAATGTCAAAATTCTCATAATTATAAAAGACATGTACATGTATATTCAATATGATATTAATTATAATGGTACATATTTAAAAAAAATTAATATAATTGATCCATTTTTACTTTAAATCCAATTTAAAATATAGTTTAACAAATTAAATTATTTCAATAAAAACGATTTCAATATAAACCATTATTTTTCAATATTATAAAAAATAAATGATTTCAGAAAGAATCACACTAATTCAAAGTATGATAATTTTGATTTAATGATTTCAAAAATTATTTAAAAATTTCAAAATAACATTTTTATAATTTCTAAAAAACAATTTAAATTGTATTCACAAAGGGAGACTAAAACATTTATTAAATTTACAATTCTTGAGTAAATAATAATTTTTATTTTTATTGATTATTATTATATTTATAGTCAATCGATTACCAAAAGTTTCATAATTTAATAAATATGATTCATTCCCTATAATTTAACAGCTTGTTTTAAATGGTACACAATATTTGGTTTTTTTAGACATTGGATTTCATGTTTAATAAGATATCGAATAGATTGGATTTATTTAAATATAAATATATAATAATTTCTCATGTTTTTAAATTATCTTCTTTGATTGGTGTTGAATTTCATATATTCTGTTAATCACATCATTCTTCTTTTATAATTTAATGCAGTTACACTTGATCAAGCTATAGTTTCTAATGTACATTAATTAGATTAAGATGTTTATTTTTTTGAAGAAAACTATTGCAATCCATCAATAGTCTCATGTTGAATCTAAATAAGTTTATGTTTTAGACATCATGATATTTTTTTAATGATAAAAACAAGAAGATAATGTTTCATTTATATGATGATTGGGGATTGAAATTATCTTTAATTGAGTAATGTAAATATCAAATGGATATTTAAAAAATAAGTACAATCATCAAGGATATCATGGTGAAATAATGATATTTATTCTATGGACACATTGTAAACTGTTTTTCTAATAAATTCTTTTTGAAATAGTATATATATGTGGATGGGTATTGTCTAAGATTTTCATGATGTCGATATGGGGAACAAGAGGAATGAACCAAGGATGGTGGATCATACCATCTAGTTCATGAAGTAGAATCCACCGAACATTTGGGGTGATGCTGAACCCGAAAAGACAGATGTGTGGCTAAGTAGGATAAATCATATCTTCGATTTCATCGGCAAACCATCAGAGCTCAAGGTCAAGTTGGTGATGTATATGATTGAGGATCTTACAAGTCAATGTGTAGAGCATGTGCTATAACTGTTGATGAAGCTGAGTTAAAATGGGACTTCTAGCTGTTGGACATGGATGTCTATGACGTAATCCAAGTTATGGATTGGTTGACTATGTTTAAGGCTCACATCGACTGTTATAGGAGAATGGTTAGTTTCACGATTGTGGATGGCATCAACCATCTCTTCAGAGGAGAGAGGATGGTAAAGAAAGATGAAATGATCTTGTTGTCACCAATGGTTGGAATGATATCTTACCAATTGGCAGCGTTGACTTTTTCATCAATGGAAGAAATTGAGGAAAATATTTTTCCAGTTGTTGTGGATCAATTTCCAGATGTCTTTCCCAATAACTTCTCAAGGTTACCACCTCTAATGGAAGTGGAGTTTACGATTGATCTCCTTTCGGGGACCAGTCAAATTTCCCTTCCGTCTAATAGGATGGAACCAACAGAGTTACGTGAATTGAATGTTTAGTTAGAGGAGCTGGAAAGCAAGGTTTTCATTTGACCAAGTACTTCTCCATGTGCAGCACCAGTGTTGTTTTTGAAGAAGACAAATGGAACTCTTCGGCTGTGCGATAATTATCGAAAGCATAACAAAGATACTATAAAGAATATATATCCAACTCCATACATTGATGATATATTCGATAAATTAGAGAGATCAGATGGGTTCTCCAAAATTGACTTGTGATTAAGATATCACCAATTGCGAGTTCAGAAAGAGGATATTCTAAGGACAACTTTCAGATATGTAGTCATGCCTTTTGGCCTTACGATTGCACCAGCAGTCTTTATGGCACTAATGAATTAGATATTTTAGTGATATCTGGATACTTTTGTTGTGGTGTTTGTAAACAACATATTGGTTCATTCATTAATAAGGTATGGGCCTGAGAAAAACATGGCGATACTGTTGGAAATCTTGAGAGACCATCAATTCTATGCCAAATTATCAATGTGCAATTTTTGAATATAAGGGGTATGCTTTCTGGGCCATGTTGTTTATGTTAATGGTGTTTCAGTGGATCCAGAAAAGATAGAATTTGTTCTTTCTTGGAAAATGCCAAGTAATGTCATTGAAATACAATGTTTTCTTTGTCAAGCTAGTTATTACCGACTATTTGTGCATGAATTCTCACGACTAGATTTGCCTATGACAACATTGACAAATAAGAACAATGCATTTCAATGGACTGAGGAATGTTAGAGATATTTTCAAGTGTTGAATGTTTTCCTTATATCAGCACCCATCTTTATTTGGCTGGAATCATGACAGGGTTACATGGTGTCTTGTGACACTTATGGATTTGGGTTGGGATGTGTTCCCATGCAAGGGTACCATGTTGTTTCTTATGGATCAAGACAGTTGAGAGTTCATGAGAAAAATTACCCAACTCATGATTTGGAGTTGGATGCAGTCATCCATGATTTGAAAACATGGAGTCATTATCTTGTTGGTGATAAATTTACTGGGTTTATGGATCACAAAAGCTTGAAACACATTTTCTCACAGCAAGATTTAAATCTCATGAAAAGGAGATGGATCGAGTATCTCCAGATGTTTGACTTTGACATGATATACACACCAATAAAATGGAATTTTTGGGAAGTTGCATTGAGTCAAAATTCATACGCTAAGTTAGCGAAGGTAGCTTCAGATGAATGGCAGTTGATGTCGGTCCTATCCAGCATTCATATAGAACGTAAAGATGGGGACGATGTTGTGGGTTTCTATTTAGCTGTGCTTGTTCTTGAATTGGTGGAGATAGTAAAGGAGGCACATGCATATGATGTAGAATGTGTTGCAATGAGTTCAAAACTCAATGGTGGGGAGATCATTGAGGGATGGAAACTTGATGGGGGTTCAATTTTGTGATTCAAAGATCGGAAGGTTGTACCTATGATTTTTTAAGAACAACTCCTTCATGTTTATCACCATACATGATGGGATGCACACCCAGGTACATAGAAAATAAGTAAGGTGTTGAAGGCTCAGTTTTGGTGGAGCGGCATGAAAAGGAAAGAGGTCGTGTTTATCTCTCAGTTCTTAACTTTTCAGTAGGTTATAGCAGAGTATTAGCGATCAGCTGGTATGTTATAGTCTTTAATTATCCCAGTGTAGAAATGGGATCATGTAGTAATGGATTTTGTTACAGTTCTTCCAAGAACAGTTCAGAAATACTATGTCATTTGGGTTATAGTGGATCGTCTAACCAAGTCAGCCCATTCCATCCCTATTCGTGGAACTCACACAATGGATTATATTTCAAAAATCTATATCTGAGAAGTGGTTTAGAGGCATGGTGTACCAGTGTCTATAGACTCAGATAGAGATATGTGGTTAACATCTCATTTCTAGTGATCCTTACCGAAAGCCCTATGAACATATTTGAATATGAGTACGACATATAATCCTTAGACGGATCGACAATCCGAAAGGACTATACAGACTTTGGAAGACATGTTTTAGGCTTGTGTAATTATTTTCGGTGGCTCGTGGGAAGAGCACGGGCCTTTAGTGGAGTTATCATATAACAATAGTTATCAAGCCTCGATACGCATGGCTCCATTTGAAGCATTGTATGGGCGTCCTTGTCATTCTCCATTATGCTGAGTGGAAACGAGTGAAACTTCACCAGTCTGGAAAAGACTTGTCCAAGAGACAATAGGGAAGATCCAGTTTATTAGATAGTGGAAGGAGATAGCTCATAGTCTTCAGAAATCTATGCAGATCATCGTCAATGACCGTTTTCATTCGTTGTGGGTGATCATGTCTGCATGAGGATCTCTCCAAGGCTTGAACATCGTCGCTTTAAGAAGCAGGGAAAATTATCTCCTAGATACATTGGACCTTTTGAGATACTAGAATGGGTTGGAGAGGTGGCATATCGGTTGGAATTACCACCATGGTTTAGTTCAGTGCATAATGTGTTCCATGTATCTCAGTTGAAAAAGTATCAGCCTAATTCAGAACATGTAATCAGATGGGTTCATATTGACCAGGAGCCGGATGCTTCGTTGATACATATCCCGGTACAGATTGTGGATAGGCAAGAGAATGTCTTGCATGGAAAAAAGAATCGGTCTAGTGAGGGTTTTATGGCAGCATGGTCATATTTAGGAAGAGACATGGGAACATGAAAGGGAAATGAAAGAGCAGTGTCCAGAACTCTTTTAGCTGGCTGAATTTTTTCTACATTCTGAGGATGGAAAGACCAATGGTGGGGAGAATATAGTACCCTCGGTTTCTATTATGTAACCCTTTGTTGATGTTTTTAGTGTTTCTAATGTAAGGGTAAATGAATGGGAGAGTTAGGAGAACATTGAATTATGTTTTTTGGAAAAGGGGGAAGTCGCACGGGTGGGGCACGATTTATCTAAACCGTGAGGCCATACCGTTCATAGTTGGTCTTGGAGGTAGTAGCATCCGCATGGGCAGCGCATGGTTTATCTAACTATGCAGCCAAACCATGCGATAAGGGTGGTCGAGGTAGAGGCTAAGACACGGTTAGTGCACGGTTTTTTAAACCGTGCGAACTAACTGTGCGACCACTTAAATGAGATCCTATAAAAGTGGATCTCACTCGTTTTTGCCCATAAGTGCCTCGTTTAAGATCATAAGCGGCCCTAAATCAGCATTTTTTTTCTTTTAAGGTCATGAAGGGTTCTCCCATCATTCAGGAGGCAATCTGAAAGATTCTCTTGGGGAATAGAAGAGGGATTCTTGAGGTATGTGATCTATCTTGTTTGGTTTCATAGATCTACTTAGATATACTTCTCCTCTTCTCGCGGTTTCTTAGATCTACACCTGATATGAGTATATCTATGTGTGTGGATGCCAAATATGAAGAGATTTGGTCTTGGTTGTGTTAGGAGAAGAGATATAAGGAGAATCCTTGGTGAATTAGCCCGATGTTCTTATGCTTTCTCCGTTTGTTAGGGTTTTCGTCAAAAACATTAAGGTAGGAGGCATCACTCTCAACTGCACTTGTTATAATTGATTGTCTTAGATTTAGATTGGGTTATTTTAATGGAATTGATTGTGAAAATTAGGGAATAAATCCCTTTTAGTGATGATTTATGGTTTTAGTGAAATTATGAAATCTTGGTGATTTGTTGTGAAAAGTGATTTGGATTCCTGAAATTAAAATGATGATTTTGAATTTTTGAATTGCGGGAAATGAAAATGGTTTTATGAAAGATTAGTTTTCAATAAAAATGTTTTTTTATTGGAATGGGTTGGAATTGATGTGGTTTGTCTTTGAAATGGTTTTGATGGAAATAATTTTCAATAAAACGTGTTTTTATTAAAAGAGTGTTTGGGCTTGATTGATGGTTAGATGGGTTGTGGGTTCATATTACATTTGGGAAAGATATGGGTAAGGAGTCTCCCCATCGGTGTTGGGATGGATAAGGGTTAGGGATCTCCCCCATCAAACATTCATATTGCATTCGGGACGGATAAGAGTTAGGAGTGTCCCCCATCAGTGTTTGTATGGATAAGGGTTAGGGCTCTCCCCCGTCAAACATTCATATTGAATTCGGTATGGATAAGGGTTAGGAGTCTCACCCATCGGTGTTGGGATAGATAAGGTTTAGGGTTCTCCCCCGTCAAACATTCATATTGCATTTGGGACGAATAAGGGTTAGGGGTCTCCCCCATCAGTGTTGGTATGGATAAGGGTTAGGGCTCTCCCCAGCCAAGAATTCATGTGAATTTGGGTTGGATAAGGGTAATAAGACTCCCTTATCATGATTGTTATGGATAAGTTTTAGTGATTCCCCACTCTTCCAGGTAGCATGCATGGTTGGTTGCATAGGATTGGGGAAAGCGTTGGGTATGCCAAAAGGAAATATTTTTGAAATGGTTTTTAAGATTTTTTGGTTATTTTTCTGGAAAAATTACTTACTAGAAATTTGGTTTCAATTGCTCTTGGAATGCCATTGGTTTTGAATGGTTTTGGAAACTTGTTTATATTTAGTTATAAACTGATTTTGAGAAAATGATTTATATAAACTATTTTTATATATATTTTTCTAACTCTTCTATCCTAGTGGCGTGAGTAGGGAAGTCATTGGGGAAAACCTACTGAGTTTTATACTCACCCCTTCATTGGAACGTTGGAGCTTTTGTAGATGTTGTATTCTATGACAAAGGTAAATCTCAGGCATCTTACTTCTAGAGGCTTGAGGTGATGCTTGAGAGATGTTGTGGATATTCGAGCTGGTAGAGCGTGGAGTTGTGTCTTTTGAGAGTTTTGAGATGTTCATCTGCTGTGTACTTTGATGCTTAGTTTGGTCTTCTGCAGTTGTGTAGTTTGATGTTTTTTGGTATAAATGAAGTTTTTATTGGTCTTTCATTTGTTCATGCATCATATGGTGAATGTTTGGATATTATTGGTTGGTTTATGGGTTATTTTCCTAAAGGGTAAATTGTCCCCCAACCTGTATTTGAAACCTTTTGGCATTTATTGCCTGCCCTTGGCATCGTGGGGATGTCGCTTAAGGCCTACTAATGACTCGTTGATATCTCAAGCCAATGAGAATTGGAGGGTTATTACAAATGGTATCCACTTGTTAAGTCCTTCCCTAACAAGTGGTCATCGATGTTTTTGGTCTTGGAGATGAAATTAATTCTTATCTATTCATTTCGTCGAAATCTTATACAAGAGTAGGATTGTCAGAACATGAAATGTATAGCATAAAAGGATATGGGTAACCTTTTTTTGCAGAACTTAAGTGTTTTGGATACACTTCTAGAATCTTGGAAATATCATTATTAAGGGTTTAGCCTATAAGAGAAGCATGACATTCATTGTAGAGGAATGACTTCCCACTAGGACTGCATATCTCATTGGGAGGAAAGGGTAAATATTTTTGGGAATGGTGCCAATTTTTGAAAAATGCGGAATTTTTTTTTTCAAGTGAAACACTTTGAAAAGAGTGTATTTGGTGTATTTTGAAAATGGATTGATTTTCAAAAAGTATATTGAATGTTTTCAAAAAATAGTTGACATTGGAAAAAGGTTGTTTTTGGATAATAAATGTTATGATAGATGATGTGATAAAATTTGAAATGCTAAGCCATCAATTGCTAGAGAGTGAGATTGACGGAGGTTGTCGTTGGTTTAGAAAATGGAACCTGGTAGGCGTCATCGGATCCCACCCGAAGAAGCTGTGGAAAATGTGGTTTTACTAGAACCACATGTGAACCATAAGCTGGTTCAGAGTATTTTCCAGGCTTTTCATGTTGTGGATATAGGGAACTAGGGGAATGAACCAAGTCATGTGGATCATACCATCCAGTTCATGAAGCAGAATCCACCGAACTTTTGAGGTGATGCTGAACCCGAAAAGGTGGAGGTGTGGCTAAGTAGGATGAATCGTATCATTGATTTCATCACCACACCATCAACGATCAAGGTCAAGTTGGCGATGAATATACATGAGGATCTTGCACGTCAATTTGTAGAGAATGTGCTATAACTGTTGATGGAGCAGAGTTAAAATGGGACTTCTCGATGTTGTACATGGATTTCTATAATGTAATCCTAGGTATGGATTGGTTGACTATGTTTAAGGCTCACATTGACTGTTATAGGAGAATGGTTAGTTTCACGATTGAGGACGACATCAACCATCTCTTCAGAGGAGAGAGGATGGTAAAGAAATATGCAAAGAGCTTTTTGGAACCAATGGTGGGAACGATGTCTTACCGATTGGCAGGGTTGACTTTGGCATCAATGGAATAAATTGCGGAAAATAGTTTTCCAGCCATTGTGGATCAATTTCCAATTTTTTTTCCCAACAACTTCTTAGGGTTACACCACTAATATAAGCGGAGTTTACGATGGATCTCCCTCTAGGGGCTAGTACTATTTCCCTTCCATCTTATAGGATTGAACCAACAGAGTTACGGGAATTGAAAGAGCAGTTAGAGGAGCTTGAAAGCAAAGGTTTCATTCAACCTAGTACTTCTCCATGTTCATCACTAGTGTTGTTTGTGAAGAAGATAGATGTAACTCTTCGGTTTTGTGTTAATTATATCAAGCTTAACCAAGTTACGATAATGTATAGATATCCACTTCCATGCATTGATGATTTGTTCGATCAATTAGAGGGAGCTCAGTGGTTCTCCAAAATTGACTTGTGATTAGGATATCACCAATTGCGAGTTTGGAAAGAGGATATTCCAAGGGCAACTTTCTAATGTAGATATGGCCTGTATGAATCTGTAGTCATGCCTTTTGGCCTTACGAATTCACTTGCAGTCTTTATGGCACTAATGAAGCAGATATTTTAGCAATATCTAGATTCTTTTGATGTGGTGTTTGTGGATGACATATTATAGTATTCAAGAAGAAGGGATGAGCATGAGAAAAACATGGCGATAGTGTTGGAAATCTTGATGGGCTATCAGTTCTATTACAAATTATCAAAGTGCGATTTTTGGATTCATGAGCTATGCTTTTTGGGCCATGTTGTTTCTGATGAAGGAGTTTTAGTGGATCCAGAAATGATAAAAGCTACTCTTTCATGGAAACTCCTGAGTAATTTATTTGAAATAAGAAGTCTTCTTGGTCTATTTGGTTATTACCGATGCTTTGTGTGTGAATTATCACGACTAGATTCACCAATGAAAACATTGACAAAGATGGACATTTCATTTCAATGGACTGAGGAATTTCAGAGATCTTTTAAAGAGTTGATAGTTATCCTTAAATCAACACCCATTTTGTTTTTTCCAGAATCAGGACAGGGGTACATGGTGTATTGTGATGCTTCAGGATCTGGGATGGGATGTGTTCTCATTCAAGGAGACCATGTTGTTTCTTATTGATCAATACAGTTGAGAGTGCATGAGAAAAAAATATCCAACACATGATTTGGAGTTGGCAGTAGTCATCCTTGATTTGAAAACATGGAGATATTATCTCATTGGTGAGAAATTTACTGTGTTTATGGATCACAAATGCTTGAAACAAATTTTCACACAACGAGATTTAAATCTCAGGCAAAGGATATGGATGGAGTATCTCTAGATGTTCGACTTGGACATGATTTACAAACCAAGAAAAGGGAATTAATGGGTGGATGCATTGAGTTTAAAATAATAAGCTCAGTTAGAGAAAGTAGCTTCAGATGAATGGCAGTTGATGTCGGTCCTATCTGACATGCATATAGAAAGTGAAGACCGAGCTGATGTTGTGGTTTTCAGTCCATTTGTTCTTGTTCCTGATTTTGTGGAGATAGTAAAGGAGGCACATGCATTCGATGTAGACTGTGTTGCAATGAGTTCAAAACTAAATGGTGGGGAGACCATTGAGGGATGGATACTTGATGGGGGTTCAGTTTTGTGCTTCAAAGCTCGGATGGTTGTACATATGGTTTTTCAGGAACAAATCGTTAATGCTTATCACCATTCAAGATGGGTTGTACACCCATGTACACAGAAAATGTATAAGGCGTTGAAGGTACAGTTCGGGTGGAGCGGCATGAAAAAGAAGGCGGTCGAGTTCATCTCTCGGTGCTAAACTTGTCAGCAGGTTAAAGTAGAGCATCAGAGATCAGCAAGTATGTTATAGTCTTTACCTATTCCAGTGTGGAAATGAGATCAAACATCAATGGATTTTGTTACAGGTCTTCCATGAAGGGTTCGGTAACACGTTTCCATTTGTGTGATAGTGGATCGTCTAACCAAGTCGGCACCTTTCATCCCAATTTGTGAAAGTCATACAGTGGAAGATATTTCAAAAATCTATATCCGAGAAGTGGTTAAGAGGAATGGTGTACCAGTGTCTATATTCTCAGATAGAGATCCGAGGTTCAAATCTCGTTTCTGGCGATCCTTACCGAAAGCCCCAAGAACTCAGTCGAATATGAGTACGGTGTATCATCCTCAGATAGATGGAAAATCTGAAAGAATGATATAGACTTTGGAAGACATGTTGCGGGCTTGTGTAATGGATTTTAGTGGCTCGTGGGAAGAGCACATTCCTTTAGTGGAGTTCTCATATAACAACAGTTATCAAGCCTCAATATGCATGGCTCCGTTTGAAGCATTGTATGGACGTCCTTATCGTTCTCCACTATGTCGGGTGGAAACGGGTGAAAATTCACTAGTCGGGCCAAGCCTTGTCCAAGAGACAACAAAGAAGATCCACTTTATTAGAAAGTGGATGGAGACAGATCATAGTCATCCGAAATCTTATGCAGATCACCGTCGAAGACCATTGTCTTTCGTTGTGGGTGATCATGTCTTCTTGAGGATCTCTCCAAGGCCTGAACATCGTCGTTTTAGGAAGCAGGACAAGTTATCTCCTAGATATATTGGACCATTTTAGATACTGGAATGGATTGGATAGGTGGCATATCGGCTTGCATTACCACCATGGTTTAGTTCGGTGCATAATGTGTTCCATGTATCTCAGTTGAAAAAGTATGTACCTGATCCTGACCATGTAATCAGATGGGATCATGTTGACCTAGATCTGGATGCATCATTGATATATATCTTGGTACGGATTGGGGATAGGAAATAGAAAGTCTTGCATGGAAAAAACATCAGTCTTATGGGGGTTTTATGGTAGCATGGTCAGATTTTGGAAGACACATGGGAACGTGAAAGGGAAATGAAAGAGCATTGGCTGGAACTCTTTCAGCTGGATGAAGGTTTTCTACTTTCTGAGGATGGAAAGACCAATGGTGGGGATAATGTAGTACCCCCAGTTCCTGGTATGTAACCCTTTCTTGATGTTTTTAGTGGTTTTAATGTTAAGGATGACGAATGGGAGAGTCAGGAGAACTTGGAGTGATGTTTTGTGAAAAAAATGGGAAGTCACACGGGCGGCGCACGGTTTGTCTAAACTGTGCAGCCAAACTGTGCGTAGTTGGGCGTGGAGGTAGTATCTTCCACATGGGAAGCGAATGGTTTGTCTAACGATGCGGCCAAACTATGTGAGAAGGGTGGCCAAGGAGGTAGCTAACACACAATTAGCGTACAGTTGGTCAAGCTGTGTGAACTAACTGTGCTGTCACTTAAATGAAATCCTATAAAAGTGGATCTAACTTTTTTGTGCCTCTAAGTTCCTTGTTTAATCTTCTATGAGGCCCTAGCTCGGGATTTTGGTTCTCCTAAGGTCAAGGAGGGTTCTCCCATCGTTTCAGAGGCGATCCGAAGGCTTCTCTTGGTGAATCGAAGCCGGATTCTTGAGGTATGTGATCGTTCTTGTTTGGTTTCTTAGATATACTTAGATATACTTCTCCTCTTCTCTCAGTTTCTTAGAGCTATTCCTGATATGAGTAGATCTAAGTTTTTGGATGCCAAATATGATGAGATTTGTTAATTGTTGTGTTAGGATAAGAGATCTAAGGAGAATCCTTGGTGAATCGTCCAGGTTTTCTTGTGCATTCTCCATTTGTTAGGGTTTTCATCAAAACCTTTGAGGTAGGAGGCTTTAATCATGACTCCTTTTGTTATAATTGATAGGATTAGTTTCAAATGGTTTTATTTTAATTGAATTGATTATGAGAAGAATGGAATAAATATTCTTTAGTGATGATTTATGGTTTTAGTGAAACTGTGAAATATTGTTGATTTGATGGGAAAAGTGATTTAGCTTCTTGAATTTAAAATGATGATTTTAAATTGTAGAATTTCGAGAATTGTAAATAGTTTTATGAAAGATGAGTTTTCAATAAAAAGGGTGTTTTATTGAAATGTGTTGGAATTGATATGGTTTGGATTTGAAATGGTTTTGATGGAAATGGTTTTCAATAAAAATATATTTTTATTTAATGAGTGTTTTAGCATGATTGATGGGAAGATGTGGTGTGTGTTCATATTGAATTTGGGATGGATAAGGGTTAGAAGTCTCCCCCATCAGTGTTGAGATATATAAGGGTTAGGTCTCTCCCACGTCAAACATTCATATTGCATTCAGGATGGATAAGGGTTAGGAGTCTCCCCCATCTGTGTTGGGGTGGATAAGGTTAGGGCTCTCCCCCATCAAACATTCATATTGCATTCGGGACAGATAAGGGTTAGGAGTCACCCCCATCAGTGTTGGGATGCATATGGGTTTGGTATCTCCCACGCAAAACATTCATATTTCATTTGGGACGGATGAGGGTTAGGGGTCTCCCCCATCAGTGTTAGAATGGATAAGGGTTTGGGCTCTCCTCCATCAAGCATTCATGTTCATTTGGGTTGGAAAAGGGTAAGAATCCCCCCCCCCATTATGTTTTGTATGGATAAGTAATAGGGCTTCTCCCCTCTTCTATGTAGCATGCATGGTTGGTTGCATGGGTTTGTGGAAATGGTTGGTTTTTCAATAAATAAGTGGTTGTGAAATGATTTTGAAGCATTTTTTGTTATTTTTATGGAAAAATAACTTGATGGGAAATTGGTTTCAATTTCTCTTGGAATGCATTTGGTTATTATTGGTTTTGGAAACTTGTTTATATTTAATTATAAACAGCTTTTTAGAAAATTTATTATATAAACTATTTTTATATAAATTTTTCTAACTCTTCTATCCTAGAGGCATGAGTAGGGAAGTAATTAGAGAAAACCTACGGTGTTTTATGATCACCCATGCTTTGGCAAGTTGGTGCATTTTCATATGTCGTATTCTGGGATACAGGTAAAGGTAAGACATCTTACTACTAGAGGCTTTTTGTGATGCTTGGGAGATGTTATGGAGCTTGGAGCTAGTGGAGCGTGGAGTTGTGGTGTCTTTTAGAGTCTTGAGATATTCATCCACTATGTACTTTGATGCTTTGTTTGGTCTTCTACTGTTGTGTACATTGATGTTGTTTGGTATAAATGAAGTGTTTATTGGTCTTTCATTTGTTCATGCATCATATAGTGAATGTTTGGTTATGCTTGGTTGGTTTATGGGTTATTTTCCTAAAGGCTAAATCATCCCCCAACTTGAATTTTAAACCCTTCGACATTTATTTCCTGCCTTTGGTATCTTGGGGATGTCCCTTAAGGCCTAGTAATGACTCATTGAGCTCTAAAACCAATGAGAATTGGTGTGTCATTACAAATGGTATCAGCTTACTCGGTTCTTGCCTAACAAGTGGTCATCGATGTTTTTGGTCTTCGAGTTGAAATTAATTCTTAACTATTCCTTGGGTATAAATCATAGATAGGAATAGTATTGTTGGAACATGAAATCCGTAGCATAAAAGGACGTAGCTAACCCGTTTATGCTGAACATCAAGTTACTAGGGTGTTGGGTACATAAGTGTTTTGGAGACACTTCTAGAATTTTGTAAATCTCACTGTCATGGGTTTAGCCAATGAGGGAAGCGTGACATGCATTGTAGAGGAATTAATTCCCACTAGGACTGCATATTTCATTGTGAGGAATGAGTAACTATTTTTGTGTATGGTGCCAATTTTTTAAAAAATGCAGATTTTTTTTTCAAGTGAATGGCATTGAAAATATGGTATTTGGAGTATTTTGAAAATGGGTTGATTTTCAAAAAGTATGTTGAATTTTTTCAAAAATAGTTGAATGTGGAAAAAGGTTTTTTTAAAAAAAAGGTTGTGATAGATGATGTGATATAATTTGAAATGCTAAGACAACAATTTCTAGAGAGTGAGATTGATAGAGGTTGTTGTTGGTTTAGCATGGCACCCGGCAGGCATCATCAGATCAAACCCGAAGAAGCTACAGAAAATGTGGTAGCACCAGATCCACTTGTGAACCAAGAGATGGTTCAGAGTATTGTCCAGGTTTTTCATGCTATGGATATGGGGAACTGGAAGAGTGAACCAAGGCCTGTGGATCATACTATTCCGATCATGAAGCAGAATCCACTGAACTTTCGGGGTGATGATGAACCTGAAATGGCGGAAGTGTGGCTACGTAGGATGAATCGTATCTTTGAATTCATCTGCACACCATCAGAGATCAATGTCATGTTGGCGACGTATATGCTCGAGGATCTTAGACGTCAATGTGTAGAGAATGTGCTATAAATATTGATGGAGCAGAGTTAAAATGGGACTTCTCGATGTTGGAAATGGATTTCTATGACGTAATTCTGGGCATGGATTGGATGGCTATGTTTAAGGCTCACATCGGCTGTTATAGGAGAAAATTTAGTTTCACAACTGAGGATGGCATCAACCATCTCTTCAGAGGAGAGTGGATGGTAAATAAAGATTAAAAGAGCGTGTTGGAACCAATGGTGAGAATGATCTCTTACAAATTGTAAACTTTAACATTGGAATCAATGGAAGAAATTGAAGAAAATAGTTTTCCAGCCATTGTGGATCAATTTTCAGATGTCTTTCCCAATAACTTATCTAGGTTACAACCTCTATGGGAAGTGGAGTATACGATTGATCTCCTTCCGGGTTCCAGTCCTATTTATTTTCTGTCTTATAGGATGGATCCAACAGAGTTACGAGAATTGAATGTGCAGTTAGAGGAGCTGGAAAGCAAGGGATTCATTCAACCATGCACTTCTCCAAGGGAAGCACCAGCATTGTTTGTGAAGAAGACAGATTGAACTCTTCGGTTGTGTATTGATTATTGTAAGCCTAACCAAGTTGTGATACAGAATAGATATCAAATTCCACGCATCGATGATCTGTTCGATCAATTAGAGGGAGCTCAATGGTTCTCCAAAATTGGCTTCTGATCAGTATATAACCAATTGCGATTTAGGAAAGAGGATATTCCAAGGACAACTTTCAGAAGTAGATATGGCCACTACGAATATGTAGTCAGGCCTTTTGGCCTTACGAATGCACCAGCAGTCTTTATGGAACTAATGAATCAGATATTTCAGTGACATCAAGATTCTTTTGTTGTGGTTTTTTGGATGACATATTGGTGTATTCAATAACAAGGGTTGATCATGAGAAACACTTGGAGATAGTTTTGGAAATCTTGAGAGACCATCAGTTCTATGAGAAATTATCATAGTTTGATTTTTGGATACAAGAGGTATGTTTTCTAGGCCATGTTGTTTCTGAGAAAGTTGTTTTAGTGGATCCAGAAAATATAGAAGTTGTTCTTTCTTGGAAACCTCTGAGGAATGTCTTTGAAAGACGATGTCTTCTTAGTCTAGGTGGTTATTAACGATGCTTTGTGCATGAATTCTCATGACTAGCTTCACCTATGACAGCATTGACAAAGAATAATAGTGCATTTCCATGGACTGAGGAATGTCAGAGATCTTTTCATGAGTGGAAAGTTCGCCTTACATTAGCACCAATCTTGACTTTGTCAGAATCTGGATAGGGGTATGTGGTGTATTGTGACGCTTCAGGATCTGGGTTGGGATGTGTTATCATTCAAGGAGACCATTTTTTGTTGCTTATAGATCAAGACTTTTGAGAGTTCATGAGAAAAATTACCCAACACATTATTTGGAGTTGGCTGATGTCATCCATGCTTTGAAAACATGGAGAAATTATCTTTTTGGTAAGAAATTTACTATATTTACA
Source organism: Viscum album (assembly GCA_963277665.1). Classification (NCBI taxonomy): domain Eukaryota; kingdom Viridiplantae; phylum Streptophyta; class Magnoliopsida; order Santalales; family Viscaceae; genus Viscum; species Viscum album. The sequence goes on from OY728127.1 coordinate 930,465,194, forward strand.
TATCAAAAAAGCATGAAACACATTTTCTCACTAAGAGATTTAAATCTCAGGCAAAGTATATGGAAGGAGTATCTCAAGATGTTTGACATTGACATGATGCACACACCAGGAAAAGGGAATTCATGGGTAGATGCATTGAGTCGAAAGTTATACACTCAGTTAGCGAAAGTAGCTTAAGATGAATGGCAGTTGATGTCGGTCCATGACGACATGCATATAGAATGTGAAGACAGAGCTGATGTTATGATTTTTTTTTCCAGTTGTGCATGTTCCTAATTTGGTGGATATAGTAAAAAAGGCACATGCATCCGATGTAGACTATGTTGTAATGAGTTCAAAACACAATGGTGGGGAGACCATTGAAGGATGGAAACTTGATGGGGGTTCAGTTTTGTGTTTCAAAGATTGGATGGTTGTACCTATGGGTTTTAAGGAACAACTCCTTCATGCTTATCACCAATCAAGATGGGTTATACACCTAGGTACACAAAAAATTTATAAGGCATTGAAGGTGCAGTTTTGGTGGAGAGGCATGGAAAGGAAGGTGGTCGAGTTCGTCTCTCGGTGCTTAACTTGTCATCATTCTAAAGTAGAGCATCAGATATCAGCTGGTATGTTACAATGATTACCTATCCTAGTATGGAAATGGGATCAAATAGCAATGGATTTTGTTATAGGTCTTCCAGGAATGGTTTGGAAACACGATTCCATTTGGGTGATAGTGGATCGTCTAACCAAGTCAGCCCATTTCCTCCTTATTCATGAAACTTATATGGTGGAAGATCATTCAAAAATCTAGATCTGAGAAGTGGTAAAGAGGCATGGTGTACCAGTGTCTATAGTCTCAGATAGAGATCTGAGGTTCACATCTCATTTCTAGAGATCCTTACAGAAAGACTTGGGAACTCAGTTGAATATGAGTACGGTGTATCATCCTCAGACGGATGGGCAATCTGGAGGATGATAAAGGATTTGGAAGACATGTTGCGGGCTTGTGTAATGGATTTTGGTGGCTCGTGGGAAGAGCACATGCCTTTATTAGAGTTCTCATATAATACCAGTTATCAATCCTCGATACGCATGGCTCTATTTGAAGCATTGTATGGGCATCCTTGTCGTTCTCCACAATGCTGGGTAGAAACAGTTGAAACTTCACTAGTCGGGACAAGCCTTATCCAAGAGACAATATAGAAGATCTGGTTGATTAGAAAGAGGATGGACATGGCTCAGAGTCGTCATAAATATTATGAAGATCACCGTCAAAGACCGTCATCATTCATTGTGAGTGATCACAAGTGTTCCATCTATACCCTATTAGATAAAGGATGTCTTAGAGGCTGCTCATAGTTCTGCATTCTCTATTCAACATATGTGGGTAAATATTTATAGGGAATTGAAAGAGTATTTATAGTGAGATGACTTGAAGAGAGATATTTTATAGATTTTATCTTGGAATGTTATATGTCAACATGTTATGTAAAAGAGATAAAACTAAAAGGGGTTGTCATAACCATTACCAATTGCAAAATATAAATTGGAGACCATCACTATTAATATTGTGATGTGACTCCCCAAACTATTTGAAGTGAACAATACTATATGGGTATTTTTTTAACTCCTTTTGTATCCATCACAAATTGTCACTCTTAGTGAATATTCCACTCTATATCAGCTTTTGAGGATATACATTATGGATGTTTTAAAGTTTCATGGATTATAACATTCGATTATAATTGATTATGATATGAGGTTTGCAATTGTATTCTGTATAATTATTTATTAAGAACACTATATAGAGATTATTTATTGATATTCATATCATCTATAGAGAGATTGAGGCGTATGAGAACAATTTAAAACCTATAGTATATATTTTGATAGTTTTCTATTTATTTGGAAGGATAGTGGGATCAAAACCTTCCTCTATTCATGATTAATTACAATAAAAATCTTCACAGTAGATATTTAATGGATCCTTACAGATCCCTCTAAGGGAGTTATTTTATAACTATAAGGTTTTGTGATGATATTAGAGAAATAGAGCTATTGGGACCCACGATATACGAGGAAATGGTAGATAAAGATAAACCTAATATATATAACAACTATGTATCTTAGAGTCGATAGAGACGTTATGATGATAATCATCAGTGTGATCTTGACTTTTACATTGGTGTGAATGTTTTTATATTAACGTCTCATTGGAACATGGTTATTATTATGGAGAGGTAATGAATGTTTATCCATATATATATTGGACATTTCAATATTCTTGATTGAGTCGGGATGATTGCTTATCGTATGGTGCTTACACTGACATTCTCTCAATCCCAAGATGTGATCCATGTATGTCTCTTGAGGAAGTATATATAGGATACCTTTGGTATACTTAACCCAAAGTTTTTTATACTTCAAAATTATCTTTCCTTTTAAGAACACCATTTAGATATTATGGATCATAAAGAATACGTTCTAGGAAATTACACCACTCACTTGGTCAATGTTTTCTAATAAAAGACCCATCCTGAATAAGATATGTTGGAATATGAGGATATGATGAGGTGGATGTATCCTCAATTTATTTTATAAAACTGACAAATTTTTGGCATAGAAAATAATTTTTTGTGAGGTATAATATAACTCCCCAATAGTTTTGGAATTTTTTTCAATTAGAATTAATTTAACTGATAGGATGCATTAAATTGAACAATTATTTTTAAAGAACAACAATACATTATTAATATTATTATTTAAAGATGAATGTTATAATCTAGACATTAAATAAGGGGGTATGAATTGTAATAACAAAATTTTGAAAATCAAAAACTAAGGGTATAGGTAATTAAGGAACATTGATAAAAATGTAATACATTTTTAGTAAGGTTTTTATATGACTCGAGAATACATTTAATCCAAAAAAATATTTGTATTTATTTTTGTAAATAAATATTGAAATTTATTTTTTACAATTTGAAAAAAAATGGTAAAAAATTAACACAGTTTTTAGTCCACATGTAATAAATTTCTTGTTGTTAATTTATTTATAATTTTGTGAAATTATTAATTTTTTAATTGATAAAAGAGATATCAATTTTAACTAAATAATGAAAATTCATTTAAAGAATATACCAAGTTACATCAATTTTTATGATGGATTTGAATGAAAAATTAGATAAAATGTTTTATTATTAATCTAATTGAGTACATTAGAATCACAATTATTTTTCATTCAGATATTATTTTTTTCCATACATATGAATACATTTTTTTCTGAAAATATTTTTTTCATCATGTCTGTCAGTTTAAGGTAAAATTAAATTATCGCACATATTGAATTGAAAATATAAAATTGTATTTCTTATTATTCATCATAATATTTTATATTATGTACAATTTTAAACAAATATTTTATTTATAATTAATAGTTAAAATTGTTAAAATTAACTACAATGAGAAAGGTTAAAATAGGTATGGTATGAGTTAAAATATGAATATATTGGTTAAAATGAGCAATAAATTTGACGAATATTTATTTATTGAAATATTTCTTCCTTATAACATCATAGGTTTGATAATAATCCATTATAGATCATTTTGGATTATGAAAACCTGCGTATGAATTCTTTTTAAAAAAATATTCAAATTCATAATCACCTTTACTTATAAATGGGAATCCCATATCCTCTATAGTTAAAAACAAAAGATATTTTTTTCAAATACCAAATAAAAATTTATTTATAATTTACCTCCTTACTTTCAAAATGAACTAGTTCTAGTAGTATACCCTTCTATGAAGGATTTCGGTGTAATGATATGGAGGTTGCTTTCAGAAGACGTGTAGTTTTTATATAAGTGTTTTTGTTTTATTTATTTTTCCACCTATTTCCAAAATTATTAAAATAAGATGATATATGAAAATAAGTATCATAAATATAATTAAATGATATTATTATAAATTAAAAACCTACTTCAATATCCGTTTCTATAAAATACAAATCAAAACCTTGGATCGTGTCTATGGAGGATTACCAGCTCACAAACCCATGTAATTCATTTTATAACACCGCCTCACACAATTGAAGATACTTATTGAGTTAATTTTTATATATAATATTTATTACCAAATCATACTCCTTGAATTATAATACCACATATGACATAATACATCAAATCCTTTGGGAAATGATAATGTCGCTCATGTATATGTGTAGAAAACTGCCTATATGAAGGGATAAGATTCATATTTCATTTTATATTTACATGAATGAAAATAAATATAGGCTTAGTGAATATATATGATAATTATTTTATAGATATTATTACTTAATTGTGATATATTATTAGACATTACTTTTCTCCATCCGTGGAGAACATTAAAACAACATTTATGCACATATACGTCCTACCGTCTACATTAACAATTTAATTACTTTTATACTAAAATATTTTATGTTTTATTGATTAAAAGTATAATATATATATATATAATATTAATATATTGGTAAAAATATAAGAGGTTATGTAACCATGATAAATGTATATGAAACAAAATATAAAACCCAGTCATAGATTGAAAACAATGAAATTATAATGTGAAACATGATTTTAACAAGGAATTGTTAATAAATGGTTAATAAAATGATATAAATAAATAAAATATGCTATGATAAAAATTATTATGTTTCTATAATTGATTTTTAATCAACCTAAATTTATTATATAGTAGTTTTTAAGAGGTATAATGAAGGTCGAGATTTGAGCTAATGGATTTCTAATCTCACTTTTCTTTTTCGAAGAGTTGTGCCACATTCACCACCTGTTTCATTTTTTTGAACATATAATACCCCCATTTAAATTAAATATCACAAATAAAATTAATTCAATGATACTATGTATTTCATTTAATTTTATTGTTTAATGGTTATTGTGATTAAAATTTTTCCAAAGTGGTGAAAGATTTTCATCTCAACATTATTTTATAGTGACACATGTCATATTCTCAAATAGTTTATTTTTTATGGTGTATATACTACCCCTAAATTTCATTTATGAATATTATGATGAAATTAGGTGATATATATATCAATAATTGTTTTTATTTCATGGTGATTATGATTGAAAATAAACCAATGTGTAAATATACTGTGTTATAATCCCAATGTTTATAAGGTTGTTTATGATTATGTTCTGATGAGGAAACAATATGATATACCTCTCAAGAAAAAAATTAATTTGATTCTAATGTATCTTGTTTCTATAAATTATTATTTTACATCAATTTTCATCTTTGTATGTACTAAATATATCAAATTAACTTTTTTAAGTAGAACTAACTTTATTTCTATCTTCATTCGAATATTCCTTTTCTTTTATATCAATGTTATCTAAAAAATGTATTAATTTTTATTAATAACACCCAATTATTGTTTAATGTATTTTTTACACATGATTTAAATTTTATAGAATCGTTTAAATGTAAAATTCTAGAATTTTTTATAAAAATACCGTGTTAATATTTGAAGAAAATTGGAAAAGAATGGTCATTTTAAGATGTAAGACATGAATATTTGTAAGCACTATCATGAATGAAAATGGATTTGATTATTAAATTAAAGGTTCAATGGTTATTTATAGTGAAAATTTATTCATTAATATTTGGAAAAATTATAGATTTTAAAAAATTAATTTCAATGGGGAAGAGATATTTTCTTCAAGAAATGTTCCATGTGAACTTTTAAAATTATCTCCCATTTAAAAATAAATCAATTTATGTTACATAATATTGACTAGATGTATGATACAATGATTTTAGGTCCCCAGCCTTAAACATTACATAAATTTGAGTAAGTCAAGAATTTGACATTGAGGATCTTTTCAGGTTTAGAGTTTTAGAGAATTATTCATAATTTTTACGTTACATCTCAAAATATTAAAATGTAGACACTTATAATATATCCAATTTTTTCACAATAATAAAAATACTTAAATAAAACAAGATTTCTTTTCTTGATATAAATCTTCTTGAGTAATTCTCTTCTCTTACCCTTCCATATTCAATTTGAAAAAAAATTCAAAAACATGGGGTGAGAATGAAAATATCAGTAAGGTTTATAAAATATGGAAAGAACACATTTTTCCATCAATACATAGATATTAATTAAATAATAATTATAAATCGTAAAACACAATATCTTTTACATAAATCATGAAATCATAAGATTTATGAATAACCCATAGAAATCATTAATCATAAAGGAAACATTTGGAATCCATATCATACTTACATTTTATAGACCCAAAGCTTTATGTACATGGACATTACATTAATTTTGGGGAATACTTTATACATAACAAAAAAACACACAAGGACCGTAATAGTTTAGTGTCTTTGGAAACTCAAAATATAATCTTCTAATCATTGTAAAAGATCTTCAACATCTCCCATAAAAATCTTACCCATTTTGTTGTCATACCTAAAACGATTATTTAAATCCTAGGGAAAATAAAACATATAAAGGGTGAGCTCAAATGCTTAGTAAGGGTAAGAATGGAGAAAATAAAACAAATCATATACATTTGAATTTAAAAACATGAACACAATGTTTAAACATCAATATCTTGAGCAAGGACATAAAACATGGAAATACATAAGGTATAGATCATAATGAAACATTAATCCTGATAAAATAGCATGGGAATAAAACATGTAATTGTGGAAACCATTCAGCACATGTTATTATTTCCATAGTATCCAAGGAATTTCTGCGAAGACCATCTTAGTGGACAAAGTCCCTTTCTGAATCGAGTTCACTCCTCGTCCCATTCCTGTATCACTGAACCAGATTAACATTCTGTTCCATCCATGTCTATCTCATGAGATATAAATCATTACCCAATGCATTGGAGGGAGATATAGGTCCCACCCATGTCATAATAAAATTATTCTTACATGTGCCACAAATTAATCATAAATAATTCACCATAACCCAAAGAATAAAATGGGTTTCATAAATATAATCTCATCATAACATAATCTATATAAAACAAATGGATATCATTTCATCATAAGAAGAATAAAATCATGAAAATAATAGATACATTATACATGAAAACATAATCAGTCTAATTAATGTCATCTTAGATGGAAAATAGTTTTTATAAAACACTTGAAATGAATTCTTGAGGAAAATATCCTTTATTTTTTCAAAATAAATTTCTTTTCACAAAATACAATTCAATTATAAATGTAAAGGATTTTGTTGAAAATAATATTGAAATATTGTGGAGGAAGCTTCATGAAAACAATGCTTTATGAAACTGTAAAAAAAATCCATTCATGACGTATAAGATAAAAAACATTCTTCTCGTAACTTTGCTGAAAAAGTCAAAAAGTACCTTGTAAAAGAAACAATACTTACATACCAAGTAGCAAAAGTCAAAAATGGGTAAAAAGGACTTTAAAAATACATGAAACTATTTTTAGAAAACAAGGACATTGATGATAAATACAACCCCAGTAAATACTTACGAATAAACAATCTCGGATAAAAATGAGATTGGAAAAGTTATCCCTTACCTTATGTCTGATATGCTTCGTATGTATCTGAACCTCTTGTATAATGATTTAAATAATGTCATTGACTTATTACAGAATCATATTCATTGTTATTATATCATATATGGTTCACTTAGGTATTTATATTACCCGTTCATTTGTCAATTCCATGTTAAAGTAGCGTTTTGGGTAAATTCATTTCATTTATCGTACCACTTTGGACTTGTTGTTCTTGATATTATTATTACTTATAACATGATTTACTTAATTAAAGAATGTAAAACATGATTCATATATCATATATATTCAGTATATATATATAATAGTTAGATAAATGAAATGAAACACACCATTCATGGAGACGGTAGGCCGTAAGTATGCATGAACGTTGTTTTCCTTTCCTTATTGACTTGAATGGAAGTAAGTGGATGAAATATATATATATATATATACATAAATCAAATTTATTTATCAGGTCATATATTTAATTATTATTCATTATAAATACTTTATATTTATTCTTGAAAGGTTTACATGGAGAATGAATCTCATCGGGTCGTGGAGACGGTAATCCGTACGTACGCCCGAGTGATGATATCATTCCCATAATTATTGAATTAAATTGGAGTGGATGATATAATATCTTAGAATCTGTATTATGTTATAATAACTATATATACTTATTCTTTACACCATTATACCCATCCATGTAAGGTGGTGTTGGAAAAACAGATTACACCACGACGTTTAGACGGTATTCCGTACGTACGCACGCGCGGTGATTTCATTTTCCGTAGGATGGATAGAAGATGAAATGAGGTTGTTTAATAATTATAATAACATATCAGTATATTATCACAACTTATTTTATTACTTTATAATGAAACAACTAAATAAGAAGAAGTTTAAGAAGAAAGAAACATGAAAGAATCGGTAGAAGAGATTACCTCTTCTTCGACGCCCCTCTTTTAAGCTTCCACTTAAGGGACTAGAGTTGGTATTTTGAGAATAAAAGAACCTCCCCAATTTTTCTAGGGAAATTTAAAAGAGAAATGGTCAGGGGTTGTCCGATCTTGAAGGCTCAAAATTGTGTAAATAGAAGAGGGAGGAGGTGCCCTTTTATAAGAGGGGTGAGGGGCACCTTAGGAAAAAATTATAATATTATTTTATAATAAAGTCATATTCTGTTTTATAACTCCAAATTTATTTATTTAGAATCTATAGTGGGGATGGGTCGAAATAATCTCAACCAATAGATTTTAGACAAATTTAGGTTACTATTTTAACCTTATCATTTAGATTTAACTCTAAGTTAAATAATTTAACTTTTACCATGTCTTCTTGTTTTCTTACACTATACGGGTAATAAACATAATATAACAAACCAAGCGAACCCCTAGTGGTTCATTATTAATATAGATAACATTATCTAAGTCATTTTTCCAAAACATTGATTTTTTGTAATATAATATCAATTAATAATATAATATTTGTTTTAAAAAATATTTTATGACAATTTTGATAGTATTTGGTAATTGAATTTTTGTGAAGATCATAACTACTTTATTATTTCAAAAAACGTAATTTTAATCAATACTAACAAGTCATATTAACCTATAAAATTAGTTTAATTCATTAAAAGTCTCAAATTACATTTATTTGGGTATTTATAACATCAATTATGTTAATATTTCATTAATAAGGTAATTAATGCATCATCATTGTGTCATAAATAAATAAAATTATTTAATGTATAAAAATTATAAATAAAATACCATTATGTAGTAAATATTTTTATATATCTAATGAATATTTATAGTCAAATTTATCTTATGTATAACCCTATATTAAAATTGTTTTAGTTATTAAACATTGATTTTAACTCTTTTAACTCTTCTTTGAATTAAATAATAATAAATGTCCTAATCTCATCCATCTGGACCTACATGATCATATTATATTCCTAAGGATTTTTTTGGTCGAATTACACTTATCCAATAGTATTAGGACATGTGTTAGGGTAATAATAATATTATTTTTACCCTTAATTACTCTATTTACTTTTAACCGTTGTAAATAAAAGTAAAAAGTTACTATTCACCAAAAATTATTTTTATCTCATTGAACCACATTTTACTTACTGATATCAACCATGTCTCTCGGATTTTTGAAATTACACTCACAGAAGCGGTAAAATTATGTTTTATCTAAATTTGAAAAATCTCCTAGGAGGTGTGTAAAAGACGATGAAAAGTTCAATAAAATTTTTATATATCTAAAATTATTATAAAATGAATCCAATGTATTAAATTGTAATTATACCAGTATTATGTATCTATTTTGACAAAAATTAATTTAGATAAAATAAATAATTATTTAAATAAAAAGTCAATTTTTAAATTGTAACCCAGTGTTTTCAATATTCATCAAAAATTGAATGTTTTCAGAAAAATACAAAAAATTCACCCTAGGATAATTTCGAAATTCTGAATCCAAAAATGAAGGCCATTTTGAAAGATAAAATTTATAAAATTTCAAAAAGTGGTTATTACTATTCATAACGGCTAGTTTATATAATATTTTAATAATATATCGTTGTTTAGTGAAACCCGATATTGCGTACTACACACGCTATCGAGGAAGGTCACGACTGCAAGTAATGCAAGCCAAATTAGGGATATGTGTAATGCAAGATCCCTTCATTGTTGCGTATAACATAATCAAAACATATTTCAATTATGCATTAAACAAAATATATACTTAATGTTGCGTAGAATAATTTCTACCAAACAAACTTTAAATTGTGTGTAACACTTACCAAGAATAGTGTTGCGTATACTGCAAGCTAATACAATGTTGCGTATAGTACAAACTAATCTTAGTATACAATAGAAGAAATTAAAGAAATTAAAAAGAATATCTCTCATAATATCCCGAGGTGTTACATTCTACCCCCCTTAAAATTAATCCCTCGAAATTCATCGGGGTTATAAATGGTTTACTACTTGAAAGTTTCTTTCAAAGAAACCCACATCGTAAAATGGGACACTAAAATATAATTTTAAAAACTAATGTATCAAATGAAATGATTACACAATGTATTTCATCACTGGTTTCCACATAAGAGAACATAGGTGAAAATATGGATATGGAAGAAAAATCTAACCATCAAGTTCTGATGGAGAGTGGTAGAGAACATGGCTATGAAAAATCCAACAATCAAAAAACCATAAATTTGAGATGATCTAAGGTATCATCTGATACATTAGATATAAGAGCACTATGACAACATTTTTGGTTTTCCAGATCATTTCTATAATGTTGAAGAATTTTTGAATTAAAAGAAATTCTTACTTGATTTTGGTACAATCTCACTGTGGTTCGTGCCTTGAACAATTTCCACTTCATCTTTAAAAGAAATGAAGTTGAATTTGTCTTCCCTGAAGTGTTAGTGGATCTTATGATAGAATGATATGTCATTCCATCTGTCTCAAACATAAGGTTAGTAAAAGTTATATATATAAGTCCATCTATGGTTAGATTAATCTTATATGGTTCCAAAAATTGACTTATACTTCATCTATCATACCGCTTAATAATATAAAACTAGCTTCTAATAACTAGGGACTTCCCGTAGGCCAGTGATAAAGGCATGTCACACTTCGGTAGTGCGTTTAATTCCCACAGCCATGTCCGACATGATGGGTTGTCACCCATCTGGCAGGTTGTCCCTCTTTCTAAAACTATACTATCATAACATTTCAGAAATAAAAACAAAAATTTATAACCTTAAGAAATAATATATGATTTCTATTCCAACCTTTAGGCTTATCGAAAATACTTCTGTCCGATTAATAGAAGTGTCATCTACCGAGCATGTGAATTCCTTCATTTGTCCCCCATATACCAGAAGATATATATTGTTGTTGGTCACATTCCAAAAATGTGAATACATAAATCATGTATTCTCTTGAAAAATGAATACCCATTACACCTTAGTGAAAACATGAATGCTGTCAAAAGTTAACTCTATCTACATACAAAAATCCCAAAATTTCTATATACTCAATCCATGATATAACTTTTTCCTTATATCAGTCATGAGATCATTTCATTTTCTCTTTATCCCTTCATTATGCTCATATCTTCTTCTTTCCCAAAATATTTCAATGAATTTTCATGGTTATCGGTACCATATAATTATTGAAAACCAATACAAAGATATTCCAAAAATACATGATACCATAAATGAGCTTCCATGATACAATTTTGAAATCCCATTACATAAACACTTAATCATTCTACAACATCATTTTCGTACTCAACATCATAAATAGTGATCACATGTGACTTCCCCTTATCCTTTGCCTTAAGAGGTTGCTCACATTGATCATCATTAACCCTTGGATTAGGGCATTGATTAGCATAATGCCCCATTTCATTGCAATTGAAGCATTGAAGTGTTGGTGGAGCGTTCTCTGTAGTCTTTTCTCTATTCGCATCATTAGCTACCTTTTTCCCATTACATCGACACTCAACTGCTCGATGACATTCTTTTCCACACATAAATCTTTTTCTAGTACCTTTTAGACAATATCCATCATGCTTCATTCTACACTTTGAGCATAAAGAAACATTCATCTTCTTTTCACCATTGTTCTGAGATTTTTCCTTGAACTCCATCTTTCATTTCTTGTCAAAATCTTGAGATGGATATGTAACACCATATTCCAGTTCTACCTTGATAGCACAACGCACAATTTCTTCATAGCTAATGAAGTCTATTATAGCTAATGCCCTTCGAATAATTTGTTTTAAGCTTCTGAAGAATCGATCAACTTTACTTTCAGGTTGGATGATAAGGCCAGATGCATACCTTTCAAGCCTTGTAAAATTCTCTGCGTATATACCAACATATTTATAATCCTTTTTCGTAATCTCAATGAAATCCTTTTCCATCTTTGTTCGATGAATACGAGGGAAATAATTATTGAAAATCATGTTCTTGAACTCATCCCATTCCATGGATTCAATTTCATCTCGGGGCCTTGTATTCATAATTAGAGTACAACATTGGTCTACTTCACCTTCTAAACGGTAAATAGCCAGAATGAAATTTTCATTTTCCGAACAATGATGTATGGAAAATATCTTTTCAATTGTACTGATCCATTGTTCTGTAACCAGTGGATCAGAATACCCACTGAAAGAAGGTGGGCGTTGCCTCTTGAAGGACTAAAAAGAATATTGTTCCCCTCTCTGCTCATTCGGAAGTCTAGAATGATTCATAGCTTATGTAATTATAACAATAAGATTTTTCACTCCAACTTCCATAATATTGGTTTGTTCAGAAGGACAATAATTACATTGTCCACTACTTTGATCAACACGGTTCCTTCAGGTTCCAGCCGTCGTCTAAAACCTGAAAATAATAGTGTGAGAGGAAAAAATCATGTTAGAGAAAACAACATAATAAAGGGGGAGTACCTTCAATATATTACATCTTATGATTAATTTTAATATTGTTACTTTAATTCTTGGACTATAACCTATACTTATTCTTAACGGTAGGGACATCCCTAGACATACCTTATAAATATCTCTAGGGATCTCACAAGTGTTTTGGCATCCTAGTTTCCAATGGTTAACTAAAACTTTCCTATGATACCAACTGTAGAGACCCAATGTTTGACGTACATTGACATTACATTAATTTTTCAGAATACTTAATACATAACAAAAACAAACACACAAGGACCGTAATATTTTAGTGTCTTTGGAAACTCATAATATAATCTTCTAATCGTGGTGAAAGATCTTCAACATCTCCCATAATGATCTTCCCCTTTTTTTTCTTACCTGAAACCTTTATTTAAGTCCTAGGGAAATGAAAACATATAAAGGGTGACCTCAAATTCTCAATAAGGGTAATAAAGGAGAAAATAAAACAAATAATATACATTTGAACTCAAAAACATGAACACAATGTTTAAACATCAAGATCTTGAGAGAAGACATAAAACATGGAAGTACGTAAGGCATAGATCACAAAGAAAAATTAATCCAGATATAATAGCATTGGAATAAAACATGTAATGGTGGAAACCATTAAGCACATGTTATGATTTCCATAGTATCCAAGTCATTGCTACCAAGACCACCTTAGTGGACAAAGTCCCTTTCTGAATCGAGTTCACTCCTCGTTCTATTCCTGTATCACTGAACCGGATTAACTTGCCGTCCAGCCATGTCTATCTCATGAGATATAAATCCTTATCCACTTCATTTGAGGGAGATATAGGTTCCACCCATCTCATAATGAAGTCACTATTACTTCTGCCAAAAATTAAACATAAATCAATCATCATAACCAAAAGAATAAAATGGGGTCATAAACATCATCCCATCATAACGTAATCCTTACAAAACAAATGGATATCATTTCATCATAATAAGAATCAAACCATGTAAATAATAGATACATTATACATGAAAACATAATCATACCAAATAATGCCATCTTATATGGAAAATAGTTTTGATAAAAAACTTGAAATGAATTCGTGAGGAAAATATCCTTTCATTTTTCAAAATAATTTTCTTTTAACAAAATGAAATTCAATATTAAAAGAAAAATATTTTGTTGAACATAATCATGAAATCTTGTGGAGGAATCTTCATGGAAACAATTCTTTATGAAACCAAGAAAAAATATGTTCATGCCATAAAAGTTAAAAAACATTCTTCTCGTACTATTGCCAGAAATGTCAAAAAGTACCTTGTAAAAGAAATATTCCTTACATACCTTGTAGTAGAAGTAAAAAATGGGAAAAAAGGACATTAAAAATAAATGAATCCATTTTTAGAAAACAAGGACATGGATGATAAATATAACCCCAGTAAATACATACGAATAAACAATCTCGGATAAAAACGATATTGGAAAAGGTATCCCTTACCTTATGTCCGATATGATTCATATGTATCCTAACCACCTGTATAATGATTTAAATAATTTCATTTTATAATTACAGAATAATATTCATTGTTATTATATCATATACGGTTCACTTAGGTATTTATATTACCCATTCATTTGTCAATTCCTTGTTAAGGTAGCGTTTCGGGTAAAATCGTTTCATTTATCATACTTGTTTGGACTTGTTGTTATTGATATTATTATGACTTATATCATGATTTAATTACATCCAGAATGTAAAACATGATTCATATATCATATATATTTATTATATATATATAATATATAGATAAATGAAATGAAACACATCGTTCATAGAGACGGTAGGCCGTACGTACGCATGAATGCTATTTTACATTCCTTATTGACTTTAATGGAATTAAGTAGATGACATATATATATATATACATATACATAAACACAGTAGCTTTATCATGTCATATATTTCGTTATTATTTATTATATATACTTTATAATTATTCTTGAATGGTTAACATGGAGAATGAATCTAATCAGGTCGTGGAGACGGTAATCCGTACGTACGCACGATCGATTATATCATTACCATAATTATTGAATTGTATTAGAGTGGATGATATAATATATCAGAATCAGTATGATGTTATAATAACTATATATAGATATTCTTTACACCATTATACCCATCCGATTAAGGTGGTATTGGAAAAACATATTACACCATGGTGTGGAGACGGTATTCTGTACGTATGTACGCGCGGTGATTTCGTTTTCTGTAGGTTGAATAGAAGGTGATATGAGGTTGTTTAATATTTATAATAACATATCATTATATTGTTGATACTGATTTTATTACTTTATAATGAAACAAATAAAGAAGAATATGTTGAAGAAGAAAGAAACTTGAAAGAATCGGTAGAAGAGATTACCTCTTCTTTGATGCACCTCTTTTATGCTTCCACTTAATTTACTAGAGTTGGTCTTTTGAGAAGACCAAAACCTACAGAATGTTTCTAGGGAAGTTTAGAAGATAAATGGGTAGGGTTTGGCTGATATTTAAGGCTCAACATTGTGTAATGAGAAGAGGGAGGATGTTCCCTTTTATAAGAGGGGTGAGGGGCACCTTATGAAATACATAAAATATTAGTTTATAATAAAGTCATATTCGATTTATAATATCTCCAAATTGATTTATTTAGAAGATAAAGTGGGTATGGGTCTCAATCCTCTCAACCAATTTATTTTAGACAAGTTTAGGTTACTATTTTAACCTTATAAATTAGATTTAACTCTGAATTAAATTATTTAACTTTTACCGTGTCTTCCTGTTTTCTTACACTATATGGTTAATAAACATACTATAGCAAGCCAAACGATCCCAAAGTGGTTCATTATTAATATATATAACCTTATCTAAGTCATTTGGATGATCCTTAGATTTTTAGGAATATAACATCAATCAATAATATAATATTTGTTTTTAAAACTATTGTTTGTCAATTTTCACACTATTTGGTAATTGGTTTTGGTGAAAATCATACCAGCATGATTAGTTCAAAAAACGTTAATTTAATCAATACTAACATGTCATATTAACCTATACAAAGTCTCAAATTACATTTTTTTGGGTATTTATAACAATAATTATGTAAACATTCCATTAATAAGGTAATTACTGCATCATCATTGTGTCGTAAATAAATAAAGTTATTTAATGTCTAAAAATTATAAATAAAATACCATTATGTATTAAATATTTTTATCTTTGTAATGAATAATTATAGTCTAATTTATCTTATGTATAACCATATATTAAAATTTTTTTAGTTATTAAACATTGATTTTAACTCTTTTAACTCTTCTTTGAATTAAATAATAATAAATTTCCTAATCTGATCCATGTGGACCTAAATTATCATATTATATTACTAAGGTTGTTTTTGGTCGAATTAAACTTATCCAGTAGTATTAGGTCATGTGTTAGGGTAGTAATAACATCATTTTAACCCTTAATTACCCTATTTACTTTTAACCGTGGTAAATAAAAGTAAAAAGTTACTATTCACCAAAAATTATTTTCATCTCATTGAACAAAATTTTTCTTACTGATATCAACCATGTCACTCAAATTTTTGAAATTCCACTCAAAGAAGTGGTAAAATTATGTTTTATGTAAATTTGCAAAATCTCCAAGGAGGTGGGTAAAAGACGGTGAAATGTTAAATAAAATTTTTATATATCTAAAATTATTATAAAACAACTCCAATGAATTATATTGAACTTCTATAGATATTATGTATGTATTTGGACCTAAAATAAATTTAAATAAAATAAATAATTATTTAAATAAAAAGGTTTGTTTTTAAATAGTAACCCATTGTTTTCACTATTCATAAAAAATTGAATGCTTTCAGAAAAATTCAAAAAATTAACCCTAGGCTAATTTTGATATTCCGAATCCAAAAAATGAAGTCCATTTTGAACGATAAAATTTATAAAATTTCAAAAAGTGGTTATTACTATTCATAATGGTGAGTTTATATAATATTTTAATAATATATCGTTGTTTAGTGAAACCCGATATTGCGTACTACACACGCTACTGAGGAAGGTGATGATTACATGTAATGCAAGCCATGTCAGGGCTATGTGTAGTGCATGCTCCCTTCGGTGTTGCGTATAACATAATCAAAACATATTTCATTTATGCATTAAACAAAATCAATAAATAATGTTGGGTAGAATAATTTCTATAAAACAAACTTGAAATTGTGTGAACACTTGCCAAGAATAGTGTTGCGTATACTGCAAGCTAAAACAGTGTTTCATATAGTAAAAACTAATATTAGTTTACAATAAAAGACATCAAAGAAATTAAAAAGAATATATCTCATAAAATATCTGGGTGTTACATACATTGCTGCATTCAGAACTACATATGGAGTTACATTTGGAATTATAATCACAGTATATTCCCTAAATATCTTAAGAGAAACATTAACGTTTACCTCCATCACATTTCCCAATGCATTGGAAAGACATCTCAGGCTCACCCTCCATAGGTTTTTCCTCGATCCACCTATATACGTAAACAATGCCAATAAACCATAACATAATCATTACACATGAACAAGCATAAAAGAAAGATAAAATTTACAAATTTAAATCACAAGATATATGCTCAAGATATTGACATAGTCAATCCATTATCAAAACCATTTTCAATAACAAAATACATACAAATGGTATATGGTATTTATTTTCCTTTTAAAAACATTACGGCTCGTTAAAGACGCCAAATATCAAATAACGCTCATGGCGGCGGAAAGGACTTTGTCACCATGTACATTAACAAGAAACATTCCCTATTGTTGTTTAGTAAAACACTATATTGAAAAGAGAATACCTTTGAATCAAATTAAAATCCATAGGGGTTTATACACCGTATAAAATAATGTCATGTATAAATAAAAATAAGCCTCAGTGAAAGGAGATTTAGACGAAGTCCCTTTCAAAGATTACTTTGTAAAAAAATTGATCGATTATTTTTATTAACTATAAGTACACATAAACAAAGTACAAATACAAGATAAGACATGAGAAATTATTTCCCATATAATCATAGCATGACAAAATCAAGAAGTAGAAGAGTAACCCAATGAATGGAATTTGGGTTAAGATGTTCCATTACCTTGCGTCCGACTCATCACGTATGTTCCTTGATCTTCCTGAATAATAATCATAGGTTAATTTATACCTATTTCAGAACCTTTTTCATTTTTATTATTTCTTTTATATCACTTATTACAACTTTATAAAAATTTCATAATATTTTATGTTAATATCGGTCGTTTTTGTGGATATTGGGTAATTGAGTCGAAAATGAACTTGTTATAATTACAAATTGTCCACATGGTCAGTAGTCCATTATCTCTAGAATTATATTCATGATTTAGATATAATATATATCATATATATCCCATATATATGTATTTATAATAGTCCATAACACTAGAAGATAAGAAATGAAATGCACCGTTAATGGAGACGGTAAGCTGTACGTACGCATGAGAACTACTTTATTTTCTATTTATTATTTAAAGGTATGAAAATTTAATGATATATAGGTATATTATAATTCCGGTATAATATAATATCTTATAAATGTTACATATTTTCATTAACTCCATCCTTTATTATTTCCATGTATGGTATGAATGAGTCATATAACTTTGAGGGGGTGGAAGTCCGCACTTTCTCTAATAAAATTATCATGCTCACAAATCATGAAAAGCATAAAGGTTTGCTGTAAACACAAATTACAAAAGAATAGAGAAAATATGAACATAATATATATCATATTTAAATACATTTCCATCATAATGGACACCATGAGAGGTGGTTGGGTAAAATCGATCAATAATAATTTCGTGAGACAACAATTTTTCGTACACAGAAACAATATGTTTGTATCCATTAAATGGAGGTGTGTGTAAATACATTTAGAATACTTCTCAAAAAAACCCTATTATATTGATTAAACTGGTTATTTATAAAATAATGGAACAAATAAATTTTAGGGGGATGGATAAGGAAAATAAATTAAAGAAACATGAGAGAAGACATTAGCTCAAATCGGGTAACTCTTTTTGATTTAAGCTGAAGGCTTTCATAAATTGCCTTATTCCCAAGGTAAGCATTCTATGAGGAATATAGGGATGTTGGGAGCTTATTTGGGTATATGATGGATGATCCATGGGGATTTAGAGGTGTGAGTAAGGGTTAGAGGTGGTGGCCTTTTTTAATGGGGTAGAGGGTTACATTATGAATTTCTTGAAAGATTATTTTATTATAAATTGAATTTCAATTTCAAAATATCCAAAAAAATATTTAACTATATGTTAATATGAGGATTTTTCAACATAATTTAAACCAATTGGTGTTATACAAGTATCATTTTCATATTTAACCATATCTTTTAGCTTTAACCATATGTTAACTAATTTGACTCTCACCATGTCTTATTGTATATTCATACCATATTGTTAGTATAGTTACTACAAAATGCCAATAGAACCAATATTGATTCAATAATGACATTTTAAACATTATATCAGTCATTTTTCCAAATCCTAAATTTTTAGAACTATTATATCTTTTAATTAAATTGTATTTATTTTAAAAACTCATTTATGTCAATATTTATACTATTCATGTCATTAATTTTTAAAAAATCTACAAAAACATGATTATTTAAAAGAAAAATAAATAATTAAATTTTAAATAGTCATAATCATCCATAAAATTCTGGGATTACATGAAAAGTTTCGAAATTAATTTATTTTAAAATTTATAATCTAATTTATTTAAATCATTCATTAATAAGGTAATAACTCCACCATCATTGTGCCATAATTAAATTTATATTTTTTATGTCTAAAAATATAAGTAAAAAAACATGATGTAGGAAATAATTTTATCTTCATAAGAAATAAATATAGTTGGAAATATGACTTATATAACCCCATATATAAATTGTTTTACTAAAAGATACATGTTTATGCTACATTTTTCTTTACATTAAATTAATTTTATAAAATGTCATTTTCACATCCATGTAACTCCATGGGGTCCCAAAATCGTCCGATGGATGCTCATGGTGGGACATATATCATCCAATAGAATTATAAAACTTGTTAGGGTAGTTTGTTATTGTTATAATATTAATTTTTATCATTATTTAACATATTTTCCCTTTACCATGGTAAATAAAATAATTACTAAAGTTACTATTCATAATGTCTAAAAAATGGAACATATTTACACAATTTAGACCTCCTGATTCCAAATCTAGAATCCATTTTTTCAAATTCAAAACACAAAAGTTTCAATAATTAATTTAAAATTAATTTCTGTTCTCGAAACCAAAAAGTGGGTTTTAAATAAGTAATAACAATCAAAATATGGACATGTGTTTATGTCCAATTTAAAAGTGAAATTAATTAAAATTAACAACATTGGATTATGTGATAAAATTCAAATCCAATTGTACATTAAAAAAATAAAGGAAAATCTAACTATATAAATAAATTATATGAAAATACCACTTTGAATTAAAATGTATTATTTTTCACTATTCCTTAAAAAATGAACATTATCCAAAAAATACCAAAATCTCATCCAATGAAAATTTTGATGTCTCTATTTTATAAAAGTTGATTATTTTTTCAAATAGAACATATAAAAGTGAAAAAAACTATATTTAAAAAAGGATCTCCATCAAAATGTGGTAGAATTACATTTTTAGAAAAATAATTGTTTTATCCGAAAAAATGAATTTGTTCTTATATCATATCTAGAAAAAATATATTATGAATTTAAATCATTATAGTGAATATATATAATATATAAAAATCAATAAATACTGATATCAAAAGACCATTATTCTCTTTAAAATTGGTCTTCATAAAAACACATCCTTTATATTCAATTTTTTTTGTCCATTTCTAATAAATTTGGTAACCAGCGAATAATTATTTAAACATTTGTAAACCATATTTCAAAATTCAGCTGATATTTTTCATTCCTACCATTCAAAAATTGAGGAGTTAACTACCATTTTAAAATAATAATAATATTATTATATTATTTTTCAGTTTATCTCAATGTTTGTGCAGTATAAGATTTTAGAGAGATACATTGTTGCATGATGAGAACACTATTGGAAAAAAGAATCCCATTTAACGTAAAATTTATATCTTATTCATAATTATTAATATATATATATATATATAAATATTATTCTATAAATACCTCTTTCATTACATTCTTCCCTTATTTTGGAAATTTTGTCCTCGCAATTTCAAAATAGCGCTCGGAAACATCATTTAATGTCCCATATTGGAAAATGAGTCAATAAAATGATCACTTTAAAATAATTAAAGAGAATTACAAATGTCACCCGATATATCACATACTAGGACTCTATGAAAACATGGATATTAAAGAAAAAACATAACCATCATGTTATGATGGAGATTGATAGAAAACAAGATCAGGAGAAAGTTAACCACCAGAAAACCAATAACTTATGATGGGTTAAATAGTCCTTGATTTCGTAGTAGGAATAGTGAATGGAAAATGTTTCTGTTTTAAGTTCATTTTCATAATGTTGAGGAATTTATTTACGAGACTGACTTAGAACAAAAGGAAATATACTTATCTTTCAAATATATTTTTATCCATTGATAAATTTCTAAAACAACATAATCATTTCTCTAAATGATGAGTTATCATAATGAAATTGTCCCCCTGAAGTGCTAGAATAAACTTCTATACAATAACATAATCCACAGAAGAAAAACTATATATTTTCCCTATCTTTAGACATTAACCAAAACCAAACTAGTTCATACAAGATCAGATAATCCAAAAAGGATAATCATTTATAAAAAGAAATAATGCACTTAATCTCCCAAATTAAACAAATAATTCCCAAATTTAATCAAAGACCATTCAATACACAATTGTCCAAAAAAATTCAATGTAATCCATTTATGAATGAAACCCAAAACTCATAAGGATTTGATGATGTAGTCTTCCAAAATAAATATTAACATTTATCAGAAAATAATATCCAATACACTTATAGTATCACAATTAAAAGTAATTATCATAATCACATATTCTAAAAGATAGGTTAATCATTTCCATAAATAACCTAAACCTATATATGTCCACAATAAAAACTTAGATTCTTCCGAAATAAAATTTATCCATTACTATTCAAAATAACACCCATAGTATTCTATTTTCCTTAGGCATATAGTGTTCCCGAAATAGTAAATGTCGTCCAAAATAAAATTTATCACTTAATCACCAAATCACATTCTGAAAGTAAGGATATCTATTTTATAAAACATATGTTCCCAAAATCAACTTATTTTTGATCCATAAAATCATTTAACTAAAATGAATAATTCATAGTAACCAAGGGCTTCTCGTAGGCCAGTGGTAGGTGTTTCACCCTTCCCCCCCTTCGATTATGGGTTCAATTATTACGGTCGTGATGGGTTTTCACCAATCCTATGTGATGTCCTTTTTTTAAAACCATATAATTCTTATAAAATTCACAAAAATAAGTTAATTTCAACAATATTACCATAACCTTCATTATCCTCAATGGTTATCAAATATCATTCATTTTTTATCCCAAAATTCAATAACCATTAATTTCCTCAAAAACAAAAGATCACATAAACCCCTAAGGTTATCCATTATGTCCACATAAGAAAAGACAATTATTCCCTGAATAAAATTTTCACATATCAAAATTTAGGGTTATAAAAACTAGAAAAATACTTCCAATGTAATCCAATCATTAATATATTTATACATATCTTGATCCATAGATCCAGCATAACTCTTTAATTCCTAAAATGTATACATCTTAATAAACGAACGATCTTTATGATCCATTTTCTATGTTTTTCCATCTTATTATTTTATAATTATTTCCTCAAAACAAAATAATTCATAAAATCATAAGATTTCAATAATGTCAAAACATGAGCTATGAAACAATCAATACATTTCATAGGTAATTTTCAATTTCCTCATAATTCAATTGAAAAGAAATTAGGTATTGGATAAAATATATTTGTATGGTCCTTCTGATCCCATTCCCGAAACTTATTTTAAGGAAATGTATTTGTATAATGACTATGCACACAATATTTAAAACATTCAATTGATCCCTCAGAATGAACTTCTTTCCCTTTCCTGGAGTCAACTCGATGCTTCCTTTTTCCATGGTTGGTTATTACTTTATGACATTCATTACCACAGTTGAAAGATCTTACCATCCTTTTGATTCATTTTCCTAGGTGTTTCTTTCCGCATCCTTGAAACATATGTTTTTTAATATACTTAGATTTATGATTTTTAACTGAACTTCTATAAGGATTTATTTCATGAATATATGATTCCTTATAGAAATAACCAAGGTTGAAGTGGTCAATCACGAATCTAGATAGCTGGTTGAGAATAACCAAAAGAGTTCTCATTGAAGCTCCCATTTCATTCATTTACTTATTCAGAAAACCACCACTATTTTCTTCACATCCATTTTTACATTGGTGCTGGCTAGATCTAGCCAATTACTAAAACCAAAAATGACAGTGTGATTATATTAGAAAAATAATAATATAATATCTTATGGGGAGGATAAACACTATGATACACTTATTCATGTTATCTTAAACTCTTTTAATTTGTCTAAAATAATTATGAATCTTTCTAATATCCTATCCACTATAGTTATATAAAACATACAACTTATGATCAAATAACATCCTAACCATTAATGTTACCTAAACTGACCTCTAATACCAAATATAAATCCCCAGTCTAAAACATTACACAATATTTATTTAAGTTAAGAATTCGACATTAATGATCTTTTCAGGATTAGAGTTTTGAGAATTAGGCCATAAGTATTACACTACATCTCAAAATATTACAAAGTAGAAACTTCTAATATAGCAAATGTTTTCTCAATAATAAAACTCCTTAAATAAAACAAGAATTAATTTCATGATTGAGTCTTCTTGTATACATCCTTTCTAATACCTTTCCTTATACTATGTGAAAAACATTTCAAAAACTTGGGATGAGCACAAAAATCTAAGTAAGGGTTATAAAATCTGGGAAAAAACATTTGTCCATCAATACATACAAATAAATGAAATCATAGTTATCAATCATAAAACATAATCTCTTTAACATACCTTATGAAATCATATTATTTATGAATAACACATATAAATCATTAATCATAATGTTATTGTGTGACATCCATATCATACTTACATTTCAGCTTTCATAGATACGTAAAGAGTTACATTTTGAATACCCAAAAGAGTATATTCCCTAAATCTCTTAGGAGAAAAATTAACATTTACCTCCATCGCATTAACCGATGAATTAGATAGCTACCTCAGGCTCACATTCCCTAGGCTTATCACGGAACCACCTGTATATGTTAACAATTACCAAGAACTATAACATAATCATAACACATGAACAAGCCTAAAGGAAAGATAAAATTTTCATATTACTATCACAAGATGTTGTTTCATGATATTGACATAATAAATCCATTATCAAAAACAATTTCCATAAAAAAATATGTAAAAATGGTATATGGTATTTGTTTTCCTTTTAAAAACATTACTGCTTGTTAAGGAAGCCAAATATCAAATAATGCTCGTGGCGGCGAAAGGTCATTGTCACCACATAAGTTAAAAAATCACATTTTGTCATTTAAAAAACACTACATTTAAAAAATATTCCCTTTTAATGGAATAAATAGGCAAAGGGGTTTATACACCATATAAATGAAATTCATGTATAAATCAAAATATTCCTCAATTAAAGGAGATTGAGATGAATTCCATTACAATGATCATTTTTTAAATAAAATAGATCGATTATGTATTTTAACTATAAATACACATAATGAATGTATAAATAAAATATATGATATTTAAAGATATTTTCCACATAATCATTTCACGACATAATCATGAAGTGTAATATTAACTCAAATAATGGAAATTGTGTTAAGAAGTACCCTAACCTTGCATCCAAATCGTCACATATGTTCCTTAGTCTTCCTGAATAACAAAAATAAGTTAATTTATAGTTGGTTCAGAAACTTTTTCATGTTTATTACTCCTTTTATATCACTTATTACCACATTATAAAAATTTCAAAATTATTTAAGTTAATATCGGTCGTTTTGTTGATATTGGGTACTTGAGTCGAAAATGAACATGTTATAATTAAAATATATTCATGTGGTAAAACGACCATTTTCTCAAGAAATATATTCATGATTTATATATCATATATATCATATATATCTAGTATATATGTTTTTATAATAGTATATAACTTTTGGAGATAAGAAATTAAATGCACCATTCATGGAGATAGTAGATCATACACATGCATGAACATTACATTCATTTCTATTTCAAATTTAAAGGAATGAAAACATAATGATTAATAGGTATATTATAAATCCATTATAATATCAAATTTTATATATGTTATATAAGTTCATTATCACCATCATTTATAAATTCCTCATATGGAATGAACAAGTCATATCACACAGAGGGGGTTGTAGTCCGCACTTCCTCAAATGAAATTATCATGTTTACACATCTTGAAAAGAATAAAATTATTTAGTAAATAAAAAATAAATAATCATAGAGAAAATATAAACATAATATATATCATATATAAATAAACTTACATCATAATACACACCATGATAGGTGGTAGGGGAAAATCGAATAATCATTGTTTTGTGAGGCAGCGGTTTGTCGTACAAAAAAAACAATATGTTCATATCCAATAGATGAAGGTGTGTGTATGTTTAGTTCTAATAATTCTCATAAAAACATCCTAGTATATATAATATTCTGTTTTTTTATAAAATAATGGAATAAAATGATTTTAGGGAGTTGGAGTAGGAAAATAAATGAAAGAAGCTTAAGAGAAGACATTACCTAAAATCGGGTAACTCCGTTTGATTTAAGCCAAATGGATTTCATGAATTGTATTATACCAAAAGTAATGTCTCTAAGAAAAATATAAGGATGTTGGTAGCTTATTTGAGAAGTGTTTGGACAACCCAAAATTCTTTAGAGTTGTTAGTAATTGTTAGATGTGGTGGCCTTCGATATGAGGGTTGAGGGGTACTTTAGAAATGTCTAGAATGATTATTTTATTATAAACTGAATTTCTTTTAAAAAAGGTCAAAAAAACATTCAATTCAATGATAAGATGGGTATTGTTCGAAATAATTTTATCAACAGGTTTTAGACATGTTTTAGTTACAAATTTAACCATATCTTTTAGCTTTAACCATCAGTTAACTAATTTGACAGTTACCAGGTCTTCTTGTATATTCATACTATGTGGTTAATATAGGTTCCATAAAATGCCAATAGAATGTAAATTGGTTCTATAATGAAAATTTAAACATTAACTAAGTCATTTGGTCAAATATTATATTATTAGGACTATTATATCATTTAATAAAATAATATTTTTTTTTAAAAAAATCATTTATGTGAGATTTTTACTATTCTTACCATGACTTCTTTAAAATTCATAACAATATGATTCTTTCAAAAAAAAATTTAATAATTCAAAGATAAAAAGTCATAATAGTCCCTAAAATTAATATATTGCATAAAAAGTATCCAAATAAATTTATTTTTATAATTATAATCTCATTTATTTAAATCATTCATTAATATGGTGATCCCTACATCATCATTGTGTCATAAATAAATTTATATATTTGATGTCTAAAAATTGTAAATAAAAAACCATGATGTAGGAAATATTTTTATATTCCTATTACCTATTTATATTAAAAATTATTAGTAATATAACCCCATAAAAATTGTCTTACTAAGAGACCCATGTTTATGTTACATTTTTATTTACATAAAATTAATTCTTATAAAATGTCATTTTCCCATCCAAGTCACTCCATGGGTCCCAATATCGACCCAAGTATTCCCATGGTATAACATATATAATCCAATAGGATTAGAACAAATGTTAGGGTATTTTAATATTATTATAATATTCATTACCCTTGTTTACCTGATTTACCCTTTTACCATGATAAATAAAATAATTATGGAAGTTACTATTCATAATGTATAAAAAAATAAGGTACTTATTTAAAAAATCTAGAAACCCCGATTAAAAATATGGAATCCATTTTTCTAAATTCAAAACAAAGAATTTGTAGTAATTAATTTAAAATTAATCCCAGTTTTCGAAACCCAAAAGCTAGTTTTTAAAAAGTAATAACTATCAAAATATTGACTTGTGTTTTTGTCCAATTTAAAAGTGAAAATACTTCTGATGACCAGAATTGGATTAAGTGATAAAAATATAATCCGATTATATATATAAACCAATTAATAGGATAATATAACTATATAATTAATTTCAATTAAAAGATAATTTTGAATTAAAATGCAGTATTATTCACTATTCATTATAAAATGAACTTTATCTGAAAAAGCGAAAATGTTATCCAAAGTATAATTTGGTGTCCCTATGGTATAAAATAATAAAATTTTGTAAAATAGATCTTATAAAAGTGAAAAAAACTAAATTTAAAAAGGGTACCCCATCAAAAGGCCGTAAAACTGCATTTTTAGAAAAATACTTCTCTCATCTGGAAAATTGAATTTGTTCTTATATAATATGTAAAAAACAAATATTATTAATTTAAAACATTAAATTGAATTTATATAATATATAAAAATCCATAAAGAGTGATATGAAAATAAAATTATTCACTTTTAAATATGTTTTCATAAAAAAACACATCTTTTATATTTAATTGGTTTTTATTTCCATTTTTAATAAATTTGGTAACCAATGAATCATTATTTAAACATGTGTCAACCATATTTCAAAATTAATTTGATATTATTCATTCCTTCCCTTCCAATGGAAAGGAATTAACAACTATTTAAAATAATAATAATATTATTTTTTTCAGTATATCTTAATGTTGTGTGCAATGTAAGATTTCCGAGAAACCCATTGTTGCGTGTTGAGTATGCTATTGAAAAAAATAACCCAATTTAACATAAAATATATATACTATTCATTGTTAATATTAGAAATAAAAAAATTATTCTTTATATACATGTGTCATCACAATGATACATTCCTTATCATTTATCTAGGAGGTTCATCATTATTACAAAATTTTTTAATGAAACCAGTACCTTATCTACATGGTTATATTTGGGTTAATTTATGTAATAATTATGAAACCCATTTCCTTTATGCATGTTATTCAATTAAACTAATATTTTTGACATTATTAATGTTTTACGACCATTTGGAACAAATATAAATGGATTATTCATGGGATTGTACTAATATCTCCTTCTAATGGATTGGGTAAAGGTTAATATCTCATGAGATAAATAGGACTGGAATGTAGAGTGAACCATGATTAGTAACAGACACTAAACACTATGTTAGAATTTATAGGGAGACATGAATAGTATGATGGATTGGGTATTTAACATGTTACACTATGTTATGCTTGTATGTATTCGATGAACAAAACAGAAACGATCTTCTATTCTTATTTTTATGCCACAAATCTATGACTTTATCCAATGTTTTTCTCTTATAGATTATTTTTATTGATTAACATATTATTAATATCTTATGGACAACCATGATTTATTCCATGAATCTCATTTATTATATATTAAATTAAATGTGTTGTTTTCAAATTTTGTTCTCATGTTGTCATCCCGTTATACTCATTTTATTTTGATATCTCTATTTTTATCACTTACTGATTATCTCAAAACACCATTTATTATGTTTCATTTCCCTATAAAATAAAGATCTATATTATGTGTGATATATATAATAATAACTCTATTTATGAAGAATACACTATGAGATGATGTAGTTCACTCATGAAAATGTTCTTCACATATCCAAGTTTCCAAATATATATGACCAGTGTGATTCTGGTGTGGTTAATTATTTTATGAGAAGAATATTGAAATTATAAGATGTAATAACTTTGTATGTAATGTGTGGTTCATTATATATAGTAATTATAATACAAAATTTAATTAATATAAGATATGATGTTCTTATTGTAGATGAATATAATTCAAAAATATATAAAAAATGGGTAAAAATGACAAAAAATAATATTTCTATGAATAAATAGGGGAAAGATCATTAAATAATTTTTTATCTATGAGAATAAATAAATATTATATTTGAATTATGAATTTCTCAAAAATTTAGAAAACTATCTGTAATAAATTTTTAATCTGAAGGAATCCGTATTTAATCAATCTAATTTATATATTGTTAGATACGGTAAAAACCACAATTTCAAGTTGTTGGAACTAATTACTAAATGAAAAAACAACCTTTTAAGGGTAAAATTGAATAATCATGGTCATGATGGTGGTATGTCCTAGATATATGATATTTCATTTATTTATGAGATTTTATAACCTCATGTGGTTCTAAAACCCAAACATCACAAATTTTGATGAAAACATACAAAAACATTGATCGAATCAATCCTATTCTATTGAAACCAATGACATGTGTTTGATAAAAACAATTAAAATGTTCTCATATTTTCATGAAAACAATGTAAAATGATCTTCATTTAATTTTATATCATTATGAAATTTTAACATATTAGTTTGAAAACAAAGGAAATTGATCAATACACAAATTATAATCTGAATGAAACACCCATATATCAAACAGATAGTCAATTTTTTTGATATGATTGAAATTTTGTTTTTCCCTTTATTTTATTATAAATGGTGAAAGTGAAATAAATGTTTCAATAATGATTAAATGAGTTAATAATTATTTGAAAAAAAGAAGTTTAACCATAAAAGGGTTTGGGATATATATTATTCAATCATCTATTGATTCAATTTCTATATTTCTTAGTATAATCCAAGTTATATTTTAATCATGACATTTTTATTAAAATGTTATATCTATTATCAAGGTGAAAACCCAAGAGGACGTCTTGGAATTCACATAAAAACATAAGAAAATGATCCTTTTGTCATTTGTGATTCACACGAATTAGTAGGGCATTAATTTGAGGCCCATTTTTCTTTTCATATTTGATACGATGATTTCTTATTATAAACACATTATAATATATGAAATATCACATGTATATTATTTTAAATATATAAAATGAGTTCAAATTTGTGTAAAAACATAGAAAAATGTTCCTTAACTCATTTATTATAGGTATTTACCAACCTCAAGTCAATATGACAGAAATAATGGTTAGAATAATTGAATGTTTTGTTTTCACATCACATTCTTATTAATGTGAAAAGTCACATAATGGGGTTGAAACCTAAATTAATAATATTACTATTTTTCTAAAAACACAGAGGAATGATCTAAAAATAATTTTTGATTGATTGGAATCAACTACACATCAATATTATTGTTATATTTCATGGTAGGATCCAAATTATCATTTAAGAATGATTTTTTATTAAAATTACATAACACCCACCATGTGGTTTAAGTCATGCCTATTAAATATAATTAAAAAGTCACATAGGATAATTATCCTTAATAAATTTATTATATATAATTCACAAATCAATTTGTTTCCTAAAATGATTGGTATGATGGAAAATATGATTATATATCTCAAACTAATATTAATATAATAAAAGTCACATGTGTAGATGTCTAAATACGGGAAATTACATTGAATTAATATATAAACATATAAAGATGATATTTGATTAATATTTGTTTAGTACAGAGATACCACATGTGAATATGAAACCTAAACAAAATGGTATTATCTAAAGTAAAGTTTGTACATCACATTATTATTTAAGTGAAAAATATACTAAAATTCTTCAAAATAAATAATTCAATTTCATATTCAAATGGAATTTTAAATGAATGATACTCAAATTAATCATGTACTATAGGAATCATATGTGGATGAGTCTTATTATGTGATTCCGCATTATGATCCAAATTTTAATTTCACCTTGATATTTTTAATAAATTGTTCTTCTACAAATCTATGGGTCAAAAACCAAGAGGATAAATTTAGATTAAAATG
Organism: Viscum album; assembly: GCA_963277665.1. Classification (NCBI taxonomy): domain Eukaryota; kingdom Viridiplantae; phylum Streptophyta; class Magnoliopsida; order Santalales; family Viscaceae; genus Viscum; species Viscum album. The sequence continues at coordinate 930,496,436 of OY728127.1, forward strand.
GAAACTTAGGAAAAGTATCCCTGAGATGCTTCTGATCAGTAGAATATTTATGTGCATTATTTTATTTTTTTAATTTCTTCGTTTAATGGAAAAATGATTTCAGATTATTAATTTTTATTAATAAATGGTAAATCACTTGTGTAGTGCTCAAAATAAGGAAAACATGGCCGAATTAGCCTGAAATCACATGAAAATGGTCTTCATATCATTTTTTATTTACATGAACCAACCAAATTCCATTTAGACAAAAAAATTTCATTGTACAATAATCTATTACTTTTGGAATTCATATTCATATTAATGTCCCAATAAATTAAATTGATTCTAAACTGAGAAAATGAGTTTTTATTTCCATGAAAATTTTGAAGAATAATCATTAATCCATTTTTGATATATATGAATAAATTTTTTATCTATAATTTTTTGGGTTTTCTTGGTACTATCCATAATATCATTTCACCTAGATAATTTTATTAAAATTAAAATAAACCACTGAGAGTCTATAACCAAGAAGAGTATTTTTGAATAAAATAAAAAATTCTATAAATGACTATCAATTCATTTATACTCTCTAGGAATCATCTTCCACTCAATATAAATCCCATTTTAATTCACAAGATGCAAATAATTATATCATATTTAAACAAATTTTAATTACTCAAAAAGAAATCATTCATGTGTAAAAATGATGCAAAACACCTATAATTGGTGATAAAACATATGAAACTAATCATCATGTCTTCTATAATCATTAAAAACTATACCTCAACAATATGATTCCTAAATTTACTTGTATGATCATAATTTACATTATCCCTTCAAATTCTTACTAAAATAATCACCAAAATTTTTTGAAGGCCAAGAGAATGACATTGGATCGAAATTTGGTTTTATGAAGATTTCACTAAAATAATTTTTATAGATAACATCATCCATGAATAATTATGATTCGCATAATGCTCGATATGCTACAATCAAATATAAATATTTCTAACTATAATTAATAATAACAAAATCACACATTTCAAAGACAAAATCATGTAAATGATCCGACATTGGGGAAATTACTTGAAAATTATCATTGATTTATTTATGATATTTATGATCAAACCTCACATGAATGTTATACCTGACCTGATTAGTATTATTGAGAGTCTAGTTTATCCTACATATTCTTATTTTTGTGAAGACTCCCAAAAAATGGGTTATAATTGAGAATACAAGTTCACAGTAACATAGAATCATGGTACAATGATACAAATTTATTTATAATGTGTACAAATAAATCATGATTAAATCAAATTTTATATTCGTTGGTATGATCCAATGTATGTTTTCAAATTTATTTTTTACTAAAATGACCAATAAATAAAGATATGGTGAAAACTAAGAAGATGACTTCATATTGACCTTGAGACATAAAAAAACTAACCCTATGTGATTTTTAATATATATATATCATGTTTCAATTAATCCGAAACCCATATTTATCAGTATTATGTAAAAAATGATTTCATATTTTAATAGATTATTAATTTTGGTATAATCACTCATGAGTTGGTCAGAATGAGAAATATAGATCAAAATGGAATAAAACCAAGTAATACGATATTTTAGCCATATCTAATCTATAAAAACCAACCAAACTTTAGTCTAACACCAATATTTTGTGTATTAATAAAAGATGTCATGTAACAATCATATTCTTTCTAAAGTGAAAAGTGACCTAAAAGCGTTCATAATAGAGAAAACTCATTCAAAATTCTATGAGAACATATGATAATAATCCTCAAGTCATTATTTGTGTATTGCAATTAATGGTTCATCAACCTATTTAACATATTTTTTGTTATTATTGATGTTATAATTTTATCTTGATATAATTTTTAAAATAAAAAATCATTTGTTAAGAGGATAAAATAATGAACAAAAATTCATAAGTACATAGATAATTTGGATAATAATTCTTAAGTGAATTGTGTTTTTTAATATATATCCATGCATCATTTTTATTCCCATATTAAAAACTATAATGTACACTAAGTTAATATGTTGTTATTTTTTTAATAAATGAAAAATCATTCATATATGGGTCAAACATGAAAAAACGAGCTCACACTGGTGAGAAAACATTGGAAAATGATATTTGATTTAGTTTTTATCTCAATGAACCATTAAGAAAAAATATCAAGAACCTAATTTATTTGTTTGATTAAATTAGTTTTTGGATGTCACATTCTTATTAAATTGACAAGTCAAGTAAATTGGTTAAAACAAATTAATAAAAGGTAAGATTGATTTTAAAAATAATGATAATGATCCTAAAATCATTTATATCTATATGAAAAAACCATGATTCATTATATTAATAATATTTTTTTTATTCTCAATAATATCACAACATAAAGATAAATTATTAAAATGAAAAATCACCCATTAATATAAAAAAACGAGTACATAATTTTTGAATGACATGGAACCATAAGAAAATAACGATATACGAAATTGAGATTTATAGGAAATCATCATCAATCTATCTGATGCATGGATTTCTCTATATGAGGGAAAATATGTTTTCAAATCAATAATACTTGTTAAGAAATGTTAACTCTATAGTGTATAGGAAAAACCAGAAAATGGGCATGAATTAGATAAAAAACATTACTAAATGTTCTTTTAGTAATTTATGATTTGTATGAACCTACAACACATCAATCCAACTCCCAAATTGTATAATATGATCAAAATGGAAATTTTAAGATCTTGTTCTTATTGAAGTCACAAGTCACGTAAAGATGGTAAAAATGATAATTTTTTTTCATATTTACATTATTACATATGTGTAATATCCTAAAATAATTTATGATCTACCATATCCAACCATTCCACAATCTAATGTATAGAATTACCAGTACTATCCAAAGTATCATTTTCTAATGATATCTTATTAAATGACATATCACTCATCAATGGTTCAAAAAATAGTGACAGAAATAATATTTAATTACAATCTAGGAACAATTACCTCATTATAATTTTATATATATTGGAGTTATCAATTCAAGAATTAGATTCCCATATTACAAAATATAACATAAATGATGATTTTATTTTCAAATTTCTTATCAATAAACAAAAAACAACTAGAATTGTGATCAACGTTGACAAAATGAATTAATATTACAATGAAAAAAATTTCTAAATGATCACCGATTCATTTTTTCTCTATATAAACAAACCTCATGTTCTTATGGTACATTTAGTTATCGATATGATTGAAATTAATGTGACTAGTGACAAAATGGGGTAAATACGATGAAAAAGTTTAGATTTCCTGAAAAACATTAGAAAATGATCCTCAAATAATTTTTGGACTATATGATTAAACTATGAGATTATATGATTATTGGAAATCTTAGTTTAAAAAAATATTTCATGTCACCATGATTTTTTGTAAAAGGTTCTTTCACCCATAAAGAGCTCTAAACCAAGAACAAGACTTTGGAATCACATAGGAATCTTGGAAAAGGATGATTGGGTAATTTAGAAAATTTATGAATCATCATCTCTTAATTTTGATTCTCTTATTACTCGATATTATGAAAACTATGAATTCTTATTGTTAATGTTTATTAATTTATAAAAAATAATCCGTATAGGGGTCAAAATTAAAAAAATGAGGTCCTATTGGTGAAGAAATAATGTAAAATTATATTCTATTCATTTCTAGTTTATATGTATGTCAACATGACACCCAAATAGATTAAATTGGAACAAAAATCATAAAAAAGAGTAATCACATCCGAACAACTATATATGAACCTACCACACATAAACAGTCAATACCACGAAAATGGGCCTTGATTAGCCTGAAAATATTAAAAATGGTCTTTTATTAATTTATAATATTTGCAAACTCATCAAACATCAATATGAAAACATAATATCTCGATATTATTTAATATCATCAGCACTTATCAATAAACGATAAATCAATAGAGTATCATCAAAATGATGAAAATAGAATCATAATAGATCAACACATAGGTAAATGATATTTGAGTCAATTATGATATGTAAGAATGAATAACACATCAATATAAAAACTAAATTACATAATATAATGAAATGAAAAAAAAATTTACATACAATTCATATTAATGATTAAAGTTACACAAATTGGGTAAAAAAATGAGATAATGAGTATGTATTTTCATGAAAACCGAATAGAATAATCCTGTAAAGACATGAGATCTGTAGGAGTTAGTAATTTTTTAATATGATTAAACCATTTATCTGTACAATATAATTTATATATTACCCATTTTATTTTTATTAAAATTAAATGCCACTCATCGTGGTTAAAAACTAACTAGACGACAATTGATTGACATATGAACATACGATAATGATCCCATAGTTCTTTTTTATCTCTAGGAATAATACCCACTTCAATTTGATGACAAAAGAACATGATGTGATGAAAACAATGAGTTTATATAGTTAATTATTATTATAAACGATAAATCATCCATGTATGGGTCAAAAAAGGGGAAACAATCTCTAATTGGTTAGAGTCGTCAAAAAATGATCATCATTTTATTTCTAATCGTTACAATCCAAAAACTTTTTAATTCAAAGCCCAAATTTTAGGGAATTATTGAATGTGTCATCTAACCATGACATTCTTATTAAAGTGGTTTGACACTAAAAACGGTTAAAACCAAGAGAAAATGATTTCATTTCACTGAATACATCGATGAATAACATATTTTTTTTAAATGTATGAATCCACTAAAAACCCTTTTCATTCTCCAATTTCTCTTCTTTATCGAATAAATATTTTTATGTTTATATTTCAATATGAGTACATATCACCCCACAAGGTTACAAAACTAGGTAGATATCATCCTATTTTTGTAAGAGCATATGACCATTGTCTACATGTAATTTATGATATTTAACATCAGATGTGTATCGTGAAGATTATTATAATGATCGAGACGATGTAAACTATTATTATTTATTTTTAATTCCAATTATTAAATTATAAATCTCATGTCCAAAATTCATAATAGTGAAAATATTTGAATTAATTTAAGTATGATCTTTGAGTCATTTTTGAAATATCTGTACTAAAACTCATCAAAATTATACAATTAAAATTATTAAAATGGTTTGGATTTCATTTTAAATAATTAAAAGAAACAATATATTTTAGTTATGTTTACATAATGTTATATTTTTATAAAAAAATTCAAAGAACCTATAGGCTATTTGTGGGTTTTGAAGTTGCATTCTGACTGAGCTCAAGTTCAAGTTATAGGTGGAACATAATTCTTCTATTATAAGGATAGGTGTTGGTTATGCTGACCGTGATAAGATCCATGAATATTGTGTATTTTTTGTCTTCTTTATTTTATGGTCCACCTTGGGGTGTTATAATAACAACATGGTCATAAGAATCACAAAGTTATTTATGAAATAAACTCACCATCCTATGGAAAGTGAAAATTATTGTATACAGAATCTTATCATTTTACTTGGATGTTTCTAGTATTTTTTATAATATTTTTTTCTTAATATTTATTCATATGTATATTTCATAGGTTATAGAATGGATACAAAAATTACTTATAAAACTTATTACATTATTGAGAAATAATTATTTTCATGATCCAATAAGAAGTACCGTTATGAAAATATTTCCACTACTAAAGAAGATTAATGAATTTGGAGGTAATTCTTCCCAATGGTTGTGGATTCCTTACACTATCAGTAATTTTCAGATATGATTCACCCAAAATAATAATTTTTTTATAAATCTAGGTATATTTATTTTATAATTTATTTTAATCTACCAGTTTTCTAATATTACTCTATATACATTGAAAAACACACATAAAAGGGGGGAAACCAATCTAATGAGAACAAACTAATGTGAAAACATAGGAAAATGATAGTCTTTTTAACTATTTTAAAACCAATTATTGAATGTTATTTTAATTATTCAGGTTTTCAATGAAGGCATTTGAATATATTTCAATTACTTTTCCATTCAATGATTATATATTACTCCCTTATACATCACATATTCTAAAAATATTTCTTCCACTTCAAGTTCACATAATTGGAATTTATATTCAATATTATTTTAAAATATTTTTCTTCTTTATTTAAAAGACAGATTTTCGAGTTTAACATGAACATAATTTATTTTTTTATTATATTGAGGAGAAACTTTAAGAAAAACTGTATTTATGTGATTTATATTTAATTTTCTAGTGATTCTTATCATTTGATATAATGGTTAATAAATAACCTAATATATGAACATTTTGGGTGATCATGATTTTGGAATCAAATTAACATGAATTAATTAAGTGATAAAATTTGGAAAATTTGTGAAACCAAATTTTCTTCCTATGAGTTTTATATGATAAGATGGATTATTTGTTTTTTGTGGTACTCCAATATATAGATGTTAATATAAGGCTAATAAACATCCTCCAATGAATTTTCTATTCTTTAATATATCATGAAATATAGAACTGTGGGAATACATGTATTTTTTCATTAATCTAACGAGTTGACATATATAGATTTGTTCAAAAAAATGGATGGGTTATCGTACATCGATTTTTTCACAATGATGTCCAATGTTATGTTTGTGCTACTACATATCCAAAATGTTTCTTGTTTTAAATAAAATCATATTTTTTATGTCATTCAATGTTATAAATATATTTTCCATTATTATATATTGATTTTATGTTCATTATATATCCATAATAACTCTTATTTAAGAGCTTTCATGGGTATTATGATCATATGTCATGATCATTAAAGACTAGTCTAGATTTTTTCACTTTTAATCTCATGATATTTTTTTCTCATAATAATCCATTATATTTTTTTCACACATATATGAGATCTGAATCTTATTACCAGTTTATATATTTCTTTTATTGATTATTTTTACTCCACTAATATTATGTTTCCTTTTCCAGAATTATTATGATTATTATATCACATGAGCTATCTATAAGAGGTTGTTGATGAGAATGGTAATTGATAAATGCTCATAAGTGTCATAAAATATGATCTTTGATATATATATTCTCTAAGACACTAAACCATTATATCAATGGTTTGTGAAACTATTAATGGAATTTAGTAATTAAACTATGAAATTGAGGCATTATTTTTTGGATATTTTTCTAAGGTCACTAATGTTGGTATCAATAAAGCATGTTTAGTTATATTAGGTATTTATTTAGAGAACCATAGTGAAAACTCTAGGAATGAGTGTAATTATTTTATTTCAACATGATGTTTTGGTGAGTAGAGTTGATGATGCTTCCCTATAAATACATCACTATTTGGATACTAGAATGTTGATGCAACTATTAAATATATGCACCTAGGGTTAACTATTGAGCCATAAGATTAATTTCTATCATTTCATTACTTTTTTTAAAATAACAACACACTCTTAAAGAATTGTTTTACTATGAATATATATAACATGATTTTTGTAATTGATAAAGAAAAAAATTCATTTTAATTATTGTAGATATATTAATGAAATAAAGGAATATAAAAATTTGATATAAGTCTGATCTATTAGATTAAACCTAGTCATGTTCATCATATTAACCCTAGTCACTTCTCTCATATTAACCAATGGAATTTCCATCAGATTAACCTATAACATATCCATCATATAGAGTAAATATTTTCCCATTAGTGAAAATAAATATATGTCATCAGTAGGATGATATCTAATTCATCAGTATAATGAAAATAAATGTTTTAGTATAAAGATGTCTAGTCAGTCGGTGTTGTAACATTTAGTCAATTAGTGTGAGATTATTTTCTTGATTAATATGATGAAATTTAGACAATCAGTTTGACAATATATAATCTATTATTTTATTGATATTTTGTCTATCAATGTGACATATAAGAAATTTATAAACAATTCCCTCATTATTTATTCAAGTTAAAACACATTTTAACAACATTGTAATAGGTATAATCAACCCGAAATTAGATGGAGAAATTTTTATAAGACTGTAAGTGAATATCATCCTATGATGTTACAACCAACTCTATGAATCATGGAAATATTTTCATTGGATGGATGCTAATAAATATGTGTGAATTCAAGGAGGTGGGAGCTATTGAATTTTCACTCTTAAAACATATGAATATTCCTTGGCCTGAACATCTCATTCTTATAATTATTAATTTTCAAAGAGTTTGTTTTCTATGGAATATATATGAATAATGGTAAAATACTAATAATAGTTTTACTTTGGTATAATATTATTCAGATCAAGGTTATGAGTGAAGGATTCTAGAAATAGGAATTACACTAACAAAGATCCAGAAAATTGAGGAATTCTAGTGTATAGTAAGATTGAAAAGATATAAATCATCATATTAAGAGATTCTGTGGTATTGGGAGAAAGTGATTATACTGATCATCGTATTGAGGAATTTACCGATAGGGAAAGAAAAACAAAACCACTACAATGAAAACCATGGATATCAAAAGTCACAATTTATTCATTTTTAACTACTAATGGTAATTAGTAGAAAAATATTTTATATAGCATGTAATTCATTAATAATTTATTATATGTTTTCATTTACTTTTATTTCATGTTTCCCTATCCCTATATGTAATTTATATTAAAATTTAGTTTTATTAAACATGTAAATATTAATATTCACTAGACTGATTAGAAGTTTGATACATGTTACTTTGATATTTGGATAAATACTATGTCTCATACCTAAAATAAGAGGATTTGATTTTAATTATTTTAGTGTTATTAATGTAAAATTAACTCCGACCTCTTGTAATCATTATATACTCTTATGATCCAATAGTAGGTATCAAAAGTGGTATTCAAATTCTTTGAATTGTTGTTTTTATATTTTTTATTATATTAATGTCGTTATTTTTTATAAAAAAATTTGTTTTGTAGATTCTTCTTATAGTAACCTATAATTGTTGAATTTTTTTTGTATTATCTGTCAAGGTAAAGAACTGGTACTATATAAAATCTGAATCCAATAAGACCACAAATTTCTGATGGTTCAGATCATGAATATTAGAGAGGTCATATGAAAACGACTGTGAAAAATAATTGTTTTGAAAATTATTTTATCCTAACTAGTAGCTGTATGATTCAAAATAATGAAGTTACCACTACTAAAAATTCGGATAAGATACAATTTTAATTAATATATAGAGTAATGAATACTATAAATTGTTCTATTATATGAAACATAAATAGTCAAATTTTTTCATGTCAAGGCATGAATATATATTAGATGAAATTATAAGTTACCCATTTTAAAACATCTATGTTCTTTAAAAAAATAATATTTGATTTGATCAGATTATCAAATTTTATTTTTTTCCTGGAGAAACTATTTTCAAAATGAATAAATGAATTATAACAATTAAAAACAGTTTATAGGCCCTTTGATAGAAGGTTCTTATATATAGATTATTAGTGGGAAATATTATTGAGATAATATCGGATAAAGGGAATACAAGATAACAAATTTGTATGTTACTAAAAAGATTCCCCATATAACAATAGATGAAATTATAGGAATTATTATACAATATTAATGAATATTTAAAAGAGATATAGAAACGATTTAAAAAATGGATGGATGAGTTTCTTTTAGAAAAACTTAAAATGATTTGAATAAATTTCAATCATCTATGAATGTTATAAAATCATATAAGAAGATGAATGTTATTGTTGAATCACATTGTATTTATTCAGAGAAATAAAAAATTAAATTGGATAATATTTGAAAAATGATATATAAGTTTATTTGGGATAAAGATTTAAAATATAGATATTAGACTAATAAAAAATATTGAGGTGGTAAGAATGATTCTTTAGAAGTGATATTTTATGAATGTAATAAATTAGGGTACATAAGACAAGATTGTCCAAAGCTAAAATGAATGGATAATAATGTATGAAATTATGATTTAAATGTTATCAAGCATTATATACTGGGAGTTCTACTGGTGGAGGGAGTTATTTTGATAAATTAAGATAAAATTATTTTTTAGGGAAGAATAATTTATGATTGTAAATATAAATTACAATGACTTATAAATTCTACATGAAGAAGTTACAATAATATAATCTATTACAAATCATACATTAATGGATAACAATCTAGATAGTGAAACTGATAAAATGTTTACATCTTTTGAGGAATAATATTCCACATATAAATGTAAAAATTATTTACCTTGTTTTCAATAGGTTCCTTGATTTTATATATTGTTAGTAAATAAGAGTTTTAAAATTTTAGAAAAGGTTTATTTTGTTGATGATAAAATTAATAAAGCTAATATAAGAATATCTACTTCATTTACTGGAATGTAATATCATTAAGAAATACATAAAACTAGTTCTGAGACAAATAATCTATCTTAATATGTAGAGAAATCTATTTTTTATAAAACTAGTTTATCAAATGATATTAAAGAATTTAGTTTGAATAAAACTTCTACTGTGAATTATCATTTGGATGTTAAATTATATTATTAAATAGTTAGATTGAAAAAGTTGTTCTGATATTTTTATTCTATGATGGAATATTTTGATTACATGTATTAACAATATAGATCTAATTATTATATAACCAAAATGGGTTTCACTAACAAAAAACCTATTTATCTATATAATTATTTTACTCCATATAGAGAACTATTTTTCATGAAGTGTAAAATTGGTGGTCAGAAGGAGAATAAATTTTCTTTGAATATTGTACAATCATAATGGTTTGATAAATTATATTTTTCAAAATAATTACCCACATCCGAAATATGTAATTTTTCACAAATTTGGATTCCTAAAATTTTATACCATAGTAATATCAAACACAATCAAATGGGGTTTTGAAACACAAAATGTTTTTTAGGAAATAGATAAACGTACCAACAATCAAATTTGGTACATATATAGTGGTTTCACTATAAATATGACAAGAAATAATGTTCTGTTTAAGATTATTATAAATATAAATAGTTGTACATTAAAATCTTTTGACAATGGACCAGAAGAAATCATCTGAATTGTCAATACTGATATTATAATTAAATCATTAATTTCTAATTTTTTACTTGTTATTGGACATAAGAACATCCTTATTATCATTAGGGATCTATGTGATGAATTTTATCTTGTGAAATTTGGGAACTAATAGGAATGACAATTTTTACACACTATACATAGATGATAATAGGATCCATGATATACCTTTCCCAAATAAACATAAGAACAATATTGGTTATGAAATAGATGATTCGGAAAATTTAATCTTATAACCTCTAAAAAATATATAGGAAAGGACTAGTTAATGATCTACTATAACATAGGGTTGATATTTTACAATTTTGCGATCCTTTATCAATTCCGAGAGAAACATAATTCATGTTTTTAATCTATTATTGAATTCTATACATTTGATGGTATTGAGTTAGTTCACAAAGACCTATTTGGCCCTATATGAAATTTAATTATTAGTATAGAATATTATATATGTTTTGAATGATGATTACACTACAAATACATGGGTATATTTTCGAAAATATATGTCCCCATATTTGTTTGAAATTCATTGTATCCCATGTTAAAAATGATAAAAATATACCACAGATAAAAAATTATAGTGATCACAGAGGAGAAATTTTAATTTCTAATTTGGAATATTTTTTTAATAAAATATGTATTATACGTGTCATTTTGACTCGTAGATCTCCACTACAAAATGGTGGTGTATAATGAATAAATATGAATCCATCCGGAGATTATAATAACTATATTGAGTGTATAATAAATAAATAAATATTTTTAGGATGAAACATGTAATACATCTAGCTATTCTCTAAATTTATTTTCAATAAGACCTATTGTTAATAAATATAATTATGATTTGTGGTGAGAAAGGAATGAAAAACATTCATACCTCAGGGTTTTTGGATTCAATGGATTTTTTTAGAATAGTAAATATAATTTACGAAATTTTTCCCCAAAATATAAGGATATAACATTTTTAATTTATTCCATAGTTATTATATTTTATATAGTTGTTAATAAAAAAAATTTAATTTCAGGAAACAGTATATGTTAAATTTTATGAAACGCCTACCTTAGATTTAAAACAACATTTTCCCATAAAATCAGATGTTCTTTAAAAATCGATTTTGAACTTCTGTTGTAAATATCTTCATATGGAGAAACAAATTACAATAAATTTCAAATGTTATGACATAAAGATATTTTAAAGAATATAATGAAGAACATATTATACTATAACCATGATTTTAGTTAGTTTTTAGGAATCAACCTAGTGATAACATCATTGGTGATTGAGATAAACTAGTAAGATCTAGATGTTCCTAATTAATGAAATTTAATATTTTATTTTTTCTGTTAATTATATCCTAAGACCCCTTATAAATAATTAGGTGTTAAATATTTGATAAAATTTATACATGGATAAATAATGTAAATCACAGGGTATAAAGATTGGACATTGTTTAAACAACTTAATTATACTTCTATTTTTGATGTAAAATGAATTTTTTGAAACAAATGTGATGAAAATGGTATAATATATAGAAATAAAGCTATTGTTTTTGCAAGATCATATTATTAATAGGATGTCATATATTATGAATTAACATATTCCCTGGTGAAATAAATTGATTCCATTCAGATTCTGTAAACATATGCAACATTTATTAATTTCAAAATATTTTAAATGGATGTGAAGTTTTAATATCTTGTCATTTATAAAGAGGAGGAATTTTATATTGATAAATAAAAAAATTTTGAAAAAAATTATTCATATCATGTTTTTAAATATAATGTTGAACATTACAGACATTAAAAAGCTCATATATCTAGGAATTATAGAGTAAGTAGAATTTTATTACAAAACTACAGTGTTTTTGGTGATTCCAATCCAATAAATATTATAGAAGATGTTATTAAAAATATGAATATTTATCAAATCTATGTTGATAACATTATATTTTATTCAATTAAAAAATAATAATTAAAAAAGTCCTCTGCAGATCATATAATTTATGAGTTTAAAATCACTATGAGGGGTGAATTAACATTTTACCTAAGTTTTCAAATCTCATAAAAACTAAATGGAACTTTTATATATCAATAAATGTAACTAAGTTATCATATTATTATTTTTTATATGGAACAAATAAATTTATTATTACCGACGTCATATTCTCTAATACATTAGATATTTATGAATCATAAAAAACTAGTTGATCAAAATAATTTTAGTGTAATGATTGGTAGTTTAGGATAATTAACTGCTCATCATATGAGCTTAACAGTTTCCATATTCTTATATTAAACATATAAAACCAATCAAAATGTGTCCCACAAAAAAGATTTCAAATGGATTTGTCATTATCTTTTGGGAACTATGGATTTAGTCTTGTTTTACTATTATAGAAATTATTTTGAATTATTTTTTTGGATAATGAATTTGGTGGTTGTGAAATGGAAATAGAAAGAAAATTATGAACTGTAACACCCCATTACATTACAATATATTCCTTTTAGTGTAAAATTTATTTTTTATAGCTCTCTTTATACATGACAGCATGTTATGATTAGGCAACACACAACTGAATGAATATAATGGAATATAAAATCCCGAGTCATTAGTATATATTTAAAATATTAAATAAATTCATCATATTATATATATTTCAACTCACAAAAAAAATTATTTTAGAAATCACTGTATGACATGAGTTTCTTCAACAAATTCTATTAAACAGATGACCATTTTTTATAGAACATCAATATATCATTAAAATATTTTTATTTAATATAATATGATACAACCTGAACATTAAATTGGATATTAGTAATATTATTATCTTATATATGTATTTTTTTAATTTATTTTTTTAAAAATAAATAGAGTTGAATATCAAATCCATTTGAAAATATAGGAAATGTTTTCATGAAGAACAATTTTTATACTTCCAAATCCACTTTGTCTAAATAAATTTAAATAAGTACTATTAGTGGATGATATAAAATAATAATATATATTATATATTAAATAATTATTTTTTATGTCCATACATTTTATTTTATTTTCATAATATAAGAACAAACCCAAAATTATGAATAAAAACCTATATTTTTTTAAAATAAATATTACCGCCTTTTAATGGGGATCCTCTTTTAATACAAAATTTTATACCTTTTATAAATTTTAAATGTAAAAATAAACATTATTTTTGAAATATATATGTAAAAATTACGGTTAGGTTATGTTTTAGTATTTTTCATATAATTCTCATTTATTTGGTGAATAGTGAAGAAAGAGTGAATTTCAATTGAAAACTAATTTTTCATCTAATTAATATATAGGGAAAATTTATTTTTAAATTTGGTCTTAATGTTAAATTATATACATTCTAAATAATTTATATAATTTAGATCATTATAATCAATTTCACATTTAAATTGGATAAAAACATTTCAGACTTTTGGATATTTTTTTATTTAAAAACCCACATTGTCGCCCCATTTGTGTGATTAATTTTAATTAATATTCTTCCCCTTATGTGATCAGAATTTGGAAATATTTATCACATATTTTAAATAATAATAATTTATCATTTTTTAATGTAAAATTATATTTTTACCAAAATTATAATTGAATGCAGATAAAATTAATTTTAATGATTATGGTAAAATTATGTTTAATACGGGACTAAACAATAAGAATATGTTCCCAAATGAACTATAAAAATTTAAAAAATATATTTTATGTCAATTTTAGAACATATAATCGCTTTTATAGAATTTTCTTCATTAATATTGTCACATTTTGTAAGGGATAACTCACAATAGTTATTAAATTTTTGTATTACAAGAATTCCACTCCTACACCATTATAAATGGCACCCACCCCTCCCATTTATTCAGACCACTAAAGCCTCTATTGATCATAAAAACCCTTCCCATATAAGATAAAAAAATATATACCATCATCCTAGAGTCCCCTATTTGTGCCTAAATCAAATAAAGGAATCTCTTTGGTGCAAACCAAAATGAGTTACCCATAAAGTTGGCAACGTTATTCAATATGAATTTAGGTTTTTTCAATATTTTACTAATAATTAATGCTTACTAATTTCATATAAAATAACATGAGTATAATTAATATATAATTATTTTTTAATGTAAACTGTTAAACCTACACCTACACACACATCCATCAAATGGGTGATGAAATTTCCATTTGTGTATGATGAAAAACCCCCTTGAGAAGCAATGTCATCCAATTATTATTTACCACAACTCATGGTTGAGAATTATGATGAACACCATATTTTTATATGATATTATGATATTTAATTTTTATTCATACTTATTAAATTTTAATATACCCCATACCATATTTCTTTTAATTTTTTATTGGGATATCATTGTTTGTGGATGTGTGAACTAACGCCTCCTCAAAGCGATGTGATATATTCACAGATCATGGAATATTTTATTATCTATTTAATTAAAAATTCCTGAAATAAATGAAATATATATGATATTAATCAAATAATTACCACTATACATATATAGTATCCTATTTATCTTTATTAAACATATCACACACTAAAAAATTATATAGTCATTCATGGATGTGTGTACTGCCACCTCTTTGATGTGATGTGATTCATTTTACATAAAACTAATTATATAAATATATATGATAAAATAAAATGGTATTTATGATATAATTATTATTATATAAATGTAAAATTGTACATATCTTCTTCGAACAATGATCACAAAAAATGGGAATGATACTATCTTATATACGACCTACTGGTTCCAGGATTGTAACATTTTTTAATTTTGGATAACCATCATTATGGATTTTTTAAAGTATTTTTTTCTAAAAGTATAATAATTATTTCATTGTTATTATTTTTTGGATATTTATATAATAACCCCCTTGACCATAGTCTACCTATAAATGTCTTAATTTAGACGTGAACTGAGTTTGGTTAGAACACATGATGTAAATATAATTGTTTAAGTAATTTAATACAATATTTTAATTTGAGAAAAAACAATAACATAGATGAATTTTTTTCAAAATATAGTAAATAATTAACATATTTTATTATTCCTGAATATACAGAAGCATGTGAAAAGTCATAGTCAAGGTAAGAAGATTTCTAATTTCAATTTTATTTCTTTGAGGATTCTTACGTTTACACTACTCTTTTATTTAGTGTCATATAAATAATTCCCATTTGTAATTTTATATCATGATTCACTAATAATTCATGATATTTAATGATTCAATTTGAAATATCTTAGTCAAAGGGTTTCGTTAAGAAAATTACTATGTTGTAAAAGTTTTCTTTGCAATATAACTTTCCTTATTGATAGATTTCTATTGAAAAAACAACTTCCATTTGATCATTTTTATTTTACATAAATTGTTTATTAAATATCAATGTTCTCCTGAAATTGATATTATTAATTCCTAAACTATATATTTTTTTATAAATGGTTTTAACTTTGTTGGTTATTTTTTAACATGTAAATAATCAATAAATCACTATCTTATAATCTATATTTATATTTATGGTAAGACCTGTTGATAATTAATTAAATTTCTTATTTTTTATATAAGTAATTTTTTATACATGAATTATATTGTTTGATGACTAGTTTATGAAATCCCATGGATGCCTCAGTAGCCTCTTTAGATGATTCAGTTGGATAAATCATATTAGTTTTAACTATCTTGGAAATAAATATTTATAGTAAAGGTAGTATGTTCGTGGGAAACATGAGGTCTAATAATTAATTATTTCCTTTATAGAGTATTTGGTTTTTATCATTGTGTAGGATATTTTTTCTATGTAAAAATCAATTGATTCATTTAATTATCAGTTTATAGAGTAAATGACATGTGTTTCAATTATTTACCATGTAATATTAATTATTCCTTATCTATTTATTTGACTATAAAATTTTCTCATTTATTTAGCATTCCATGTTAATTATCCTTATTGAAACATTATTTCATCCACTATACATACCCTTACTGAACATTTGATATCACCATTATTTTTCTTCTTCCTTAAAGAATCCATGAAAAGTACATGGAATGATATAGAAGGATAAGTTAAGTGGGAATAATGTTATCCTTAACAATATATAGGTTCTAATTAGTGTATTAATTTTTATTACAGGACTGCCCAATGTATATGTTTTTTCCTGACACAAAACTCTTAAATAATTGGGGATTTTATTCCTTATAATCATGCTAATGTAATGGTAATAGACATCAGATCTAGGATTCTAGGATTGAGGTGAAACTATTGGTATTAGATAAATATTAATAGAAACTTTTGAAATTGGATTTACTAAATATAGAATTAGGGAACATATCCCTATCATATTCATTGATGATAACTATAGTAGAACACCCCAAAATGGGTCATTTTTTTTAAAATATATACACTTTAATTATTCAATCTATATTAAGTATCTCTCTATTTTTTGGATTATACATTATGTTTCATAGGGTTATGATGATATATAGTGTATTTCATTATTTAGAAATGTCACCTGGAAGGAAGAAGTGTATTGGTACTCATTGAAAATATAGAGGTTTACTTACTAATTAACCCAATGTAGAAGGTATTGGATCAGAATTTTTTTGGAATATGTTAGGTATGGTTAATTAGGTTGCTAACCATTACCATTCCAAAGTCAAGAAACACGTACGCATGAACGCTACTTCCATTTCTATTTCAAATTTAATTGAATTAAAACATAATTATACATAATAGTATTTTAATTCCTGTATGGTATCATATATAATATCATTAAATATATCCTTTATACGTACCACATATGGTATTAACGAATCAAATCACTTTGAGGGGGCGGTAGTACGCACTTCCTTAAATGAAGATATCGCGTTTACCCATAATGTAAACCATTAAGGTATGCCATAAATGAAAAATAAAGAAGCTTAAGTAAAACATAAAATATTAGATATCATATTTAAATATAGTGTCATCTTAATGGACACCTTTGAATGTGTTAGAAGAATGTTGAACAATCATCGCTTCGGGAGGCAGAAATTCGCCATCCACGGAAACAGTATGTTCTTTAACCATTAAATGTAGGTGTGTGTAATTGTAGCCCAAATAATTCTTATAAAAACATCCTAGTATATTGAAGATACTGAATTTGTTACAAAATAAATGAATAAAAAGATTTTAGGGGGTTGGAGAAGAAAAATAAAACAAAAGGACACAAGTGAAGACATTACCTTAAAATCGGGTAACTCTCTTTGATGTGAGCTCAAAGGCTTCCTTGGGAAGACTTCTGCTCAAAGTTAGGCTTCAAGGAGTTAGAGAGGGATGTGGAGAGACAAAATGGGCAGGGTTTGGCGGAGCCAAAGTCTTGGAAGTGTGGGTAAGGAGGTAGAGGTGGGGGCCTTTTATAAGAGGAGAGGAGGGGCACTCTTGTAAAGTTACAAAATGTTACTTTAATTTCAAACGATTTTTCGGATTTTAAAGGTCCCACATTGAAGTATTTCAAGGATAAGGTGATAAGGGTTCTAAATCCACTCATCCAATTGGTTTTTAACATGTGTAGGTCTTAGATATTACATTATCATTCCATTTTATTTAAATCGTTAAATAATGAGGTCATCGCTGCATCATCATGATGTCAAAAATAATTTAATTTATTTAATTTCTAAAAATTATAAAAAAATACTATGTTGTAGGCAATCTTTTTATCTTTCCAATGACTATTTATAGTAAGAAATATGTCTTTTATAACCCCATGTAATTTTTTTTTAGTAAAACATCTTATGTTTGTGTCATTTTTACTTTAACATTAAATAAAAAGATATTTATGTCATTTTCCAACCAAAGTGGCTCAATGGGGTCCCCAAGTTGACCCATGGATTGTATTGGTTGTCCATGACACATCCAATGATGGTAGGTCATGTTTCTAGGACATTTCATTTTATTAAAACATTATTTTTACCATAAACTACACTAATTACCTCTAATCGTGATTAAAAACTTAACAATTTACTATTCACCAAAAAATTATTTTTATCCCATTGGACCACATTTTACTTCTTAATGAAAACCTTGTATGTCTGATTTTTGAAATTCAAAAAAAAAGATGGAAAAATTTCATTTAAACGGAAAAATCAATTTTTATAAGTACCACTTAGTGGTTTCACTATTCATCAAAAATTGATGTTTTTCAGAAAAAATCCCAAAAATTCACCCTAAGATATATTTGATATTCCGAATTCAAAAATGAAGTCTATTTTAAAAAATTCAGAACATTTAAGTCACATTAATTTATTTAATAATTAATTCCCGTTGTCAGAGCAAATAGTGTGTTTTTTTGAAACAATAAGTATCAAAAGATTGACACTAGTAGTAGTCTGATTTCAATGTGAAATTAATTATAACGACCACTATTGGATTAAATGGTAAAAATATATTCTAATTTCACTTTAAAACCAATTCAAAAGATAATCTAATCATATAAATAAATTAGATTAAAAAGTGGTTTTGAATTAAAATACAACATTTTACACTATTCATTAAAAAAATGTACTTTATCGGAAAGATACCAAAAATTTACACAAAGTAAATTTTGATGTCCCGATTCATAAAAAGAGTTTTATTTCGTTCAATATAATGTATAAGGGTGAACAAAACTATATTTAATGACGGTTCTCCATCAAAAGGCGATAAGTATACCTTTAGTGAAAACTAGGGCATATACGCCTAAAATTTAATTCTTTCTGTATTTTAAGCCTTTATATTTTATTGGATAAATGTAAAAACATTTAAAAACATATATAATCATATTTTAGTTATTTATATCCATTTCTGCCAATACAACGGCTACATGTTAACTACCATTTAAAATAATATTATTTTATTATTAGAGTGCAACGTAAGATTCCCCAGAAAGTCGTTGTTGCGTGTTGGGTACGCCATCGGGCATAGCGTCCCCTTTAAAGACATATTAATATTTTATTCACAAATATGGATAAATATGAAAATTTCATATTCTTTATTTACCTGGGGTGTTACATTATCCCTACCAAAACTCCTTAAAAATTGCTTCCAAGAGAGATTGAGGAAGTTTAGAAGCCTTATATTACAGATATGCACGAATGGGGGAAGAAATGGGAACATTAGGGTTATGAATAGAAATTAAAAATAATAATTAAAAACCATTTTTAACAAGATGAACAACTCTGCGTGGTTTAGTAAACCATGCGACCCATCGTGTGCCCAGTTCTGTCCATTCTAAACATGTCAAAAATCATCCAAATTCAAAGGGGGTGGGGGGGGGGAACATATGGGGGGAATTTAGTCCAAGAATAGAAGTGAAAAAAGTAACTTAAAATAAGAATATAGATGTGACTATTACACATGAAAAATATGATGGTGTAAATATATTTCGGTGGTACCACTATTAATTACATAGGGGGAGTACTAGGTACCACTGGTTAATCCCATTATAGCTAATATTGAGGTGGACCAGATCATCTTGGGGAATCCCATTATAGTATAGATTGGGCTGGCTCAGAGATGTATGTTATTATTGTCAAAACATAACATTTGGGGCACAAATAATTCTAGGTAATACCATTATATCATAAATGATATGGGAACCCAAAGAGCACACCAATGAATCCGATATTGATTACATTAGAGATCAACAATATAGTTATTTCAATTAAATTTGTTAAGAGTGATATATTTATATGATCATCCATGATATTGAAAATGGTTGTAACTGAATTCCATGAGTTTATAATGTTTCCTTTAATCATAATTGATATCACATGGATGTTGATTGCTATTTTTATGATTCATTCCAAGATCCATGATTTATTATTGATTAATTACTGTGTATGAGTTCTTTTATGACTTTTTTATGCACCAAAAATATATCATCATACCATTATTCACATCTTATGATAATTGGTGACATTCAATTGTTAATTATTGTGTTTACTATAAAATACCAGATAATTATTTAATAATAGTTTTTTATATTTATTAATATTTATGAATTTTATGGTAAATTAACATTATAAGGGATGACACTTTTGATAGAATATCTGACAGTCCACAATGGGTTTCTCATAAATCTGACATTGCACACAAGACTGAGTTATACCAAAACTTAATATATTTTAAATATTAATATTTTAGGTTGTATTTATCCCAAAGACATTATATTGGTGGGATTGAATGATATTAACTAAATTGTGAAAATATGGTTTACAAAATTCTATATAATGGTTCATTGGTTACTAAATTAATTAGGAAATTAAAAAACAACCAATTGAATATAAAGGATAGTTATTTCAGATAAAAACTATTAAAATGAAAATAAGTGAGTTTATAAAATAATAAAATTATAGTTGTTAGATTTTACTAATTAAATATATATAAAATACATATGTAATATTTTTAATTTACTTTTTAATGTTTATATTATATGTTTTATAGAAATTATATATGAAAAAATTCAATATTTTGAAAAAAATAGTATGTTTTAAAAAAATATGTGTATTTATGCCTTTTGTTGGAGAACCCATTTTAAATATAGTTTTGACACATTAATATGTTATCTTTGAAAAAAATAATCTTATTGTTTTTAAGTGGGACAAAAACATGTATTTTGAATAACATTTTTTTATTTAACTAATAACATTCATATTTTACTGAATAGTGAAAAATATTACATTTCAATACAAACTCGTTTTTTCATCTTATTTGTTTATATAGTTAGGTTAAAATTTTAAATTTATTCAAAGTTTAATAGGATTATGTTTTATAAATTAATCCATGTTTTTTCCTTGAATGTAACTATATATTTTATGTGTATAAAAAGACATGTTAATATTTTTTTTGTTTTTTACATTTTAAAAACATTGATTCCTCAATTCATCAACAAGATTAACATAAAATTTATTTTATTCCCTTTTGTGAAATAAATTTTCATATATTTAAATACAATGTTTTAATAATTATGAAAAATGTGATATAATATGATCAAAATAATTTTTTCTGAATAATAACTTTATAATTTTATTTTCCACATTAAAAAGGGAAATATGATAAATAAGGTTTACAATGATATTATAATTATTATAAACTACCATAACACTTTTCCAAAACATAATAGATGAGTTATTTACAACCAAATAATACATGGGCCTAACTTTTTACCATTTTATCCCACATGGGTTTGAATAATACATTTATAACATTTATTTTAAAGTAGAAGAAAAATATCATAATCATGTCCCTTATTACTAAAATAATTTTAACATGGGGTAATATAAGTGAAATATTTTAATATAAATTGTATTTATAAATCCCCATAGATTATATTTATCGAATAATTTTATTTGTAACTTTTTTACATTAAATAATTAAATTTAATAATGACACAATGATGATTTGGTGATTGCATTATTAATGAAAGAATCAAATATGTGATATAATAAATGTTAAACCAAATATAATTTTACATAATATATGTCATACGTGAATTTTATTTATGAATATTATATGTTAAAATACTATTTAATTTTATTTTTAATTTCTCTCTATATTGGGATTTTATATAAATTCAATTATACGAATAGTGTACTAATTGACAAAAATGATATTTTATAAAAATAATAATTTATTACATTATTAAAAAAAATAAATTTTAAATTTTTAAATAGGATATTATAATGTCTAAATGATCATTAAGTTTCTAATTATAGCATATTGAACCCCTATAAGTAAACTTCATAACCTCTTAGTTTTTTAAATGTTGTTACCACAATTAAAATTAAAATATAATAAGTAAGGCTAAACCGAAAATTTGAGATTTAATATAATATCAATACAAAATTAAAAAATATTCGATGAGAGGGTTTAGAAATATATTCATAATATATTTGAAATATCTCATATTCTAGTCATTTGTATTAAAATATTAATTTATATTAATTTAATATTTTAAATGCTTCCAAGGGTGCCCCCCCTTTCCTAATGAAGTTACCCACTCTTATATAATACTAACAAATAAATAACCATTTAGTTCATCAATTATCTATACAATCCCTGTCTAATAATTTCTACCCACTTTCCTGAGGCCTTAATTTAGGTATAACAACCTTCTTATAGGTGTTAAAGTGTTCTTCAAAGGTGATCAACCGAAGAAGAGGTATCATTTTTTAAGTGTTTCTATTTTATTTATTCTTACAATTCCATTATATATCATTCATCAACAATTAACTAATAAATAAATTATAATAAATATACTGATATTTTATTATATTAATATCATCTCCAAAATTCATCTCCAATTTCATCATATTGAAAAAGAAAATTTTGTTCAAGATTACAATGGACTACCACCTCGCAAACCGATATATATTGTCTTTCACTACTATCTATAATGTCTGGTTATAATGATGGAATCAAAATTTATATATGATATTCAAGAATCTTTTATAATTCAAATGAATAATATTTCAATTATTTTCTTACTTACTATGGACATAATGATGATAATGTCGTTCGTGCATACATGCAAACTATCACATCTACAAAGTGTTGTGTATCGTTTTTATTCCCCACATCACATGAATGATATATATAGGTATATTAAAATTATTATTATGGTTTTAATTATATTATGATAATTATGTAATGATAAAATAACAATTACCTTTTTCTATAATGATCAATGAAAATTGGAAAGGTTACTCATGCACACCTACAACCTTCCACCTCTCTGATTATAATGTTTTTCATTTTTCATAAAATAAATTAATTTTTATATTTAAAAAGTATAATTGATCTATTAAATTAAATATTAAGTCCTGGATGTTATTATGGAGATGATGGACTTATTACCACATGGAATACTGACATCATACCATGTTCATTTTTGACCGAAGTACTAAATATCAACAAAAACATCCGATATGAACATAAAAAATTAAATAATTTTTATAACATATTAATAAGTGTTATAAAATAAATAATAAACATGAATAATAAAATCATCAATGTATAAATTGACATATGGTTTTTATTCAGGATGATAAAGTAAATTTGATACAATTCAGACTCAAGGTAAGGGACTTCATCTCAACCATCTTCCATTGAGGAATATTTTGATGTTATACACATAATTATTTTATTACATCTAAATAGAATCATTTGACCATTAATTCATTAAAATGTTTTCAAAGGGAAACATTTTATCTAATGTTTTTTACGTTCTTCAAAAAAAAGATTTTTTAACTTATGTGGAGACAATGACTACTCTGCCTCCGTAACAGTTATTTGATATTTGACTTCCTATATAAGCTTTAATATTTTAAAAAGGAACAAAATTCCATTTTTACCATTTTTTTGATTTTAAATTTAAATTGGTTTTGAAATTGGATTGACTATTTCAGTATCTTGAAATTATTTCTTTTGATTGCAAATGAAATTTTATGTGTGAAAAATAGATAATTGGAATCTTTTAGGTGTTATGATTATATAATGGTACATGGAAATTTGATGGGTAATTATTTGATAATCCTAAGATGGTTGGTTAGGTGATAAACCAAAGATTGTTGGTTCCATGATCATCCAATGAAAATTGGTTATGTTATTACCTCTAATGAATTGAGTATGGAAGTCAGTCGTATGGTCCTTCCATTTCTAAGAGTGGTATGTTTGGAAGTCAGTTGTATGGTTATTCCATTATAGTATTACTATTAATCAAGTTACGATTATATTTTATATATCCTATATATGCTATTTATTTTAATATTTTTAATATAAAAATGGTCTTTAATTATATTGTATTTAATGAAGCATAATTACTACTTCATAAAAGTGAAAATTATTACTTTAAGATATAATATTCATGGGTTATATGTTTTCAAAAGTCAGACATTTTTCATTTACTGAGTATCTCTAACTGAGCTTTTTATGTCCATCCCATGTTTGGATATATTTTTCATAGGGTATAAGGATGGGTAATATAAAGGAAATTCTCATGTTTATTGTTATGTAGTTTTTTATCAATAAAAATAAAACATGATTTATTTTAAAGTGTTTCATTTCATGAAAAATGGATAATATTTAGACTTGTAAACTTTTTAATTTTGGGATTTTATGTAATTGTTATGGCCTAATTATCAATAATAATAAACCTTATAAGATCCTCAATGTGAAAGAATGTAAATTATTGACATAACTCGGGATTATGTAATTTTTATAGATGGGACGTTATAGTTTGTATCGATGGATGGTTTAGACATCTTTAGAGGATAGAGTGATATTTAATTATATGTTTTAATTTATATATAACCACATTGGTTAGAATAATAGAAAGAGTCTTAGTTATTTTACAAAAATTGAATGAGATTGAGATAACATGAATAAGTATATCTTACTATTTATAATCAAAATAAGATAGTATATACTAATTTCATTGATATACCCACACTAATATTTTTTGTGGCAGTAAATGGTGAGATCCAGTAGCCACCAAAGTTAAATTGATTTTCAAGGAAGATGTGGTGGTCATCTGAATAAGAAACCAGCTAAAATAGGATCTGCAATGATATCTCTCAGGGTTATTCAACACTGACTATCAGGAGTGATGATTAACCACTAAAACCATGTTTAAATTTATAATTAATCATATTTTAGAGAAATGAATCCTTATAGATGATCAGGTAATAATAATAAAGGTAAGTATATTCAATGACCTAAGTGTTGAGTATGTGGAATGAAAAAACTAGGAATATATTTTAATCAGATGGTAAAAAGCTATAAATGTGGTAATGAAGTGCATTAATAAATAAAATACCAAGGAAAAAGATGTATTTAGTTGACTCTTGGAAGGGGAAAGAAGTCTTTTCTAAGTTAATGATTTAATGTTTTAAATGTGGGGTGTATGGTCATTATGAAAATAGATGTTCCACAAAGAAGGTTTGGGAGTGGGATCAGGGGGATCATAAAAATATATTGTTAAAATACCATATTAAATTTAAATTGAAGATAAGGAAACTAAAAATTATATAAGAAATGTATGAACTATTTATTGTCTCATGTTTTGAAATTTTTTAATATTAGGGTATGATTAGTGTTTTTGTTTCTAGAAAGAAGTATTAAGTACTAATGTATAAACTCATGGTTAAGGGATAAAAAATAATGTTAAATTATTAAAAAGTATACATATGAAGTATTCATGAGGTGCAATAGACTATATGATGATAAAATGTTTAAAATTTTAAATTATCTTTTGATTATGGGATTAGATCGGAAGAAATTTTTCTAGTACGTGTAACCGTGATATTTTTTATATGAAAATTTTATTTGATGATTAAATAACTTTTCCTATGCGGACATAATTAGAATGGTATGGATAGCCATTATGGTTTATAGGAACTTTGTTTTTTGGGTAATTAATGGGGATTACATTTTGGGTTTTAAAATGAAAGATATGATATAATCATTGAGGATAAAACACGTTATGGTTATTTTTGATAATTTTATATAATTTTTGGAATATTGTAAAATTATATAATTTTGGGAAAAGGAAAACTCATGGGATGGGAGAAGAACCATTTTGTCGAACAACGACGTGAAAATCAATCCCACAATGCATGGGAAACAAGGGTTTAACACCTACCACTCGCTTACATTATGTACCTCATTATTATGACTTTTCCTTTTCAATTAAATTAGTTGATGAAATACGAAGTAGTTGATTTTGGGAACCCAATACATCAAAGGAAAAAAGTATTATATGAGATTTTTTTTCAAACAGCAATGGTTTAATTTTTTTTATATTCTATTTTTTTATTGTGGACTTATTGATATTCAATTTATATATAAAAATTATTATCCTACCATGGAGAATTTTTTATTTTAGAAATTATATTTTTGGCTTGAGGCATTAAGAGTTGTTGTGTTATTTGGACATAAATCATTGAATGTGTCTTATAATATTATTAATAAAATTCATCGAAATTTTATGATTTAAACATAATTATAACATTTTTTTAGTATTTTTAATGATAGTTATTTTTTAAATAGTATATGATGAACTATGGGTATTAAATTTTAATTTTTGATAGTAAAAGTATCCATTCATATTTTAATATTTATTATATTTGGGGAATTATCTTATTTTTGAACATTGCTTTTTGGTTTTGGTTAATATTTCCTGATAGGATGAATGGATGGGTAATCTTTCGTCGATTATGTTATTATCCAAAAAGTAATTATAGTTTTTCATGCATGAAAAAAAAATCTACTTATAAATACACATCATTTGGGGAAAATGTTTAGGTTGTTGTGGAATTTGATTAAAGGATGAAACTAAAATTTTTAAATAGGTATATTTACTTATTATCTTAGTCTAGGTAGTAAATTAATTTTATAAATTTTTTAAAAGAATCCTAAAAGCAAAAAAAAATTATTTACATTTCCTTCTCAAAGTAAATAATAATTTACCACATCACATATTTTTGTTTTTACGATTGTTAAATTTTTCCTAAGCACATGATCTATCACTCTCCATCAGAACACGATTGTTAGTTTTTATTCCATATACATGTTTTTCTATATGGAATCATAATATGTGTTATCTTGGGATACCTTTTTACTATAAATTATTTTATTTAAATTTGAATATTTATTGACTCATTTTGTAATGAGGAATTTAAATGAAGTAATTTTGAAATGTGAAACCTTAGTTACTAAGACCAAATTTAAAAGTATGAGGTTGCAATTCGAATGGGTTTAAGGATGTAACATCCTAGGAAATTATGGAATAATAATTTTTTATATTTATTAATATTTAATAATTAGATATTAATATTTATTTAAATGGGACTCTATGTCTAATAACTCACCCGACACGCAACAATGGGTTTCATAGAAATCATATTTTTCACACAATATTGAGTTGTGATGAGAAATAAAATATTATTATTATTATTATTAGTTTATGTTGTGGTTATCGCAATGCCATTAGAATTGAAGGAATGAATGATAGTAAATTGGACATGAAAATGTTTTTTACACCCGTTTATATAATTTTTCATTGGTTTCCAAATTTATTAAGAAATTAAATAACAATGAGTAGAATATAAAGGATGTGTTTTTATGAAATAACTATTTAAATTAAAATAAGTAATTTTATAAAATAAAAAAATCACTCTTAATTGAATTTATTAATTAAATATATATCTAATATAAATATAAAATAACCAAAGTAATGTTTAATATTTATCTTATGAATTTTCTATACATGATATAAGAACACGTTTAATTTTTTAGATAAAAAAATTATTTTTCCAAATGAAGAAGCTTTGCCGACTTTTGATGGAGAACCAATTATAAATCTTGTTTTTGACACTATCTTGTGTTATATTTGACATAATAAACTTCTTAGTTTGATGAGGAATATAAAAATTTATCTTTGGTATTTTTTTGTAATTTCTCTGATAAAATTCATATTTTAATATAGAGTGAAAAAAATAAAACATTTTAATTCAAAACAACTTTTTCATCTAATTTATTTATTTTGTTGGGTTTTACTTTTAATTATTTTGAAAGTGAATTTTGATTATGTTTTTATAATTTAATCCAATTTTGCTTATTTTAAGTAACTATAAATTTAATTTTGATATAAATAAATGTCAATCTTTTGATAATTTTTACTTTTTAAAAACATGTTCCGTCATTCCATCAATATAATTATCATTAATTTATTTTTCATGTATTTTTTTAATATAATTTTGAAAAATGGGAATACATGGTTTTAATAAGTATGAAAAATGTGATATAATAGGATCACAATAATTATTTCTGATTAGTAAATTTATTATTTTATATACCGCGGTTAAAGGGAAAATCAGGTAAATAAGGGTTAAAATAATATTAAAATAACACAGAACTACCCTAACACTTCTCATAACAATATTTTATAATTTATTTACAACCAAAGAAATCCTATTGAGTAAAATTTGTCCTTTTTATGACACTAGGGTGTGATTAAGAAATTTATAACATTGAATTTATTGGAAAAATATTATAAACATGTCTGTTATTAATAAAAAAAATTAATATGGTGTTATATAAGTAAAAACTTAGACTACAAATAGTCATTAGAAAGATAAAAATATTTCCTATATCATGGTATTTTATTATTATGTTTTAGTGACTTAATAAAAAACTTAATTATGATATAGTGATGATGTAGTGATTTTTTTATTAATGAATGAATCAAATAAGTGATTATAAATATTAAAATATATTTTATATGAAAAAAATTTTATCATAAAAGAATTTTATAGGTGAATATGACATGTTTTAAGTCTATTAAATTTATTACTTATATGTTAGATTTACTTTTTTATTTAATTTATATTCAATGAAATGAATTGTTTAAAAATTTCCATAATTGATATTTTATAAAAATAATAATTTTTTAAATTATTTAAAAATCCTAAAAATATTTTTAAATTACAAGGTAGATAGGATAAGGATAAAATGTTCATTAAATGTAAAATTATAGGAAATTTACCCACTATAAGTAAAATATATCTCCCCATAATAATTTTATTTTTTGATACCACAATTAAACATAAAAGGGACTAATTAAGGGTAAACTGAAAATATAATGTTTAAAATAAAATCAATATCAATCTAAAAATTATTATACTAGAATATTTATATATATCATTATGTTGGCTTAGACTTATCTCATGTTAGAGTCATTATGGTTAAAAAAATTAATTTATATTAATTTAATATTTTAATAGTTTCTATGGGTGCCCCTCCCCTCTACTATAAAAAGGTACCGACTCTTCTCTAATCCTCACACATCATGAACCAGTTTCTTTAGAAAATCTCTTCCCAAACCTATTTTGAAAATTAATTTCCACTTTATTAAGGCATTTTTATGTAGATAACCCTTCCTATAGGTTTTAAGTTGTTAATCAATGATGATCAACTAAAAAAGAGGTATCATTTTTATGTGTTTCTATTTACATTCTTCATCCAATTCCATTAAATCCCCTTAATACATGATTAAATCATAACTAAATTATACTAAATATACTGAGATTTTATTAGGTTAATATCTTCACCAATATCCATCACTGAATTCATAAAATGTGAAAAGAGCATTTTGCTAATGAGTACGACGAACTACGACTTCGTGAACTGATGTAATTCATTTTTCATTCTAGTCTATCAAGACTAGTTATATAATGGAATAAATGTTAATATATGATATTAATGACTTATTTTTCATTTTAAAATAATAATATTTCATTTATTGTTTTACTTACCATGGACATAAATATGATAATATCATTCATGCATACATGGGAACTATCGTCTTTAAAAAGTGATGTGAATCATTTTTATTCACCACATTACTTGTATGATATATAAAAGTGTATTTAAATGATTATTATAATTTCTATTATATTATGATAATTATGGATAGATAAAATAATATTTAACTTATTTCCGTAATGATCAATGAAAAATGTATATGTTAATAAAGCGTACATATGACCTATGCTTTCCATGATTATAATGTTGTTCATTATTCAAAAAATAAATGAATGGATTTATTGAATAATTATTATTGATGTATAAATGGGATAAGTATTTCTTGAATGGTATTCTGGAGATAGTGGACATATGACCACATCAACTAGTGACATCAAACCATGTTCATTTTCGACTCAATTACCGAATATCAACAAAATGTCTGATACAAATTTAAATAAATACATATGTTTTATAAGAAAGTAATATGTGATATAAAAGAAATAATAATCCTAAAAAAGGTTCCAAAGAAAGTATAAATTAACATAACTTTAATATTATGGAATATTAATAACGTTTGAGACTATTCAGACTCATGGAAAGGGACTTATTCTCAATATCCTTTCATTGAGAGATATTTAGATGTTATACACCACATTTTTTTATATGGTGTTAAATAAACCTCATTGGCCATTAATTAATTAAAGGGTTTTAAAAAAGAATAATTTTTTGAACCATTTTAATTTCATTACTAAACAACAAACATAGTGTTGTTTAAAGTATGCGGCGACAGTGACTTCTCCACCACCATAAGTATTATTTGAAGGATTAAAATAAAAGATGATAATGAAGGACTGATATTAATCTTATATAGTCATATATTGAAAAGAATTTATAATTATTTAAATATAAAAAGTGATTTTTCATGACTAAGTGGTTTTCTCAGCATGATTAGTGTTCCTCACGCTATTATTTTGGTTTTAGTTAATTAATATATACAAAATTAGTCATCTTAACATAAAATATGAGGGGAATTTCAATGACTATGAGAAACCAAAATTGGATGATGGCTAGGGAGATTTATATTTTGGTTCGTCCTAATACAGTTCATGATATATGATTAAAAATTTGGACTTCATTGAGATTCCTAACATGTTGTGTTAGAGGAAGATGGGATTTTATGAATGTTCATGTGGGAATGAACATTCAGAAATGAATATTCAGATTCATACTTGTCAGTATGATTGGAAAATTATCCTAGAGAAATATCTAAAATAAAAGGCAATATGTTATCTACTTGGAAAAGAACATCCTAGAGTAACATATTTTCTAGGAGTTCATTGTATTAAACTTTGGGATCATATGAATTATCCAAAAAAATTCTCTAAACCAAGAATAAAATTATAGACCAATGAAGGACCTATTCCATGAAAATCAATGAAGTTGAGTGAATTAGGTATTTATGTATTTGGAATAAATAATTATTCTACATATGTATTTTGAGAATGGTTTTATTGTTTTATGAGTCAGGAAAAACCTATGTAATATGATATTTTTCGGGGCATATATGTCTATTTTAATGATTAACATACTATTTATGGATTCCATTTTGAGATTATAATAATGAGTTTGATCAAAAGATAAATGTCTTAGAAACCCTCTTGAGTTTTTACATGATGAAACTTTATACAAATTAACGAATGTTTACGAGACATTTATTGAAATACACTCTTGATATTTTAAGGAGAGATTCGTTTACACTTTTTGTAAATAAGATTAATGGTGCTAGTAAAGTTTAAGGCTTACCATATTATTGAATATGAGATAATATTGGTTTTATTCATCACTTTATTATGAAAATAGAAATCATCGTTATTAGAGACAATTTCTCTTTGGAAATTCAAGATTGAATATATATTAGAGAAGTAGTAAGGTTTCATGGAGTAACTGATTAATTTGAATGTAAAATGGATCCGATGCTTACATCAATATTTTGGTGAAATACGCCATAATATATTTATATATAGTTTTGTATCATCATGATGTATCATCATCAGATATATGGTCAATCAGGAAGAACAATTCAAACAATAAAGGATATTCTAAGATATTGTTCAATGGATCTCAAATATCATTGGAATGAAACTTTACTCTAGTTTATTTCTCATAAAATAATACATATTACTTGAGAATTAATATGGATTATTATGAAAAATTTTATTGAATGATTTTTAAATTTATAACTTACATTAATAATTTTACAAAAAGAATTATATTAAGACCCGAGAAAGATGATTCATTAGAAAATAAGATTATATCCATTCGAAAACATGTTAAAACATCCAAAGGTTTATTAAAATGTTATGTTTATAATCACTAACGTGATATAGAATATGATATTGGTAATAATGTTTTTTTATTAATTTCTTCGGGGAATAAAGAACCAAAAAATGATCCTATTATATATCAGCGACATTAAAATTCTTGATAATACCAGGGTAGTATATTATTAATAGGTGCATCCACCGAAAATATTTATGGTGAATGATGTGTCCCATGCATCACTCAAGAAAATGTATATAGCTAACTAATCATAATTTCTAATCTCAGTGGATTTACTCATGGAACATGAAAATTCCTATGAGGAATGACTGGTTGAGATTTTGGATCGAATAGACAATGTTCTACAAAACAAGACCAGTCACCTAGTCAATGATTTATAGTCAAAAAATGGATTATGGAATATAAATGGTATCCTGATGATTGGGTGAGACATAAGTATCCACAGTTATTAATACCAAAGTGATGAATCTCTAGGGAGAAATTCGTTTTATTGTGCATAGGATGTAACCCTTTGATATTGTTTGAAATATTATATTCCATTAAAATTGATAATTAATATATATTTTATTGAATTAAATATTATGTTTATATTTAATTACACCCAACACATCGTTATTATTTAATTAAAAAAAGAAAACCTTTCACTACATGCAACATCGAGTATGATTACATTTCAAATAGCCCATGGTTTTTACAAAACCAGGATATTTTATAAATATAGATATTTAATCTCAATAGTTATCACAAAGCTATTTGAATGGAGGGTATGAATAATATTAACTAAATTACGAAAGAATTGGTAAAAATTTATATATTATTAATTCCTCCGTGACAAATTAATAATAATTGAAAATAAATCCCTTTGAGAATTATGGGAACAAGATTTTAGAAAATTATTTTTAGGGACACAACACATATTTTACTCAATAATAGAATAAAATAAATTTTAGTGAATTATTTAAAAATAAATGAATATATTTTATATTCAATAAATATTTAACATTCATCCTAAATGATTTCTAGAGACGATATAACAATAAATCCAATTGAATGCTTAAAACAGTATTTTTGAAAATTATAGTTCTTCGCCATTTTTACAGTGTATTCATGTAAAATTAACTTAAGAAATTTTTATAAAATAAATTATATATATTTAATAATTTTTTCCTAATTCATATTTTAAAAAATAATTTTTGGGGCATTTTTTGTATTTTTCTAAAAAGTTTTATTTTTTGATAAATAATGACCAAATACTAAATTTTAAATGAAAACAACATTTTATTTCAAATCCTTTGTAAAGATAAATTGTATTTTATTTAATATTTATATATTCATATTTTTAAATCATTAATAAAATTTATTTTTATTTAATCAATTTAAAATTAAATATTGGTATAAAAAGATTTCAAACAATGGACACTTTTTTTAAAAAACCATCTTTTTAATGCATCTATAGATCTAATATTAAATTAAATTCATACACTTTTTTTATGTGAATTATGAATAATGTATTAAATATTTTAAAATATAATAACTTATATGTTATAATATGGTCAATCAATTTTTTACCAAATTGAATAATTAATGAAATAAAAACTATATTCCATAGTCAAGGTAAAAATGGATTTACTAGGTGGTTAAACTAAAAATATAAGGATAAAATGAAATGATAAATTTGTCTAAAATAATATATATATATATATATATATATATATATGTATATTTATTTAATTACAGTTATTTGTTTCAATAATTTCCTAATTTTTATCAATATTACATAATAAAATGGTTTGTGGAATTCTATTCAATAAGAATTTACATGTTTTCCAGTCAAACAACTTATAAAATACCATCTCCTCTCCTATTTTCCTCACACCTTAAAAGTTATTATTTTCTACCAATACCATTCCCAAACACTTTCCAAAATCCCTCACCGCATCTTAGTTTTCATACTTTCAATAGCTATCATTCAAATAGTTGATTTTAGTGCAATCTTAAGGATGTTACTTGAAGAAGAGGTAATGCTCATCAATGAACGCCTTTGTCTCATATATTCCTTCAAACCCAATAATTATTTTAATATCATGATTATATAATAATCTCAGTATAATCCATATACATAGATGTTTTTAAATTATGGTTATGACGAAAAACAGCATACACTACCACCAAATGTTTTAAGAAATCATCGTGCATGTGTATCGTGGGTTACCAGCTTGCAAACTGAGGTCATTCACTTTTCGATTACCACATATAAAGGTAAGTAATAATGATTGAAATATTATTGATATATGATATTAATTTTATTTATTATGGTATTATTCTTATTTATATTTTACACCAAACAGAACTTGATGTTTTCTATCTTGTATGAATATGATAACAACATTCGTGTATACAGAAGACTACCACCGCGCGAAGCGATGGGATTCATTGACACATTAAAAGGAATGCATAATGGATTTTTTTAAATAATAATAATTGATTTATACTACATTAAAATTATATTTTAATAAAAATATACATATATATAATTTACATTTCTTTAATTCTAAACTATATGAAAATGGAAACATTTTCCATGCCAACATATGACCTATCGTCTCGATGAATTTTATATTTGTTTTTATATCAATAAATATTATGGTTAATTATAAATATATATATAGTTAATATATATTATATTTATATCATGGATGACATTTTTTATATTATGAAACCATGATCTAAGTATGATAACCCAAAAATGAAATGTCAAAAACATATATGAAAAACAATGTGATTATTACCAAAATGAAACTTTAACTTGGAATTGTTAATAATATTGTAATTTAAAGTTATAAAATATTATATATTATCTAGGATAAATTGAATACAGAAATTTAATATTTTTATTTTAAATATATACTTATTATACAAGATTATTGAATGAGTACATCAGAAAACAAGACTTAAGGTATGAGTTTTTTCTCTCCCACTTTTATTTCTATGAGATATATGCCATATTCAACACTTATTTTTATATTTTGTGTGAATAATACCGCTGATTATATTTATTAAATTCATATACCTAAATTATGGTGATTTTATAATCATTAATTTTATATCACATTCGTGGATTTTTTAGTTTCAATGAAACCAAGGATTTATGGGATTTGTGTCTCAATTTCCCTTTATTGAGATGTGTGTTTTGTTATACACCTATTTTATATTATAAAATGTATATTATTCCCCTATTATATTTTATTTCAAGAATATTATCATTTTCATGATATTATATGTTTCATATAATTATATTATTTCAAGTGTATTGTGTGAGTCTTATGATACAATCTCATCATTTATCGGGATTTTTTTTCTTATGCTTTCAATTATAAATTCTTATAATATATTTATGATGAATTATCTTGATTTTTCTTATAATATAGTTATTAATGATATACTATTATAATTTTACCATTTAACCACTTGTATGTAATTAAAATTATTAAAAATTATTTCAAGGTAATCCATATATATTTATCTGTTCAATGAGAAATGTTTTTTCATAAAAAATATTATTTTATGAAAATATTTCAAACTTTTTTTAATGATATTATATGATAATTTTCAAGGGACATAATTATGAAAATATTTTATATTTTAAAATATTATATTAAAAATGAAAAATATATTTTACCCAAGAAGGGGTTTTAATGATATTTTAATGGTATTCCCATTCATTAATGTCAACAACCATTATTGTCACATATGTTCTAATGGGGATATCTTGGGATGATAAAATCCTATTTCATTAACTGGATGATTTAAGAATGTTCCAATGATATTTTTATGGAACCCATTTATTTTACATTGGTTAATCACATTTCCAATGGATTGATATAAAACCCAATTTTTTATGGTTTAATCAGGCTATAACTGAATAATGATTGATTCACTATGTTATATGATGAAGTAAAAGTTCAATATTATATATTCAATTTATTTTTCTTTTAAATTATACAAGAAAAAAAGGGTTGTCTCAGATAGAATTAGGTTATTTTATTATAGCTTTCACATGGGGTGGACTAGATAGCACCAGGTAAGCCAGTTACAGCTT
The DNA here is from genome assembly GCA_963277665.1 of Viscum album. Lineage (NCBI taxonomy): Eukaryota > Viridiplantae > Streptophyta > Magnoliopsida > Santalales > Viscaceae > Viscum > Viscum album. The sequence goes on from OY728127.1 coordinate 930,533,389, forward strand.
AACTTGTAGTGGCCTTGATAGAACCAGGTAAGCTCGATACGACATAACATGGGGTGGCCAATAATGTGTTTGGTAAACCAATAATATAATAAAATATGTGTGTTCCCTGATATCATCTGAATTAATTAGGTAAAAATAATATTGGATACCATCTATATGGTTATTCGAATTTTAGGGGTCCTGAAAGGGTTTTGGAATTATGATTCTCCAATTTATTAAAAAAGGTTTTAAATTCATAATATGACTTTAAAGTTCATCAATTATTCAAAAATTATATCAAATGGATTATGATTACTAATTGTTAGGAATCATTCATATTCTATGGCCTAATTCCATGTTTCATTATAAAAAATACATGTATTTATTCATAAGAGTTATTTTATTATTTGGTTATGCACTCTTATTATATTGTCATGCCCAAATGAAATTATTATTTTTATTGATGAGATTGAATTGTTAGTTAATATTTTAACCCATACTAATAATTTTATATCACCCTTTTTATGTTTCCTTACACATGTTATAATAATAGTTTTAAGTAGAATTACTAAACATTATGATTTTTATGGGAGATATTTAAGATCAATCTAGAATTAATAAGATTGTGTTCTATGATTCCAACGAAACAAAACTATTACGATCCATATGAATCTGTTTGTATAATGTAAATAATATACATCAATAAAAATATAAAATCAATGTTTTATATTCCATGGAAATTATATTTTATGTCCAATAATATATTTTAAAAAAAAATATTAAGAGTTTAGAAATAAATATGTAATTTTGTTTGGATATTTCACAGTCATATAATCATATTTGAGTTTGAATCTGAGATATAATATTAATATAATTCAAACCATCACCCCATAATTATAAAAACATGAGTGGGACACCACATCCCAAATCATTTTTCAGAATGGTGGACTACCCTTGACCACCAAAATCTTTATTGTTTAATATTTTTTTTCATTAGTCCGACATGTTTCTAAATCGACCAATCTAAATACATAAGTTAGTTATTTTTACATAAAGACATTGCTGGATACATTTCATTCCTGGAAGAGGAAAAATAAATATTAAATGGATAGTTTTGGTATGAAAAGATAGATTGTATTCTCATACCTATTATTCACATTCATGTTTGGGAAAAGGTATATGATGAAAAGGAAGATCTCTATCTTTATTATCCAACAATAGTTAATGAATATTTTCTCTTCAGTTACATTTACAAATGAAGAGTATTAGGATGTTATTATCATTATCCATTCCCTAATTTTAAATTAAAATATAAACAATTATCAATCATTGCTTACATTTTTAGAAACCTAGGTTTTGAAATTTAATACATTGGAATTTTTCCAATAATATTTCTCAAACTAGGTGCTGATTCGACAACCGAATTTGGGGCCCGAAGAGGCTCTGTGCGGTGAACAGAAAAATAATAAAGGTATTTTGTCACATGTTCATAGTTTCAGTTTAAATGATGAATAAATCCCTCCCAATGTCTCATATCAAAATTCAGAGGCCACTGTTTATTCCATAACAACATGTTACCGTAAGCATGACAAAAAATTCTCTACTCTAAGGGATTTGTGTGGGGAGTTTAATGGTGGTTCAATTAATGAAATGAGAATTTAAATAATTAATTATATTATCCTAATCATAAACACCCTTCCTACTAGCTGGAGAACACATCACAATTAGTGATGTGTATCTTATCCTCCCCTTCTCCCCATTAGCGAGGAACTACACTAATACTTAATCACCGAAATGAATCATCTTCAATATTTGTCTTTAAAGTAAATCATCATCAGATCAGGAACCAGAACATTTTGGGAACCATTCTTCAACCGAAGCTCCAATGTTTCACCTATGAGGATGGTAGTTTTTATGTTTAGTCTTATCCTATTCATTTTTCATTATTATAGGGTTCTAAAAACCTATTTCAATTGATTATTATCTCTACTAAACAGATCTAATGATTTTGTGCTAAATCAGATATAGAATGATATTTTTTAAGGTGATTCTGTACTAGAATTATCGTCTACATGTAGTTTAGTTCACTGATACTTGTAGGGTAGTTCATCTAGTTCATGGAATTTTAACTTTGGGGACAACACACTATGTATTGTGGTTATACTCCTTGTAGTGCCTCAAATAGTGTGACCATGTGACATGGATTTTGGTAGTCATGTAAGAACACATGTTCGTGCACTAATACAGGACCAGAGTACATAGACATGGGTTGTGGTGCATGGACAATGGTTAAACTATATATTCAGGGTCCAAGTGTTGAAGGACACACTGAGTACCTCCTATACACAATGTGTACCCCATCATGGTTTGGATACCATCTAGACTATTTAGATGATGGGGATCTCAGGAAAGTTCACACGCTATGTATGCCCCAATGCACATTGTCTAATCCTAGGTGAACTCATTGATATCTTCCATCATCAATAACTTTTTCACTAGGACTTAGATTCAAGAGAGTGAGTAGACAATACTTATTGTTTTTCACATATAATGCAGTAGTGGCCTCAGTTTTTTCTAATGATGTTTGAGGAGGCACATTTTGATCAAGAAGGTTGTGTAAAAAATGATATTCATGGATAGTGATCTGGTTGAATTATTGGGATGAACTCAGGGTTATTACCAATCAATTCAACATTATGCTGAGTTTCCCTGAGAATCATTAGACTGGTGAGGTGGTTTTTCCCAACAGTAATAGGGCTCAGGTCCTCTACCCATGGTATTGTTACTGTACAAAGTATGATATGTGTTACACTCCTCTTAGTGGTTCTCCACTGATGTTGGTGATCAGTGAGGTACTTCAAGAGAGAATCTTGGACTAGTACTACACTCTTTAATTAAGGTCTCAGTTTCATTAATATATTTTATTTGGTAGAGATAGGACTCCACATGTCATGGTCACTGGTTCTTTTAAATTAGGGTAGTTCTTTGGGACAAGATGTGCTTTGGTATAACACAGGTAGAAATTTTTTCAAAAGAAATGGCCCAAAACCATAGTTATAGGGGTAAATAATGAGACTATAAGAAATAACCATAGTTACAGATAAGCATTTCAATAATTGGAATTTTTATTTCAAATAGATATACCCACAATTATCTAGTTTATTAATATGGTTGTCCATTGTGGTAATAGATCTATTTCCCTTTTTCCCATACCATTTAAATATCTCACATAGTATTCCATCGTCATTATTGGGATATAGCCACCATTGTCCAATGTGGGAATATTGGTATTTCACTGGTGGAAAACTATTCCTATAAACCTTGTAAACCATGAATATATCCCAAAAGTAACATGTTCCCATCCGGGTTTGATCATTGTACCTACTCTATGAGCTGAGGTAACCTAATCACTACACCATAGATGACATCGGATATATAAATATATATATAGTTATATATATTATTAAAAACTATTTCTATAGTATGTGAACCATGGATATAAAAATTCTTACTCTTTTTTTGTTGGTTAAATTTTTTCCCATGCAAGAGCGGGAGACCAATAACCACTGTTTGGAGGACATATGGATATAGGAAATGGATAAAATACTCAATATACATGGTTTGTGTAAAAATAGTGCCTACAAATTAGGTCTATTCCCATTTTTTTACTCAATCGATTATTATAAAACACTTAATAGCCACGATTTTATATAATCAATGTCTATAAACCACTCTATAAATAAGGTTTTACACAAACTGTGGCAGTGAACCATATAAGAACACTATGTAGCTAGAGTTTTACAATGTCCATGGCTATAGATCTCAAAAACAATATAGCAATATTTTCACTAAACAGTAGCTAAATCGTATGAAAATATATTATATTTTCATGGTTTTCTATAAAACTGTGGCTATATCCATTATGTAAATACCTATAGACAACATTCTGGAAAACAGTGTAAATAGTTCTCTTGATATAGCCCAATTTTCTAGTACTATATCCTTGGACTCTCAAGGAAGAGGAACACATTCACCACCAAGTCGCATATTTGTGACGTGACCACTATCCTTGTGAAAAATCCATCTATGTTCAAAGAGGCTAATATTAATGTCTGGTGATTTATTTCCTTGGACATGGGTGTTCAAGGAATAAATGTGTCATGTTGGGAATCAGTGATGGACTTACAAAAATATTGGCACTCTTCTAGTGGTTTAGGGATGGGCTTCCCTATAATGACCCATACTTTACATACATTGTTAGCATTTCAAAAATTGAAGCACACTTATTACAACATATAAAAAAACCAGGAAAGGACCATATAGGTATAGAGTCTTTAGAAACTGGGAAACATAAACCACTGGTTCATAAAGCATCAACTTTGCCTCCCACTTATTTCATCATATCTAGAGTCCCTTTTTGGCATATCCTACTTAATAGACTTCTTCCTGGCCTGGGGATATAAAACATATAAAATGGTGAGCTCAAATTCTCAGTAAGGGTAAACAGAAGAAATATCAATCACATCATATACTTAAGAACATAACTTTTGGAAATCTTAACCTGGAAATGAGATCGTAATTTCATAACATGGGATAAATCATAGTAGTGTAATGTAATCCAAATAATCATAACGTAAAACATGAAACTTTGTGTCATACACACATAATCATAGAGAATCATTTCTTATTAGTCAAGACTCATGGCCAAGACTATCTTAGTGGAAAAAGCCTATTTCTGAACCGAGTTCACTCCTCGTTTCAGTCCTGTTTCACTGAACCAGTTTAACCTGCCATTCCAGCCATATCTATCTCATGCGATATAAAATCGTTACCCAATGTATTGGAGGTAGATATAGGTCCCGCCCATATCATAATGATACCATTCTTATGTGTGCCACAAAATCATAAACCATATATCATTGCATAATCCATGTAATAAAAATGGGATTCTTAAACAACATGACATCATAAAACAATTCATATAAGATAAAGGATTTCATAAAAATAATTCTATCACAACATAATCAAATCAATGTAATAATAGGGATATAAACAGAAACCTATATTATCTTAGATGGAAAATAATTTTGATAAAACACTTGAACTCCATTCTTGAGGAAAATATCATTTCTACTTCAAAAACATTTTCCTTTCTTAACATGTCATACAATTTTAAACTAAAAGAAGTTGATTAAAAATAAACTTGAAAACTTGTATAGGAAGATTATTGGAAATAATGTTTTAAAAATCCATTCATGCCGTATAAGTTAAAAAAACATTCTTCTTGTACTTTTGTCGGAAAAGTCAAAATGTACCTCGTACGAAAAACGACAAAAGATTCCTTTCATATCTTTTACAAAAAACTCACCGAAGGGTAAAATTGGATTTAAACAATTGTAGGTGGATGAAAACAATATTACATATTGAGTAAACATGTATGTGGACGATAAAATACACCTCGGTAAATACCAAAGTATAAACAATCTCAGATAAAAATGAGATTGTGATATTTTCCCTTACCTTAGGTCTGATTTTCTTCATAAGTGTCCGAACCTCCTGTATAATGATTTAAATAATGTTATTGACTTATTCCAGAATCATAATTATTGTTATGATATCATATATGGTCATATTCTTAGCTTTTTATTAGTAATATTTCATTACTACTTGTTATTCGGGTGTTTATTACTTTTTGTTTCTATGCGTGTTTTGTCGAATAAAATCTTATTCTTATCTTTAGGTTATAGATACCTCATTTCCATAATTTTATTAGTGTAATATATATCATATTAATTAATTTAATTCATTTATATAATCATTATGCAATGAAGATCATGTAGAACGAGTCGCATCACATCGTGAAGACGGTATTCCGTACGTACGCACGAGTGATGATATCATTCCTATGATCATGGAATTGTATTGGAGTGTATTTATACTATTTAAGAATCAATATCACTTTATAATAGTCATATATAGTCATTATTTACACCATTATACACATCCAAGTAAGGTGGTGGTGGAAAATAGATTACACCACGGCGTGGAGACGGTATTCGGTACGTACGCACGCGCGGTGATTTCTTTTTCCGTAGGATGGATAAATGGTGAAATAGGGTTGTTTCATACTTATAATAATGTATCAGTATATTATTGATACTTATGTTATTACTTCATAATGAAACCACTAATGAAGAAGAAGTTGAAGAAGAAATAAAGATGAAACAATCGGTAACGAACATTACCTCTTCTTTGAAGTGCTTCTTTGAGACCTCCTTTTAGGGCACTAAAATAGGTCTTTGAAGAAGACCAGAACCTCTAGGATGATTCTAGGGAAGTGTAGAGGAGAAATTGTCAGGGTTTGGCCGATATTGAAGGCTCAAAGTGGGGTGAGGAAGAGGGGGAGGAGGTTCCCTTTTATAAGGGAGGAGAGGGGTACCTTTGGAATAACTAAAACTATTATTTTATTATAAAGTAAAATTCGGTTTTAAATAGCTCGAAATTGATTTATTTCTAAACTAAGGTGGGTATGGGTCTAAATCCTCTCATCCAATAGAATTTAGACAAGTTTAGGTTCCTATTGTAACCTTATCATTTAGATTTAACATTAACTTAAATTATTTTACTTTTACTGTGTCTTCTTGTGTTCTTAAACTATACTGTTAATAAACTTACTATAAGAAGCCAAAAAAACCCCAAGTTGTTTATTATTAATATATATAACCTTATCTAAGTAATTTGGCGGAACCTTAGATTTTTAGAAATAAAATAACAATTACTAATATAATATTTGTTTTAAAAACTATTTTATCTCAATTTTGACACTATTTAGTAATTGATTTTTGTGAAACTCAAAACAGAATGATTAGTTCGAAAAAAGTTAATTAATTCAATACTAACATGTCATATTAAACTATAAAATTATTTGAATTCATAAAAAGTCTCAAATTACATTTATTTGGGTATTTAAAACATAAATTTTGTAAATATTTCATTAATAAGATAATTACTGCATCATATTTGTGTCATAAATAAATTAAATTATATAACGTCTAAAAATTACAAATAAAATATAATTATGTATGAAATCTTTTTATCTTTCTAATGAATATTTATAGTCGTTTTTATCTTATGTATAACCCTATATTATAAATGATTTTCTTATTAAACTTTGATTTTAACTATTTTAACCCTTCTTTCAATAAATTAATAATAAATGTCCTAATCTAATCCAAGTGGGCATAAATGGTCATATTTTATTCCTAAGGTTGTTTTCAGTCGAGTTAAACTTGTCCAATAGAATTTGGACATGTTTTAGGATAATAATAATATCATTTTTACCCTTAATTACCCTATTTACTTTTAACCGTGGTAAAAAAAAGTAAAAAGTTACTATTCACCAAAAATTATTTTCATCTCATTGAACCACATTTTACTTACTGACATCAACCGTGTCTCCTGGATTTTCGAAATTCCACTCACAGAAGTGGTAAAATTAAGTTTTATGAAAAATTCATCTTATTTTACTACCACTTAGTGGTTTCACTATTCATAAAAAATTGTAAGTTTTCAGAAAAATACCAGAATTTCACCCTAGGATAATTTCGATATTCCGAATCCAAAAATGAAGTCCATTTTGAAAAATAAAATTTATAAAATTTCAAAAAGTGGTTATTACTATTCATAACGACTATTTTTATTAATATTTTAATAGCATATCACTGTTTAATGAAACTCAGTATTGCATACGACGCAAGCTATCGAGGAAGGCCGTGGTTGCGTGTAAAGTAAGCCAAGCTAGTGTTGTGTGTAGTGAAAGATTCCTTTGATGATTTATATAACATAAAAACAAAATATTTCACATAAAAGAATCGGGTGTTACATTCTACCCCCCTTAAAATGAATTTCGCCCTTGAAATTCGTCACTTTGTAACAAACAGATGAGGATAACGCTCCCTCATCATATCCTCAAGCTCCCATGTAGCTTCTTCTAATTGGTTTTCCTCCATTAAATTTTCACCAATCGAGTGGTATGGTTTCGTAGGACTTTTTTCGCTACGATCCAGAATCTCTATCGGCTGTTCTTCATAAGAATGATCTTTCTCTAGCGGTACAACTTCTAAGCTAAGTACATGTGAAGGATCAGGTATGTACTTTCTTAGGAGAGATATATGGAACACATCGTGAACTTGAGAGAGATTCGGTGGAAGCACCAATCTGTAAGCTACCTTGCCAACACGATCCAGAATTTCGAAAGGACTGATATATCTAGGGATCAACTTCCCCTTCTTTCCAAATCTAATGACCCTCTTCCAGGGAGATATTCATAAGAACACTTTATCACCCACTTCAAACTCTAGGTCTTTTCTTCAGTTGTCAGCATAACTTTTCTGTCGACTCTGAGCTGCTCCTATGTGTTGTTGTATAGATCTGACCTTTTTTGCCATTTCATCAACAAGATCAGGCCCTAATAGCTTTCTTTCCCCAACTTCATCCCAGCAAGTTAGAGTCCTGCATTTATTTTCATAGAGAGATTCATAAGGAGCCATCTGAATACTGTAGTGAAAGCTATTATTATAAGAAAATCCCCCCAAAGGTAGGTGTTGATCCCAACCACCTTTCAACTCCATAGAGAAAGCTCTCAACATATCTTCTAGAGTATGAATTGTTCTCTCAGACTGACCATCTTTTTGAGGATGATAAGCAGTGCTGAAACTCAACTCTGTATCCAGAGTATGCTGAAGACTTCGCCAGAACATTGAGGTAAACCTCGGATCCTGATCAGATATAATAGAAAGTGGTACTCTATGCAATCTCACCACTTCCTTCACATATATCCTGGCAAGATGATCCAGAGAGAAATCCTCTCTAATATATATGAAGTGTGCAAACTTTGTAAGACGATCAACTATGACCCAGATAGCATTATTGCCTTTGGATGTTTTAGGAAGTCCTGTGACAAAGTCCATAGTGATGTTTTCCCATTTCCATTCGGGTATGGTTAATGGTTGTAACATCCCCTTAGACTTCTATCTCTCAGCTTTAACTTGCTGACAAACCAAGCATCGATAGACATATTTAGCAACCTCTCTTTTCATTCCATCCCACTAGAAGTACACTTTCAGGTCCCTATACTTCTTCGTACTTCCAGGATGAATAGATAATGAAGAACTTTGAGCCTCATCTAGCAGCTCCTTCTTTAATTTCGGGATGGGAGGGACACAAACCCGATTTCTGAACTTTATTATCCCATCACAATCAAGTTGAATTCAGGAACATTTCTCACCTTCTTTTGTAACTCGACATCTTCTTTCAGTGCCTCTATAAACTTCACATGTATAGATGGTTGAACATTCATTTGAGAAAGATAAGATTTTCCCCATCCATTATAATTCCAAGATCCATCCTTTGTAAATCCATAAATAATGGATCTTTTGTGATCCTCATCATGGATAAACTGGCATGGTCTTGTCGACTTAATGCATCTACCACCTTGTTTGCTTTCCCAGGGTGGTAATGGATTGAGCAGTCATAATCCTTAATCAGCTCCAACCATCTTCTTTGGCGCATATTCAGCTCCTTTTGTGTGAAAATATACTTTAAACTTTTATGACCAGTATAAATATCACACCATTCACCATAAAGATAATGCCTCCAAATCTTTAATGCAATGATTACCGCAGCTAACTCCAAATCATGAGTTGGGTAATTTTGCTCATGTATTTTCAATTGTCGTGAGGCATAAGCTATCACCATATCATTTTTCATAAGAACACACCACAATCCCTTCTTGGATGCATCATTGTAGATCACAAACCTCTCTCCACTACAAGGCAGTGTGAGCACAGGTGCACCAGATAGCCTTCTTTTCAACTCCTTGAAATTCTCTTCACATTCCTCCGTCGAAACAAACTTAACTCCTTTCCGAGTCATCTTGGTGATTGGATTACATAATCGTGAAAAATCTTTCCCAAAATGTCGTTAATATCCAGCCAAACCAAGAAAACTGCGGATCTCAGTTATTGTTGTTGGTCTCAAACATCTTTCGATAACATCTATTTTTGGTGGATCCACAGATATCCCCTCTTTTGAGATTATGTGACCCATAAATGAAACTTTTTGAAGCCAAAATTCACACTTGGTAAATTTTTCATAAAGCTTCTCCTTTTGTAGGGTATTCAATTTAATTATCATGTGATCTTCATGTTCTTTCTTGCTCTTTGAATATACCAGAATATCATCTATAAATACTACCACAAACTGATCAAGATAGTCTCTAAAGACTATATTCATCAGATCCATGAAGATAGTAGGGGCATTAGTAAGACCAAAGGGCATCACTATAAATTCATAGTGTCCATACGTTGTATGGAAAGCCGTATTTGGTATATCCTCCCTTTTGACCCTTAATTGATGATACCCTGAACAAAGATCAGTATTGGAAAAGAATTGAGCTCCTCTTAGTTGGTCAAATAAGTCATCAATTCATGGGAGAGGATATTTGTTCCTGATAGTGATCTTGATATGTTCTCGATAATCAATGCAGAGTCTCATTGATCCATCTTTCTTCTTAACAAACAGAACAGGTGCTCCCCAAGGTGACGCACTAGGGCGTATGAACCCCTTATCAAGATTCTCTTGGTGTTTCTTCTTCAATTCCTACAACTCAATTGTGGCCATTCGATAAGGTGACTTTGAAATAGGCAAAGCACCCGGTACGAGTTCTATTGAAAACTCAACTTCACGATTTGGTGGAAGACCTGGTAATTCCTCCAGAAAGACATCATCAAACTCCCGTACAATGGGAATATTCTTAATCTTGAGTTTCTCACCAACCATTTGAGATAAATAACCTTCATTTAGTGGAATCAAGACCCATAAGATGGAAGGAATTTCCACTTGAAGGATATGTTCATCCTTGCATTGATAGACGATCATAGATTTATCTGGAATATGAAATGTGACTTCCCTTCATTGGAAATTGATATGAGCTCCATATAAAGAAAGACAATCCATGCCAAGAATCACATCAAATTCCATTATAGGAAGGATCACAAGATTTTCAGGAAGCACTTTCCCACAAACTTCGATCAGAGGAGAATTATAAACTTTTGATGTGACTGTTGTGCCCTTAAGGGTTGTCACAGCTAACTCAACATATAATTGTCGAGGTAATATGGTGATATCATAAGAAAATTCTTCATAAATAAAAGAGTGGGTGGATCTAGAATCAAATAAAACATTGGCTACATTAGAGTGGATGGTAAGTGTACCTTTCACAACATTGTTATCGTACTCCACATCACTGAGAGAAATTGCATGTGACTTTCCTTTATCTTTAGCCTTAAGAGTTTGTTGACGTCGACCATCATCATCAACCCTTGGATTTGGGCATTGATTGGCATAATGCCCCATCACCTTGCACTTGAAACATTGAAGTGTAGTAGGTTCATTCTGTGTATCCCTTCCTTTGTTTGCATCATTAGACATCTTCTTCCTATAATTCCGGCATTCAAATGCCCGATGACCTTCCTTTCCACATTTGAAACATTTACCTCTCCCTTTAAGAAGACTCACTCTATGTTTCTTTCCACACTTTGCGTATAAGGGAAAGATCATCTTCTTTTCAGTGTTCTCTTTAGATTTTCTTTTGAATTCCATTTTCCTCCTCTTATCAAACCCATATGACTGATGGGTTACTCCAATCTCCATCTCGACTTTGAGAGCACATCAAACGATTTCCTAGTATATATTAAAGCCTCTTATGGCTAATGCCCTTCGAAGACTTGAATTTAATCCACTAAAGAATCGATCGATCTTACTCTCAGGTTGGATAATAATACCAGAAGCATACCTTTCCAGTCTTGTAAAATTTGCTTCATAGTTACCAACTGATTAATCATCCTCTTGCTTCAATTCAAGAAACTCTTTGTCCATCTTTGTTCGGAGAATACGAGGGAAGTACTAATTGAAAAATAATTTCTTGAACTTGTCCCATACCATGGACTCAATTTCATCCCATTGCCTCGTATTCTTAATAAGATTCCACCATTGATCAGCATCACCTTCCAAACGATACACTGCTAAGATGAGTTTATCATGTTCAGAACATTGAAGAATTGAAAATATCTTTTCAGTAGTACTAATCCATTGTTCAGCAACTAATGGATCATTAGACCCGCTAAGTGAAGGTGGACGCTGTCTCATGAAGGATTCAACAGAATGTTTCTCCTTACTTTTCTCGTTTGGAAGTCCTTCATGATTCATAGATTGAGAAAGTTGTGTGAGCATGGCTACAAGATTTTTCATTCCAGCTCCCATAACGTTTGTTTTCTCAGGGGGACAATCATTGCATTTCCTGTCGCATTCCGCATTAACATGGTTCATTCGGGTTCCAACCATTGACTAAAACCAAGAAGAATAGTGTGAGAAACAATAATTATAATAGGAAAACCACATAATCAAGAATAAAATTTCACACGTAAGGTCTTATCCTAGGTTATTCATGGCCATTTCTAAAACACTAATATTGTGTTCTATGCTTAGACATATCCTTAGGGTTCTTACTAAGGATTTCACATCCTAGTTTCCAAAGGTTGACTATACCTTTCCTCTGATACCAACTATAACGACCCATACTTTACATACATTGTTAGCACATCAAAAATTGAATCACACTTATTACAACATATAACAAAACCAGGAAAGGACCGTATAGGTATAGAGTCTTTAGAAACTGGGAAACATAAACAACTGGTTCATAAAGCATCAACTTTACCTCCCACTTATTTCATCATATCTAGAGTCCCTTTTCGGCATATCCTACTTAATAACCTTCTTCCTGACCTGGGGAAATAAAACATATAAAAGGGTGAGCTCAAATGCTCAGTAAGGGTAAACAAAAGAAATATCAATCACATCATATACTTAATAACATAACTTTTGGAAATCTTAACCTGCAAAAGAGATCGTAATTTCATAACATGGGATAAATCATAGTAGTGAAATGTAATCTCAATAATCATAACATAAAACATTAAAATTTTTGGCATACACACATAATTATAGAGAATCATTTCTTATTAGTCAAGACCCATTTCCAAGACTATCTTAGTGGACAAAGTCCATTTTTGAACCGAGTTCACTCCTCGTTTCAGTCCTGTTTCGCTGAACCGGTTTAACCTCCCGTTCCAGCCATGTCTATCTCATGAGATATAAAATTTTTACCCTATCCATTGAAGGGAGATATAGGTCCCACCCATCTAATAATGATACCATTCTTATGTGTTCCACAAAATCATAAACCATACATCATTGCATAATCCATGTTATAAAAATGGGATTCTTAAACAACATGACATCATAAAACAATTCATATAAGATATAGGAATTCATAAAAATAATTCTATCACAACATAATCAAATCAATGTAATAATAGGGATAGAAACAGGACCCTATATTATCTTAGATAGAATATAATTTTGATAAAATACTTGAACTCCATTCTTGAGGAAAATAGCCTTTCTACTTCAAAAACATTTTCCTTTCTTAACATGTATTACAATTTTAAAATAAAAGAAGTTGATTAAAAATAAACTTGAAAACATGTAAAGGAAGATTCTTGGAAATAATTTTTTAAAAATCCATTCATTCCGTATAAGTTAAAAAAACATTCTTCTTGTACTTTTGTCGGAAAAGTCAAAAAGTACCTCTTACGAAAAATGACAAAATATTCCTTTCATATATTCTACTAAAAACAAACCGAAGGGTAAAATTGGATTTAGAAAATTGTAGGTGGATGGAAAAAATATTACATATTGAGGAAATATGGATGTGGATGATAAAATACACCCCAGTAAATACCAATGTATAAACAATCTCGGATAAAAATGAGATTGTGATATTTTCCCTTACCTTAGGTCCGATTTGCTTCGTAAGTGTCCAAAACTCCTGTATAATGATTTAAATAATGTTATTGAATTATTCCAGAATCATACTTATTGTTATGATATCATATATGTTCATATTCCTAGCTTCTTATTAGTAATATTTCATTACTACTTGTTATTCGGGTGTTTATTACTTTCTGTTCTTATGCGTGTTATGTCGAATAGACTCTTATTCTTCTCTTTAGGTTATAGATACCTCATTTCTATAATGGTATTAGTGTAATATATATCATATCCATTCATTCAATTCATTTATATAATCATTATGCAATGAAGATCATGTAGAACGAGTCGCATCACATCGTGGAGATGGTATTTCGTACGTACGCACGAGTGATGATATCATTCCTATGATGATGGAATTGTATTGGAGTGTATGTATACTATTTAAGAATCATTATCACTTTATAATAGACATATATAGTCATTATTTACACCATTATACCCATCCATGTAAGGTGGTGGTGGAAAATAGATTACACCATGGCGTGGAGACGGTATTCCGTACGTACGCACGCGCGGTGATTTCTTTTTCCGTAGGATAAATAAATGGTGAAATTGGGTTGTTTCCTACTTATAATAACATATAAGTATATTAGTGATAATGATGTTATTACTTCATAATGAAACAAATAAATAAGAATAAGTGGAAGAAGAAATAAAGATGAAATAATCGGTAACATACATTACCTCTTCTTTGAAGTGCTTCTTTGAGACCTCATTTTAGAGCACTAAAATAGGTCTTTGAAGAAGACCAGAACCTATAGGATGTTTCTAGGGAAGTGGAGAGGAGAAATTGGCATGGGTTGACCGAGCGTGAAGGCTCAATGTGGTGTGAGGAAGAGGGGGAGGAGGTTCCCTTTTATAAGGGAGGAGAGGGGTACCTTTGGAATAACTAAAACTATTATTTTATTATAAAGTCAAATTCGGTTTTAAATAGCTCAAATTTTATTTATTTCAATGCTAAGGTGGGGATGGGTCTAAATCCTTTCATCCATTAGAATTTATACAAGTTTAGGTTCCTATTTTAACCTTATCATTTAGATTTTACATTAAGTTAAATAATTTTACTTTTACTGTGTCTTCTTGTGTTCTTATACTATAAGGTTAATAAACATACTATAAGCAGCCAAACGAACCCCAAGTTATTTATTAATAATATATATAACCTTATCTAATTCAGATGGTCGAACCATAGATTTTTAGGAATAAAATAATAATTAATAATATAATATTTGTTTTAAAAACTATTTTATGTCAATTATGACACTATTTAGTAATTGATTTTTGTGAAACTCATAACAGAATGATTAGTTCGAAAAAAGATAATTAAATCAATAATAAAATGTCATATTAACCTAGAAAATTATTGGACTTCATAAAAAGTCTCAAATTACATTTATTTGGGTATTTATAACATCAATTATGTAAATATTTCATTAATAAGATAATTACTGCATCATATTTGTGTCATAAATAAATTTAATTATATAACGTCTAAAAATTACAAATAAAATATCATTATGTAGAAAAGCTTTTTATCTTTCTAATGAATATTAATAGTCGATTTTATCTTATGTATAACCCTATATTAAAAATTATTTTCTTATTAAACTTTGATTTGGCCTATTTTAACCCTTCTTTAAATAAATTAATAATAAATGTCCTAATCTAATCCAAGTGGGCCTAAATGGTCATATCTTATTCCTAAGGTTGTTTTTGGTCGAATTAAACTTGACCAATAGAATTAGAACATGTGTTAGGGTAATAATAATATCATTTTTACCATTAATTACCCTATTTACTTTTAACCGTGGTAAAAAAAGTAAAATGTTACAATTCACCAAATATTATTTTCATCTCATTGAACCACATTTTACTTACTGAAATCAACCGTGTCTCTCGGATTTTTCAAATTCCACTCACAGAAGCGGTAAAATTATTTTTTATGAAAAATTCAGTTTTTTTAACTACCACTTAGTGGTTTCCCTATTCATCAAAAATTGAATGTTTTCAGAAAAATACCAAAATTTCACCCTAGGCTAATTTCTATATTTCGAATCCAAAAATGAAGTCCATTTTGAAAAATAAAATTTATAAAATTTCAAAAGGTGGTTATTACTATTCATAAAAGCTATTTTTAATAATATTTTAATAGCATATCATTGTTTAGTGAAACTCTGTATTGCGTACGACGCAAGCTATCGAGGAAGGTTGCAGTTGCATGTAAATCAAGACAAGCTAGAGTTGTGTGTAGTGAAAGATTCCTTTGATGATTTATATCACATAAAAACAAAATATTTCACATAAAAGTATTAGGTGTTACATTCCCTGTATCATTGGTAATGTGAGACATTGCAACCATGTAGATCAAGGGCATGGGCCCTCCCTAAATTTTGGGTAGATAGAGTATGAACTCCCCCGTTAGTCTATGGGGTTGGTCCTCTATCCATGGAGTTGTTATTCCCCTGATATAATATGGAATGAGTTTTCCACATGTGACTTATATGTAGAGTGGGTACTCCTCTACCATGTTATTGTGTGGGTCCTCTTTTCTTGGAGTTGAAACTACCATGTCTTTCAAGGATGTGGGTCCTCTGTAAATGTAATTCATGAAGAGTCGGTACTCCCTTACCTTATGAAGGAGCAGGTTCTATATCCCAGGGACTATAATCCATTATCGTATCTAGTTTTGGGTCCCCATAATAAACCTGTTAGTAGAGTCGGTACTCCCTTACCATGTTAGGGGGTGGGTAATGTAGCCTAGGGACAGTACTCCCCCATCATACCAGGGTGTGGTTTGCCCATCATAAATGATCTGGTAGATTTGGTACTCCACTATCATAACAGGTTTCATGACATATAGTCATAGAATAGAAATCCCCTATAGTGTCAAGGTGCGGGTCCTCACCTACAGAGTAGTACTCCCCCGTCGTAGAGTTTCCATGAGGCGTGATTCCTACCTTGGAGTTAGATATCCCTATAATTTTTGAATATTCGAGAGGAGCAAGAACCACCACATGATATCAAATATAATTAGTTAGGAGTTAGTTCTCCCTCATAGGACTATGGTGCAGACCACTCTACACAAAAGATATTGTGGACTCAAAGGTCAGTTAAAAGCTATTATGACATTTCCAGTGTAGTAGTGGCGAGGTATGAGTCCCTCCATTCCCAATAGTATAAAATATTTACATAGTGAATGGTTTACCACAATGAAACCTTAAGTATTGGGCAGTGTTGAGGAGTTTCCCTCTCTATATATTTTCTTTATCCTTGTTTAGGGGGTAAGTTAGGGATGGAAGGACCTCGTGTGCTAGGAGCTTGATATAGATCGTATAGGATGTTCCCGATGGAATGTATCTCTCATAAGGATTCCATCTAGTTTATTTGAGCTCATGGAGTGTGTTCATATAGTTTAGTATTTAATATTAGATCCTCGAGTGTAATCCTATTAATGGATATGTGGTTATAAACTCATGATACATAGATTCTAGTATGAGTATATATGGGTGACGTCCGAGAGCCCTTTTAGTGTAGTCACATACTTGATTAACTCCCCTTTTGTAAGGACCGCAATCCTAGAGTATATGGACATTAAAAAATTTATTCAGAATAAGTTATATATTAAACAATCAGACACTAATAAACCATATTGGTTTAGTGTATTAGGAAATAGGGAAACATAAAAAACTATTTCATAAAGAATCTACATCATCTCATGATTTAGCCCTCATAAATAGAACCCCTTTTGGATACATATTATGTAATACCATTTATAAAATCATGGAGAGAAAACATAAATGGGGTGATCTCATATGACTAGTAAGGGTAAACAAAGATGATATGTAAACATGGACATGAGTATAAAGGGTATGAGAAAATGATAATAACATTTAAATACCAATCCCTTCATATTAAATTCAAACATGAATCATTAGAAAAATAATAGAGCATAAACCATAAGATCATAAAATTTATGGACATAGTGAAATTATGGAATACACATAAACTTATAACACTTTGAACATGTATAAATAATAAAAGATTTAATCACTAAATTAATTACTTGAAATCAGGACCTCCCATAATCATATGAACACAAATACCAGGTCCACACATAAAATTATAGACATGAAAACTAGGTCTACACATAGAATTGTGAACATGAAATATGGTTCATGCATAACATATATACCACATGACTTATCCATCATTATCCAATGCACTAGAGGGAGATATAGGTCCCAACCATACCATAAGGAAATCATTCCTATATGTTTAACAAAAATAAATAAATGGAATTCATATATAACAATAATAATAATAAAATCATTGTAATAATAGGGATATTACTAAGGAATTTCATCTTAGATGGAAAATAATTTTGATAAAACACTTGAAATTAATTCTTGAGGAAAATATCGTTTCTCCTTCGAAAAAATATTTTTTTCATAAAATTAGGATAAATTTTAAAAAATTCTTTGATGATAGCATGAAAAGTTTGAGGAATTATTCATGTAACTAAGGAATCATTAAAGTGTAAAAATTTTTCATGCTATATAAGTTAAAATTAAACCAACCTCTCCTAAAATTTTAGGAAATCTCAAAACGTACCTCATTTGAAAAATGAATGAATGATTCATTTCAAAACATGTAGTCAAAGGTGAAGAAAATGGTAAAAATTTCTTTAAAAATACATAGGAAAATTGTAAAAAAATTTATGATTTTTTTAAAAACATGTAAATGGATGATATATAAACCCCAATGAATACTTATTTATAAAAATTGTTGGATAATAATGAGATTAGGAAAATATCTATTACATAAAACCATTAAAAAATCCTCTTTGAAAATATTTGAATGAACATAAAATCATATATAAAATGTACTTTATAATACCTTTATATCCTACCAAATTGTTATATAATAGCATGAATTTCAAAATAGAGAAATGATCAATTCTTTAAACATTTAAATCATCCCATACCACATTAAACATTAAAATAGTAATATTGATATCATTAAATGATTCATTATGTTCCATAAATTTTAATTCATTCATTATATGAAATATAATTGTTTCTGTATATACACCACACATAAGAAATTGGTTTTTAACATGGTTTATATCTCATGAAAATTACTAGTAAGATGAATTACCTTACCTTAGGTATGATACTCTTCATACGTGTCCAAAACTCTTGTATTATAGTTTGAAAAAAATTATTTACTTATACCAGAATCATAATAGTATTTATGATATAATATATGTTTTTTTATGTGTTTATATTTCATGTTTGTTAATAATTCCATGTTAAAACAATGTTCCAGGTAATAATTTCTTTATTTATCATACGTTTTTTGACTGTTATTATTGATCATATTATGTAGATAATGGTTTAAATACATAAAAAATGAAAAAATTGATTTCTATATCATATTTATTAAGTATAAAAAGACATATAATAGATTGATAAATGAAATGGAACACACCATTCATGGAGATAATAGACTGTACATATGCATGAACGTTGTTTCAATTTTCTTCTTTGAATTAAAATAATGATAATTTTATGATACATATGTATGTTATAATTATATTACCATATATATGTCATATATGATAATTTTTTTTATTAAAATTAAAATTAATATTTTCCATGTACAACAAGAATGAATCACATCACTTTGAGGGGGAGGTAGTTTACACTTCCATAAAAATGTTTTCAGATATACACAATATGGAATGCTTAAATGTAGGATTAATATAAAATTTGAAGAATATAAAATAGGTAATACTATAAATATTAAAATACTATTTAACCCTAAAAATAGTATTAAGGTCAACCATTATTTGGGTAATAGAAAATGAACGACAAAATATTCACATAGTCGAATAACTGACATAACATGCATAGTAGTTGAGTCTTTTTGAATATGAAGAGGTGATAAAGGGAATGGATAGGAAAATTTTGATTACATATATAACACTATAGTATATACATTTTTATTGAGTTATCATTCATTTAATGATGAAAGAGGTGAGGATAAATTAGAAAAAAGAAAGAAATTAAGAGAGGTACTTTGAGAAAATTACCTCCGGAATATCCCCTTAATTGAAGACCCATGGGAACTTGGTATTTGGTATTTTGGTGAGATCAGTAGAACATCGATGTTGGGAGAGTGAAAAGGAGAGGTTTGGGAAGAGATTATAGGAGAAAAAAAGATTTTTGGGTCAAAATGTGGAGTTGATGGGTGGTGTTTACACTTGGGGAGAGCTGGGATCGTGTGATCAATTTATGGATTATTTTATATTAAAATCATACCACATCGAGGTTGCAATAATTTAAAATAATTAGACAAAAATGTAATGATTGTTTCGACTGATTTGGGTCTTTTCGAACCTCAAACAACCATTACATTTTTTTTATTTTCTAATTATATTAGGCTTTTACATTTTAACATTACATCTTGTAATAAATTTACCTATACAATGATAATTGTTTTACATTATTAACATTTTTATACCTAAAAATGAAATTGAACTCAAAAAATAATTTGGAAATTCTGATTCAAAATATTGGAGCCATTATTAATAATTATATTCACAGAATTAAGAAAATTATATCGAAAATTTAATCCATAAAAAATTAAAAATCAGGTTTTGTAACACCCAAAGGTTCCACGGTACGTTTCTCTTTGAATAATACATTAGCAAGTGTTGTACGCAACTTCGAGTTCTAACACACACCACGACGAATCATAGTATCCGTTATGAATAGAAATACCCACTTTTTGAAATTTTATAAATTCTATCTCTCAAAATGGACTTCATTTCTGGATTCATAATATCGAAATTAACCTAGGGTGATATTTTGGAACTTTTCAGATAACTTTCATATTTTGATGAATAGTGAACATTACTAAATTTTAATTAAAATTTTTTTTTAATCAAAATAGTTAATAGTTATAAATTATTAATTTGAGTGGTTTGAAATTATATTTATAATATATTTTTACCATTTAATCCAGTGTTGGTCATTGGACATAATTTCCCATTTAAAGAAGACATAAACAAGTGTCAATCTTTTGATAGTTATTGTTTCTTAAAAACACGCTTTTTGTTTTAACAGCCGGAATTAATTTTAAATTAATAAATGAAACTTCTATCTTTTGAATTTGGTAAAATAGACTTCATTATTGAATTTGGAATATCAAAATTAGGTTAGGGTATATTTTTGGTATTTTTCTGAAAACTTTCAATTTTTGATGAATAGTGAAAAACACTAAGATACTGTTAAAAACCGGCTTTTTATTTAAATAATTATTTATATTATTTAAATTTATTTTAGTTCAAATTAGATAAAAAACACATATATAAATTCAATGTAATTCATTGGAGTCAGTTTATAATAATTATAGATATATAGGCATTTTATTGAACTTTTTCACCGTCTTTTACCCACCTCTGAGGTGAATTTGTGAATTCACAAAAAACATAATTTAACCGCTTCTGTGACTGGAATTTTGGAAATATGAGAGGCATGGTTAATATAAATGAGTAAAATGTGGTTCAATAAGATAAAAATAATTTTTTGGTGAATAGTAACTTTTTTCTTTTATTTACCACAGTAAAAAGTAAATAGGGTAATTAGGGGTAAAAATGATATTATTATTACCCTACACATGTACTAATTCTATTGGATAAGTTTAATTTGACCAAAAACAACCTTAGAAATAAAATATGACCCTTTAGATCTAATTGGATTATATTAGGACATTTATTATTATTTAATTCAAAGAAGAGTTAAAAGAGCTAAAATAAATGTTTAATAAATAAAACATTTTTAATATAGGGTTATATATAAGATAAATTAGAATATAAATATTCATTAGAAAGATAATAATATTTCATACATAATGGTATTTTAGTTATAAATTTTACACATTAAATATTTTAATTTATTTATGACACAATGATGACGCATCAATTACCTTTTTAGTGAAATATTAACATAATTGATAATATAAATACCCAAAGAAAATAAATTTGAGACATTTAATGAATTACAATACTTTTATTGGTTAATATGACATGTTAGGATGGATTTAATTAACTTTTTTTAATTAATCATTCTGTTATGATTTTTAATGAAATCAAATACCAAATAGTGTCTAAATTGACATAAAAGAGTTTTTAAAACAAATATTATATTATTAATTGATATTAAATTCCTAAAAATCAATGGTTCGGGAAAAAAGCTTTTATCATGATAGGTGTATCATCAATGGACCACTTGGGGGTCTCTTGGAGGTATATAGTAAGTTTATTAACTATATAATATAAAAATACAAAGTGACATGGTAAGTGTCAAACTAATTAATCAAGAGTTTAAACTAAAATATACAGTAATATAATGACCCAAACCTGTATAAAATCTATTGGTTGAAAGGATTTAGACCCATAGCCACATCATTATTTGAATAATTTACTATTGAGCCATTAAAAACCGAATATGAATTTATTATAAAATAATACTTTAAGTTTTTCCTAAAGAGCCCATCCTCCCCCATATAAAAGGACACCACTTATAACCAATTCCTCACACATCTCAAGTCTTTTGGCTCTTCCATACTCTGCCCAGTTAAGCTCTCTACATCCTTATCCTCCTCCTAGAAGCTGAAACTTATGCAGAAGGCACTTAAAGAGTCCATTTTGGTTCAAACCAAAGAGAGTTACCCAAATTAAAGGTAACGATTTCCCTTAGCTTCTTTTCTTTTATTTTACTTCTCCAAACCCTAAACTCTTATTATTATTTTCCATTGTAACAAAACATGTATCCTAAATATACTAGGATACTGTTATAATAGGTATTCGAAATACACCTACACACACCTCTATCTAATGGGTGAAGAACATAATGTTTCTGTGGATGGCAACCAAATGCCTCACGAAACGATGATTGTTCAATTATCTCATACCACCTATCATGGTGGCCATTATGATGACACTATAATTAAATATGATATTAATGATATGTATTTTATATACCAGCTTCTGTAATTCCATTTTATATCATACCATTATTCATTTCATCTTGTATATATATAAGATAATTTCATTTGTGGAAGTGGGGACTACCTCCCCCACAAAGTGATATGACTCGTTCATACCAAACATGGAATGTATAAAGGATGGTGTTAAGGAACATAAGTAACATATATAAGATATTATATTATATTGGAATAATAATATACCTATTTATCATTTGTTTTTTTTCTTTTAAAATGAGAAATGAAAAGGAAGTAGCGTGTCTATGTATGTACGGACTACCATCTCCACGACGCGATGGGATTCATTTCCACGTTCACCATTCATCGACGATTATAAAAATATATATTACTAATATGTATGTAATATATGACATAATAATGCTACTACATACATATATATATTTATATATATAATAATTTATGTACTTA
This sequence comes from Viscum album, assembly GCA_963277665.1. Lineage (NCBI taxonomy): Eukaryota > Viridiplantae > Streptophyta > Magnoliopsida > Santalales > Viscaceae > Viscum > Viscum album. Next base: position 930,556,804 of record OY728127.1, read on the forward strand.
CATATATCTTATTCACTTACTTCTGTTCAATACTATATTAAAACGGAAACACCATTTATGCGTACGTACGAACTACTGTCTCCATAAACGGTGTTTTCCATTTCATATATACGTCTATTATAAATTATAATATTCTAAATATATATGATAAATAAATAATTTTTTTAATTCTGGATGTATTTTAAATAATGATCTATGTGATACAATCAAGAGTAACAAGTTAAAACATGTACGATAAAGAAAGCGATTATTACTCGAAATATTAATATAACATGGAAATTATTATTAAATAGGTACTATAAATTCATAAATGAATAATTTATGATATCAGAAATATTAATATGGTTCTGTTATTATTTAATAGCATACTATAGTCTTCATACAGGAGGCTAAACGTTCCCTCGACTAAAGGAAAGTTCAAGGTAAGGGGTTTTCATCTCACTCCTTATTCTAGTGAGATTCATGCCATATTGCCACTATTACCTATTGTGTGATGTATATACTGCCCATAATTGTAATCTTTGTGTAATACACTTTAATTTATTTGTACTTAAAAATTCATTGTATGATACCTCTTTCTTGGGGTGTATGTTTCATCAGTTACCAAATTGGTAACAGTTATATCCTCAATCTCATTATTATCTGAGATTGTTTATGTCTATGTATTTACTGGGACATTTTTATCATCCATGTCCATTTTTCATTAAAATGATTTCAAAATGAACATATTAAGGATTTTTTAAAGGTACTCTTAATCATGTTCATAATTTTAAATGTTTTAAAGATTTATCTTTCAAAATCTTTTTAATTAATGTCCATATTTTCAAAATGATTTTATGGATTTATTTATGTGGACATGAATGTTTTGAAATGATAATTCTTTTCAAAAGTTTCAAAATGGTATGGGACACTTTGATTCAAAAATCACATTTAAATTAATTCCTTTATAAATGTGTGAGTTTTCAATGATTTCAAAAAAAGTGATATTTCTCTCAAATAGTTTTGATTTCATCTATGTCAATATCCTTTGATGGATTTTAAACCTATTTTGAAGTTGATTTATTATGATAAAAACGCCCATATTGTATTGATGTTTTTGTGATATGTTTGACTATGGATGTGTTTTTTATACCATTCATGGTTTATAGAGAATGTGTTGACATTTCTTATGCTAGTTTTAATATGAATGTTTATGTTATATTTCATCATCTTATTAAGATGAATGTGTTGGACTATTATGTTCCGGGTTGGGTACCGGTAAAAGTAAGCCCTTCGGGTTGGTGTCTGGTTATTAGAGGCACTCCAGGTTGGTGTCCGGTTATTAGAGGCACATCGGGTTAGAGTCCGGTTAGAGAGGCTCTCCGGGATGGAGTCCAGTTACAGAGGCTCTCTGGGTTGGGTTCCGGTTACAGTTAGCCCCTAGGTCTTGGCACGATGCCTTGATAAAGAAATTAATGTTCAGCATTATGCATTCCATCATTATGAAAGTGGTTATTGATATTGCAATGTGATTATTCGGATAGTATAATATTCATGTGAATAAGTAAATGGCATTATTTCATTTTATTTCTGCCATATTATACTAAAGTTCATGTTTAAAAGGATTTCCTTTTAGTTTTATTCATTGCCTTAAATGTTTATGCTTATTTTTGAAAGCTTCTGCTATATTTCTTACCCTTATTGAGCATTTGATCTCACCCCTTTCTATGTTATATTTTTCCCAGGATTCTAAGAAGTGTATTATGATTTATATGTAGGGTTAAGATAAAGGGAATAATGGCATTCTCAAAGAACTATTTATAATGTGTTTTATGTTTGAAATTGTAATGTAATGTTAATGTATGTAATATATTTCCCTAGACTACTAAACTGATCGGTACATCGGGACTTGATTCCTTGTAATCATGCCAATGTATTAAAATAATGCACTGAATCCGGGTAACTAGGGTCGGGGAGTTACAATAGGTATCAGAGGAAGTTTAACAATAACCGTGGAAACTAGATTTAGATAAACTCTGATTAGAGAACATAGCGCTATGATAGACTTTGAGGATTAGTACGGAAGAACTTTATAGAATTTTGATATTATAGAGATTTTGTGAGTTTTCTGAGAAAAACATCCCTGTCTGGATACGAGTAGGTAGAGGTGACTCTGGCATAGATGTACCTACGTGTAAAACCTGAAAACACCCCTTTGAGCTAGACTCAAACGACAACTGGTGCACGACAACAGGCCTTACTGCACTCTTGGTTACGACCCTCCAGGGTGATTTGCTTATGATAATTCTCATTTTCATTACAAACCATTATGAAGGGTTTATGAGTAAATATTTCCTCTTAGATGAAATTTTTTATGATTATGGATTATATCCATAAACGTTTTAATTTATGTCAAGTGTTTTACAAGTTTCGGATTAGGTATTGCTATTCATAAACTACTCTAGTGTATGCCATTGTTTAGAAATGGCGCCCAGTAGAAGGAATGAGGACTCCAGCAATACGTATGATCCAAAGTGTAAGAAATATCATATATTTCATGGTCATAAACCAGAATTTAAAAGGTAAGTAGTCTCCCACGTATTATCATCATATGAATAAATTATAACATGAGTTGATATGATATGTAAAGAATTCTCGGAGTCCAATTGCTTTGAAGGGAAGCCCATGAATGAAAGGATGGTAGAGAGAAGGAAGGATAAAGGGAATAAAGTAAAGAAGGATTTTACCATATGTGATAACTGTGGAAAGAATCACCTTGGAAAATGCTTGAACGGAATGGGAGTATGTAATACATGTGGAGAAAAAGGACACCAAGTACGTGACTGCAAGGGTAAGAAAAATGTTTCAAATGTATAATGCTTCATCTGAAAGGAGATTGGACACTTTATGAACCAATTTCCCAGTCATCATACTATGACAAAAATGACGCTATTGTATAATAATCAAGTTATTATACTACCACAGAAGGAGAGGAATGACTAGTGTTATTATGTTTTTATTTTTTAGTTATTTCATTGAAGTGTTGTATCAATGATGTACTTGAAATAAATAAGGATTGTACTGTAGTACTATTTCATTGAGGATTTGAGATTTTATGGTACTAATAAAAGTGACTCTACAGCGATTTATACTTTTTGGAAATTACATGGTTGAAGGAAAGATAAACCTTAGTATGGTCCAAATATTGAGGTACTGATTTTGGAATAAGATATGGTTGATTTGGGTAAATTATATTGGATATTCATGACTTCCTTGAAACTGATTAAAGATTTGTATATTCCGTCATTGTTGGAGTTTACATCATTTTTGGATGGATAAAGTATATCCAGTATTCTATAAGTAATAAGGGAGCATGAATATAAGGATTTATGGTAATTCAGGATGTTTTAGTGTTTTAAAAGAATACATGATGAAGGTATTCACATGATATTACGGGGTAAAAATTATCTAAATTATGTTTACCTATCATATTAATTTCGGACTGAGAGTTTACAGAAGTATCTTGGATATGTCTAAAGGTTGGAAGGGATTATGTTCGAAAGGTTAATTTCGGATTTTTATAAAAGGACAACACGAAGACCGTGTGACGACCCATCACGTTGGAAAAAGCTGCGGGAATCAAACCTACAACCATAGTGAAATTGGGATTTATCACCTACCACTGGACTACGTGAACTTCCTGGATGGTATAATGTAGTTTATTTTTTTAAACGGTCTGAAATGTGAATTATAAATTCATTATATTTGGAACCCTATACGATTATGATAAATAGAGTATTTTGTAGTTGTATTATGTTTTGGGGTGAAAGATGAGTTTGTGGTAGAAATTTATTAATGTATAAAACTATAATTATAAAGCCTTATAATCTTATTCAATCTCAAAAATAAATTCCTCAAGATTAAGAAAAGGAACATAGAAAAAAAATGTTGTCCTAGATGGTACCTTAGATCATCACAAATTTTTGGCTTTGGGATTGTTAGCCTTTTCATAGCCATGTTCTCTACTACTCTCCATCAGATATTGATGGTTAGATTTCTCTTCCATATCCATATATTACTACATGGAACCCTATTATGTGTTATTTTCAGTAACCTTCATACATACCACTCTTAATTTTCAATAGAGGCATCATTAATCCATTTTTCGATGTGGGATTTCAACTAAGATATTTTGAAATGTCAACCCCAAGTTTCCAATACCGAGCATAAATTGCGAGGACACAATTTATTGAAGTAGGGGAGAATGTAACAGCCCAAGCTTCCACGGTACACTTCTCTTTGAATAATCCAGTAGCGTGTGTTGTACGTAACTTCGAGTTCTAACACACACCATGACCAATCAAAGTAGCTGTTATGAATAGTAATACACACATTTTGAAATTTTATAAATTTTATCTCTCAAAATGGACTTCATTTTTGGATTCAAAATATCAAAATTACGCTAGGGGGAAATTTTGGTACTTTTTGGATAACTTTCATATTTTGATGAATAGTGAAAATTACATAATTTTAATTAAAAACAACTTTTTTAATCATTATAATTAATAGTCATAAATTATGAATTTGAGCTGTTTTAAATTATATTTAGAATATATTTTTACAATATAATCCAATGTTGGTCATTGGACAGAATTTCACATTTAAACCGGACATAAACATGTGTCAATCTTTTGGTAGTTATAATTTCTTAAAAACAGGCTTTTTGTTTTAACATTGGGAATTAATTTTAAATTACTAAATGAAAATTCTATGTTTTTAATTTTGTAAAATAGACTTATTTATTAAATTTGTAATATCAAAATTATATTAGGGTAAATTTTTGGTATTTTTCTGAAAACATTCAATTTTTGATGAATAGTGAAAAACACTAAGATACTGTTTAAAACCGGCTTTTTATTTAAATAATTATTTATATTATTTAAATTTATTTTAGGTCTAATTAGATACATTACACATATATATATTCAATGTAATTCATTGGAGGATGTTTATAATAATTTTAGATATATAAAAATTTTATTGAACTTTTTCACCGTCTTATACCCACCTCCTAGGAGAATTTGTAAATTCACATAAAAATAAATTTTACCGCTTCTGCGAGTAGAATTTAGATAATCCGGGAGACATGGTTAATATCAAGGTGTAAAATGTGGTTCAATAAGATAAAAATAATTTTTGGTGAATAGTAACTTTTATCCTTTATCTACCATGGTAAAAAGTAACTAGGGTAATTAAGGGTAAAATCGATATTATAATTATCCTAAAACATGTCCTAATTCTATTGGATAAGTTTGATTCGACCAAATAAACCTTAGGAATAAAATATGACCCTTTAGGTCCACTTGGATTTGATTAGGACATTTATTATTATTTAATTCAATGAAGAGTTAAAAGAGTTAAAATCAATGTATAATAATTTAAATATTTTTAATATAGGGTTATAAAAAAAGATAAATTAGATTATAAATATTCATTAGAAAGATAAAATGATTTCTTACATAAATGTATTTTATTTATAATTTTTAGACATTAAATAATTTAATTTATTTATGACACAATGATGATGCCGTAATTACCTTATTAGTGAATTATTAACACAATTGATAATATAAATACCCACATAAATATATTTTGAGACTTTTAATGAATTAAAAGAAATTTATACGTTAATATTACATGATAGGATTGATTTAATTAACTTTTTTCAGTGTAATCGTGCTGTTATAATTTTCACGAAAATCAAATACAAAATAGTGTCAAAATTGACATAAAAGAGTATTTAAAACAAATATTATAATATTAATTGATATTGAATTCCTAAAATTATATGGTTCCGCAAAAAGACTTGTATCATGATATGTGTATCATTAATGGACCACTTGGGGGTCTCCTGGAGATATATAGTTAGTTTATTAACTATATAATATAAAATTACAAAGTGACATGGTAAGTGTCAAACTAATTAACCAAGAGTTAAAAATAAAAGATAAGGTTAATATAATGACCCAACCCTATCTAAAATCTATTAGTTGAAATTATTTCGACCCATACCCAACTTAGTATTTGAATAATCCACTTTGGATCCATTAGAAACAGAATATGTATTTATTATAAAATAATACTTTAGTTTTTCCTAAAGAGCCCCTCCTCCCCCTTGTAAAAGGACACCACTTATAACCAATTCCTCAAAACTCTCAAGCCTTTTGGATCGACCAAACTCTACCCAATTAAGCTCCCTACATCCCTATCCTCCTCCTAGAAGCCTCCCCTTATGCATAAGGCACTTAAAGAGTCCTTTTCAGTTCAAACCAAAGGGAGTTACCCAAATTAAAGGTAATAATTTCTCTTAGCTTCTTTTATTTTATTTTACTTCTCCAACCCCTAAAATCTTCTTATTATTTTCCATTTCAAAAAAACAAGTATCCAAAATATACTAGGATACTGTTATTATATGTATTCGAACTACACATACACACACCTTCATCTAATGGGTGAAGAACATAATGTTTCTGTGGATGGCAACCAAACAACTCACGAAACGATGATTGTTCAATTATCTCATACCACCTCTCATGGTGACCATTATGATGACACTATAATTAAATATGATATTAATTATATTTATCTTATAAATAAGCTACAGTAATACCATTTTATATCATTCCATTATTCATTTCTTGTTGTATATATATACAATAATTTCATTTGAGAAAGTGCGGACTACCGCCCACTGAAAGTGATAAGACTCATTCATACCATACATCGAACGTATACGGGATGGTGTTAATGAACTTAAGTAGAATATATAAGATATTATATTATTCTTTAATAATAATATACCTATTTATCATTTGGTTTTTTTCCTTTTAAAATGAAAAATGAAATGGAAGTACCGTGTGTGAGTGTGTACAGACTACCGTCTCCACGACGCGATGAGATTCATTTCTATGTTCACCATTCATCGACAATTATAAAAATATATATTACTAATAAGTACGTAATATATGACATAATAATGCTACTGAAGATATATCTATTTATATATATAAGTATTAATGTACTTACATATATCTTATTCACTTACTTCCATTCAATACTATATGAAAATGGAAACAATGTTTATGCGTACGTACGAACTACCGTCTCCATAAATGGTGTCTTCCATTTCATATATACGACTTTTATAAATTTTTATATTATAAATATATATGATAAATAAATCATGTTTTATATTCTGGAAGTATTTAAATCATTATCTATGTGATACAATCAAGAGTAACAAGTTAAAACACGTACGATAAGGAAAGCGATTGTTACTCAAAATATTAATATAACATGGAAATTATTATTAAATGTGTAATATAAATTAATGAATGTAGAATGTATGATAGAAGAAATATTAATATGGTTCTGTTGTAATATAATAAAATATTATAGTCTTCATATAGGAGGCTAAACGTACCCTCGACTAAAGGAAAGTGCAAGGTAAGGGGTTTTCATCTCACTCCTAATTCTAGTGAGATTCATGCCATGTTGCCACTATTACCTTTTTTGTGGTGGATATACTGCCCATAATTGTAATATTTTTGTAATACACTTTAATTTATGTGTATTTACATATTCATTTGATGCTACCTCTTTCATGGGGTGTATGTTTCATAAGTTCCAAATTGGTAAGGGTTAAATCCTCAATCTCATTATTATCCGAGATTGTTTATGTATAAGTATTTACTAGGACATTTTTATCATCCATGTCCATTTTTCATTAAAATGATTTCAAAATGAACATTTTAAGGATTTTTCAAATTTACTCTTTATCATGTTCAGAATTTTAAATGTTTTAAATATTTATCTTTCTAAATCTTTTTAATTAATGTCCATATTTTCAAAATGATTTTATGGATTTATTTATGTGGACATGAATGTTTTGAAATGATAATTATTTTCAAAAGATTTAAAGTGGTATGGGACACTTTGATTCCAAAATCACTATTAAATTAATTCCTAAATAAATGTGTGAGTATTCAATGATTTAAAAAAATGTGATATTTCTCCCAAATAGTTTTGATTTCATCTATGTCAATATCCTTTGATGGATTTTAAACATATTTTTATGGTGATTTATTATGATAAAAAACATTCATATTGTATTGATGTTTGTGTGACATGTTTGACTATGGATGTGTTTTTTATACCATTCATGGTCTATGGAGATAGTATTGAAATTTTGTATGCTATTTTTAATATGAATGTTTATGATATATTGATCCTCTTATTAAGATGAATGTGTTGGACTAGTATATTCCAGTTTGTGGACTGGTATAAGTAATCCCTCTGGGTTGGTGTCCAGTTATTAGAGGCACTCTGGGTTGGTCTCTAGTTATTAATGGCACTATGGGTTAGAGTCTGGTTATAGAGGATCTCTGGGATGGAGTCTGGTTACAGAGGCTCTCCGGGTTGGGTTCTGGATAATGTTAGCCCCTAGGTCTTGGCACGAGTCCTTGACAAAGAAATAAACGTTTAGCATTATGCATTCCATCATTATGGAAGTGGTTATAGATTTTGAATGTGATTATTCTACTAGTATAATATTCATGTTAATAAGTAAATGGTATTATTTCATTTTATTTCTTCTATATTATGCTGAAGTTCATTTTAAAAAGGCTTTCATTTTAGTTTTATTAATTTCCTTAAATGTGTAATCTTATTTTTGAAATATTCATATGTATTTGTTAACCTTACTAAGCATTTGAGCTCACCCCTTTCTATGTTTTATTTTTCCCAGGATTCCAAAAAGTGTATTATCATTGATATGCAGGGTTAAGCTAAAGGGAATAATGGCATTCTCAAAGAACTATGTATGTTGTGTTTTATGTATGAAATAGTAATGTAATAGTAATGTATGTAATCTATTTTCCAAGACATCTAAACCGATTGGTTATTCGGGACTTTATTCCGTATAATCATGCCACTGTATTAAAATAATGCAACGACTCTGGGTAACTGGGGTCGGGGCGTTAAAGGTTTTTATGGTGGAAAGATCAAATGTTTAAAATGTTTATATATTTAAAATCAATTTGAAATTTATTTAACTAAAAATATTAAAATAGATGGAAAATAACATAATATAAATATACATTAAAACCATTTAGAAGGTAATTATAATAATAAAAATAAATAAGAGAAAAAATAGTTTTATATTAATATCTCGGATTTCTAACTCTTGATTAAAAAGATGAAACCTTATAGGAAATAAGAAAACATATCATAACCTAATTTTTTGTTTCAAATTAAATGAGGAATTTTATTTTTACATATTAAATATATAAATCATTCAAAAATGTTATCTGAAAATGGTTCTCTATTAAAAGCTGGAAAAAATTATTTAAAAAATATATTTGGTAATGTAGGACATTGCTACCATGTAAATCTAGGGCATGGGCCATCCATAAATTTTGGGCAGATAGAGTATCAACTCCCCGGTTGGACTATGGGTTGAGTCCTCTATCCGTGGAGTCTGTACTCCCCTGATATAATATGGAATGGGTTTTCCACATGTGACTTATATGTAGAGTGGGTACTCCCATACTCTGTTATTGTGTGGGTCCTCTATTATTGGGGTTGAAACTTCCATGACATTCTAGGATGTGGGTCCTCCGTAAATGTTATTCTTGAAGATTCGGCACTCCCTTACCTTATAAAGGATAATGTTCTATATCCCAGGGTCGTTACTCCCCTATCATGTCTGGTTTCGGGTCCCCCATAGTAAACATGTTGGTAGAGTCGGTACTCCCTTACCATGTTAGGGGGTGGGTCATGTAGCCTAGGGACGGTACTCCCCCATCATACTAGGGTGTGGTTCCCCCATCATAAATGATCTAGTAGGTTCGGTACTCCACTATCATACCAGGTTGCATGAAATATAGCCAGAGAGTAGAACACCACTATAGGGTCACGGTGTTGGTCCTTACCTACAGAGTAGTACTCCTAGATTGTGGAGTTTCCATGAAGTGTGATTCATCCCATGGAGTTAGATATCCCTCAAATTTTAGAATATTAGAGAGGAGCATGCACCACCACATGATATAAAAGATAATTAGTTAGGAGTTAGTTATCCCTCACTGGACTATGGTGCAGACCACTCCATACAAAAGAGATAGTGGATTCAAAGGTCACTTAAGAGATATTATTACATTTCCAATATAGTAGCGGTGATGTATGAGTCTCCCCATTTCCAATTGTATAAAAGATTTAAATGGTGAATGGTTTTCCATAGTGCACCCTCAAGTATTGGGCAGTGTTTAGGAGTTTCCCTATCTACTTAGTTTCTTTATCCTTGTTCACGATGTAGGTTAGTGATGGGAGGACATCTGGTGCTAGGAACTAAAGCTAGATAATATAGGATGTTCCTAATCGACTATATCTCTCAGAAGGGTTCCATCTAGGATATTAGAGCTCATGGAGTGAGTTCTCATAGTTTAGGGTTTAACATTAGATCCTCTAGTGTAATCCAATTAATGGATATGAGGTTAGAACCTCATGAAAAATAGAGTCAAGTACGAGTATATATGGGTGATCTCTGAGAGACCTTTAAGTGTAGTCACATTCTTGATTAACACCCCTTTTGTAAAGACCCCAATCATGGAGTACATAGAAATTAAAAAAGTGATTCAGAATAATTTACATATTAAACAATCAGACACCCAGAGACCATATTAGTTTAGTGTGTTAGGAAATAGGGAAACATAAACAACTAGTTCATAAATCATATACATCATCTCATGATTTATCCCTCAAAAATAGAACCCCATTTGGATACATATTACATAATAACATTTATAAAATCATGGGGAAAAACATAAATGGGGTGATCTCATATGAATAGTATGGGTAAACAAAGATGATATGTAAACATGGACATGAGTATAAAGGGTATGAAAAAATGATCATAACATTTAAATATCAATCCCTTCATATTAAATTCAAACACAAATCATAAGAAATATAAAAGAGTATAATCCATAATATCATTACAATTTTGGACACAATGAAATTATGAAATACACATAAACTTATAAAACATTGAACATGTATAAATAATAAATGTTTTACTCACTAAATTAATGACTTGAAATCAGGAACTTGCATAATCATATGCACATGGATACCAGGTCCACACATACAATTATAGACATGAAAACTAGGTCCACACATAGAATTGTGAACATGAAATAAGGTCATGCATAACATATATACTACATGACTTATCCATCATTATCCAATGAACTGGAGGGAGATATATGTCCCACCAATCTCATAATGAAATCATTCCTATATGTTATAAAAAAATCATTCATTATAACATAACCCAAGAGTTAAAGTGGTTTTCATAAACGTTAGTCCATCGTAATATAATATAGTGTAAACAAATGATTTCATATATAACATAAAAATAATAAAACCATTGTAATAATAGGGATATTACTGACAAATGTCATCATATATGGAAAATTAATTTTGATAAAACACTTGAAATTTAATCTTGAGGAAAATATTGTTTCTCCTTAGAATTTTGTTTTCATTAAATAATGAGAAGATTAAAAATATTATTTGAAGATACCATGAAACTTTTATGGAATGATTCTGGAAACTAAGTCATCATTAATGTGTAAAAATTCGTTCATTTTGTATAAGTTAAAATTAAAACTACCTCTTAGAAAATTTTCAGAAATCTCAAAAAGTACCTCATTTGGAAAATTAATGAATGATTCATTTCAAAACATATAGTCAAGGTGAAAAAATTGGTAAAAATTACTTGAAAAATACATAAGAAAACTATAAAATAATTTAAGATTTTTTATAAATCATGTAAATGGATGATATTCAACCCCCATTGAATACTTATTTATAAGAAATCTTGGATAATAACAAGTTTATGAAAATATCTCTTAAATAAAACCATAAAAATCTTCCTGTTTGAAAACATTTGAATGAACATAAAAATATTCCTAAAATGTAATTTATAATACCTTTATATCCTAAAAAATTGTTATTTAATATCATGAATTTCAAAATAGAGAAAGGATCAATTCTTTAAACATTCAAATCATCTCATTCCACATTTGACATTTAAATAGTAATATTGATATCATTAAATGAATCATTATGTTCCTTAAATTTTAATGTATTCATTATATGAAATATAATAGTTGCTTTATATACACCACACATAATAAATTGGTTCTTAACATGGCTTATATCTCATGAATATTAAAAGTGAGAAGAATTCCCTTACCTTAGGTCTGATACTCTTTGTACGTGTCCAAAACTCTGGTATAATGGTTTTAAAAAAATTAATACTCATACCTGAATCATAATAATATTTATGATATCATATATGATTTTTTTATGTGTTTATATTTCATGTTTGTTAATAATAAAAAGTTAAAACAATGTTCTGGGTAATAATTGATTTATTTATCATACGTGTTTTTACTGTTATTATTGATCATATTATGTAGATAATGGATTAAATAATTAAAAAAATTCAAAAAGTGATTTCTATATAATATTTATTCAGTATATAAATACATATAATATATTGATAAATGAAATGGAACACACCATTCATGAAGATTATAGACCGTACATACGCATGAATATTGTTTCAATTTTCTTATTTTTATTAAAATAATGATAATTTTACGATATATATGTATGTTATAATTATATTACCATATATATGTAACATATACTAAATATTTTTATTAAAATTATACTTAATATTTTCCATGTACAGAATGAATGAATCACATCACATTGAGGGGGAGGTAGTTTAAACTTCAATGAAAATGTTATCAGACATCCACAATATGGAAGGAATCAATATAGGATTAATATAAAATTTAAAGAATATAAAATAGGTAATAATGTAAATATTAAAATAATATTTAACCGTAAAAATAGTTTTATGGTAATCCATTAAGTGAGTAATGTAATGTGAATGAAAAAAATATTCACATAGTCGAGTGACTGACATAACTTCCATAGTAGTTGAGTGTATTTGAATATGAAGATGTGATAAACAGAATGGATGTGATAAATTAGATTAGATACATAACAGTCTAGTATATACATTATAATTGAGATAACATGCATTTATGGATGAAGGAGGTGAGGAGAAATTAGAGAAACAAATGAAATTAAGAGAGGTACTTTGAGAAAATTACCTCCTTAATATTACCTTAATTGGAGATCCTTGAGGACCTAGTATTTGTTATTTTGGTGAGACCAGTAGAACATCGATGTTGGGAGAGTGAGGGGGAGAGGTATGGGAAGAGATTATAGGAGCTAAAAATATTTTTTGGTCAAAATGTGGAGTTGATGGGTGGTGATTACACTTGGGGAGAGCTGGGATCATGTGATTAATTTAGGGATTATTTAATTTTAAAATTAGACCACATTGAGGTTGAATTAATTTAAAAGAATTATACAATAATTTGATGATTTTTCATCTTCTTTGTGTCTTTCCTTACCTCAAACAACCATTAATTTTTTTTATTTTTTTTATTATATTAGAGTTTTACATTTTTACATTATGACTTGAAAGAAATTCACCTATATAACGATAATTTTTTTACCTTAGTAAGATTTTTATACATAAAAGGGACATTGACCTCAAAAAATAATTTGGAAATTTTGATTAAAAATATTTCATCCATTATACAAAATTCAATTCACAGAATTAAGAAAACTATATTGAAAATTTAATACATAAAAAAATTTAAAAGATGGTTTTTAAGGTGGAACGTTCAAATGTTTAAATTTTTTTATATTTAAATTCAATTTAAAATTTATTCACTATAAAACATTGGAATAAATGAAAAAAACATAATATATATATACATTAAAACCTATTAAAATGATATTCTAATAATTGAAATAAATAAGATAAAAAATAGTTTTATATTAAAATCTAGGATTTTTAACTATTGATTAAAAAATGAAACCCTACAGGAAATAAGAAAACATATCATAACTTATTTTTTAGGTTTCAAATTCAAAGATGAATTTTATTTTTACATATTAAATATATAAAGGTTTCAAAAATGTTATTTAAATATTTTTCTCCATTAGAAGGTGGTAAAACATATTTAATAAAAATATTTGGTTTTCTGTATTAAATTGGGTCTATTATTATCTTATTTCCATAATAACTATTTGATGATTATAAAAAATATTTATTTATATATATAAAATATATATTAAATTACAATTAATAACTATTTGTAATTAATTTTTTATTAGGATTAAAACAACATGTGGCCATGATAACAGCTTTCTATAAAAATACTCCCTTTATATTTAATTGGTTCTTATAGTCAGTTTAAAATAATTTTTATCTAATTAATTAACTTTATACATTGTTGAAAAAATATATTTACATATTATATTTAATAATATTTGTAAAATCTAATTTAACAGCTATGACACATCATATGTAAATAATATATTATTGTTCAGTTAGCCTCGATCATGTGTGTCATGCAAGCCATTGAGGAAATTCACTGTTGCATATAACATAAGATAACATCTGGGTTCCCTGTAGAGAAAGCGAAAAATTATGTATTGTACAGATCATGAAATCCAAACATAGTTGGTTAATATATAAAATGCGATATTCAATGTTATATGAAATGATAAATATAAAAAATATTAAATTAATTTGAGAAGAAAAATAATAATAATAATTCAAAAAATATATATATTCAAATAAAATTATCTCAACATCATTCTCATATTAAGGATTAACCCTCCCTTAATCATATATTTTACAAAAATATTACCTTATTACCACAATCACTTTTCATGGTTATCTGTACTATTTTATCATATTCTTTCTAATACTTAAGCTAAAACCAATAGTGGATCATAATAAAGAAGTTTTTTTATTCCATAATACCATAAATGTTCTTCCACGACAATATTTTTAAATATTAATGCATAAACACTCACTCATTCCACATTTTTTTACACTCCTCAAAACTAATAATTATCGCATGAGACATCCTTTTTTCCTTTTTATTTATATGTTGTTGATGTCGATCATCCTATTTTACAAATCGTTTGGTAATTGGTTTGCATAATCGTGATTTTCCATGCACTTGTAACGCTGATTTTTGGGAGGTGAACCCTTTTGTGATTTCTATTTATTCCCATAACTTCCATAGTAAAATTTCTAATGACCTTGTTTCCTACACATAAAACATTTGTCATCGCCCATAAGACAATGTCCTCTATGTATGCTTGTATATATTGAGTGAAATGAAAATACAATCTTCATTACTCCATATATCATTGAGATTCCATTTAATTATAGCTTTCTTTTCTTATCATAACCATGTGATGGAAGGGTAACATCAATCTCCATTTTTGTATGAATAAAATGAGGAAGGTACATACTAAAAAATTAGTTCTTGAACTCATCCTGATCCTTGGAGACAATTTTATCCTTTTGCATCATATTCCAGATAATGTTCCACCCAAAATTTACTTTACCTTGAAATAGATATGTTCTTAACTCAACATTTTCATGTACAAAATAGTGTAGAATGAATAATATCATTTCAATTGTATAGATCCATTTCTCAGCAACTACTGGATCATTGGTTCCACTAAAAGATAGTGGATGTTTCCTTGAGAAAGATTAAAGTGAATGTTGTTCCCTCCTTTTCACATTTTTAATACTAGTAGTATTCATTGCTTGATAAGGTTCTGTGTTCTTGGAAACAAGATAATGCATTCCAACTCCCATATCATTTCATTTTTTAGGTGGACAATCATTGCATTTCCCATTTCATCTAGAATTAATGTGGTTCCTTTGGGTTCCATCCAGTGACTAAAAATAATTAATAGAGTAAGAAACAATTATCATAATGAGGGGCCACATAATTATAAAATGTAAATATAGGATACCAAAATCATGAAGCCTACTTTTCAATATACGACACCTTAGGGTTATTATTTGAGGCAACCCTTGAAATATATTCAAAATACCACTATGGATCTTACTAAGTTTTCTGATCCTTATTTCCAATGTTTAACTAAAAAATCACTCTTAGACAAATTGTAAAGACCCCAAAAATGGTGTACAAGGAAATTACATTAATTTTTCAGAATAAATTTTATATTAAATAAACTAAAGCCCAAAGACCATATTAGTTTAGTGTCTTTGGAAAATGTGGTACATAAATAACTTTTTCATAAAACATCAACAACATATCCTATATTATTTCTCCACTAGAACCCATTTTGAACACATCCTACTTAATAACAATATTTAAATCCTGGGATAAAGAAACATAAATAGGGAGATGTCATATGCATAATAAGGGTAAAAAAGAATGATATGTAAACCTAAAAATGAGTATAAAGGGTATGATGATGTAAAGGCCTGTAAAATTCAAGGAAATTTTTTTCCCTAATTTTCATTGGAATTTTACAAGAATGCAGTATCTAATGGCACCTGATTCCAATGCCCGGTGTGCCCGGAATAATTTTCTGAAGTTTGGCTCGAGTACGTTCAGTGAACGAACGAGTGAGTTTTTCTAACTTTTGAATCGGTGCTCGGAATCGAATTTCGAGGGCACCGATGGAATCGAAGCGCCGGTATTTGCTTAGAAATTCCTTTCCTGGAGTTGTGTTTTCTCAGGTGTGGTTTTTAATTTTTGGGGTTAAGTTAAGAAATAAAATAAAGTGATGCAATAACTTTATTTTATTTAACATATAGACAGTTGATGCCACTTAATATAAGTTAAGCGGATATGGTGGAACCCAAAATATCCCACCCAAATGGTAGTATATTTGTGAGGTGGCTCCCGCATGAGCCCCACCATTTCTTTTCCTCTAATTAACGAACCCGCGAGAACCTCTTTTAAATAAAGTCAACCATGCGTTTATTTGAGTTGAGAAACACCTCATTTATTGGGCGGTTAAATCGTTACAATTAATTTATTGAATTAATTGTTCATTTCATTTCTTTCGAAATTCAAATGTGTCATGTGTGTTAATAAAATAAGATAACTCTTATTTTATTTCTGTTGGAACTTGTGGCATGGAGAGGATTTGGAGGAAAGCGTTCTTCTTCGACAAAGAACTCGTAGAACGTGAAGAACGCACCGATCTACGACGAAGAATGCCAAACCCTCAGATATCGACGATTCAACACCATGTACCGCGACGTCAACAATGCTTCTTCCACGATGCCCCTTCCGTGACACGACGAACCTCTTCTTCCGCGATGGTTAATTCCACGATGAACTCACGTTCGACGACAATGTTGAGGTAGAGAATTGTTTTTTGAATGTTAATGAACCCCATGTTACTTCCTTATAAATCAAAGAACGCGGATCAACTAAACATCAAGTTGATCCGCAAAGAATATGTTGTGGGTTGGGAATTCTTGTTTGAGGGAAAACTGTAGGGGTTTGAATCATTTAAATCATTGTAATTTATACTTGCGGCGTATGATTAAATAATTGTTATGAGACTTTTAGAACTGCTAACGCGGTGGGTGCAGTTCGACGAACAAGTCCAAACCCACCTCCCTTTTTGTTATTGGTGTGCAGAACAGTGGACGATGAAAAAGTAAGCTGCACGGGTGATGTGAGGTCCTCGCAGTGAAGGACGGACCCCAGGAGAGCTTTTGGCGAAGACGGCGTGAATTTCCGACCACCGGAACTCGTCCGGTGGTCCGCGGAGCAGCCCGCCGGCGCGCCGCCGGGAAGAGACACCGCGGCGGAAGCCGCGATGGCAAGGCATGGTCCCGCGACTGCGCGGGAAAGGAGGGCCATGGGACGCGGCTGGCTGCCACGTCCGCTTGGAAGGGCGGCCCCATGCGGGGCCGCAGCTCCATCACGGGGGGGCAGCGCCCCCCCCCCCCCCCCCCGCCTGCGGCTCCGCCTTAACGGCATAGACGACACGCTGGCCTTGCTGCCAGCACCAACCGGGTCATGCCCAGGCTGGGCCGCGCCATGCCGGCTGGGCCAGGTCGCGCCATCTGGCTCAGACCCGGGTCGGGTCGACCCGGTTCGAGCCGACCTATGGGGGTTGGGTCGGGTCGGTCTGGGCCCAGACCCCCCATTTTCGAATCACTTCCGGTTTTTTGCCCATATCTTAGGCTTTATACCTCTGATCGACGCACCTTCAATTTCTTAGTGATCCTTGGATCAAGATGGTCGTTTTGGTATATTACATTCAAGGTTTTGGAGAACGTTTGGTTCGTCCGGGTTGGTTCGGATACGAAACAAACCGGGCCCTCGGAGCGGAAATGCTTATATCTTGAGCTCTAGACGTCCGATTGACATGCCGTCGACTTTGTTAAATTATTCTTGATGAGACGGAACATTTGGCTTACTCCGATCGAGGTTTGGACGCCATCGGAGTGCGGTTAGGTTGGTTCACTCACGAAACGAACCGGGACCCTGAAACGAAAAAGCCAATAACTCACAGACTGGGCGTCTGATTGACGCCCCATCTGTCTCGTTGAATTTCTCTTGAGGAAACAGAACTTTTGGCATACTTTCTTGATTTTTGGATGCCGTTGGATAGTGGCCGGGTTGGATTGTACCTGAAATCCAACCGGGCCCCTAGAACGGAAAAGCTGATATATTTCAGAACAGATGTCTGTTTGAAGAACCGTCAGCGGCATTGGTGATCACGTGGAGAAACGGTCCTTATGAGTATACCATATGAGAGTTCGGGGTACAGTTGAGATATGGCCAGGTTGGTTCACACATGAAACCAATCGGGCCCCGTGGACGAAATGGCTAGTAACTCACAGACAGGGCGTCCGATTGACGCGCCGTCTATTGCGTTGAGACCCATGTGACGAGGCGGTCCTTTGAAATATTTCTTCGCGGATCTTTGTGATACTTGTAGTATCGACCTATAGCTCATGGAGAGGACCCTCTTGGAGACAATTGTGCGGAGTATGAAGACCGTGTAGCCGGCTGAGACCTGATGACTGTGTGACCGATCGACTCGGTGTGTTTCAGATAGCCTAGTGGGGAGTGATTGGTTGTAGTGGCAGACCCACGGTGGAGGAGCGCTTGGTTGTAGTAGCAGACCCATGATACTCAACAGAAGGAGTACCTCAGGAGGCTATGAGGGGAGCGCTTGGTTGTAGCAACAGACCCATAGTGGAGGAGTTCTTGGTTGTAGCGGTAGACCCGCGGTACTCAACAGAAGGAGTACCTCGAGAGGCTATGAGGGGGAGCGCTTTGTTTTAGCGGAAGACCCATGGTGGGATGTGCTTGGTTGTAGCAGTAGGCCCACAATACTCGACAGGAGGATTACCTCAACAGTCTTATGTTAGTGAGCAGTACCACAGAGTCATGACAGGACCGCTGTATACTCCAGAGACGGGGCTCTTCAGCAGTTATGGTTTCGATAATGAAAATCCTGGTTTGAGCTGAGTCTTTGACCTTTGTGTTTACCTCATGATTGAGATGGGTGAATTGATAACTTAGGTATATGTATGGGCATATACCTGGGTAGTGGTTATCCGGTGTTTTCATAATCTTTTGTTTCCTATTGATTGAGATGGGTTACTTGATAACATAGGTATATGTTCGGGCATATACCTAAGTAGAGGTTATCTGTTGAGATCTTCTTTGTGGTTATCCTTGTTGGTTTTAGTGTGGAAAAATTGAAATCTGTTTCTATAGAACTCTATATTTCATTTTTTATGCATCATATTCAGATACACCACTATCATATTTTTCCACACACTTCTTTACTATCCAATCAAAAACAAGTTTCATTCTAGAATTTTTTTCCTCACAAGTCAAAGAATTTATGAAGAGAAAAGAAGTAAATAAATAAGGGGATCCATAGTTTATCTTATATAAAGTTGGGTCCTTATTACAAAAAGAGAAAACAGAATATATTCTAATAACTAAAGATAATAAAATAAAAAATGAAAATAGATTATTATTTTATGGATGAATATGTATTTTCGAAAGGTGTTGAACCTGAACAAGAAGTGATTAAAACAACTAAAGAGGATAAACACATAGTTCATTCAATTTCATCTCATTCATTTATTCATCCAATTACTAAAACTATTCAAATTTTTATTCAATAGTATTTATTTGTAAAATAAGTGGTTGTGTATCTTAAATATCATAATGTATTTGATAAAGTGAAAGGTAATGTGTTTATGTTGAAAAAAATATTTCAAAAAAAGATGTTGAGATAAATAGATATTCTAAAACGTATGTAAAATACAACATTATAAGTAACTTTTTGTTGGTAAGATAGTTATAATATTAAAATGAACAATGTTTTTTCAAATATACATCCTATTAATAATTGGAGGATGAAGAGAAACAATAATAAGAAATTATTTCAAAATAATATTCTTCTTCTTTATACTAAGTCAGAATAAGAAGTCATGGTTATTGTTTCTGAGAACAAATGGAGTTCATAAAGAGAATATGAGAATCAAGAATCTGAAACTTTAATTTTAGGAATGGGTTAGACTAATAGAAACATTGATGTTTTTGAAGAGTCTGATGCTGATAAATATAAACAGAAAGAGAAGGAGAATTATGATGTTAGACATTCATGGTGACATGTGTTTGACATCTCATCAGGCTCAATAGATTCACAAGACACCCATTCTGAATATTTTAGGGAATCTACACTCACATATCATAATCAATGTTTAATGATGTTATATGATTGAGTTTCATTTATTTCATTTATTAAATTTCAATATATAACTATTCAGAGGATATTGAATGTCTTAGAGAGAAAAAAATCATTCAATTAGTTGTCTAAGAGAGTCATACAAAATTAAGTATACATATAATAATTTATAATGGATTAAACAGATGAAATAAGAAGGATTAATAAAATTGTTGATATATGAGTGACTCTAAAATATATTTTACATTCCATAATAAGAATATAAAATAATTTAAGAAGACATAATAGAAAGTGTTGATGCATTTTTGAACATATATTCTGATGTTGATTTTATTAAAATATTATCATAATTTCTATTTGAATAAATTTTATAATAGTAGTGTAAGAATTTTTTCTATAATAATAAATAATGATGTTGATAGAATATGAGACTGAGAAAATTTCTCTCATGTGATATGTTGATTCATTGAAGCAGAAGGTCTGATGATTTAATCATTTGGGATAAAGTTATAAAATATTGAGTTAAGTGAATTAGAATATGAGATAAACTGAGAAGAAATTATAAAAATGATTAATATCATAAATAAGATAAAAAATATGTAATAATTTCAATTTTTATGACCACTAAATATTTTTATATTCAAACTCTCTTTTGAATTTATTTATATTAAAATATTCTTTTAGTATCTTTTTGATTTATATTTTTACAATCATAGTTGGATGAATAATAATTATGTTTTTTAAATATTTTCTTTTGATAAATGTTTTTATAACTTTTATAATGAACATTTCATGTACTCTTAACTACTTATATTACATTTCTGAAATTAAAAAATGTGGACAAGTATTCAGAGAATTATTTTAGGAAGATATTTTTTAGGGAAAATTTTAAAATGGAAGAATTATTTTTATTTGGGATTAAGGAAGAAGTTTGTTTTTTGGGAGAAGGACTCATGTAGAAGGAATTTTTCATTAATATATTATCTTATTTCCTTTTACTGTACACATTATTTTGATGAAAAAACCCATAAATAATGGGGGATATAAGAATGAAAAAGTGTGACTAATTTTCTAAATGATAAATGGAATGTATGTATTTCAATGATAGTAGTTTTTATTTTTTAGGGTTGTGTTTTTACATTTTAGAAATGTGTTGATAGATATGTCAAATTTATATTTTCTACTTTCTAATTTCATTATCTGAATATTAAAATAATCTCTTGATACAATATTTTTACTAACATTATATTTACCATGTTTCATAGAATTTTTTGTATGAAACTTTTAATTTTACTAAATATAAAAATATTAGGTAACTTAATTAATAAAAAAAATTCCATGTAACCCAAATCCTTTTAATTGATCTAATTCATGTTAATCAGATTAAACAGTGTTATATATATCAGATAGAGATAAGTCATGTTCGTTGGGTTGACATAAGACATTTCCATCATATTTTCATATGATTAGTCCATCAGTGTGAATATATATTTTTCATCACAAAGACATTATCATTTCAATAGGTATGATGATATATAATCTATTAGTATAATGATGTTTAGTCTAATAGTTTGATCAAAATTGTCCAATCAGTGTGATAATATCTAATCTATCAATAATATTAAATTCAATCGATAAATGTGAAAATTTATAATCTATCGATATGATAATATTCAGTCTATAAATGAGATTGATATTCACTCATCAGACTAACATGTTTTATTCCACTGTAATGATAATTTTATAATCAAATACATTATTATTTATACTGGTTAGAACCCACTGTAACCAAATTATAATGGTTCTAATCAAAATGGAATCAAATGGAGTTGTTTTTCTGATTTTTTAGGAAAATATCATCTAAGTCCATTACAACCATCTTTGTGATTCATAGAAATATGGCCATTGGAGGGATTACTATAATTAAGAGTTTATTAGAGGAGCTGGGATTTAAAGTATTTTTTAAAACAACATGTCTGAATATTTCCCTTCAAGAACATAGTTTTGTTATGATTTGTATATTTTTAGAGATTTTTTATTATTAGGGTTCCATGTGTGGAATTATAATTATTTATAATAGTTTTTATTTCGTATTTTCTATTTCCAATGGAGTATACAATCGAGGTAATCAAGGGATATGATGACTGTAGATATGAATCAGGCGGATCGATGGATTCTAGAATTTTTAATGTCATTTCTAATACCTATCATCATATGGAGGCATATAATGCTATTGGAAGATAAATAGTATACAGATAATCATATCTAGGGAATAGACCTTGTGGTAAGGTTAACAACGTTGGATATCTTATTTTAGGATTTCTGACATGCTTAAATAATTAGGCAGAAGAGTACTGATCTATTTTATAAATCAATTAAATCTTTCATACTTCTTTATAATATGTTTTTAACATGTGATTTTGTGAAAAAATACCGAATTAATTTAATATTTTTGATATTTTTCTGTTCATGCAACAATGAATATAGTTTTTTCATTTTAATGAACTAAGTTTGGTTTGGATTACATGGAACCACATGTTATGTATGCTCAACAAGAAAGAGTTATATAAAATTTCAGTACATTCAACACTATGTTTGGTCGGGGTTACATGAAATTACAGGTTCTATCAATAGCTTTTCAAACACAGAAGACTGAGTATTACCGAACTACAATATTCTAATAATATTTTTATTCCAAAATTATTATAGTTACCACGTAGTCATTATATTGGATAATATAAATAATATAAGTAAATAGTGAAAATATAGTTTACACATGTAAATAAAATCAATCCATTGGTGTTCATTTTTTTATAAATGAGTATATGAACTATTTGATAACAAAAAGTTTTCCTTTCTTATAAAGCTATTTTTCTATGTTAAAAAAAGTTTTATCAAAAAAAATGAAAAAAAACATTTAACATATGTTTTAAATAATATTTATATTTTATATATTTGGTGATTTTTTAAACACATCCATCATATTTGATAGTAATAAGATAATTATAAATCAAATTTTATAAATACGATGATCTATTTTTCAAAAATGTAATTTTACCACCTTTTAATTGAAAAAGTATTTTGAATACAATTGTTGACACAATTATAATTTTTATTTTAATGAATAAACATTATTTTTCAATTTTCAATTCCGAAATATACATTGAATGAATTTTATATATTTCTTGAGATAATTCATTTTTAATGAGTATTGAAAAACATTGAATTTTAATTAAAAACATTAGTTTTTAGTAATTTATTTATATAGTTAAATATATTTTAAATTATTCATAATTAATAATTAGTAAATTTATAAAAAAATCCTTCAAATATATCTTATTATAATCAATATCACATTAATGTTTGATTTAAAAACATTTCAAACATTTGATCTTTCTGCATTATAAATTATCTTTAACAATACATTTTAGAGATTAATTTTAAATTAATTTATTACAATTATATTATTATAATTTAAAAAAAATAAATTAGATATTTGGATTCATAAAAATTTATAGTTTTAATAAATTTCAACTTAAGTTTTTACCAACATGATTAATGAATGTAATTAATATTAATTATAATGATTAAGGTAAAAATGAATTTTCCTTGTAGTCAAACATTAATATTAAGGGGGTAAATGTAATAGAAACTTTTCCAAAATCTAATTTCTATCCATATTCCAACCATATCCCTTTTATATCAATTTTTTATAATTATTGGAGGCTTGTTATTTATGTATGACATCCCAATAATGCTTACTTTTTGTATTGACAAGAATACCACTCCTCCTCTACAGAAAAAGGGAACTCACCCCCTCACCACCTCACACCTCCAAAGACATTTAAAGCATCCAAAACCTTCCGAATAAATTTAAAAAAATCCCTACTCTCATCATATAATCCAAACTATGGATAGACATTAAATCAAGTAATTCCATTTGTGGAAACCAAAAGGAGTTACCCGAAAAAGATGTAAAATTCTTCAATAAGAACATTGGTTTTTTCGTATTGTCCACCCCATAGATTCATCCTATAGAATGAATATATGATAATAATATTATCCCCAGTATACAAATATTTTATTATTTTATTTTTATGACCTACACCTTCAACAACCTTCATCAAATGGGATATTCAGTCATTGTTCTTTTGAATGGGAGGAAACCGCCTCACGAACCGATTCCATTTTTTATTCCATTACATCCTTTCTTTGTTTTTAATAATAATGGAATTAATATTATTGTATAATATTTATGATATATTTATTTTTATTTAATTTTAATATAACACATATAATAATTCATCCCATTTTGTGGGAATAAGATAACACCGTTTGTGTATGTGATGACTACTGCATCCTCAAAGTGATGTGATTCATTCATGTTTCACATGGAATGTATTAACGATTTTTTGTTACAAATATTTTATATTTATTACATAATAGTAGTAAAATAATTATTATATTTATATATATATAATTTACATTTATTTGTTTTTATACAACAAGAAAATGAAAAACTTTTTCATATGCACGTATGACTTACCATCTCCATGAACAATGTATTTGATTTCCCACATATATATTAGATAGATTATTATAAATACATATATACTGAATATATATGATATTTATATCACTTATTGTATTCTTGAAATAAATAATCAGTATTTATGTAAGATGATGAATAATAACAAGTCAAAACATTTAATAATAAAAAATTGATTATTACATGAATTGTAATATTTACATGGATTTATTAACAAAAAGGTAATATAAGGTAATAATAAAATAATATATGGTACCATATATATAATACCTGAAGTTTAAAAAAACAAAAATTGAAGAATCTTTGTTTTAATTAGTTATTTATAACTATACTTCAAATATAATTTTGATTCTTCTATGTATAGAATTTTGAAGAAACCGTCATTTACAATTATGTTCAGTATGTTATTTGAAGTCTGATGGAACCAATATGTTTTTTGTTGAATAGTAACATACCCTTATGAATAGTAATATGATTACTAATATAAACATAATTAATAGTAAATTTTATTGTTATTTTATTTTATTCTGGCTTCTTGTTATTGACACCTTGGTTAATTTTTCATTGTGATATAAAAGTAATTATAGAATTAAAATTGATAAATTTTGAAATAAGTATGATTATATTTAGAAATTAAATTAATAATATTTAGAAAACTATATCCAAAAAAGGAGTTTATTTTTCAATTCTACTCATCGAAAAATGGTTAGGGTAAATTTTGGGTTTTTTTGTGAAGTTTATTAAATTTTTATAAATAGTGAAATTTTGTAAAATACCGTATATTCAAATAATCTATTAAATACACTATTTATGAAATCATAAGTGATGTAAGACCACTTAGTTTGAACTCACATTCCATTATTACTATTTTGGGTCACATAAGATTATTCTAGTCTTGAGAAAAAATATTATAATAATGATTTAAATAATATAAAATACCTCCTCTCCTCCATTATAAATGCCACCCTCTTTCCCCTCTTACTCCCACACATAAAAAGCATTTATAATTGTATAATTTCTGCCAAATTCCTTCCAAAATCTCCTTCTCCACGTCCAATCCCTTCTAGTGTCACCCAAAGGCCAAAATACAAGGCCTTAAGTAGGATCTCAAGGAGAAGAGATCAAGAGGTAAGAAATCATCTTCCTTTTCAGGTGATTTCCTTTCCTTTCCCATGCTATTATTATTATTGTCATCCCATACACCTATCCAATAGGAATTAAATATCTAGAAATCTTGTATATTCTGGATTCTCTCATGTTCAGGGAGAATTAATCATCATTCTTCTTCTCCTCTCCTACTTATTCATGGAATAAAAACATTGTCTGTGATGTATCAAATTACCAATAACAGGGACAATGTGATTTGAATTTTCATTAATTCCAACAATTATGATTATTAAACCATTTTTATGGTTGAACCAGGTTACAATATATATATTATATCTCATCCATGGTTCTGGAATTCTTTTTTACATAGGTTTTTAATTTATAAAACAAAATTAGGTCATTCTTATCAAAGAACCACTAAAATGATCTAAACGAACATCATTAGTGTTTTAACTAATAAATCATTATCAATTCAGAATTCAAAATGATAAATGAAATAATTTATGGTTCGATAAATATGTAACTACCATTCCATTCCAATTCTATTGTTTCACTCCAAATCGACAGGAATATTAATCATAAACCGATCATGGACACAATGTATTCAACGCATCTGACACAATGTAAATTACACAATATTAGCAATAAATGTGTTGAATTTTGTCATACAATTATCATATAAGGTATTATAAATATTAATATGTATCATTAATATAACAATAACACTATTTTATCCATTATTCAGAAGTTTTAAACACAATTGAAGTAAGAAGAACCCAAGGTAAGTGAATTATTGACCCAATTTACATTCATTTGGTTAACCAAATTATTTATTCATTATGTGGTATTAAGATTATTTGATTGATGAATTTTTTGTTTATAAAATGTTTCAATAAGTTTATTTACTGTTTATATATATATACCCATTCCATTCTATTAATTCTCACTCCAATTATATTTTAAGGGACATTGTTTTTAAAATACTTTTAAAACAATCTTTAATAAATTTCAAAAGGATTGATTTTTTAATATGTACATGTCAAGAGTGATTTATTCTTATTTTTATGATACTTTTTCACAATGATATGTTATTTGAACATTATTTATGTTTGGTTAAGCCCATTATATCTCACGATCTGTTGGTTTGAGCCGATTGTAGCTCAACATATGATGGGTAAGCCACATTATTTCTCTCCAATGCATCGGGTACTTTAGAGATGGAAATTTACCAAAAGGATATTCCATGCTTAAGGGTG
Organism: Viscum album; assembly: GCA_963277665.1. NCBI lineage: Eukaryota > Viridiplantae > Streptophyta > Magnoliopsida > Santalales > Viscaceae > Viscum > Viscum album. The sequence continues at coordinate 930,584,428 of OY728127.1, forward strand.
AATGTAATAATGATATGGTAAATATGTCCCAAGGAAACTACATAAAGTTTCTATGCATCTGTGTTTTTTATGATTATGAGTTTTTTTGGTTTCTATGTTATAACTCTACTAACACTTTATTTATATCCCTTACTGATTTTTATACTCATCTCAATATTTTTAAATGTAGGATATAAGGATGTGTAATAGAAAGAGGGGAGTCATGGGGTTTGATATTGAGTTTTGTTAATGAAATCAGGTTTTAAGTTTTAATGATTTATATTTTTGAAAAAAATGGATACTGTTTTAGTAGTATCCTCTTGTATGAATGTCATAAGTCATGTATGTAAGATATCCTAATTCATTAAAACTCTAAACCGGAAAAGAACCGAAATTTGTAATAATTTATATTCTTATGTAAAATTCATGATTAAATAATGTTTTATGGATAGGTCCTTATAGTTGGTATCAAAGGATGGTTTAGATAACGTTAGGGTTTGGTATGATATTTAAAGAATAAAATAACTGATTTTTACACTATGGTAATTTGAAATGTTATATAATTTAAGGATTACCATGTTTATTCTTCTACACTATGTTTTTAAAGACTGTTTTTTCATAGAATAAATAGGGAAGCTCAAGTCGGAAGGCACCTAGTGGCTGATGTCTATCTGAATATGCAGCACAAAATGGTGGGAATTCAAACAGAGCAGTTTGTGACAGCAATGGCTCAGTTACCACATGAAATAAATGGGGGTGGTATCCATTCTAGAGAATAAAATTATCTACCATGACGTAACATGTCTTTTGTGGATCATTTTATGAGTCAACATCCTTTAGAATTAGATGAAGTACGAATCCAGTTATCGCTAATAGATAGATCAATGCTCTAGAAAATATATTTGATGTCGTGGGATTTTTGGAATGTCAAAAGGTAATACTATCCATTTATCATTTGGAATGTGATGTTGATAAATGGTGGTATCAGGTTATGAATATGAGATAAGGAGATGATCTTGATAGTCTGGAATGGGATGATATTAAGAGTCTTTTTCTGGAAAAATATTTTTACAAAACTATTCGACTCAGAATAGAGAAACAATTCTAGGAATTGAAATCCCAAGGTAATGACTCTTTTGTAGCATATGAAGCCAATTTTACAAGACTGGATAGGTATATAATAGATTTTACTCTTGATTTTGAATGTAAAATTTACAGATTTTACTCTCATTTAAAACCATTTTTATGAAGAGCTTTCACCTCACGATAGTTAAAAATCTATTAGAAGCTTCTTTATTGTGCCGAAAAATTAGAGATGAAGTCTGCTGACACATATGTTCCTCGTGATGACAATAATGAGAAGCGTTCAGGTGTGCAGGAAATGGGGAAGATCTCTTCAAAGAAGTCTAGAGGTAAGAAAATAAATTCATATTCTTATGAAAAGTGTGGTAAAAGGCATCCAAGTGAATGTCTTTTAAATTCTGGGAAATGCTACCGATGTGGAATGTTTGGGAACATGTCTCATGAGGGAAAGGAAAATGATCCAAAAATTAATGTGAATCTGATAGTGAGATACTCTCATTGTAATAAATTAGGTCATTTTCTTAATGATTAACCAAATCTAGTTACTAATGATGGGAATCAAGAAGATTGGAATCAGAAGGGTTTGGTAAAATAATTTGTAACCACTTCATAAGATGTTGAGCTATCAAATGATGTGGTATTAGGTACATTGCCTATTTATATAGATTTCACAAATTTGTTGTTCGGTTCTAGGTATACTCATTCCTTCATTTTTATAAAATATTTCGACTTTTTTTTTAATTCAATCTCAAGAAATGAAACCAAATCACATAGTAAAAACATGAGGATGAAATATTATGTAAAAAATAAATTATAACAATATACCTATAGTTTTCTATGGAAATAGGTTACCTTAAAACCTTTTTGTTTTTCCTCTAGTATATTTTGATGTTATTCTGTGTATGGACTGACTTTCTTTTTGTCATGATAAGATTGATTTCAAAGAAAAAGAAGTTGTTCTTCAGAAAGAATTTCATTTTGTGTTCATGAATGAACACATACCATTAATAACACATAAGGAGTCTAATAAACAGATTAATGATTTAAAAGAATGTTATCTTGCTTATTTTTTTGAAGATAAGGGAACTATCTAGATTAATGAAATACCAGTGGTAAATGAATACCTGGATTTTTTTCCCGATGTTTTTCCTAGGGTTATTCCTAGTCAAGAGGTTAAGTTTACTATTGAATTAGTTCCTGATGCTAAGAAAATTTCTAAACCACCTTATCGAATGGTTCAAATGGAATTTATATAATTAAATAGGTAGTCACAAGAATTATTAGATAAATGCTTCATCCTACCCAGCACATCACCATGGGGCACACCTGTATTGTTTGTTAAGAAAAAAGATGGTTCAATGAGACTTTTCATTGACTATAGAGCCTTGAATAACATTACTATTAAAAAAGTATCATTTTCCTCATATTGATGACCTTTTTGATCAGATCTAAGATAATAATATTTTTTCGAAGGTTGACATGAGGTTTGGGTACCATCTATTGAATGAAAAGGGTGAAGACATACCAAAGACTATGTTTCGTACTACATATGGTCATTATAAATTTGTAGTTATGACTTTTGGGGTTAAAAAATCCTCCTTATGTATTCTTGGATCTTATGAATAGAATATTTCAATAGATCATGGATATGTTTTTGGTTTTCTTTATTAATGAAATAATGGTATATTCTAGAATTAAAGCGGAGCATGAAAAATATCTCAGGGTTTTTTGGAAAACCTTAAAAGAAAAGAAACTGTATGAAAAATTCCTCAAGTGTGATTTTTGGTTGCAACATATTTATTTTCATGGGACCATTGTAAATAAGGATGGAATAACAGTTCATCCTACCAAAACAAAAGTGGTTAATGAATAGACAAGACCTAAAAATGTTATAGATATTCATAGTTTTCTTGGATTAGAATGTTTTTACAGACAGTTTATTAAAAAAAAATCACGGTTATCTACCCCTCAAACTATGTTAACACGAATGGTGGTTAAATCTGTTTCAATTGATGAATTTGATGTTTGTTTTCAGGAACTAAAAAAGAGATTTGTGAATGCTCCAATTTTTTCCTTTCCTTCCCAAAATGGTGAGTTTGCGGTATATTGTGATGCTTCATTGAAGGGACTTGGTTGTTTTCTTATGTATAATGATGTGGTAATTTCTTATGCTTCAAGACAACTAAAATGTCTTTAGTTTATTTATCCCACATAGTATTTGGATGTGGAAGTTATGGATTTTTCTTTGAAAATTTTCTGGCACCATTTATATGACACCACATGTCAAATATATACTAACCATAAAAGTTTGAATTATATATTCACCCTAAAGGAATTTAACATGATGCAAAGAAAATGGATTGAACTGATAAATTATTATTATTTCATGATAAATTACCATCTAGGAAAATAAAAACAATGTGGTGAATGCCTTGAGTCAGAAAAATCATGCATCATTAACCATGTTATATTTGGAAGAAGATCCCCAGATTAATGATTTTATGAATTTTGGCATAGAAGTTATCGATTCAGGTAATACATCTATCTTGTTTCAGGTATCATTGTATAAATTGTTATCAGACAGAATTATGAAATCAAAGAAGGAAGACCGTGAGCTATAGAAAAATGTAGAATTGGTTAAAATAGGAATTGTTCTAGAATTTAACCTTGATAATTATTGTGTTTTATGATTAGGAAAAATGTTGTGTGTGCCTTATGATTCTTAGTTAATGATAGCTTTGTAGTATGAATCTCATAATTATCCATTTTCAGTTCATCATGGAAGAACTAAGGTGTACATAAACCTTCAGGAAGTATTACTAGTGGGATGGAATGAAAAGGGATATTGCATAATTTACTATGAAATGTTTGACATGTCAACAGGTTAAAGTAGAGTGATAGTTACCGAAGGGGATGATTCAGCCATTTCCAGTACCAGAGTGGATCTGGGAGAATATATCAATTGACATTGTGGTGGGACTACCTAAGACTTCTTGATGTAACAATGTGATTTGGGTTATTGTTCATCAGCTGAAAATATCTGCACATTTCCTTTCTATTCAAGATACAATGTCGTTGGACCATATTTCTTGACTGTACATCAAAGAGATTTTCATGGATTACCTACTTACATTGTATCTGATCGTGATCCCATTGGAAGGAAATTCAGAAGTGGTTGGGCATATAATTAATTTTCAATATACCATTTCATCCTCAATCAGATGGGTAGTTAGAATGAATGATTCAGACCTTGGAGGATATGCTTTGAGGATGTTCAATAGACTACCATGGATGTTAATATCAACATATATATTTAGTTGAGTTTTCATATAATAAAATTTTTCAATCTAGTATACATAAAAAACCTTTTGAGGAATTTTATGGGAAGTAGTGTTGAACTCTAGATTTTGGGGATGAAGTCGGGGAAAGGATGTTTATAGAGCCAAAATTAGTAGAGGAAGTGGCTGATAAAGTGAATATGACCCAGCATCACATGAGAACAAATCAGAGGAGGAAAAAAGTAATGCAGATAATAGAAGGAAAGGCTTATATTTTGAGGTAGGTGACCATGTTTTCCTTAGAATCCTTCATTTGAAAAGTGTGATGCATTTTGGTAAGAAAGGAAAGCTAAGTACACGATTCATCAGTCCTTTTAAAATCCTATAGAAATTTGCACTAGTTTCATATAGAGTATTTGTGTGTCCATGTTTTCTTTGGTACATAATGTTTTTCATGTTTCAATGTTGAGAAATTATGTTCCAGATCCATCACATTTCTTGAGCCTAAAAGTAGTTCAGCTGGAAGAGAATCGTTCTTATGAAGAGAAACTAGTTTCGATTCACGATCGAAGGGAATAATTATAGAATTATATGGTTATCCACTAGGGGATGGTTTAGTGGAGAAACCACATGGTTGAAGAAGAAACAAGAGAATATTAAAATGCTATGAGGTAATGGTACCCTTATTTGTTTAATGAGTAAATAAAATTATAGGGATGAAATTTCTAGAAGGTTAGGATAATGTAACACCCAAAGGATTTAAAAAGAAATTAATGTAATGCATGATGCATTATTTTATGTATATATTTATAACTAGCCATTAAAAATAAATTTTCTGCTTCTATGTTTCGAATTTTTAAAAACAATCATCTACAGTTGTGTTTAGTATATTATTTAGAGTCAGATGGATCAAATTTTTTTTGGTGAATAGTAACCTACCATTATGAATAGTAATATGAAACGTATTATGTGTCTAATTAATAGTAAATTTTATTATTATTTTATTTTCTTATGTATTTAATATAATGACAACTTCATTAATTTTTCAACGTGATATAAAAGCAGTAATTGAATTAAATTTTTTAATTTTTCAATTATGTATTAATTTATTAAAAATAAATTAATAACATTTAAAACATTATTTTAAAAAAATGGAAATCATTTTTTAATTATACATGTTGTAAAATGGTTTGGGTAAATATTTGGGGTTTTTCTGAAATTCTTGAAATTTTGATGAATAGTGAAATGTGGTAAAATACCGTATATTAACATTATCTATTAAATACACTATTTATGACAGAATAATTGAAGTAAGACCACTTGATTCAAACTCACATGAAATTATCAATATTTGGGCTCATATAAATTATGATAAATTCATAGTCCTGATGAAAAATATTATAATAATGATTTAAATAATGTAAAATACATCCCCCTCCACTATGAAAACCACCCAGATTCCCCTCCTCCTCCCAAAACTCTCATGCCTTGATAATTATCTAATTTCTACCAAATTTCATCCCCAATATCCTAAAACCTATCCAAGACCTTCTGGTCTCATCCAAAGACCAAAATAAATGGGCTTAAGGAGGATCTCGAGGAGAAGAGATCAAGATGTAATAAATACTCTTTCGTTTCATGTGTTTCCATTTCCTTTCCTTTACTTTTATTACAATATCATCCCCTCATATTATCCAAGTGGAATGAAATTTCAAGAAATATTTTATATTCTAGATGTTCTCATGTTCATGGAAAATTCATCATCATTCTTCTTCTCCTCTCCCACTTATTCAAGGAATAAAAACATTTTTTGTGGTATGTCGAATTACCGACATCGTGGACGATGTGATTTCAATTTTCTTTAATTCTTTCATCTCTAGACATGAAACCATTTTTATGGTTGAAACTGGTTATAATATATGAATTATTTCTCATCCATGTTTCTAGATTTTTTTTAAACATGTTTTTAATTTATAAAACCAAATGAGTTTGTTATTATCAAAGAAACACTAAATTGATCTAGACGAACATCATTAATGTTTTATCTTATGAATAATCATCTTTAGAATTTTAAATTTTTAAATTGTATATGTTATGGTCTTGGAAATATTTAACTACCATTCCATTACAATTTAGAGTTTCACTCCCAGTCTACAAGAATATCTTTCATGAACTGATCATGCAAACCATGTAAAGAACGCACCTGACACAACATAAATAAAAAATATTACTAATTAATGTGTCTAATTATGTTTCAAAATGAACATATAAGGTGTTATAAACATTAATATGTTCTATTAAGGTATTAATAACACTCTTTTAACAATTATATAGGAGTTTTAAACACAATTCGTATAAGATGCACCCGAGGTAAAGAAATTCGTGACCCAATTTTTATTCTTTTGTAAACCTTATTCTTTATTCATTATGTGGAATTAAGATTATTGTTGTGATAATTTTTTTGACTATATTATGTTGAAAAAATAGTATTTACAGTGTATACACATATCAATTCCAATATATTAATTCTCACTGTAATTATTTTTTAAGGGACTTTCTTTTTAAAATCCTTCTAAAACTCTCTTAAATAAATTTCAAAATGATTGTTTTTTAATATGTACACAGCATGAGTGGTTTCAAATGATTTTAATGATACTTCATTAAAATTGTATTTTCCTTGGACATTATTTATGTTGGGTTGAGCCCATTATAGCTCATGATATGTTGGTTTGAGCCTACTATAACTCAAGATATGATGGTTGAGCGCCATTATTGCTCTTCAATGCATTGGGTAATCTAGAGAAGGAAGATGTCCAAAAGGATATTCCATGTGTAAAGGTGAATGTATGAATTTTATGGTAAATACTTCCCAAGAATAATACATGATGTTTCTATGCGTATGAGGTTTTATGATTATTATTTTTTTTATGTTATAACATTACTAATGGTTTATTTCATTATATCCCTTAGTGAGTTTATACTCATCACATGTTTTTAAAACATTTTTCATAGGATATAAGGATGGTTAAGTGAAAAAATGGAGTCATGATGTTTGATATGTAGTTTTTTTAATGAAAACATGTTCTATATTTTAATGTTTTATATTTTTGAAAAAAATGGATATTGTTTTAGTAGTATCATATTTTCTGAATGTGGTATGTCATGTATGTAAGATATCCTAATTATTTAAAACTATAAACCAGAAAAGATCCTCATTATGTAATAATGTATTTTAGTATGTAAAAGTCAACATTATGTAATTTTTTAAGGAAGGGTCCCTATAATGTCTAATAATATATATCTTTTTTGGATAAACATATATTAATTATAGAGTAGGTTTGAATTTTTACGAATAAATTCAAGACATAAGGTAATAGAATGTAAACTCACATTTTATATTCGTGAGATACATGCCAGATTCACCACTTGTTTAATTTTATGGTGTATATAAATCCCAATGAAATTTAATATAAATATATTAACTTATTTAATGATATTAATAGTTTCAATTGATTATATCATTTTATATATATCATGATTAAAATTATACTCAAGTAGTAAAGGTTTTCTAGCCTAAGTATAATTTCTACGAGACATATGTCATATTTACCACTCATCTATTTTGTGTTATGTATATATTGAAATTGAATATGTTGTATTATTCTTATCCTTATATTTTTTGGTATTTTTTATCCATTTTTTGATATCCCTTTCAATGGGGTTCAAAGTTCAAAATTTTCCCAATCCTAAATGTTAGTTTGTCTCAATTTTCCTTCTTTGAGACACATGTTATGTTCTAAATCTACATTATTTTCATAGTGTATATAATTCTCATTTAAATGTTATATCACAAATATCCTTCATTCCATGAAATTTTAATTTTCTTGTGGTGTTATCATAACATGGTGATTATGACTCAATGTTTTCATAGTGGCACAAGTGTATTTCTACAATATCATTGTTTATCGGGAGTGTTTACGATTAGGTTAAAAATTATGAAATATTATGATCCAATAATCAATAACTGTCATTAATTTTATTACCCTCTATTTATTATTGATATCTTCAAGTAATGGATCCATTTTCAACTCCATGGTACTTATTATGATTAATAAAATGTTTTAAAGAAAATTAAACATTATTTCTCCCTTTGTTCAAAAATATGTTTTCCCCCCAAACATGGTTTTCTAAAAAGTTTTTCAAAAAGGTTATATTATTATTTGTAAATGTAATTTTTAACCATGATTCACCTTTTAAATTAAATTTTTTTATGTATATTCTTTTAATATTCTGATCTATGCACTTTTATAATCTTTTTACATTGGTGAAAGGAATGTTCAGAATGTATGGATTTACCAACTATCATGACAATCATTTCCTTGAAACTCCCAATGAATGCTTACAAGGTAATTTTTGAAGATAAAATTTCCCCTAATATTCTATAAATTCATTATTTTAGATATTGTTTCAATGAAAAATTTAATAAATAATTTGTTTTGTTTTTTTAAAAAAACTAATGATTTTAATACTTCCTTGATATGTTGTCAATAATTTTTTCATTGAAAAATGTCTTTAAAGTGATTTATTTTTTAAAATAGTTTTAAAAAGAATAAACTGTATTTTCCTCATGATATGTGTCTATAATATCTATCAAATTTATTTTCCATCTTTGATGGAATCCATTGGTGATACGTATTCCTTACCAGAGATATAATCTATGAATACAATTTAAATTTATTGTCATAATGGTTTATATTTTGGTGCCATGATGTGCATGAAAATTACTTCTCTACTAAGAAGTTATGAAACCTACTTCCTTCCATAGGTTATTCTTTGAGAAAACAATTATGAAATTTTACTCCTTTTTTATATGTTATGATATGATGTCATGTTTATGAAATCAAATTAATTTTGTGGGTGATGATATGATAATTTATTATGATATTGTAAAAAATGTGTTTATGATTCTATTTTGTGATGGGTGGGAAATATATATTCCTCCAATTCAATGGGTAATGATTTATTTCTATTGAAATAAAAATTGTAGGAATGGGGAATGAAATTGGTTCAGTAATGGCCTTTTCTACTAAGTTGGTCTTGTGAGTGAAAATTAACAACTACGATGATCATGGGAGTGATCCATGAAAAATATGATGAGAAACAAGTCAATAGGTTTGAAATATTATGAGAATAAGGTATAACATGATATACTACAAAGAAAGGGCTACGACTGAGGATAGTTTTCTGTCCTTCTGAGTAGGTGATTCCCCAAAATTTTTAGTAGATAATTTTTTGACATGAGAAATTACTTTTAGGTAAATACATTATATACTTATGTGTATACCAAAAGTATATGTATTTTCTTAATGTTAGGCTCTTAGTATCCATGTTGTTGGATTTAAATAGGATTAATTTTTATTAACTTATAATCATTTTGATATGGCTTATAATTATGATCTTTGATATATAGGTTATGATCATTGAATATTATGAACATTTTCTATTAGATTTATTTCCATGTAATCCTTGTATATAATCTTTATTTTTACCCTTACCGAGCATCCGCTCTCAATGTTTGGTATGTTTCCTTTACTACAGTATTAAAATATTTTTATGTAGGTGTACTAATGGGGATTATCTTAATTGTAGATTATTAATATCATTCACCAAAGTAGATAAATGTGTTCCATGTTTCCAAATACACTATACTGTTATGATCCTTGTAAATTTAATTTGGTAATTTGATAAATATTCATATAAATAATATAGTATCCATGTATTTTATTCTAATGTCAATATTTTTTTATCAAATAAAATAATTAGGCAAACTTTTGAAACTAAAATGAAAAAAATTAATGGGATTCATAGAGATATTCCTAAGGATTTATCTTGGTATGTATCTAATAATATGTCTAATGATGAGTTAATGTATTGTAAAATATACTAGAATTTCGGTAATGGACATAACGAGTGGATTCCTAGCAATAAATCAATTTCTAGATAATTACAATAGTTGTGTATTTGGAACATATGTACTTATGGGTAACAATGATGAAATCACAATATTGAACTAGACCTTACCAAGATCTATTGTGTGATAATGAGGCATTATACACACCAATTTTTACTATCCAAAATGATATTTTTGAGAATTCAAAAACACATTTTGAACCATAGTGGTGGAATTAAATAGATGATGATCATGGATGTTCTTGGGTAATCATTAGGTGTCATAGATATAAAATAGTGTTTCATTATTTAGACAAAATATAAGTAAATATCCATGATTTTGTGTTTTCATTCTATGATAATTGATTTTCACACTATGAATCTGGGTTTCAGTCAATGGAGGGATCCAAGAGTAACTGAGTAAGCATTGAATGAGATGGACAATTTTTTGAGGAGTAGTCAAATGGAATGATGAATAGAGTAATGTAACTTGTGATTATTCCTAATCATTTTTCATTGATCATTGTTAACAATGTGTACTATAACAAACACCTGGACTCACAAATTAAGAGAAGGAAATACGTCACATAGACTTTACCTAATGAAGACTATGGAGGAAAGAAGATTCAGTTCCATTGTGTCGAGAATGTGGAATGAAGCACCCAAGGGAATGTTTTAGATTAAATGAATGATGTTTTTACATTGGAAATGGATGTAAAGAAGGTAAATGAAATGGGATAAAATTTGGTTCTATTAAACTGATGAATGAAAATAATGGTCTCCCTACGAAATCATCTATGGTATAATGATTTAAATATGGAAATGATGGGAATTCTGATATCCAATGACCTATGTGCAAAGCTCATGATGAGAATAATCATGGTGGTATGGGTAATGGTTATATTTCTAATGATGATGATATTATAGGTGAAATTTGAAAATCAAGAGGTATTATGTAATAGGATATAGAATCCTAATCTATTTATCAAGGATGTGGGGGAATGATCAAGTGTTTTTTTATTTGGATTCTAGAATTATGCTATATGAATTGTGAGATATATAAGGATTGTTCATTTTAGGTTGTTCTCTAATGAATTTCCTGAAAAATTTGATTTGTTTCAATGGACTAGAAAATGGATTTAATGGTAATGTGATATTTAATTTAAACACATGAGTAAGGGAAAAATAACCCTTAATATATTCCTGATGTTACAATAATTATTTTTTGATAATGAAAATAAGAAGGTACTGGTTACTTGAGAACTGAATATTGATTTTCTAACAGTGTAGCTTATTCTGTCATGGATAGATATTAATGTGGTTTTTTGGATTTAATGAACACATCCAATAATCTATTTAAATAATTAGGAAGCATGCATGTTTTAAATATAGATTTATGGTAATTCTGGTTATTACCATGTTTCTAGAAAATACGTGAATTAGGTATTCACAAGTTTAACATGGGAAAATCAAGTTATACTTTATGATATATGGGGGATTAACGATAATTTAATTTTGATATATTTTGTCACCTTCATTACCATATTTGGAAATTTAATCTTTGGAAATTGGTCATATGGATGAATATTTATGAAACAGTTTATAATGAACACAGAATTTGGTATTCAATATTAACGTAATATTTTTTTTTCAGAAGATTATTTATTCATATTGGATACACAAATATAATTTTTACATAAACCAATGGATAAAAACCCTGGGTATAGCCCAAAACACCCATTATTATAATCTATACCCATGGTTCAATGAACAGTCGAGAGTCTATCCATCTGTATAGCCCTATACCCACAGTTTGGTGAACCCATGTGTATATGTGTCCTATTATCATGATTTCTAAAGACTTGGTATACGCATTATGTGTGTGCATACTAATACCCATGGTTTGAACAAACTATGGGCTAAGTCATTTATTAAAAAACACCCACTGGGATTTTAGCACAGCACATTCCCTTTATAGTCCATTGATATTATCACTACTCTATCACACAGGTTATATTATTATATACAATATATATATATATATATATATTTAAATATTTTAATTCATTTTTATTTTTATGAAAGAAGAATTGGTCAACCTATACCAACTGCTTGGTCAATCAGTGGGTATAGGTCAATATTTTTTTTCACCATTAGACCTTTTTCGACAATTTAAAATATCATTGGTATAGCCTAACATATACCCACAGTTTTTGAGAACCTTGGGTCTAGGTCATTCCAAAAAAAGTCCCCCCCTAAAAACTATAGCAATGGTTTTTTGAAAACATTGAGTTTTTGGTATATCTGTACCCATGGTTTTCGGAGAACCATGGGTATAGGTCATTTGTATGATATTTTTTTCCAGTGAAACATATAATTGTGTTTCTCCCTAAACTATGGATATAGATCCATTTTCAAATAGTGATAATATATAGTAACAATTTTTTTATGGTATCAATAAATAAATGGAAATAATGTTCAATATATCTATCAATCTTAGGATCTTTTAGTTCTTCATACATTACTTATTCTACTACATTTTTAGAATAATAGAAGAAGTGGTAATTAGTTAATGCACATAAAATGTTTGATATTATTTATACAAAATGTAATGAAATATTTTAAGTCTCTATCATTTTGAAAATATTTCAACATTAGTACAAATATATTTAAATTAAATGATGTCATGTTATTATCATATTTTATAATATCAATGTCCTATTCCAACCTAATTGAGTTATGGTTTTATGGTTACTACCCTTCTCTAGAGAACCCACTTCATTATGATCAGTGATCACAATCACTCTCTATAGTTATTTATTATTTTCATCGATGTTCATTTTTTATATTTCCACTCATAATCCACTTTTTGGAAACCAGGTTATAAGTTGCATTAGGTAACCATTATGGTTCCAATATTCCTGTTCTAAAAGGAGTTTTAGTAATAATTTTCATTATGTGGGTTTCTATGAAAGGTATTGTCATATATTAATCCTTTGATTACCTAGATGAATTTTGATGAAGTAATTAATTTTAAGGGTGGTAGAATCTAAAACCCTAAAATTATGTGAAATATTTTTCCCATGCAAATCAATGCTTCTGATATTTTTTATTCTACTAGAACAGAATATAGATTGTGTTATATGAATGGACTATGTTTATATTTCCTTAAACATTAGTATATTTTATGTTTCCACTAAACATTAAATTTATATCATCTTATTGTACCCACAACACTATATATTTAATTACTTAAAAAGAATGATAATATCCTTCAACAGATTTCATTAAACATTGGATCAAGTATTTATAAGCTAAAATATAAAATTAAATTTTTTATTAAAATGTTATTATAGTTACAACATTTCCATTAGAATGTAATGTATGAATAATTTTAAATAAATTTTGAAAATAATGTTTACACATTTATATAAATTGAGTCATTTGGTTGTTGATTAGTCATAAATTAAATTAATAACTGTTGGAAAAAAGGTTGATTCCATTTTTTTGAAAACTATTTTTCTATGTACATTTATGTTTTATGTCAATATATCAAACAAAAACTTTTTATGATTTTGTTATAAAAATTTATTTATTTTAAATTTATTCTATTTTCTTGCAATCCACCAATATATTTTATAGTAATACAATTATATAATTCCAATTTTTTTAATAAAATGATATAAATTTCTAAAAGGAAAATTTAGAGCCTTGTAATGGAGAACCTCTATTAAATTTAATTTTTGAAACATATATAATTATTATACAAAAAAACAAAATTCATTTTTTAAAGTGGATGAATATAATTTTAATTTGGTGAATTATTGTATTTTTCTAAGAAGTTTCATTTTGTATGAATAATAAGAAACACTGAATTTTAATTGAAAACTACATTTTTTTCTATGTAATTTATATAGTTAAATTTTCATTGAAATTTTTCGGAAATTAAAAATAATTAAATTATACATAAATAAATAAAATTTTGTTCATTTGAAAAAATTTCACAAGGAATATGTATATAATTTTTTTTCCAACATTTGAACCTTTTTTCTGGAAAGACCCGCTTTTGGCACACGTCCATGGGATTGTTTTTAAATTAATTTCTTCAAATTATGTGTTACAAATTTGGAAACAAATTAATAAATATTTTTAATCATAATAACATATATTTTCTAAAAATGTCAGCAATATTTTGGAAAAAATAATAAAAAAGAAATTAATTAAAATCAATTATAGAGATTAATGTTAAAATTAGTTCCCATAGTGGTTAGATTTAAATCATATGCGACAAAATGACCTAGAATATTTTCCAAAATAAATTATATGGAAATATTTAGAATATATAACCTATTTTATAATTTCTTATTCATTTTAGGCACAAGATATAAGAATGGTCTCCTAATACTTGTTACCTTATTGTATTTACAATAATGCATTCCTCATCCACTATAAAAGGGAACTCACCCCTCACCTATTAAATTCATTCATGTCCATTGGATCATAAAAACCATCCAAAATACACTCCATACATCTCTCATCTCATCGTATAATCCGCACATTTTGAATAATGCAATCCAAGGATGTCCTTTTGTGCAATCCAAAAGGAGTTAACAAATAAGAGGTAAAATTTTTCAATGAGCACTTTTGTTTGATCTCATTCACCAACCTTGGAATTATTATTATGTAATGATTATATAATAACATATGTATCCATAATATAATTATATTTTATTATTTTATGGGTGTGACCTATGCATTTACACACCTCTATAAAATGGGATACACAATCATCATTTGTGTGTGTGGAGGACTACCGCATCGCGAACCGATGTCATTCATTCTTCCATTACCACATATCAAGATTGGATATAATGATGCAAATGATTTTCTGATATTATATATGTGATATTTATTCTGTACTTATGATTTTTTAATTAATATATAAGACACACCTTCATGATCATTATTTTTTTGGGAATACGATTGTATCATTTGTAGACGTGTGGACTACCACATTCTAAAGAAATATGATTTGTTCGTGCTTTATATGGAATGTATTAAAAAGGGTGTTTAATAATCTTATGTAATATTTATTTAAAAATAATACCATTGGATTTATAATATATAATTATATACATCATTTAATTGTTATATTTCAATATGACATGAAAATGGAAACATTGGTCATGCATACGTATAGACTACCATCTCCATGATTAGTTTATTTAATTTTATAATTATATATTTTATATATATTTATAAATAAATATACAATGATTATATATGATATATATTATGGTTTAAATTTTGGAAATATGAAAATAATGAGGAACATGAATTACAACTAAATACATGTATGAAAAGAAATGCATTTGTTACCAAAAACACAACATTAACATTGAAATCTTATTAAAAGGATTATATAAATTCATAGTAAAAAAATAAATTTTATGATATATAAAAACATGATTATTTATTATATTTATAATAAACATATATTTATTACAAAATAGGTTTGAACATATAATAAAAATGTATAGAATTATGGTAAGGGAACTTCACATCACTTTTTATATCCATGAGATACTTGTCATATTCATAAATATTTTCATTAGTGTGGTATATATATTTCATTATGAAATATTATATCTTGAGTTTAATTTAATTTATTATTTGAAAATAATAATGAATTTACATCTAATCATATATCTCAAATTTCAAATGTAAATGATGTAGTAAGGGGATTTATAGTCTCACTTTTATATTTGTGAGACTTATTCTATATTAACCACTTGGTTCTTCAATGAGGTTTATATAATGACTGTGAATGTATTCATTTTTTAATATACAATTTTTTTGGGTTTTTAAATATCATTTTATGATATCATTTTCATGTGTTTTTATTATTTCATGTCGTTTTGGATTCAAAGATACAAAACTGGTGTTATTTTATTACTACAATCTCATTATTTATTAGGATTGTTTACAATTTTTATTGTTGTGATGAAATATTATGACACTTCTCTCAATAAAATTCATGAAAATAATTATCTTATATTTATTCATGTTAAATTCATGAAAGGGAATAATTTTTCACTATTTCGTTCTATGAATATTAAAATAATGTTATTATGAAAATCAGAACTTATTTCTCATTTTGGTCAGAAATATATTTCCCCCCAAAAATCATATTTTGTAAAAATGACATAATAAATTCCTTTCATTTCATTTTAATTGATGTTTTTAAAATTGTTTTAACTTTCAAATAAATTAATGGTTTTAATAGATTTTTCATATCGTCCTTAAATAATGGTAATTTTCTAAACATTTTAAGGTCTAAAAGGAATGTTCGACATGTACATATTTAACGACCATCATTACCATCACTTCCATGATGTCTCTTTTGAAATATTACAGGGTCATTTTTAAGGAAAATATTCATCCTAGTATTCTAGAAATGTATTGGTTTAATGTGGTATTCAAATAAATAGTTTTTCAAATTTTTTTATTTTATAAAAATTATTTGTAATTAAATTCCAGGAATCTTTTTTATGTTTTATTAGTAATTTTAAATTTAAATTAATTTAAAAAATATTTATGTTTTAAAAACTATTTTTACATAAAAGGATAATTTCCTCAAAAAAATTTCAAATGGACATTAATATTTTTTTTCTATCCAGGATTACACTTGTTGGTGGTATATATTCCTTATTTGGGATATAGTCTGTGAATATCATTCATATTCTTTCTGTGAATGTTTTTTGTTTTTTTGGCATCATGTACATGAAACCAATTTCTCTTCCATAGGTTATAACAATAATAAACACTTATGTAACTGGATTCTTTTCACTGGTTATGATCTCATGAAATGATTATGAAACTAGAACCTTTTGGAAATTTTATGATATAAATACATGTTTTTGAACACATTTAATTTCATGGGTTATGATATGATAATTTATTATTATCATGTGTCACACAAATTTAAAATTTTATTATGTGATGGGTGGGACCAATATCTCCTTAATATAAATTGGGTATAGTTTTATTTCTTACAAGATATGCGTTGTTATATCAAAGTGTAATCCAAATTTAGTAAAGTTCTTTTCCCGCTATGATGGCCTAGAGTGTAATCCTTGACTACTATGATTGTATTTGGTGTGATTCTTGAACATTAGTATGGGAATGAGGTCGACAAGATTGAACCACTATGAAAAGAAGGTGTAAGCAGATCCACTATAAGGAAATTGCTGCGAACGAGATGGTGGTGTCTTTCTCCTAGTTGGGTTAGCCTCTACGAATTGTCCTAAAATGTTTATGAAATGAGGGTTGACTTATTGGGAATGATTTTATATTCTTATTTTTATAACATAAGTCAATATCTTATGCCAATGTTTTGATCTAATAACCCAATTTAAATGATTTACTTACAATTCATTATTTATGAACATCAAATATTTATGTCGTGACTCATGATTATCACTTATTATATATAGGGTATGTTATTAAAATGTTATTATCATTGAATCATAGCCTAATTTATATGTTATTAATATGTATCTCATTTATTTTTAGACTTATTATGCATCTGAACACACATTTTATTATGATTCCATTCCTAAAGTTACGAAGAAAGATTTTAAGTATGAGTACTAATGGGAAAAACTTTAGTGGATATTTTTATGATCATTCACAATATTTGAAGAATGTGTACATGAATCAAAATATAGTTAAAATTTATGGTCCTCACGCATGTAATATTGAAATGTGCTGAATATAAATAAAAAATGTTGTAATATGGATTTATGTTAATCCTTGGTTGTAATATTTTTATTTTTCTTGTTTAAACATGTTAATTTATTCTGTAGTGAAATCTATATTGAATTCTAGTTTTAGTAATATATTCAATATTACAATTTAGTAGAATGAATATAATTTTGATACATGTTACTCTAATAATTAGACAAATACTATATCTCATCACTGAAATATGATATTCATGTTTTAGTTATTTTAAATTTATTAATGTACAATTCACCCCTTCTCATGTAGCCATTGTATATACTTACGATACTATAGTAAACACTCCCAAAAATAAAAGGTTGAGTATTAACTTGATCATCACCCTTATACAAGATTATTAGGCCTAATACTTCTATATATATTCAACATTCTATGGGGATATTGTTAGAATAATTTAAATTTCCATTATAACCATTATAAAGGATTTGTCAACCATGTTAACTAGTGTTGTTATGGATATTATTTTAGTTAGATGACAATGTATAACCATGATTTAATTGTATAGAGATTTTCAAAAAGTATATAATCATTATTAATGAGTAATTTCTTCTATTAACATTGTCATCCCCTGTAACATGAGGATAAATTATCAACCAAAAACACCCGTAGATCATTTCATTTCTCCAAGACTCCCTATAGAATTCATTCCATGGAATTAATGGAAAGAGGAAGTAATTAAAATATAATATTGACACTTTTTGATAGTAATTATTTCTTCACTATGGGGTGGAATATTAATATTTTTTTTAATGTATGGACCATATCATCTTTTCATCATAGATATTGAGGTGAAAATAAATCTTTATAAAAAACAAGTATCCTCTTTCATGTATTATTGACATGATTGATTAATTAATATGAGGTAATGTTTTCAGAATGATGTAATATTTATCATTATATCATCAATTGAGGGTTATGAGATAAGATATACCAAATAAAAATTTCTACAAAACATATGGACTCTGTAAATTTTTGGTGATTCCATTTGGGATTATAAATTATTATAGTTTCATAATGGATTTGAAGAAAATAGTCTTTATATAATACCTGAAAATATTTTTTTTAGTAATTAATGACACCATTATCATATATTATATGATATATTAAGAACATTAAGAGTATTAAGGAAGTTATAAAAGGACAATATAGAAGGATAAACTAAATGGAATGTTCATAAAATATAAATTTTTCATGCAAAGAGTGTCCATCATAGATAATTTTCTCTATAGTGAGGGTATTATTATGGGCACATAAAAGTCATATGTAATCAAACAATACCCATAACCAACCTTTATGACTAATTTCCAATCATTTCATTTATTTGTGAGATGCTACATATGTTATGAGGGAATATTCCATTGATTTTCCATTCCAATGAACATGATGAACCCAAATGAAGTGAAGTTCCTCCTGAAAATGGATTATGAATAATACATTGGAGAGATTAAGATGTCCTTGGTCAATTGGCATGTGGATACATTACTCAGTAGTGATGACCAGCTTTCAATTTATGGTGATGCATAGATAACAAATTTTGGAGTGACCTCATGAAAAATGAAAATCTAATTGATTATTCCTCCCAAATATTAGAAACACATGATTAAAATCACCTAAAATATAATTTACAATTAGCATCATCTATCATTATATTGAAAGTATTCTAGAAATACCATTGTGTTGAAAAGATTCATATATATAATAATCAAAATACCATAATATATATCATCACATATAAGGAGTTCAACCTCATGAAAGAGATGGATAAAGTTATCAAAATATATTAACTACCTAAATCAGTATTACCATTAAATTGAAGACATTGTCAGTAAATATCTAAGTAGAAAAGACCAATATACTCTATCCTGTTGAGTTAATAAGATTTTCCTTATGAATTTTCTATTCCTTCACATAAAGGGGGAGATTGTTAAGTCATTTAGGTTTCATTATGACTTGATCATTCCTCTTTTTTTGAAAATCACAAACACCTTATCTTAAGGAATATTACATTTTACCCCTATTTTACATTTATAAGAAAAATTTCCTTCTTCATGGAAATTTACCCTAGCCTAGATTTCATTGATCATATCATAAATTTTTCTAAGTATAAAATTTGGAATATAGCCCAAAACCTCATAATCACATTACACTTAGATATAAGGTATTCTATATAAGACTCCGAATTCTGGATACGAACTCAAATGATGTTCCACTCCAAATTCTAGATACGAACTCTTAGGAAATGTTCCACTCTGAATTATGGATACAAACTCTCAAGAAGATTGACTCCGAATTCTGATTATGAACTTATGAAAAGTTTGACTTCGAATTCTAGTTACGATATTCTTTCTGTTCTGACAATGAGTTCTCTAAATTTAGACTCCAAACTCTGATGAGATCTGACTCCAAAATCTCATGAACTTAGACTCCGAACATTGTAAGTTCGGGTTCCAAATTCTAGTGAAACTGGACTCCATATTTCCATGAAATTTAGGCTCTGGATTTCTACAGAATTTAGGTTTCCAATTCCTACAAAATTGAATCTGAATATCTAAGTACTACAGACTCCGAATTCATTCTAACTTCCATTCCAAACTTTATCTTTTTCCATTCCAAACATTCATTTTCTACTCCATTCTGAATATTAGGGTAGTTATTCTTATACTTGTTTTATTACAAAAAGATGTTGTGCTTTTTGTTATTGACTAACCGTTGTTGGAGTGAAATGTGTATAGGTCCCTCCGAAATTCAAGGAAGAAAATGAACGTTGGAGGAGAGAGCCAACCCTTGGAGCTTCACCTATAAATAGGAGCTCATTTGGACATGATCATGACTTTTGACAATATTGTTGTTGAAGTTTTTTCTAGAGAGAGAGGCTCTTATCAACTCTCAAGATTAATGCAGAATGTTTTAATAGCTTGTTCAATCCTTGATTTGGGTAAACTAGCTTCGTGTAGAGGTCAGATTACCTTGATAATCATAAACTTCAGGTTGTGAAGTCAAAGGTACTGATTTCCTTACAAATTGAGGGCCTGTGGGGATAA
The DNA here is from genome assembly GCA_963277665.1 of Viscum album. NCBI lineage: Eukaryota > Viridiplantae > Streptophyta > Magnoliopsida > Santalales > Viscaceae > Viscum > Viscum album. Next base: position 930,605,561 of record OY728127.1, read on the forward strand.
CAAGACAGATATCGATCTTCGGATTGAGGTCTTACCTGGGTTTGGGTAATATAAACTTCCTTGAAATTATAAATCAAGAGACTGCTTATCCAGGGTTTTTGGATACCCTCTTCTTTGGGTTAAATGAGTTTATACTTGTTACATGTAGTTTTTACTACATTTTTTTCTCCGGTACATTTTGTATTGATAAGGAACGTATAACTTTATTATAATTTCTTATTTGTACTCTGATTTAGTTAGATGTAATATGCTTTAAGGAAGAGTCTTATCTGTTGTAAAAAAAATTTACATTTCATTTCCAAAACCATTTTTTCAGAATATATTATGTCATTAGAACATAAAGGTGTTGTGAATTTTGGTTTTCAAAATTTCCTTAGGGAAATGTTTTAAAGTAAAAAATTCACCACCGCTTGTATTTGTATCTCATTTTACTTATTCGATCCTACGTTTGGTATTATAGAGTATATCATACTCAGTTATACCATCCTAATAATTGGTATCAGAGGGTTGGAAACCTCAAACCTTACACCAATTCCACAATTGGTATTAGAGTTTTGGTTCAATCTGAATTAGGCCCACGATTATATTCAGAAAGGAATTCTTTGATTCATACTGTTTTTCAGATTCATACTATTTCTCAGAATCATACTTTTCGAAATATATTTTTTGGATTCATATTTTTTTAGGATTCATATATTCGAACACATATAGTTTGGATTCAATTTTTCTTAGAGATACAATATCTAATTCCATGCATATGATATTTCCTCTTGTTTACAAACTTATACTACTAACAAGTTTGGGTGACTATGATATTATTAAGAATGGAAGGTTTAAATGATGGTTCTATTGATAACCTAAATCCTACCATACCTCCTATTTTTGGTGGAAGTGATTATGTGTACAAGAGAGATAGGATGAATTTTTTTATCAATACTGGAGTTGATAACTATCTTATGCTTATTAGAGATTATAAGATTCCGGATAAGGAATTGAGAACTTTTTCTAATCAGTAGAAAACATAATATCAATCAAATTTCAGAGTCAGAAATACTTTGTTGTGTTCCATGACTAGGATAATATATAGTCAAATATCTTCGTTTGAAGCTACATATAGTATATGTAAGAAACTTGAAGTAACACATTTTGGTACATCAAAAGTCATAGAGACCAGAAGAGCTATGTTGAGAGCAGAATATCATAGTTTTTATTTTCTTTATGGAGAACATGTAAGCATTGTTCTGCAAAGGTTTATGACTATTGTGAATAGCTTGAAATCTATGGGAGAAAAAGGTTTAGATGATGAGGCTCTTGTGGATATGATCATAGATATCATGCCAAATGAATGGGATTCCAAGAGGACATCTATTGATGAGAACATGAAAGTCACTCATATTTCCGTAGATTAATTGTTTGGAACTCTTCTTCAGCATGAAACTATAAAGAAGAGAGATGTTGAAAATGTTTAGAAGAAGAATGGGAATGGAGGAGTTGCCCTTACCACCAGTTCTAAACATATGAAATCCATGACCCCAAAAAGAGTAACCAGATCAAAGAAAAATAAAGTCATTATTCAGTCAGAATATAGTGATACAAAAAAATCAGAGAATGAATTAGCTAATCTTGCTCGAAGGGTGAAAAATATGGTAGCTCAAAAGAACCATTACAATAAATACAAGAAGAAAGACTACAAAGATAAGAAAGATGGTGAAGTTACATGTTATGAATTTAGGAGAACATGTCATATCAAACCTGATTGGCCTTTGTTGAAAAAGAAGGAAATGAAGGAAATGAATTCACATGGGAACAAGAAAAAATTCTATAGATCAAAGCACATGAAAATCCATAAAGCTAATGATAATTGGAGTTATAGATATGGAGAATCTTCTGAAAGTGAATCATCTAAATATGATTCATCAGCACAAAATAATATGGGATTCATTGCTACTACTTTTTTCCCTCACACATGCCTTATGGCCAAGGTATCCTCTGTCGAGGCTTTAACAAATTTATCTCTTGATAAGAATTACTACTCTGAAAATAGTACTTCTAATGAGGATATATCATCCTCAGAGAAGGTATAATTACCTTTATATTATGAAGTATCTAGATTTTCCCAGTTACTTGAATCAAAAAATTGTAAAATTTCTATGAAATTAGACAAGGAAAATACGAGGGTATAAATTCTTACAAAAGAGATTTCAGATCATTCTAAAGATCTCAGAAATTAATATGATCTTTTAGAAAAACATTCTAAAGAACATAAGAAAGAAAATTCAGACAAATAAGAAACTTCTAAATATATTAAGAATGATATTTCAAAGATAAATGTTTTTGAGGAAAAATATATCTCTAAGGAAATGATTCCTGAGGACAGGAATTTAGTCATAAGACTGAAATCCAACATATTTTCTCTTAAGATGAATCTTGCAAAATTTACCTCTTGGATGGAATATATTGACAAGATGTATTCTCAAATTAGGCCTCAAGGAAACACTATTGGAGTAGGTTATACTCACCAAAAACCAGTTTCCAAAAATTACTATTTTGTTCCTTCTAAATCCCCTTTTTGCACTAAGTGTCAAAGTGATGGAAATTTGAAGAAAAATTGCACCTTGAATAGAGTTCAATCTCTTGGTTTTCATAAATCATATTTTTCTAAACAAATGTAGATACACAAAATTTTGTTGTCTTAAAATTCTGGATCCAAGGAAGTTTAGATTCCGAAATTCTAACTCTTTTGTTTTCAAGAAAATAAAGAAGGTACCAATAACAAAACATGGTACATGGATAGTGGATGTTCCTGGCATATGACTGGTAACAAAAACATTTTGGAAAATATTATCAAAACTAATGGAGGAAAAGTAACTATCGGAGATAATGCTCAGGAAGAAATTATCGGTATATGTAACATCATTCTTCTTGAAAAAACATTGATTTCAAATGTTTTATTTGAAAAAGGTATTAAGAACAACCTCGTCAGCATAAGTCAAGTATGTGATAAAGGCTACCTTGTGAATTTTAGGAATGATAAGTGCTTAGTATACAATTCCAAGGAATAATTTATTCTTTCTGCCAAAAGGCAAGAGAATGTTTACACACTAAACATAGAAGACCATAAGAGCCAAGACTTACGTTTTATTAGAGAAATGGAAGATCAATCCTAGTTATGGAATAGAAGGTTAGGACACTATAACATTAAAAACCTATGAATTAATTTTATGAAAGGTTTAGTTAAGGATCTACCAGAGCATATATTTGATTCTTCAAAAGTTTGTGACCCTTGTCAACATGGAAAGCCACATAAATAATATTTTAAATCAGGTGGTGACATCTCAAAAACTGATGCATTACAGCTAGTGCATATGGATATTTTTGGACAAACAGAAAATAGAAGCATTGGGGGAAAGTATTATGTATTTGTCTTAATTGATGATTACACTAGATTTATGTGGGTATATTTTCTAGCAAAGAAGTATGATAATTTTTCTTATTTTAGAAGATTTATAGACCAAGTAAAAAATGAGAAAACCATTCAATTGAAAACTATTCATAGTGATCATGGAGAAGAATTTCAAAATTATGATTTTGAAAATTTTTGTAGTAGAACAGGTATTACTCACAACCTCTCAGCACCCAGAACATCTCAAAAAAATGGTGTTATTGAATGAATAAATAGAATTCGTCAAAAGATAACTAGAACCATGTGGAGTAAGTATTCTGTAGCTAAAAATTTTTGGGCTGAAGCTGTAAGTACTTCTTGTTATACTATAAATTGAGTATTAATTAAACATTTTCATAATAAAACTCTTTATGAGTTATGGAATGGTAGAAAACATAGACTTTCCTACTTTAAGGATTTTGGATGCGAGGTATTCATCCAGAATACTAAAGATAACCTACACAAATTTGCACAAAAATATGATGAAGGAATTTTCTTAGGCGACTCCACAACATCTAAGTCTTATAAAGTTTTTAACAAAAACACTTGCACTGTTGAAGAAACAGTACATGTCAAATTTAATGAAACTAATCCCTTTGTTTTCAAACAACCCAAACCAACATCTTCAGATGTGTTTTCAAAAACTGATTCTGAACCTTTGATAGAAAATCCTTCTGATAAGGAAAATGTTCAAGAAGATACATCTGAAACATTTACCCTAGAGGATTTCATACCCTATGTTTATGAACAAGTTTTACAAATCCCAAATCAGTCATTTCGTAAGAATCATCCCAGTGATAGCATCATTGGTGATGTCAATCAACCTGTAAGGACCAAAAGTTCCTTATGAGAAGAAGTAGATAATCTAGCATTCCTTTCCCAATTAGAACCAAAAACCACTGATGGAACTTTAGGTGATGATGATTGGATTAATTCCATGGATTCTGAACTAAATGAATTCGAATGGAATAAAGTCTGGACCTTGGTTGAAAGACCTAAGGAAACTTATGTTATTAGAGTAAAATTGGTTTTCAGAAATAAGTGGGATGAAAATGGAATCATCATTAGAAATAAAGCTAGATTAGTTTCTAAAGGATATAACAAACAAAAATGAATAGACTATGAAGAAACCTATGCTCCAGTAGCTAGACTTGAGTCTATTCATATTTTACTTGCCTTTGCATCATTCTACAATTTCAAACTTTTTCAAAGGGATGTGAAATGTTCTTTTTTAATGGTTATGTTCAAGAGAAAGTTTTTTTTTGAAAAATCTCCTAGATTTGAAGATATAAAACATCTTGATCAAGCTTTCAGACTTACCAACGCTTTATATGGCCTTAAACAAGCCCTTAAAGCATGGTATAATAGACTTATAGGATTTTTACTTCAAAATAACTATTTTAAGGGAAATTAAGATCCAAATATTTTTATAAATAAAGAGAAGAAAAATGTTTTTATTGTACAAATTTATGTCGATGACATTATATTTGGTTCAACTCAGCAATCCTTAACTGATTCATTTGCGGATCTAATGAAATCTGATTTTGAAATGAGTATGATGGGTGAGTTAACATTTTTCCTAGGTTTTCATATTTCTCAAATACCAAAAGGAATCTACATATCCCAACATAAGTATATTAAATATCTTCTTAAAAATTATGGGTATGACAATACTAAGAGTATAAGTACTCCCATTTGATCCTCAAACACAGTTGATCTTTATAAAGCTGGGAAACTAGTAGATCAATCACCATTTAGAGGTATGATAGGTAGTCTAATTTACTTGACATCTAGTTGACCAGACATAGTTTTTTTGTATGTTTTTGTGAAAGATATCAAACAAATCATAAGGAATATTATTTAATGTCAGTGAAACGAATTTTTTGTTACTTAAAGGGAACCATGGATCTAGGTAACTTTTATACTTCTGGAAGTGATGTTTTTTAAAATGTTTTTTAGATGCTAACATCAGTGAATGTAGAATGGATAGAAAGAGTGCATCTGGAACATGTCATTTATTAGGAGATTCATTAGTTTCTTTGTCATGAATGACGCAACACTCAGTAGCTCTCCCCACTACTGAAACTGAATATGTAGCAGCTGGAAGCTGTTGTGCTCAAGTGTTGTGGATGCAACACACACTCACAGATTATGGCTTGAGTTTTACTAAGACTCAAATTTTGTGTGATAACACAAGTGCCATTCCCCTTAGTAAAAACCTTTCACATCAATCTCATGCAATGCACATAGATATTAGGCATCACTTTCATAGGGATCAAACACAAAAAAGAGGTATTATTCTACAATTTAATGGAACGCAAGATCAACTTGTTGATATTTTCAAAAAATCATTACCCTCGGATAGATTTGAAAACATTAAATAGAATTTAGGAATGATAACTGTGAAGTAATCTTCCTTCATTAACTCTTTGTAGAACCATTCTCCTTACAGCAATAAATTCCTTTTCATAGGGGGAGTAAATCTCCTTGAAATTTTCTCAAAATTTTCATAGTTTGTTTTTCTAAATTTTTCTTAGTGATGTTTTACATGTTTTTTAATGATAGTTTTCATTTTTCTTCCATAGTTAGTTTTCCAAAATAATTTCATAATGAAAATTTTCGTATTTTGGAATTTTTGTAATGAAATTTTAGGAACAAAAATTTTTTGTAATGAAATTTGCAGAACTGAAATTTTTCGTAATGAATGTTTCGGAACTGAAATTTTTTTCATAATGAAATTTTCAAAACTAACACATATGTAATGAAATGTTCATAACTGAATTTTTCATAATGAAATTCTCCAGAACTTTGATTTTTTAATGGAAATTTTCAGAACCGCATCTTTCGTAATGAAAATTTTCTGTACTCGGGATTTTCGTAACAGAAATTTTTCGTACTCAAATTTTTCTTAGTATGTTTTTTTTCATAATGAGTTTTTTGTAATGATTTTTTCTTAATGATGAATATCACCTATTACGAATAATATTTCTATCCAAATACGAATGTTATGACTTTCTTACTTATGTTATTGTATTCACTTTTACTTGCTGGTAGTTTCTTTTTCTTTTAGAATATTCATATTCAAGATTTCGTAAATCTGTATTTTTTTCATAAAACCTCAAAAGATAATATTAAAGATTTCCATGCGGGTATGTTTTCAACCGTTAGATCAGATCAGAGTTTTTCAACCATTAGATTGTCTTTGGAAGTTGTAAGGTCATCTCTATCGCCTATACAAATGGGAAACCCATTTGTGTCCCACATCAACTTCAAATCCCTCATGTCTCCAAGATCTGCCTCAGTTCTTAAGCCCCATTCAGAATCTCTCAATGTTCCTCGAATCTGAATGTCTGCAAAAGCTTCTTCTCAAGATATTTCTACCAGGAAGACAATCTCAAAACTCCAAATATACAGGGAATGAGTGGTGCATCCCAAATTTTAGAAGTACGATTATATCATCTCTAAGAATATCAAGTTGAATGGTTGGGAAGATGAATGCTTATCTAAGACAGGTGTTCAAGATGTGGTATATCTGGAATTACTCATATAATTTTATGATTCAGTGAGTTTCTTTGTGGAAGAAGGTAGAGTAATATTTTCTTTCAAGTCCTATGGAAAAAAATACAAATTTTCTTACACCAAGGTTGCAATCTTGGTGGGGTTGGAATATGAAAGAGAAGCTGAGTTTTGATAACGCAATCTCCTGGATGTACAAGGTAGTTTAGTTAAGGTTATGGCCTTACAATGTCTTGGACTTGATGATGTCAAGACATCCAAATTTTCTCACCTTGCTTCTAATAATCAGATTATTCAATTATGGGTACAAGGTTTCTTGGTACTGAGAAAGGGTGAAAAAGATACCATGAAGAAAAGTGATATATATTTCATAGACTTCCTGGTGAATCTAATGAAAATCAACATGATGAGGCATGTTCTTGTTACAATTTAGAACTTCAAGAATGGAAATTGGAGATCCCAAATCATCATGTATCATTCCTTACTATCAAATCTCATAGTTCGGTTTCTTGATTCAATAATTATTGAATGGAAATCTATGTCCTAGAAATGAAAGGTTATGCTTGTAAGTGATGAAACATTGAAGTGAATGAATATGGCCTATTCTAAGGAAACAGAGGAGTATTATAATCTTTTAGAGGAAGAGGTAGAAGCCAATCCAGAAATGTAGGGAAAACTGAACCATCGAAGAAGGCTGGAAAGAAGAGGAAATTTAAAGATGTGGTAGCTGAAGAAAAAACCCCTAAAACTATGGAAACCCAATCCTCAAATCCCAAGACAATGAAACAGAAAGCGTATCCAGATGATGTGGTTGCTAAATGGAGGGATGATAAGGAAAAGTGAAAATAATGGGAACCGCAGTTCAGATTGGACTCTGCTGAAGCTAAATCCTTAAGGGAGAAGACTCCTAAATACCTTGAGAAGGTAGAAAAAGAGAACAAGATGAAGAAAAAAATTTCTGAAGCTGAAGTTTTTCAACCCATTTGAAAGCCACATAAGTAACATTCAAGAAAATTTCCGAACCAGAAACATTCATAGTTGAGCCATTAGCCAAGACTCTGGGGAATAATTTCTTTACTCCAGAAAATTATAAAGAGAAAGAAGTTGTTGGAAGAGTAGAAGAAGTGGAGGAAGTAGAAGAAGAAGCATTACTAGAAGAATAAAGTGGTGATCTAGATGATTTGATTAATAAAGTTGAAGAGTATCAAGAGAAAGAAAATCCGTCAGAAAAATTACCACACCGAACATTTGAGGCCGATTCCTCAAAGCGTGTCACTACGGGAAAGAATGAAGAGAAAGTTGGAAATAAAGATGATGAAATGGATGAAGGGAAAGTGAATTAATTTTCTAAGGAGGAGAGCTATCAAAAACATTTTATTAGGGAAGGAGTGGAGAAGGAGAAACCTGATGAGGACAAAAATTTTCAACTACCTAAAAGTGAGGATGAATCTCTTGACGAGGAAGCTATTCCGAAAGTTTATAAGGCTAAACAAGTGCATATGGACACCCCACCAAAAGATATCATAAGGAAGAAGGATGTTGGTGGCTCTTCAAGAAGGAAGCTGGTGGAAATTGAACAAGAACAATCCCCGAGATAGATGTAATATTCGGAGTCATCAACACTGGGACATGATTTTGTTGTTGAGTCCCTGAAGAAATTGGTTATAATTCCCCGACCCCAGTTACCCAAAGTCGGTGCATTATTACATAACATTGGCATGATCACAAGAAATATCAAGTCTCGAAAGACTAATTAGTTTAGTTGCCTTGGAATAACTAGATACATACATAAAGTTTACATTACATCATAAAATGAAAACTAAAACAATATAGTCTCCATATTCCACACTCTTATCCCCTCATGATATCCCTACAGGTCATTCATAAAATACTTCTTCACATCCTGTGAAAAATAAAACATAGAAATGGGTGAGCTCAAATCCCCAGTAAGGATAACAATATAGCATAAAATTTCATAAATATGAATAAACATTTAATGAAATGTATAACTAAAAAAAGGCCTTTTAAACATGATCTCCAACATAATATGGAAGAAATAAAATGAAATTATTCCATTTAAATATTCACATGGATATTATACTAATCGAATAATCACCTAAAATATCAATAACCACTTTCATAATTATGGAACGCATACCGCCATACTATCATAACCACATAGACAAGGCCTCGTTCCAAGACTACAAATAAGATTTTGTCAAGGCCTTTTTCCAAGACACTAGATTGTCTCATGAGACCTACCGATGCATCGAGGATCTATAGCAGGCTCCACCGTCACTGATTAAGTCCAATGCATTCCTCATATGAATTGGTTTAAACATAACATAAGCTTTCATATTAAAAATAGCATACGAAATGTCAATAATTTCTCCATAAACCATGAATGGTATAAAAATAACACATACACAGTCAAACATATCACAAAAACTTCAATAATATATGGATGTTTTGTATCATAATAAATAAACTTCAAATATGCTTAAAATCTAACAAAGGATGTTGACATAGATGAAATCAAATCTATTTGAGAGAAATATCTCTTTTTTTGAATTCAATTAGAAGTCACATTATTATAATATAAAACATTTACATTGAAAATTTTCCTATAATAATATAAGGGGAACTTTGAAGATTTTATAACGGTGTAAAATAGCCACACCTACCGTATAAGTTGAAAAAACATTTTTACCTTAATTCTGTCGAAAAAAGTTAAAAAGGACCTTGTTTGGAAAACGATGTAAAGATTCCATTATAATATCCTTATAAAAAGTCAAACAAGGGTATAAATGAAATTAACCCATATTCTGTAAAATATGAAGAATTTTTTGAAATACATTTTTAAGAAACATGGATGTGGATGATAAAGAGGTCCCAGTAGATAATTACGTATAAACAACCTCGGATAATGAAGAGATTGTGAAATAAACCTTACCTTGTAATTTTCCATGATTAGGGGTAGGTTAACCTCCAGTATAATGGTGAAATAATTTTTATTAAATTATACATGAATCATATATATTAATATTATATAATATATGATCTTTTAACATTGCTTTGTTAATAATATCTTAGTATTATCGTCATTTCGGGTGATAACTTACTCGTATATGTTTTGTTTCATAATACATGTTTGTTATGGATAGGTCGTATCTTATTCATAACCAGAATGATATAAAGTCCTTAAGAATTATTTTTAACTCATCAAATGATAATTATACTTGAATGGATACGATGGAGAATGAATCTCATCACGTTCATGGAGACGGTAGTCCATACGTACGTTCGAAAGACAATATTTGTCTTTTGATATTAAAATAATATATAATTGAATGTTATATCATATATAAAGAATCATTATCATGTTATATTTATTATTTATAAGAATTACACATCATTATTATACCCATCCAAATAATAATTTATTGAATAACAATTACACCACGATGTGGAGACGGTAAGTCATACGTACACATGTATGGTGACATGTCATTCAAAGGATGGATATAATACTGAATATGGTTGTACCATGTTTATAATAACATCAATATATATAATATACTGGATTTATAATTTTATAATGGTAATATCAAAGAAAGAAGAAGTGGAAGAAGAAAGTAACTTGATAAAGGGTGGTGAAATCATTACCACTTCTTCGGGTTTTCCTTTTGATTTGATCAAAAGGGACACATTGGTTGAATTTATTACTAAAGGAAGGAATCTAAGATGAGGTGATGTAAGTTAAGAGAGTATTTTTGCAGGGTATGGCCTAATAAATAGGCTTTTATGGTGTGAATTAATGAAAAGGGGGAGTGCCCTTTTATAAGAGGGGTGATGGGAACCTTTGGAAAACCTAGAAATATTATTTTATAATAAATTCATATTCGGTTTCTAATGGCTCCAAAGTGGATTATTTAATGTTTAAGGTGGGTATAGGTCGCAAAACACTCATCCAATTGGATATGGACAGTTTTGGGATACTATATTAACCTTATCTTTAATTATTAACTCTTAGTTAATTAGTTTCACTTTTACAATGTCTGTTTGTATTTTTCTATTATATGGTTAATAAAAATACTATATTCATCCAAGAGACCACCAAGTGGTCCATTAATGATACACCTATCATGGTATAAGTCTCTTGGATGAGCCATAGATTTTTAGGAATTTAATATCAATTAATAATATAATATTTGTTTTAAAAACTCCTTTATGTCAATTTTGACACTATTCAATAATTGATTTTTGTAAAAAATCATAACAGAATTATAACATAGAAAAAAGTTAAATAAATCAATCCTAACATGTCATATTATCCTAGAAAATTATTGGAATTTATAAAATGTCTCAAATTAAATTTATTTGAGAATTTATATTATCAATTATCTCAATTTTTCATTAATTAGGTAATTACTGCATCAACATAGTATCATATATAAATTAAATTATATAATGTCTAAAAATTATAAATAAAACACCATTTTGTAGGAAATCGTTCTATCTTTATAATTAATTTTTATAGTAGAAAATCCAACATATATAACCCTTTGTAAAAATTGTTTTTCTAAAAGATATATGCTTAGGTAATTTTTGTATTTATTTTAACTTAATTAAAATAAAGTGTCCCTATCACGGACAAGTGGCTCCATGGGGTCCCAAAATCTCCCCAAAGATGCCCATGGTCGGACATGTATCCACCAATAAGGTTAAGACACATTTTAAGGTAATTTAGTATTATTATAATATTATTTTTTAACCCTTATTTACCATATTTACCCTTTAACCATGATAAATAAAATATTTTCCGAAGTAATCATTCAGAATGTATAAAAATAAGAGATACCTATTGACACAATTTGGAAATCCTGATTCCAAATATGGAATACTTTTTTCCAAATTCAAAACATAGAGGTGGCAGAAATTAATTTAAAATTAATTCCCGCTGTCAAAACAAAAAGCGTGTTTTTAAGATATAATAACAATAAAAAGATTGATACTTGTTTATGTCTGGATTAATTGGGAAATTATGTCCAATTTCCATCATTGTATTAAATGGTAAAAATATATTCTAAATATACTTTAAAACCACTCAAATTCATAATTTATCACTATTAATTATTTTGATTTAAAAAGTTGTTTTTAATTAAAATTTAGTAATTTTCACTATTCATCAAAATATTAAAGTTATCCGAAAAGTACAAAAATTTCACCTTAGGCTAAATTCGATACTCCGAATCCAAAAATAAAGTCCATTTTGAGATAAAAAAATTTATAAAATTTTAAGAAGTAGGTATTACTATTCATAACGGCTAGTTTGATTGGTTGTGGTGTGTGTTAGAACTCAATGTTGCGTACAACACACGCTATTGCATTATTCAAAGAAAAGCGTATTGTAGAAGCTTGGGGTGAAACATTCTCACCTCTTTCAAATAATTTCATCCTAGAAATTTCTAGAATACTACCACATGAATAGACTCAGGTGTTTCTTCATAATAAGTTCCTCGGGCTCCTACGTTGCCTCTTCCATCTTATGTTTTCTCCATAGAACTTTCACCAGACGAGTCGTCTGGTTTCCCAGCAGTTGTTCTCTCATATAAAGATTCCTGATGGGCTCTTCACAAATAGACAGATCGGGTTCCGGTTCTAATTCCTCATAGGTGAGTACATATGTTGGGTCAGGCATGTATTTCTCAACAGAGATACGTGCAACACATCGTGAACTTTAGAGAGACTTGGCGGCAATGGAAATCGGTAAGCTACAACCCCAATTTGTTCTAGAATTTCGAAACGTCCGATGTACCTGGGACTCAATTTACCTTTCTTACCAGAATGTATGACTCCCTTCCATGTAGATACCTTAAGGAAAACATGATCACTGACTTGAAAATATAAATCCTTCCTTCGATTATCGGCATAGATCTTCTACCTGCTTTGAGCTGCTTTGATGTGGTTTTGGATTAACTTCACCATTTCCATCATTTCCTCCACCAGTTCTGGGCCTACAAGTTTTCATTCTCCAACGTCATCCCAACAGGTTGGTGTGAGACATCGCTTTCCGTATAACGCTTCATATGGTGCCATCTGAATACTCGAATTGAAGCTATTGTTATAGGAAAATTCTACCAGAGGTAAATATTGATACCACATACCCTGAATGTCAAGTGAGCAGGATCTCAACTTGTCTTCTAATGTTCGAATAGTTCGTTCTGATTGTCCATCTGTTTGAGGGTGGTAGGCAGTGCTCAAATGAAGTTCAGTATCCAAGGCATTCTGGAAACTTTCCAGAATCATGAAGTAAAATAGGGATCATGATCAGAAACAATAGATAAGGGTACTCCTTGAAGTCTCACGACTTCTTTAATATATAGTCTTGATAGCCGTTCAAGTGGTAAATCTTCCCTTATAGAAAAAAATTGTGCTGACTTGGTAAGATGATCAACAATGACTCATATTGCATCGTTTCTTCTACGAGTCTTTGGTAGTCCCATGAAAAATTCCATCGTGATATTTTCCCATTTCCACTCAGGTATGGGAATAGGTTTCAATACTCCACCAGGTTGTTGCCTTCCAGTTTTCACTTGTCAAAAAACCAAACATATTGACACAAAACCAGCAATCTCCCTCTTCATATTGTCCCACCAAAAATCTTCCTTCAAATATCTATACATTTTGGTGCTCCCTGGGTATATAGAGAAATTGGAACTATGAGAATCATATAGCAATTCCCTTTTTAGATTACGTATATCGGTAACACAAAGTCTCTTCCCAAATATCAAAATTACATCTTCATACACAAAGTCTCTCAATCTCCCATCATTCACAGCTTTAATCTTCTTTCGAAATTCATCATCATCAGTCTGAGAACTATTAATCCTTTCTAGTAAAGATGGTTTGGAACCCATTTGAAAAAGCATTGATGTTTCACCTTCCCTGGTTATTCCCATGTCCTTCTTCACTAGATCCCTAAAAACTGGATCCCTTTCAATTCTAATATTGTTCAAAACTCCATGATCTTTTCTGCTCAAAGCATCTGAAACCTTGTTTGCTTTCCCGAGGTAGTAGTGTATCGTACAATCATAATCCTTGAGTAATTAAAGCCATCTCCTTTGCCTCATGTAAAGTTCTTTTTGTGAGAAAATATACTTCAAACTCCTATGATCAGTATAAATCTCACATTTTTCACCATAGAGGAGTGCCTCCATATCTTCCAAGAAAAGATCACAGCTGCTAACTCGAGATCATGAGTAGGATAGTTTTGTTCATGAATTTTCCACTATCGTGATGCATAGGCAATAACCCTATCATTCTGCATAAGGATACAACCAAGCCCTTTCTTCGATGCATCACTACAAATAACGAACCCATCATTCCCCGATGGTAGTGTCAATATTGGAGCATTGACTAGTCTTCCCTTAAGTTATTCGAAACATTCTTCACACACTTTTGTCCAAACAAATTTAACCCATTTATGTGTGAGCTTTGTTAATGGGTTAGCCAACCGGAAAAAATTCTAGACGAAACCTCGATAATAACATGCTAAACCAATAAACCTACGTACCTCAATTATACTCGTCAGTGCAGGCCATTCTTGGATTGGCTTGGTCTTAGAAGGATCAACAGAAATTCTGTCCTTAGCGACAATATGGCGAAGAAAAAAATCTCCTGATTCCAGAATTCACACTTGATAAACTTCCCATATAATTCATGTCTTCTAAGAGTCTTCAACATAACGCGCAAGTGATTTTCATGATCTTTGTAACTTTTTGAGTATACCAAGATATCAAAAATCAATACCACTACAAATTCATCAAGAAATTCCTTGAAAACTCTGTTCATTAGATCCATAAAAACAGAGGGTGCATTAGTCAATCCAAAAGGCATTACTGTAAACTCGAAATGCCCGTACTTTGTTCGAAATGATGTCTTCGGAATGTCTTCCTTCTTCACACACAACTGATGGTATTCAGATCGAAGGTCAATCTTTTAAAAGTATTGAGCTCCATGATGTTAGTCAAATAAATCATCAATGTGAGGTAGGGGATACTTGTTCTTTATTGTTATAGCATAGATCTACCTATAGTCGATACATAACCTCATAGATCCATCATTCTTTTTAACAAAAATAACATGGGCCCCCAATGGAGAAACACTAGGGCAAATAAATCCCTTATTACACAATTCCTCTAGTTGTTTCTTTAGTTCAACTAATTCTACAGTGGTCATTCTATAAGAGGTCTTTGATATAGGCCTTGATCCATGAATTAAATCAATGGAAAACTCAAATTCTCGTTCTGGAGGATGTCCAGGTAAATCTTATAGAAACACATCTACGTATTCTTTCACAATAGGTACATCCTCTATTTGAACATTACTTTCCTCACCCATAGTCATTTCATTCTTTTCCTCCCCAATAATTGAAATTAGTTGAGATACGGTGGGTGGATCTATATTAGAATTAGGTGGTGACAATTCTTCTCTAAAGATAAGGTGTTCCTTTTCATCATCTTTAAGAATCGTAACCTCTTTCTTCTTAAAATAAATCTTCGCATCAGAGTTCGAAAGGAAATCCATACTGAGGATTATATCAAATTAAATCATAGGAATGACAATGAGATCATCAGATAAAAAACATTTATGTCCCTTAATGGGGACTGATTCACAAAACTTTGTTGCAATGATACATCCCTTAGGAGTTTTAACTGACAACTCCCTTATTAAATCAAATTTAAAATATCTAATTTTCGTGAAAACTAGGAAGATATGAAACAATGTGATGATCCTGAATCAAATAACGCATTTTATAAACTTGAGGAAACCATTAAATTACCTGCCACGACGTCTTTTAGAGCTTCTACCTTAGTAGTAGTGATAGCATATGATTGTCCATGATCCCTTGGCGTTTTCTGAGGAATTTTTCCCTGACGCTTAGGACATTCATTTTCTTAATGTCCCATCTCCCTGCAATTGTATCATTGGACATCCATATCTTCCTTCTTCCCCTTGAAATCACGAGCTTGAGGGCCTTTTTCACAACACTTGTAACAGACTCCCTTTCCTTTTAAGCAAGTACCGGGGTGTTTTTTCCCACATTTACTACAGGATGTATATTCAACTTTTCCCTTCTTCCCTTTATTTCCATTCCCAGATTGATCAGCATATCTCTTCTTCTCTTGCTTTGCATTAATGTCATATGACGTAGAGAATTCTTTCTCTGTCTTGATAGCACCTGAGACGATGTCTTCGTACGACGAGAAGGATTGTGAGAATAATTCTGGATGGAGAAATTGTTTCAACCCATAAAATAAACAATCAATCTTAATTATTGGGTTATGTATATAATCTCCATCATACCTTTCTAACCTTGTAAAGTTAGCCGCATACTTTGAGACATTATCATCCTCCTTTTGTCTCAGACTCAGAAATTGTCTTTCCATATCTGCTCGATGGTCACGACGAAAGTATTTTTTCTAAAAACAGATCTTTGAACTCCCACCATTCCATATTTGATACTTCATCATCTTTTTTCATGTTTTGAATCAATGACCACCATTGATCTGCATCTCCAGTGAGGCGGTAAACCGCCATGATAACTTTTTCCCTTTCACTACTCCCCAAAGCCTGAAATATTTTCTCTAGGGAATTTATCCATTGCTCAGCCACAAAGGTATTTGTACTCCCATTGAACATTGGTGGTTGTTTCCTCATGAAGCAATCTAACATTGATCCTACACGATGCGGATCAGGTTGCTCCATACGGGTAAGGTTATTATTCATAACCTGAGTGAGTTGTCCCAGTATGGTGATTAGCTGATCGGCACAAGTTTCATCACTAGCTCCACTATAATTATCTTGAGCAGGAGGGAAATCCCTACATGGAGTGAGTTCATTGATACAATTTCCATTTCTTATACTATGTGCCATTTCTAAACAATGGAATAAACTAGATCAGTTTATGAATCAAAATACATAATTTCATACTTATAAAACACTTAACATAAATTGAACTATTTATGGATATAATCAATAATCATAAAAATGTTTTCTTTGAAGAAGTATATACTCATAAACCCTTCATAATTATTTGTAAATAAAATGATAGTTATCCTAACCATATCCCCCGGAAGTGTCGTAACCAAGAGTGTAGCAAGGCCCGTTGTCGTTCACCAGTTCCCGTTCGAGTCTAGCTCAAAGCAGTGTTTTCGGGTTTTACCCCTAGGTACATCTGTGCCAGAGCCGCCTCTACCTGCTCATATCTAGACAGAGATGTATTGCTCGAAAAACTCACAAAATCTCTACAATACCAAAATTCTAGGAAGTTCTTATACTCTAATCCTGAATGTTCATCTTAGGTCTACGTGATCTAATCTGAGTTTATCAAAATCTAGATTCCAAGGTTTTTACTAAACCTCCCTCCGATACCAACAGTAATTCCCTGACGCCAGTTACCCAGAGTCGGTGCATTATTACATAACATTGGCATGATCACAAGAAAGATCATGTCTCGAAAGACCGATTAGTTTAGTAGCCTTGGAATAACTACATACATTCATAAAGTTTACATTACATCATAAAATGAAAACTACAACTATATAGTCTCTATAGTCCACAGTCTTATCCCCTCATACTATCCCTGCATGTCATTCATAAAATACTTCTTCATATCCTGGGAAAAATAAAACATAGAAAGGGGTGAGCTCAAATTCCCAGTAAGGATAAAAATATAGCAGAATATTTCATAAATAGAAATAAACATTTAAGGCAATGTATAACTAAAACAGAAGCCGTTTAAACTTGAACTTCAACATAATATGGCAGAAATAAAATGAAATAATTCCATTTACTTATTCACATTGATATTCTACTAATTCAATAATCACATGAAATATCAATAACCACTTTCATAATGATGGAATGCATAATACCAGACTATCATAACCACATATCCAAGGCCTCGTGCTAAGAATACAAATAATATTTTGTCAAGGCCTTGTGCCAAGACACTAGTTTGTCTCATGAGACCTACCAATTCATCTAGGAGCTATATCGAGCTCTACCCGTCACTTATTAAGTCCAATTCATTCCTCATATGAATAGGTTCAAACATAACATAAGCATTTGTATTAAAACTAGCATATGTAATGTCAAAACATTCTCCATAAAACTTGAATGGTATAAATATAACACATCCACAGTCAAACATATCACAAAACCATCAATAATATATGGAAATTTTGTATCATAATAAATAAACTTCAAATATTCTTAAAATCCAACAAAGGATGTTGACATAGATGAAATCAAAACTATTTGAGAGAAATATCTCTTTTTTTGAATTCATTTAAAAGTCACATTATTATAATATAAAACATTTACTTTGAAAATTTTCATATAATATTGTAAGGGAATCTTCCAAGATTTTATAATGGCGGAAAATAGCCGCACCCGCCGTATATGTTAAAAACAATTCTTACCTTAATTCTATCAAAAATCTTAAAAAGAACCTTGTTTGGAAAATGATGGAATGATTCCATTATAAAACTCTTATAAAAATTCAAAAAAGTGTATAAATGACTTTAACCCATATTTGATAAAATATCAAGAATGTTTTGAAATACATTTTTAAGAAACATGGATGTGGATGATAAAGAGGTCCCAGTAGATAATTACGTATAAACAACCTCGGATAATGAAGTGATTGTGAAATAACCCTTACATTGTACTTTTCCTTGGTTGGGGGTAATTTAAACTCCTTTATAATATTGAAATAATTGTTATTAAATTATACAAGAATCTTATACATAAATATGATATCATATATGAACTTTTAACATTTCTTTGTTAATAATATCTTAGTATTATCGTCATGTTGGGTGTTAACTTACTCATATATGTTTTGTTACATAAGATGTGTTTGTTATGGATAGGTTGTATTTTATTCATATCCATAATCATATCAAGTCCTTAAACATTATTTTTAAATCATAAAATAATAATTATACTTGAATGGATACGATGGAGAAT
Source organism: Viscum album (assembly GCA_963277665.1). Classification (NCBI taxonomy): domain Eukaryota; kingdom Viridiplantae; phylum Streptophyta; class Magnoliopsida; order Santalales; family Viscaceae; genus Viscum; species Viscum album. The sequence goes on from OY728127.1 coordinate 930,624,558, forward strand.
GAATCTCATCGCATTTGTGGAGACGGTAGTCCGTACGTACGCATGAGCGACAATATCATTCTTTTGATATTAAAATAATATATAATTTGATGTTATATAATATATACAGAATCCTTATCATGTTATATTTATTATTTACATGAATTACACATCATTATTATACCCATCAAAATAATAATTTATTGAATAACAATTACACCACGACATGGTGACGGTAAGCCGCACGTACGCCCGTATGGTGACATGTCATTCAAAGGATGCATAGAATACTGAATATGGTTTTACCATGTTTATAATAACATCAAATTTTATATAATATAATGCAGTTATTATTTTATAATGGTAATAAGAAAGAAAGAAGAAGTGGAAGAAGAAAGGAACTTGAAAAATGATGGTGAAATCTTTACCTCTTTTTTGGGTTCTTCCTTTTGATTTGATCAAAAGGGCTCCTTAGGTTGGATTTCTGACTAAAGGAATCCCTCTAGGATAAATTTATGGAATTTGAGAGAGTATTTGGGTAGGTTTTGGCCGAACCAAAATGCATTTATGGTGTTAATTAATGATAATGTGGAGTGCCCGTTTATAAGAGGGGTGAGGGGAACCTTTGGAAAACCTAGAAATATTATTTTTTTAATAAATTCAAATTCGGTTTCTAATGGCTAAAAAGTGGATTATATAATGTTTAAGGTGCTTTTAGGTCTAAAAACACTCAACCAATAGGATTTATATAGGTTTGGTTTACTATATTAACCTTATCTTTATGTATTAACTCTTAGTTAATTAGTTTCACTTTTACAATGTCTCTTTGTATTTTTATATTATATTGTTAATAAACTTACTATATACATCCAAGCGACCCCCAAGTGGTCGATTAATGATACCCCTATCATGATATATGTCTCTTGGAAGAACCTTAGATATTTAGTAATTTAATGTCAATTAATAATATAATATTTCTTTTAAAACTCTTTTATGTCAATTTTGACACTATTCAATAATTGATTTTTTTAAAAACTCATAACAGAATTATTACTTCGAAAAAAGTTAATTAAATAAATCCTAACATGTAATATTATCCTAGAAAATTATTTTTATTTATAAAATGTCTCAAATTACATTTATTTGGTTATTTATGATATCAATTATTCTAATTTTTCATTAATTAGGTAATTAATGCATCACCATTATGTCATAAATAAATTAAATTATATAATGTCTAAAAATTATAAATAAAATACCATTATGTAGGAAATCTTTTTATATTTCTAAAGAATATTTATAGCAAAAAATCCGACATATATAATCCTATGTAAAAAATTATTTTCTAAACGATATATGCTTATGTCATTTTTGTATTTATTTTAACTTAATTAAAATAAAGTTTCCCTATCACCTACAAGTGGCTCCATGGGGACCCAAAATCGACCAAGTGATTCCCATGGTCGGAAATTTATCCACCAATAAAGTGAAGACACATTTTAGGATAATTTAGTATTATTATATTATTATTTTTTAACCCTTATTTTCCAGATTTACCCTTTAACCATGGTAAATAAAATATTTACCGAAGTAATTATTCAAAATGTCTAAAAATAAAAGTTACCTTTTTACACAATTTGTACATCCTGATTCCAAATATGGAATCCATTTTTGTAAATTTAAAAAACAGAATTGGCCGAAATTAATTTAAAATTAATTCCCGCTCTCAAAACTAAAAGTGTGTTTTTAAGATATAATAACTATCAAACGATTGATACTTGTTTATGTCCGGTTTAATTGTGAAATTATGTCCAATCACCAAAATTGTATTAAATGGTAAAAATATATTTTAAATATATTTTTAAACCACTCAAATTCATAATTTATCACTATTAATTATTTTGATTAAAAAAGTCGTTTTTAATTAAAATTTAGTAATTTTCACTATTCATCAAAATATTAATGTTATCTGAAAAGTACCAAAATTTCACCTTAGGCTAAAATCGATACTCAGAATCTAAAAATGAAGTCCATTTTGAGAGATAAAATTTATAAAACTTTAAAAAGTAGGTATTACTAATCATAACGTCTAGTTTGATTAGTTGTGGTGTGTGTTAGAACTCGATGTTGTGTACAACACATTCTATTGCATTATTCAAAGAGAAGTGTACCGTAGAAGCTTGGGTTGTTACATTGGTGGATAAAATTCCGATCTTTCCTACCATAGACTCCAAAAGCCAGATGATTCATCATAGTTTAAATCAGAAGTCATAATCTGTATCCATAGTGATGGATAAGTGTGTGATGATTGAGGCTTAACATAGAAATTTTCTTATAAATTATGATGATCATAGAAAATCATGCATAAAAATGAATCTATGGTCAATGAAAGTTGATGAAGATTTTGCAGAGCTTGATAACTTTCAGAATAAAGTAAAAGAATCTTCTAACACCAAGGAAGCAACGATGAATAATCTTCAGTATAAGATGACCCTTGAGAAAAATACTCAGAAACATTAGGTGAAGGATCTGAATGGGAATCTTAACTTTATTTCTCAATGATATAATGGGGAAAGAGTTCTCCTGGTTGAGATCTAAGAGAAGCTTTCAAAGCTGGATGAAGTTCCTGAGGCTCAATCTGTGGCTCTGAAGGATCAAGATTTCAGGATTAAATCCTTTGAAAAGCAAGATGAGGAAGACTAGAATGACATGAAGAAGCTGAAAACCCTTCAAAAGAAGTTAATCCCCAAGGATAAAGAAGACAAATATACCAATTCAGTTTTTTAATGTCTTTCCTTGTAAAAATGCTTTCAATTCTAATGAAAACTTTGGATTCTTTTTGTTTGTATTATTTTGTACTAATGTATGAGGTACATTATTTCATTTCCATTCCCTCAATTATTTTTGAAAATCACAAAGGGGGAGAATGAAAAAAATTCTAAAAGGAAGAAGAAAAAATTTCTAAGTAAAGAATAACTATTTCTATGTGAGGGGAGTGGTCATTACGAATAATTCTATATTCTTATTGAAAATCCCATTCAGGAAACCTATAATACAATCCTTAGAGTTCCAAATCCTAAGGGGGAGTTATTTTTTTCACCATTGGTCAAAAACAAAGGGAGATAAGCTTTAATTTCAAAATCTAGAAATTTATTCTAATTCCATACATTCTTTTTCGTAAGGAAGTTTGTGCATTCAAAATAGGGGGAGATTGTTGAGTCAATAAGGTTTTCCTTATGAATTTTCCATTCCTTCACATAAAGAGGGAGATTGTTAAGTCATTAAGGTTTACTTATGACATGATCATTCCCCTTGTTTTGAAAATCAAAAACACCTTCTCTTAAGGTAAATTTTATTTTACCCCTGTTTTACTTCTATAAAGAAAATTTACTCACTCAAGGAAATTTACCATTGACTAGATTTCATTGATCATATCATAAATTTGTCTACGTATAAAATTCAGATTGAAGCCCAAAACCTTGGAATCACATTATACTTAGATATAAGATATTTTGTTTAAGACTATGAATTCCAGATATGAACTCTCATGAAGTTCCACTCCGAATTCCGAATACGAACTCTTATGAAAAATTTCCAATCATAATTATGGATAGGAACTCTCATGAAGATCGACTCCTAATTTTGATTAAAAACTTATGAAACGTTCGACTACAAATTCTAGTTATGAACTTCCTTATGTTATGACTCAATGTTCCTTGAATTCAGACTCCGAACTCTGATGAGATCTGACTCTGAATTCTCATGAACTTCGACTCCGAACGTTGTATGTTCTAGTTCCAAATTCTAGTGAAACTAGAGTCCAGATTTCCTTGAAATTCAGACTCCGGATTTCAATATAATTCAAGTTCCATATTCCTACAAAAAAGAATCCGAATATCTTAATACTACAGACTCTGAATTCATTCTTAATTCCATTTCAAACATTAACTTTTTCCATTCAGAACATTTATTTTCTACTCCATTCTGAATATTATAATTTAGTTATGCGTACACTTGTTTTATTACAAAACGATGTCATGCTTTCAGTTGTTGACTAACTTTTGTTTGAGTGACACGTGTACATGTCCCTATGAAATTCATGAAAGAATATGACTGTTGGAGGAGGGAGCTGACCGTTGGAACTTCACCTATAAATAGAATCTCATTTTAACTTGCTCAAGACTTTTGACAATATTGTTGTTGAAGTATTTTCTAGAGAGAGAGAGGTTATTATCAACTCTCAATCTTCGTACACAATGTTTGAATATCTTGTTCAAACGTTGCTTCGTGTAGACTTGCTTCATGCAGAGGTTCGATTACCTTAAGAATCAGAGACATTGGGTTGTGAAGTCAGAGGTGCTGATTTCCTTACATATCGAGGGCTTTCAGGGATAGAAAGACAGATACCCATCTTCGGAATGGGGGCTTACCTGGGTTTGGGTAATAAAAACTTTTTTGAATGTCAAGGGACCTCTTATCCAAGTTTGTTGGATACCCTCCTCTTTTGGTTAAAATAGTTTATACATGTTACTTTTAGTTTTTACTACATTGTTTTCTGCTGTACATTTTGTATTGATAAGGAAAGTATAACATTCTTATAATTTATTACTTGTTCTATAATTTAGTTATATTCTATGTGCTTTTAGGTAGATTATTATCTGTTGTAAACTTTTTTTAAGTTTCATTTCTGGAACCATTTTTCCGAAATCAAGATAGTCATTAGAACTTAGAGGTGTTGTGCATTTTTGTTATCAAAATTTCCTTAGGGAAAATATTTAAAGTATACAATTCACCTCCCCCCTCTTGTATTTGTATCTCATTTTACTTATTAGATCCTACGTTTGGTATTATAGAGTTTATCATAATCAGTCATACCATCCTAACATATCCATGATTACGAATATAAAATATCAAATACATATTGATATATAAGAGAAAATGTTGAAGTCATAATGATAGGGTATTAATCATATTCAATCTAAGTAACTACTCAACCATTGACTCATGTAATGACCAATGAATTCCATGATGATGATATAGGGCTACAGATACTGATAGAAATTATTATAAAGTTAAAATTCGGCAATTAAATAGTTATATGTTTTTTGGAATCAGAAAATTTTTCATATATTTTCCGAACCTAAACAAGGAAAATTTTAATAATCCACATAAATCATCCATCTCCATCCATCCTAGAGGCAGAAATACATATATAAATTTGAAGTAAACCTTCTATTAGTTTAATATAAAGAGTGAAATCAGGAATTATATTTCACTATTATATGTATGTGAGTATGTTAACACATAGTGGATGAAACATAAAAGGATGATGATACCATTACCAATACCAGTATGGAAATGTGCTAAACTCACCATCAAATGTATCAGAAAAATGCTGAAAACAACTAATGGTAAAAATGATATATTATTTTTAGTTGATCAACATATATTATTGTGTTATATTTCTGTCAATGAATATTTTTCCATTGAACAACCTACATGAATATATTTATGGATATATGAAATCCTTCATTGGTTAACAAAAATCATTATATTTTATTATGATCATAGGATTACATTTTTGTTTTGGAAAGGTCCTAATAATTATTTGGTGATAGATCTATATCATATAAATTCATATCATCATCATTAGATAGCCAATATTAGTGGGTAATTCATGCTCTAGAGTATATTTTGAAGTCTTTTTTTTGGATATTCAATGATGTTGGTATCCACACCACCGTCTGTTAGAATTTTCATATAACAATATTTAATATTCTAAAATTTAGATGTAATTGTATTAAACTATTTATGGGATGAGATGTATGAATCAAACATACTAGGATGATTCTAGTGTGACAATGCTTATAGGTCTTAACATTTTTCACGAAATTATGAATTTATTTGAAACCATTCATCAGTATATGAAATAGGCACAAAGATGGTAGAAAAGATTAGTAGATAACTATCGATGTTTTTTAGATACTAAATTTTGTGAAATGATATTCTAGAAATTTCTACATTGAAAAATGACATGATATTTTTAAAAAATGGAAAATGAGAACTAGATAGATCAATACTTTAGACACTATTAATTTTGATAGTTAATTAGTTTATCAATTAGCATTATCTCCTCACATTTCCAATGTGGATGATGCCTTCTATTTATTTTTAATGATGCACACAAAAGATCCATCATCGGTTCTAACCACATATTCTATGCAACTAGAACCTAACCCATCATATAATGAAAACCCATATAGATCATGTATTTAAGGGATGAGGTGATAAAAATAAAGATCACACATCTTGTTACTATTCTATAAGGAAAGAAATTTTATTTATCTGACCATTGTCGTAGTCCTAGAATATTAATTTGGAAGTTGTACAAAAAGTATTCCACAAATAAAGGGATCTAGATTTTAAAAAATACCATTACACCTAGGGTAAAACTCACTAACTAATGGATGATGGGTCTCATCTTCCAACTCTAAATATAGTAAACTGGGTTTTCACATTGATATAGATCCAATATTTTTTATCAATAAATTATTTTCAACCTAATATGGATTACTAAATAGTTATCAGACATGTCAGGGGTGTATGGGGATTGATCAGAGCCTGGAAGTTGAATTTTTAGGAGATATTTCTAGTTGCATAGTCATTTTGAACATATGAAGCATGCCTTACAATTTTATTAAACTCTGTGAGGCTAGACAATAGGTTGGAATAGTGTGTACAAATATCCTTAGTAGTACAACTCAGGATGCAAGGCTATATGAAACTGTTTAACAATTTCATAGGATATTCACATGTTTGGTGAATGGTTTCCCTTATTATGTGACCTAACCCTAAGGTATTCCACTTCATATTTTTGACCATCAATTGTTGGCAGATGTCTTGTCTAACCATGCGTCCAAAACATGTGAACAATTTTTTTTGGAAAATATTAAATTTTTCCTTAAAATGATTTTTTAAATAATCCTACCCTTCCATTTGAATTTCTAGTAGATATCAGCCCAAAATATCCCTCAATAGAATCTTTTTAATGTATAATCTCGGAATTCAGATTTACCATCTGTCTAGATTGTGAATCGATGATCGTTCACCGTGTCTCATCTGCACTACAATGTACTCAATTAATTTTCAGTATTATGTTATTATTCATGAAATCTATAAAGATATTTAAATAAAGGATTATATGCCCCAATTTTAGGGAAATGATCTTTTCTTTAGATATACACAAATCCAGGCCGAATTAGCGGCTCATACTGGAGTAGGAGAGTTGTATGACCCTATAGTAGGTGATCTATATCTCATTCCTCAATATCAATCATTTTATAAATTTTCTGTAACATCATAATAATTTCATTGGGAATTGTATATTTAATTAATATTCTATTATTGAATTCATTAGGACAATGTTCTATGATACTTGACATATATGTATTTCAATTTTGGATAATAATTTTACAACATCTCCCACAAAATGTAGGGTGAAATTCCGTTATGTGTTTTATAGTGTTTTTACATGTTCCAGCCACTCTTCGTGTGTTCATTAAGATTGAACATCCTAAGTGTAAACCATTATTTATTAAATAACTATGGAATTTTTGTATTTTTAATAAACCATGGAATGTACCATGTTTTCCAAACACTTTACCCTTCAAATTTGAGTGCTCAAATTTTATTTATCAGTTTAAAATAAAAATGTATTTATAACATATGATTATAAAATGTATTATATTAAATTAAATTAAATTTATGTGGTTACTCATATTTAGTACAGTGATATCATTTAACAAATGGTAAAGGATACAACCCTGTAATCAGATATGAAAGGACATAAATGTTTTCATGCCGCTTGGCCTTATCACACTAATGAAAGTCAAGGGTTGAACCCTTTCACATTTTTTAATGTCTTGACTATCACTTGGCATAATCAATTAAATGAATCTATTCTGAGGAACCTAATTAAATACATCTACATTACCATATTTTTAGTGGCGGTTAGAGTGAATCATTCATAGGATACCAGAGGGATTGACTTAGGAACTCTAGGATGCCATTCCGATTCAAGGATGCTGATTTCCATTGATGAGACCGACCTTGGAATTCGATCTATATCTAATAGTGGATTATTGGATTTACACCATAGTATCATCCAATTATTATTCATACATTCCTCGTACACTCTCTTAGGATCCATAATGGATTCTATAGACATGATCTTCCTTGGATACATCCTTGCACCTAGCCATAAATTATCTCAATTTTCCTTCTATGTATTCTGTGGATGTAATTAAGGAAATCCATAGAATCTTGGGGGATTATATCACTAAAAAAACAAAAAAATATCTAATGGTGTAACTCAAAAAATAACCTTATACATCATTAATAAAATTAGTAAATATCCTCTAATTTTTTCTTATCAATAGGAGGTAGTTCTATTACAAACGCTCATAGTGGAAACCCAGTTGAAATGACCCTATAATTGACGACTCATTACTCATATAATCATCATCACTATCCTAAAATGGTATTCTAGATGACTTCAATCACATAGACATCATGATGGTGATAAATACATAACATGGATAAATGGGAGTGCATATATATATTGGTGTCTAACAAAGGATAGGAAAAGTACTCAATCCTTCACTTCAAGGGGTTTTAGATCACTAAGGGACCTCCAATGACTCTAATGTTGTAACATTCAATGTATTCTAATCCTTCCTGCAGCATAAGAATAAATTTCTACTACATTATTCATATCAATAGGTGAGGGTGCTACTTCTTAACCACCTGGAGGAAACATGTATTAAAATAATACTATAATTTAAGCATCACCACTCATCAAATCATTATCACAATCCGGAATTGTTATACTAGATATATGTCATCACCTAGATTTCATGATGGTGATCTATACATACCATTATTAAATAGTCTTGTATATATATATGTTTGACTCGAGGATACTCAAAGGACATAATCATTCCAGTGATTTTTCCTGAGGGCACCCCATCTTTCATGTTATTTAACTTGAATTTAATTCGATCAAGATCCTTTGATTACACTATTACCTCATCTTCTAGGTTGTAGTTACTAAGGATTTAGTGATACTTTAGTTATAGTTTTACTTGGTGATTACCCCAGAACCCTTTTATATTGAAATCATCATGGATTACATGTCATACACTTAAACCGTTACAATTACTATAACTGTGTGATATTAGTAGTGTATATGCCTTTTATGACCTCTTAATTTAAGCTAGAGATTAATTAATTAATGAGCTTGTTCTATATTCAGACACCATCCAAGGGCTGATGTATGTACTTGGGTATTTACATTACTATACTACTTTACATTAATATATGAATTAATGACAACATTTCAGTTTATATTAATCATATATGATGTTATAGACACCCTTGGTGTTGGTAAACTAAGAGTTATCACATAAAATATACATGTGACATTATGTACCTGAGTAGAATACATGTATTAAAGTGTTGACAAAGGGATTGGGGTAGCTTTAATGAAATGATTTTGTGACATAGTAGGCTGGATCGAGTAACAGATGCCAGAGTTGGAGCTTGGGATCCTTGGGACTGTTTTTATTAATTTTTTATTTTTTTTATAGAATGATTGTATGATTATTTGTATACTTATTTTTATAGATTATTTGATACATGACATAACAGAATAATCTTTTGTATATTTTTATTGGTTGTTTGAACTATTTTATATACATTTATTCCTCTCAATACCTTTTGGTTCATGTTTTAAATGTCTTTCTTCCGCTATTTATGTGTTCTTATGTTATCCATTGTGAAACAATATATTAATGAGTGCATTGTCTCCCCATAAAAACACTATATTACATCACAAGAATTAAGCATCATATTATATTTGGGGAGATTTCCTTGAGGCAATCTAGGAAATATGGCTCGAGGAACTTTTAAGTGGAATTTGTGTCTGTTATGTCACACGTAGGACCCACTCTATCATCCTTGTGATCTATCATGCTCTAAAAGGAAAATGTCCACCAATCAGTCTAAAAACATCTAAATTGATGGTGAGGCTAGTAAATCTAGGCCTACATGGTGGAAAACCAACCCACACTAAATATGATGTCTTAAATTTTCATTATTTTTAATATCATATCCCACTGGAAACTCTCTCAAATAAACTCCAACTTGCACCATCGATAGGTGTGAGATATCATATAATTATAGCCTATAAGAACCTATAGGAATAGATTCTAGCATAATGTCTCAAATTAAGGATATTTATCTTATAGAATTGATATTACAATAATTTAATGACTCACAAATTTTTTAATAAGAACTAAAAAAATAGTAGAAAAAACAAAATTTCTATCTCGAATCATCAAAATAGCTACATAGTCACACCTCTCTATATCCCACAATTGTCTGTTTCCCCATCCTCTATTTCTCTACAGCTAGGGTTGGACACCTGGTGGTGGTGGTGGAATTATCTCATGGTTCCCCCTCCACTAATTACTCCTACAACTGTAACCCCACATGCATATGTACCAACAATGCCTCCTTAGGGACCACCCAGACTATGCATAAGATATCCCTTATCATGAAACTACATCAGTCGTTGTGGTCCATACATAATCTATCAATCCTTCTTTGAATTATATGTCTTTAAATAACATTCCATGTGACCCATCATGTCATATGAGTAATAGAATACCTCACTAGGTATAATGGATCATTTATAAAATCCATGATCCATATATTCATTTGTCGAATTCCATGTACGGGCATTCCTCCTATGAAGACACATGAATGTTTAATTCCCACTAACTACTATAGATGAAACATCCAAATCATGTCTAATATCAACTAAATTCTCACTATTTACCTTTTCATGGATGATCATAGTCAAAATATTCCACTTGAGCATTCCATTATAGGATTACAGACACATGGAGAGCACATGACCTCAAATATATATACAAATACCCTACTCAAACATATATGTTATTAAGAATGATTCTTGTACCATATCAAGGGAGTAAAGTGTGATCTTAGTGAGCATTGAGTTACACTCATCAAGAGTAATTTTAGTCTACTATACATGATGAATATTTAGAATCTTTAAGGAGCATATGTACGAGTGGAAATAAACCTCTTGAGACACCTTCTAGATGTCATACCATGAGATTGTCATATCAACATGGGTTTTGGAGACTAGAATCTACCAGCTCATGTATTCTCTGTGGAAGAGACTATATATAATAAAAACCATCTGATCAATTGGGGTCCACATAATCCTAGAGAATTGGACCATAGACTCATGGAATCATCCTAATCATAGGGATTTATCTCATTGGTAATCCTCCATGGTCTCAAATATTGTAACTAATAAGTTATGATAATCCTTAAAGAATCATCATAAAGATATCCTAATGTGTTTTTCTTGTCGATATGAAGTTGAGATAACCTCTATCATCCAAGAGGAAACACATCTTTATATGACAATATAATTGAGGCCCCATCACTCATTGGATCATCATTACAATCCAAAATTGATATTGTAGATTGATGTCGTCATAGAGACATGATGAAGTTGATCTTGACCTGCCCTGTTTAGATTGGCATATATATATATAGGTGACTCTATAAGGATAGTCAAAGGATTCAGTCCTATATAATTCATGTACCAATATTCCCTACTACCAATATCTTGGTATGAGGATTCAATAGTTTGGATGTTATAGTCTTTGATAATTGATAGATATACCACCAAACATAAACTGGGTTCTTTAGCCTAAAATCCACGTTTTTGAAAATTGGATAACATTCCCCTATTTCCCATGAAAACCCCACAAATGGGAGAAATATCAACAATATCCCTTGGAATGAAAAATTTGATATATCTCTATAATGATGTGACCCACCAATGCCCGCTAAGTTGATAGAAGTCCAAGTCACTAAAACCACATACCTACCTCCAATGTGATAATGGATGGAGGTAAGTACTGATTAGGAATGACAAAAATGGGTGGCCATAGCCTAATATAGCTTTATCAACACACCCAACCATCTCTATGATTTTTTTTAGAAATAAAAAATTTCTATAATAATTATAGTAAAAACCATTCATTTAATATCCTCTAGAAAACACATCAAAGTAAGAAAATAATAATCCAATAATGAAAATAAAGGGGAAAAATACATACCCAACCAAACATAAAGTATTAATTATAGTACAACTGAAGTTAGAGGTAAATTGAGAGAGCCTGTCACCAAATATCTGAGTCCTGACATATGAACGCAGTCAATGCACCGAATTATTACTAAGCTCCACTAATGTATCTTTCAATGTACATGTAATTATTACATGAAACAACTTGTGAGGTAAAAACCTCTGTATGGGTGAGTATTTACGTACCCAATAAGATGCCTTAGAATCGAAATCAGTAGAAATAGATATACAATTAGAATCACCCCAACCCAATGAAAGAGGGAAAAATCCATATACAAATATATTCTAAAAAAACCTAGTGAGGAGAGAAAGGGGATATCCAATTCATAAACTATCCAAGAATAACTAGTCTACATAAAGAAATAAAATTCAAACTACAATTCTCAAAATCTTGTAAAACAATTCAAGAGAAAAATTTCATTCTCTCACACATAACTAATGTTCACTAAATTAAAGGGATAAGAAAATATAGTCTGAAACCCATTAAACCCCACTATAATTGGAGTGGAATTGGTCACCCCTCACCTCTTTGTTTCATAGCTGACAGAGCCACACATTGTAAAGGACATGTTCCTCGTCTGAGCTCATAAATGGTGGAGTTCCTATCCATAGATAGAGGACCCACACACTATATAGGATATTAGATTATAGAATCCTTATATATAATTAATATGGGATACCAACACCGATGGGAGATTGGGGTGTACCAACTCCTATATCTCTTTGGTGAACATGCACAAATCCCTTACATCATCAAGCATCTTTTAATGAAGTACCACACATGGAACACATAACATCATATAAAGTTTTCCATAAAAATGCCTCATCATGATCTATGTGGAAACTCACTAAGGATAGGCTAATCATAGGTAATAGTATAAGTATCAAAGATGTAAATATGATATGTAGATGATTCTTGAAGAAATACCCAAAAAGTTGTGGTTCACACTACATGTGACCATCCGTCATTTCCTAGCCATTTTTTCTTCCCAACATGGATTGATTATCAATGTCATTCTACATGGTGAAAGATCAAGGAACACAATGTTTATGAAAACTGATGGTCCTAGATGTGTCCACCTAGGACACATCGTTATTTTCCATGTAAAACAGAATGACCTTTCCAAGTGACCACACAATATATACAACCTCCCATGGTTCTATGCATGTAGAGTAGGAAAATTGACATCCTACCTAGTGATTTCCTTATGAAATGTGGGTATGGAGAAATTAGATATGATAGAATCTAATAAAAAGGATGTATTTTATTTTTCATTATATAACATGTAGTCACATTTTTAAAGAATCCTCAAATTCTTCACATTGTTTTTGATATTCTATTTCTACCGTGAAAATAACTATTTGACCAGCAAAAATAAATGGGGATCATCTTAAATAATTCATTATTGGCCTTTGAGGGAAGGGAGCCATAATACAGTCATCTACACAAATAAAATTATGAATATTGTCACTTCCTGTCACCACACTATATCCAAGAACCACAGAGTCATAACTCTCATCCCACAAAATATCTCAAATCATCCAAAAAACACCATCCAATGTATTATTCTTAACGTATCTATGAATCTAGTTGTTCTATAAAGATAAAACCTTCAATAAAAATGTCAAATTGTTACCCCATAGTATAATGAATGAGGACTCATGAATAGTGGGAAAAAAGAAAAAAAGGTGAATCCATTTATTTCCATTTCTTCTAATAAAATAATCATATAAATGGGTTTTCATTGGGGATATAATCCCATATCAAGGATAAATTGTTACAAACAACTCAATCCATGTAGTCATCGTCATATGATACTGGATGAAAATGGAAATCTAAGAACCTAATGAATCCATGCTTGATTAAATAAAAATGATGGAATTTCAGAAAATAGTTTTCCCTTCCTTGATTACAGATCAATCACTGGTGAGAAATTTATTCCAAATTTATGATGATTTCCACCAATATTTGAGGCTTCTTGATCCACCTTGAAATGATCATTAGAATTATACGATATCAATCAATCAATGAATAATTATCCCATCAAATCCTTCCAATGTTATATAACTAACCCCTAAAAATATTCATGAAAAAATTTTAATAGAGGGAGATTGGTATATAATTTAGAATAAATAAATAAATAAAATTATTTATTTTCATTACATGCACCACCAATGCCTACCTAAACAGAACATCTCAGAACAACTATAATTAGGTTTCACCAAGGGTAATCATTGAGTTATAAAATAGTAAAAGGTCTCAGGCTTCCAATATAACATAAAAATAATTTTAAAAAAATGAGATTTCGTTCACACATATATTGAAATATATCCAAAATTATGATATATTAATTGTGTGTTCCTAAGACAAACAAACACTACACTGACTCCAAGGATAAATACATATATATATAAATAATCAAAGAATTAATTCATCCAAACCATTGTCTCTATAAACAAACTAAGAATATATAATAACATTATATTACTCATTCAATCATTATAACACACTGTTTTTAGGAATTTTTTTCACCTACAAGAGTGATGTTGTTAGGTTTATTTCAAGGATGATAAAAGAATGTTTTGTTCTAGTAAAAAGATTTAATAATTCTTTTCTCAAAATTTCATAATTATCTATGAGTGATAACATTAATATCTATGATTTTATTAACATATCAAATTTTATTCTATAAACTCTCTACCATGATCTCTTATCTAATTCAGTCATCAATAAATTATACTAAAATAGTAACAAAATGAAATTATAATTTTTTTAATTATTTTAAAACCTTTATTATAGTACATAGTCTTATCTAAGAAAGGCGAAATTAAGGAGTAATATAGGGGGAACACTATCATTGAAAAATGTGATCAAAACAATCTACATCTATGAAACCCAACATTTAAAAAAGATGATAAATAAGGAATATAAATCTATCAAATATTTAATAATGAACATTATAATTTTTTTTAAATAGATATTTTAAATAAATTAGTGATTAACATAGTTAAATTTTCAGTCATGATTTTATAGATAATTTGATTAAGAGATATTAATGGTAAGGGGTTATCCAGACTCAAATTCTTCCCATGGATCATAATCAGTTCACGTTGTCTAAAACCCTTTCAATTACAATCATATCCAATATATAATAATATAATATTTTATTTACACATTATTTTCTTGCTAATAATTTTTCACACAAAATAATTCTTCCTTAATGAATATATAGTTTTGTTGAATGATTTTTTTGAAAATAATTTTCATCTTGTATAATTAAACTGTCTCTCATTATATACATTTTTACATCCCTATAATGTTCTCATTTCCATTGTGAAATTTCAAATTCGTTTATATGAATAGGTATTTATATATCCAATTATATTAAAATAAATGTTTAGATTCCATTTTAAAGATATGGGTTCTTAATAATGTTTTCTCGAAAATTAAATATGTATTTAGGATCATATATTATTCCTTTATCCATTGTTATTTCTTGAATAATTATTATTTTTCACGTTTTTTTTAAATTTATTTTGAAAAAATATTTGAATATGTTTCTTCTTTATTTCCAAAAATCATTTTCTTAATGTGTCTCAGAAATCACATCCATTTAATGTGATATTAAAAAGGTTATATTCAATTTTGTGGGTTCTTATTGATTTTTTATTTGTTCTTATCGAAGAAATTGAATGTCCATAAATCATCTAACAAATTCCTTTTTGGTATTATCACGTTTTTGGTTTCAAAAGGTAATTTATTATATGGTATAATTTTAGACAGTTTTAAAACCTATATTTCATCCCCAAAATTATATATGATATAGAAGATAATTTGATATTAAGTGGAAATAAGAAGATTAATTAATAATTTGTGCAGTTATATAAATCCTTGAAATGTATTGGTTATGTTTTAATATATCATGTTATAATTATATGTATACATACTTGGATTTTTTTACAAAACTATAGGTTTTACATATATGTATTTGTTCTCAATATTATAGGATGTGAATAGTTCTATTTATTCACAAATGTATTCTGAGGATTATTTTTGTAAAATTTATTCCCCAAAATTTTTTATTTTTTAAAATATAATTTTTTATGATATTCCATGTTATATATATATATTTAATTCTTTCGTATAGATTTTATGTTCATTAAATTTTGTAAAGGAATTATTTTATAAAATTCATTTAGTGTCATTTTATTATTCTGTGATCTAAATTGATCAATCATTTCTTTCAATTAAAAATCATCTCTGTATATTTTAATCTAATATTATATATATAATCATTTGTTACCAAATGTAATACATAAACCATAGAACTATTTTATATGATTCCATTAATGATATATAGGGATCTCCTCCGCTAATTTGTTTCATTCACAAGGTTATGATGATGATTATGTCATATGGAAGGTCTGGAATAGGGTATATTAGAGAATGGTTATATAGAAATGATCATCAGCATTTTAATGTAATATTTTTATGTAGCTAGTCTCTAAGACACTAAAACATTCAACACATGGATTGTGTGGTTTTTTATGAATTATAATAACTAATCTAGGGAATAATTTTATTAATTATATAGATTTTTCATTGTTCTACATAATAAATTCATTAGGTTAACTTGAAGTGTAATGACCCACATATTCTCAATGCCATGAGAATACAATGAATCATTACATGGAATTTGGACACATCCACATTATGCTAAAGGGTGGAAATAAATGTCGAACTGTTCCAAATACAATCGGGAAAAAGTTTACCCTTCATGAAATATAATCTTCAACCTAGAAAACCATAACCAACATATTCATTATATGATTCATGAATAAATGAAAGTCAACAAGAACACTTCATTTATTTCAAAACCACAATAATGTGAACGAAAAAGGAATAAAAATAAACTATCAAAGTAAAAGTAGATAAACTACTAATAAGACTCCAAGATCACAATTTGAATCTATTCTCCACAAGTTCCATGCTCCATTCACTAAACATCCCAAGTATTTAGAGGTGTTTTTACAGACGTGTGACACATACATTTCCCAAAAATGAAAAGATTGAATCTAAAAAATCACTGAACTTCCAAACCATGGGTGAGAATAAATCAAAGTAGGTTTTACCCCAAAAGTCATACCTAAACATTCCACTGTTATAGAATGGTTAAAATCATTTATATTAAACCATTTATAAAAAAAATTCTGAAAAACATCTTATATCACAATATAAGTATGTTCAATACCCATTTATAACCAAATATAAACAGTTTCTATTTAAACACATTTTCCAACAAGTCATTATTGTATAAAAACTACCAAAAGTGTATTTAAGAACCCTTTCTCATTAACAATTGGGAATACCTATTCTATGGTTCACAACACACACCCATCTGTGAGAGGTTTTCCTACCATCTATGGATAGGAATATTAGATTTAAAGTGCATAGGAGAAAAAACTGGAGTTATATAACAAATGAGTGAGATCCAACTCTTAATGATCTATATCTGACTATGCACACTGTTAGACTGCACTGTTAGACAAACTTTGTACTAACTATGCATTACCTATTTCTTTAAGTAAACCCTTTCATGGACTCCTCACATTGTCTCCCTAACTATGCATACACTATGCTGAAGATTCTATCCCAAAACTTCTTGTGTGCACTGTTTCTCCTGGGATTTCTGTACATTTTGGACAAACCTATAAAGACCATGCACCTCTCTTTTATCCCAAAAAAATATTTAGAATTATCCCTAAACTCAAAACCACCATAATTAAATCATATGAACATAAACATAAGAATTTAATGGTTATATACCATCAACCGGGGTACTAAATTCTCCCCTCCATTGGTCTTTGGGTCCTCAAAAAGTCGAAAACCATCATTGTCCGGAAAGAGTTCCGATCATTACTCTTTAATTTCCTTCTCGCGCCCCTAAGTCTCTTCCTGAATATGACAATGTTTCAATAAAACATGAACCAAATTGATGGTTTTTTCAAGAAATAAATTCACTTTAAAATCCATAATATACAACGAGATATGTACAAATTAATAGTCCGACTATAGGTCTACGTGATCAAATCTGCTCACCCAGACAGTATCATGTTGATAATTTATGAACCGAGATACATGGAACACATTATGTACAAAATTGAACCATGGTGATAGCTCCAACCTATATTCCACCTCTTCAACCAATTACAGTATCTCAAAAGGACCAATATATATAGAAGATAACTTTCTCTAATTCCAAAAAAGATGATGTCCAATCCTTTTAGAGATCCTAAAAAACACATGTTCAATCAATGTGGATGTAAATGGTCTTCGATGATGATCTACATAAAATTTCTGATGAATCTAATCCATCTCCATCACATTTTAGATCAATTTAATATCGTCTACTATTCCATGGATGAGGTTCATCTTGACTAGTGCAGACTCACTTGATTCCACCCAACAATATGGAGAATGACAATGATGCCCATACAATGCTTCAAAAGGAGACATATGTATTGAGGACTGATATATGTTGTTATAAGAGAACATTACTAAGTGTATATTCTTCTCGCATGAGCCAACAAAATCAATTACACATGCCCAAAAAATGTCTTCCAATTTTTTATCATCCACTTGGATTGGCCATCAATCTGAAGTTGATACACATTACTCATAGTCAACTGTGTACCCGTGGATGTTTTCACGGATTTATAGAAATGATATATAAACCACAGATCTATAACTGAAACCATAGAAACTGATATTACTTGACTTTTTACCACTTACTGGATACATATTATGGATAGATCCTCCACTAAATGAGTTTTAATGTTAGGGATGTAGTGATCTGACATTTTATGTCAATCTAGTATCACCCATATGGAATCATGATTTCGAACCTTTCTTCGTTGACCGATGAAAAAATCCATCACAATATTCTACCATTTCTAAACTGGTGAAAGTAAAAAATTCAACATACCCATTGGTCACTAATGCTCTACCTTTATTTGTCGAGGAGTTAAGCACATTTAAACTCACTCAACCACTATATTTTTCATTCTTCTCTACCAAAACCATGCCTTCAACTCCTTATACATCTCATCTACACCTATATGTACATCCCATCTCAAATTTTTGTAATTATGAAGAATTTTTTCCTCACAAGATATCGGTACAACCGTCAAATCAATGAAACTCAACACTGAACTCACATTAAGATTCCATCCCTCAATGGTCTCCCCACCATTGAGTTCTTAACATATAAACAAGCATTCTGCATTAGATTCTGGTATCTCTTTTACCATCTAATCCAAATTAGGAACCAGTGAAATATAAAATAATACTTCATTATTATCTCAGTCTTCACATTCCACAAGCATGTCGACTATGAACGACATCTTCTACCACTCATGTGAAGCTCCTTTTTCCAAATGAGGCTATAACTTTCTACTTAATTCATCTGCCACCATATTTCCATTACCTGGTGTATTTATTATGTGAAAGTCAATAATCTAGAGGCACTCCATCCTTCTCCTTTTCCTCATATTCAAATCTCTCTGTATGAAAATATGTTTCATGCTTTTGCGGTCTGTAAAGACATTACATTTCTCACCAAATAGATAATGACGACATGTCTTTAAAGTATAGACGACCATAGCTAAATCTATATCATGTGTTGGGTAATTCTTCTCAAACATTCTCATTATACTTTAACCACAAGAAACCACCTGATATCCCTACATGAGAACACATCCCAGTTGAAATCCAGAAGCATCATAATACACCAGGTAACCCAGTCCTGATTTTGGAAAAATCAAGATAGATGCTGAGGTAAGATGAACGTTTATCTTTGAATAGACTTTCGAAATTCCCCAGTCCTTTAGAAAGGAACATTAATTTTCTTCAAAGATATCATATGCGATGTTAGTCATGATATTTCATGCACAATGCATTGGTAATAAGAAGCTCAACCATGAAAACATCATATCTCAAAGATGTTATTCAGAAGTTTCCAATAGATGACAACTTCTATAATTATAGGATCCCCTAAAAACCCATTTTTGTTAATCTCAAGGTAATGAAATCACACCTCTTGTATAAAAAAATCAATCTTAGATAACTTTTAATACAACCGATGTTCTCTATGTATTCCCAACACTATTTCCATGTGTTGCCTATGTGCATCCCTTGTCCTTGAATACACAATTATATTATCCCCAAATACCATTAAAAAAGAATCTATATACCAATATAATATTCTATTACTCAATTTCATAATGACTTCTGGTGCATTTATAAGACCAAAAGGAATGACTACATATGCATTGTGGCCGTATCTACTTCTAAAAACTGTCCTCAGAATGGCCTTCATCCAAACTCGCAATTGTCAATCTCCTGATCAAAAGTCAACTTTAGAGAACAACAGATCTTCTCTCAATTGATCTACCTGGTCATCAATGAATATAAGTTGGTACCTATTCTTTATCATAACATGGTTAAGAATATGATAATCCAAACATGGCCTTAGAGTACCATATTCATTCTCCACAAACAAGACTGGTGATTCCCAAGGAGAAGTACAAGGATGAATGAAACCTTTCTTTTTTTATATCTTGCAACTTCACATTAAATTACCTAAATTATGTTGCTTCTATACTATATTATGGAAGGGAAATAATAATATTCCATAGGAGGAGATAAATTGTAAAATTCACTTCCCTTATATGTGGTAACCTTAATAGGTTCTTGGGGGAGAAATCTAGAAATGATCGTAAACTGCTGGAAAAATGATATCCTTGATCCCATCAATCGTTGCCAATGTCACCACTACAAACTAGATATATACCATTCCCATTTATAGTGCCAACATACAAATTTTTCCAATCTTTACAACCCATTTTCCTTTGAATAGATGTTCGAACCCATCTTCTATTGTCAAACTGATTGTACTATTATAAAATTTTATGTGAGCCTTGAATAATGTCAACCAATCTATACCTAGGATTACATCATATACATACATCTCCAACACTAAGAAGTCCCACTTCATCTCAGCTCCATCAATTTTTAAATAACATGCTCTACATAAAATATCTCGAAATTTTGTTTCACTAATAGTGTTTGATGTTTTAAATACGAATGTATAATCTATACATTTAGACATATAAAATCAGAAGCATGAGATAAAAATGAAGGAACGTGATGTACTACTATCAAAAACACTGCATAAGGGTATAATTCAACAAAATCATGCCTCTCACCATTGATAGTCCAACCAGATCATCTACAATCATCTACTCAGCTCCATAAAATTTATTCATAGTTTCACGTTTCTCTCTGTTCCCTTAATGAGGTTGGCATGGATAAGGTGTAATGGTATTTCTTGGATCACCTTGGATTTATTGTCTTTGCTGCGGAGACTAATTATGTTTACCACACCCTATCAAAACATACAATTCTTGCAACACCTAAGAAGGGTCTTGAGCACCTAACCTCAGTGCACTGCGAAAAATAGCACTGAGGATGCCCCATATGCATGAAATTATGGAATGATCTAGGTTGTGTCATACACACTCACTTCATGTGGTAAAGCGAACCACATAGGAAATAGACTGCTTTTCTCTTTGGGAATGGGAGAAGGATCATTGATCGAGTTGTCTGATTTTGGGTCCTTCTCCCACCATGAAAATAGGTTTCCCGCTTCCACTATCTACCAAAATTTTGGATGCTACTATTTCCCTTAGGTATCAACATACATTATCCTCCCATAGATATTGAGATATCACATTCATCCACTGTATATATGTTTACTATCTCTGTATAATCCGTAATACATAGCACCAAAATATTCAAGCAAATCTACTACCTTATCCTTAATTTAAAAATTCATTCCATCAAGGATGAAATAGCCACAAGCATTGGGGATAAGTTCACTAAATACCTGAATTTACAAACATACTCTATGATATAGTGATTTTACTATATCATGAAGAATAAATTTTTCATTTTTTGGATTCTGAATATTTAAGGATAGTTTTTTTGTTAAAGAATTCTTCAAAATCCAGCAAAGTATTACCTTGAACTAGTTTAACATTCATATGTAGATCCCACCACTAAAATGCATAATACTCAAGCATATACATCTCCATCTTGACCTTGAGCTCCGCTAGTGTTCTAATGAATTTGAAGATACAATTAATCCTATTTAGCCAAAACTATGCTTTTTATGGTTTAGAATCACCACTGAAGATGGGTGAATTATTCTTTGTGAACAAGAGGGAATGATCCATCTATCATGGCTCATCCTTATAGTTCCCCATATCAACATCTTGTGAGGCATGGAAAGTACTCTGAACCTACTTTTGGTTCTCCTGTGGTTCAGGCACAACCATGTTTTCTGCATCTTCTTCTAGTTGGTTTATATGATGCCAACCGGGTGCCATTTTTTATAGAAACAACAAACTTTTCAAGCATCACTCTTTAGAAACTGATGGCATAGAATTTCAAATTATATGACATCAAATATCAAAACATTGATTTCTGAAATCATCCTTTTCAAAGTTTCCCATTTTTTTAAAATCCATTTTAGCTTGTCCAAATCAACCCATTTTCAGAATACATCAAAAAAACTATTTTCAAAGTCTTTCACTTGAAAAAAATTATTTATTTTTCAAAAATCAAATAAATGTATCAAATAATATACCATTTCTCAATATGAAATATTAAATCCTAGTGGGATTTCATTCCTCTAGAATTCATGTCATGATCATCTAATTGGATAATCCCATGATAATGAGATTCCAAGATCCAATAAGTGTCTCTAAAATACGTATTTACCCAACTTCCTAGTAACATTATGTTCATCATCAAAAGGTTATCTACATCTTTTTATGATCTACATATCATGTCCCGACAATCCTACTACATTTTAAGTTTAGAACATGTGGAATAGAAATGAACAAATTTCAACTCCAGGACAAAAAAACTGAAAACTACTTGTTAGGTATTGGACAAACAAGCTAATACCATTTGTAATGACTCTCCTATTCCAATTTTCATAAGAATATAATGAATCATTACTAGGACTTAGGTGACATCCCCAAGACTCCAAATGCAGGAATTAAATTTTGATGGTTTTCAAATACTAGTGGGGGATAGTTTAAAATTTATGAAATAAAACCATTAACCCATCAATCCATAACCAACCAAATCAATATATAATGAATGAATAAAAGAAAGGTAACATGACAACTTTATTTATTTCAAAACCACATTAAATAGTACCAAAGAGGGAGTCAAATAATCTATCAAAGTGAAGAGTTGATAAACAGAAAATAAGACTCCAAAATGACTATGCAATTCTAGGATCCAATTCTCCATGATCCAATCACCAAACGACCACAGTATCAATAGGTGGTTCTAAACACATGTGGAACTTTACCTTTTCAAATGTCTCAGAAGATAACTTCTGAAAAAGCATAAATGTTCCAAAGCAAGGGTTAGTATAATACTCATTAGCTTTCCCCTAATGTCTTCCCAACTCATTCTACTAAGTTATAATGGCTATAAAAATTTATATAAAACCATTTATTTTAAAAAAAATATGATAAACATTATATATCACAATAAAATAATGTTCAAATACCAATTGTATCCAAATGAAAACATATTCTATTTAAATATGTTTTCCAAGAAAATTTCAGTATATAAAAATAATGAAAACAAGGATTTAAAAATTATAACTCATTATCACATTGCAATTTCCATTATATGGTTCAAAAAATACACACACCCCCATTCATGCAAATATAGCTCCTTATACTGATAAGCAGTGAGTTTTCCATCCACCAAGCATTCACTTAGTGGAAAATTTTTACGGGGCTAATTCATGCCCATATTCATCCCATCCTTTTGATGGTGGTACTTTACGCCAATATCCATCTGATTCCCATGAATATGAAAAAACACCACGACCCATGCTACACCCATGAGAAATACATATGTGTTCAACCAAATCAAACCCATTCAATAAACTATTATTTTATTAAAAACCATTAAAAAAGAGAATTAAAATAAAAAAAATTAATTTCAATTAAACATTCCTTTTATTAATAACATGTTAGTGAAATCCATGTATAACGTTTCTAGAAAATCCCCATGTTAATATCCACATTCTCACTAAGATCAAAAGAACATTATTCAAAACAACCAATTTTCTAGATTTCGACAATTTATGAATCCATTAAAAAAGAGGGTTTATTACAATTTTTTAAAATAAAAATCATAATTAATTCAAAAAAAATACTCAATTTGAAATCATGCCAATAATTTTTACTATGTGGAGTCGAGTGTGAAGCCACCTACCTCAAAGAGTTTGATGAAAACTGAAAATGGACGAAGATCGCTCAAGAAATCCGAGTTGATTCTTCACAGAACCAACATAGATATTCATCTAGAAATAT
Organism: Viscum album; assembly: GCA_963277665.1. NCBI lineage: Eukaryota > Viridiplantae > Streptophyta > Magnoliopsida > Santalales > Viscaceae > Viscum > Viscum album. The sequence goes on from OY728127.1 coordinate 930,649,252, forward strand.
AAATACCACAAATAAACTAATATGGAATAAACAATCTTATATATATAAATAACATGAATAAATCTGAGAAACCATGAATATAAGAGAAGTATATCTATTATAATGTGAAAAGAATGATGAAGAACTTCATTTTCCAAAAGAATCAGTCATGAAAACACAAAAGGAGGGATCCAGATTGACTCCATAACAATTATGAGGGGTTATCATACCTTTAATGGAGGGTAATATCATATTGGGGGTGAATAGAAGAAAAAATAAAGGAGTTATGTCAAAAATGATTGAGATCTTATTTTTAAGGATCTAGATATTACTTTGCACACGATTAGACTGCCCAGTTTAAAAACCACCTGCTAACCGTGAGTTAGCTTCTGCATTAATGAAACCACTCCCTAGCTTCTCGCATAGTCGCCCTATACATTCATATAATGTGTTGAAGATTAGATCCAAAAACTTCTAGTGCACATGCTTTCTACTAGGATTTTCGCACAGTTTGAACGAACCGTACATAGAACGTGCACCTCTCCTTTAGCCGCAAAAACGTATTCAGAGATCGCCCAACTCGCACAAAAATCATATTTACACCCTATAACCATAAAAGTCACAATTTAATGGTTACATACTAGTTACTAGGGGGTACTAAATGATTTTTCCTTTAGTTTTAATATTCCAGTAAACTATAGGATAGTTAGTGGGGGTTGTCGATGAGCTCAGAGTGAACTTGGGATCATGTATTATTACTGAGGATGTTCTTCCAACTATGGAGAGGGATTATGGATTGACTTATTTTAATTGTACCAAAATATATGAATTTGTATTCAATTATCTATGATAACTTATCTTCATGGGTTAGTATTACAACTACTGAGTTAAATACATTGGGGGGTGACATCTGTTGATCATCACTATGTAACATAAAAATATGACTTTTAAGAATCATATCTTGTAATATTGAAATTTTTATTCATCTAGATATTAAATTTTTGTAATATATATTCAAATATAGATTTCATATGTTATAGAGTTGATTTTAAATATAATTCTATATCTATTCAATTCCAAGGAAAATATTTCGTTTTAATTTCCATTATAATGAATGATATTGAAACATGTTACATTAAAAAAATTGATTATATTATTTAGAATTAAATATACATATTTATAGAGATACAAAAAAATAATTTTTTTTAAGGATTTAGGCTCAAATAATAGTATTTTATTATAACTCGATAACCATTTCATCAGCATTATATGTTCATATACTTATTTTCTAATGTGATTCTTATTACATGGAAAACATTCTTATGGAAGGGGGTAAAAAACCATGAATTTTTTCTATTATTGGAATAAAAACATCCAAAAATTATATTGAACTCATTTATAATATATAGAAACTATCCAAATGTGAATATCACTACTGAAGGGGTTCATATTATTTAACTTTTCTTTTTTACTTCATGTTATTATTATTGTGGTTCAAAACTAAGAAATTTTCTATATAATTTTATGACATGTTTGAATAGAATTCCTGCAAATACTATATAATGGGATTTCATAATGACATGAAATACAGTTTTATGTGATTTAAAAGTCATTAAAGGCATTCATATTGGGGTTATTACAAAGAAAATGAACTTGGATAGTTATGAAATCAAAATAAAACATCAATCCTTTAAATATTGATGAGTAGGAAAAGTCTTAATGACAATACACAATTTTTTCAATTGTCCTAAATTTTTTTTATATAATTACTAGTAAAAACCATATGTTAATAGGTGGAAAAATAGAAAATGAAATCTTATTTTAGACAAATTATATGAAAACAATTCATTCTATTTTGTACATGTTGTAACAACCCCATTGTAAAATTGAGAATAGAATTTCATGAAATGAAAACTATAAATATTTTATAATTTAGAATTCAGAAAAAATCCAAAAGGCAAATCTAGAATAAATCGAAGAATTTTCATGAAATCATAGGTCATCAATGATTCAGTAAATTATAACAAGAATAAATAGACCTCACATAAATCCAATATAATGTGTGTTCTGAAAAACTAGAAAAATTAGATTCACTTAAAGTCATTTAAAAACAAGAGCCAATGTGTCAGGACCTAATGAGAAACCCCATATTCTGAGCAAAAAACATGTCATATTGATGGATCTAGTGATCCTTCATAAGACATTTTATTGAAAAATCGTTGTTAAATTATATTTTCATAATTGAGGATTCTTTCCTATGATTTTTCACAATAGAATTTTCTCATATTACAATTTATTTAATACCACATTGTATTTTCAACCATTTATTTTATTAAATAAACATAAAAATCCACTTTTGGATTCAATATTTTATTATCAGGGTATTTTAATTTGATTTTAATTATTTTTATTGTTCATTTTTTAGAGATTAATATATTTTATTAATTAATTTTTTATTTTAATGTTTTTCCGTTATCTATTTATTATGAATTCCTCTATTAGCGCGTAACACTACTTATTTTGTAATAGTTCACATATAGTTATGCCTCCATTTAATGTTTTTCTTGTATTATGATTATATATTATGATATTTTTTTATTTCATATTAATTTAAAATTTGTTTTTCTTAAATTTCTTTTATTCATCATGAGTTTGGTGTTTGAATTTTATTTTCTGATTTTCATTCTTGTTTTTTATATTTTTTCAAATTATTTTTCAACTTATATTTTGATTTTTATGTTTGATATTTTTTCATCATCTACATTATCTTCTAGATTTTTTCATTTACTATGGAGTATTATATATTTATCATTCACTCATTTTTGTTATAATGTTTTTTATATCATATCTAATCCCTCTAGATTGTTCTTATACATTTTATTATGGTTCATCTGAATTCAGATAGCATTATTCTACATATTTTCATCAATATTTCCTTATTCTTATATTTTTATTATCATCAATTATTGAAAGTATTTTTCTTATTGTTATATGAAACTAACAAAAAAAATTCATACATTTAATATATTATTTATCATTTCCTTCTATCTTTTAGATTATTTATTATACTTACCCTTCTATTACCATTCTTGTGATATAATTTTAATGTGTTTTGAATTATTTCCTTCTATATCATCATCCAGAATATAGTTTTTTAATTAAAACCTTAGTTATTATTATCCTTTTTTTCATAATATCCTACTAATTTTTTAGTGTCTAATTCGAAATCATTTTCTAATTTTGATCATAATGATGATTTCCCCATTTTACATGCTTCAGATTTTTCTAATATATTCATTATTAAATTCATATTTTGATATATATTTTATTTTTTATATTACACTATCAATATTACTACTAAATTCTATATACTAATTTTATTTTTTTTGAATTTACTTGGTCTTATGATAAAATTTTTCCCAAATTCGTATTCTATACTACCTTTTAAATTTCACATTTTTTATTCATTTTACTTCGGTTCATTGATTTTTTTTATTTTTTATATATAACAGTTGATTTGAACTTTTTCTATCTCCTTTTACTTTTATTATTATTATTTTTACTACATATACTTTTGAATATGTTTGAGGATTTCATTTTTTTGGGTCCTTGCTTCAACTTTTTGTAATATTTTTTCTAATCTGGTTTTCTAATCTTCTACCACATCCACTTTCAAAACTTTATTTATATTATTTAACTCATTCTTACTCATGCATTGGATACTATTTTCCAATATGATGACCAGATTTCGTAGTATTATACAAACTAGAAACTCACTATGATATTTTTATTAAAATGACTGATCACCCATCATGTGTTCAAAAAATGAAATTTTTTGATTAAATTAATATTGAAAACCATGAGGTTAATAAAAACGTAAATTTTGACTTATATGTATTAAATATATAACAATTTTATGGATTTTTTAATATGATGGAAAAAATTATTCAATATTGTTGATGATTATTAATAAGTAAAAAATCACCCATATAGGTGTTTAACCTATTGAAATGAGCTCATTGACATAAAATATTGGCAAAATAATATGTGAGTCACTTGTTTAGTGAAGACACAATACATGGAAATTTTAATATAGAAGTTCTCATAATTATTGAATGATATATTGCTATTTCAAATTCATATTAAAGTGATAACTCTCCGAAAAGTGTTTAAAACTAGGATAATGTTTTCTGATTTTTGAGAAACTGAATTATAATTACCCTCAAAAGAACTATAGAATCTATAATAATAATATTAAAATCAATATAATTATTATATTTACAATTATGATACTATGTATCTTTTTTCAATGATTTTTTTACTAAAATGACATGTTACACCTCATAGTGTTGAAACCATGTAGATGACTTTATATTGAACTGTAAAATTAGGGAAAAATAATTATAAAACTTATGATATGTAGGAATAATTTATGGATCAATATGATGCCAAATTTTATGGAATGATTGACACCATGAAATAGTAGAGTAAATTATTATTAGAAAAATGGAAATTTTCTTATGTATAATTTTAATATCAGATAAAAAACATAGATTGTTTGGGAAATTTATGAAAATGATTATTGAGTGTTTTTCAATATAGAAAAACCAACCAGATTTCAATCAAAAACCTAAATTTAGTGGTATAGTCACATGATCTATTACTCATAAAATTTTCATGGGAAACAAAAAATGAGTCAAATCCTAACAAAAATGATCATATTTTGATTAAAACAATCTTTAGCAGGACTCAAATGACTTTTGGCCTATATGAATCAACCAATGTTTAATTTGACCCCCTAAATTTCTTAGTAAGGGAAAAATTATTTTTTCAGCAATATATCTTTATAATAAATCAAAATAACTTATAAAAGTTCATAAATTGTTGAAAATACTTTATTTTGTCATTGATGGTGTTGACAATGATTGTCATGACCTGTCCCCCAGGGCCCGTGCCGAGACTACCCCATTCCCACCTTCCATAGGCCAGGGGCTGGCGACTAGCTTTGAAGGCGTATCCCCCAAAACTGGGAAGGAATTTCCTTTATAACCTATAACACGCACAACCTAGAACACAACAAGATACGAACTCAAGTAAACAAAATAGTAAACAATGTGAGTACAGTAAGTAAACCAGACTAGAATACCTTCCCAACTGGAAAAGTAAAAGTACTATTGAATAGTACAAAATATATGAAATCTGAAAAGAAGCACTTGGATCGTCCACAATGAATCCTACCTGAAGGGTATGTACAGCCCACAAATGGCCATCTCTGCAGTTCGCCTCATCTAGTTTCCACCTCTGAGCTACCTCCAGTCCCGGTACACTCGTCCTCAGTCAGCATTGTCCGTCGTCTGCACCAAACACAAAAGGGTGTGGGAATAGCCCTTGCAAAGGTGAGTACAAAGATACTCAATAGGGATCCAGAGACCCTCAAGGTCTCAAACAAATCACAAAGGATAAACCACACAGAAAGAATTCCGCTGAAATCCCTACTTAGGTATATGCCCATAAATATACCTAAGTTGTCGAGTAAACCAATCTCAAACATGAGGAAAACACAGAGTCCAACACTAAATCCCAAAGAACAAATGTTCCACAAAAGAAGGAATACAAAAAATGTAAGTACCACACAGGTACACCACACAGAAGAATACCAATAAGGTATTACCACGAATGAAAGTACCACACAAGTATGGACTCAGCTCACACCTGGTATAACTTAGGTACTGTAGTAGAGATGATTAGATGTAACTGAAAAATCATCTTACTTTTTCATGAGTCTCTACTATTGACCCACACAGGATTCCTCGGTGCTGACCCAGAGAGAATCACTAGGTGCTGTCCTACAGAGTATCTATAGTTGTTGACCCATGCAGGATCACTCAGTGCTGACCCACACAGGATCGTTGGGTGCTGACCCACATAGGATCGCTCAGTGATGAACGACACAGGATCGCTAGTTGATGACCACAATGGATCGCTCGGTGTTGACCCACACATGATCTCTATTCATTCATCATGTCACAGCCAGCTATAGGGTTCACACACTAAGCTCGATTGTCTCTAGGGGGGGGGGTTCTGCTCCGCAAACCACTAGTTGATACTCTAAATTCCATGATTTCCCATGAAGATGTATCTCAAAGGACCTACATGTCAAAGGAGTTGCAATGCAACAGACGGTGCGAAAATCGGACCCCCGGTCTGTATGTTATTAGCCTTTTAGTCTCAGGGGCCATGTTGGATTCGTGCTCGATCCAACCCAACCGTAACTTGTCTTAATACAAATCTCTAGTGTGGTATACATAAAGGGACTGTCTCGATCTAAGGTTTCCAGCACCACTAACGTTTCGTCAAACAAAAACCCGGTGCCAAAGGTATGGCCAAAAGAGAATATAGGGTCAAAACTGTTCTAGGTCCAGTCTGACCCGGCCTGCTGGGCAGTCCAGTAGGACGTGGGGGGCCGCAGAGACCACGGGAGGCCACAGGGGGGGAGGATGGAGGAGGCCACAGGGTGGAGAGAGGCCATAGATCCCATGGGAGGCGCGGGGCCACAGAGGAAGCGAGGTCGCGGGGTGGTCCGGAAGGCCACATGGCAGCGAGACCATGGACGTTGTGAGGTAGGAGGCCGCAGGGCGGCACAGACAGCCACGAGGCCGCAAGACGGTGGGGAGGCAGAGCACCGCGGCGTGGTAGGACGCCATTCCATCGCCGGAGGCTGGCTCAACAGGCCGCCTTTCATTCATCGACTTTGTCTCGGATGACAGTGATGTTGGAAGTTGTTCTCGAGTTCCACCATTGCCAACTGCCCAAACCGATCGCCGTCACCATCGGGAAGATTACACAATAGAACCACGATTTATAAGAAAGTGTCAGGAAATGTTTGTTTGGCCCATACCCTCCGTGTTAGGGTGTTAGCATATGGGTCAAGGAAGATGATTCAATGTGAGAGGGAAATTAACACTGGGCAATTTAAAACACACCCCTACCATGATTTTTCGTTGATGTTGTAAGGGGTGATGTCGGTGACGTCGATGTTTCCCCAATCTTCGGTTCATTTTCATCAAATATGTCCTATGTTGGATTCCTCCACAAGGTGCATCCAATCCAATTTGGGGTTGGTTTCCTCTTTCTTCGATCTCTAGTGGTCATTCTTCATTGGGAGGTGTTCTTCGCTATAGAGGGTAAAAGTTTCTCAAAGAGCTTTTCCAACTCTTCTCCCAACAAAAGAAAATCCAATATAAATATAATTGTGTTTTATTAATTTAATTTTAATTGTTATGATTAATCAAGGGGAGTTTTCATAATTAATGTGGCGGAATGTCAAGAGACTTCTCCACATTAAAGAGGGAGTTTAATAGTTTCTCCCATTAAAGGGGATTTCAAGAGGTTTGGGTAGTCCCCACCCTTAAATTCAAAATTGGGAGGTTTTATGTTCGATGATCCCCACCTCCATAACCTCTCATGGGGGGTTTAGTTATGGTGGTCCCCACATATTAATCCATCCACATGGGAGGTTTCAACAAAAATAAAATAAAATCAATGTTTATTTTATTTTATTTCTCTTTCCATGAAAAAAAACTTCTATCTTTCACCCTCGACCTACTGTGGTTGAGGTGAAGGTCACCTTTAGCAAATACTGGACCTGCAAGTTCAACGGTACCCTTGGATTTCAATTCTGAGTACTGGTTCAAAATTTTTAAAAACCCGCTCAAACTATTACTGAACGTACCAGAAAAATGTTCAGAATTTTATTTTGAGCACTACGGGAATCGGAATCACGCGACAACAATTTTTCGGACTCAAAAAATTATCATATATTAAAAAAATACATTGAATTTACAGGTCTGTACATTCTCCCCACCTCAGGACATTACGTCCCTGTAAGCCACAACACTTAACTAGGAACAAATTGGGGGTATTGAGCATGAAGATGAGCCTCCCGCTCCCATGTGATCTCTTGGAGGTTCTTGTGTTTCCAAAGAACGCACACAAGAGGTATCGACCACCCACTAAGTACCCACTCTTAACGACCCTCAATATCAACTGGAACCTCTGTAAAAGTTTCCCCTATGTCAATGTCCATCTCTCTGTGTTCGATGATGTGGGAAGGGTCGTGAACGTATTTTCTCAACTAGGATACATAGAAGTTGTCGTGCACCCAGTGCAACTGGGGAGGAAGATTTAAGCGGTAATCCACCTCGCCCACTATACTGAGAACCTAGAAGGGTCAAATTATTCTCCAGATAACTTGCTGTCTCAGCCAAATCTCCATAAAACATGTCGGGGTGAGAACCATAGAAAGCCGTGGTCACCATCCTTGAACTCTAGAGGTCTTTGTCTCCTGTTGGCATAAGACTTCTTCCTGCTCTTTGCTGTCTTTATCCACTCCTCGATGATCTTCATATTTTCGATGGTAGTCCATACCATCTCTTTTTCCACTAGTGCTGACTCCCATGGGTCAGTCCAACACAATGTTAATCTGAATGGCCTCTCATACAATGCCTCAAAAGGTGCCATCCCATTGGCGGAGTGATAGCCACTAATGTATGAGAACTCTATAAAAGAAAAGTGATCCTTACAGCTACTACCGATGTCGGGGACGGAAGAATGAAACATTTCCTTGAGGGTCTGTTTGTTCCGCTCAGTCTGTCCATTAGTCTGAGGATGGAAGGCGTTTCTCAAATGAAGCTGCATCCTGAAAGCCTCTTAGAACCCCTTCCATATCCAGGAAGTAAAACATGCATCACTATCGGATACAATCATCGAGGGTACTCCATGTAACCTCCCAATATCCTACACATAGAGGCATCCCAAACACTCTACTAAACCCTGCTCTCTGATCGGTAGGAAGTGGGATGACTTGGTGAGTCGTTCAATGATCACCAAAATATAATTATGAACTTTGGTTTTATGTGGAAGTCCTATCACGAAGTCCATGGATATCACATCCCTCTTCCACTCTAGAACCTCTAAAGGCTGATCCAAGCCTGCTGGTACCTGATGCACTGCCTTCACTTGCTGACAAATGAGGCACTGAGAGACAAACTCTATTACTCCTTTCTTCATTCCCAGCCACTGGTGTTGTCGTTAGAGATCCTAGTACATCTTCTCCATTCCTGGATGTAACACTAGAGGGGATGTGAGTAACTCCCTCAATAGTTCCTCTGAAATTGACATTGGTACCATGGTATGTCCTATGAAGAGGATGAAATTTTCCCCATATTCAGAAAGTCCATCATGTGCATGTCCTATGGATATCTGAGCACGTCGAGTCTCACAGTCAGCGTCCCCATGCTGCGCCTCCCTGACTCACAGAAGATGTGGGGGCATGACTATAAGATACTGAAGAAAATATGAACCATCTCAATCCACAAAGGATATCTTCCAATTGGTCAGCTACTCCGTCGCCTCACCTTGATGTTCTATACCATATCTCTTGTTGTGTGAATCTGCTACAATGTTTCCCTTACCAAGAGTATATATTATCTCGAAGTCATAGTCCTCGAGGAACTCAAGCCAAAGACGTTGTCTCAGGTTTAGGTTCTTCTGGGAGAAGATATACTTGAGACTCGTGTGATCCGAGTAGACTGTAAAATACTCACCCATTAAGTAATGCCACCACATCTTTGAGGTGATGACCACTACTGCTAACTCTAGGTCAGGGGTAGAGTTTCTATGCTCATGTTGTCACAGCTTTCAAAAAACCATATGCGATCATTGCTCTCTCCAGTATCAGGACACATCCGAGCTCGGTCCCTAATACGTCGTAGTAGAATAAGTACCATATGCCCTCCTTGGAAGCCTCAAGATGGGGGGTAGTAGTCAGCCTCTGCCTCTATATCTGAAAACTCTGTTGTCATCTCTCCAACCACACGAAGGGTATCCCCAACTTCATTAATGATGAATGTGGTGTTGCAACTATAGAAAATATGTCACAAATATTTTCTAGTATCCAACCAATTCCAAGAAACATTGTACCTCCGTCACACTCTGGGTTGGCTACCAAGCAAGTACCGCTTCAATCTTTGCTAGATCCGCTGCAACTATAGCCTCTGATATGACATGTCCCAGAAAGTGAACCTCTCGGATCCATAAATGGCACATTAAGAGCTTACTATAAATTTGGTTCTCTTGGAGTGTGTCTAGTACTACCTGGAAATGGTATGCATGATCCTCCTCAGTAGTCAAGTAGATCAGAATGTCATCAATGAACACTACATCAATGCGATCAAGGTATGGCTGAAGGATCTTGTTCATGAGTCCCATGAACACTACAAGAGAATTTGTCAATTTGATTGGCTCTTCCAAGAACTTGTAACGGCCTTACCGACATCATAAAGTCATCTTCTGCATATCCTCATATCATAATCTGAGCTGATGATAGCCCGATATGAGGTATATCTTCGAGAACCACCGTGCTCTCTTCAGCTGTTGAAAGAGGTCTTCAATACTCAAGAGTGGGTACTTGTTCATCACGGTCACCAGATTTAGGTGCCGATAGTCGAAAAAATGTCTCAATCTCCCATATTCCTTCTTGGTGAACAAAATCAGGGTTTCCCAATGTGATACACTGGTCCGAATGAATCCATTTCTCTCCAAGTCCTCTATCTATACCCACATCTCACAAATCTCCGCGGGAGCCATCCGATATGCTGGTGTTTATATTGGCGCCTTCTCAGGGTAGAATCCATTATAAAAGTCCACCTCTCAGCAAGGAGGACGACCCAAAACATCATCAAGGAAGACTTCTGTATACTGGTCCACCAATATAGGATAACTTGGCCTATCCACATCAACTGCTCTGAGGGTAACGCAAGCCAACTGATGATTTATCGGATGCACTCTCCTCTGGGTAAGTCCATCCTATGCTACAAAGGCTCCCTTCATTCCAGTGATGTTAAACCTGGTCCCATCTATTCGGACACAGCGCACTTTATGCCTAATACAGTCAATCTGAGCATGGAATGTAGATAACTAGTCCATATCCATGATGACTTTATAAGGAATCGATGCCGCTTCTAGGAGATCCCAGCTAAAGCTCACAACTCCTAGAGTATGCTCATAGTGCCGACACCAGTGCGTAATCATCGAATCCACTCATGTAGGAGTCTCCAGTCGTAAGGGTCGAGCCAACGACTCCGTCGGAAGCACCATGCTTCGAACGAGGGTAGTGGAAATAAAAGAATGTCTGGAACCTATGTCTATTAGTACTATAAATAATGTTGAGTAGACACAAATAATACCTCATATCATCTCTAGAGCTCCATGGTCATAGGCCTCAGCTGCCTGGTGCTGATCTCTCCCCTATCCACCTTCTCCTTATTATTGGGGTGGACCACCTGGTGGTGGAGGTGGTAACATCTCGAATCATCTCCCACCGCTAACTACATGGCTTAATCCTCTTCCCCGACCGCCAGCTCCCTGCAGACCACCTCGATCAAATCTATGTCTCTACATGGGTGGTCCTTTGACCGTCTGCTGATCATCCATACGATGGGTTGGACAGTCACAAGAAATGTGACCCTGCCCGCCGCATGTGTAACACTCCCCACTCTCGGCATTACTGTCTCTACATTGGGTTCCCCATACAACCGACCCTAAATCCTGCAGTCATCAATCTATAGGTCTGGTCGACTTGAACCTCTATGTCATCTTTCTACTGCCAGGTGCGGAATACTCTGCTACGCGACATCCGGTGATGGGTCTTCCTACCGGTGAAATTTCAGCAAGAAAACTCTCCTCTAAGAGGGCTCTCTCGAACACCCCTGCTTGTGTTTGGATGATGAGGGAAATCATCGATGACCTGATATCCTACCTGAGTCCCTGCTCAAAGTTTAGGGCCGTGTAGAATGGTTCTTGAACAATATATGTGGAGTATCTCGAGAGGTCGATGAACCTCGCTGAGTACTAAGCCATAGTCATGATGCCCTTCTGTAGATGAAGAAACTCATGTATGCGTACTGCACGAAGAGTCACTAGAAAAAACTCTGCCTGAAACTAGATCTCGAAATCTTCCAAAAGAAGAGTCACCTTGTTGTGAACCTCGAGCATCATGCTCCACCTTCTAACTGATGCTGCCTGTAGAAGGCTGGTGACAAGGATCACCATGAGATTAGCTGGTGTCCTAATTAGTTGGAAAATTCTCACCACGACCTCCATCCATTCCTCAGCTGCCTGTGGGTTTGTCAATCCCCTGACCTAGGTGGCCTCTGGCATTGGAACACGTACAAAGCGCTCAAGCAGCATTCACCCTCTGTTGTTGGGGATGCTGGCATTGGTGGCCCAATGTCTAATTGTACCATAGGTTCCTCCATTGGTGCCTCTACTAAAAGAGGGCCATACACCTTGGCCTCGTTACTCGGTGGGCTATCAGTGCGTACTACTCTCAGAACCCTAGCTGGCTATCTGCATGGAGGCATCCTGAAATGAAACAGGTGCACCAGTGTCAATATGTTATACCTAGTGAGGTAACTCAAATAGATCACAAAGAAAAATCTCTGAAACACACACGCAATCAGTTTTTTTTTGCACTGAGTCAGCAATCAGAAGTCAAGGTCTTGGTGTATGTATATATCAGTCGTTGTACCAAATTTGGATTCCCTAAAATTATAACCAAAGTCAATATAATTATCCCTATTTTTGTTAAAAGAAATATCATAGTCTGATGTTCTATGGTAGAACCAACTCCTTTGATACCAATATTACACGAACCTTCCCCTAGGGCCCATGTCGTGACTACCCCAAGCCCAGCTTCCATAGTCCAGGGGCTGGTGACTAGTACCAAAGGCATATTCCCCAAAATAGGGGAGGCATTGACTATATAACCTGTAACATACACAACCAATCACAAAGAAAGATACAAAATCATGTAAACTGAATAGTAAACAATGTTAGTACAGTATGTAAATGGGGATAGAATAAAAGCCCTACTGGAAAAGTACAAGTACAAATGAATTGTAATGAATATCTGAATGTTGAAAAAGAGCTCCTGGATCGTCCACCATGGATCCTACCTGAAGGTTAGGTATAGATCACAAACGACCATCTCTGTGGCTCTCCTTGTCTAGTTTCTACCTCTAAGCCACCCCTAGTCCCAGTACTCTCATCCTCGATCAACGTTGTCCGTTGTCTGCACCATACACCACAAGGTGCGGGCATAGCCCATGAACGAGTGAGTATACAAATAATCTACAGGGATCCCGAGACCCTCAAGGTCTCACAAAATCCACAAAGGATAAACAACATAGTAAGAATTCAATTGACATCCCTACATATGTATATGCCCATACATATTCCTAAGTTATCGAGTAATTACATCCAAACATGAGGAAAAAAAAGAGTCCAACACTAAATCCCAAAGCACAATGGTTCTACAAAGGAAGGAATACAACGAATGTAGGTACCACATAGGTGCACCACACAAATGAATAACACAATGGTATTACCACGAAGGAATGTACCACATAGGTATGGACTCAGCTCACACCAGGAATAACTTAGGTACAGTTGTAGAGATGATTATATGTAACTACAAAATCGTCTTACTTTTTCAAAAGGATCTTCGGCTGACCCACATAGGATCGCTCGGTGCTGACCCACATAGGATCGCTAGGTGCTAACCCACATAGGATCTCTAGATGACGACCCATACTGGATCGCTCGGTGCTGACCCACACATGATCGCTCGATGATGAACCACAAATGATCGCTCGGTGTTGGTCCACACAAGATCGCTAGGGGATGACCCACATCGAATCGCTCGGTGTTGACCCACACATGATTTCTATTCATTCTTCACGTCACATCATGCTACAATGTTCCCGCACTAAGATCACATTTCTCCAGGAGGGTTCATTGCACAATCCACTGGTTGATACTCCAACCACCACGAAGTCCCACAAAGAAGTATCTCAAAGGACCGCCACGTGAAAGGGGTCTCAACGCAACAGACGGTGCATCAATCGGATGACCGGTCTGTATGTTATTAGCCTTTTAGTCTCGGGGAACCGGTTAGATTTTTCCTCGATCAAACCTGACCATACCCCATATTAATACAAATCTCTAGTGGTTATACTAAATGGGACCATCTCACTCTGAGGTTTCCATCATCACAGGCGGTTCATCAAACAGATGTTGGGTACCAAAGGTATGGCCAAGAGAGAGTATAGGGTCAAAACTGGTCCGGGTCTGATCTGACCCAGTCAGACCAAACCGGCACACCCGCTTGGTCCGGACCTTCCCACGCTCGGCATCCTAGCCCACTGGGTGGATCTTTAGGTTGTGAGGGGCTCGAGGGGCCGTAGAGGCCGTGAGATGAAGTTGGGGGGGGGGGGGCGTGGGGTGAGGCGAGGCCACGAGCAGAGTGGGGCCGCGGAGGTGTCGAGACAGCGGGGCGGTGAAGAAGGGTGCAGGGCGGCCTGATCATAGGGGCCACGAGGTGGCGAGGTTGCGGGGATGTATGGATGGCTGCAAGGTGACGAGGCCACAGGGGCCGTGGAGGGCTGCGAGTGTGGATGGTCGTGAGTCGGCGAGACCGCGGGGGCCACAAATGTTGTGGGGTGGCGGAGTGCCGCAGAGTAGCGGGACGTCGTGCCTTCATCGGCAGCCGGCATGACCAGCTTCCCATCATTCAACGCACTCATCGTGGTCGTACATGGTTCCAAACATGGTTCTCTAGTTCCACTAGTGGCAAACGCCAGCACCGAACGTCATCACCATCGAGAATATCGCACAAAAGAACAATAAGATATGAAGAGGGGTCGGGCCATGTTGGTTTGGATCGTACCATCTATGTTAGGGTGGTAGCATACAGCTCAAGGAAGTTGAATCAATGTGGGAGGGAAATTAATTTTGATCAATTTAAAACACACCCTTACCTTGATTTCTCGATAACGATGGAAGGGGTGAAGTCAGTGACTTCGACATTTCCCCGATCGTCTGATCATTTTCTTCAAAGACGTCTTACGTTGGCTGCCTCTGTAAGGTGCTTCCGATCTGGCTCAGGGTCGGATTCCTTGTTCTTAAATCCCTTGGGGTCATTCATTGTTGGTAGGTGTTCTTCATTGGAGAGTGTAAAATTTTCTCCAACTGATTTTCCAACTCTTCTCCCAACAAAATAATATCCAATATAAATTAAATTTGTTTTATTTAATTAATTTAAATTGGAACCATTAATCAAGTGGTTTTGGAATAATTAATTTGGAGGATGTTAAAGAGACTTATCCACATTAAAGAGGGAGTTTAAAAGATTCTTACATTAAAGGGGAGTTCAAGAGGTTTGGGAGGTCCCCACCCTTAAATTAAAAATTGGGAGGTTTTAGGTTCGGTGGTCCCCACTTCCATAATCTCTCATGGGGGGATTAGTTCTGGTGGTCCCCAGATCTGAAACCATCCACATGGGGGGTTTCAACAAAAATAAAAGAATAGAAAAGATTATTTCATTTAATTTGTTTTTCCACGAAAAACACAAAATTCTATCTTTCAGCATCGACCTACTGCAGTCAAGGTGACGGCATCCTTAATCGAATACTGGTGCTGTGAGTTCAACGGTGCCCTCAGATTTCAATTCTGAGCACCAATTCAAATGCTAGAAAAACCTGCTCGCACTTTCACTGAATGTACTCAAAACGAAGTTCAGAAATTCATTCTGGGTGCTCCGGGCCTTGGAATCAGGCAGCGTCAATATTTGCAGACTCGTAAAATTTTCATATATTAAAAAAATTACGAAGAATTTCTGGGTCTTTTCAATGATCAATGAGCCATTTAATATCTGTATCATATGTCATGCATCAACATGACACTTAAAATTCTTGATATAATGGGAACTAAGAATTTAAATGTTTATTGATTATTAATTAATAAAAAATAACATGTGTAGTGGTCAATCTAAACATATAATATGTGAATAATGTGAAATCATTTTAAAATAATATCAGGGTACTCTTTTTAGTGTGAACCAACCATCGGTCAATCTGTCACTCAAACTAAACATTATGATTGAATGTTTCCTTAGAAATTCACATTTTTATTAAAGTTTCAAGTATCCTATATGACACCAAAATAAGTGAATTGGGATTCACGTTATTTGAAAATATTGGTAAAGTATAAAAATAAAATTTCAACTCTATAATAATAAACCACATGATTATATAATTCCAATATTTATTTGAATTATTCAATGCATTATTTCACCTTTATAGATTCACTATAATGAAATATCTATCACCATGTGGTATGAATCAAGATATAAAATATGTCTAATACTTTTCATTTAAATAAATATAAACTCATTAAAAATTAACTTTTCATTATTTCAAAAATAATTCATGTAGGATTGATGAGATATTTGTTTATTCGATTTATAATTTTTTCGAATTATATTCCTACGATTCCATAATATGTGGATTACCTTTACTATTTTTTCACCCCTCGATGGAAATTTTTTAAAATTTAAATCCACGGAAACACTAATATTCATTTTGAGAAAGAATTTTTTCTAATTAATGTGAAACATAATTCTAGATATCATGAATTAAATTACAGTTGTTTCCATGTGATAATATGATAAAATAAGGATGTTTTTTACATTTAAAACCATTCACACATGTTTTTTAAATAATTTTAAAACTATTAATATTTATTTTTATATTAATACTACCAAAATTCCTATCATATTGAAATTATATTTGTTCAAAAATGTAAAACGATAATAAAATATATTGGACAATGATATTAAAATATTATATTAGGTAACATTCAAATCCATGAGATCATTTTGGACGTTCGATATAAAATTTATTTTTTATCATATAATTTTTGAGAAATTTCCAAAAACACCCCTCTCCTCCCGTATAAATTCCACCCCTCATAACCCCTTCTCCTCACACCTCAAAATACTTGAATCCATCCAAAATATCTTCAAAATACTCAAATTAACACTATAACCATATCCAAGAACTACTTTACTCACCAAAATACCAATTACATTTTATTAAATAGATCCTTCAATGAGATTATATTTAAGAGGTAACACTGTCAAATGACCTTTTTTTATTTTTATTATTCTCCCAAATTCTCCTCACCTCATTGATCTATGAAGGAATAATAACTAATATATCATTTATACACTAAAATTTTATAAATCTAATGATTATATTTTATCCATCATTTTTCACATCTCATCTTATTCAATGAATCACAAATATTTTCTAAATTCATATCATTTACCATCTTCATGGATAATGAGTTTTATTTTCTATTGCAACATTCAATTATAGTCATAAAAATAATTTTATGGTTAAATAATATTTTTTTAAGTATATTATGACTTATATAATAATAAAGAAGTAATATATATACAAGATATTAAATAAAATGAAATAACATTGGGATGGTCAGAAAAACCTCCAAAATAAACTAGTCAAATATCATTAATGTATCATCAAATGAATCATTCTAATGTATGAGTGGCATATGAAATATGGGGACACTTATAATTATGGAGGTTACTAAATACCATGCAATCTCATATATATAGTATTATTCCCATGTTTACATGAACATATGCACATGTTATCCAACCGTAAATCGATTAATGGAATGCTTCCGGAGTGGTGATTCTTATGATTATAACTCTCCAAATGAGCATAAATAAACTTAATAAAATTATAATAAATAAAATATGTGTGAAATGATTATGAGGTATTTAATTAATGAACATAATTTTATTATCACATACAATAAATATAGGTGAAAATAACATTCAGAACTAAGTTAGTGGAATTTTTAACCAAATTTCCATTTTTTATGTTAACCATCTACTTCATTGATTATTTTGACGGAAAATTATTTCTGAAATTTCATATGAATAAATTATTTTGTTTTTACACTTTTTAATGTGGAATTATATACTATAAAGATATTTAATTAATTGGACTCAATATCACATCAACGATATAGAATTCATAAGGGAAATTATTTTAAAATCCCCTTAAAAGTAACATTTTACAAAAGTAAAAAAAATTTATAACTTATAAATCATGAAAGGATTTTCCATATTTCATGATGAATTAATTTTTGTAAGATTCATTTACAAAAATACATGGATATTTTCAATGAAATTATTTTCCTAAATGAATGGGGAAAAATATTTAAAAATTAAGGAATTGCATCTTAAATATGTTTTAATAATGAAATCATACCTATTTTGTGATTATGTTATGGTTTATGGGAATTATTTATAATGATTGGTTGTTCCGATATAAAACAAATATTGATGGGACATGATATCTGTCTAATTCATGGGTTATGTTGGAAGTTGAATAATTGTTATTCCTAGTGTAACATTGATTGTATTATCATAATGTAGTCATTTGGGTTAAAATCATAATGTAGTCGTGTGGGTTATAATCATACGTTAGTCATGAGGGTTATAATATAGGTATTTATGTTATGAAAATGATTCCAAAATATATCAATATCTTTTACCGATGAATTTATTGTTTTTATAGGAAAATAGTATTATGATATGTTATGTTATAATGATTATGTTGAGTGGAAACTTGTTAAAAGTATTTGTGGGTAATTGTTTATTTCTATCGTTTTATGTCCCTTTCTAATATTTTTGTGATCATTCCATATTTTAAAATGTTATTCATTGGTTTTATGTATGGGTAAAAGAATGGTATCATTCATGTTTAAATTCAAGATGTTTTATTTTGGGAAGAAATCATGTTTATTTATATTTTCAAGTTTTGTAAAAATGTATACTAAGTAGAAGTGTATAGTTCGTACTATATGATTTTTTATACATAATTTATGAAGTAATTATCTAAAACTCTAAACTAAAAGGATCTTTGGGAATTTATTGATGTAAATTAGTATTAGATTTACTATATTAAAAAATGTTTAAGGTTGGGTTATTAATGTTGGTATCAGATCTAGGTTTACATAACAGTATAAGTTAAGATTTTATTTGAGTATAAGTTAAATATCCTCTATAACCGAAAGTGTTTTTAATAAATTCATATTTTTGGAGTTTTATTGTAATTTTTTCATTTTGGATAAAATTCTAAATCAATTATGATATAAGGTGATCGGGGTATTATCGAATTATAAAAGTTTAATGCTATTATCATTAACATATATATTATTTTTCAATTATTAATTCATATCATGTTTAAGTGATTTTATTTTACACATATTAAGGATTGTTTGACAAGATGAAAAGAAAAAGATCAAGAACAACCATCTTATCCTAACCAGAATATTTGATCATCACTATTAAATGAATTTATTATTAAAATTAATTTCATAGCTTCTTATGTATTAAAATCACCTCAAATAGATTGTATATGTTATCCATCATGTATTCATTTTTAAAGAACATTTATGCTCCATGGTTTCCTATTCATACTATTTCAAGATATCATGTCTTATAACCATACAAAAATGTGAAAAACGAAAATTTTATTGACCATTTACTTTTTTGGTTTAGGAAAAGATGTCGATAGATAATGAGAATATCAAGAATATTGTAAAATTTTTACTTAAGGTATGAATTATTTTCATATCAGTAAATTATTAATGGATTGATATTTATGAATCATTAAAATATAATTCGTATCATTAATTATCAGGAATGAAGTATTAAATAATAATATGTTAATTCACAATTAATGGATTATGAATAATGTTGAATGATTATTGTTTCTATATATAGGTATTTAAGAGTTTTGATGTGGTGTAATATTTAAGGATGATCATATGTTTGATCAATTTCATATATTTTCAAATTTCATTTGATGATAGTATATTAGATATTTTATGGGTGTCTAAAATGATGTTTGAGTAATATGTTACGCTTATGATTAACATATGTTTTAATTAAAGGATATATTAGTAATAATTCTCCAAAATTTTGTGGAGATATATTTAAAGGTATATATATACTTTATGGTTTATACGATCTTTTAATTTTAAGGTAATTATGGGTTATTACATTTTTTGAAATATATATTACATATGTTAGATAACCATTCATGTTAATTATTTAAATGATGAATATATAACTGTTGTTTTTAAGGTTATTTCTCACATTTCGAGGAATGTTATACAAATTGAAGTTTTTTAATAACGAAACCCAATAGGTTTTGGGACAATGTATCATTTCTAGAAATTCCACAAATTTTAAAAACACAACTGAATGGTGGTAAGGGTACAATTTTGACCACTGCCCAATGTGATGTCTTGGTTAGTTTTAAATTTTCATTTTTAAAGTTTTTTTCGATATATTTTATGTTAATATTAGGAATATATTTTTATCAATTAGTTATCCTTGGGACTCGAAAATTATTTGGTGTTATATGAATTCAGAAGATGTTTAGTATTTTATTATCCTATATGATAAGGGTAAATAGAATATTATGGAATTTTATTTTAGGAATAATGGTTGAACTGTATTTTGGAAGAATATATGAAATTATATTGGTTTTATAGTGATTCGTGTTAATAATGGAAATAGTTAGAATCTCTTTGATATTATATAATTTTGGTAATTTGATTTTTATTATTTGACCTTAATAGTGACTGATGTGATTTGGTGATAAATATAAAATTTATCTAGGAGGCCATCTGACCAAATCCTTCTGATTTTTGGGTTTTGATCCTCATTTATAATAGGTTAGAGTAATTTTGAAGATAGATATTTGTTGAATTATCAATGTTAAACATTGGGTATTATTGTTGAAATTTTGAAATTATCTTATCTTATTGTAAAAATTATTAGCTTCGGTTAATGTATAAATATAAGAGGAATATATTGTTTTTGTTTTATGTATTTTTTCATATATATGAGTTTATTTTAGTGCATCAATCATGAAAAATTCATACTCATCCTTTGGTAGAAATATTGATTTTTGGGTGGAAAATATCCTTTTCCAGTATGTAAACATTATCATGTTCTTAATATATGATGTAAATTACTATAGAAATAATAAATTTTATACATATTATTTTCTTACCTATAAATAAATGTCCTTTAAAACCAAAGAAATTAATGGTTTTCTAATGATTGACATTTTCATTACCAAGTTCTCTATCACACCCTATTACTATTTAGGATTTTTTTATATTCCATATCAATTTTTGACTCCCCAATTATGGTCACTTACATGGAAACCTAGTGTGTGTTTTCTATGGATACATACATATTTCCCTTAATCACTTTTAAAATGTATTTTTTATTAAAAAAATTTAAGATGCAAGATTTCAAAGAATGTAATTTGAATGGTTAAACCCCCATTGTTCAATCTGACGTTCAAATTATGAGGAAAAAATTTAGTAAAATGGGAGAATGTGACATCAACTATTTTTAAAAATTAATATTATTATTTCCAATATATAATGTAATAAACACAAATCTTAAATGTACAACTAAATATTGTTATTATGTAACCAGTATATCCTAGTCATGAAATTGATAAGAATAAATAGTATTAATTATATTTTGAAATTTATATTTATATATATTTTTTATAATCATTGATAATTAATTAATTAAATCATTATATTTAATATATGTTTATTATAGTCATTCCATTATTTTGTAAATCTATTTTATTATTCAAATACATTTTTCCTTCAAAAATATTTTTTTACTTTGTAGGTAAAAATAATATAATTAAATTTTGAAACATTTATAAAATTTATTTGTTAAAATGAATATAATTTTTTAAATCATCATATAAATAGTTTTCAAAGATTAAATGATTTAAATTTTATTAAATGTTCAATTTTTCAATGAATTGAAAAGAATATAACTTTTAATTGAAAAACTGTTTTTTATTTTCATGGTTAGGTAATGATTTGGATTATTTTTAATAAATTTTAATTATTGAATTTTTAATTATAATAATCCAACCATGGATTATCAAATGTTCTTTATACATGAAGTTTTATAAAAAATCAAAATAAAACTATTAAATTTAAACAATGGAAATTTTTTTACATACTATTTTTCAATTTGATATTGTCGATTAATTTCATATTAAATTATAAAACTTCTATACATAAAATAAAATAATTTTTCATATTTAGGAGTAGAAAATTTGGAAAATAATCCATTTTATATCTATTAAATATGATTTTCAAATAACGTAAAATTTATTACCTATATAAAGGGTGAAACACGTAAATTAAAATACAAAATAAATGATAAGGAAATAAATATTCATTGTAATTATTATTACAAGAGGATAATTCTACAATTTACATATATGTTATAGAATATATTTATTTAATCCACACTTTTCCAGGCAAATTTATTAAATATTATTAAAATAAAAGAAAATGACAAAATATCAGATTCGTATTTTTTTTAATTTTATAATAATATTAAAATGTGGTTAACTAGATTATATTTCTGACTATAAATAGTAATTTTAATGATAAAATATTACCATTATCATCTGATTTTTCACATTTAGTATAGAAATAACTAACATAAAGTCTTACATAATTCTCATGTGATAATTATTTTATTAATGAAAATATCATATAAATGTTATTAAAAATATTTAAATAACATTTAATTGGAAATACATATGTGGTAAATAAATTTTATTGATTAACATGGAATAAAATTAAGGTTAATAATTTTTTTTAATTTTATATCTCTTATTTGTGTTTTTAATAGTCAACTTACTGAATTGTTTGGAAATTTACAATAATGATATTTTATGGGATAAATATTTAGTAAAATTATATAAAAATAGAAAACATATTTAAAAATAAGAATTTATTATTATATGGTATAATTATAAAAAAATACTATTCAACGTCCATTTGAAAACATATATGTATTGATTACAACCTTTCAATATCGAAAAATTTATTATCATTGTTAAAATTAAAATTGGTAAATTATGGGTTAATCAAAATGATAAGGTTTAAAATTAGACAAAAATTAATAAAAAGACTACTGATTTATGATATTAATACAATATAATATCTTATCATTGAATCCAAGACCACTTGGTGGTATATGGATAGAGGATGATTTTATTATAAGTAAATAGTTTGAGAAATTTCCAAAAAAACCCATTTCCTACATTAAAAATACAACCCCTTCCAACCACTTTTCATCACATCATCCAAGACTTGATGCATTCCCAAATAACTAAAAAATATTTCCTCCCCACTATCACTGCATCTATGAATTGCAGGTCTCACAACAAGACCAAATCAATGTTCAAGGAGGAATCCTTCTTGGTAGTGATATTTAAGAGGTAACACTCTAAAAATACATCTATTAATTTATTTTCTCTTCTACATTATCATCATATAATTACTACACATTGACCTAATAAATCCAGTACCTTGAATATAATGGAATTTTATGTTGATTATGTAATATCTTATATCCAACCGTTTTCACATATCCTCTTATTCAACGAAACAAAATTATTGTGAAAATTATAGAGGTTTACCATGTCCATTGATAATGAGTTATCATTTTTAATTTCTATTATTGTGGTTAAATAATATTTTAACAAGTATATTATAATTTATATATTTTTTAGTAAATAATATACAAACATGATATTAATGAAAATGATACATGATCTTGATGGTCCGAAAATCTACAAAAATAAACGAAACAATTGTTATTAGAGTTTTATCAAATAAATAATCATCACGTTATAAAGAAAAATGATATATAGATCAATATAAACATATGGAGGTTAATTATAACCATATAATATCACTTGTTGAGTGATATTCTCCTTTTAACAAGAGCATTCAAAAAAACCCATAGGTTAACAAACAATGAATCCATGAAATGAACACTCAAAGAATAGTGGTTATGATGTTTGTAACTCAACGAAATTGACATAGATGAACATAATTAAATTCTATTAAATAAATGATATGTGTAAGATGATTTAAATAATATAATTATTTAATCTTCTTTGAAAATCTGTGAAATTATGTACAAGTTCAGAATTCCTTCAGAGATAAGGTAAGTAAATTCTTAACTGAATTTTCAATTTTTGGTTGACGGTCAACTTCATTGGTTATGTCATGAGAAAATTGTTTTTGGAATGAATTTTTAATATATTTTTATGTATTTACACTTATTTATATGTATTTACATGAAATTTACAAATTCCATTAATTTCATTAATTCTCGCTTTAATGAAATGATATTTATTATGAAATTTCCTTTAAAAACACATTATTGATTCTTTCTACAAAAGAAAAAAAGTTATTTGTTAAAATTAGAAGTCACAAATTTTTTCCCCATATTCATAAGGCTTATTGTTTTAAATATTTATTTATTATAATACATGTAAATTTTAAATTAAAATGTTTTTATTTATGAGTTCTCACTATTATTTTAAAATAATGTATTTTATTCAATGCATGTTCTAATAATGTATGCTATAATTTTATATTATTATAGCATGGTTATTTGGAGCTGTTTATGATATATAATGTTTCGAGTATAATCCAAGTATAGGTGGGTCTATGATTTCCATCTAATTTAATGGATTTGATTGATATTGGTCTTAATGTTTCTTCCAAGCGTAACTATGAATGTTACATTAATTGTAGTCATGAGACTTACAATCTTATGGTCGTCGTCAGGGATATAATCATATGTTAGCCATGAGAATTGAATCATATGTAATTATGATACAAAAAATATTCTCCAAGTTTCCTATATGTATATTTATGCATGAAATGTTTCATTGGATTGTTTTATTTTCATAACGTAAGTTATTAATATTATGTTCAATGGAAAATTTCGATAAATATTTTATGAAAAATGACTTCCATACATATTTTTATGTCCCTTACTAAGATACTTTATATAATACCACATTTTCAAATGGTTTTCATAGGTTTTGTGGATGGGTAGAGTAATGAAAAAATTAATGTTTAATATTGTAATGTTTTATTATAGATTGAAATCACTTTTAGATTTGAATTTTTCATATTCTGAATGATTTATTTTTACTATAAGTATCTAATTTTTAATATATGATTTTATTGTATTACTTATAAAGTAATTTTTTAAAATAAAAAAATGGAAAAATAACTTTTGGAATGTAAGAAATTAAATTCTAGTTTATTTTACTATATTATGTAATGATTATGTTCAAGTCCTTACATCAGGTTATGTTTTATCTTTACAAAACAACCACATATATAATTTCAAAACCATGAAAATGAACTCAAATTTGTGTGAAATACTATTGAAA
The DNA here is from genome assembly GCA_963277665.1 of Viscum album. Taxonomy (NCBI): domain Eukaryota; kingdom Viridiplantae; phylum Streptophyta; class Magnoliopsida; order Santalales; family Viscaceae; genus Viscum; species Viscum album. Next base: position 930,674,499 of record OY728127.1, read on the forward strand.
TTAACTTCAAGTTAGTTCTAATATTTATTAAGCTAACACACATCACTCAAACCCATAAATCTCTAATTGTGATTTCTTACCCTTATAAAATATTACTACATGAAAAATCATCCATGTAATATAAAAAAATCATTCCATTATTATTTTATATGAAAATATAAGAAAATGATACTAGAGTAAATTTGGATCGATACAAAGGACACTATTTTATTTTTAAATATGAATCACTTTGTACGATAAAAATTCTATTTTGACCCATACATTCTAGTGAAAGTTGAATGAAACCTTAAATTCTTTAATACTGAGAAAATGATTGTATATTTCCATGGAAATATATGATAATAATCCTAAAATAATTTTGAATCTACTAGAATCATTCATGCATCAATCATACTCTTGGATTTGTCTAGTATTACCATAATTACCTTTTATACTTTATATTTTTGAAAAAAAGGAATATCTCATGTCAAGTGTAAAATATATCATGGATGACTCTGAATTGACATGAAGTCATTGTAAAATGATCCTTGAGTAATTTGTGATTTGTAGGAATTATCAACACATGAATCTGATTTCCATATTGGTTCATGTAATTTAAAATATTATTATATATTTTTAAAATATATTAATAAATGAAAATTAACCTATATATTGGTCAAATATGAGAAATAGGTCGTGAATTGGCATATAACATAGAGAAATGATCATTGATTCATATATAACATACAAAAACGAAGCTCATGTAAATATGAAAACTAAAATTCATAGGATATTTGGAATTACTTTCATACCAACATATATATTAGAAAGTTAAATATAGTGACCTTATCCCTTTAAATATAATATTACATTATTAGAATCATAATTATACATCAGAGTAAAAGCCAAGAATCATGATTTCTAGTGTCTTGGAAGACTAGATACATAAAACATAAAACCTGGGACTGAAAAAAAAACATTATTATTTGTTCTTAATAGAGATCTCCTAACTTCCATTGATCCATTACAATTTCATAGGGGACCCTGGGGATCAAGTGAATGAAGGGATGAGCTCAAAGGCTAGTAAGGAAATTAGCATAAGAATATGGATTTAACATAAGGGATAATGATCATGAAATAACGATATAAAATGGAATATAGAATCATTCCTTTTAAAAATTGGATTATATAAACATGAATTCATAGAAATGTGGAAGCAAAATAAAACATGATATTAGCATGATTCAAGGCTCGTTGCACATAGAGGAGCACAAGTAAAGGTTAACCACCAAGTCTATTGCATATGGGAGCACAAGTCAAGGCTAACCACCAAAACCATTGCACATAGCATCTTAGGTGATTAAAATTTCCCCAATGAATAAAATTTATACATGGGAGCACCCAAATTAACATGTTCACGAAAATTATTTCAACATAAATTATCACACATAATCATAAGCGGACCCCTAGAATGAAATGAATATCACATTCATGTCATAAAGTATAATAAATGTTCATTTAATGAAAGTGTCCATGAGAGAAAGGAATTAAAATATAAATGTAAATTAATAAAGAAAAATAGGCATATAGTATGGTAAGTGAATTCAAACAAAAGTGATAACATGTGTGAAGAGTATTTAAGAAATTCTTAGCATAAAAATATTATTATACGGTTTTAAGGGAAATACAATGAAAATTTAAAATAGAAATGGGAATAATCATTTATATAAAAACAAAATTAGGAAAATAAGTTTTAATAATAAAAATAAATATTTTATTAAATCAATGGTGGCTTAAAACAAAAGGTATGGAGCACATGAAATTTGGTAGAAATTTAGGAAGTTCCCTTAAAAGAGGTTTTCTTTTTGGGAAATATTGAGGAAGAAATCACATAAAAGCATGTATACCCCTGAAATAGAATGATTTATGGATTATAGAACATGATTTTAGAGCATATAAAAGTTTTGAAGACGTTTTATATTATAAGAAAAGATTACTTCGTTTGGGTAAAAAGTATGATTGAGCTACCCGAAGGAATAAAGGCAGTTCTGGTAGAATCACTTTCGGAATATCAGCATGGTATTAGGTTAACATATGAGGGCTTAATGAGAGAGAAAGGGATTTATAAACATTTCTAAATAATTAAGGATATATGGGGATGCTGTGAAATCAAACCCCACCATTCGTAATTACACGTCAAAGGGCATAACATAGAGTCGATTCTGGAATAAATATGAGGAAGAGAGGATTCGTTACCTTAAGTCTGATAGTGATTTTTCCTTGATCTTAATGACCTGAATAATCATATTAGGTTCACTAAATAACAATTACAGAAACTATTTTACATGTAAATTATTTTTATTACCTTTTTGAGTACTTTCATATCCTTTTTTAAAGGTTATGATGTTTAATTTCATTGTTCAGGTCTGTTTGATTCCATGGTTTTAATGATCGGTTCACTTATATTAATATTCAAATATACATGTATGATGAGTGTGTTTTTCTGGAATAGATGTTATATTTTATTATTTAACATCCATAAGGAAACATTATTTTTAAATTCATTTGTTATTAGGACTGAAAGAGAATAATTATATAAAAAAATAATGATAAACACATTTATTAACTTGGCGATTTTGTTCACAATTAAATTCTTTGGTATTATTATTTAAAATAATGTGTGAAAAGTGAATACATAATAACACATAAGATAAAATACATATGTAATACTCTGGTTCAACCATAAAAATTATTTCATGACCATAATTGAAGATTGGAATGAAAATTGAATACCCATCATCCTTGAATGTGATAAATCAAAACATCTTAGACGGTGTTTTCATTTATAATACAAAGGGGGGGGGGGTTAAGAAGTGATTATGATAAACTATACCATTATCATAATATAATTCATGTTTATGTGTGGTACTTGAGTTATTGTACCAACTGGTTTACGGTAGGTGATTATTGAATAAAGAGAAGAAAAGAACATGAAAGAAAATAGGAGAATTGGAAATAGGAGTTTACCACTTGAGTTTTCCCCTTTGAGAGCCTATTAATGGCATATTATTTGGTCTTTTTAGGAGACCAATAGATTCAATATATGGGGGATGATATTGGTGAGATATTTAGTCATAATTTAAGGAATGTATGAGGCTTGAGAGGAGTAAATAGAAGAGGGGAGTGAGGGAGCTTTTTATAGTGGATGGGAGGAGGGGTTTCATAATATTTTAATCATTTATTTATTATTCTTTCAAAAGACAAGAAATAGTAATTATTCTGGTGGCCAAAAATAGTAATATGTGCCTATGAGTTAGAACCAATGGCCATTATATCATCCATGCCTCAATATTGATGCATAAATTCAGGTTTTATCATATATTGTGAATTATCATATTTTACTTTCCATAAAAAATTAATGTAATTTAGAAAAATCCAACAAATTCACCCAATATTTTTTTGATGTGTACACTCCAAAAATGAAATCCATTTTCAAAAATAATTTTCCAAATATTATTAATTTACTTTTTAATTAAAATAATAATTTTATTAAAAAATATAGATTTCAATACTACAACTAATTTTATAATGCATTAAAAAATTACACAAGGTCTAATAAAATTATTATAAAACAAGATGACATAAAATTGTTAATTTATGAACACCTTTAGGAAAATACATTATCTTTTAAATTAATTAATTAATTAATGACATACAAAAATACCAATACTTTTACTATGGTCATATTATCACTTATAAGATGTCTAAATTTTATTTATACATTAATTGAAGAGGTTACTACTATTTATGAGGAAATAATGTTAATAAGGGTCATATTACTATTCCTAAAGCTTGGTTAATAATAATCAAACATTATTTTTGTTCCATTAGACCCCAAAAAACACCCTGAATGCAACCGTGTATGTCAGATTATTGAAATTCAAAACACATAAGTCACAATATTATGTTTAAAGGTCACATTGTACTTATTTGTTAATGGTGTTGTGATTTTATGTGATCATATGACATAATTATAAGAAGGTAATTTCCATTGATAAAGCATCGGGTCATTACATTATTCCCCCCTTATGAAATTTCACCCTAAAAATTTCTTTCTCTCAATCTATGTCCTAAAAAGGTGTAGGTACATTTCCTTCATTGACTATTCAAGTTCCTATGTTTCCTCTTCATACTTATGTTTCCACTATAGTATTTTGACAAGGTGATTAGTCTTGTTATATAGAACATTATCTCTATGATCCAATATCATCAATGGCTTCTCTGGGTAAGAAAGATTGTTCTCCAACTGTACCACCTCTAAAAAGTGTACATGTGAAGGAACTAGTATGTAATTCCTTAAGAGGGATACATGGAAGACATCTTATAAATTAGTCATGGTACATGGATGTGCTAGTGAATAGGCCATAGCCTCGACAAAATCAAGAAACTTGAAGGGGTTTATGTACCATGGACTTAAATTTCCTTTCTTCAAAACCCTAATGACCCTCTTCCTTGGAGATATGCGTAGAAATACCATGTATCCAACATTGAAATCAATATCTCATAAACGATTGTCTTCATAACTATTTTTTCAAATTTGTGTTTCCATGATGTGCTGCTAAATGGTTTTCACCTTATCCAAAATTTCTTTAACCATTTTAGGTCATAGCAGCTTACACTCATAAACTTCTTCCCAACACACCGGTGTTCTTCAACTTTTCCCATAGAGGGATTTATATGGTTCCATTCAGATGCTCAAGTGAAATCTATTATTGTAGAAGAATTCAACCCGTGGAAGATGTTGGTCCAAACCCTCATTGATGTCCTTAGATCATGCTCTCAATATATGTTCCAGCGTCTTAATAGTTCACTCATATTGGCTATAATTTTGAGGATGATAGGCTATACTGATGTTCAGTTCAATGCTTATATAATGTTGGAGGCTCTTCTAGATCTTCAGGTGAATGTTGTATTTCTATCAGATACAACAGATTGTGTTACTCCATGAAACCTTGCCTCTTCATTGATATATACTTGTGCATGTTGATCCAATGTGAAGTCATCTGGAATCTCAATAAAGTGAGCTATCTTGGTAAGACGATCCATAAGGACTCATATAACATTTTTTCCCCAAGATATCCTTGGAAGTCCAGTGACAATGTCCATGATGATGGTGTCCCATTTCCATGTTGGTATGGGCAGTGGTTGCATCATCCCCTTATACTACTGTCTTTCATCCATCACTTGTTGAAATACCAGAAACTTTGATGTATACTCAGAAATCTCCTTCATCATATTTTCCCACCAAAAGTTCTCTCGAAGATCTCGATACATATTTTTTCTCCAACAGTGAATAGAGAAGATTGAGCTATGTGTATCATTCAAAAGCTCCTTCTATATCTCTGGATCATATGGCACACATAATCTTGACTAAAATCATAAAAATCCTACCATATCAATAATGAACTCATAGGATTTCATAGTTTTTATGGCTTCCCCCATTTATTTAATTTCCAAACCTTTTTTTGAGAATCCCTTATTTTATCTAGGAGAGATGGTTGATAAATAATTTCAGAATGGATTTAAGAATTTTTCCCTTAAATTATTACCATATCCGTCATCAAAAAATCTTATAATATTATATCCCTTTCAATTATCATCATTGATAATGATGGAGGATCCTTTCTATTAGTAGCACCTACTACCTTGTTTTCCATACCAGGATGGTAGTGGATTGAGAATGTATAATCCTTAATTAAATCTATCCATCTTCACTGGTGCATACTAAGATCTATTTGTGTTAATATATATTTTATAATCTTTTGATTAGTATATATCTCACACTTCTCCCCATATATATAATGCCACAATATTTTTAATGCAAATATCCCAGCTTCCAACTCCAGCTAATGCGTAGGATTGTTTTGCTCATGGATTTTCAGGTTCCTTGAGGTATAGTCTATCACTTTATCATTTTCAATTAGCACATATAATAATCCATTTTTTGTATCTTCACTATACACCACATAGAGATCTCCAATTGTTGGGAGTCTGAGTATTGGCGTAGTGATAAGCCTTTTTTTCAACTCCATAAAGTAGTCTTCACATTCATGAGTCCAGAAAAACATTACTCCCTTCTAGGCTAGCATGGTCATTAGGTTCAAAAATTGCAAGAAGTATTTCCGAAATCATCCATAATACATTTAACACCCCGAGCTTCCACGATACGCTTCTCATTCAATAATGCAATAGCTTGCATTGTACGCAACTTCGACTTCTAAAACACCGCGACTAATCAAAGTAGCCGTTATGAATAGTAATAACCACCTTTTAAAATTATAGAAATTTTATATTTCAAAATGGACTTCATTTTTGTATTCGTAATATCGAAATTATCCTAAGTTGAATTTTTTGTAACTTTCTGAGAACTTCCGATTTTTTTATGAATAGTGAAAAATACCTAAAACAACTTTTTTAATCAAAATAATTTATTGTGATAAATTATACTATTTAGTGGTTTTAATGTATAATTAGAATATATTTTTACCATTTTATCCAATGGTGGTCATTAGAATTAATTTAACATTGAAATTGGACATAAACAATTGCCAATCTTTTGATATAAATTGTTTCTTAAAACACGCTATTTATTGTGACAGCGGGAATTAATTATAAAATTAATTACTGCAACTTATATGTTTGGAATTTTGTAAAATATACATCATTTTTGAATTCCGAATATCATTTATTGCTTAGGGTGAAATTTTGGCTTTGTTTTGAAAAACTTCAATTTTTGATGAATAGTGAAACCACTAAGTGGTAGTTAAATAACTGATTTTTCATTTAAATGAAATATTACCACCTCTGTGATTTGATTTTAAAAAATCCGACATACATGGTTGTCACTAAGAAGTAAAATTTGGTTCATTGAGATTAAAATAAATTTTTGGTGAATAGTAACTTTTAAGTTCTTAATCACGATTAGAGGTACTTAGTGTAGTTTAAGGTACAAATAATGTTTTAATAATATGAGATGAGCATGACACTTGTCCTACTCCTATTGGATGAGTCATGGCCGACCAAGACAACCCATGGGTCAACTTGGGGACCCAATGGAGCCACTTTAGTCGGAAAATGACATTAATATATATTTATTTAATGTTAAAATTAAATTGACACAAACATGAGTTGTTTTACTAAAACAGTTTTTAAGTGGGGTTACACAAGACCAAATTTTGATTATAAATATTCATTAGAAAGATAAAACGATTTCCTACATCATAGTATTTTTTTTATAATTTTTAGACATTAAATAAATTAAATTATTTAGGACATAATTATGATGCGGCGATGACCTCATGATTTAACGATTTAAATAAAATGAGAAGATAATGCAAAATCCAAGGCTTACACTTGTCCAAAGCCTATTGTATGGGTAGATTTCGAACCCTTATCACCTTAGACACGAATTATAAAAGTATGGGACCTTTAGAATCCGAAAAGCATTGAGTAATAATGTAACATTTCAATCTTTCCAAAAGAGCCCCTCCTCTCCACTTATAAAAGGCCCCCACCTCTCCCACCTCATTTACACTTTCAAGCCATTTGGCTCGGCCAACCTCTGCCCACATACTCTCAAAACATCCCCCTCTTACTCCTAGAAGCCTTACTTTGGGAAGAACGCTTCCCAAGGAAGCCTTTGCCTCAAATCAAAAAGAGTTACCCGATTTTTTGGTAACGTCTTCTCTAATGTTGTTTTGTTTTGTTTTTCTTCTCCAACCCCCTAAACTCATTTTAATCATTTCTTTTGTAACAAAACCAGTATACTCAATATACTAGGATGTTGTTATAATATGTATTCGAGCTACACTTACACACACCTACATCTAATGGTTAAAGAACATACGGTTTCTGTGGATGGAGAATTTCTGCCTCACGAAACGATGATTGTTCAACACTCATGTAACACCTTCAAAGGTGGCCATTAAGATGTCACTATTTTTATATATGATATATAATATGTTTATGTTTTACTTATGCTTCTGTATTTCTCATTTATGGCATACTTTATGATTTCCATTATGGGTAAAATGCGATAATTTCATTTTAGAAAGTGCGGACTACCGCCCCCTCAAAGTGATTTGAATCGTTAATGCCATATATGGGATGTATAAAGGATGGAGTAAATGGTATTATACACTATATTATACTGGAATTATATTATACATTTATATCATTATGATTTTTTTCCAATAAATATTAAATTGAAATGAAAGTAGCGTTCATGCGTACGTACGGCTTACCGTCTCCATGAACGGTGCATTTCATTTCTTACCTCTAAATGTTACGTGACATTATGAATGAATGTATATACTGTATATATGATATATATGATATCTACATCATGAATATAATTCTGTATATAATGGATATTTCACCACATGAACAACTTGTAATTATAAGAAGTTTATTTTTGACTCAAGTACCAAAGATCGACAAAACGACCGTTTTTAACTTAAATAATTAAATAATGTTCATAACATGGTAATAAGGGATATAAAAGGAATAATGAATATGAAAAAGGTTCTTAAGTAAATAGAAATTAACTCTAGTTTATTATTCAGGAGGTTAAAGAACGGTCGAGTCCGGACAAGACGCAAGGTAAGGGAATTTCATAACCCAACTTCCATTCTTTGGGTTAATCTCCTACTTTCAAATTATGTCATGATATTATTATGTCGTATATTGTATTTATACTTTCTTTATGTGTACATATAGTGAATAAACATAATAGAAATATTTTATTTAAAAATGATCTTTTTAAGGGACTTCGTCTCAATCTCCATTCATTGAGGCATATTTTGTTTTATACACAAATTTCTTTTGTACAGTGTATAAACCCCTTTCACTTTTAAGTTTATTCAAAAGGAATCGTTTTATACGAAGAGTTTTACTAAATGACAAAATGGGAATGTTTTTCTTTCCGTACATATGCGGCAACAATGACTTCTCTGCCACCATGACCATTATTTGAGTTTCGGCTTCCTCTACAAGCCATCACTTTTTTTAATGAAAAATAAATACAAATTTGTAACTTTATTTTATTTTGGTATTGAAAATGGTATTGAAAGCATTTTTTTATATGAATGTGTTGTATTGAAATCTTGTGATTGAAATGTGGAAATGTTATGTTTCATTTATGCATGTTTCATGTGATACGATTATGTTATGGTTTATGATATGTTTAAACCAATTCATATGAGGAATGCATTGGACTTAATAAGTGACGGGTGGAGCCCGCTATAGCTCCTCGATGCATCGGCAGGTCTCATGAGACAAACTAGTGTCTTGGCACGAGGCCTTGACAAAATCTTATTTATGGTCTTGGCACGAGGCGTTGACTACATGGTTATGATAGTCTGGCATTATGCATTCCATCATTATGAAAGTGGTTAATGATATTTCATGTGATTATTCGACCAGTAGAATATCCATGTGAAGAAGTAAATGGCATTATCTCATTGTACTTTTTCCATATTATGTTGATGTTCAAGTTTAAAAGGATTTTGTTTTAGTTATACATTGCCTTAAATTTTTATGTTTATTTATGAAGGCTTCCGCAATATTGTTATCCTTACTGAGCATCTGAGCTCACCCCTTTCAATATTTTAATATTTTCCAGGATGTGAAGAAGTATTTTATGAATAACCTGCAGGGATTGTCAGAAGAGGATATGAGAGTGGACTATGGAGACTTTGTTATTGTAGTTTTTCACTTTATGATGTAATGTAACGTTTACGAATGTATCTAGTGTTTCCAAGGCTACTAAACTAATCGGTATTTCGAGACTTGATCTTTTGTGATCATGCCAATGTTACGAAGTAATGCACCGACTCTGGGTAGCTGGGGTCGGGGCGTTACAGTTGGTATCAGAGGCAGTTTAGTACTAACCTTGGAAGCTAGATTTAGATAAACTCTGATTAGAGCACATAGCCCGAAGATAGACTTTGAAAATTAGTATAGAAGAACTTCCTAGAATTTTGGTATTGTAGAGATGTTGTGAGTTTTCTGAGCAATACATCCCTGTCTGGATACGAGCAGGTAGAGGCGGCTCTGGCACAAATGTACCTAGGGGTAAAACCCGAAAACACCGCTTTGAGCTAGACTCGAACGGGAACTGGTGCACGACAACGGGACTTTCTGCACTCTGGGTTACGACACTCCCGGGGGATTTGCTTAGGATAATTCTCATTTTCTTTACAAACCACTATGAAGGGTTATGAGTATATAATTTATCAAAGGAAACATTTCTGTTTATGATTATGGATTATATCCATAAATAGTTCAATTTATGTTAAGTGTTTTACAAATATGGAATTATGTATTTTAATTCATAAACTAATCTAGTTTATGCCATTGTTTAGAAATGGCGCCTAGTGGAAGGAATGGAAACCATATCAATGCACGCACTCTGTGTAGGGATTGCCCTCTTGCTCAAGATAATTATTGTGGATCTGGAGATACAACTGGTGCTGATCAACTTATTACCATACTGGGACAACTCACTCAGGTTATGAATAATAACCTTACTCGTATGGAGCACCCTGATCCGCAACGTGGAGGATCAATGCTAGATCGTTTCATGAGGCAACAACCACCAACCTTCAATGGGAGTACACATCCTATAGTAGCTGAGCAATGGATAAATTCCATAGAGAAAATATTCCATGCCTTGGGGAGTAGTGAAAGGGAGAAGGTTGTCATGGCAGCTTACCGCCTCACTGGAGATGCCGATCAGTGGTGGTCGCTGATTCAAAACAAAAAGGAAGATGATGTTGTATCAAATATGGAATGGAGGGAGTTTAAAGAGCTTTTCTTAGAAAAATACTTTCCTCGTGACCATCGAGCAGATATGGAAAGGCAATTTCTGAGTCTGAGGCAGAAGGAGGATGAGAATGTCGGAAAGTATGAGGCTAACTTTACAAGGTTAGCGAGGCATGCTGCCGATTATATACGTAACCCAAGGAGTAAGATTGATCGTTTCTTTGATGGGTTAAAACCATTTCTCCGTCGATCTTTAGTATCACAATCCTTCTCATCATACGAAGATATTGTCTCGTGTGCTATCAAGACAGAAAAGGAATTCTCTAAGTCTTATGACAACAAAGTAAAGCAAGAGAAGAGTAGAACGGTGGAACAAGAGACAAATAAAAGGAAAAAGGGAAAGAAGGATTTTCCATTATGTGATAATTGTGGGAAGAATCACCCTGGTACATGTCTAAAAGGAATGGGAGTTTTTTATAAATGTGGAGAAAAGGGTCACCAGGCTCGTGATTGCAAGGGAAAGAAAGAGGCTATCAAAGTCGAATGCTATAATTGTAGAGAAATGGTTCATTATGCAAATGAATGTCCTAAGCATCATGGAAACTTACCTTAGAAAAGGCCAAGGGATCAAGGAAAATCTTATGCTGTTACTACAGTTGATGCAGAATAATTAATGTATTGGTGCTTTTGGACTCATGGATTATATTCTGGTTATTATAATAATGTGATATATATATAAGGATTGTACTGTAGTACTTGTTGTTTCAGTAAGGTTTTAATATGATTAAGGTAATCATAGTTTTAGTATGTGACAATAAGAGAAACTTTACTTTGTTTGGGGAATCTGATAAATTGATTTTGGAATTAAGAAACCTTTTAGAGAAAGTCTGGACAGAGGTATTTGGGATAACTATAAAGGTTGGAGTGGATTAAGTTGATCTTTGGATAAGTAATGTTTAAGGTTAAAAAATTTATGAAGATTATTTTTGGAATATTATGATACTATAGTTTTAGGAAAAGGACAACCTGCAGGGTGGGGAATAACCCGTCGCGTCAGACAAAGCTGCAGGAATCGAACCCACAACCATAGTGTAACAAGCCTTTATTTCCTACCACTAGCCTACATGAAGTCCCTTGTTATTACAAAATAATTTTACTAATCTAAATGGTATGTGTTAACATTTGGAACCTTATACAATTAGGATAAATAGAATATTTTTGAGTTCCGTTACCATTTGGAGTAAAAGTTGGGTTTGTGGTAAAAATTTATTGACGAATGAAAGTATACAAAACAAGTATGTATATTCCCTTACTTTCTTAATAAATATCCTAAATAAATTCCTCAATATTATAAAAGGTAACTTAAAACAAAAATGTTGTCAGTTAACTTTTCCAACTGGGGATTCAATGACTGTTTAACCAATCACAAGTTTGTGATTTTCTTGTGGTTAAACTTTCTCCTAATCCTATTTTCTATAACTCTCCATCAGACCTTGATGGTTTGTTTCTCCTCCATATCCATATTTTCAAAGAATCCTAGAATGGGCTATATCGGGTAACCTTTGTACTTATCTTGCTTTCTTTTAATGTTATACATTTATTAACCTTATTTCCGATGTGGGTTATCCTCAAAGGTATTTTCTCTTTTCAACCTTTTATTTTCAAAGAAAAATTTCAAATTGCGAGGATGCAATTTATTGAAGGAGGGGAGAATGTAACACCCCGATCTTCCACGATACGCTTCTCATTCAATAATGCAATAGTTTGCATTGTACGCAACTTCGAGTTCTAAAACACCGCGACTAATCAAAGTAGCCGTTATGAATAGTAATAACCACTTTTTAAAATTATAGAAATTTTATATTTCAAAATGGACTTCATTTTTGTATTCGTTATATCGAAATTATCCTAAGTTGAATTTTTTGTAACTTTCTGAGAACTTCCGATTTTTTTATGAATAGTGAAAAATACTTAAAACAACTTTTTTAATCAAAATAATTTATTGTGATAAATTATACTATTTAGTGGTTTTAAAGTATAATTAGAATATATTTTTACCATTTTATCCAATGGTGGTCATTAGAATTAATTTAACATTGAAATTGGACATAAACAATTCCCAATCTTTTGATATAAATTGTTTCTTAAAACACGCTATTTGTTGTGACAGCGGGAATTAATTATAAAAATAATTAATGCAACTTATATGTTTGGAATTTTGTAAAATAGACATGGTTTTTGAATTCGGAATATCAATTATAGCTTAGGGTGAAATTTTGGCTTTGTTCTGAAAAACTTCAATTTTTGATGAATAGTGAAACCACTAAGTGGTAGTTAAATAACTGATTTTTCATTTAAATGAAATATTACCACTTCTGTGATTTTATTTACAAAAATCCGACATACATGGTTGTCATTAAGAAGTAAAATTTGGTTCAATGAGATTAAAATAAATTTTTGGTGAATAGTATCTTTTAAGTTCTTAATCACGATTAGAGATAATTAGTGTAGTTTAAGGTACAAATAATGTTTTAATAATATGAGATGAGCATGACACTTGTCCTACTCCTGTTGGATGAGTCATGGCCGACCAAGACAACCCATGGGTCAACTTTGGGACCCCATGGATCCACTTGAGTTGGAAAATGACATTAATATATATTTATTTAATGTTAAAATTAAATTGACACAAACATGAGTTGTTTTACTAAAACATTTTTTAAGTGGGGTTACACAAGTCCACATTTTGATTATAAAAATTCATTAGAAAGCTAAAACGATTTCCTACATCATAGTATTTTTTTTATAATTTTTAGACATTAAATAAATTAAATTATTTATGACATCATTATGATACGGCGATGACCTCATTATTTAACGATTTAAATAAAATGAGAAGATAATGCAAAATCCAAGGATTACACTTGTCCAAAGCCTATTGGATGGGTAGATTTCGAACCCTTATCACCTTATACACGAATTATATAAGTGTGGGACCTTTAGAATCCGAAAAGCATTGTGTAATAATGTAACATTTCAATCTTTCCAAAAGAGCCCCTCCTCTCCACTTATAAAAGGCCCCCACCTCTCCCACCTCATTTACACTTTCAAGCCATTTGGCTCGGCCAAACTCTGCCCAAATACTCTCCCAACTTCCCCCTCTTACTCCTAGAAGCCTCACTTTGGGCTGAAATCTTCCCAAGGAAGCCTTTGGCTCAAATCAAAAAGAGTTACGCGATTTTTAGGTAACGTCTTCTCTAATGTTGTTTTGTTTTGTTTTTCTTCTCCAACCCCCTAAACTATTTTTATTCATTTATTTTGTAACAACACCAGTATCCTCAATATACTAGGATTTTTTTATAAGATGTATTCGAACTACACATACACACACCTACATCTAATGGTTAAAGAACATACGGTTTCTGTGGATGGCGAATTTCCGCCTCACGAAACGATGATTGTTCAACACTCATGTAACACCTTCAAAGGTGGCCATTAAGATGTAACTATTTTTATATATGATATATAATATGTTTATGTTTTACTTATGCTTCTGTATTTCTCATTTATGGAATACTTTATGATTTCCATTATGGGTAAAACGCGATAATTTCATTTTAGGATGTGCGGACTACCGCCCCCTCAAAGTGATTTGAATCGTTAATGCCATATGTGGGATGTATAAAGGATGGAGTAAATGGTATTATACACTATATTATACTGGAATTATATTATACATTTATATCATTATGATTTTGTTCCATTAAATATGAAATTTAAATGAAAGTAGCGTTCATGCGTACGTACGGCTTACCGTCTCCATGAACGATGCATTTCATTTCTTACCTCTAAATGTTACGTGACATTATGAATGAATGTATATACTGTATATATGATATATATGATATCCACATCATGAATATAATTCTGTATATAATGGATATTTCACCACATGAACAACTTGTAATTATAAGAAGTTTATTTTTGACTCAAGTACCAAAGATCGACAAAACGACCGTTTTTAACTTAAATAATTAAATAATGTTCATAACATGGTAATAAGGGATATAAAAGGAATAATGAATATGAAAAAGGTTCTTAAGTAAATAGAAATTAACTCTAGTTTATTATTCAGGAGGTTAAAGAACAGTCGAGTCCGGACAAGACGCAAGGTAAGGGAATTTCATAAACCAACTTCCATTCTTTGGGTTAATCTCCTACATTCAAATTATGTCATGATATTATTATGTAGTATATTGTATTTATACTTTCTTTATGTGTACATATAATGAATACACATAATAGAAATATTTTATTTAAAAATGATCTTTTTAAGGGACTTCGTCTCAATCTCCATTCATTGAGGCATATTTTGTTTTATACACAAATTTCTTTTGTACAGTGTATAAACCCCTTTGACTTTTAAGTTTATTCAAAAGGAATCTTTTTATACGAAGCGTTTTACTAAACGACAGAAAGGGAATGTTTTTCTTTCCGTACATATGCGGCGACAACTACTTCTCCGCTGCCATGACCATTATTTGAGTTTCGGCTTCCTCTACAAGCCATTACTTTTTTTAATGAAAAATAAATACAAAGTTTTAACTTTATTTTATTTTGGTATTGAAAATGGTATTGAAAGCATTTTTTTTATATCAATGTGTTGTATTTAAATCTTGTGATTGAAATGTGGAAATATTATGTTTCATTTATGCATGTTTCATGTGATACGATTATGTTATGGTTTATGATATGTTTAAACCTATTCATATGAGGAATGCATTGGACTTAATAAGTGACGGGTGGAGCCCGCTATAGCTCCTCGATGCATCGGCAGGTCTCATGAGACAAACTAGTGTCTTAGCACGAGGCCTTGACAAAATCTTATTTGTGGTCTTGGCACGAGGCCTTGACTACGTGGTTATGATAGTCTGGCATTATGCATTCCATCATTATGAAAGTGGTTAATGATATTTCATGTGATTATTCGACCAGTATAATATCCATGTGAAGAAGTAAATGGCATTATCTCATTGTACTTTTTCCATATTATGTTTATGTTCAAGTTTAAAAGGCTTTTGTTTTAGTTATACATTTCCTTAAATGTTTATGTTTATTTATGAAGGCTTCCGCAATATTGTTATCCTTACCGAGCATCTGAGCTCACCCCTTTCAATATTTTAATATTTTCCAGGATGTGAAGAAATATTTTATGAATGACCTGCAGGGATTGTCAGAAGAGGATATGAGAGTGGACTATGGAGACTTTGTTATTGTAGTTTTTCACTTTATGATGTAATGTAACGTTTACGAATGTATCTAGTGTTTCCAAGGCTACTAAACTAATCGGTATTTCGAGACTTGATCTTTTGTGATCATGCCAATGTTACGAAGTAATGCACCGACTCTGGGTAGCTGGGGTCGGGGCATTACAATACCCAGCTATACCATGAATTCTATGGATATTTGATACAGATGTCGGCATGGTCTACTCTTCAATTTCCTTTGTCATATAAGTATCCACACACATCCCTTTATTGGTGATTAAAGGCCCTATGAATGATACTTCCACCATCCAGAACCCACATTTACCATACTTTTCATACAACTTATCCATTCACACTATATTTAACACAGTACTCAAATGATCCTCATGTTCCTCCTAAATCTTGGATTATATCTGAATATAATCGATAATGACTACAAAAAAATTTGTCGAGGTACTCACTAAAGACGCTATTCATTAAATCCATGAAAATAGTTAAAGTATTAGTAAGTCCAAAGGGAACCACTATGAAATCATATTGTCCATACCTCATTCAAATGTAAGTCTTGGTAATATCGTCCATCCTCTCTATTAATTATTGATATCCTGATTGAAGTTCCACCTTAGAGAAATAACTAGCCCCAAGAAACTGATCAATCAAGTCATCTATCCAAAGCATGGGATACATGTTCATTAATGTGATTTTATTGATCCCAAGATAATCAATGTATAGGTGAATTGATCTATCCTCCTTCTGGATGAAGAGGACTGGTTCACCCCATGGTGAAGCTCTCAGGCATATAAAACCCTTCTTTAGATTCTCTTGTAATTGCATCTTCAGCTCTTCTAGCTCTATAGTGTCCATTCTATAAGGTTTATTTTATATAAGAATAGTTTCAGGAATATGTTCAATTGAGAACTCAAATTTTCAATTATGAGGAAGACCATGAAAGTCTTCGATAAATGGATCAGTGTAATCCATCATAATGGGAATATCTTCGATCAATATTCTCTCCATCATCTCAATAATTTTTATATGGACCCAGCCTTAAAACATTGCTTAATCTTTAGTTAAATAAAGAATTACCATTGAGGTTCTTTCCTGGTTTAGAGTTTCAGTGAATTGGGCAATAACTATTACATTAAATCCTAATTATTACAATACAGACACTTATACTCAGTATCAATTTTTTTCCAAAAAATAAAAAATCATAAAATAAAACAAGAATTCTTTTCATTATATAAATCTTCTTGAATTCCTCATTTCTCTTACCTATCAGTATACCCTGTAAAAAGAATTCAAAAAAACCTAATATGAGCATAAAATGCTCATTATGGGTTATAAAATAAAGAAAGAAAACCTTATCGCATTAAAAAATAAAAAACAGAAGCTCTTTATCATACCTCATGAAATCAAAATATTTATTAATAACACATAGAAATCATAAATAATAAAGGTAACTTATGGTATCCATAACATACTTACATTGTAGCTTTCACAGCTACACAGGGAGTTACATTTGGAATACCCATCATAGTATATTCCCTAAATCTTTTAAGAGAAACATTAAAATTTACCTGAATCATGTTACCCAATGCATTGGAGAGCTATCTAGGGATCACCCACCCTATGTTTATCAGATAACCATCTGTATTCATAAATAATGACCAAGAACAATAACGTAATCATAACACGTGAACAAACATAGGGGAACGATAACACTTCCACATTGCAACCATGATATAGAAATTAAACATATTGACATAACTAATCCATTCTCGAATCCATTTTCAATACCGAAATACATAAAAAAGAATATATGGTGTTTATTTTACCTTTAGAAAAACATTACGACTTGTTAATGAAGCCAAATATCAAATAATGATTGCAGTGGCAGAAAGGTAATTTTCATCCCGTACGTTTAAAAGAAACATTATTTTTTTCATTTAGTAAAATGCTTTATAAAATAGTATAACTTTTTGAATAAAATTCAACATAAAAGCTGTTTATTACACAGCATATAAAAGAATTTCGTGTACTAATCAATGTATTACTCAATGAATGGATATTGAGACGATGTCCCTTACCTTGTTCTCGAATACTATTGTTCATTCTGTATCTCCGTGAATAATAAACACAAGTTAATTCTTATTGATTCTGGAAATTTTTAATGTTTATTATAACTTTTTACATCAGTCATTACCTTTCTATAACAATCATGTAATTATTCATGTTCATATCGGACTTTTTAGCGATGTTCAGTACTTGAGTGAAAATGAACAAGTTATAATTATAAATTTTCCATGTGATTAAAATTCCATTATCTCCATAATTATATTCATTATTTAGATATCATGTATTTCATATATATACAGTATATATTTATTTATAATATACTATATCATTTGGATATATTAAAATAAAATGCAATGTTCATTTTAAGGGTAAGTCATACGTACAAATGAACGCTACTTTAATTTATTTTGTTTTCATTATAAAGGAATAAAAAAATTATACTTTGATATATTATAATTATAGAATAATATCATTTTTTATATACACTACAAAAGTTCATTAACACAATCCTTTATACGTTCCATGTATGCCATGAACGAGTCATATCACTTTGAGGGCTCTATAGTCTGCATTTTCTCAAATGAAATTATCCAATTTACCCATTATGGAAACCATATAGGTATGATAATATTGAAAAATATAGAAACTTAGAGGAAATATTAATATAATATATATCACATAAAAATGGAGTGCCATCTTAATTTCCACCATGATACGTGGTATGAAAAAATCGAGCAATCATCATTTTATGACGTAGTAGTTTTCCATCCACAAATACAGTATGTTTTAACTCCATTAGATAGAGGTGTATGTAATTGTATTTTTAATAATTCTCACAGAACAACCTTTTATATATAGGATACTAGTGTAATTATGTAATGAAATAAAAACAATAGAATAGGGAGAAAAGAAGTAGATCAATGGAGAAATATTTTAGAGAACATGCTACCTCTTAAAACATGTAAGATTCTTTTATTTGAGCAAAAAGGCTTTCTTGAATTGCCTTTTTCAAAAGGGAAAACTTCTAGGAGGATTATGGGGATGTTGGGAGCTTTGTAGTGCAGAGGTTTTATGAGAAAATGGGCTTTAGAGTTTTGTGTAATGGGTTAGCGGTGTTATCCTTTTATAAGAGGGAGGAGAGGATCTTTTGGAATGTTTGAATGTATTATTTTATTATAATTTTTTTCTCGAATTCAAAAGATCCAAAACATATTAAATTAGAATATAAGAAGAATATAAGTCTAAATAAAATCATCCAGTAATAATTGGACATGTTTCGTATATTTTTTTAATCCTTATTGTTTTTAGTTAACCCTTTTTTACTCTTACCGTTTTTTCCAGCATTTAACACTTGGAGAATAAAAGTATTACCAAAACATTAAAAATACCAAATTAAAGAGTCAATAATAATATTTTAGACTTATGATAACTATTTTTCTGAACCATATATTTTTTAAAATTTTATAAGATTTAATAAAATATTTTATATTTTAAAATATGAATTATTTCAATTTTGACACTATTCATATCATGACTTTTTTTAAAGACCCATAACAAATTTATTGATTTGAAATAACTTCATTAATATAAATATAACATCTAACTATCATCCATAAAATTTATTTATGACATCAAAATAACCAAATTACATTGATTTTAACATTATAATTATCATTTATTCGAATCCTTTATTAATGATGAAATCACTACATCATCATTGTGTCATAAATAAATTTATTTATTAAATACCTAAGAATTGTAAATAAAATAGCATAATTTAAGAAATAATTTTAGAATTATAATTACTATTTACTTTTGACTTGATCCCTTATATTAACCCGTATAAAAATTGTTTTAGTATAAGATATATGTTTGTGTTATAATTCCGTAACATTAAATTAAACATAATTTAATGTCATTTTCAAACAAAAGTGGCTCCACTGGGTCCTAAAATATACCCAATGATGTCCATGGTCAGAAATATATCATCCAATGTAATTAGGATACATGTTTGGGTAATTTAATATTATTATAATATTATTTTTACCCTTATTTACCAGATTTACCCGTTAACCAAGGTAAATAAAATATTTACTGAAGTTACTGTTCATAATGTCAAATAATAAAGTTAACTATTTAAAATATTTGGACCTCCCGATTAAAAATAAGAAATCCATTTTTCAATATTCAAAACACAATAGTTTCAGAAATTAATTTAAAGTTAATTCTCGCTGTCAAAACCAAAAATCGTGTTTTTAAGAAGTAAAAACTACCAAAAGAATGACATGTGATTGAGTCCAAATTAAATGTGAAATTACTCAAAATTAACAAAATTGGATTAAATGGTAAAAATTTAATACAATTAAACATTAAACCCAATAAAAAGTAAAAACTACATATATAAATAAATTTTATTAATAGGCAGTTTTGAATTAAAATGCAGTATTTTTCACTATTCATTAAAAAAAATATTCTTTATCAGAAAAATACCGAAATTTCATCCAAAGTAAAAAATTTATGTTCCACTTCTAAAAAAGAAATTTATTTTTTCAAATCAAACATATAAATGTGACAAAACTACATTTAAAAAGGGTTGCCCATCAAAAGGTGGTAAAATGACCTTTATAGAATATAAGAGTATTTCATGCTTAAAATTGGAATCATTATCATTTTAATCCTCTAAATTTTATTGGATAAATGTAAATACATTTTAAAAAAATGTATACCCATATTTTAGTTAGTTTTATTCATTCACTCAAGTACAATGGGTTTGTGTAAATGACTATTTAAAAAAATATTATATTTTTTCAATATGACAAATCATTGTGTAAAACATTAGATTTTGTAGAAACCCTTTGTTGTGTGTTTGGTATTCCATCGAACATATCATATCCTTTAAAGTAAAATTAATATTAATTCAAAAATATCAATAAAAATGAAAATTTCATATTCTTTATTTACATGGGATGTTACGTCCTTCACCCATTTTGGAAATTCTGTCCTCAAAATTTTATTCACTTATCAAATAAATGTTGGTATTTATCCCTCATAGCCTTTTTAGATTCCCATGTTTCCTATTCATCCATATGATTTTTCCATAAAACCTTTTCTGAAGGAATTACCTTATTCCAGAAGACTTTCTCTATTTAGTCATGATTCTGGACTAGTTGTTCCTCATAAGAGTGATTGTGTCCCAAGTGAACAAATTCTGGACTCAAAACATGAGATGCAACCTACATATACTTCTCAACATTGAATCATGAAAATCATTTTGTACATTGTATAAACATGGAGGTAAATCCACTCTATAGACGTGATCAAACTTTCTCCTAGATTTCATAGGGTCCAATGAACCTCAGACTAAACTTTCCCATCTTATTGATACACAACACACTTTTCCATGGAGAAAATTTGAGAAGGACATGATCACCTACCTCGAAAGAAAGATCCTTCCTCTAGTTATATGCATAATTTTTCTGCCTACTCTCGACTATTCTCATGGGATTCTGAATCAATTGAACTTTTTCTGCAATCAATTTAACTAATTATGGTCTCATCAACATCCTATCATCTACATTATCCCAAAAAGATAGATTTCAACACTACATTCAAAAGAATGACTCAAAATGATCCATCTGTATACTGTAATAAAAACTGTTAATATAAGAAAATGCAACCAATGAATGTTGATGGTCCCAATTTCACTGGTAATTTATTGAGAAAGCATGTAGTATATCATCCAATGTTTGAATTTTTCATTTTGTCTGACCATCTAATTAAGGATGAGAAGATTCACTAAAATTAATTTTAGTACCCAATAACTTCTGAAGGCCCTTCCAAAATTTATAAGTGAACCTAGGATTACGATCAGAAAAAATGGAGAAGATAACTCCATGTAACCTGACTATCGCTTTAATATAATATCAATAAAGTTGATCTAGAGATAGAGTATCTTGAATTGGATGAAAATGATCATATTTAGTTAATCGATCAACAATAACCCATATTTCATTGTTACCTCAAGACGTCTTTAGTAATCCCAATATGAAATCCATGGACACATTCTCCCATTTCCACTCTGGAACAGGAAAAAGTTGAATAATCCATTTCGGTAGCTTTCATTATTCATTAACATATTGACAAGTTAAAAACTTCATAGTAATGTCAGTTTTATCTCATTTCATTCTATCCCGCCATTAATACTCCTAATGATCTTTGTGCATCTTAGTATTGCTAGGATGAACTGAAAACAGAGAACTATGAGATTCACAAAACAAATCTTTCTTCAACTATAGATCACAAGGCAAAAATAAACTCCTCACAAACCTCAAAACACAGTCTCTATCAATGTTCAACTCAGGTAACTTACACATTTGAACCAATTCTACCTTTTTCTATAACTTACTCCCATCATTCCACACTTTCTTTATTCTATCTGCTAGGGATGATTGTACTAAAACCTGAAACAAAACAGAGGAATATTCTGAACCAACAATTTATAATTCAATTATCATAAAATAATTAATCAAATGTTCTCATTCAAAATGAACCATGGTTAATATTGCATTACTCTTACAGCTTAAAGCGTCAGCCACATTATTTTCATTTCCAGGATAGTAATGGATCGTGAAATCATAATAATTGATTAATTATAGACATCTCCTCATTATCATGTTTAACTTTTTTTAGTTAATATATACTTAATACTTTTTTGATCGTTATATATTTCACACCTTACTCCATACAAATGATTCCTCAAAAATTTTAAAGCAAAAATTGCCGAAGCTAATTTCAAATCATGTGTTGGTCAAATTTAACTCAAGAGGTTTCAACTAATGTAAAACATAAAAAATTACATGATCAATATACATAATTAAAAAACCATGTTCTTTCAACGACGCATCACGGTATATAACAAATTCACCATCTCTGGAAGGTAAATCCAAAATTGGAGAATTCACCAATCTTCTTCTCGATTCCTGAAAAAAATTATCACATTATTTTGTCCAAATGAACAGAACTCCTTTTTGAGTTAACATAGTAAGTGGGATATATAACAGTGAAATATTTTCAACAAACCTCATGTAATAACTTGATAAACCAGGGAAACAAATAATCTAAAATATATTTATGGTACTTGTCCATTCTTCAACACATTTTGTTTTTGAAAGATCAACTGTTATGTCATCATTACAAACAATGTGACCAAGGAATGAAATTCTCTACAACCAAAACTCACAAATGCTGAATATCCAATATAGTTTTTTTTCATTTAACATTCCCAAGACAACCCTCAAATGACATTAATGATCCTTTTTAATTTTAGAATAAACCAAAATATCATCAATAAATAAAACCACAAACATATCCAATAACTCATAGAAAATTATATTCATATGATCCATAAGTACAACAGGTGCATTGGTTAACCCAAAAGGCATGACTAAAAATTTATAATGCCCATTTATATTACAAAACATGGTCTTCGGAATGTCTGCATCCTTTACTTTCAACTGATGGTACCACATAATCATGTCAATATTTGAAAAATACTGAGGTCCCTAGTGTTGATCAATCTAATCATCCATATGAGGAAAAAGATACTTGTTCTTAATAGTGATGTTATTCAAGGATCTAAAATCGATGAAAAGTCTCACTGAACCATCATTATTTTTAATGAATGAGACATGATCACCCCATGGTGATGTGCTATGTCTAATGAATCCATTATCTAAAAACTCTTGATATTTCTTTTTTAACTCTAAATTTTCTATTTAATTCATTCGATAAGGGGGTTTTGAAATTGGATTGGCATCAGGAACTAAGACAATATTAAATTCAATATCCCGATCAGGTATTTTTCTTGGATACATGTAACAAAACGTCAAGATACTTATTTACCATAGGAACATCATTAATTTTAATTAATCTTTCGTTTTCAACAATATGTGCAAGGTAACATTCATTACCATCTTTTACTAGTTTCTCAGCTACCTGATATGTTATCAAAAGTAAGAGTTCATTACTGTACAGAAATAAAATTATTTCTGAAAATAAACATCTTTACCACTTCAGTAAATCTTAGCATGATAAATTGAAATCAAATCCATAACCAAAATGAAATCATACTCTACAGGATGAAAAATAATAAATTTTCAACATTATTCATTCCATAAATAAGGATAAGAAAATTATTATAATTTCTGTTTGCCTCATCCTTTACTCCTGGTGTTTCTACCATAAGTTCAAGCTTCATACGTTGAGATGGAATACCCAATTTACTAGAAAATTTGATAGAAATAAAAAAATGTGCTGAAAAGGAATCAAACAACACATTGGAAAAATCTAATTAACAAAATTGTTAACCTAATACTACTTCATTTGATGGCTCAACATCTGTTGAAGTAGTTGCAATGGATTTCACCACCTTTTTTCTATTTTTAGTCAGGATTCTTCTCTTCAGTTGAGTTCTTCATTAGACACTCATTTGAATAATGAACCATTTAATTTGACATAAAACATTTTACAGACAATAAATAATATTTTGTTTTACCATTAACCTAATCATTTTTAGTATAATTTCGAGCCTTATGTCCCATTTTACCACATCGGATGCACTTACCAGAATTCAAAAGGAATTCCCAAATGTACTTTTAACAACAATTTCAACAAACTATAGTCTTAAATTTCTTACCATTAGACTTTTTTGAAGAGTTCAACCCTTTTGTTTTCCTCCTTGACCTCTTAATCAATTGTTTTTCAATGAACACATGATCATCGACATATTCCATTCCCATATTCACCACACATCAAACAAGTTTTTCATAACATTTTAACTCACAAGAAGCTAAATTTATTCGATACTCTGGATTCAATCCTATGTAAAAAATGATTGATTTTACTATTAATATCTCTTTTGAAATTTGGAGCATATATTTTCAGTAGAGTGAATTTTGCTTCATAAGCAGCCACTGAGTCATCCTCCTAACTCAATACCTAGAATTTTTTTTCCATCCTAAGACAAATCATCATAGGAAAATATTTCTCTATAAAAATATCTTTGAATTAATCCCAATGAAGAGGATAAATATCCTCACTATCCTGGATTTTTTTAACCTTCGACCACCACTGATCCACTTCACCTTCAAAATGGTAAACAAGAAGACTGGCCTTTTGATGTTCTGAACACCCAATGACATAAACAAATATTTTCCAATTCCTTAAGACAACCTTAAAATAGCACAAGGTAAGATGATCCTTTGAATGATGTGGGGGTGTTTCCTCATGAAATTCTCTACTATAGACATGTTCCTCTGGTGTTGATCTGGTAGATCTTGTGCATGAATACCACCACCATTTATAGAATGCACCAACTATTACATCCTTGAAAAAAAACATTTTAGTTCTGATTCCAACCATCGTAGGTTATTGATTTGGAAGGATGTTTTCTTTAGGATGTCATCCCATCATAGCTACCTTATTTATACTGTGGAAAACCATTATGAAAATATAAATAACATAGGTGAAGAAACATGGTAATCTATAAATGCTAAATAATTTCAAAATTATCATAAATTAATTTATGGATATTAATTTAACAATATCTTAACTCTTAATGTTGTCTAAACAGACCTCTAATACCAACTATAATGCCCTATCTTTAAAACATTACTTAATCTTGAGTCAAATGAAGAATTAACATTGGGGATCTTTTGAGATTTGTATTTTTGGATAATTAGGGAATAACGATTACATTACATCTCAAATATTAAAAATTATATACTTCTAATAAATATCAACTTTTTCATAAAATTAAAACTCTTAAAATAAAACTATAATTCTTTTCCTGATATAAATATTTTTGAATTATTCCATTCCCTCATCCTTCCTTATACCCTGTGAAAAATTTTCAAAATAAACTTCGGATGAGCATAAAAAGTTTAGTAAGGGTTATAAAATAATGAATGAAAACAGTAGTACACAAATACACACAAAACATATGGTCTTTAAAGTACCTCATGAAATAATTAGATTTATGAATAAAAAATAGAAATCAAAAACCATAAAGGTAACTTGTGGAATCCATAACATACATACATTATTGCTTTCACAGCTATATAGAGAGTTATATTTAGAATACCAATCACGGTATATTCCCTAAATCTCTTAAGAGAAACATTAAATTTTTTCTCCATCACTTTACCCAATGAATAGCAAAAATCTATCTAAGGTCACCCTCCCTAGGTTTATTACAGAACCACCAAATGTGTCAAAAATTCCCAAGAACGAAAATATAATCATAACACATGAATAAGCATAATGGAAAGATAACATTTCCACATTGCAATCACAATATGTCATTTCAATATATTTACCTAATCAATCAATTCTAAAAACCATTTTTATTACCAAAATATGTAAAAAGAGTATGTGGTATTTATTTTCCTTTTAAAAAATATACGACTTGTTATAGAATCCAAATATCAAATAATGCTCAATGTGGTGTAATGGTCATTGTTTCCACATACGTTTAAAAGAAAGAATGTTTTTTCTGTTTAGTAAAAGGCATGGTAAAAAAATTGTTTTGAATAAAATTAAAAGTAAAAGGGTTTTATTATATATTGTAGAATATAATGTCATGTATAAATCGATGTATGTCTCAATGAATGAAGATTGAGATGAAGTCCCTTAACTTATTTTCGAATTGTCTTGTTCATTCTTTATCTTCCTAAATAATAAACATATGTTAATTCTACATGATTAAGAACCTTTTTCAGGTTTATTATTCCTTTTATATCAATCTTTACCTTACTATAAAAATAATGTATTTATTCATGTTCTTATTGGTATTTTTGTCGATATTCAGCAATTCAGTCAAAATGAACTTGTTATAATTACAAATTGTCCATGTGGTAAATAGTACATTTTATCAAAAATGATATTCATGATTTATATATCATATATATAATATATTTCAAGTATATATTTATTTATAATATTCAATAACATTTGGATATATGAAAATTAAATGCACGATTCATGGAGATGGTAAGCTGTAAGTATGCATTAAGGCTACTTTAATTTATTTTTTTCCATTTATAAAGGAATGAATACCAAATGATACAATGCTATATTATAATTATAGTATAATATCATATTTTATTTATGTTACACAAGTTAATTAACACCAACCTTTATGTGTTACATTTATTTCATTAACGAGTCATATCACTTTGAGGCGGAGATAGGCTGCATTTCCTCAAATGAAATTATCGTATTTACCCATTATGGAAACCATAAAGTTGTGATATAAATGAAAAATAAAGAAACATAATGAAAATGTAAATATAATATATATCACATATAAATAATGTTCCTTCATTAAGGCCCCTATTAGTGGTGGTACGGGAAAATCGAACAATCATCGTTTCATGAGGAAGTAGTTCGTTGTCCATAGAAACAATATGTTCTTAATCAATTAGATGGAGGTGTGTAAGTTTAGTTTGAATCCATATCATAAGAAAACCTAGTATATGGAGGATACTATTGTTGTTATGAAATCATAGAAATATAATAGAATATGGAGTGAAGAAGTTGAATAATGGAATGGAATTTTAGAGAAGGTGATACCGATTAAAACGAGTAAGTATCTTTGATTTGAGCCAAATGGATTTCTTGAATTGTCTTTTTTCTAGGGAAAATATTTCATGATTAAGATTTGGATGTTGGTTGCTTCTTAGAGTAGAATTTGGCTGATCCAAGGGACATGAGAGGTGTGTGTAATTGGATAGAGGTGGGGGCATTTTATAAGAGAGATGAGGGGCTCTTTAGGAAGGTTTGAAAGTATTATTTTATAATAAAATTTTTCAAGTTTAAAAACATCAAAAAATCATTAAATTAGAATATAATATGAATATAATTCTATATAAAAACTTACAATAATAACTGGATAGGTTTTGGATAATTTTTTTAAAGCATATAATTTTTACTAAAACCCTTTTTACTCTTATAGGTTTATCAAGCATTTAACACATTGGGAATCAAAATATTTATCAAAACATGAAAAATATACAATAAAAGAGCCAATAAAAAACATTTATAATTATGATCACTATTTGGATTAATAATATATTTTTTCTAATTTTATAATATTTAATAAAATATTTTATATTTTAAAATATTAATTATGTTAATTTGGACACTATTCATGTCCCGACTAATTTAAAAGTCAATAAAAACTGGATTGAATCGAAAAAACTTCATTAATACAAAGATAAAATGTAACTATCTTCCATAAAGTTCATTGATGACATCAAAATAACCAAACTAATTTTTTTTAACAATTGTAATCTAATTTATTTAAATCATTTATTAATGAATCAATCACTACATCATCATTCTGTCATAATTAAATTCATTTATTTAATCATTAAAAATTATAAATAAAATACATCGATTTAGAAAATATTTTTAAATTTATAATGACTATTTAGAGTCGATTAGTTCACTTATATAACCCAATATAATTTTTTTAGTAAAATATTTAAGTTTATGTTAAATTTTCCTTAAATTAAAATTAATATTATTTAAATGTCATTTTCAAACACAAGTGAATCCATGGGGTCCTAAAATTGACCCAAATATGACCACTGTAGGAAAAATCTCCTCCAATAGGATTAGGACACGTGTTAGGGTAATTAAATGTTATTATCATATATTTCTACCCTTATTTACATGATTTAGCCCTTAACCAGGAAAAATAAAATATTTACTGAAGTTTCTATTCATAATTTCTAAAATTAAAAGTTACATATTTACTCAATTTGGAAGTCCTGATTGAAAATATGGAATCCATTTTTCCAAATTCAAAACAAAAAAGTTGAAGAGATTAATTTAAAATCAAATCCCGTTGTCAAAACCAAAACGTGTATTTTTAAAAATTAAAAACTACAAAAAGATTGATAGGTGTTTATATCCAATTTAAAATATAAATTACATAAAATGACAATAATTGGATTAAATGTTAAAAATATAATCCAATTACAATTTAAAATCAAAAAAATATCAATCTATTGATATAAACAAACTACATTACAAGGTAGTTTTCAATTAAAATGAAATATTTTTCACTATCCATTACAAAAAAACATTATAAAAAATCCATAATTTCATCCAAATTTTATTTTGATGTTCTAAATATAAATAAGAATTATACTTTCTCAAATTGGACATATGAAAGTTAAAAAACTATATTTAAAAAGGGTACCCATCAAAAGTTGATAAAACAACCTTTAAAGAATACTAGAGTATTTCATGCTTAAAATCGGATTCATAATCATTTTAATCCTCTAAAATTAATTTGATAAATGTAAAGACATTTATTAAAATGTATAGTCATATTTTATTTAGTTCTGTTCATTCCTGCAAGTACAATGGATATGCGCTAATTACCATTTAAAATAATAATATTACATTTTTATTTTTTTCAATATGACTGAGCATTATGTGAAACATAAGATTTTAGAGAAACACATTGTTGTGTATCGGGTATGCCATTGAACATTTAATCCATTTTAAGTAAAATTAATATTTAATTCACAATTATTAATTAATATGTAAAGGACATATTTTTTATTTACTTGGGTTGTTACAGTAGGAGCTAGAAATTTGTCCTCATAAGGAATTAATATCCACACAAGAGATCGTGATTCTAAAAAAGATTCACCTTCCACCTTACACATGTATAGAGTTGGAGGATGGTTTGAGATGTGATGAGTGATCTCCCTTTCCCAACAGTCGATGTTGTATTGGAATAATGTTATCCAATACATTCCCAAGATAGAATCGAACTCCACTAAAGGAAGTATGATAATATTTTTTGGGAGGTTCAGTCCATAAACGTTAACTATGGAGGAGTTACAAAGAATTGATGAAATAATTTCTATATTCGATGTTCTCATATATAATTTATCCTCCAAATATTGAATTGGTGTTTAAATAGTTCTACAAAACATTCATGATATGAAAGAATGTGTAGAACCAATATCAAATAGTATATTTTCTAATCCTGAATGAATAACTACTATAATTTTCACCACTTCATAGTCCGTATCCACTTAAAATGTAGTGAAAAAAGGAGCCATTCATTGTTTCCTTGGATTTTTTTGTTGATTTCTACTAACAACAGTTAGATTAGGAGTTTTTTACATAATTATCATGTTCCGTGAAGTTGTAACACTGCACTACTAAATGAGAATTTCTCGGAACCTTCCTTTATTCATCAACATTAGTGGGATTTTTCATATCTATTTGGTAGTTTATAGAAAGATGTCCCAGCTTCCCACATTTAATTCAATCCATGGTTCCCTTTAGACAGTGTCCACAACAATCCTTCCAACAATTTTTATACATGTGATGATTAGGATTCTTTCCATCCTGGAATATATTTGCCAAAAACCCCACATTAGATTTAGTTAACCTTATTTTGTCACTAGTCCCATGATACCACTGAGATTTTATGATCTCCATTTCAACCTTAATATCAAAAAACACAATATCCTCATAGTTTTTGAAGACTTTTAACACCATTTATTTTCATAGAAATGACTATAGTCTACTAAATAAGCAATCCACATTTTTTCAGTGTTCATGAGAAATCCAAAGGCATACCATGAAGGCCTTGTAATGTTACCTTCACATGCCACGATTGAATCATATTCCTTATGCTTCAGTATGAGGAACACTCTTTCCATATTGAGATGGAGGTTTTGGGGAAAATATTTACTGAAAAACAATATCTTGAATTCTCCAAATCCAAGGAATCAGTTTCTTCCTAGGGCTTTGTATTCATGATTAGTTTCCACCAGTGGTCAACTTCTCGATCAAAATGATAGACCACAAGTACATCTTTCTCTTAATCTGAGCAGTGGACGATAGAGAATATATTTTCAAGAGAGTATATCCACTGTTCTGCAAGGAGGGAAACAAAAGATACAGTTAAAAAGGGAGGCCTTTTCCTCATTATGGATCCAATGACAATTTTATCTTTCCTAGGAGGAGGAGGGTGTTTCACATGATTAAAATTTGTATTCATAACTTGAGCTAGCCGGGCAAGTACTGTCATGATGTTTTGAGCAACCATTCCCATCATATCAGGCATATCGTTATGGAAAACATCACATTCCCTACCACATTGATTATTGGAACGTGTTCTTCAATTTCCCACCATTAACTAAGATAAAGAACATACAATTAAATGGAATTAATAATTATCTATTAAGAAAAAAAATGAAACATTGAACATAAGAGGATTAAATTTTAAATGAGAAATATATCCTAAATTCTAAGTCCCTATGCTTCAATATAGGTTATCCTTGATCTATTTCTTATATTATAATAATATGGGATATTTTATTCCCTTAATAATAGTTCTAACTAAGCTCATGAATTTAACAAATCATATCATTCGGGAGTATCAAAGCAAGAATGTCTCAAGGCCTTCTGTCGTGCACTAGTTTCTGTTTGATTCTAGGTCAAAGCAGTTTTTTTGGGATTTATCCCTAGATACATCGGTTCCAGATCCACGTCTACATATTTGTATCTAGATAGGGATTTATTATCTTGATATACCACTTACTCTATACATTCAAAAATTTAGGTGTGTTCTCTTATACATAGTCACATCCTTAAGGTTATTACTAAAGTGATCTATTCCTAATCTCCAAAAAACTATATCATCATCTGATACCATCTATAGAGACCCTAGAATTTTATATATAACATTAAATAATTTTAATCATAATTTTAAATTAGAGTACAATCCAAGGAACGTGAAGTCTAGTGTCTTGAATAACTAGGTACATAAAACAAAAAATATGGGACTAAAAGGCACTTTTTTATTTAATCTTCATCAATAGATCCTAATTTCTTTTGATCCCTTAAATTTTCATAGGGTACACTAGGGATCACAAGAATGAAGGGAT
Source organism: Viscum album (assembly GCA_963277665.1). Taxonomy (NCBI): domain Eukaryota; kingdom Viridiplantae; phylum Streptophyta; class Magnoliopsida; order Santalales; family Viscaceae; genus Viscum; species Viscum album. The sequence continues at coordinate 930,706,627 of OY728127.1, forward strand.
GAGCTCAAATCCTAGTGTGTAAAAAAACATAAGAATAAGCCTTCTGCACAAGGGTTAGATATCCTAATATAATGATATAAAATGTCCTATAGAATCATAAAATATAAACATGAGATAATATAAACCTGAATTAATTTTAATTTAGAGGCAACATAAAAAATTACTTTAGAGTGAGTAATTTCTCATTTCACATATAGAAGCACAATTCAAGGTTAACCACCAATACTGTTTCTTATGGTTTCACGAGTTAAGGATAACCACCAAAACCTTTTCACATAATGTCTCATGAGACCAAAAATTACCCAATAAATTGGAGTTATATATTAGAGAACCCAGATTAACATGTTCTATAATATTCTTACCACATAAATAATCATACATAATCATAAGGTAAACAATAAAGAGAAATGGGTATCACATTCATGTCATAAAGCATAATGAATGGGTGTATCATAAAAGTTTCCATGTGAAAAAGGAATTAAAACATAACTGGACATTAATAATATAAAGTAGGAATATAGCATGGTATGTGATTACAAAAAAAAGATACAACATCTAAGAGTGTATTCAGAAAAATCTTAGGGTTAAAAAATTTTAGTGCAATTTTAAGGAAAAATCTAAAGAGAATTTAAAATAAAAAAGGGACCATCATTTATGTAAAACAATAAGTGAAACGGGATGGTTTCCATAATAAGAAGAGTTATTTTTAAAAAAAAATTGTGTCTTAAATAAAATGATATAGTGCACATTAAATTTTTTATAAATTTGGTAAGTTCCGTTAAAAAGAGTTTTCTTACTATGAAGATCGAGGAGGGAATCAATTAAAAGCATGCATATTACCTAAAGAGAGTGATTTATAGATCTTGAAACATTATTTAAGATCATATAAAAATTATTTATAATATTTACATAAAAAATAAAAGTCAAATTTATTTGTGTAAAAAGAAATATAGAGAAACCTGAAGGAATAAAGGTGGTTCAAGTAGAATCTGTTACAGAATATCTGTGTGGGATCAGGTGTACTAAGGAGGGATTAATGAGAGAGAAGGGGATTTCTGATATTTTATGCATCATGAGGTCAATATGGTTAAGGTTAAAAATCATACACCATTAGTAGGTTTTACAACTAAAAGAGTATAACAAAGAAAAGATTGTTGAATAAATGTGAGAAAGAGGGGATCCATGACCTTTTGCCTGATGGTGACCATCGCTGGATCTTAATGACCAGAATAATCAATTTACATTCATCAATTAATAATTATAGAAACTCATTTACATTGAAAATTATTAATTATAAAAATTTTTAGTTCATTCATTACCTTTTTGATTGGTTATGATGTTCAATTTCATTGTTTGGGTCCATTTGTTTCCTTGGTTTAAATGATAAGTTCACTTATATTCATGTTCAGATAACCTTGTATGATTAGAGTGGTTGTGAAATATTGAAGTTATATTTTATTATTGAACATTTATAACGTTACATTCTTATAAAATTCATTTGGTTATTTTTTAATGAAACTTAATCATTATAAAAAACATTAATGAGAAACATTTTGATTAACATGGTGATTTTGAAAAAAATTAATTTGTTTTGTATTATTATTTTACATTATGTGTGAAAAGGATTCCAGAACAACACATAATATAACATATATATTTGATAGTATGGTTAAACCATTAAAATGGATTCATGGCTAGAATTGAATATGGGATTACAAATTGAAAACCCATTATTTTTTAATGTGATAATTCATCACATGTCAGATGATGTTTTCATTTATAGTATAAAAGGAGGGGTAAGGAATGATTATGATAAAATACCACATTATCATAAAATAATTTCAGTATATTTATTTTACTGGAGTAATCATTCCATTTGGGTCAAGGAGGTTTAGGAATGAAAAATTAAAATAAAATAACATGAATGAAAATAAGATGATGAGAAAGAGGAATTTACCTCCTATGTTTATCTCATTTGAGAGACACTTAAGGTGTGATTATTTGGACTATTAAGGAGACCAAGAGATTCTGGATGTGGGGTAGGTTATTTGAGAGTGATTTTGGTAGAATTTATGTATATCACAATGTTTGAGAGGAGTAAATATAATTGGGGAGTGTGGGTGGTTTTTATAGTGGAGGGGAGGAGGGATTTCTGAATATATTATTCATTAGTTTTTTATTATTCCATAGGACAGGAAGTAGTAATGATTTTTGCAACCAAAAATAGTAATATGGTTATGTGAGTTATAACCAGCATCCATTTACATCATCCATGACTCAAGAATGATGGAGAAATTCAGGTTTCAACATTTATTGAGAATTATCAAATTTTACTATTCAAAAAAATTCAAGTATTTTAGAAAAATACAAAAAATTCACCAATACAATTTTTAAACATGTAGAATCCAAAAAATGAAATCCATTTTTTAAAAATAATTTTCCATATTTGATTAATTTAATTTTTAATTAAAATCATAATTTACTTAGAAACTACTAATTTTAATACTATAACTGATTTTATAATGCTTTCCCAAAATTAAATATGGTCTTATAAAATTATCATAAACCCAGAAGACATAAAATTGTTATTTTATGGACACCTTTTAAGAAAATAAATTTTCTTTTAAATTAATTATTTAATTTTAATAAATTATTTTTTATGTACAAAAATAAAAATACTTTAACTATGGCCATAAGATCACTTATTAGATGCCTAAATATTATTTATACATTCATGAATGAGGTTAATAATATTTTGGACAATTTACTATTAATAACGTTAATATTAATATTCATAAGGGTAGGTTACTATTCACGAAATGTTATGTTCATTCTATTAGACCACAAAAACACCCTGAACACAACTATGTTTGTCAGATTTTTAAAATTCCAAACACAGAAGTGACAATATTATGTTTAAAGGTCACAGAGTACTTAGTAGTTCATTGTGTTGTGATTTGATGTGATTATTGGAAATAATTATAAGAAGATAATTTCCATTGATAAAAAATTGGTTCACTACATGAAAAGTCACCAAAAGTTGAACAAAAATATGAAAATGAGATTTATTTTACTCTAAATATTATGAAGAATGATCCAGAAAAAATTTAATATGTTGTAATCAATGAGAATTCAATATTTATTTTTGAATTTCTCTCATTGATTAAAATTATCAATTTAAAATATAAATTCACATTGATTTTTTTTAAAAAAAATCACATTAGTTGTAAAGGGGTCATAACAAATTACATGATTTCAAATTTATTAGAGAGTATTAAACAATGATCCCAAAGAATTATTAATTTATAGTATCATCCACACAAAAAAATTATTCCTAGTTTTTTTTTGTATTTTGTAACAAATATTTTCTTATTATTAACTATTATTAATATATAAAAAATGACAACTGCAATGAAAAAATGGATGAAATGTGTCAAGAATATGGTAAAAAACAATCAAAAGGATATACGAGTAATAAATGTGTTTTATAAACAAAAAATATTTGAATATGACTCAATAACTATTCTATATGTCCTAATGTTTGTTTTTCCAATCAAACTCCTATAGAAGTGAAAAACCACATAACAACAGTCAAAATAAAGCTTATGTGTTTGGGTTTTCATGGAATATTAGTATAACATTGCTTGGATATTTTTTGGTCTATAAGAATCCAAACTCTGCACATCTAATGATAATATTTCTTAGTAGAATCCTATGAATAATTTCACCATGATATTTTATTTAAATGACTTATCTACATCCAAAGGGTGAAAACTGGGGATATGACTTCTGATTGAAATGGAAAATTTGGAAAATCATCCGTAAGTCATTTTTGATCTATCGGAATGATATTTTTAATAATATATTGTTAATATTTATCATAATGATAGAAACCATGATTTTATATTTTTTAACTCTTATTAATTAGTGAAAATATTCCAATATAGGAGTTAAAACAATTGAAAATATCACATATTTTCATGAAATAATAGGAAAATTAAAGTAAATTCATTTCAGATCTATAAAAATCAACCACATCATATTCTGACCAGAAAATTTATTGGAATGATCCAAAATGTCTTTTGACTATCACATTAATATTAATGTGAAAATTCACATAAAGTTTTCATAGTCAAGAATAAATGTTTGGATTTCAAGGAAAACATCAAATAATTAATCTAAAATAATTTTATTAATAATTAACTATGATTCAGTCATTTTATGATATTTCCCAATATTATATATAGTATCAATTTATCATTAAATTTTTATTAATATGAATAATCACAAGTTAATAAATCATCATAGAGTACAATATATCAGAATAACATTAAAACATTATAAAATGATTTGGAAATCATGTTTTATATGAATGAATCAACCTAAAATTTATATGATGATATGTTTTCTCGAAAAGATGGAATCACTTATTTTATATTATTAAATATTACAAAAAAATTACAAATCACTCATATAGGGGTAAAAATTGAGCAAAATAGATCACATATTTTGAGAAAATGTGTGTAAATAAAAATGATCTATTTTTTAGCATAAAATTTTATCAAAAATAAATAAAAAAATATAATTTATTAGTATGATCAAATTTTATGTATTGAAGTCAACTAATGTGGTCTGAAACAGTGGGAATGACATCACATTGACATGTGAAAATAGTGATATTCTCAGTAATTATTTTTTATCTATTGTATCGTCATTAAAAAAATATGACATGTGGATTTCACAATATTATGTAACCTATGATTAAATACTATTAAATATTATTAATAAATGATAAATCGATTTTATTTCCATCAAAATATAGAAAAATCTCTCAATATTTTATAAAAACATAGAAAATGGATATTTTAGTCATTAATAATCTATAAGAATCACCCTCAAAATAATGTAAGATTAAAAGTATTAAATATTATCATGAGTATATTTTGGCCACTACCCTCATTTTAAAATCACCACTTACATAAAATGAGCCAATATCATGAAGATGGGTTTAGATTGATATAGAAATATTTAACTCTTCTTCAAACAATATTTATTATTTTTATGAATAATTCATGTTTTAATCATTCTATTATAATATCTTTATTATGTTAAATGTATCATTTCACCTAGATATTTTTGTAATAAAATCTATTATCTATTGTTTAATGTAAAAACTGGTGAAAAGACTTTAGATTGATTTAGAGACATATGATATTGATCACCGATTCATTAATGCTTTTTATAAATAAACTGTCACTTTGTTTGAATAATATATTTGATGGTATAATCTAAATAATAATTTCATATTGTTATTATTTATTAATAAATGAAAAATAAATCATATAGGGGTCAATAATGAGAAAAAGAGCCTAGATTGGCATGCATAAATATTAAAATCATAGTCAACTCATTTTGTATCAACAAGAACCAACAACATTTCAATATAATACCATTAATTATTTGTATTATTAAATTTATTTTTTGAACTTTACATTCATAAAAAACTAACATGTTACATAAATGGGGTTATAATATCATAAACAAGTTCTGATTCTAATAAAAAATCAGGATAATGATCATAAATTCATTTATGAAATATTGGAATAAACCATCCATAAATCTATTTAACATATCACTAAATATTATTCAAAGTATTATTTCCCCTATATATTTTTCTTATATTAAAAAATCATCTACTAAGAGGTTAAAACTAAGTAGACTACATGAAATTGACATTGAACCATTGGGAAATAATTATTGAGTCATTTATGATAAGAATGATTCTTATACACATAAATATGATAAAAAAATTAATCATCATGATAGGTACTATGATTTCATATTGAAAATGATAATTAATAGTTGACAAATCACACGTGTAGTGGTCAAAACTGATCAAATAAGATCTGATTCACTATAAAATGTATCTAAATAGTCATAAATAATTTTTTGATTTTTATAAAAAAAAAACATTGGTTCTATACTATAATTTCATGTAAAGTTAAGAATCTTCATTTGGTCTTCATATATTTATATAGTTACATGTCATCTATTCTAGGTCATTGTAGATAATTAATGGTCGAATTTCAATGAATTTTTTTTTAGTGATCCTAAATTTTTTTGTGATTTAATGGAATTAATAATTAATCACTCCAATGATGTTATTTTTTGATATCATATATGTATTATCACGTAACCATTATATATTAATTAAATGAAATGTCTCCTATTAAGTGGTAAAATACAAGTAGAAAATTCCAAATAGACATTTAAAATTACGACAGTAACCCTCGAGTCAATTTTTATTTTTCATAATCATCCACACTTGTGTCCAATGAAAATAATTATCATTACATTGAAAAAATGATTTCAAATCATTAAATCTTAGTACTAAATTATAAATCAATCATGAAGTGGAGAAATCGAATTAAATGATATCATATATTAAAATAAAAATATAAACATTATCTTAGATTCAAATTTGTTTTGTATAAAAAACACACATCAATCCAACACCTAAATTGTATGGTATATTCTCATGAATATTTTGAATTTCACATGATTTTCAAATTTAAATGTCACATAAAAGATGTAAAAAATATTTAATGTAGTGAATTTATCTATTAAGACATCAGTGGAAAGACACCTAATTAATTATGATTTATAGGAATCAACCATGCCTTAATCGGGTGAGAAAATTACTTAATAATTTCAAAATAATAATTTTACCACGATAAACATATTAATATTACAAATCCTTCATAATGAGATCAAAAAAAAAATATAGATATGCATGTACATTTATTATACTAATCACTGAGTAATTTATGTTCTATAGGAAATATACACAAATTATCATCATGCCTAGATTTCTCATTATGATTGAAATTGTGATTTCATATTATTAATAATTTTTATCAAAATGGGAAATCAGAAGTATAAATGTGTCATACCCATATTTTTAAATTAGTTATTATTTTATAATTTTTTGGATTTGGGTTCTTGTGTCAAGGTCTTCGCTGGGCCCGAATTAATTTTTTTTTCATTTAATATATCTTATGGGTTTTGGACCTGTGCGTGGTCACCGCGTAGTTGGAGGTAACCACGCAGCGAGGTCAGGAGTAGGGAAATTTTTAATTATTCTCATTAGTAGTATTATTAGTATTATTTTTATTTTTATTATTATTATTATTATTATTATTATTATTATTATTTCTATTGTTATTATTTTTCTTAATTTTTATTATTATTAATTTTATTATTTTTATTTATATTATTGTTATTATTTTGTATTATTTTCATTATTATTATTGATTTAATTATTATATTAATAGTTATTATAAAAAAAATAAAATCAAGAAAAAATAACCCTAAACCTAGGGCTACCCCAACAACCTTTTTTATTGTGCATCATGCCAAGGACCCTCCCCTCGTTCTCCTTAACTCATGTCGGACCACCGCACTCCATCAGAAGCGCTACCCACAAGATCACCGCACTTGCCCAAGCCACCTTTGGTGCCTTCTCCTTCCGCCCTTAGGCTCGCCCCATCAGTGCACCTAGCCCTCCCTACACCCAGCACATTGCTCGCCCAGCGCCACATCCCTCGTCCTATCTCTGCCCTTGCACGACCTCACCATGAGCATCACCTTCATCCAACACCCCCACCCTCACCCCTCCTGCAACTGCCCCACTCCCAGTGCCCAGCCTCTACTCACCTCTAGGATCCCGCCTACACCTACACCTCACAGTCACCATCCACCCTCCAGATCCTACATCGTCTCTCCTGTGTCGGCCATCAATGCCCTTGTCTAGCAGTATCCTGGCCACAGTCAGCCCTCCCCAGCTCTGACCTTCCCTCATCGTCAAACCTTCACTCAGCCCCACTATCCACCTCCAACCTCTTGAACACCCGACATCACCCTCTCCCACTCTATCCGACCAGCCTCAGCTTTCAACATGTAGAGCGTCGGCAAACCGAAGTCACCCCCTCACTCTGCCTTGCTCCGGCCAGTGACACACCCAGACCCATAGTTCCCTCCCTTGCGACTCACACCACTGAACCCGCTCTGCCCAGCTCCGACCACCTTCCCCTTGTGCATGCCAAACCCCCTACTTCGTTATATTTATTCATTTATTCAATTATTAATTTTTTTTATTTTTTAATTTGTTATTTATTCATTTCATCTGTATAATTTTTATTTGTTCGAGTTAAATCATAATCCAACGATTTTTTTTCTGTCATGTTCTACTCATTATCTAGGAAATGAAAATGGTATGTTGGGTGTTGTTCATATTTCCATGGATTCATCATTGTATCTGTTCTCGACTTTGCGTTAAGCTTTTTCCAAAAAAAATTATTCCCACTTGATCTATGACACTTTCACGATTCATCTTAATTTTTAAATACCATTTGCACCTCTATAAATATTATAGATAATTCATTGTGGTGTTTATATTAGTTACATAATGTTAAAGATAGATTTTGACCTAATTATCTCATTATGTGTAGGTAGTTTTTCATATAAACATTATTGTTAAATGACATTTCCTATATAATTATTTACAATGTTCTTTAGTTAATCTATCTATTGCGAACATAGTTTTCAAGGATGTTTAATATGCATGATTTATCCATATACCATGTTGTGTGATATGAAGTTCATTATTTTATGAAAACCTATAATGTTTCCTCTACCAGTATTTTATGAACTGTTCAACTGGTGTAATTAAATATGCAAGGACTATGAAATGTGTTTTGGAGTGGCGATGTTGTGTATTTAGTCACAAAGGAATATTTGAGTGAGATTTTTTGTTTTAGGCCATTGGTTTCTTCTTAAAATTCTTTAATTATTTTTCATAGTTTTTTAGTAAATGGTTAATTTGTTTTATTTAATTGTGAAAATGATTTTTTTGGTTGTTCAAGTGGTTCAAGTAAGTTTTTGAATGACGCAAAAGTATTTTTCTTCAGTGTTTGGGTATGAATTTTACTTTAAAATGGAATTCTCATGTGAACAAGGTGAGATCACGATGTAAGTATTTGTTTTTGATCTTTTTGAAATGTCTTAAGAAATGAGTGAAGGATTTATTAAATGATGTTTCACACACGAATCATGAGTGAAAAGTGTATCATTGTGAATTTGGGATTTATTTTAATGTGAGTGCTAATTTTCTGAAAAATATTCTTGATTTCTAAATGTTTTTGGGTTCTTGTGTGATTTATGAAATTGTTTGAAATGAAATATTTAAGCATATTGCTGTATGGATTTTTAAAGGCAAATGTGGTGTTTTTGTGAGGTTTTGGGCAATAACTTTAGGAATGTTGAGTTAAATTCCCATTTGGAACTTTTACCCGAAGGGAAACATATGTACTAACATTTAATGGAGATTGTGATTTGGCGAATGTGTATGCTCGGTTGGAAACATTGAAAATTTTATAAAATGGATTAAATGTTAAATGGTGTAATGGCTAGGTTGGAATTTTGTTTATGTGAAATGATTGAATGTGTATTGGGGGGTGCTTCTATATAGGGTAACCATTTATGGGTGAATGAACTGAAAGTGACTATGTTTGGGGAAGGAAAGTGCGGGGAGATGAGTCACATGTGTGAGGGACTTCTTATATATTCTATATTATTTTAATCAACATGGGTTACTGGGATTCTTTTAGATGATCGAGTTACAGTTTCTAATCAACCTAGATTATATGGGTTGGTACCCCCTTGATTTATTGTTAGGCCAGGCGGGATATGCCATTGGATTGGTCAGTTATAGGGTAGCCAGTTGGTTATAGACTTTGGAGCTTCACCATATGCCACCAGGTCGTTTAGAAGCTGAGTACGTCTAGGGGTATTCTAGGGATGTTTAGGATCACCAATGTTTTGTCTTTTCATTAACTATTTACATTCATCCATAATCGTTTTCCAGCTTATACTGTCACCTATTTCTATTCGCACTGCATAGTTTTCCTTGTTTTTATTTGGTTTAGAAAATTGTAATTTTTCTTAGAAATGGAACCTGGTGTGCATTTGGGTTTTTGAAATGGATAAATGATTATTTTATTAAAATATGGAAAGCCAACTTTTATAATTTCATTTCAAACTGGTGTTAATGGATTGTTTTGGGAAAGGAGATGTTGGATTCAGTGGTCAATCATGGAAACCCTACATAGAATTTTTAATTCTCACACCTATTTTATCATTTTTGTAGGATTAATTTTATCATTTTTCTCTCATCTATGTTGCATATTATTCGAGAAAGGTCGGCCTTTAGTTAGAAGGTGACCTAAAAGGTCACATGGAGGAATGTTGAGTTGTTCTGTTTATTTTCTTTTCCACTGCCTGAGCCCATTTTTATTTTCCTTTCTATTATTATTTTTATTTTTCTTTTTTGGGAAAAATCATTCCCTATGATTAAAATTTGATACCTGACACTAGTTTCCAGACCATGGGGATCCGGAATGCCCTTTGGGCCATGTCGTGGACTAGCTTAGGTAACCTGGTGATTGGTTCAGTGTTGACCCGGGTTGGTTCATGACAAAATGGCATCACATGTGTGGTTCTTATTATTTGGGGTGTCCAGTAGATGGAGATTAGGACTATCATTATTTGAGAGTATGGTATGGGAAGGATGTAATGAATCCTCGCCTATTCCAAACCTCGAGTTTCCAGGGGTGGTATGGGATTTGATTCCTTGTTTCGTTCTGGTTTGTTTTAGATTGAGGGACGACAATGGACGCAAGATTATGTTACATCATGATTTCACATGGAGTAGTGACCTGTGTGGAGTCTGAGTAAATAGTTTAAGTTCTTCCTAGTTGTTGATGATTACATGGGGCATTGACCACTACCATGTTGAAATGTTAAGCATAACTACTAGTACCTCACTCTAGTAGCTTGATGAAAGTTAATTGTTTTCATGGTTCTGATTGGTGTGAGTGCTCCACGCACAGCGCCCTCCCCTTGTTATGTTTGCCTTATGTTGCACCACTGCGATATCGCGGAAGCACCACCCTCAAGATAGTCGTGCTCACCCCAGGAACCTCTAATTCTGTATCCCTCCACCCTCAGGCTCTCCCCCTCATTGCACCCAACCCTCCCCCGCCCAACACCCTCCTTGCCCAGCACCCTAACCCTCCGCCTCTCTCTCCCCCCTTGCATGACCTCGCCCTGAGCATCACCATCGCCCAACACCGCTAACCTCTCCCCTCCTTTAGCCACCCCGCTCCTAGTTCCAACCACCTGCTCACCTCTGGGATCATGCCTTTACCCCAGCCTCATGCTCGTAGTCCACCCTCTAGAACCTCCAGCACCTCTCCCGCGTCCGCCATCTATTGCATCTTCCAGCAGCAGCCTTGCCACAATCAGCCTTCCCTATCTTCGACTTGCCCTCACCGTCCAGCCCTCAATCAGCCCCATTCTCCTACTCTGGCCACCCGTGCACCCCACATCTCCCTCTCCCACTCCATCCGACCAGCCCCAACCATCGACCTGTAGTGTATTGAAAACCCAAAGTCTCCCCCTCACTCTCCCTTACTCTGGAAAGCGATGCACCAGGACCCCACCTTCTCTCCCTTATGACTCGCACTAGTGAACCGGTTCTGCTCTTCTCTAACCACCTTCCCCTTATGTGCAACAAACCCCCAACTTCGGTATATTTATTTATTTTTTATTCATTTATTTTTTATTCATTTCACCCGTTTTGTTTTTATTTATTTTGGATGAATCATAATCCTATGATTTTTGTTTTGCACGTTCTGCTTGTTGTCTAGGATGTGAAAATTGACTTTTGGGTGTTTTCCATCTTTCTATGGATGCATCCGTGTATTCATGCTCATCTTTGAGGTAGGAATTTTCTAATCTTTTATTTTCTTTCACAATCTACAACACATGTGTGTTTCAAATTAATTTTTAAATACCATTTACACCCGCATAATTATTGTAGATAATTCATTGTGGTTTTCTTATTAGTTAAAATTTTTTAAATATGTCTTTTGAAATAATTATCTTATTATGTGTAGGTAGTTTTGCCTATAAAAATTATTTATAAATGATTTTTCATATCTAATTGTTTTAACAAGTTATTTAGTGAATTTATCTGGTGAGAACATAGTTTTCAGTGAAGTTTAATAGGCGTGATTTATCCTTGTTTCAAATTCATTGATATAATGTGCATTATTTTATGAAAACCCATAGTGTGTCCTCTACTAGTATTTTATGAACTGTGAAACTAGTGTATATAACTGTTTAAGGAATACAAAATATGTTTTGTTGTGTTGTCGATGTGTATTTTGTCACAAAAGAATATTTTAGTGAGTATTTTGTGTTTTAGGACCTGGGTTGCTTCTTACTATTGTTTAAGGATTTTCATAGTAGTTTATTATAGGGTGAAACCTTTTTATTTAATTGTAAAAATGGTTTTCTTGGATGTTCAAGTGGTGCGATTTAGTTTTTGAATGATTTTAAAGTAGTCTTTTAAGCGTTTGGGTATGAGTTTTATTTTAAAATGGAGTTCGCATGTGAAATTGGTGATATCATGATGTATGTCTTTCCTTGGTATTTTTGAAAAATTTTAAGAAATGATTGAATGATTTATTAAATGATGTATTATACGTGAATCATGAGTTCAACATGTTTGGACGTGCATTTGGGATTTATTTGATCATTGAGCTAATTTTGTGAATAATACCAAGAAGGCTCGATCATGGGCATAAGCCCCATGACCCCAAAATTTATTCAAAGAAAAATAAAAGTTGCAGCAAACAGGGGGAAAATATACAGTCCAATAGACCATGCCAACAATAACAAACAGAGCAAACAGAAAATCACCTTTTTCAAGGATGACCTCGACCTCTAAATCCCCCCCGACTGGCCGGGAAGCGGCCACGCCCACTCTGCTGTCCAGCTTCCATTCCCATAGTCAGTTCCTCAGTATTTTCCATAGGAGATGCTTCCCCATGTAGGCCAACATCAGTGTAAGTGTCTTCCTTGTGATCCGCAGTAGCATGATACTCTTCATTCACCGGCCGATCCTCCTGTGTATCCTAGACCACCTGCATCTCAGAAGAAGAGCAAGCAGTATTATAAGCAGTGGATTCCACTACCACTTGGATCTCCATCCCCTTATCAGCAGTAGGTATCAAAGTGCTATTTCGATAATTGCTACATCCTGCCTTCTTAAGCCCCTATAGATTAATCATATCAAACTCCGGTTTATTAATCGACTCCAACATAGAAAAGAAATTAAGTATTGGCTTTGGAAAATTCGGCTCAGCACTCAAAGTATCCTTTGGAGCAGCCTCCATATCAGCAACATGCAGAGTTGAACTCTCCAGAATATCCTCTGTCCCAATATCAGCATCACCCTTCAATAATAAATCATAATGGTTAACCTGCTGGACCACAACCTCTCCTACAGTACCACTATCCACCATCACAGCACCATCCAGCCGCACTCCCACTGTAGTTACCTGGGCTGGATCAGCCCTCAACTTCTTCGACGTCACCAATTGAAACCCATCTTCATCAAATATCTTCATCTTACCCTTCATACAAGACAAAGCCACTGCAGCACGATCAAACTCAGCATTGACATCATCATGAACAGCAACCTCATGCTCCGATTGGACTCTGTCCTCTTCCTCAACAAGCATATGTTCACCCTGTTGGGCATCAACCGTAGCCTCCTTCCGAACTTCAGTAACCATTGTAGCAGCATCCGTATGCACTAGATGACACCCTTCCTCCTCTTCAGCAATATCAGCCCATGACCTGCAAGCATCACCCCTGGTAATTCCAACAACAGATGGTTCCAATGCCTTATCCACTGATCGGTCATCAGTAGCAGCCGGCTAGCCAACAGACTGCTTACCCTAACCAAACTGAACAGCCTCACCAAATGAGGCAGGGCCTACCTTTGGAGGCTCCTGTACTCTAGAAACGAAACGTGTTGTATGGGTAACGAGGTATAGGGCTGGCCTTTCCCACCTGCGCGCCGCACGCCCCCAGCTAGGCCCAAGGTGGCCAACCCTTGGGCTTGGGCCAGTTCCCACGGAGTCGAGGGGATGAGAGGTTCACTGACAAATGGTGCGCGTTGCCTTTGTGAGGACTCGAACCCGGAACCTCAGCGACGGGTCGCCACCGCCTTTAACATACTCACCCAGCCCCCGTGGGAAAACGTGTTGTACGGGTAACGAGGTATAGGGCTGGCCTTACGCACCTGCGCGCCGCACGCCCCCAGCTAGGCCCAAGGTGGCCAACCCTTGGGCTTGGTCCAGTTCCCACGGAGTCGAGGGGATGAGAGGTTCGCTGACAAATGGTGCGCGTTGCCATTGTGAGGACTCGAACCCGAAACCTCAGCAACGGGTCGCCACCGCCTTGAACCAACTCACCCAGCCCCCGCGGGCAAACGTGTTGTATGGGTAACGAGGTATAGGGCTGGCCTTGCCCACCTGCGCGCCGCACGCCCTCAGCTAGGCCCAAGGTGGCCAACACTTGGGCTTGGGCCAGTTCCCACAGAGTCGAGGGGACGAGAGGTTTGCTGACAAATGGTGCACGTTGCCTTTGTGAGGACTCGATCCCGGAACCTCAGCGACGGGTCGCCACCGCCTTGAACCAACTCACCCAGCCTCCGCGGGCAAACGTGTTGTATGGGTAACGAGGTATAGGGCTGCCTTGCCCACTTGCGCGCCGCACGCCCCCAGATAGGCCCAAGGTGGCCAACCCTTGGGCTTGGGCCAGTTCCCACGGAGTCGAGGGGACGAGAGGTTCGCTGACAAATGGTGCGCGTTGCCTTTGTGAGGACTCGAACCCGGAACCTCAGCGACGGGTCGCCACCGCCTTGAACCAACTCACCCAGCCCCCGCGGGCTGAATAATATTCTTACTTTAAAATTGATTTTTAGTTCTTGTGTGATTTATGAAATGGATTGAAATGAAATATTTGAACAAATTCCCATTTGGATTTGTAATGTAAAAAAGTGGTGTTTGTGTGATATTTTGGGAAATACTTTTAGGCATGTTGTGTTAAAGGCCCGTTTGCCACTTTTATCCCAAGGGTAATGGTTGTACTAAATTCTAATGGAAATTGTACATTGGAAAATGTGTATACATGATTAGAAACATAGATAATTTTATGAAATGGTTTAAATGTTAAATGGTGTAATGGACCAGTTTGAACTTTTTTAAAGTGATATGATTGAATTTTTTTGGGGGGTGATCTTGTATATGGTAACCCTTTATGGATGAATGGATACGAAGAAACTATGTTTGTGGAAGGCAAGTGCAATGAGATGAGTCGCGCGTTAGAGAGCCTTCATACATACATAATATTAATATAACATCCATGGGTTCCTTTGCATCTTTTAGATGATCGAGTGACAGTTTCTAATCATCCCCAATTAGAAGGGTTGGTATCCCCTAGATTGATTGTTAGGCTAGGTGGGATTTTCCATTGGATTAGTTAGTAATAGGGCGGACAATTGGTTATAGACCTGAGATCTTCACCATAAGATGGAAGGTGGTTCTGAAAATGAGTATGTCTAGGGGTCTTATAGGAATGTTTAGGATCAAACATGGTTTGTTTTTGATTTTATTGTTTACTTTTAGTTATACTTGTTTTCCAATGTATATTTCCACCTATTTCTTTTAGCACTACCTTGTTTTCCTTTTTTGGATTTTGTATAATGAATTGTAATTTGTTTTAGAAATGGATCTTGGTGTGTGTTGGTTTTTGAAATGGGTAAATGATATTGTTTTATTAATATATGGAAAACCGACTTTGATAATTATATTTCAAACTCATGTAAATGGATTGTTTCAGGGAATGAGATGATGGATTCAGTGGTTTATCTTGGAAACCCTACTGAGCATTTTTAATACTGATGCCTATTTTTTCATTTCAGTTGTAGGTTTCCATTGCTCAGGTTTCTCTTAGATATGTTTCTGATTAATGGAGCAAGGTCAGCCTTTGGTTAGGAGGTGACCAAAAGGTCACATGGAGGTATGTTGAGATGTTCTGTTTATTTTCATTTATAGTATTAGATTTCAGTTTTATTATTCAGTTAATTCTTGTTAATTTATTTATGTTTCATGGACCAAATCTTTCCCAGTGATTAAAATTTGATTCTTGACAGTGGTTACCAGCCCATAGGAATCCGGAATTCCCTTAGGGCCATGTCATGGACCGGCTTGGGTGACTGGGTGATTATTCTAGGGTCGATCAGGGTTGGTTCATGAAAAAAGGTCACAAGAGATAAAATGAGTTTAGATTGTTACCAAAACATCGAAAAATTTCCTATAGAAAATTTCATATCATTATGAACTGAAATCCGCCAATATGATAACTGAAGTGCTCGTTATGATAGAATGTAATGTTAAAAGTCACATAAATGGGGTAATAATTAGAAACCATGATCTAATTTACCTACGAACATAGTAGATTTATATATAATTATTTTTTATAGTTTTGGAATCAGTTATTTTCCAATATGATTCCTATATTTCCCATTATTTTCCAATTAATTATTTCTCTTTTTTATTTTCATTAAAATCATATATCATCCAAAAATGGATAAAATAGAGCTGAATACATCAATTGACATAAGAAAATTGTAATATAATCCCCTTGTTATTTTCCATCATTATGAATCAGTCACTTAAACATTTGTTTCACATTTTTATCAATATGATGAAATCTACAATTTAATATAGGTAACACTAAATAATAAATTACATGTCAACCATGTTGGGGACAATATATATAAAATGACCTCAGATTAGTGAGGAAACTTGGAGAAATGAACATTGATTCATTTCTAAATTGTAAAAACGTCATGTTAATATTATATCTAAACTACATAGATTGTAATATATATTATATAAAAAATAAAATCAAGTCATATATGATTTATAAGAACCAAAATACTATGTATTGTATTAAAAAGAATAAAAACCTTAAATTGTAGTATGAAACTTCTGAAAAAATCATTTTATAATTCTTAATATGTATGAAAAAATATATTTTTAATTTAAAACATGATTCATTCTATATGATTTCATATCTTAAATTATTATTAATTGATGAAAAATCAATAATGTTGAATAAAATATAAGTACATTTTCTCAGATGGACATCAAAACAATGTTAGATGATCTTCACTTAATTAATTCTCTATAAGAAACAACCACATACAAATCACACAAATGAATTTTTCATTATGATCAAATGTATTACGAGACCATCACATAATTATTCATGTGAAAAATCACCTAAAATGGGAAAAATATGGGGAATTAGTTTGTATTTCCATTAAAACATAGGAGAATAAAAGTAAAATAATTCTGGATCTGTAGGAACCATTAATGAATTAATCAAATTCCCATGATTTCATAGTATGACTCAATATATCATTTCATTTTCATATATCCATTAAAATTTCATGTTCCTAATCAATTGAAAAATGTTAAGAATTTGAGTTCTGAGTAACAATTGTAAATTGTGATATATTGGAATCACCCAAGCATTAATTTAATTCTTGGATTTTTGGTATGATAAATATTATGATGCCATAATGAAAAAAGATATTAATAAATGAAAATAATCAATTATTGGGTAATTTTTTTTTTTGAAAAGAACTCATATTGTTCTAAAATCATATGAAAATAATCCGCGAGTCATTTTAGATCTTTATAAACATACCTTTTATCAATCAAACACCCAAAATGTTCTGTATTATTGAACATTTAATCTTACCATAACATTGTTATTAATTTTCAAGTCACCTAAAATGGTTCCAAAATAAGAATTAATGTTAATATTTCATGAAAACAAAGGAGAATGGTTTCAAAATCATTTCAGATTTATTGGAATCAAATGAACATATATTTTGTTCTTAAATTTCTATGAATTACTCAAGGAATTATTTCTCCTTTTTAATTAAAACAAATTAAATATCAACATTCAAGGGGTAAAAAATATTAAAACTATTTTAGATTGATATGATAAATTAAGATAATGATCCCCGATTCTTTTTCATTTACACTATTAGTTCCACATTAATGTGATGTTAAGATTTATCAATATAATGTAACCCATGATTTTGTATTATTAAATATTATTACCATTTGAAAAATAACATGTATAGTGAAAAAAATCATGAAAATGATCATAGATTGGTATAATTGTATAAAAATGAACTTTTAGTGAATTTGGAAGTGTAAGAACTTATATCATGTGAATATAATAAAGTAACATCTTGTTATGGTCGACAGTACATCTTAACGAAACACTTTAAAAATTATAAATTAGTTTGTTAACTTCTAGAGTTTTCTTATTTAGACTATCCAATATTATGTAGGTCAGTTCGAGGGGGTTACTGATGATTTTTCATGGATCATGGGATTGAGTACTAGTGAAATTATATTCTTCCAATTATGGGGTTGGCTCATGAGATTTCTAATCCTGATATGACCCTTAAAAATGTAGTTTTTTTCATGTTTTATACTAGTTGTTCCAGCTTGAAACATTATCCATACTATTAAGTGAGATGAATCATAGGAGGGGAGGAGAGAAATAAATTTAACTTCATTGATTAGTGTAAATTATAGGCACTAAAAAATCATATATCTTTACTTTCTATTTGGTATTCGTTTTGTAACATTGTTTACTCTTAATTTTTATTTAGATACAGAATTCAAGGTTTATAGTAAGGATACAATTTTTTTTCCATAACATGTACATTTTATGTTGAAACATTAGTGTAATGGTCTATCGAAAAGATTAAATTTGAAATTCCCTTAACTACTAATGATTATTATAGTTTTCTGAAGTTATTATTCGTAATTGGTGTCGATATAGCTCACACTCACTACTCTATGAAAAAGATTCATTCCAACTTTAAACCATTTTGAAAAAAAGAGTTCATGTAATTCAAAATTAAATTTTCATATCCATATATTTTAACAATATAAAGTTCACATTGAAAATTTCTAGGGGGGTTAAAAAAAGAACACATGATCTCAAATTGGAGAGAAAATTTAGGAAAATATTATTCGAGAAATTACTAAATAATATGAACAATTACCATAAAATTTGACCCCTAAATCACTTGGTATGACTAAAAACATTATTTTTTATATATCATTCCAATTAAGGGTACTTAATACCATGTAAACGACTCTATATTTCCATGATAAATAATTATTTGTTCGAATAAACCACTTGTAAATCATATATGACATTTAGTAATAATGACTCATCATATATGTTTATTGGGTTTAATTTTTTATATATTTTGAAAAGAGGGTCATAACACAAACACAAACCTAATATTATCATTAAATCATAGTAAAAGTCCTATTATTTAATTTTTTTACATAGGGAATAAAGAATAATTTCTATCCAACATGTTGTTTGATCAAAATAACCAAAAATTAGTTTTTATTGATTTAAATGTTGAGAAACATGTGTCGAAAGGAAAATACATAACAAAACTACTAAATTATTAGTTAAATCAATGGAAAATGAATTTAATTTAATTTTTAACATTTTGGAATATAACCCAAATTAATCAGACATTCAGTTTTTCTGATATAATATAAAGCACATTTGTAAAAATTAAAATGTAAAAATTCATATATCATGTGGTAAAGTAAAATGTAAAGACAAATAGTTGTAATGAAATAATAGGACATAGATAATTGATGAAATATTAACATGAATAAATATAACTATTGTCAATACAACTCTTAGTGTTATGACAATGAAAACAAATTGTTTTAGTATATGTAAATTTCATTAAAATGATTCCTCAATGATTTAGGTACTATCAATAGACCTCAGATTATGAGTTCATCACATGCCATATTTATGTGAATTCTATTCCCAGAAGTCAAAATTTGTTTAAAAATCATTTTCCAATAATATCATAATAATATGATATATTTTAGTTTTTGAACCATTTTCACTTTCTTATATTTATATATATTACATTTGAATTCTTGTTTTACTTATTTTTCACATATACATTTTTTCTTCTAACATAGTCATGTTTAAATCTAATGTTTCTTTATTTTTGCATCAATATATATATATATATATATATATATTATTAATATTCTATAATTACATTATCCCCATTATAATTTTTCACTTCTTTTATGACTCTAGTAACGATTTATTACATGAACATCATATTTAAATACTACATATAGCTTCGTACCAAAATGATATTTAACTATTAATATTGGATTCATACCATTTCATCTTTAGGAGATTAGTTTTTTATTATTTTAATTTATTTTTCCATAATTTTTTATTTTATTACAAATCATTATATGTTTTTTATTTCATTTATTTGGTTCCAGCTATATATTCTATTCCTTATGCATCTACAACTTTTTTTGATTTAGAGCATTTGGATTTTTTTCAATATTACACCATTTTATTTTTCTAATGATTGTAGTTGTTTTTATGTTATAAATATATTTATATCATCAGAATAAGAATTATGATTTTACATATATTAAAATTTTATAGGAAGTATTTTCGAGGAAATCTACTATGGTCATTTTTCCATCTTTCAGTTCTATTTGTGATTTAATTTACTATTTATCAATTTCATGCCTCTATCATCCACCATTGAATTTCATTTCATTAAATTTTTATTCTTTTTTATTTTTTACATTATACTTACACCTCTAATTATCTATTTTGGGATATTAGTTTTGGAATTTTATTCTAATTATATTATTGTTTTATTTTTATTTGGAATATTTTTTATACTTTAATTCTAATTTTTATATTGGATTATTTTTTTATTCATATTAAAAATTTTCCATTTAGTTTTTTCTTACATATTTTCACTACCAATCTTATAGATTATTTAATCCCACATCAGAATCCAATTCAGTATTTTCTATTTCCTATTAAAGATTTATCTTCCAATTATTAACTTTTTCCTTATTTTATTCTCTTGAATTATTGTTTCTAATATTTTAATTTTTTATTTTTTATACTTCTTCTATTTTACTCATATTATATAAATCATTTATTATTTGTTATTTTATTTAAATATTATTATTTTCTTCTACATCCAATCAACATTTGATTGTCTACTATTGACTTTTGGACTACTGTTCCACATTACCCTCACTATTTTCCCATTTGGCTCTATATTCAGAATTAATTTTTAAATAATCAATATCCTTCTACTTCTATATTGTGTTTTTTCAAATTTAAACATTTATTATCTTATTCCTTTAACTATGACATCATTAAATTTATCTATCTTTTTATAATACGATGTCAATGATTCATGTATTTTAACACATGCGAAAAATTATTGAACAGTTTATGTCAAATTATTCCTACATAATTCAAGATAATATTCACAGTTTTCACAATTTGGTCATATAATTTATTTATGGGTAATTCTTATGACTTATACTATTACTTATATTTCCTCAATTCATTCCTTATTCTAATATTCTCAAGTTTTGGATTATGTATCATCATTTGGATTCAATGTAACACCCCAAGTTTTCATAGTACATTATCTCTTCAAAGTAATTCAATAACATGTGCAACACGCAACACCGAGTCTGAGCGCACACCAACTTACCAAACATAATGTTCAAAAAGCGGTAATGAATAGTATTAACTGAATTTTATTTTTTATATACTCCATAAAATTTTAGAATCCATATTATGTGTTTCTTAGACATAATATAGGATCAAAATCATTAAAAAGATAAAAGAAGTCTTTTTCAAAAAAAGAATATTTTACCGCCTTTTAATAGTGAACCTATTTTAAAACTCATATTTGAAACTTTTATATATTAAATTTAATGAAATTAAATTATTATTTATAATCAGGACATTAAAATTCCTTTTGGATAAATTTTTAGAATTTTTTCGATAACATTCATATTTCGATGGATAGTGAAAAATACTAAATTATAATTAAAACAACAATTTAATCAAAATAATTTATAGTGTTAAATTATAATAATGAGTGGTTTTCAATTATAATTATATTATATATTTACCATTTAATATAATTCTGGTCATTGGATGTGATTTGACTTTTAAACTGGACATAATTATGTGTCAATCTTTTGATTGTTATTATTTCATAAAAAACGCTTTTTTTACCGCGGGAATTAATTTTAAATTAATTTCTACCACCTCTTTGTTTTGGATTTAGAAAACTGGATTCCATATTTAGAATTAGGAGGTCTAAATTGTGTAAATAGGTATCTTTTATTTCTAGGCAGTTTGAATAATTACTTCAGTAAATATTTTATTTACCATGGTTAAAGGGTAAATTCGGTAAATAAGGGTAAAAAATAATATTATAATAATATTAAATTATTATAACACGTGTCCTAACTCAATTAGATGATAACTGTACATCCATGGGTATCTTTGGGTCTATTTTGGGACCCCATGGAGCCACATTTATGTGATAATTACACTTTATATTAATTAAGTTAAACTAAAGACAAAAATGACACAAGCATATATCTTTTAGTAAAACAATTTTCAAATACGGTTATATGAGTTATCTATTTGACTATAATATTAATTATTATTATAAAAGGATTTTCTACATAATTTTAATTTATTTATAATTTATATACATTGAATAATTAAATTTATTTATGACATAATGATGACGCAATATTTTCCTTATTAATGAAATAATCAAAAAAATGATATTATAAATACTAAATTAAATACAATTTGAAAATTTTGATTCCATAAAAAAAATTATAGGATAATATGACATTTTATAGTTGATTGAATGTATTGAGTTCTATTTAATAATGTTTTTATAACTTTATCAAGAAATCAATTTTTAAATAATCTCAAATTTGATATAAAAGAGTTTCTAAAACAAATATTATATTATTAATTGATATAATATTACTAAAAATATAAGGTTTTGCCAAAGGACAGATATGATCATAGTTATATAATTAATTAACCACTTGGGGTTCATTTGGATGTTTATTGTATGTTTATTAACAAAATAATATAAAAATACAAAGAGACAATGTAAATGTCATACTAATTAACTAAGAGTTAAATAAAAAAGATATGGTTAATATAGTGACCCAAACCTATCTAAAACCTATTGGATGAAAGGATTTTGACCCATAACCACCTTATCCTTGAAAAATTTAATGTCTAGCCATTATAAACTGAGTATTAATTTATTATAAAATAATACTTTATGTTTTTTCTATGGTGCCCTTCACCCCTCTTATAAATGAGATCGCCCCCTTCTCTCTAATTCACACCTTCAAAGACATTTGGCTTGGCCAAACTCTATCCAAATACCCTCTCGACTATCCTCCCTTCATCCTGGAGGCCTTTATTTGGTAATAAAGGCAACGTAAAGATCCCATTTGATCAAATAAAAAGGAAGAACCCGAAGGAGAGGTAAATATTTCATCACCTCTTTCAAGTTCCATTCTTCTTCCACTTCCTTTATGTTTGTTGTTTCCATTCTGAAATAATAAATCCAGTATACTCTATATACTATGATGTTATTATAGATATGGTACAACCAAATTCATTATTCTATCCATCCTTTGAATGATATTTCATCATACGTGCGTACGTATGGCTTACCATCTCCACGTCGTGGTGTAATTGTTATTCAATAAATTATTATTTGTATGGGTATAATAATGATGTGTAACTGATTTAAATAATAAATTTAAAATGATAATGATTCTGTATATATGATATTCCATCCAATTATATATTATTTTAATATAAAAAATGATATTTTCGCTCGTGCGTACGTACGGATTACCGTTTTCACGAACGCGATGAGATTCATTCCCCATCGTATCCATATAAGACTGATTTTAATTAGATGAATAAAAAAATGTTTAAGGACTTTATATCATTATGGACATGAATAATATACATCTCATACAGAACAAATATGACTCACATAAAAAATAAAATAAAGGAAAACGAATCTGTTAACACCCAAAAAAATGACAATACTATGATATAATTGATAATGCAATGTTCAAATATCATATATGATATCATATTTATTTATATTATTCTTGTATTATTTATTAACAATTATTTCTCTGTTATACAGGAGTTTAACCGACCCTCAACCAAGGAAAAGTACAAGTAAACGGTTAATTTCACAATCTCTTTATTATCTGAGGTTGTTTTTAAGTAAGTATCTACTGGGAAATATTTATTATCCATGTCCATGCATCATAAAATAGTTTTCAATGAGATTATTTTAAGGTAATTTTTACTAAAACATCATTTTAAATGTTTTTAACTATTTATTCGTTATCATTAATGTCAATGTATTCAAAATGTCTTTTACGAATTTATTTATATGGACATGAATGTTATTAAAATTCCTTTGAAAATTTTCAATGTGGTATGTGACACTTTGATTAAAAAATGTCTTTAAATGTCTTCATTTTTAAATTGTGTGACTTTTAAATGTTTTCATGAAAAAGAGATATTGTTTTAAAAGAGTTCTACAAATCATTTTCATCTATGTCAACATACTTTGATGTATTTTAAACATGTTTAATGTTGATTTATTATGATACAAATCCTCCATATTGTATTGAAGGTTTTGTGATATGTTTGAATGTGAAATTGTTATTTTTATACAATTCAGGGTTTATGGATAAAGTATTTACATTTCATATTCTGGTTGTTATAAAAATGTTTTTGTTATTTTTAAACCTTTTCATATGAGGAATATATTGGGATTAGTATTTTATGGGTGGATCCCTCTATAGCTCCTTGATGCATCGGTAGGTCTCATTAGACAAACTAGTGTATTGGCCCAAGGCCATGACAAAATCATATTTGTATTCTTGGCACAGGGCCTTCAATATGTTGTTATGATAGTCTGGCATTATGCATTTCATTACTATGAATGTTGTTATTGATATTGGAAGTGATTATTCAACTATTAGAATATCCATGTGAATATGTAATTGGATTTATTTCGTTTTATTTTTTCCATATTATACTAAAGATCATGTTTAAAGGATTTTGTTTTAGTTATACATTGCCTTAAATTTTAATGCTTATTTATGAATGTTTCTATTATATAGTTATCCTTACAGATTATCTGAGCTCACTCCATTCTATGTTTTATTTTTTCTAGGATGTGAAGAAGTATTTTAAGACTGACCTGTAAGGATAGTCTGGGGAGATATGAGTCTGTAATATGGAGACTATGTTGTTGTAGTTTTTCATTTTATCATGTAATGTAAGACTTATGAATGTATCTATTGTTTCCAAGGCTACTAAACTAGTCATCCTTTTGAGACATGATCTTTTGTGATCATGCCAATGTTATGTAATAATGCACCGACTCTGGGTAACTGGGGTCGGGGCATTATAGTTGGAATCATTGGAAGTTTAGTAAAATCCTTGAAAACTAGATTTAGATAATCTCTAATTAGACCACATTTCCCTAAGATAGACTTTGAGGATTAGTGTAGAAGAACTTCCTATAATTTTTGTATTGTAAAGATTTTTTGAGTTTTTCAAGAAATACATCCTTGTATGGATACGAGTAGGTAGAGGCGGCTCTGGAACAGATGTACCTAGGGGTAAATCCCAAAAACATAGATTTGAGCTAGACTCAAATGGGAATTGGTGCACGAAAATGGGCCTTGCTTCATTATTGGTTACGAAACTCCCATGGGATATTCTTAGGATAATTATCATTTTCTTTACAAATCATTAGGAATGAATAATGAGTATATACCACCTCAAATAATTTTTTTTATGATTATAGATTATATACATAAGCTGTTCAATTTACATTACGTATTTTGAATATTTGGTATTATTCATTTCAATTCATGAACTGACCTAGTGTATGCCATTGTATAGAAATGGAACCCAGTAGAAGGAATGTGAACTCCAGCAATACGTATGATCCAAATAGTAAGAAGGATCATATCGTTCAAGGTATTAATCCAACATTTAGAAGGGAAATAGTCTCCAATGTGTTCTCAACATATGAATACATAGTATCATGTGTTAATAAGATAATTAAATAATTCAATGAATCCTATAGCTTTGAAGGGAGGCAAGAGAATAAAACTATGGAAAAGGAAAGGATGGATAAGGGAAGAGGGAAAAGAAGGATTTTCCCATATGTGATAACTGTGGAAGGAATCACCGAGGTAATTTCTTGAAGGTAATGGGAGTTTTTTATATGTTTGGTGAAAAATGAAACCAAGTATGTGATTGCAAGCGTAAGAAAAATGTTTCAAATGTATAGTGCTTCATCAGCAAGGAGTTGGGACACTACGCGAATCAATGTCCAAATCATCAGAGTATACCCCAAATGCTGCTATTGGAAAATAAAAATGTTATGATACTACCAAAGGTGATGATCAATGATTATATTTCATAAGTTTTTATTAATGTATTGTATCATTTGTGTATTGTATCAATGATGTACATGTTATAAGAATTATAGATTATATAAGGATTGTACTGCAGTACTATTTCATTAAGTACTTGAGATTGTGTGGAACCAAGAAAAGTGAATCAATAGCAGGTTAATTTTTTGTATAATATATGGTTGGGAGAAAGATAAACCCTAATATGGTGGATATTCTTGGATACATTGAAACTGATTAATGATTTTTATATTCTATAATTTATGGAGTTTACTACATTTTTTGATAGATGAAGTATATACAGTATTCTAAAAGTAATAAGGGGTCATCAATTTAATCAATAAGGTTTTATGGTAATTCAAGATGCTACAGTGTTTTAATGGAATACAAGATGTAGGTGTTCACATGCTATTACGTGGAAAAATAATCTTTATTATGATTATCTTCATTATAAATTTTGGACTATGAGTTTGGACAGATGTATTTTTGATAATTCATGTTTGAGATTATTTTTTGATTTCCATAAAAAGGACAACCTGGAGGTCAGGCAGCAACCAATCTTGTCCGGTAAGGCCGCAAGACTTAAACCCGCAACTGAAGGGCTGCAATGGGGTATCACCTACCACTAGCCCACGTGATGTCCTGGATTGAATAATGTATTTTTTTAAAGGGCCTGGTAGATTCATTATAATTTTTTTTTGGAACCCTATATGAATATGATAAAAAAAATATTTTTTAAGTTCTATTATCCTTTAGAGTGAAAGATGAGTTTGTGGTAAAATTAGTAAAAGGATGGAACTCAACTTTTCATGTAAATTTTTTTTTCTGTCCTCTCTTATGCTATGAAGAAATTAATTTTTGAACCTTAGGGAAGGGATCTTTAAACCAAAAATTGGTTATCCTAATACCTTATGTTTTTTGAACTAATGGTCTTTCAAATAATCATAGATTGATGGATTTGAGGCCCTCAATTTTACACTTTTTTTTTGATTGATGACCTCAATCACTCCGTATAAATATATAAATTTTCCTGCAATTATGTCTCACTAATTTAAACTAATGTTCTACTAATAATGATCATAAATTGGTGGTGACCCTTTCATTTCACTTTTACTCTTATTTAGACTAAATTTTATTAACCGAATTTCCGATGTGGGTTTTCCCACAAAGGTATTTTCTATTTTCAAACTCTTATTTTATAAAAACAACAACAAATTGCGAGGATTCAATTTATTGAAGTAGGAGAGAATGTGACACCCCAAAATTTCATTGTAAATTATCTTTTCAATGTATTTCAATAACATGCTGAACACGCAACACAGAGTATGAGCGCACCCCGACATACCAAACTAACCTTTCAAAAAGGGATTATGAAGAGTATTAACTGAATATTGATTTATATATACTCAATAAAATTGTATAATACATATTATGTGTTTATTAGACATAATATAAGAACAAATTCATTAAAAATACAAAGGAAGTATTTTTCATAAAAATTCCATTTTACCGCCTTTTAATAGAACACCATTTTGAAAACAAATATTTGACACTTTTATATGTTAAATTTAATGAAATTAAATTTTTATTCTCAATAAAGGAAAAAAATTCAGTTTGGATAAATTTTTGTAATTTTTCAGATAACTTTCATATTTTGATGGATAGTGAAAAATACTAAATTTTAATTAAAAACAACTTTTTTATTCAAAATAATTTATAGTGTTAAATTATTATTTTTAGTGGTTATAAAGTATAATAATATTATATTTTTACCATATAATATAATTTTGGTAATTGTATGTGATCTCATGTTTAAACAGGACATAACCAAGTGTCAATCTTTTGATAGTTATTATTTTAATAAAGACCCACTTTTTGTTTTGACAGCGGGAATTAATTTTAAATTAATTTCTGCCACTTTTGTGTTTTGAATTTGGAAATATGGTTTCCATATTTATAACTAGGTGGTCAAAATTTTTTAAATAGGTAACTTTTATTTCTAGACATTTTGAATAATTATTTCTGTAAATATTTTATTGACAATGGTTAAAGGGTAAATTCGATAAATAAGGGTAAGAAATAATATTATAATAATATTATATTACCCTAACACATGTCCTAACCCTATTTGATTATACATGTCAAACCATTGGAATATTTGGGTCGATTTTGGGACCCGATGGAGCCACTTATAAGTGATAATGGCACTTTATAATAATTAAGTTAAAGTAAACTCAAAAATGACATAAGAATATATCTTTTATAAAATCAATTTCTAAACAGGGTTATACATGTTATATCTTCGACTATAAATATTAATTAGAAAGATAAAAATATTTCCTACAAAATGGTATTTTATTTATAATTTTTAGAGATTTAATAATTTAATTAAATTATGACACAATGATGATGTTGTATTTTTCTTATTAATGAATGAATCAAATAAGAGATATTATAAATACTGAAATAAATATAATTTGAATGTTTTGATGCCATAAATAAAATTTATAGGTGAATATGACTTGGTCGTTTCAATTAAATGTATTTATTGTGAAGTAATAATGTTTTTATAACTTTATCAAAAAATCAATTATTAAATAATCTCAAAATTGACATAAAAGTGTTTTAAAAACAAATATTATATTAATAATTGATATAATATTCCTTAAAATATAAGGTACGGACAAAGGAATTATATTATGATAACTATATCATTAATGATCCACATGGGGTCTGTTAGGATGTTTATAGTATGCTTATTAAGAAAATAATATAAAAATACAAAGAGACATTGTAAATGTCAAACTAATTAACTAAGAGTTAAATCTAAAAGATAAGGTTAATATAGTAACCCAAACCTATCTAAAACCTATTGGTTGAAAGTATTTAGACCCATAACCACCTTATCCTGGAAATGAATTATTGTGGAGACATTATAAACCGAATATTAACTTATTATAAAATAATACTTTAAGTTATTTCTAAGGTGCCCCTCATCCCTCTTATAAAAGGGCACTCCCCCTCCTCTACAATTCACATGTTAAATTGCATTTGGCACAGAAAAACTCTACCAAAATACCCTCTCAACTATCCTCCATTAATCCTATAGTTATTCCTTTTGTCTGAAATCCAAAATATGGATCCCTTTTGATCAAATCAAAAGGAAGAACCCGAAGAAGAGGTAAATATTTCATCACCTCTTTAAAGTTCCTTTCTTATTCCACTGCATTTCTCTTTACTGAGTCAATTATAAAATAATAACTCCAGTAACCTATATATAATATGAATTTATTATAAATATGGTAAAAAATAATAATTATTCTATCCATCCCTTGAAGGACATGTCATCATACGTGCGTACGTACGGCTGACCGTCTCCATGTTGTGGTGTAATTGTTATTCAATACATTATTATTTGTATGGGTATAATAATTATGTGTAAATGATTTAATAATAAATATAACATGAAAATGATTCTGTATATTGGATATACTATACATTTATATATTATTTTAATATCAAAAAATTGATATTGTTGCTCACGCATATGTACGGATTACCGTCTCTACAAACGCGATAGGATTCATTCCCCCATCATACCTATTCAATAATATTTTTCATTAAGTGATTAAAAATAATGTTTAAATACTTGATATCATTCTATATATGAATAATATACATCTCATCCATAACAAATATGACTCACATAACAAATATAATAAAGGAAAATGAATCTCTTAACACCCAAAACAAAGATAATACTAAGAAATTATTAACAAAGCAATGTTAAAAGATCATATATGATATCATATTAATTTATATGATTCTTGTATAATTTAATAACAATAATTTCACCATTATACCAGAGGATAACCTACCCTTGACCATGGAAAAGTGCAAGGTAAGGGTTAATTTCACAATCTCTTTATTATCTAAGGTTGTTTTTACGTAAGTATCTACTGGGACATATTGATTATCCATGTCCATGTTCCATAAAATATTTTTCAAAGGGATTATTTTAAGGGAAATTTTACTAAAAAATCATTTTAAATGTTTTTAAATATTTATTCGTTCTCATTAAATTTTATGTTTTCAAATTTTTTTTAAGGATTTATTTATATGGACATGATTGTTTTTAAAATTCCTTTGAAAAGATTTAATGTGGTGTGGGACACATTGATTCAAAAATGTATTTAAATGTCTTCTTATTTAAATTGTGTAACTTTTAAATGTTTTCATTAAAAATAGATACTTCTTTAAAAGAGTTTTAAAAATCCTTTTCATCTATGTCAACATCCTTTGATAGATTTTATGCTTGATTGAAGTAGATTTATTATGATACAAATCATTCATATTGTATTGATGGTTTTGTGATATGTTTGACTATAGATGTGTTATTTTTATACTATTAATGGTTTATGGATAAATTATTGACATTTCATCTGCTAGTTTTAATACGAATGCTTATGTTATGTTTAAACCTTTTAATATGAGGAATGCATTAGACTTAGTAAGTGACGGGTGGAGCCCGCTATAGCTCCTCGATGCATCGGTATGTCTCATGAGACAAACTAGTGTCATGGCACAATGACTTGATGAAATCATATTTTTAGTCTTGGAAAAAGGCCTTGACTATGTGGTTATGATAGTCTGGCATTATGCATTTCATTATTATGAATGTGGTTACTGATATTTCTTGTGTTTCTTCGACTAGTAGAATATCCATGTGAATAAGTAAATGGAATTATTTCAATTTATTATTGACATATTATAATGAAGTTCAAGTTTAAAAGGATTATGTTTTAGTTATACATTTCCTTAAATATTTATACATATTTATGAAGGTTTCTTCTATATTGTTACCCTTACTGAGTATCTGAGCTCACCCCCTTTCTATGTTTTATTTTTCCCAGGATGTGAAAAAATATTTTATGACTGACCTGTGGGGATTGTCTGAGGAGATTTGAGTGTGGAATATAGAGATTATGATGTTGTATTTTTCCATTATATCATGTAATGTAAGACATAAGAATGTATCTAGTATTTCCAAGGCTACTAAACTAATCGGTCTTTTAAGACTTGATCATTTTTTATCATTCTAATGTTATGTAATAATGCACCGACTCTGGGTAACTGGGGTCGGGGAGTTACATTCAACCTCTATATTTTCTTCTACATATACCATTAATTCTTCTCCTAACATAAAAATTCACATCATTTATGACTCTAGTGTTTATATTCTACTTCTAAAATTCAAATTATATGTTTGGATTAATTCTATTAATTCTATTGGATTTGAATATTTTTTAATTTTATTTTTTATTTATTTTACATTAATTTATTATTTTATTTATGATTATTATTTTCATTATTTAATTATTTTTTCATATTTTACCATTGCATACCTATGAGTGTACCGCTATTTCAAGTGTTTGACTTTTATATTCTTATGATTTTATTTTGATTTGTCTTCATTTGATTATTCTTATCTTTATAATTTTTTTTATTTTATTTCATTTTCTTCTTATTTCCATTATTTCACACATTTTGTAACATTATATTTCTTTTAAATTAATCTATTTTATTTTTCTGATAACCATTATTTCATATTACTCATCGAGTTATGCATCTATGTAATTTTTTTTTTAATTTCCTTCTTCTAGCTTTTACCATTGAGTTTTTATTTATTTTTTATTTTCCGATATGATTTTTATTTTAACTTATTGTTTCTTCATCAACTTCAACTTTTTAAATTTTTTTATTCTAGACACTAATTTTTACAACACGTTTTGTTTTATTTTTAAAAACTATTTATATATTTTTATTTATATTTTTATGTTCTGATACTTTTTATCATAAATTTATTCTTATTTTTTCATTTATATTAAATTTTTCAAGAATTATTATTTTCTCTTACATATTATTTTTCATCTTACTTCAACTTCTCTCTACTATATTACTTCTATACATTTAAATATGTATTATCATTTTTCCATAACATTATTCTTCCTAATGTCTTGAAGATATCCTTTATATTGATATTCTATTGATTATGTAACATTTTGTTTTCTTTTAATATCTTAAAAATAATTTTTGTTGGCTATATCTATTCAACATTTGAGATTACCCTTCTAGAATTTAGGTCCTGTTTTTATAATTCACCGTCTATTTTACATTTTTTTGAAACATTTATAATTTATTTCACTTATTCCATCTCATTATTATTAAATATTATGATTTGGTGATTTCAAATTTTATTGTAGTTGTCCTTTTACATTTAATTCAAATCCTTTCACAAATTTTATTTAGCATCAAAATTATCTTTTAATTTTGATCACATACAATGAATTAGGAACTTATTAATACTTTTTATTTTCATTTATTATTATCCCTTATGATTTTTATAATGTTTTTTTATTTTATTTTCAACACATACACTGACTCTAGGCACTATTATGTTTGTATATATTGTATTATTCATCATATTTATCTTCTAAGTTTCCACCAAATATACATTAAGTCATCACTTTAAGACTTCACATTTTTTTCATCTCTAATTGGTTTATAGACAATTTATTTATGATAAAAATAGTTTTTTCCCTTTTGTCTCAACTTTTTCTAGTGTTAATATTTTTTCAGCTATCTCTAATTTTGAAAAACAACTTAGATATCATGTTTTTAATATTTTAATTCTTCATTTTCAACTCATGTTTCTGTAGAAACATAAAATCCTCTTGGACTTATGCTTCTTAATTCAATATTCTCATGCTTCTTATACTCATCATTCTTCCCCATATTAAGAAACTGAATTTTATTTAGTTCTTCTTATGATTTTATATATATATAATTCTTTTGAATTGTTGTTAAAATATCCTATTTATTTCATCTACATTTTTTGTTGAATCACATATCATTTTCCACATTTACAACATTAGATGCTAAAAATATATATATTCACGTACATTTTAATTAAATGTAATTTTTAATTATTATGATATTTTATTTTATACTATTACATTCTATTTTTGTTAGTACTAATGTCCAAATATGTAAATGATCACCCTAACAGAAGAGTCGTTTTATATGATTGTGTTATTTTATTTAAATCAAAAAAATTCAAGGTAATAAAATGAAATGTAATATATTAATTAGAATCAAAACTAAATATGCTATTTGATTGAAAAATTAGAATATCTTACTAATAGGCTACCATATTTTATTTTTTCAATGCTCAACTTCATAGAGAAACATTTTTTTATTGAAGGAAATTTAGAAATTTTAATTCTTGTTCCTCTAGGTGACCCTAATATTGTTGGTGGTTCCTAAAGAAATATAGCAAGAAAAGTTGAATCATATGAGATATTGTAACTAAAACTTAAGTAACAAGATGCCTCCCTACAAAGATACCACAATTAGGGAATAAATATATTGACCCCCCATGTGTCATCTCTAGTAGGTCTTCAGTTGGGGAAAATCACAAAGGGTACAAAAACAACACATATTGGAGTCATTAAACTCTATAAAATAAAATGATAATGATATATGATAAAACCAAACTAAAAATCTCAAGTAGAAAATGTAAAATTAAACCCAACACCCTTATGATATTATGGAACAAAATAAAAAAGTAAAAATAAATGTATCCATGTAAATACTAAAAATCATGAATATAGAAGTGATATAGACGAAACAAAAAACCAATATAGCAGGGTTTAGGTCGGTTACCAAATTCCAACTATAAAACTTAAAATGTTTTAAATACATATGGTGATGATATGTTGTATTATCAGTATGGAAGTAAGAAAGATCTTAATTATAGATTATAATGGAGAATCATAATGGGCCAGTGAAGAAATATAGAAACCAACATGAAATTAAACAGGTCTGCAAACCATCCTAGCCTCAGTATGGATCACTCACAAAATCACACATGAAATATATTAAAATTGAATTGAGATCATGAAAAATAAACGATCCCCAATAATTATTCCTCACTGATTTTCCCTTATTGCTCACAAACATCAAACAACATATTCTCCTATCAGTTCAATTCATACCAAAAATCATAATATCATATCCCATCTCACTCGAAGACACATGGGACTTTAATGATATTGGTTTGGATGTTCCCCACATTCCATTATCCATTAGATTCCTATAATAACTTGATAGCAACTTCAATAATCATATAATTTGTTTCCCAAATATCTTTAGGCCATCTCATATCCTCATATAACTATGTCAGTATAGTATGATGAATGGGAACGAAATCAAACCTATGACCTCCTCCAACTATGCATGAATTCCACCACATATCACTTCACATCACGCTATGAAAAAACATTCATATTCCATCACTACACATGTAAGAACTAGGTTCTAATTATTGAGGTACAAGTTTCATCTTTTCCTTTTTCATTTAGTGTTTTTGAGAAATATGGAAAATGGGGAAAAATACACAATTTTGTGACTACATGCCATGTACGTTTCCGCACACCCTGTACTTTGGAAGTATGGGATGAGTACATAGGGCGTGTATGCCTGTCAGCGATGAACGGTGTAAAAACCAACTACATGTCGTGTATTGGGTATTTACACACTGCGTAATCAGTCGGTAGGTGAACATTAAGGCAGTGGAGGCAGCCACCAATTGAGGGACAATACACACCATGTACTTTGGAATACATGTCGTGTACTCATGTCGATAGACGAAAAGTGTCGTGATGGCGAGAAGCCTCCAACGGAAAAGTTAAAAAAATTGAAAGTACACGCCGCGTACTTCAGAGTCCATGTAGTGTTGTTCGGAAATTTCACTTAAAATAGGCAGTAGCCTCTTATATCGACAGAGGAGGCTTTTGAGGTGTTTGGAGATTGTTTTTGAGGTCGGAGCTTTAGAGATCTCTTGATAGCTCACAGGGAACCCGATTTCTACGCCGTCGATCTTGACTGGACAATGCTGGTAATCCCTTCCATCTTCTTGAGTAGTTCTTACAAATTTTTTCCCGAGGGAAAGTTATTTTGGATTTAACATGATATTGTTATTACGAGATCTCCCTCGTTCTTGGGCGTTTCTGGAAGGTTCATTCACGGATATTGATCAGGGGCGATCGAGGCAGGTGTTCAGATGTTTATCTCCAACTACGGTGTGGAAATTGTGTACCGTTGTGCTATGAACCCATTTTTGGAGTGTTGTGTGGCTGAGTTTTTGTCTGTTTTAAATACCTATACCTTTATAGGTAATTGAATGTAACTCTAAAATGGTGGTTTGGATCACTACTTTGATCCAGGACCACCCCGGGGGTGCGTTCCTCTGTTTAGATGTTTGGCTGGGATACCCGAGGGTATTCCATGATTAAAATGTGTATTGAATTGCCTTGCGAGGAATTTTATATAAATTTCTTATTTATGCTTTGGGATCGGCCGATTACCTGCGCCTAAGGGAAGTGTTGTTTTTAGCCTGAGGGTGTTGTTAGTTTAGCCTGAGGTCATGATTATATTATCCGGAGGGTAAGGTGAGATTTATCCTGAGTACACAGTGTTATTTATCAGGAGGGCATGACTATATTATCCAGAGGGAAATGTGATATTTAGCCTAAGGTCATGACTATTTTAGCAAGAGGGAATGGTGATATTTAGCCTGAGTGCATGACTATATTAGCCTGAGGGCATGGTTACATTTAGC
The DNA here is from genome assembly GCA_963277665.1 of Viscum album. Lineage (NCBI taxonomy): Eukaryota > Viridiplantae > Streptophyta > Magnoliopsida > Santalales > Viscaceae > Viscum > Viscum album. The sequence continues at coordinate 930,742,735 of OY728127.1, forward strand.
CGGAGGGTAGGGATCTGATTAGCCTAAGGGCATGGTTATGATTAGCCTAAGGGCATGGTCTTGATTTGCTCATGAATTAAATTATGTTGAATTTTTAAAAGAATATTAAAATGGAAATGTAAATGGTGGTGACAATTACTACATGTACCTAATAGTTTACAACATTTTATTATTGCACACTGTTTTTGCACATTTTCACTGACAGTTGGGCACGAGCCTTTGGTGGTTGCCTACTATGATTTATTTCTCACACCATGTTTGGGTTAGGTATTCGGCCCAAACAGACTATATTGTAGCAGGTGTCGATAGGGGCAAGGGTCCCTATATAGGTTCATGATTGTCGTAGAGGAGTAGGAGAGCATGGGTCCAAGCGTTGGCATGCGATTCTGCTGAGTTCCTGTAGCACTGTTCTGTTTTGTTTTGTTGTACTTTTACTTTGATATTCATTATATTTTATTGTATTGTATCCTATTATGGCTGCTTTCATAAAAATATAGACATGTTGCATCATTATATATAATTTTCTATTATATTTTACTGTATTTGTCCATTTCAGTTTTATAATGTTTCAACTTCTGCTGTTGTATGTTATTTATGTTTTCCAATGCACTATACTTTGAAAAATGAGGGCATAGTTTTCCCATTATCACACCTGGTCCCTCACTACTCCTCGACAGCCTTTGTCGTTTGGGGAAATGTGCTTGAGGTCATGTGACCAATCGGGTTCGGGGCACCCATTGAGTGGCTTCCGGATCCGGGATGTTACAAAGTGGTATCAAAGGGGTTATTTTCTTTGACATACTATTTTGAGCCTTATTCAGGGATAGGATAGGCATGGTAGTTGGTAATGAGCTGTGCTTGGGAGTTGGTAACCCGTGTACAGGGAAAAACCAATTTACCACATGATGCAATTTTTATGGTTTTTCGAATTTGACATTAGACTTGATTTTCACCATCGGGTGACACACTTGTGATTTTTCTATTTATATGTCATAAATGGGTTCTATTTAGTTGCAACCCGTTGATATGATGGGATGACATATCATGCATCATTTAAAAACATGTGAGAAATCACATTTCTGGCATTCTTTCAATGCCATGTAGGTGTTTTAGAAATTGCATGTTGTTGTGATAGTTGTTGTTATAGAAAAGAATTTTGTTGTGATAGCTGATTTGATAAATACCTTCTAATTGATGGGGTATTGTTGTGTGATTTTTTAGATATAATGAAGGCCAGAATTTGGTTTTTGGGGAGTATGGGCCCTCAATAACTGAAATTTGGTGGACATTGACGTATTTATTGTTGTTATAACATGTGTAATATGAAAAAGCTTTGATTCACGGGGAGTATGGGCCATCATAGATCAGAATTTGGCACTTAAGTGATGGTTTCGGTGTTTTTTGGGCTCCAGAGTTGTTTCTAAGGCATACTATCTGGAAAACCCAGTATACATGCCATATAGTTTTATGGACACACGCCGTGGGTTCTTCTATTCGGGAAGAAATGAAAACTTTTTATGTACATGTTGTGTACCCTTAGTACATGCCGTGTAGTCTCTTCCCATGTCATAGACCTTGTGGGCGAGGAAACAGGATAGGGAATGGATTGGGGGCACATGCTGTGTACCAGTTGTACATGTCGTGTAGTGTTGCCCTTGTGTCCGCACTTGTAACTGACAACACAAACAGAGGAAACCTTAAGACATACAAACCATGTCCACCTTGAACACGTTGTGTAGTCTGACCCAGGTACACAGCCATGTCACAAACAACACTGGTCGGCGTTATCTTTCCTACTACATGTTGTGTCTACCTGGAACATGTCGTGTAGTGTCAGCCGTGTAGCCAGCTATGTAGTGAGAAACATGGGTCGGTATGGGGCTTCATTAAACATGTAATTTCTTTTTGAAACGTGCCATGTAATGTGAACAAGGTACAGAAGTCGTGTCAAGAACAACTTAGGCCTGTGAAAGCATTTAGAGTTCACAATGTGTCCCTGTGGGACATGCTGTGTTGTTTAGTTTTAGAAGAGTCGTGTGGCTTAGCCATGTAGAAGGACTCAGGAAGTGAAGAGGGATTCAATTACACGCCATGTGTTCAGATGACACGTTGTGGGTTTGGGGTGTTACATGTCCAGTATAAGTGGGAGTACAAGCCCATGTGGATGTCTTGTGATAACACATTGTGTAGTATTTATACACACCGTGTAGTCATGTTTTATAATACTTGAATGATTTCCCACTCCTGTTCCCTTTTTGGTCTCCACATTTTCAGTCTTGGATAATCTTGATCTAAGGCATGTGTTTGACCTTGTAGAGTCATGCCACCGAGATGACCTTAGGTTGTTCTCTATGTGAGCGGTAACGATTATACTCCTGTGATGGTAGGCCATGGTCTACTAGTGGATCCTCTAGCAGTGCCTGATGTGGCCCCAACCTTTGTACCGAACACAGGCGCGAATGCATAGTTCCATGAAGGCCTTATGTGGTTTATGCAGACCTTTCAGGGATCGCCATTGGCTGCCACATCTTTGGCAGACCTGATACATAACTTCCAACAGCAGCATCCACTTTCATTATTAGGGGATGGTGGACCATAGGCTACAGAGTCCTGGCTGGATTTAGTGCAGACTATTATTGAGTATCTGGGGATGCCGCCGTGGTGGAGGGTCAAGCTCATGACTTATATGCTGCATGATTCCACGAAGAGGTGGTGGGATGTTACCACCCAGTCTCTGCATCACTATGACATGTTTTGGGAATATTTTCAAACATTATTCTATGACTTTTTCTTTCCATAGATGTTTGGGGAAGATCGAGCTCGAGAGTTCATGAATTTGCAACAGGGCTCCATTTCAGTAATGAATTATTCTGCTTGCTTCACCGAGCATCAACCTTTGCACTTGTTCCGGTAGGTGATGAGATGTTGAGGGCTAGAAACTTTGAGAATGGTGTTCAATATGACATATGAGAACTAGTGAACATTTTCATATTGCCTACTATGCATGCTATTGTGAACCAGGCACTGATTACTGAGCGGAATCTGAGGGAATCTTTTGGTGTGGGCCAGAGCAGTTCAACACCAGTTTCTGTTAGTATTTCTACTTGTAAGAGGAAGAGACATATGAATATCTTTCACAGTGGTAGTACTAGTAAGAATAATTCTACAGGCAACCCGATTATGTGCTACCAGTGTTGTAGAGAGGGGAACAAGGGACCTTATTGTCCATGTGACCCAATGGAGTGTCGAGTTTGCAGTAAGGTGGGTCATCTACAACACTTGTGCAGGGCGTTTCTACTATGGACTAGTGAGAGGTGTTCTGTGCAGACTCCGTGTGCGGGAGAAGGACAAACAACTTCTTACTAGTAAGGAAACTTGAATGTGTCAGGGCATGCAGGGAGAGATGGTGGTTGTGGCCATGGTAGCTAGACACCATGATCTCAGAGGCAGCAGGGCAAGTTAGCTCAGGGTAGCCAGATAGTGTCACAGGGCCACAACACTGAGTAGGCATTTTCAGTGCAACATACCCAATAGGAGTAGGATCCCTGACCTTCTACTATCATAGGTACCATTCTAGTTGCATTTGTTTTGTCTTCGGTACTTTTCAATATGGTTGCTGAACATAGCTTTATATTTTTTCCCGTTGTGGAGTGCCTTGGGATCTATGTTTCTTCTTCATCTAATGTTATGATGATAGACGCTCTACTGGGAACTAGAATGGCTGGATTGCGTTAGTGAAGTGAGTGCCCCCTAGAGGTTAGTGGGTGTCACAGTCTATGGGACCTCTATGTCTTAGATTTGACGAGCTATGATGTTATTTTCGGGATGGACTGGTTGGTACCCTTTTGAGCCATTGTAGAATACTATCTTTGCAGGGTGAGTTTCAGGTCACTAGAGGGCAGAATGTTTCTATAGATGGGATAATGGGATGTCTAGGTGATCTGAGATGGACCCGTGCATCATTGGTGAGGTATAGTGATATCCCAGATTGCGAGTTTATATCTGGATGATTAGGGGACTTGTCAGAAGGATTTCCCTCTAGTAGTCAATCGTTTTGTGGATGTCTTCACAGATGACTTTTATGGTCTTCCTCTGATGCGATAGGTGGATTTCTCTATTGAGCTTGTGTCGGGAGAGGCACTGGTGTCCATTCCACTTTATAGGATGGCTACGCCTGAGTTGCACGATCTCAAGAGGAAGTTAGAGGATTTACATGAAAAGGGATTCATCCGACCGAGTATGTCTCCTTGTGGTTCGCCTTTCCTCTTTGCGAAGAAGGCAAAAAATACACTCAGACTCTGTGTGGATTATCAGAAGATGAACCAGTTGACATTTAAGAACCGATATCCCCTGCCGAGGATTGATAATCTCTTTGATCATCTTCGGGGAGAAAGAGTGTTCTCGATGATTGACTGGTGATCTGGATATAATCAGTTGCACGTTAGACCATCTGATATTCATCTCACAACCTTCAGGAGTAGGTATGGTCTGTATGAGTACTTGGGGATTCCGTTAGGACTCACGAATGCGCTAGTAGTTTTCAGGGATCTGATGAATCATGTGTTCCACCCTTATCTAGTCTATTTTGTGGTAGTCTTCATGGATGATATCTTGGTGTAGTCTCACACTCGACATGACCATGATACTCATTGTATTGAGTACACTGAGAGAGAATCAGCAATATGGTAATCTCTCAAAGTGCCACTTTTGGATAGACTAGATACACTTCATGGGTCATATCATTTCATAGCCAGGAGTTGCAATAGACCAAGAGAATGTGAGGGAAGTAGTGTCCTGAGAGTAGCCTAAGAATGCTTTTTAGGTAAGAAGTTTTTTAGGGCTGGCTGGTTACTATAGGTGCTTTATACAGGACTTCTCCCGCTTAGTAGCATCGTTAACGGGTTTGACTAAGAAGGGTGTGATGTTTGTGTGGTCAGAAGCTTGCGAGATAGCCTTTGAAGATCAAAAGGGAAGATTGACATTGGCACCAATCCTAATACTTCTTGGGAAAGGGAAGAGCTATACAGTCTACTCTGATGCATCCGGTATTGGCCTGGGAGTAGTGTTGATAGAGGGTGATCGAGTAGTTGAGTACGGGTCTCGGCAGTAGAGGCCACATGAGAGGAATTACCCGATGCATGACCTTGAGTTGGCTGTACTTGTTCGTGCATTGCGCTCTTCGAGACATTATCTCTTGGGAAATAATTCTGTCATTTTCACCAACCACAAAAGTATCAAGTACATATTTACTCAGCGTGACCTGAATTTGACACAGTGAAGGTGGGTTGAGTACCTTCAGTACATTGATTTTGAGATTTCCTATACACCTGGTAAGGGTAATGCATTTGTTGATACACTGATCATAAAGACTCAGACACATGAAGTTCATGGGGCTAGTGGTGAGTGGTAGCTTACGACTTTGTTCATTGAGATGCATCTGGATGTGAACAAGAGTCAGGGGCAAACCTATCATTCATCCTTATCTATGACTTCTACCCTCCTAGATAGAGTAAGGATGAGATAGCTATCTGATTCAGAAGGCCTAGTTCTACAGTATTCGGTGGAAAGTGGGGACCCTCCTCCTAGTTTTATGATGGTAGATCATGAGGTAATGCGTTTCTTTGCAGGAGTGGGGGTTCCAGGGGACATACGCGAGGAGCTGATGCAAGAGTTTCATGCTTCAATGTGGGTTGTGCATCCTGAAGTTAACAAAATGTACCATGACTTGAGACGTCAGTATTCTTGGATGGGTATGAAGGGAGAGGTATCTGTTTTATTGCGAGATGTTCCACATGTCAGTAGGTGAAGGCAGAGCATTAGAGTTCAGCCAATCTGTTACAACAGTTACCCATTCCGAAGTGTAAATGGGATGATTTCGTGATGGACTTCGTGGATGGGTATGAAGAGAGAGGTATCTGGTTTATTGCAAGATGTTCCACCTATTAGTAGGTGAAGGCAGAGCATTAGATGCCAGCCAATCTGTTACAATAGATACCCATTCCGTAGTGGAAATGGGATGATTTCGTGATGGACTTCGTGATCAGGTAGCTGAGGTCGCCTCAAGGAAATGATGTCGTGTGGGTTGTGGTGGACATACTCACAAAGGTATCTCACTTTTTGTCGATCAATGAGACCTTCAGTGTTAAAGATCATAGGATGTTATATATCAAAGGGATAGTGCATCTTCATGGGGTCCCGTGTTCTATTGTTTTAGATTTGGACGCCCGCTTATTGTCTTGTTTCTAGCATAGATTTCAGAGGGTACTGGGTACACAGGTGCTTGTGAGAACAACATACCACACTCAGAATGATGGACAATCAGAGAGTACGATACAGGTTCATGAGTACATGCTACATGCATGCATCCTGGAGATTGGGGGCTCTTGGGAAAAGCATATATAGCTACTCTAGTTTTCCTACAACAACAGTTTTTAGGAAAATATTGAGATGGATCCTTATGAGGATTTATATGGTAGGCCATGATGATCACCCTTGTGCTGGTCAGAGGTAAGTGAGCCAGTATTTTCGGGACCACATCTTGTGCAGGATACTTATAAGCATATCCAATTGATTCAAAATCAGATGAGCACCACATAGTCTCGACAGAAATCTTATGTTGATCACCGTAGATGACCTATAGAGTTAGTGGTTGGGGATCAGGTTTTCGTGAGTGTGTCGCCGAGGTTGGGGAACAGGGGGACCAGGAGACATGGTAAACATTCACCGAGGAATGTAGGTCCATTTGAGATTCTAGAGAGAGTCAGGACGGTTGCCTATCGGTTCCAGTTACCATATAGGTACCTGGCCATGCATGACTTCTTCCATCTATCTCAGCTATTATGTTATCATTCAGACTTTTCTCACATCTTTCAGCATGAGGAGGTTGAGCTACAGATTGAAGAAACCATTGAGGAGCAACCGATCTGTATAGTTGATATGAGCACGAAGGTCCTCTGAGGTTGGTCTGTTCCTCTTGTATGGGTGATATGGCAGAAAGGCCAAGTGCAGGATGAAACATGGGAACCATAGACATAAATATGTGCTTAGTGGATTGAGTTGTTCTATTCTTTATCTTCAACAACCTAGGAAGGGAAATTCGGCAATGAATTTCTCTAAGGGGGGACGTCTGTAAGAACCTAGTTCTTATTCATGAGGTTTGGGTTTCTTATTTTCCTTTTTTCCTTAAGGGTTTTTGAGAAATAAGGAAAATGGGGAAAAAATCCCAAATTTTGTGACTACATGCCATGTACTTTGGCCGTGTGGGATTAGTACACAGGGTATGTTGGCCTGTCAGCACTGAAGGGTGTAAAAAATAACTACACGCCATGTATTGGGTATTTATATGTCGTGTAATCAGTCAGAAGGTGATCAATAAGGCGATGGAGGCAGCCACCAGCTGAGGGATAGTACACGCTGTGTACTCAAGAAAACACGTCGTGTACTCACGTTGACAGATGAACAGTGCCACGCTGACGAGAAGAAGCCAGTGGAATAGTTAAAAAATCTAAATGTACAGGCCGTATACATTATATTACAAGCCTTGTAGTAGGCAGTAGCCTCCTCTTTCGGCAGAGGAGGCGTTTGAGGTGATTGGATTTTGTTTTGTAGGCTGGATCTTCAGAGATCTCCCGATCGCTCACCTGGAACCCGATTCCTACATAGTCGATCTCGATTGGACTGAGCTGGTAAGACCTTCCTTCTTCTCGAGTAGTTCTTACAAATTATTTACCAAGGTAATGTTATTTAGGTTTGAACGTGTTGTTGTTATTACCAGATCTACGTCATTCTTAGGCGTTTCTAGAAGCTTCGTTCACAGATATCGATCCGGGGCGATCGAGGTAGGTGGTCTGATGATTATTTCGAACTGTGGTGTTGAAATTGTATACCTTTTTGCTACTAACCCATGTTTGGGGTGTCGTGTGGTTGAGGACTTGGATGATTTAAATACCTAGTAATGTATAGGTAATTTAATGTAACTATAAACTGTTGGTTGGGATCACTACATGGATCTGGGACCACCCCGGGGGGCGTTCGTCTGTTTAGCCATCTGGCTAGGATACTAGAGGGTATGCCATAATTATAATGCGTATTTAATTACCTTGAAATTAATTTTATATAAATTGTTTTATGCTTTGGTCTCGTCCTGATTACTTGCACCTGAGGACAGTGTTATTTTTAGCCTGAGGGCATTGTTTTTTCAGCTTGAGGGTGTGATTACATTAGCCTGAGGTCTAGGTGATATATATCCTGAGGGCATGGTGATATTTATCCTGAGGGCATGACTATATTAGCCTGAGGTCAATGTGATATTTACCCTGAGGGAATGGTGATATTTAGCCTGAGGGCATGACTATATTAACCTATGGGCATGGTGATATTTTGACTGAGGGCATGACTATATTAGCCTGAATGTAAAGACTTTTAAATTTCAAGGAAATTTTTTTCTTTATTTATTTTGAATTTTACGAGACTGCGGCTTCTTATGGAACCTGATTCCGAGGCCCGGTGTGCCCGGAATCAATTTCTGAAGTTTAGCTCGGGTACGTTCAGTAAACATACGAGCGAGTTTTCTTAACTTTTGAACCAGTTCTCAGAATTGAAATACGAGGGCACTAATGAACCCAAAGCGCCGGTAATTTCATAGGAACTCATTTTTTGAAGGTGTGTTTTCTCGGGTGTTGATGTAAAAAAAGTTGAGAATAAAAATATAACTGTTTTATTTTTATTTTTCTCAAAGCGTTTTAGGTGAAATAAAGTTGTGTCTCAACTTATTTTCTCTATTCTAACTGTTAGATCCTTGGTGTAGGAGTTGTATTAGGACCCGCCGGTTGTTAACTTCCCATGAGAGGATTAAGGGTGAGGTGGGGCCCACACGATCCCCCATCTTTTCAAACTCCCTAACTCCTCTAAACCCATTTTTAATTAAGTGAATCCTCCCCTCCTCACCTCCCACATTAATTCATGCCACCTAAACACTAATTAATTTGACAACATTAAATCAATTAATTAATTATGTTAGTTTTTGAATTTTGGATTTTTGAAATGCATGGCTTGAGTAGTAAAATAAGAGGTGTCTTATTTTATTTGGGTTTTAGCTTATTGTGTTGTGTTTTTGGGAGAGTTCTAGTTTTTAAAGAGTTTCATCCTTCTACGAAGAACATCATCCTCATTGTTGAAGAACACGAAGAACGTCGGTGCCAACCTCGGCTTCCTTTTACTCAACCCTTGACGAAGCGACGCCTTCATCCCGCGGAAATGTCAACGGAACAACAGAGAATTCCTTTTATTCCTCAAGCGATCAACCATTGTGAATCAAGATAGGGAATTAATTTGTGAATGTTAATGAATCCATGTTTATTCCCTTCTAAAATAAAGAATGAGTATCAACTAAATAATATGAGGATTCGCGAAAGAATATGTTTGCGGGTTGGAAATTCTTGATTGCGGGGAAAACTGTAGGGGTTTTGTCTTTACGTTTGGATTTAAATTGGATGTTCTTCGATATTAACGGCCAACTATTATCAAAATAATGGAGGAGGTCGGACCGCACAAACACGGTCAAACCTCCTCCCCTTTTTATTTTGATGGATATATTTTTTGCTTGAAATGGATGCGACACGGTGCCGTCGCACCGTGCGAAAATGAGGAGAAATGCGGCAAAGAAGCGTGGTGTCGTCGCTCTGCGATATTTATGCCAAACGAAACCGCGATCGGAGTCGGGGCCGCAGAGGCGATTCGAAGACTCTGTTGGTAGATCGTTGTGCGCAGATTGACAACCGATGAAAAACGGGGCCACAAAGTCAATTTGAAGTGTCCACAGTAAATGTAGGGTCCTAGGAGGACTAGTGGTGAAGACAGCGAGCAAAATGGCCCACCAGAGTGTGTACGGTGGTCCGTGGAAGGCGGCCGTGGCGTGCCCCGCCGACGCAGCGGCGCCGGCGACCATCGGCGGTGGCGCGCCGCTGGAAAAGAACCGCCACGACTGAGCCGCAGCGGTGGGCCAAACCGGAATGGCTTATCCATTCTGGAGGCTGGGTGTAATGGCTTAAAGCCTCTCTGGTTCCGTCGTCCGCGGGCGGTTGTAACCCCCCCCCCCCCCGCACCCGCTGGCCATGCGGGCGCACCGCCTCACCAGCGCCAGGCCGGGCCGCCCTAGGCCGGGTCGGGCCGCGCCCAGGCCGGGATGGGCCACGCCAAGGCCAGGCCGGGCCGCGCAGGGGCGCGCCCTAATGGGCCGCACCCGGACCCAGTTCGGGTCGACCCGGTTTGGGCCGACCCGGGGGGTATCGGGCCAAGTCGGACCGGGCCCGAACCCCCTATTTTCGGACAGTTTCGTTCAAAAGCTCCTATCATGGGCTATGGACCTCTGATCGATGTAATGTCAATTGCGATTCAATCCTCGGATCAAGACGGTCGTTTTGGTATATTACACTCAACGACTCGGAGAACTTTGGGTACAACCGGGTTGGTTCGAACACGAAACCAACCGGGCCCTCGGAGCGGAAACGCTTATAACATGAGTTCCAGACATCCAATAGACGTTCCATCGACTTTGTTGGATTCCTCTTGATGAGTAGGAACTTCTGGAATACATCGCCTAAGTTTTGGACGCAGTTGGATAGTGGCCAGGTTGGATTGAACCCGTAATCCAACCAGGCCCATGGAATGGAAAAGCCGATAACTTTCAGACCGAAGGTCCGTTTGAAGAACCGTCAGCGGCATTGGTGATCACATTGTAAACGGTCCCTATGAGTATACCCTATGAGAGTTTGGGGTAAAATTGAGATACGGCCAGGTTGGTTCACACATGAAACCAACCGGTCCCCTGGGACGAAAAGGATAATAACTCACAGACCAGGCGTCTAATTGACGCACCATCTGTTGCATTGAGACCCCAATGACGAGGCGGTACTTTGAGATACTTATTTGTGGGAAATTGTGATAATTGGCATATCGACCAGTATCTCGTGGAGCGGACCCTCCCGGTGATGAGCTAGCATAGTGTAGAGACCTAGTAGCTGGCTGAGACTTGACGACTGCTGATCGATTGTTTAGGAGTGATTAGGATAGACCAGTGGGGTGCTCTTGGTTGTAGAAGCAGACCCACGGTGGATGTGTGCTTGGTTATAGCGGCAGACCCGCGGTACTCGACAGAAGGAGTACCTATGTAGGCTATGAGGGGGTGCGCTTGGTTGTAGCGGCAGACCCCTGGTGGGATGCGCTTGGTTGTAGCGGGAGGCCCACAGTACTCGATAGGTGGAGTACTTCAGTAGTCCAAGGATAGTTGGGTGCGCTTGGTTGTACGACATGCCCACTGTACTTGACAGAGGAGGAGTTCCCCATCTGCCTTGGTTTCGACATCATGAATAAAATCCTGGTTTGAGCTGAGTCTATGACCATTGTGTTTACCTCATGATTGAGATGGGTTACTTGATAACTTAGGTATATGTATGGGCATATACATGGCTAGTGGTTATCCGTTGATTTCATAACCTTTGTGTTTCCTCATGATAGAGATGGGTTACTTGATAACATAGCTATTTGTATGGGCATATAGCTAAGTAGAGGTTATATGTTGAGATCTTTCTTTGTGGTTATCCTTGTTGGATTTAGTGAGACCTTGAGGGTCTCGGGGTCCCTTCTGAGTATCGTTATAATCACCCCTACACGGGCTATGCCCGCACCTCGTTGTGTTGGTTGCAGACGACGGGTAGCAATGACAGAGGCCAAGTGTTCGAGGACTGGACGGTACATAGAGGTGGACCTCACAACAAGTCAGTATCCGAAGGTGGACATCACGACGAGACGATACACGGAGGAGGTTGACGGGAAAGAGCGTTGTGGATGCTATCTGTACCTACCCTTCTGTTATGATCCGTGGCGGACGATCCAGGAGACACGCTATCTGTACCTACCCTTCTGGTAGGATCCAAGGTGGACGACCCAGGAGCTGCTACTATTTTTATTCTAGCTGTTTCTCTTTCCTGTTTTACATTCGTTCAGTTGTAGCTGTACTTTCAATTGGGTTTGTATTCTGGCCCACTTACTTTTCATCACTTTCTTTTGTACTTAGTGTATTACTTCCTCTTGTACTCTGTGGTGTTTGTTTACTTTTATAAAAAAAAATTCCTTCCCAGTTATCGGGATTTACTCCTTTGGTGCTAGTCTCCAGCCCCTGGCATATGAAGGCGGGCTTGGGGTAGTCACGGCATGGGCCCCAAGGACGATTCGTGACAAATTGGTATCAAAGGAGTCGGTTCTACCACAGAACATAGGACTCTGATATTTCCATTCTTTGAAGCAATAGTGTTAAGGGTACTAAGTGTGGTCTTCGGTTCAGGGAGTGCAGTGTTGGTGCGGCGGCCGACGTATCCATACACCAGGACCCTGACTACTAATTTCCGACTTAGTTCACAAAAACACTGATTGCGTGTGTGTTTCCAAAAACGTATTAAAGTCATCTCAAACCAGGTTAGCTCACCAGGTATAAATCGTTGACCGTGTCGCATCTGTTCTGGATGTCTCCACGCAGACAGTCAGTTGGAGTTCTGAGATAGTACATGATGACAGCCCACCGAGCGATGCAACTCTGGTGCATGTCCCTTTTTACTATGTTGTCACCCTCGGGTGGTGTACCAATAGCACCACCACCTATTGGGTAGAAAATGCCACCAACCATACTATCTTATTCTGCACACTGGTAGAGAAAATTAAACGAGTTCCAACAGTAGCGGCCTCCGAAGTTATGAGGTGAGGCAGATTCCCAGACAGCAGTGCACTGGCTGGAGGCGATTGATAGAATTTTCTGCCTAGCTAAGACATCATTATAGTGGATGGTGCACTTGGCTACTAATTTTCTCTAGTGAGTGACCATGAGGATGGTCCGTATAGTGATGAGGCTTCAGTATGTGGACCGCTGCCTGAGATAGTGCCTTCGAGTAGTGTGCCAGTTATACATCACTACTTGTTGGTCAGCAGTTACAACTGGCGGTACCGGTATGTGACACATGTAGACTTACTGCCTTACACGTGTTCCAACATTAGAGACCCTCATGTTCCGAGGTGGGCCCGACTCACAGTATCTGAGGACTGGATTTAGTAGGTGGCTGAGAGTTTTCAAGAGCTTATACAGCTTCGGTAGGATGACATGTCGGTAGCTGAGAATTCATCGGGGCGTACCGAACCATTCATGGTACTCGATGAATGTGATGCGATCAGTGCTTCAAGTCTCGGACATCCGAGCCAAAACCTTTCCTCTATGCATTACTACATATGCTGGGGTGCTAGAAAGAACATTTGGGGTTGAGAATTCTTTTGCTGAATGGATGCGGTCAGTGAAGGTTAGCAGTGGGAAAGCGGGAAACTGGCGCCAGTCTTGGAGACTTGGGCATGTAAAATGCTTCAAGTAGAGGAAGTAAAAAAAGGACAGATGAATCTGCAAGGCGGCAGACATGGAATCAGAGATATGAGAGATGCATGGGGTGGTGAACATTTTGACATGTTACAATCACCCGCCTTTGTAGTCCTCACCATGCACATGGAGCTGGAGGGAAGGGAAAGAGAGTAGCTACATGCGGTCAAGGAGTGTGACCCAATGGCTTTAAGAATGATTCAAGGGATTGTCTATGTCCATTACTAGCTGCCGTAACGGAAGACTTTGATACGGATCATTCCTTCCACGAATCTTGTCCCAGACCTAGAGTCTCCTGTAAGTCGTGGACTTGACCCTCACGTCTGGAGATACCGTTGGGAGGAGACTCGATAATCACACTTACACTGACAGTGTGGTCTGACCCATGAGGAGAGAGTTTTGGTTGGAATCTCTTGGTCACAGCGTCGAGGCCTTACGATGTTGGTATGAGTATGGATTGGATCCACAGTTCATACATGGATTGACGGTATTAGGTAAAAAGGTTGTGGATTATCTACAATGTTGGGATGGGGTTTTCCTTGGTCGGCGAAAAGAAAAACCCAGGCAGCACATGATAGAATCATGCAACAGAGCGTGCATTCGATCACTCAGGAGACGGAAAAACTTACCTTTGTGCCAGGATTCGCCAGAGTTGCATCACCACTTCCAGTAGAGCTTACTAGAGGCCTCTAGAGTTCGAGGATGACGACCACATCCTTATACGGGTCTCACCCCGACGAGGTTTACAGAGATGTGGTCGAGGCGAAAAGTTATCTCAGTGGTTCAACGGACATCTCTAGGTCCTCAGTAGGGTAGGAGAGGTAGTTTACAGCTTGAACATTCCACCCCCGATGCACCGGGTGCATGATGTCATCCACGTACCTCAGCTGAGGAGGTACGTGCATGATCCTTCACACATCATTTACCTCAGGGTGTTGGATGATGATGAGAGGGCGACATGCACGGAGGTTCCATTAGAGAATGAGGATCAATAGGAGTGGGTCATATGTGAATGGTCGGTTCCTCAGGTGGGATTTTACTGGCAGCTCTGGAACCTTCAGGAGATCACATGGGAGTGGGAGGCTCAGTTGCGTGCTCAGTACCACTTTTGTTTCCCTTGTTTGTGTTATATCTTTACGAGGATGAAAATCCCTAAGGTGGGAGTAATGTAAAGACCCGGAAATTTCAAGGAATTTTTTTCCTTAATTTATTTGGTATTTTACAAGACTGCGTCTCTTGACGGCACCTGATTCTGAGGCCCGGTGTGCCCGGAATCAATTTCTGATGATTAGCTCGGGTACGTTCAGTAAACGTACGAGCGGGCTTTCCTAACTTTTCAACCTGTACTCAGAATTGAAATCCAAGGGCACCAATGAAACCGTAGCACTGGTAATTTCGTCGGAACACCTTTTCCGAAGGTGTATTTTCACGGGTGTAGATGTAAAAAAAGTGGAGAATAAAAATATAATTGTTTTATTTATATTTTTTACTAAGCGATTTAAGGGAAATAAAGTTGTTTCTCAACTTATTTTTTCTTTTCTAAGTGTTAGATCCTAGGTGTGGGAGTTGGAGTGGGACCCACCGTTTTTTAACTTCCCATGAGAGGATTAAGGGTGAGGTGGGGCCCACACGAGCCCCCACCTTTTCAAATTCCCTAACTCCACTAAACCCATTTTTAATTAAGTGACTCCTCCACTCCTCACCTCCCACATTAATTCATGCCATCTAAACACTAATTAATTTGACAACATAAGATCAATTAATAAAGTATGTTAGGTTTTGAATTTTGGATTTTTGAAATGCATGGCTTGAGTAATAAAATAAGAGGTGTCTTATTTTATTTGGGTTTTTTCTTTTTTGTTGTGTTTTTTGGAGAGTTCTAGTTTTTAAAGAGTTTTATCCTTCCACAGAAAACTCCATAATCATTGTTGAATAACACAAAGAACGCTGGTGCCAACCTCGGCTTCCTTTTTCTCGATGCTTGACAAAGCGACGCCGTCATCCCGCAACAACTTCTACAGAACAACAGGGCATTCCTTTTCTTCATCAAGCGATCAACCATCGTGAATCAAGGTAGGGAATTAATTTTTGAATGTTAATGAATCCATATTTAATTAATTCTAAAAAAACACAGATCAACTAAATATTAAGTTGATTCACGAAAGAATATGTTTGCGGGTTGGAAATTCTTGATTGTGGGGAAAACTGTAGGGGTTTTTTCTTTACGTTCAGATTTAAATTGGATGTTCTCTGATATTAATATCCAATTGTAATCAAAATAATGGAGGTGGTCAGACCACACAAACATGACCGAACCTCCTCCAATTTTTATTTTGATGGTTATCTTCGTGGCTTGAAATGGAAGCGACGCGATGCAGTCACACCGCGTAGAAACAAGGAGAAATGCGGCAATGAATCACGGAGCCGTCGCGCCACGCCGTTGAGGCCGAACGAAACCACGGCCGGAGTTGGGGCCACAGAGGTGATTCGAAGACTCATCTGTTTGATCGTTGTGTGCAGATTGACGAGCGATGACAAACGGGGCCGCAGAGTCAATTTGATGCCTCAACGGTGAAGGTCGGGTCCTGGGAGGACCATTGGCGAAGGCGGCGAGAAAAATGAACAACCCGAGCGCGTCTGGGGGTCCGCAGAAGGCGGCGGTGGCGGGCCAAACCAGAACGGCGCTAGCCGTTCCGGAGGTGGGGCGGCGTGTCTTAAAGCCACACAGATTTCGTCGACCGCGGGGGGTTGTAACCCTCCCCCCCCCCCGTACACGTTGGTCACGCGCGCGCCACACACATGCCAGGCCGCGCCGCCCAGGCCAGGCCGCGCCCAGGCTGGGTCGTGCCCACTGGGGTGGGCCGGGGCCGGTCCGTGCCCACCGGGCCGGGCCTGGGCGGCCCGGCTTAATTCCGCACCAGTTTCGTCGACCGCAGGGGGTTGTAACCCCCCCCCCCCCCCCCCGCACATGCAGGCCACGCGGGAACCGCACCATGCCCTAATGGGCCGGACCCTGACCCAGTTCGGATCTACCCGGTTCGGGCCGACCCGGGGGGGTATGGGGCCGGGTCGGACCGGGACCTAACCCCCTATTTTCAGACAATTTTGTTCAAACGCTCATACCATGGGCTACAGACCTCCGATCGACGCACAGTTAGTTGATATGCGATCCTTGGATCGAGACGGCCATTTCGTTATATTATACTAATGGTTTCGGAGAATTTTGGGTATGGTCGAGATGGTTCGAACACAAAACCAACTGGGCCCTCGGAACAGAAACACTTATAACATGAGCTCCGTACGTCTGATAGACGTGTCGTGGACGTTATTGGATTCTTATTGATGAGATGGAACTTTTAGCATACTTCACGTGAGTTTTGTACACAGATGGATAGTGGCCGGATTGGATTGAACCCATAACTTAGGTATATGTATGGGCATATACCTAATTAGAGGTTATCTATTGAGATATTTATTTGTGTCTATCCTTGATGTATTTAGTGATACCTTGAGGGTCTCAGGGTCTCTACTGAGTATCGTTATACTCACCCATGCACGTGCTATGCACGCACCTCATGGTGTTGGTTGCAGACGACGGGAAGCAATGACAGAGGCCGAGTGTTCGAGGACTGGATGGTACTCGGAGGTGGACCTCACGACGAGTCATTATCCCCAGGTGGACTTTACGATGAGACAATACACAGAAGATGTTGATGGGAAATAGAGTTGTGGAAGATATCTGTACCTACCCTTCAGGGAGGATCCGCAGTGGATGATCCATGAGATGTGGAATCTATACCTACCCTTTAGGTAGGATCCGAGGTGGACGACCCAGGAGCTGCTGCTATTTTTCTTCCAGCTTTTTTTCTTTCCGGTTGTACATTCATTCAATTGAAGCTGTACTTTCAGTATGGTTTGTATTCTCTCCCACTTACTTTTCAGCACTTTATTTTGTACTTAGTATATTACTTCCGCTTGTACTCTATGGTGTTCGTTTACTTTTATAAAGGCAATGCCTTCCCAGTTATCGTGATTTACGCCTTTGTTTCTAGTCGCCAGCCCCTGGCCTATGAAGGCGGGCTTGGGGTAGTCACGGAACGGGCCCCAAGGACGTGTCGTGACACTGAAGGCATGGTTACATTTAGCCTAGGGGCATGGTTCTGATTAGCCTGAAGGAATGGTTCTGATTATCATGAGGGCATGGTTCTGAATAGCTCAGAATTAAAATATGTTGAATTGTTAAAAGAATATTAAAATGGAAGTGTAACATGTGGTGATAGTTAATACAAGTACTTACATGTTTGCTGGATTTTATTGTTGCACACTGTTGTTGTATATTTTCACTAATAGTTGGGAATGAGCCTTTGGTGGTTGCCTACTGGGATTCATTTCTCACACCCTATTTGGGTCATGTCTTCAGCCCAAACAGACTACATTGATGTAGGTGTCGGTAGGGGAAATGGTCCTTATATAGGTACATGATTGTTGCAGAGGAGTAGGAGAGCATGAGACCGAGCATAGGATTGCGATGTTGTTGAGTTCTTGTTTCACTGTTTTGTTTTGTTTTATTATAGTTGTACTTTGAGTTGCATTGTATTTTATTGTAGTGTATCATGTTTTGGATGCTTTCATATAAATAGAGATATTTTTCATCATTATATATAACCTTTGGTTATCATTTACTGGAGTTGTCCATTTCAGATTAATACTGTTTCTACTTCCAATATTGTATGTTATCTATCTTTTCCGCTGCACTACACTTTGAAAAATGAGGGAATAGTTTCTCCACTATCATACCCGGGCCCACGCTGCTAGTCGGTAGCCTCTGGTATTTGGGAAAATGCACACGAGGTCATGTGAACAACCAGGTTCGGGGCACCCGTTGAGTGGCTTCCAGATCCTGGACGTTACAACACATCTCTCCTGAAGACACCTGGTCCATCATTAGGGAATGATGACCCTAGAAGATGGGGCTTCTAACAATCCATATCTCCATTATATTGGATGTTGTGGAAAACACTAGGAACCCAACACCTCTATTTTCTTGGTAAGGTTATGTAACACGGTTGTGTGTGTATAAAAACAACAATATATATATACACAAAAATAAACCAATAACAAACCCATGGGTTCACTAAAAAATTTAATATAATAATCCACCAAAACCACTACTCCAAAAATATGCCCTCACATCTATTGCAGCTAGTATATTAAATACACCCCACCACAAACACACACGAAATAGAAAATTTGAAACATTAATGTACTAATCAATATCACAAAAATTTACCCAACCCATTATTATAATCAATTACTAATGAATCCATTTATTCATTTCAATCAACATCATAGATTATTCCATTACTAATCAGAAAACTAACATAACCATGCCACACCAAAACTGGCCATCTAAAATCAATGGTGAACATAACACCATGTAAAACCATTTCACCACAACAACCAAAAATCCATAACTACCATGAACCAGAACAATTATGCATCACATCAACTAGACATAATAACCACTAGGAACCACATCGTATAACACAACATGATCACTCTATGAAAGAACATGAAAAAAAACTCACCCATCTCAACTAACCATAAACACAACACCAAATATCTTCCATCATCATTTTTCAACATAGCATATGTATTGTTACCAAAGTAACAATACATTGGACACCCAAAACACACATCACATCCCAACATCTATAAACCACAACCACTGCTCCCTGCACTGTACATCTACTCACATCATAACCATGCCATCCAAAAACTTCACTACAACCCCATACGATTTACACAACCCATCTCGTTGACACTATCACAAAAAAACCACCCAAACGACACGAGGTAACAAAATGAGAAGAGGTAAAAAAACATCACGCACCCTAGATTTAAAATTTATTCAATGTATTTCATTAATTTATATATTTCCTTTATGTGGGAATTTTCATACATACTAGGTTTTGTGAGAAAAAAAATTATTAGTCACTTACATGCACTTATCATTAAATTCAATGCATGATATCAAAAAAATCATAAAGGATGTTAATATATATCATCCAAAACACAAAAAAGTCTCCTAACATTTGGTATTTTCAGTATTAGCAATAGGAATTAACCATTTCATAAACACTATATGTTAAATATTAAAGCATGTGATATATCCACATACTCATACATTTCAGTTATTCATCATATTTTCTCTCATTATAGAAACAATTATAATTCACCCAATGGAAATAAAAATAATATTTGTCAACCACATAGTAAATAAAAATATTGATAAAGAGTATCCACTACCACAAATAAATATTTTTGACTCATTGTGAACCATAGGGAAATGGAGAAACTACGTGAAAGGAAAAATGTACAAGGAAACCATGGTTCAACACCCACCCCATTAATTGATAATAAAAACATAGCCCATATCACCCAAATGTTTAAACCAAAATGATACTATGAATCCTAGATAAACAACCCTTGTACAACAACTGAGAAGGGATAATTGAAGAGCATCGATCCCCAAAGAGTGACCACCATAACACATGTTTTAAAGAGAGGTTAGAATGGATAGAAACTCTACCCAAATCCTCTATAGTTAAATAAAAATACAAGAGAGATATATATAATCAAATGAATGAAAATTTATCAGCACAAGGGTTATAAATATCCAAAACATTCATAACATACAATATATAAAACATTCCTCTGCTGTAAAACCCATGGGTTCTATGAAAAATATTCCATAAACCCATATTATCTTCTACACTCCATAACATTGAACGTTTGAATGATTTTCATGTTACCTTAGTAAAAATATTCTTTCCCCATAAATAAAAATCATACAATGTAAAACAAAATTAATTCAGAACCCCCTAACCAAACAAATCCAATAAATGTCATGCAATGGGAGAACTAAACCACAATAATTTTCATTACACACATAACCTATAGCATAAATAGCATGTTTCATTTCTACTACAGATTCAAAACCCAATTAAACTGATTAAGCCTTGTTAAAGAAATCACAAAATACAAAAGTAGTAAGGTAATTGTGGGATATTGATTTGATTATAATCAGATATACATAGGAAATGATTTTCATCATCTACAATGAAAACCATGCTAAAAAACAAACAGGTCCAAATAACCACCATGAGAGTGATCTCTAAGTGTTCTTGTAACACATAAACACTAAAAACTGCCAAACACACCCAACCAGATCACCTAAAGAACCTCAATAAACCCACATCATTTCATTTGACTTGTAACAACACCAAACAACCTTTCATGTCCAAAAAACGACCATTTGGCCAGATGAACAACCATAAAAACACCTTGTCCTCCACATATACCATTCAAACATTAATCAATGAAAGATAAAAACATTTCCATGAATACATATATTAATAAATTCAAACTATATGTCATGAAATTATCTATTTTGGGTAGCACTTACATTCTATCACATTTTTAATTGTATCTACAATAACATATCTTGACAAGGATTTAGTTCCACCAATTTTAATTTGTTAGATAAATTATGACACATCATACATCTATCATTGGGGGGAGGGAAACATACCAATAAATTTTAAGGTATAAAAATCACGTATGAAAAATAAATTAAATAGAAACTATAAAAAATCTGGGTATTAGGAAGGAATTTGAATCTATTCCTCCCATGTACTCTCCACTATGAATGTAATCCCCTAGAACAAGAAAATAAAGGGAATGGTTTCTTAAAAAAAATCCTTATATCGATGATCCTATATCCCTACTCATCCCTCCTTAAACTTCAAAATGTAATCAATATCCAAATATAACCTGCTAATGAAATGGGTTTCTGCATGAAGATATAGAATAATCTAGGAGAATTGAGAGATATCGTGGATCATGTCCAACCTTGTTGGAATTACAAAATGATACATCACTACACTAACACAACCAACACCTCAAAAAGAAAAAAAAACCAGGAAAAATATTATTATCCATATAAAAATGAACTACACATGTCGAGGATATAAAATCATGAACAAATTTTCTCCTACCTCAATCTTCAAGGGACTCCACCTAGGATCAACATAGGCCATTTATGGGTCATTCACCACCATCATACACTGTCTATGTGAGAACATGCTTCTTATATTGATGTACAGATCTTTTCTTTTCAGGTTTTAATTAATAATGATAATAAAAATAAGTATTGTGATGTATTTTGGCCTATTATATGATGTAACTATGGGTAACATGTCGTGAAAATACAAGAACACATCATGTAATGGTCTTTCCAAGACACATGCATGAATTATATGATATGTTAGCATTAAAGTGAAAATCAAGCATATAAACAACATGTATATCCTAGAATATGGTATTTATTTTTCTTTTTTTATAAAATGTGTAGTAGCCACATATTATTCAGATAGAAAGAGGGAACACCCGGGATTCATGAATAGTTGAACCTAGAAGATGTTTTGGTTATCTATTTATCATTCAAAATCCATTTAAAACATCATCATATGTGTTGGAACCCCATCAGTGAGGTCTTGATTCCTCTTAATACATTCTTAATATATTCTACTCTTAGAATAATTATAGTGTTTTTTGAATTTATTCTTTTATTCTGATGTAATCCATTCTAAGTTGAATTAGAATTCAATGCTGTATAAGGAGAGTGATACAGGTACGAGGTTGGTGGTCCCATTCCTTTATCTAATTTTCAAGATATTTATATATGTTGGAATGTCACATGACCATTTTTGAGTTGTCTCCTTCATTTATAATCGACCGTTGTTGTTTTTTGTTGAGGTTTAAGAAATTTAACAAGTTTTTCAAAACATTGTTTCGATTATATACCTAGATTGAGGGCCACCCCCGGGGTGAATTTACCTTGGATGACTATTTATAGCCTTTTGGCTTGGGAATCCTATGAGGCTCAACATTATTTACATTCATGGGTTGTTTAAAAATAAATTGGTTATACAAATGAATTTCCCATGTCAGTTAATTTAATGTTAATTATTGTAATAGTTTAAATTATATGACAAACATAACATATAATGTTACCATGTGAGATTATTAATTTTAAAAGCATGTAATAGTTTAATTTACATGTGATTCTTGATATGTGAATTTTTCTCATGTGATTAATTGAATTGTCAAGCCTTATAAGGTTGGTCCTTGATTGATATTATATTGGACGCTTTGGGTTTTGACCATTTCATGCTTAAGGAAATGTTTAAATGAATATTATATGATAAAATGATAAACCGCATTTGGTTAACTATAGATTCAGATTTGAATGACATGTAAATGTACAAATAACTATTATACCTTATACCTTGGGTGACCCATGGATTCATTGTGGGATTCCATGGATCGAACAAAAAGAAGGGTTATATGTTTAAGACGTGAGCGATCCACGAATGATGTGGCTGATTTCATGGAGGATTTATTTAAATATAAAATAAACAATAGTTCCATAGAGGGATTCCATTGATTGTTTCTATTGGCACTATTAATATGTCATGGATGATTCATGGGGATAATATATTGGATCCAGGGATGGGATCAGTTGAAATATACTCACACCACACCTAGAGTGATGTAGGGTTCATGTGAGGATCAGTAGGATGATATCATAGGATGTAGGTGGAATTTAACTATGAATGATACGTGAATTCCAACTTTAGAATGTTAAAGGAATAATTAGGTTATTATTTAAATATAAAAATTAAATGTATTATGATGAGTTTTTCATGCCAATGCACAATCATGGATTTGGTCACCACTTTTGTTTGTATAGATGGTATTTTGAGTCTTCTTTTGTGCATATGTATATTTGGGGGTTGTTGGGCTAATTCTTAATATCGAGAAATATAAATAAAATGTAATTGAATTTTTAATTTAACCAAAATTAATGAAAAT
Organism: Viscum album; assembly: GCA_963277665.1. NCBI lineage: Eukaryota > Viridiplantae > Streptophyta > Magnoliopsida > Santalales > Viscaceae > Viscum > Viscum album. The sequence continues at coordinate 930,766,085 of OY728127.1, forward strand.
AGAAAATAGTTATTTTATGACTATTAATGTTAGAGTACTTCATAGCTTACTAAATTCATTGTTATACACTTCATGTTATATATATTCACTGACCAATATGAACTAACCTTGGATACCTACTGATATTTAGTCTCAAAACCTAATTTCATCATTTTTTTGGCCCAAACTGATTATGTGCATACATTTTTTGATAAGGTAAAGCACACATCTCTAGGTACTTGATATTCTTCTTAGGAGTAGGAGAGAATGAAACCAAGCATAGGCTAGTGATGATGATGAGTTTCATTTGTCCTTTTTGTATTATAGGTACTTATATCATGTATTACAGTAATGTAACATGGTTTGGAGATTTTCCAAGGAAATGTAAAATGAGGAATAATCTTTTGAAAGATTTGACATATGGTTATTTATGTTATCATTCTTCTGTTGTTACCTTCTATTGAATGGTATTACAACTTCTACTAATGTTTTATTATGATATTCCACTATGTTATGCTCTTCCAGTGAGGTAATAGTATCCCCAAAATCAGTCATAGGCCTAACATCTAGTTGGAAGCCTCTAGAAATTGGGAAAATGTGATTGAGTCCATGTGGTGAACTGGGTATGGGGAACCATTGACTGGAATCTGGATCTGAGACATCAAAAAGATGTATCAAATGAGTTTTTTTCGGGTTTTTTATTACTATTTAGATTCAATGAAATGTGGTAGATCTTAAATGGGAATTAGTAATATGTTTTTTCTAGGATTAACTACCCCATGTAAAGGAAAAAACCAAATTTCCTCAAATTTAATTTCAATTTTTGAGTTTTGAGCTATTACAATTGATTTGATTTCACAATTGGGTGACACACATTTTTAGTGTTGTAATTATTGATAAAATTTTGTTGTTATTTCATTGAAATGTGATGAAATGAGGGAATTACATAACATAAATCAAATAGAATCTTTCGAGAAATCACATGTCATGCATTATTTCTATGCAATTTTAGAGAATTTATGATTGCATGCTGTTGAGATAGGTATCATGATAGATATTCTATCTATTGTGAAAGGTGTAATTAAACGTTTTATGGTTTGATTTGGATGGATCCCAAGCTTGGATTCATGTGGTTTATTGGCACTATGGGATTGGAATTTGTTGGATTGTGTTGCTTTATTGTGTTGGAAAATGTTGTGATGTATTTTAGGTGGATGCCAATCTTTGATTGGTGGGGTGTACAGGTCCCCATGGATCAGAATTCATCATACCATAAAAGATACAAATGTGAACTTAGTTTGATTCATAGGGGTTCCAGGAAGTCTGATGGTTTTACATTATGTAATCCCATATTACATAGCATGTGGTATAGGGTAAAACACCATGTGTTTATTCCATCTGGGGAAGATGAAGTATATGGGGGTACATGCCATGTATAGGTTATATATGTAGTGTACTAGTACTTGGTTGTGCAGCAGAGTACATAGGAATACCTACATGTGTAGGGGTACATGTAAGATTACAGTAGATGGAAAATGATCATGTATGTAGTGCTCTATGTAGAAGTACACAGCTCGACCTAGTATATTGCCAAGTTAGTTGAGGAAATGGGCATGTACATCATGTTGGGTACACTCTATGTAGAAGTATTTTTTTAGAAGGTAGTGTTTTAGTCGATGGAAAAAACACAAATTATTTTACAACAAAAACTATTATAAAAGTCTGAAAAAAGGAATTTTTACATCACTAACATAAAGAGGGAGTACCTCAGGAGGAAGATAATCCCTCTAATGAATATCATGAGCAACACCCATATTAGTAATCCCATTACCGATCCATTACACATAGTGTACCTTGTATATTTACACACCCAAGCTGGTGTAAGTACATGCCCATTTAAGAGCTTGAGGGTGGATGTCGTGTATGGTGTCTGCATGTTGTGTTTTTACCCACATAGACCATGATCCTTGAAAATGAATTTTAATTTATTTGTGTGATCGACCTTATAGAGTCATGCCACCATGATGACCACCATTTGTATTCCGGGAGGGTGGCGACAATCAAACCCCAAAGGTGGTAGTGAAAAGGTATTCCAATGTATCATCTAGTCATGGAAATTGTTTAACCAAATATAATACTAAATGTGGGATCTAATTCATAGTTCCATGAAGTCTTTATGTGGTTCATGAAATGCATTCAAGGAGAACCACACCCTATCATGTCTTTGTTCGATATGACGTGAGTGTTCCTGATGCAGCAATCACCCACATTTTCAGGGGATGATGGACCATAGGATTTGGAGTCAAGTCTAGATGCCATTTTTTTGATCTTCGATCACATTGAGACTCCTTCTTAGAGGAGGATAAAGAATGAAATGTATATGCAGTTTGATTCCTCTATGAGATGGTCATATGTTCTCACTTAGTCAGAGAGTCACAGGGATATGGCATGAAAATATTTTTTGACAGTTTTCTATGGTTATATTTTTCTTGATATGCTGAGGGATGATAGTGCATGTGAGTTTACGGTTCTTGATCAGGTCCCACTATCAGTAATAGTGTATTCCTCTCATTTGACGGAGCTTTAGTTTTTTTTTACATTTTCTGATGGATGATGATTTATCGAAGGCTAGGAGAATTATGTATGGCCTTAGGTATGACATCTAATGATAGGTGAATGTCTCTAGGTTGAGTACCATATCTGATATATTGAATGAGGCATTGATTGTCAATTGTATTGTGATAGAATATGCTAGTTTAATCTAGGGTGGTTTGGCACTGAGATGAGGTAATGTCTCGACTGGTAGTAATAAGCATCGTATGGATCATTCCCAAGGTGATGTGAGTACTCAGAATGATTATTCTGGTATCCAATTGAGTAACTAATAGTGTGGTTTTCTAGGGTATATGAGGACAGAGTGCCTCTAGGAGCTAGTCGAGATCCTATCTTGAGCCAAGATAGGTCATATACAATGCTTCTGTGGGACATTTCCACCAAAAGCTACTAAGAGATGGTCTGCACTGACCTGACATTCTGGAGTAGGGATAACATCTTCTAATCAAATATGGAGATGGGGTACGTCAGCCTATTCAGGATAAGGTGGTGGACATTACTATGGAAGCTAGACCCCATGTTCTCAGTGATAATAGGTTTGATTCGCTAAGGGTAGTGAGGTAGTGTCATAGGGCTGTGGTATAGGTCATAATTATGTAGTGTGATAGTCCTATCTGGAGCATGATCCCATACCCTCTACTACCATAGGTACTATCCCAGTCACCTCTATTTTATCATTGACATTATTTTATACAAGTTCTTCATAGTGTTTCATATCATTGAATGTTGTGGAGAGCCTTAGGATCTCTATTTTTAATTACGATGATGTTATGATTCCATACACTTTGTTAGGGATTAGTATAGAATGTGTGCATCAATGAAAGGAGTTTCCCTTTGATATTGGTGTGTGACATATTGTATGGGACCTCTATTTCGTAGGGAAGACAAGATTTTATGTCAACCTTAGAATGTAATGATTTTTCTCCTGTCAAGCCATTGTCAATTTATATCGATGTAGGGTGAGTTTTCTGTCACCAGAGGGATGATATTTTCAAAATAAATGTGAATGGGATATCTAGGTGAGTTGAGCTGGCCCCGAGCATTGTGGGTTGCACATGATGACATCATAGATTGAGATTATATACCTGGATGAACATGGAACACGTGAGATGGATTTCCCTCCAATGATTCATCATTTCAAGGATGTTTTTCTGAATAAAATTTCTGGATTACCTCTAGTGATAGAGGTAGAGTTGTATATAGATCAAATATCATGAGACGACCTAGTAAACATTCCTCCTTATAGGATGGCTACGAATGATTTACAAGATTTCAAGAGGAAACTAGAGGATTTATAGGAAGAAGATTTAATCCGACCCATTACTTGTCATTGGGGTTATCTGGTCCTTTTTGTGAAAATGGTAGATGGTACCCTTAGACTATGCATGGATTATCATAAATTGAAGCATTTTATGGTTATGAATATGTATCAACAACCAAAGATAGATTATTTGTTTCACTAGATTCAAGGAGGTAGGGTTTTTTCAATGATCTTTTTGATATCTGGTTTTCATCAGGTGTGTTATAGATCATTAGACATACCTCACATAACCATTCGGAGTAGGTATGGTCAATATGAGTTTTTAGTAAGGATATTCAGTAACATGAACACAATGAAATTCCTAACTTAACTGATGAACTGAGTGTCCCATCCTTATATTGATTAATTTCTTGTGGTTTTTGTGGATGATATCTTGGGGTATTCCCATAATCGACATGACCATGCCACACATATTAATATTGTTTTTATTACACTGAGAGATCATCAGTTATATGATATGCTCACAAATTTCCACTTCTGGATGGATCAGATTCACTTCTTGGGTCACATAAAATTATAGATAGAAGTATGAGGGGACTCAAAGAAGTTGAGTGTATTAGTTTCCTTGGAGTATCCCAAGAATGTCATGGAGGTTCCATTTTTTCTAGTCCTTGTTGGATACTACAAATGCATCATACAAGACATCTAGTGTTTATCAGTGTAATTTATGGTCCTGCCTAAAAAGGGAATGAAGTATGTGTGGATAGATACATTTGAGATAGCCTTTCAGGAGCTAAAAGTGAGATTCACTTCCGCACTAATACTGATTTTTCCAGAACAAGGTAAGATTTACAATGTCTACTGAGACATATCAGATATTGGGCTAGGAGAAGTTATTATGTAATGGGATCAAATGTTTTCATATGTGTATCAGAATTTGAGGTCACATGAGATGAATTATCCAACACATGATCTCGAGAGAGCGGCAGTTATACATGCCTTATGATGTTGAATAAATTACTTATTGGGAGATCGTTTTGTGGTCTCCACTGACAAAAAATCCTCAAATTCATATTTACATAGCATTATCTAAATTTGAGGTAGTGAAGGTGGTTGGAATACCTATAGTATTAGTTATTCTAGCTTGGGTATATTCACGGTAATGGAAGTGCAATTGAAAATGTTTTGAGTTGGAGGACTTAGTATTAGGCAGTGTAGCATGCCTATAGGAAGTGGTAGCTTATAGATTTGTTCTTTGAGATATATTTGGAGGTGCATGAAATTCAGGGGAAGATGTTTCTTTTTTATTTTGCATTTACCGCCACCCTACTATAAAAAAGTGAGGATAATGGAGTTATTAGATTCTGAAGGCCTAATTATATTGGAGGGTATATCAAGTGAAGACACTCATTCTAGTTGGACTATTGGAGAGGATGAGGTTCAGCGATTACATGGCCGTGAATGGGTTTTAGACGACATGCATGAGAAGATTATGAAATATTTTCATGCATATATATGGTTAGTTCATCCTAGTGTCACAATGATGTATCAGGATTTACATCCTTAATATTTGTGGTGAGGTAGGAAAAGAGATGTAACTAGTTTTGTTATGATGTGGACCACCTGTCAACAGGTGAAGGCATAACACTAGTTAATATCTAGACTTTTATAGTCGCTACCCATTCCTGAGTGGAAATTGAATGATGTCAAGATTGATTTTTTAAGGGGTTACCATGTTTCCCTCAAGGTAATGATTTGGTATGGGTTATTGTTGATAGGATCAAAAAGGATTCACGTATCCTACAAATCATGGAAAAATTCAGTGTTGATAAGAACGTGAGGTTTCACATCTGTGAGATTGTATAAAATCACAAGGTCCCACATTCTATCATTTCAAATATGGATTCCTGGTTTAATTGTTATTTTTGGAAAGTGATACTGAGGATGATTGGTACATAGGTTCTCCTGAGCATAGCATACCACCTCCAGACTGATTTTCACTCAGAGCACATGATTCAGGTGCAGGATGACATGCTATAGGCAGGCATCCTAGATCTAAGGGGTTCTAGGGAGACCCACATACATAGGGTTGAGTAAACATATAAAAATACATTTTAGGATACTATTCATAGGTAATTATTTGAGGATTTTTAAGGTAGACCATGACAATTACCCATATATTGGATAGAGAAAAAAGTGGCAGCTATACTGCTACATCTTCTTGTCCAGGAGACCATTTAGCTTGTGTAGTTAATTCTGAAGATGATAAATACAATGTAGTCACATAAGAATCATTAGCATATTTTCTAAGAGGGCCTTTGGTGGTTATGGTCGAGGCTTGGGTTTTCTTATGTGTCACACTAAGGTTGGGACATAGGAGGATCATGAAATAGGGTAAGATTTCATCGAGATACATTGGTGTATTTGAGATTATGGAGGGAGATGGGTCAATTGTCTATCGGTTGATGTTACCTTCGAGGAACTGGAAAATTCAAAATTTCTGACACATTTATTAGTTGTGATGTTTCTTTCTTTGTATCGTCTCATTCTTTTGATCCCAATGAGGTTGAGTTATTGGAATATGTTTCCTTTTTGGATCATCCTATTTGAAATGTAAATCATATCATGATGGTTCTCTGTGGACGATAAGATGCTTTAGTACCGGTGCTATGGAATAACATCCTAGTGGAGGATGAGACATGGGATAGGGAGGATGATCAATGATCACAATGCCTGCAGTTGATCACAGATGTTTCTTCACTACCCTTGGATGGGAAATTCAGGGACGAATTACTTTGGGGGGGGGGGGGGGTTTGTAAGAAACTAGTTCTTTCCATGAGGTATGAATCCTTTATTTTCGAATTGTACATATTGAAGTTGAAAAAAAGTGTTCTTAGGATAGCTACATGCCTATTAAATGATGTGACTAGGGGTTACATGGAATGCAAATCCCAATACATGTCTTGAAATGGTGTGGCCATGACCCATGCATGACCTGTAAGGCATGTCAGCAACAAAAGGAATATCAGGCATATACATGGTGAATAAATCCTAGAGCATGCTATATTTTATTCTAAAATTGTATGTAGCATCGTCTTCATCAGATGAATAGAAGGCTCACTTGGGTTTTGCAAACAATAGTAGTGAGAGAAAGGTCTGACTCCCGATTCTTCATCCGGAATCCGTCTGAAACACTTTCAGATGTGTTGAAACCCTATCTTTGAGTTCTGTAATCCTATTGATCCATTATTCCTCACTTCTCCTCTTGAAATAATTATAGAGGTTTGGTTTGATTCTTCTCATATTTCAGATCTACATTGTCCCTTGTTGAATAAGAGGTAATGCATGATGGGGATTTTTGTATGAGTATGAGGTAGGTGGTCTCATACATTTCTCTAATTTTCAAGATTTTTATATATGTCTGAGCGTCGAACGTCCATTTTTGGGGTGTCACCATGATTTATAATTGACCCCTGTTGCTTCCTATTTATTTTAAGGTATTTGCATAAGTGTTTTAGAACATGTTTTAGGTTTTATACCCTGATTGAGGTCCACCTCATGGGTGTGTTTCCCTTGGATAACCGTTTATGGTTGTTTGAACTAGGATATCTCTGAGTCATGGATTTTTTTACCTTTCAATGAAGTTTATAATGAAATTGGTCACATAAATGAATTTCCCAATGAGATAATTGAGGGTTAAGTCATTTGATAGTTAAAATTACATGATAGTCTTGTTATATAGATTTCCCACTTTAGATTATTAATGTTAAATCCATGTAATAGATTATTTTTCATGTGATGCTAGTTTTGATAATTGATCCCATATGAGTAATTGAAAGTCCAATCCTTACGAGGATGGAACTTTCTGGATATTATATTGGATTATTTTGGTTGTGACCTTTACATGATTGAGGCATTGTTCAATTAAATATTATATTATAAAAGGATAAGTAACATTGGGAGAACTATTGATTCAATTTTGAATTCCCTAGAAGGGTCCACGGAACTATTGTACATTGTAAATAGTGGGTCCCATGGATCCATTTTGGGATTCAATGGATAGACCAAAAATGGGGTTATATGTTTAAGCAGTGAGTGAATCACATATGTAGTGGATGGGTTTACAAATGCCTTATTTAAATTCCATCCAAAACAAGGGTATGTGGAGGGATTCCATTGATGGGTTCTATTGGAACTATTTATATATCATTGGTGAAAAATCGTGTTTATTTAAAGGATCCATTGATAGGATGAATTGGTATATATTCACACCAATCCTAGAGTGATGATGTGTTCATGAAAGGAATACCGAGACGGGCTCATAGGATGTAGGTGGAATTACATCGGTAGTGATACATAAATTAAAAAATAGGAATGTAATGGATAGACTAAAGTTGTATACTAAATATTTAAATGTAATGTATTATTATGTGTTTTATAATCAAAAGAACAATCTTGGATACAATATTCACTTATTTTTTTATTATATGGTCTTTTTAGGGATTCAGTGTCCATACATTTATAAGGGGGTGGGTGGACATATTCCAGATCTGGGGAATTATATAATTCAATGTAATTGAATTATTAATGAACATGAAATTAATGTGAATAAAAACTAGTTCTTGTAGGAATGTTAACATTTTATCACTTCCTAGCTTATTGCCTTCATTATTTGTACATTGCATTATATTTTTATATTCCTTGAAAGATTGGCATTGACCATGGGTGGTTACCTAATAGGATTTAATCTCAAACCTTGATTGGGTCATGTTTTTGGACCCAAAGAGATTATATAGATATACGTGTCAATAAGGGCAAGAAAGTTTCTCCCGGTACTTAATATGAGGCTTAGGATCATGAGATCAAGGGACCTAGCTGAGGATTATGATTCTACTAAGTTACTTTTATCCTGTTTTTCTTTTGGGACATATAACATGTATACTACACTATAACCTACTTTGGATTTTATTCCTAGAAATTGTAACATGGAGCATCATCTATTGAATGATATTTCATCAGGTTAATTATTTTATCAGTATTCTTTTTTTACTTCTATTGTATGGTATTACTTATTTCACAATTTTTTTACTTTTTTATTTCGTTGTGTTATACTCAGCCAACAATGGAATAGTCTACCCACTATCACTCGTAGGTCCATGTTTATAGTCAATACCCTCTGGCATTTTGGGAGATGCAATTGAGGCCATTTTTCTAACCTACTACGGGGAACCTTTGAGTGGAATCCTCTTCTTGGATGTTACACTCTAAACAACGAGATATTCTTAGTTGTGCTATAAATCATATAAGTACTAAAAACTACGGAATCTGTATCCTCCATTGCAAAAAATTTCAACTGAAAAGGAAGATAATAAAATATATCAAACGGTTTCATGATAATGGATGTGTGATAGATGTTTTTATAAGAATTCTTGACATGAAATATGTGCCAGACCTCTAGTCCAATAATTTTCAAACATCATGTTCATAACATATCCTCCAGCATTTGGATGGTCTGCTTCTTCAGCCAGACTCAATGGAACAACTGAGATTCAAAATGAAAAAAATCCCCTCCATGCCCCTAAGTTAAAATGTGGATCCCAAAAAGAGATGACTAAACTTGGTAACCTATGAATCCTAACCACATCATCAACATACATCATCATCAAAAAATATATTTAAATCAACAAACAAATAATTTTATTTTTTTTCAAAATATCCACCACCACCTGAACCGCATCACATCAACACTAATATAGGGATATCCCAATGAAGAATCCAAAAATGTTTCTAAAATTTCCACTTGGAGTAACCTATGGACTGAAAAAACTCCACTAACATGTTACCCACATTCACATATTGATTAAACATAAACATCACCATAAATGTTAAAATTGGACGTTTCCCTAGCCATAAATGTTTTCTCCCTAATCCCTAAGACATCCATTATCACTGGGATTCACCTCCATATGTGTGTTATGAATAACATAGTGTACTACCTCATCCATAACCAATTTATTGAATATCATCCCCTAGAAGAAAAGAATTTTATAAATATCCTATAACTATCCATCTATAGAATCTTCATGTCCAAGTCTATCATATATCACATCCACTTCTGAGTCTACCTAGAACGACTCAACTACATTTTACATCAAAGATGTCTCCACCCAAAACATTTAAAGGCTTCCATGGATACTTTTATTAGAAACATCCAGTAATATAAAATTATGAAATTCCATTACATTCCAAACATTTGTAGACCCCAAAATCACATTTTCTCAGGAAAAACTACTCATTTAATCAACAACCACGTTCCCATTTCCCTGGAATTATGTGAGCTCAAAATTATAATATTTAATAAACTTTATCCACATCTTCTAGTAGACGTTCACATATCACTAATATAAAATATATTTCAGGAAATTTTGGTCAATGAAAAATACAAATCACTCATTAATTATGTAATTACACCACAATAACATTGTAAATATAGCTTCCAACAACATTATATCATGGTTTAAATAGATTATCTTGTGAGGGAGTTACTACGTAGGCCCATGAAAGATCACTAGTATTGGAATTATCAAAAAACATTATAATATTGTATGGGAATAATCACAGAAAAACTAAAAAAACACTATTCTATGTCAATAGAGGAACTGGAGAACAAAAAAACATTTCATTAAGATTACTAGATACTTCTTGGTCCGAATCTTGAATAAAATGTCTTCTACTTCATAGAAAATGTTATTTCTAAGACTATCAGTAAAGATGAATTAGGTATATTCCTCTTATTAAAACGATCTGCACTATGATAATTGTGTTCCTATACCATTTTATTAGGTGTTTCCCATGAATCACAAACCTCATCCTTTCATGGGTCTTCGTTGATGACATACTAAGATAATATAATAACAAGAAGAAAACCACCTCAATTACTTCTTCCTTATTCAGTACATCTGGATTCATATGGATTGTAAACATAGTTACCCCATACATAATAATTTGGTGAAATCCATATCTATATGTTACACTCCAGAATCCTTATCTACAAAAATATTTGTAGGAAATTGTAAGAGTTCCCTGAATATCATCCCAAGATACAACACTCTCATGATCCCCTATGATATTGGGAGAAACTAATTATACTTTTATTCAATCAACACTGATGAAATAAACACTGAATTAAACTATTTCTAAATTTCTATCCATAATAAATCTCCTACATTTAAGTGACCCTGATTATACATCCTCCATTGATGCATTACTCCCCATAATTGATTAATTTCCAACATCACACAAAACTCATTTTGAGCTCGCATTAGACTAAAATAATTCTTCATATTCTATGTCATCTTCTATGTTTCCTCATATTACACTTCACCCTCTTATATTCTAAAACATTTCAACATTATTGAATGAATGGAACTATGTAAAACCATATAATCTTCTATCAAATTTTTCATCAAAAGATGAATCATATCATTAGGTTGAACATCAATAGATATATATACTCATAGACAATGAACAATAACCATTTCTAAAAAGTATGGAAAACTTCCTAAGCTTATAAAAATTGAATTATTTTAAATTATTATTCATTAAATTGATTTAGATTTTCTCCTGATCACCTAATTCAATATGAAAACATTCAATATTGATTCATGTAGAATTCCTAGTTATCTATCCTGCAATCATCTCCACCTTTATAGTTCAATTCATATGTTACGAGTCAATCAATGGATCATGGAGGGTCATAAAATCTCATGACCCAGCCAGCATCCCTAGAAAATGCCACTATGTAAGGTTAGCTAGAACTGCTTCCCTTCCAAAAGATGGAATCTTAATTATTCATAAAATCAAACTCTATCATATATATCAAGAATAAGAACTAATATCACTCTATCAGGAACCCCTCCTTCCATTGATATCAAAATGATCGAAGATAACAAAATACTACTGATTCCTATCTCCAGTAGGACATATGTTGTAGACAAGAATTGAGCGTATAAAAAACTCACAACTGGGAGGAATTACAATGTATCATAAAATGGGGTTAGAGGATTGGATAAAAAACTACAACAAACTCTTATATATACTGCAAACATAAACAAAAAATTAAAATATGCATGACTAGAAATAAAACAAAACCAATAAAAGCATCTAATTAAATACTAAAAATAAATTTATCTAGTAGTTACTCATCAAAAATATATAACAATGCTAAAAAGGATAAAATAATTCCCCAATGTCCTCCTAAAACCAAAAAAATAGTACATATACATACCTTGAGCCTAAAATTTATAGTCAATAGGGACATATGCATGGATGAAAGTGCACATTATAAACGATCATGTTAATGTGATTATGAAAAAAAATAGTATAACCAATAGGCACCCATATAGGCCTAATATTCATCCCATATTCATCATAGATGGATATCTATATCACCAGTCTAGTATTGTAAAATAGAGTTGATATTAAAAAAATTATGATTCCCCAATGCATCTTCCCCATTGAGTTTCTTCTATCACATCCCAACGTCTAATTTACCATGATATTGTTCCTTCCATCCATACTACACCAAATCACATGACATCTCATTTCACTCAAAGTCACCACATCCATCTATGATGAGTGTCAGAACACGCGATGTCATATCCCATAATTAGATGTTATATTATCTCGTACCACCATTAGGGATATTCATACAAAAACTCACACAATGAAACCACATCCATTACAATTCATATCATATAATTAGGGAAATGTGGTACCATGAATTTGAATGACATCAACATTAGGTCCATAAACTTAAACTAATTACCCACCACCACCGATCACATCATATCACACCCCACCCAACAATACCTCGTCCATCACAACATTTATCCATCGAGGACACCTAGGTCGTAAATGTTGAAGGAAGAGAGGACTAGAGGGGCAAGAAGAACATATGTATCACCAACATCATGGATGATATGGAAATTTGATTGAACCCAAAACCACCATGCAATTTCACGGTTATCCAACTTAGGTGATGCATTATACCACACAACTACCATCAAAACCACTACCACCAAAATATGAACGACACCACACCAACACCACACATGCCACAAGATATTTCCTACTATAATTTACTAAACCATTCGTTCTTATATAAATATCCCATTATTTCATTCACTAATCATCTCATCCATCAAATCATTTCATTTTATATCATAATTTACTCCATTTTTTACAAAGAATATCACATAACCATGACATGCAACAACAAGTCCATCTAACATCAACCACCACCAGAACTCCATGTCCAATAATTTCATCAAATAACAACCCACCACAACCACAACACAACCAGAAAAAATTTACAACACAACTTACTTGCATCACCACTCTTAAGCACTACAAAAACGACGCACTACATCACATTCCAAAATATCATCACACAATACCAGCACATGGAACAACATATTTATTATCACACACATCCACTTCCAAAAGATCACACGTCCACTATTATCTCTATTCAAAACCCAATCCATCTCACCATATAAACCACACTACACACATCTAAAAAATATCTCACACCACATCCTCTGTCTACCACAACCACTACAATCCAAACTACACAACATCACACAAAACATCCATGCTAACCAAAAATAACATCACAGCCACCAAAAACAGGCCACACAACCTAGATGGTACGCACTATCACCCCACAATATATTAATTTATACAATGGAACACAACAAGCACAATCACAGGAAAAAACACTCAACTCATCATCAAATTTATTCAAGGTGTTTAATCACAATTCTAATTTACTAATCATGCATATTATCACCCAAAATACGATCCATAGTAAAAAAATTAATTAGTTGTATATACTTTTGAAGCCTCTTAATCAGGTTATGATCACACAAAAACCCATGAAGGGTCTAATCATACATCATCCAAGATGCAAAAAAGTGTTTCCACTACTGTTTTTTTTCAATATATCAAACAAGAATGAATGATAACCTTGTCAATATATATCAATGTATTGAATAAATAGATATCACCCCATTCCCATCATCAAAAATTACTAATATAAATTATTACTATTTTGGAAATCCTTAATATCCACCCAAAGGAAAGAAAATAAATTATGATCTCACACATAACATGCAATAGTAGCGAGAACAATAATTACCTACCACAAAAAAAGCTTTCCGAATAACATAATCCTGAATTACCAAGAAGAAATATCATGAACCCAAAACTACTCATGATAATAATTGATCAAAATACAATGTATCAATAAAGCATAAAACAAAACCAAAACTCACCCTAAAATGAAAACAACAACACCACAACAAATTCTAAAAATAAGAACATTTGGAAAATATATTAAAAGGTCGAAGGGATTACCTTTGATAACTATCAGGAAACCATCATAACAAAATGATTACTTTAGGGGAATATTGGTTGGATGGTCTCCCAAAATATCATAAGATTCATCTTGAATACGCATGTGAGATGGATATAGAAACATCTGCATGAATGAATGTTAGCCAAACAAGGGTTATAGGATAACCTAAATCTGACCCAAACATATGGCATAAAACAAAATATGTTTTGTATAGTAACATATTTTTTAGAAGAATTATGTCATAAAACCATCATACTCTATAAAATCCATAACATTGTATGTTTTCAAGTTTGCAAGGAACCTCAGTTAGAATTCTCTTACATTGTATATCCACTTATTATAACAAAATACCAACTTTATGAAGTATCCCCTCAAATAAAAAATTTCATAAAAAGAAATCCAATGAAGATATAAAACCAAAAAAATCTATAAACCCTACATCTATGGAATAATAATACGTTTTCATTTCCACTACGTCTCTATCCTTCATTGAAACTCCTCTAATAACTATCCAATAAAAACCAAAAAATTGTAAAATGAATGGAAGGAATGGAATATCAAATATTAATTTTTATTTTTCTTATGAATTTTAATATTTTATTTGATATTGAATTAAAAGATCCATTCTTTTTTTAATTTAATCTAAATTTAATTTTTTGTAATTTAAATTACATTTAATATTGTTCATCGAAGCATGATTGTTAAAGCTTCAAATTGCACACACTCTACTATGATGTAATTATTGATTCATAGTTAGTTAGATGACATCAAGACAAACACAACTTAGAGTAGAGGGATGTTTTTATTATTTAACCTAAACAATATCTAAATGATACTTGTTTTGATTAATCATCATACCAAATATATGTTATTTAATTTATCGTGAAGTAAATTTTTGATTTGATGCTGTTCCCTATTTTGACGTATGTGTTATCTTTTAATTCTTCTTTTGGGTTGTTGTTATGTTTGAATCGGAATGTGAGGTTCCCACTTACTGAAAATTGGTTTATTTAGAAAATATAAAAAAGTATTTGGAATTAAATTTTTGATTTATCTTATCATTGGTCTACATGTATATTTATGGGGGGTTTTAGAAGAATTCAAATTGAACATGGGATTAATATTGATGCGAAAATAGTTTTGACCTAATATGGATAAGGACTGTGGGCCTACTGAACATGATATGATCCACAAGAATAAAGACACTATCAATGGTCTGTACAGGTTATAATACATTATTCTATTATTAAAACTACTTGGTAAGAGTATTCACACTTGAGAGTGGTGAATTTTTTTTATCCTAACTATGAAATTTAATTTATATATATGAAAAAAATTGTATTTTGAAATTGATATTTGTATTTTTATGTATCTTTGTATATTGTTAATAGTTATTTAATTGTAGATATGATATTCTGTAGAGTAGAAATAAAAATTGGTTCCACACTTTGTCACTTCCTAGGATAATTTGTAGTATATTAGGAAAAAATAATATTCATTATATAATCCATAATAAAATTTATATTATTATAACTATAATATGTTATTATTCCCAATTGTTTTGGATGTAGCAAAAAAATATTGATTTTACTGTGAGTTTGAATCAAACTATAATTATTTGGGGTAAACCCAATACTATTTTTTCAACATCAAAATAACATAGGTCGCTATTCAATTATATTTTTCATACAATTATATAATATTAGTGTATTAAAACCAATAAATGTATTTGATTGGTGTAGAAACGTTGGTGAATGATATTCGTGTCATTTTAGATCATTACGAACTGAACACTATTCAATATGCAAAAAAAATTCACATTTTGATAGAAATTATTGTTTGGGAATAAAATTGGTATAAAAGGGGGTCAAAAGGAATAAAATGATTTTGGGGTTTCATGAATATTTATAACATGTATGAATACTCCACATGACAAGTAGACATGAGCTGTGCCACAAAGATCAAACATGTTTTATTATTTTATTTACATGTCTCTAAAATTATTTTTAAGGGAATAACATATTTAATAACCTCAGATCATTGTTATATAAGAAAAATTTATATCTATAAATTTATAACCTATTGGAAATGAATTCACGTCAGTCCAACATGTGGTTTTTATGAAATGATAACAAGTATTTTTTATTGATTTATATATCAAACAATTCTATGTGAAAAGGTGAAATCCTGGGAAAAGAATTCAATGTTTATAAATAAATAGAAAATGGGTATTTGTTAATTTTTGACATATTTAAATATACCCAATATTAAAATAATATTTGGTTTTTTTTACTTAAAAAAATATTTTTTTAAAAAATTAAAAACTCAAAAAATTCATGTGTGTTAAAAGATAGAAAATGAAAAATCATTATATTAAAATCAATTTAAATTGGGTTTTGATTAATTTTAGACATTTATAAATATACTTCATGTGAATTTAACTTTTTGTGTTGATGGAACGAAAGAAAAAAAGTTTCATTGGACATAATATTAATTATGAACGTGCATTAAAGAGTCATGACCTAACAAACAACGTCACATTATGTGCTTATTGAACGTCATATTGATGGTTCTTATATTAATATATGTATAAAATTATTTACCAATATTTTTCTAATTATTTTAAAATAACTAAAATAATTTTCTAGGTTTTTATAATTTATCATTTTCATTTATTTCTGTGTACTATTAATTGCTAGTACATTACTTTGGCTTATAACTTCTAATAATATACTCATGTTTATAAATAATGATTCTTATATTACTGTAAAATTCTATATTTATTTAATCTACAATTACATATTCGACAACATCACCTTTGAAATCTATTATAATTATAGTAAATAGCTTTAATATCTACTTTAGATTAAACAATTAATTATGGATTCCTACTAAATTTAGATTCAACTACCATTTTTGGATTCTTACAATTTCTCCTTCAGCAATTTGAATTTTTATTTTCTATATTATTAGTAATTTTTTTATTCTTTTGTTTTTCATTCATCTTATTTTATTTAAAGTATTTCTTCTCGTGATTATCTATCTAAATAAATTTCTAATTTTATACATCCAGTATAGAGATCATTAAATTTTATTTTCTTTTTTGGGTTATCATATATCTAAACTTGAGTTTATGTTGTTACATATTTTTTCCTCTAGGAATTTTTTCTCTCAATTATTATACTTTTATTTCATATGAAATTATATCTTTTATTTATCCAATTCTCATTAGATTAACATTAAATTCTAAATTTTATTATATATATTTCATTTTCAGCTAATTATTTTAGCTTAAACCATTGAACATTTATTTTTCATTCATTTTATCATATGTTTTTCATATTTGTTTTTAGTTATTAATCTTTTTTTTATTTAAAATTTTGAGTTATAGACTTGGATTAATCATTTATCATTCAATTATATCATCAAAAAGTTTTTATGAAACATTAATTTTTAATTTTATATTATATTACTTTTTATTCTTGTACTACTTTTACATCAATATTTTTATCTTAAATTAATTTATTTAATATTTTTATTTTGCACATAATCATAATTCTGATCCTATATATTTTAATATCTCTTTTAGATTATACATCTTTAAGAAATATGTTTCTATGGTTTTCCATTAGATTTTTATTTTAACTTTCATCAAGTTTTCCTAATTCTAATACTTCCAATTTCGTTATTTTTGTAATTTTTTTCCAAATTTTTATTTTGATCAACTAGAAAATGTTATTTTATACTTCTAATAAACTATAGAAATTTTCCTTCCAACTCCTGTAATTTGGATTATATTTCACCATGTATATCATCTTAATTGAAACATTCACAATTGTTTTTTACTTATTCCTTCAGTGTCTACATATAGATTGTGATTTTTAAATTTAATCTTTCATTTTGGTTCACTAATTAGATTTAAATAAAATCATTCTACTAATTGTGATGTTATTTTTACATATATTTTTTCTAAATTTTCAACATTTTTTATAAATTATACATTTAATCTTGTATATTTTTATTAGTAAATTTATAGATTATAATTTATATTTTTTATTTTATATTATATTCTCAGTCTACAAACTACATTTTTGAACCACCTTACTATTTATAGATTTTGTATTTTTCATTATATTATTCTTTAAAAATTCCCCCAATTTTATGTTCAATCACCAAAATAAGATTTCCCATTTTGGATAATTAAATTTCGAATTTGGAAGTATATGTTTTTATTTTATCTTTTTCTTCATCTTTTTTGAGAGATGTTGTTTTTTCATCTTAATTTACATTTGAATATGTTCTAATAATTACATTTTATTCATTTCTTTTTTGTATTTTTAAAATTTATTCCTGTCTACATTGACCCCCCTTTTTCTTTTTTCAAAACTATCTTACTCCTTATTCTCATACCTGTACTATAGATTTAGGAAGAATGCTTCTATTTGATGACTATATTTACTAGTATTATCAATTGTACCACTATACAATTATATTTTTGTTAAAATGACATATAAACCATGAAGGGGTCCAAACTGTGCAGATGAATTCATATTCACATATAAACTTTTGAAAATGATCGCTGACTTGTTTTTTTATTTGAATAAGACACACATCAATTTGACACCCAAATAACATTATATTATCAATAAAATTATTTCTTATTTCTAATTTTATATAATAATTAACATTTAACTAGTGAATGATTAAAAATTGAGTACACTAGCTCATATTGATGATAAAATATCATGATATGATATTGAAGTCATTTTTTATTTCTACAAACCAACCATACTTCAATGTAACTCTTGAATTTATCAATATGATCGAATTTTTCATTAACATTGCACAATATTATTATAGTTAGAAGTCAAATATATTGATAAATATTTATATAATAAAATTTGATTTCTAGTAAAAATTTAGAGAATCAGGAAAAACTGATTTGGGATATATATGAATCAGTTGTCTAATAATCGGATTAATGTTTTTCATTTAATTATCCAATGTTTTATTTCCACCCAGATACTTTTATTAAAATTGACTTTTCATGGTCATGGGGTCAAAACTAAGGAAAATATTTTTGGCTTGACATGGACATATAAGAAAATAATCCCCCAGAATGTTTTGATCTATCGGAATCCCACATGCATCAATTTGATGCCCATATTTCACAATATAATGTAATCTATGATTTCCTATTGAAAATTATTATTTATAAAAGAAAAATAACCCCATGTAGATGTCAAAATTGTGCATATTAGCTAATATTAGCGTGAAAATCTATGAAAAACTCTTTCTTTTATTTTTAATTTTCATTATACAAACACACAATATTGTAAAGCATGAATTTATTTAAAATATTGTATTTTTGGATTGGACATTACATTTACTAGTCTCACCAAAAATGGTTTGAAATAATTAAAATGGGTTTATATGGCATTTAATACATTGTATAATGTGCCTCAAATGTTTTCTGATATGTATGAATTATGCTTGAGTAAATTTCATGAGCATGTTCCAAAATAAGAAAAAAATTATATTTTACCATAGAATTTTATAAAAAATACACATATACAGTGAAGAAGTCCATATCGAGGATGAAAATTTTTAATAGAATCTATGCATTGTGTAATAATCATTGATTCATTTTTCATATTTAAGAATCATCTTTATGTAAATCTAATACATTGATTTCATTATATTATTCAAAACACTGATTTATATTTTTAGCGACTATTAATAATTTAAAAATGAAATTTTTGGGTTTAAAAACCTATAAAACATTCTATGATTGGTATGAAAACATAGTAAAATGTTTTCTGAGTCATTGTTTTCTAATATATGAAAATCTATAATTACTTCAATCATTACATACATAAATTCTAAATATTATTACCAGAAATATACAAAATTATCCATATAAACACTTCCAAAAATTCCAAGGTTTAGTGTTTTTAAGAACATATATATATATATATATAACATGTACATAAATAATATATATCATTTCTAATTATGTTCATAATATTTATCACCCTTCATAGTCATGAAATACATAAAACAATTCATTATAACTGGGGGAAGGGAAACACAATAAAGGGTGACATTAGATTCTCAGTAAGGGTAAACACAATAGATATGAATAAATTATAAAACATGATCATAAGAGATGAATAATGTTATAAGTACATGATCATATAATTAGAATATCAAACTGATTAAATCAATGATCACAAGCATGAAACATATCAAAATGTATTAACAATCAATGGAGAGAATATAAAAAAATGTGGAATCCTCACTAATCATCCATGATCTATGAGAACATATTATAATCGTAATACATAATTTTTTACCCATGAAAATAATCTTATAAAAAAATTTCATTAGTTAATGATCACATACAAGACTATCATATTGGATTAGTCTAACTCCACATTCGATCACTTCCTTAATCATTGTTCACTGTAAAGACTACATTTTTTGAAAAATTCCTTTAACAACCTAGGTTAACAACTCACCATTAAAGAAAATATTATCTAATGATATATCCATCATTATCCAACGAATTGGTTGGTTAAATAAATTCTATAATAACCATCAAATAATGAATACATTACACATGTGTCCCCTAAGACCATAAAAAATTTAGTATATAATCAAATTATATTTTATTGAAATGAAATGTATTTCCAAAAAACATTATCATTATAATAAATAAATTTCCATAGAAATAATACCCATTTTAAAATTATATCATATACCCAAAAAATTATAAGGAATATCATCACATATCATTATAGGTAAATACACCATTAAAATATCATACGAATTTTTTTTACGAGGAATACAATTTTTATTAAAAGTCATGTATTTAAATTAAAAATATCTTAGAATTACAATGGAAAATATTTACATTGAAAATAATGAAGGAAAAAATCATGGCTAACTTAATCAAAATATTATTCGTGATGAAATGTAAATACCTTCATATAGTTCATGATAAAATCAATTATTTCACATTTACTATAAAAAGACAGAAGTACCTTATTGGGAAAATGATAAGAACACACCCTTTATCCTTTGTAAAAAAATTAAAGTATTGTTACGAAGCTTTTAAATAATAATTGGATATTATTAAAACATTATTTAATTTTTTTGAATATAATATCAATGGAACATAAGATTCCTAACTGAAGGGAAAAACCTGGCGGTTTTCTATTAAAACATTCGTTCATTCTATTGAGTACATAGAGTAAAATTAAATGAAAATATTAAATATACAGAACTAAATCTAAGAGGATAAAAGGAATTTGTTTTATGTGAGAGATAATATATAATTTTATCATCATGCAATTTTTCCATAAACAATCCTTGTTAAAAAATACATTGATACATAAAATTCTTAAATAAATTCCATGTTGAATCCCAATAAATATAACCTATTGTACAATAAATATACATTTATTTCACTTTAATAAGAGGAAATTTTAATAAATATATTAAAATAAAATTTTTATATATAACATCTTATCACCCAGTCATTAGTAATCATTCATTATCAACAACATTTCATGTGTTAATTGTTTTTTCAGGTACATTATGCTTCGAAATGTATGGTAATTGTAATTTGATCATAGTTACTTGATATCCCTAATTTTAATCAGGATATAAATATCATAAATATATATTTCCATATCATATATTAAATCTTTCATATAAATAATTGATGAAAATTCAATTACCTCACTACATAGAGATGGTAGTCTATATACACACGCGAGGGTTGATTACATTTTTCAATGGATGGAAATAATGCAGAAAAAATTACATAAAATATAAATAATCATTATTATATCATATATATAATGTATATATATATATAATAAATATTAACATACTTATTAACAACCATTTAATTAGGAAATTTAAGATTAATCACATCACTTTGAGTATGTCGTAGTTCATATATACGCACAAGGGACATTAATGTATTCCAACAAATGGAAAGTTAATAATGTATATGATATATTATAATTCTAGTAGAATAATTATGTCTTAAATATAAAATATATTCACCTATACCATTATAATAAATTTCCATTAATTATGGATATATCAAAGGCATT
Source organism: Viscum album (assembly GCA_963277665.1). NCBI lineage: Eukaryota > Viridiplantae > Streptophyta > Magnoliopsida > Santalales > Viscaceae > Viscum > Viscum album. The sequence continues at coordinate 930,788,487 of OY728127.1, forward strand.
GTATCTCTTAGAGGATGTGGGCACCCACACGTACACATGAGAGATACGTTGATCTCCAAATTGATTTCAAAGATGTGGTGAATGCTTTTTTCTTCATCATAATACAATATTTTTAATTTTATGATTCTATATGATAAAATTAAATATTGATTAAAAATTATTTGAATTTTAATTAGTTAGAAGTTTAATGGTATTGATTATGATCTATTACTCTTTTCTGAGAGACCTCCTTTTGTGTACCGCTTAATCCATGAAGTAATTCTTTTAAGAGTGGAATATAATCTCCTAGTTGAAGCTATAGATTATAAAAAAATTAATTTTTATTTTTTGAGATATAAGGATCAAATGGAATGAATAAGGGATGTGGAGAGGTGCCTTTTTATTACTGTGTGGAGGAAAAAAAATGAAATTTCTAAAATGATTTCAGCTATATAATGTCACTTTCATGTGAATGTCACTAAAAGATTCCATGTAATAAAATATAAAATAAAATAATGTTTATTTTTATTTATGCAACTATAATTGGGATTATTTGGTTGTAAATACGACACATATCATTGGGATTAACCATCGGTAGGCATGTTTTGACATTAATGGTGGTAATGTTTTTACTAATTTTATATTTATTATGAAAAAACAAAATACCAGACTATAAAATTATTTTAAAAATGTGTAATAAATATATTGAATCCATTTTATAATATAAAATTTCCATATGTGTTGTAATTTAATTTTAAATAAGTGTGAAAATCAAAATTTAAAATTTATTTTTGAGAAGGGAATATTTATCATAAAACTGATTATAATTCCATTGATTTCCTTTTAAGAACAATAAAATGAATTTTAAAATATATGATAGGATATATAATATGTAATTTTCTTTATAAAGATTAATTATTAGGTAATAATTTGATTTATTATGATAAAAACACATTGCATGTATAAAAATGTTTTTAGAAAAATGATTTTATTAGACAAAAATTATACATAACAAAATTAAATTATAATTATGATATATATTTTAATAATTATATTATTTATAGTTAAAGGAGTTAAATTTTATATTTAAATAAATCTAAAAACCTAATGGGTAGTTTAATTCAAAATAAATTAATAATTTTATAAAAAATATTATTTTTTAATTTTCGTTGAATGAAAGTTGTAGAAAAATCATAAAAATGACTATAAGAAAATAATTAAATTATTAATAATAAAAAGATACTAATTTATTTTAAGTAAAATTTTAATATTATTAGAAATTAATTATATGATATGTGTGTGAAAAAATCAATAAAATGAATTTTTTGAAAATTTAAAATAATTTTTTGATTCCATAAATGACAGTATAGAGAACGGAGTATTTATTTTTTATGAATTAAACAATAGAAATTAATTATTTATAACCATTATTTAAATTTTTCTTAATTATTTATTACTATTCATGGAAAATAATTTAATGATAACATTATAATGGTTTATTATATCATGATTCATATAAAATCAGGGTCATCAAGCTTACGAACACATCCATTTTATTCAAAGAAAATTACATTATAAATTATCATGGTGTTAAATTATCTATCCATAAATAAATATCACCCTAAAATTATTTATCATGGTAGTAAAATGTTTTCTATTTTATAATACCTTTGATGAAAACCAACATTGTATAAATGGACAATAAAACATTATTTTGAAATAGGATGTTAGAACATAAAGTTATCAAAAAAACATATATTATGGCCCCCATCTACGGATAAAATTATCATGATGATTATACGTGGTCATGGATTTCATATCCTCTAATTTTAAGTAATATTTTTTTTGAATAATTAAATTTCATCGATAGCTTTACTTAGTAATGACACTCGATTATAACAAGCTGAAATATAGTACTAATATTATTAATCATACATGACCTTTACAACCTATCTATTGAACGTGGTTGTATGAATAAGAATAAATTTTTAAAAATTTATGTATAATTTTTTTAAAATAGTTATAATATATTATTAACAAATTGATTAATTTTTAGCAATGAATATATATACTATAAAAATGTGTTTCCCCCTCAATTAATTATTTTTTGTTTTTGTGAAAAAATATGTAAAATAGTTCATAACATTTATAGATATTTCATTTTTTTAAATTATAAAATAATATTTATAATTTATATACCAAAATTTTACTAGGGATATATTTTTGATAATTTTCTACAATAATTTGTCTTCCAATAAATTGTTAAATTTTTTTATTTTTAATAAAAATTGAATTTATTTAAAATAATTTACATGTTCATTTTATTTAACGTAGTATTTAATATAAAATTATTAAAATTATATATTTATTAATCCAATATTTGTAATTTTATTCAATTTTAGATTGAATTTTTATTTTATAATTTATAATACTTAGGAATATTTTCTCTTTGAATATCTGAGTTTTTTATACCCATAAGTTTATATTTAAATACAATTTCTCTAAATCTATGAATAAAAATATTAAAAATGATCCAATACTTTTAATAATATTAATTTAGATCATATATAAATGTAAATTTAAATTTTTTGTCAAAATGATTAATAAAAATAGTTTAAAATAATTACTGAGGATAGTGTTAAAACGTTTTTACCCAAGGGTTAAACAAAGAAGTTTTGGGGTAAAATGTCTGGGAAACTTGTCCGAAACCTATTTTACCACTATATGGTGAACTTATCATCTCACAGGTATGATAATGACTGATTTCTGATCCTTTTTTCTTATGAATGACTTGGGTACACATTATTCTTTTCATATCATTCATGATTTTCCTTTACACAACATATAATAGGGGACTGACTCTCCTGACCTCTTCATAGTTAACAAACCCTTTGGATTAGAAAATCAACCAAAAATATACATTCATTACTTCTATAACAACTTCATAGAATCATTGTATTTATTATGAAACCTCATTGAGAATGATTTAATAGTAAACCTAAAGGGATTCTCTAAAGAAGAGATATAGTCATTAACCATGAAACTTCATTTTATTTATTATTATATGTCCATAAAATATTATTTACACCCTTATTATGTAATAAAATAATAATATCAAAATTTATTATATTTTATTATGTTAATATAAGTTAATCTATCAATCTTTTACTCCATGAAATGGGAAATTAAACAGACAATCGTGTGCATAGCGGTAACCGCCTCGCGAACCGATGTGAATTTTTTTCCATCAGTACATCTCACATTATAATAAGATGATGGATTTAACATGTTTATGTGATATTTATGACCGAGTTATATTTAGTGAATCTTAATATTTCATAATAATTCTTAAAATCCTTTATTTATGGAATATTTTCAATTCTCTCGTGTGTACAACAAACTACATCCATGTGAAGTGATATGATTAATTATTCAATTATTCTATATATGTACAGTGATAAGGAACACTTTAATGAAAATATGTGATATATATGAAATATATATTATTCAAGAATTGAAATATATTATTTACCATTAATTTATTTCTTCTTTCTAGAAAATGGAAACTAAATTCATGCGTTCGTACGACCTACTATCTATGAGAACATTCTAATTCACTTTCTATCTCTAACAATCACAAATTACTCAAATTATATGTATAATGTATATATATGATATTTATATCATGTTAAAAATTATTCACGACCCTTCCCAGCAAATACCACTTTGTTGCAGGAGAGACAAGCTGCAACTACCCCAAACCAACTCCTTGGGCCAGGTGATGATGACTACTGAAAAAAGGCATAGCTAATATGGGAGGAAATTTTATCGAGTAACTTCATACAAACACCCAACCATATCCATGTATAAATGAAGAGGAAAAATGGAAAAGACAAATCATTTAGAGTGAAATCGATTCTTTTAACAACCAATCATGTATTCAATGGAGTACAACCTCATAATCAAAAACATTAAGGGAAAATACCCACCCCACTAGAAAAGATTCCCCAACCTAAAAAAATTGAAAGAGTAAATTTTTAGAGTACCCAACACAAAATCTACAAGATCTGACAATAGAACTGGGTCAAATTCAGTAGATTAAAACTATTATTCCCTAACATAATCACATAATTGACCATAATTTACATAAAACATTACACGTGAGGGAATCACACAAGGAGTGAGTATATACATACCTATTAGGACACCCTAAAAACTAGAGGGGGAGAAATATGAGACCTAATTGATGTGTAAAACTCATACCATATCAAGATTGAAATGAAATCCAACCACACACACGCTCACATATAAATATTATCAGAAAATATCCCTAGATGAGAGAGAGATAAGATCTACTTCTCATGAACTTTCCCAAGGAATGATCATTACATCAGTTCCAAAGAAACATCATCAATTCCTCACCCCTAAAATAGGTTTTTGAAGAAGTAATCATGTAGAGAAACTAGACCTCATCAATGTTCCATAGTCTGTAGGGAAATAATATCTATGAAGAGGACCCATTACCTAGTATATTAGTTTTTTTCCACTAAATGGATATGTAGAGGACACAAGACCTAGCTCTTCAAGGGTACCAGTATGTTGGCATATGACCCATGTATAGAAACACAGGAGGGTTACACTCTATGGATATATAGAGGACCAATTCCCTAGTCTGTTAGTGTGATTACACATTTTTGGTAGATGATCCATTCTGTAACATATCAGGAGGGTTCCACTCAATGAATTTATAGAGGACCCACATCATAGTTGGTCAGGGGGATACACTCTGTAGGTTGAGGACACAATCAATGACACTAAATAAGGGTTTCTCTTGGGGGATAGGTAGAGAACCCATTCCTATTTATAAAAGGTGGTTCGACTGTATTTGTAGATGACCCGTACACTGACACAATATTTGAGTTCTACACTGTCGATAGTTAGAGTACCCATATCCTATTTTCATAGGTGGAGATATACTCTATAGGTTGAGGAATCATGTCCTAAAAAATAGTACTGTTACAAATTATGGATAGATATAGGAACCACTCAGTAGACTATTAGGGGGATGTGGTTCGACACTATAGATTCAGTACCCAAGACACAACATAGATGAAGGGTGACACTCATTGGATAGATAGTGGACTTATGCACTGTCCCAGAATTAGGGTTCCTCTATAAAGATCCTTACAGATCACCTCCATTGTCGAGATAGCTATAGAAGCATAAAAACCATACTATTCTCAAAAAATATCTCAAAAATATTAATATAGACCCCATCACATTCTACATGAAAACAATCATGATAGGATATTCACATGTTGGATTCTAAGTCCAATCAATTGAGATATGAGGAGTATTCGTTTCCTAAAAAAGATTGTCTATAGAATGTAAGGGTATCCACACAACATATAGTCCTACGAATTCTCTTAGTCATGTCTTCACCAGTACATGGATCACTGACCCTTTAGCTCAACATGACATGTAAGTGGACTACATGACATGTATTCTCCATCCAGGGAGAGCCATGTGCTCCTGGTTTTTTCCCATATACACATGAGTGTTATAGTATATGGAATGTTATTGGCTATGTCTATTTCTATGTCAACCAATTTGATACATTGATTCATAAGAACCTAGTAACATGGCACCTTAGGGTAGCACACTATATGATATTTAACTCACCCAAAAACCCCATCAACTTTAGCTGAGTTAATGCACAACGAGTGTTAATCATACTACACACAATGTAGCCCTGTTTATCATAGAATATAATGATCAATTATACATAAAAAAGATCCACAATTTCTCCACAAATTTGTCTTGTTGACCACAAAAAACATATTTTAATATACTCTATCTTGCTATTCACACTCTCTATTGTACGTAAATCTAATCACATTCCTTCTACACGAAGTCATAAATGACGAACAACAACTATGGCATCTTCTATTCCCTCATCATATATTTCGTCCATTTTGGAATCAACCTCATCCTACAGAACTCTAAATTTTACCTTCATATCCCTAATTCACCCATTACATGCGAATCTACCATGAATACACAAATTCTATCACTCTCAAACACACCTGATAATATCGAACTGTGGCCCCATAGTACAATGGTGAAGAACACGACTAATGATGGAGTAATAACACAAAAATAAGATCATCAATCATCAGTTATGGTTTATTTTCAAAACTATATAAATTAGGTCTATCTAGAGTGAGAACAATAGCACAATGGAAATAAATTGAATAAAAAACTGAATTAAAAAACATGGACTTAGGAAATTGATTTAATTCCACAGTAAAAATTATATAATATGATTGATCATTATCGTTATTTTTTTATAATGGATAAAACAAAAATGGATAAGTCCTATCTCAATTTAGATCAATCCTATCTCAAGTGCACAACTAATAATGATGGGAAATAGCTATTGGGTTTTCTACGGAAATATTCACCTTGATTCATTATTAATTTCATCTCCCAATCCCAATACACCAATAAATAATGGTTGAATTATCATATAAATGGTATTATGGCTATGAATATAATCCTAGATATTCCTTATTACATTGTATAAAAATTGATAAAATTTATTATACATTTTCATGAAAAAATTAAATAATAAAATTAAGTAATTCACTATACATACCCAGTACCTATTGATTCAATGGAGCATCCCCTAGAATTCAAAATTATTTTAAAAAAGGGTAATCCTCAAACATAACATTCATTCATGGTCTTAGAATTTTGATTGGATGGCCATTTTAATAGATATAGCATTATTGTTAATGAAATTAGTTCATGTGATATGTCAAATAGTTATTAATTTTAAAATTTTTATTCCATCCACACTAGGCCTCATAATCACATTTCATCTCAATTAAAAGCTTCAAAAATATTAATTGATTTATTTCAAAGTCTTACATTGAAAAAATATGTTCTCTAAATTATTCCCTCCAAACATTTCATCCAAAAAAATAAAAAACTAATAATAAAAAATTGGAGATACATGTCCAATATTTAACTCTCCCACTTCTAGGATAACAATTACATGCTCCCATGAGGCCAAAACACTTGAACTAAGGTAATGTTCCATAGACACAGGATTATATCCTTCCCTTTTTTGAGTAACATCTAGTACTCTTTGTGGGTGGTTCAATATTCACTGTGTAACACAACCTATTCAATAATTTATGTGATACTGTGAATGTATATCCTCAACAGAAACACATGGAATGTAACACCCGAGATTTTTATGAGTAATATTTAGTTTTTATATTATATATCATCAAAATAATCTTTCACTACACACTAGTTTGGCTTACTTTACACGCAATCGCGACCATCCTCGATAGCTTGCGTTGTACGCAATACCGAGTTTCACTAAACGACGATATGCTATTAAAATATTATTTAAAATAGCCGTTATGAATAGTAATAACAAATTTTTGAAATTTTATCTTTCCAAATGGACTTCATTTTTGGATTAGGAATACCGAAATTATTCTAGGGTGAAATTTTGGTATTTTTCTGAAAACGTTCAATTTTTGATGAATAGTGAAACCACTAAGTGGAAGGTTAAAAACTGGATTTTGCATAAAACTTAATTTTACCGCTTCTGTGAATGGAATTTCGAAAATCTGACACAAACGGTTGATATCAGTAAGTAAAATGTGGTTCAATGAGATAAAAATAATTTTTTTGGTGAATAGTAACTTTTTACTTTTTTTACCGCGGTTAATAGTAAATAGGGTAACTAAGGGTAAATATGATATTACTATTACCCTAACACATGTCCTAATTCTATTGTATAAGTGTAATTAGACCAAAAACAACCTTATGAATATAATATGACCATTTAGGTCCACTTGGATTAGATTATGACATTTAATATTATTTTATTTAATGAATAGTTAAAATAGTTAAAATCAAAGTTTAATAACTAAAACATTTTTAATATGGGGTTATACATAAGATAAATTCGATTATAAATATTAATTAGAAATCTAAAAAGATTTACAACATAATGATATTTTATTTAAAATTTTTAGACTTTAAATAAATTAATTTATTTATGAGACAACGATGATGCAGTAATTACCCTCTTAAGGAAATGTTAACATAATTGATGTTATAAATTCCCAAATAAATGTAATTTGAGACTTTTAATGAATTACCCTAATTTTCTAGGTTACTATGATATATTAGTGTTTATTTAATCAACTTGGTTCGAACATATAATTTTTTTAAGACTTTCACAAAAATCATATATCAAATAGTGTCAAAATTGACACAAAATAGTTTTTAAATCAAATATTATATTATTAATTGTTATTTTATTCCTAATAATCTAAGGTTCGGCCAAATTACTTAGATAAGGATATATATATTAATAATAAACAACTTGGGGTTCGTTTGGAATGTTATAGTAAGTGTATTAACCATATAGTGTAAGAAAACAAAAAGACACGGTAAAAGTTAAATTATTTAACTTAGAGTTAAATCTAATTGATAAGGTTAAAATAATAACCTAAACTTGTCTAAATCCTATTGGTTGATAGGATTTCGACCCATCCCCACTTTAACTTCTAAATAAGACCCTTTGGAACCATTATAAACCGATTTTGACTTTAATATAAAATAATATTTTGAGATATTCCTAAGGTGCCCCTCTCCTCCCTTATAAAAGGGCACCTCCTCCCTCTCCTCCTCACACCAATTTGATCACTCAATCTCGTCCAACACCTGCCAAAATCCCTTCTCCACTTCACTAGAATAATCCTAGAGGTCCTGGTCTTCTTTAAAGACCAATCTTAGTTCCCTAAGTGGAGGATTCAAAGAGGCGTTTAAAAGAAGAGGTAATATCCATTACCGATCTTTTCAATTTCTTTCTTCTTCAACTTCTTCTTCTTTAGTTGTTTCATGATAAAGTAATAACATCAGTATTACTTACATACTTATATGTGATTATAAATATGAAAAAACCCTAATTCACCTTCTATCCATCCTACGGAAAAATGAAATCACCACGCGTGCGTACGTACAGAATACCGTCTCCACGCCGTGGTGTAATCTATTTTCCACCATCACCTTACAAGGATGGCTATAATGGGGTAATGAGTAACTATATATGATTATTATAAATTTATATTGATACTGAAATAGTATAAATACACTTAAGTAAAATTCCACGATCATGGGAACAATATCATCGCTCGTGCGTACGTACGGAATACCGTATCCACGATGTGATGCGACTCGTTCTACATGACCATCATTACATAGTAATTATATAAATGAATTGAATGAATAAATATGATATATGTTACACTTATACCATTATGGATATAAGGTATCTATAACCTTAAAAGAAGAATAAGAATTTATTCGGCAAAACACGCATAAGAACAAAAGACAATAAAGACCCGAGTAACAAGTAACAATGAAATATTACTAATAAGAAGCTAAGAATATGACCATATATGATATCATATCAATATGTATGATTCTGGAATAAGTCAATAACATTATTTAAACCATTATACGGGAGCTTCGGACAGGTACAAATCAAATCGGGCCTATGGTATGGGAAAATATCACAATCTCATTTTTATCCGAGATTGTTTATACTTTGGTATTTACTGGGGTGTATTTTATCATCCACATCCATGTTTCATAAATATGTGATATTATTTCAATCCACCTACAATTGTTTAAACCCATTTTTACCCTTCGGTGAGTTTTTAGTAAAGGATAATAAAGGAACCTTTTGTCGTTTTTCGTATGAGGTACTTTTTGACTTTTCCGACAAAAGTACGAGAAGAATGTTTTTTTTAACTTCAACGGCAAGAATGGATTTTTAAAAAACTATTTCCAAGAATCTTCCTTTATAAGTTTTCAAGTTTATTTTTAATCAAATTCTTTTAGTTTATAATTGTATGACCTGTTAAGAAAAGAAAAGTACTTTTGAAGTAGAAAGGATATTTTCCTCAAGAATGGAAGTTCAAATGTTTTATCAAAATTATTTTCCATCTAAGATAATATAGGGTTCTGTTTTTATCACTATTATTACATTTATTTGATTATGTTGTGAGGGAATTATTTTTATGAAGTCATTTACCTTATATGATTTGTTTTATGATGTCATGATGTTTCAAGAATCCCATTTTTGTTACATGTGTTATGCGATGATGTATGATTTATGATTATGTGGAACACATAAGAAAGGATTCATTATAAGATGGGTGGGACCTATATCTCCCTCCAATGCATTGGGTAAATATTTATATCTCATGAGATAGACATGGCTGGAACGGAAGGTTATTTCGGTTCAGTGATACAGGACTGAAACGAGGAGTGAACTCGGTTCAGAAATGGACTTTGTCTGCTAAGATAGTCTTGGAAATGAGTCATGACTAATAAGAAATGATTTTCCATGATTATGTGTGCATGCCACAAAGTTTCAAGTTTTATTTTATGATTATGGGGATCTCATTTTCTCTTCTATGATTTATTCCATGTTAAGATATTATGATCTCTTTTGCAGGTTATGATCTTCAAAAAGATATGATATGATTTTTATTTCCTTTATTTGCCCTTGCTGAGCATTTGACCTCACCCTTTTATGTTTTCTTTTCCCCAGGTCAGGAAGAAGGATATTAAGTAGAATATGCTAAAAGGGACCCTAGATATGATGAAATAAATGGGAGACACTGTAGAAGATTTATGAACCAGTTGTTTATGTTTCCCAGTTTCTAAAGACACTATACCTATACGGTCCTTTGTGGTTTTGTCATATGTTGTAATAAGTGTGCTTCAATTTTGAAGTATTAACAATGTATGTAAAGTATGGGTCATTATAGTTGGTATCAGAGGAAAGGTATAGTCAACCTTTGGAAACTAGGATGTGAAAGCCTTAGTAAGAACCCTAAGGATAAGTCTAAGCATAGAACACAATCTTAGTGTTTTAGAAATGGCCATGAATAACCTAGGATAAGACCTTAAGCATGAAAATTTTATTCTTGAATTATGTGGTTTTCCTATTATAATTAGTGTTGCTCACACTATTCTTCTTGGTTTTACTCAATGGCTGGAACCCGAAGGAACCGTGTTAATGCGGAATTCGATGGGAAATGCATTGATTGTCCCCCTGAGTAACCAAATGATATGGGATCTAGAATGAAAAATCTTGTAGCCATGCTCACACAACTTTATCAAGCTATGAATCATGCAGGACTTCCAAACGAACAAAGGATGGAGCAACATTCTGTTGAATCCTTTATGAGGCAGCGTCCACCTTCTTTCAGCAGTTCAACTGATCCATTAGTGGCTGAACAATGGGTTAGTACCACTGAAACGATATTTTCAGTTCTTCAATGTTCTGAACATGATAAAGTCATCTTAGCAGTATATCGTTTGGAAGGAGAAGCTGATAAATGGTGGAATCTTATCAAGAATACGAGGCCAAGGGATGAAATTGAGTCCATGGAATGGGACGAGTTCAAACACTTATTTTTCAATAAGTATTTCCCTCGTATTCTTCGAACTACGATGGATAAGGAGTTTCTTGAATTGAAGTAAAGGGATGATGAATCTGTTGGTACCTATGAAGCAAATTTTACAAGACATGCAAGGTACGCTTCTGTTATTATTATCCAACCTGAGAGTAAGATCGATCGATTCTTTAGTGGCATAAAACCAAGTCTTCGAAGGGCGTTAGCCATAAGGGACTTCAATAGCTACGAGAAAATCGTTCGATGTGCTCTCAAAGTCGATATGGAGATTGGAGTAACCCATCTGTCCTATGGGTTTGATAAGAAGAGGAAAATGGAATTCAAAGGAAAATCTAAAGAGCACACTGAAAAGAAGATGAGCTTTCCCTTATGCTCAAAGTGTGGAAAGAAACATGGAGGGAGATGTCTTAAAGGGACAAGTAAATGTTTCAAATGTGGAAATAAAGGTCATCGGGCATTTGAATGCCATGATAATGGGAATAATATGTCTAATGATGCAAACAAAGGAAGGGATACACAGAATGAACCTACTACACTTCAATGATTCAAGTGCAAGGAGATGGGGAATTATGCCAATCAATGCCCAAATCCAAGGGTTGATGATGATGGTCGACGTCAACAAACTCTTAAGGCTAAAGACAAAGGAAAGTCACATGAAATTTCTATCAGCGATGTGGAGTACGATAACGAAGTGGTGAAAGGTACACTTACCATCCACTCTAAAGTAGCAAATGTTTTATTTGATTTTGGATCAATGCACTCTTTTATTTCTGATGAATTTTCTAAGTTTATCACCGTATTACCTCAACAATTAGATGTTGAGTTTGCTGTGACAATGCCTAATGGCACATTAATCGCATCAAAAGTTTATAATTCTTCTCTAATTGACGTTTGTGGGAAAGTGCTTCCTGAAAATCTTGTGATCCTTCCTTTAGTGGAATTCGATGTGATTCATGGCATGGATTGGCTTTCTTTATACGGAGCTCATATCAATTTCCAAAGAAGAGAAGTCACATTTCATATTCCAGATCAATCTATGATCGTCTATCAATACAAGGATGAACATAACCTTCCAGTGGAAATTTCTTCCATTTTATGGTTATTGACTCCTCTAAATGAAGGTTATTTATCTCAAATGGTTGGTGAGAAACTCATGATTAAGAATATGCCCATCGTACGGGAGTTTGATTATGTCTTTTCAGAGGAATTACCGGGTCTTCCGTCAAATCGTGAAGTTGAGTTTTCAATAGAACTCGTACTGGGTTCTTTGCCTATTTCAAAGACACCTTATAGAATGGCCCCAATTGAGTTGCAGGAATTGATGAAGCAACTCCAATAGAATCTTGAAAAGGGATTCATATGCCCTAGTGCGTCACCTTGGGGAGCACCTGTTCTATTTGTTAAGAAGAAAGATGGATCAATGAGACTCTGCATTGATTATCGAGAACTTAACAAGATCACTATCAAGAACAAATATCCTCTCCCACGCATTGATGACTTATTTGACCAACTACGCGGAGATCAATACTTTTCCATGATTGATCATTGTTCAGGGTATCATCAATTAAGGGTCAAAGGGAGGATATTCCAAAAATGGCTTTCCGTACAAGGTATGGACACTATGAATTTATAGTGATGCCATTTGGCCTTACTAATTCCCCTTCTATCATCATGGATCTAATGAATAGAGTCTTTAGATACAATCTTGATCAATTTGTGGTAGTCTTTATTGACTATATTCTTGTCTATTCAAAGAGCAAGGAAGAGCATGAAGATCACTTGAGAATTATATTGAAGACCCTGAGAAAGGAGAAGCATTATGCCAAATTTAACAAGTGTGAATTTTGGCTTCAAAAAGTGGCATTTTTGTGTCACATAATCTCAAAAGAGGGGATATCTGTGGATCTAGCAAAAACAGAGGTTATCGAAAGATGGTCGAGACCAACAACAGTAACTGAGATCCGAAGTTGTCTTGGTTTGGATGGATATTATCGACGTATTTCAAAAGATTTTTCACTATTATCTAATACACTCACCAAGTTGACTCAGAAAGGAGCTAAGTTTGTTTGGACAGAGGAATGTGAAAAGAATTTCAAGGAGTTGAAAAGAAGGTTATCCAGTGCACCTGTGCTCACACTGCCTTGTAGTGGAGAAAGGTTTGTGATCTACAGTGATGCATCCAAGAATGGATTGGGGTGTGTTCTTATGCAAAATGATATGGTCATAGCTTATGCCTCACGACAGTTGAAAATCCATGAGCAAAATTACCCAACACATGATTTGGAGTTAGCTGCGGTAATCTTTGCATTAATGATTTGGAGGCATTACCTTTATGGTGAAAGGTGTGATATTTATACTGATCATAAAAGTTTAAAGTATATTTTCACACAAAAGGAGATGAATATGCGTCAAAGAAGATGGTTGAAACTGATTAAGGATTATGACTGCTCAATCCATTACCACCCGGGGAAAGCAAACAAGGTGGCAGATGCATTAAGTCGATAAGACCATGATAGTTTATCCATGATGAGGATCACAAAAGATCCAATATTTATGGATTTACAAAGGATGGATCTTGGAATTATAATGGAAGGGGAAAAATCTTATCTTTCTCAAATGAATGTTCAACCATCTATACATGTGAAGATAAAAGAGGCACAGAAAGAAGATGTCGAGTTACAAAAGAAGGTGAGAAATGTTCCTGAATTCAACCTTGATTGTGATGGGATAATAAAGTTCAGAAATCGGGTTTGTGTTCATCCCATCCCCGAATTAAAGGAGCTTCTGGATGAGGCTCATAGTTCTTCATTCTCTATTCATCCTGGAAGCACGAAGATGTATAGGGACCTGAAAGAGTACTTCTGGTGGGATGGAATGAAAAGAGATGTTTCTGAATATATCTCTCGATGCTTGGTTTGTCAACAAGTTAAAGCTGAGAGACATAAGTCTAAGGGGATGTTACAACCATTATCCATACCCGAATGGAAATGGGAAAACATCACTATGGACTTTGTCACAGGACTTCCTAAAACATCCAAAGGCAATAATGCTATCTGGGTCATAGTTGATCGTCTTACAAAGTCTGCACACTTCATTGCTATTAGAGAGGATTTCACTATAGATCAGCTTGCAAGGATATATGTAAAGGAAGTAGTAAGATTGCATGGAGTACCACTTTTTATTATATCTGATCGGGATCCGAGATTTACCTCGAAGTTCTGGCAAATTCTTCAGCATACTCTGGATACAGAGTTGAGTTTCAGCACTGCTTATCATCCTCAGACAAATGGTCAGTTTGAGAGAAAAATTCAAACCCTAGAAGATATGTTGGGAGCTTGCTCTATGGATTTCAATGGAGGTTGGGATCAACACCTACCTTTGGTGGAATTTTCGTATAATAATAGCTTTCACTCCAGTATTCAAATGGCTCCTTATGAAGCTCTCTATGGAAAGAAATGCAGGACTCCAACTTGCTGGGGTGAAGTTGGGGAAAGAAAGATAATAGGACCTGATCTTGTTGATGAAATGGCAGAGATGGTCAGATCTATTCAACAACACATAATAGAAGCTCAGAGTCGACATAAAAGTTATGCCGACAACCGAAGAAAAGACCTAGAGTTTGAAGTGGGTGATAAAGTGTTCTTACGAATATCTCCCTGGAAGAGGGTTATGAGATTTGGAAAGAAGGGGAAGTTGAGCCATAGATATATCGGTCCACTCGAAATACTGAATCGTGTTGGAAAGGTAGCTTACTGATTGGCGCTTCCATCGATTCTCTCTCAAGTTCCTGATGTGTTCCATGTATCTCTCCTGAAAAGTACATACTTGATCCTTCACATGTACTCAGCTCAGAAGTTGTACCGCTAGAGCAAGATCTTTCTTATGAAGAACAACCGATAGAGATTCTGGATCGTAGCGAAAAAGTTCTACGAAACAAGACCACTCGATTGGTGAAAGTTTTATGGAGGAACCACCAACTTGAAGAAGCTACATGGGAGCTTGAGGATATGATGAGGGAGAAGTATCCTCATCTGTTTGTTAGAAAGTGATGAATTTTGAGGGTGAAATTCATTTTAAGGGGGGTAGAATGTAACACCCGAGATTTTTATGAGTAATATTTAGTTTTTATATTATATATCATCAAAAGAATCTTTCACTACACACTAGTTTGGCTTACTTTACACGCAATCACGACCTTCCTCGATAGCTTGCGTTGTACGCAATACCGAGTTTCACTAAACGACGATATGCTATTAAAATATTATTTAAAATAGCTATTATGAATAGTAATAACCACTTTTTGAAATTTTATCTTTCAAAATGGACTTCATTTTTGGATTCGGAATACCCAAATTATCCTAGGGTGAAATTTTGGTATTTTTCTGAAAACTTTCAATTTTTGATGAATAGTGAAACCACTAAGTGGTAGGTTAAAAACTGAATTTTGCATAAAACATAATTTTACCGCTTCTGTGAATGGAATTTCAAAAATCTGACAGTAACGGTTGATATCAGTAAGTAAAATGTGGTTCAATGAGATAAAAATAATTTTTTTGGTGAATAGTAACTTTTTACTTTTTTTTACTGCGGTTAATAGTAAATAGGGTAACTATGGGTAAATATGATATTACTATTACCCTAACACATGTCCTAATTCTATTGGATAAGTGTAATTCGACCAAAAACAACCTTATGAATATAATATGACCATTTAGGTCCACTTGGATTAGATTATGACATTTAATATTATTTTATTTAATGAATAGTTAAAATAGTTAAAATCAAAGTTTAATAACTAAAATATTTTTAATATGTGTTTATACATAAGATAAATTCGATTATAAATATTCATTTGAAAGATAAAACGATTTCCTACATAATGATATTTTATTTATAATTTTTAGACATTAAATAAGTTAATTTATTTATGACACAACGATGATGCAATAATTACCCTTTTAAGGAAAGGTTAACACAATTGATGTTATAAATGCCCAAATAAATGTAATTTGAGACTTTTTATGAATTACACTAATTTTATAGGTTATTATGATATATTAGTGTTGATTTCATAAACTTGGTTCGAACATATAATTCTGTAATGACTTTTATAAAAATCATATACCAAATAGTGTCAAAATTGACACAAAATTGTTTTTAAATAAAATATTATATAATTAATTGTTATTTTATTCCTAAAAATCAAAGGTTCGTCCAAATGACTTAGATAAGGATATATATATTAATAATGAACAACTTGGGTTTCGTTTGGCATGTTATAGTAAGTGTATTAACCATATAGTGTAAGAAAACAAAAAGACACGGTAAAAGTTATATTATTTAACTTAGAGTTAAATCTAATTGATACGTTTAAAATAATAACCTAAACATGTCTAAATCCTATTGGTTGATAGGATTTCGACCATCCCCAATTTACCTTCGAAATAAGACCCTTTGGAACCATTATAAACCGATTTTGAATTTAATATAAAATAATATTTTGAGAAATTCCTAAGGTGCCTCTCTCCTCCCTTATAAAAGGGCACCTCCTCCCCCTCCTCATCACACCACTTTGAGCACTCAATCTCGGCCAAACCCAGCCAAAATCCCTTCTCCACTTCCCTAGAATAATCCTAGAGGTCCTGGTCTTCTTCAAAGACCAATCTTAGTTCCCTCAGTGGAGGATTCAAAGAGGCATTTAAAAGAAGAGGTAATATCCATTACCGATCTTTTCAATTTCATTCTTCTTCAAATTCTTCTTCTTTAGTTGTTTCATGATAAAGTAATAACATCAGTATTAATTAAATACTGATATTTTATTATAAATATGAAACAACCCTAATTCATTTTCTATCCATCCTATGGAAAAATGAAATCACCGCACGTGCGTACGTACGGAATACCGTCTCCACGCCGTGGTGTAATCTATTTTCCACCATCACCATACAAGTATGGGTATAATGGTGTAATTAGTAACTATTTATGATTATTATAAAGGGATATTGATACTGAAATATTATAAATACACTTAAATAAAATTCCACAATCATGGGAACAATATCATCGCTCGTGCGTACGTACGGAATACCGTCTCCACGATGTGATACGACTCATTCTACATGATCATCATTACATCATAATTATATAAATGAATTGAATGAATAAATATGATAAATGTTACACAAATAAAATTCTGGATATAAGATATCTATAACCTTAAAATAAGAATAAGAATTTATTCGGCAAAACACGCATAAGAACAAAAGACAATAAAGACCCGAGTAACAAGTAACAATGAAATATTACTAATAAGAAGCTAAGAATATGACCATATATGATATCATATCAATATGTATGATTCTAGAATAAGTCAATAACATTATTTAAACCATTATATAGGATATTCGGACATGTACAAAGCAAATCGGACCTAAGGTAAGGGAAAATATCACAATCTCATTTTTATCCGAGATTGTTTATACTTTGGTATTTACTGGGGTGTATTTTATCATCCACATCCATGTTTCATAAAAATGTGATATTATTTCAATCCACCTACAATTTTTTAAATCCATTTTTACCCTTTTGTGAGTTTTTAGTAAAGGATAAGAAAGGAATATTTTGTTGATTTTTGTATGAGGTACTTTTTGAATTTTCCGACAAAAGTACGAGAAGAATGTTTTTTTTAACTTATACGGCAAGAATGGATTTTTAAAACATTATTTCCAAGAATCTTCCTTTATAAGTTTTCAAGTTTATTTTTAATCAACTTCTTTTATTTTATAATTGTATGACATGTTAAGAAAAGAAAAGTGTTTTTGAAGTAGAAAGGATATTTTCCTCAAGAATGGAAGTTCAAATGTTTTATCAAAATTATTTTCCATCTAAGATAATATAGGGTTCTGTTTTTATCCCTATTATTACATTGATTTGATTATGTTGTGAAAGAATTATTTTTATGAAGTCATTTACCTTATATTATTTGTTTTATGATGTCATGATGTTTCAAGAATCCCATTTTTGTTACATGTGTTATGCAATGATGTATGATTTATGATTATGTGGAACACATAAGAAAGGATTCATTGTAAGATGGGTGGGACCTATATCTCCCTCCAATGCATTGGGTAAAGATTTATATCTCATGAGATAGACATGGTTAGAACAGAAGGATATTTCGGTTCAGTGATACAGGATTGAAACGAGGAGTGAAATCGGTTCAAAAATGGACTTTGTCTGCTAAGATAGTCTTGGAAATGAGTCATGACTAACAAGTAATGATTTTCCATGATTATGTGTGCATGCCACAAAGTTTCAAGTTTTATGTTATGATTATCGAGATCTCATTTTCACTTCTATGATTTATTCCATGTTAATATATTATGATCTCTTTTGCGGGTTATGATCTTCAAAAACATATGATATGATTTTTAATTCCTTTATTTGCCCTTGCTGAGCATTTGAGCTCACCCTTTTATGTTTTCTTTTCCCCAGGTCAGGAAGATGGATATTAAGTAGAATATGCTAAAAGGGACCCTTGATATGATGAAATAAATGGGAGACACTATAGAAGATTTATGAACCAGTTGTTTATGTTTCCCAGTTTCTAAAGACACTATACCTATAGGTTCCTTTGTGGTTTTGTCATATGTTGTAATAAGTGTGCTTCAATTTTGAAGTATTAACAATGTATGTAAAGTATGGGTCGTTATATGGAAGATGTCGATAACCCACTCCAACTATGGGGATAAGGAATGTAGATATGAACCCACTCAAAACATATAAACAATCATGAATGGTTTGTTGATTTTTAGGGACATATTTATTTTCCATGTGAATATACACAATAATTATCATGGGGAGATAATTAAGAAAAAAATTTCTCTAATATTGAATTCCATTTTCCTACTCTATCTACCTATGTAATATTTTTACCGTCCCTTATCTTCCCTCATCAACACATAGATCAATTGGACTTTATCCTTCATCACATTGCCATTTTTATTCCAGAAAAATAGATGCTCACCGATCTCAATCCGACAAAATATTGACCAGTATTGTATCCCATATAGGCCCTCAAAAGGAATCATAATTATCTTAGATAATTATATATTATTATAAATAACATCACTAAGGGTAATTTATATGGTTAGATGTATCCAAAGTCTTACACACAATCCCGAAGCGTATCCTCTGACTCCTGAATAGTGTGCTCGGTCAATCAATTTGACTATGGGTGAAATCTTATACTCATCCCCATGTCGGTCCTAAATACCTCATAAAATAGTATATACATTAGTGACATAAACTGTTCATTATGGTAAGAGAAATCATCATGGACACCTAATGAAGGGGTATGATATCCCGCACAAATATCTTTTCAATATTCAAAACCCAAATCATTTACCTAGTAGTAAGAATGTGAACCAAATTAATAAGTTGTTTAGGTATCACCAATATAGAATCATTTCCTATCACTATTTGTAAAATAATTATCACTAAATCTATGGTATGACATCCCAATTTCACTCTATGTTCCCAAGAGTCTGTAACCAACCATCTGAAACATAGCACTAAACCATTACATTCTAACATTTAAGACACCATGAGGTGAAATCTGCCATGATTTCCCACATTCAAGCCCTTAAAAAAACAAACACCAGTGGGCATTGAAAATATTTACCACAACGAGATGTACAACCAAATGAGCAATGTGAATTTCCAATATCAACTCCTCTTGAATAATTATTTGGACCTCATTATATCCATAGAAAATATTGATTTGATTCCCTCTATATGAAAATCCAAATGATGAATCTCTAGAGAATAACTAGTCACATATGACCTCTAATTCAATGTCCCCCAACTGATACTTCACCAAAAACAAATATATGAAAAATTTCCCAACAACTTAATTTTAAAAAAAATTCACCCTCATCTTATAAAAGGATTTGGTAAAATAAAGATAACTTATTAGAAGCCTCATCCACCAAGAAAACTTGAGTCTACCTTTAAAGGGTATCAACAACCAAATATCTCATCATTGGCATATATACTATCTAAAATATGTATTCCTATATAAACCCAAACTAGTTCCTCTATCTCAGGTTCATATTTCTATGAATGATGAAATAACCAAGACTCTAAATGTATGAATAGACAATTATCCTCTATCCCAGATGATAGGGCCTACACATCCTCCTAAAAAAGACTACTGCTAGAACTAGTAAGTCATTATTCATGTAGTTCGACTTGGGGGGTCACAACATACTTGAACCATATGTGATCACTGCCAACCTTTCTATCAATACACAGTTTATCCCTTCTCCAGAGTCATCATTATATTATACATATTCCATTCATTTATTCAGTAATATTGAAAAATTATCACCTTTAAGGATCAGTCTTAACACCTCAATGGATTTCTAGCACTACCTAGTCTAGGTAAATAGCTTCCCTTTCTATGTCAGGGGGGTCCAAGGGGTGGAAATCCAAGTAATATATTCTAAAATCATTAAATTGTACCCCCACTAATATAAACAAAATACACACCTATGATGAACTATTGGGTGTCTCCTAGAAAATAACATCATCAATATTCACTAGGATTATAGTTTATCCATTTTCATAAATGACATGCCTCATAAAGTGATCTTCGTCGATCCAAAATTAGAAATTTGATAGGTTGCCATAATGTTGATGCTTCCAAATAAAGTCTAGAACTATCCCCATGTATGTTGCATGTTCCCACTACAACATAGATTATATGAGTATGTCGAAAATGAAGACAACAACTAATAGGTCCTTCTATTCTACAATATCCATATCATAAAATCCCTAAGCATTGTAGTGGGTATCATTACATTGAAATGTATCCTATGGAAGTCATGATTTTCAATGCAAAATCAAAATGTTGGCTTGGGAATATCAACCTCTGAAACTCCAAATAATTTGTAGTCTAATCAGATATCAGTCTTCAAGATCCATAATGTCCATCAAAATTGATGAAATATGTCATAAATCCTCAACAAGAGGTACCTTTTCATTATTATTGCATGGATTAGGAAAATATAATCTACACAAAGTTATAATCTCCAGTTTATCTTTTTCATGAAAAACACCAAGGATACTCAAGGAACACAGTCGTCCCAATAAACAACTTCCTAGAATGTCCCCCAACTTTAACCACATCTCTGGGATCTCAGTATGGGAGAATACTATATTTCACAAGACCTAGCAGTGTGGTTCTTGGTTGGAAGATGATGAAAAAATCCATCACCCACCTCAAATGTTATCTCAGAACATCCACATGAGAATCATCCAAATAAACCTTTATATTGAAAGGAATCATGATTTTTTAAGATCATGCTACTTGATGTGATAAAATATCATTCTAATGGGTGATGGCATCCAACTTCCTTCTCACAAAACAACCTCGATCCACTATGGGATCTCCATCAACCATAAAGTAGAACCACATCCCATATGTCGGAATACATCTGACTCATCTACAATGATAATAATCATGGTCTCATAATGTGGAAAAATAGTCTATTCCCCCAATAATGTTATATGGTATCATATTGATTAATATGTTATCCCATGATAATCACTCTACACCAAGAGATAACTGACACAGTCTGTTCATAAATAATATCAATGAATAATTCCTTACAGGAAACTCAATTGATAGTTAATGGGACAACATATTGAGTAAGATCACCATCCATCAACCAACAAGTATATAGATAACTTAATTACTCTTTACTATGTCTAATAGAATATAATAAATTTATTATAAAAACATATCAAATCTGTAATTATATTTTGGGATGCTGGGTCATATGCCTTCATAGACTACAGTTTCCCACTGCCTCGACTAATAGCTCTATAATCCTAATGATGACCTCTTTTTGATGGTGTTGGATGGTTATCATAACATCATCTGGAACAATAATGTCCAAATCCAATATACCAACCTACTCCTATACCAACTATACCTCTCTCGGGGCTACTCTGTCCACAACTAGGAGACTAATGATCAAAATGTTGAATCTGTTGTGGTAGTCCAAACAATATCTTCTTGTCCTCTTTAGAATGTATGGTCTGGAAATAAAATTCCCTGTGAGCTCCCCCATCACATGAATTACATATCAGCTCTTCAAGATTCCATGTTATATTTTGTGGTCCCTATTCCCCACATCAACATGTCAGAGTCTGGTCTTGAAAATATCTCCAATACATAGATCCTTTCAAATGTAACCTACTTGCCGATGTAGATAACTCATCCCTACAACACACACTTCCATATCTATCTAGATTGTATAACTCATATAAGAATGTCATTTTAACAAGTATGTTATCTAATAATCCCATAGATATTGGAATTCAAAGGGGTACCCCATCAGAAAAAATCTCTCCACTGAGACCTTGTTCAAACATCCATGGCTATAAGTATCCATAGAAAATCATGTCAAGGTAGTACCATGTTAGGTCAGTGAACCTCATGACATACTCACAAACCATCATCTCTCTCTAATGAAGCTCAAAAAGATATTGATTTTCAATTAATATCATGAATTATGGGCAATACTCCCCAGGAAATAGCTTCCAGAATAA
This sequence comes from Viscum album, assembly GCA_963277665.1. NCBI lineage: Eukaryota > Viridiplantae > Streptophyta > Magnoliopsida > Santalales > Viscaceae > Viscum > Viscum album. The sequence continues at coordinate 930,811,607 of OY728127.1, forward strand.
TGTCCATGAGAGTGTTGAATCTTTAGTAATATGTTTGACTGTTCTCAACCGGTGACTAGCATATCCATCGAAAAGAATTGTTTCTATTGAAACCTCCTAATGCATTAATGCCTAGGTAACTCCAAAAAACATATATCACTATCTTTATCCCATCCAAATCTTTATGGGTATTTCACAAAAAGTGTACGTCTTCCATCTTTTGAACTGGAACCCAAGGTGTATGATAAGCCTGTGTGAATCCTTGAAATTCACTTCTCGTATTATATTATTCTAAATTATTGTGGGTAATACTACCTACATGCATATAGGAATGATATCACATAATGGACCCTAATCTAAGGCCTCATCACCCATAATATCGTCATCATAATCTGGGATTGGAACCCAATATTTTTTCCTTCATAGAGGAATCCATAAAAATTAATCAACATTTACCAATATCAAATAAGAATATAAATATTTAAAAATATATTAGGAGTTTAAACATGAAGGATAGTCAAGAGACTATCTTATATGTTTCCTGAATGTTTGTTCCTTATAAACAATTCCTCGGTAAACTAGTTTGACAAGCATGTAATCAGAGACCTGTTAAATGGACACATCGACCACTATACTAAAAATAAATTACTTCCCCTTGGAATACTAAATTGAGACATTTGGACACCATTAATCTATGTCTAGGACAAACAATCATAATGTAATAACTCCATACACCATCAAATGTAATGAACCACCTATGATGCCAATAATTAATGAATCGACCCATTGGATCCCTCAAGGCCAATAGAGAGAAGAAACAAAAAAACACCATGACCACCTCCATGTTCTAGGGGCTGGAGAAAAGCACAAAAAAGAAATACTAATATGGGAGGAATTCAACTAGTGTACATATATGAACACAATGACTCAAATCCATGAATACATGTAGAGGAATAAAACCAAAAAATTGAACATCTATAGTGAAATCCATGAATGTTACAATATTTAGGGAATAAAAAGAAGTATGACTAAATAATCAGAAAAGCAATGGGAAAATACACTCCCCAATAGAAAATATGTCCGAATAAGAAAATAACTAGAAAGGAAACTCTTATGAGATTATGAAACAAAATATCTATGATCTGACCATTGTACATGGTAACATAGACCATGATTCCCCTATGTTTCTCTAAAATAGTTTTTGAACTATCTTCCGTATATAGAAGACACATCGAGTGTGTGAAACCCCATCCATGGGTGAGTATATTCAAACCCATTAGGATGCCCTAAAAACTAGATATGGAGAAAAAGGAGACATGATATATGTACAAATATCATCCCACAATATGAGTTAAATTAAATCTAGAAATACATATTTATTTATATACTAAAAATATAAACCTATATGATAGAGAAAGGGGATCTCTATCTAACAATTAGACCAAGAAAATAGTTTTCCATCATTTTTAATGGACTATCATTGATTCCCAATATCTCATGTGTCCTTATAATGGAGAATCCATGAGGATGACCCACACATATCCATGGTGATGCACAATAAATAGGTAATAATCACTATGTTGAGGACCCACACCCTAGTACATCAAGGGGGTTACATTCATTGGATAAAAAGAGGACCCATGCCACAGTCGGTTAGGGGATTCACATTGTAGGATGATGGCTAATGCAGTAGCATTACATCATAAGTCCACTTAATGGATAGATAGAGGACCCACACCCTAGTCGGAAAGGGTGTTCAACTCATTAGGTAGAGGAACCTAATAGTGACATTGTGGGGGGGGGGGGGTCCACTCAAATGATAGATAAAGGAAACATTACATATTCTATCATTGGGGTATCACTTTGATGGTAGAGGACCAATTCCTTGACACACCTTGAGTGTACCACTGTATGGATAGAAAGAATACTGACACCCTTTTCCGTTAGGGGGTTCTACACTATAGGTAGAGGACCTATTCTTAGAATCCACAGGAGGCTTCCACTCTATAAATTGATAGTGGATTCATTCCCTGTACTATCAAGAGGTTCTACTATATAGGAATAAGACACATAAACTCACACACTAGGATAGATCCACTCTATTGATTGATTGATGGACCATTCTCTATCTCGGCTATAGTGTTCCTCTCTAATGAAGCTGTGCGATCATTGCCATCATGGAGTGCCTCATTATGAATAATCCCACTCAGAATAGTATCTCATCATTACTCCAAATCAACAAATAAGGACACACTTTCATTTAATGAGGAAATACACATTGGATAGATTATTCATTGGAAAAAATATGATCCCAAATGAATGATATATGAGAACTATAGGTTCCTTATAATATTGAAGTACATGACATGAAACAGATTATGTATGGCATGTGGCCCCACTCCATCAACTAGATATATAAATTTTAGTTAACTGATTTTGGCCATGTATCCATATAGGGAATTTTAGGGGAAAACACATCATGTATCATCCACCAACGGTCGAGTTGTGTGCTCCTCATCGTTCCCATGCACATCAGCCTTATTCCTGTTCCTGGTGTGTGTATCTTCATGTTTGTCTGTGTGTGGTCTCATAGTACATGTCTAGTCCCCATAAATGATTCATTTGTCATGTGGGGGTCTAACTAGAAGTGTGATATTTAAATCATCTTAAAACCTAAGCCTCCATAGATGGGTCACTACAAATCCTGTGTTTAGTAGTCGACATTTCCTAAAGCTTATTCATTCATATAATATAGTGATCTATTACGAAGATACCAAATCCATTGTTTCCACCATAAAAATAACATGTAAATTCCCATAAACATATGGTAACCTCATTTTTATATCGATTCAGATATTCTAGTGGATATAAATTGAATCCAAATCCTTCTACCTGAAGTTTTACTCACCACCCATTGCTCATGGCACCTCCCACTACCTCAATGGATCTTCGATCCATAGTGGGTTCACCTAAATTCAAGAAAAATACCCAAAACATCATAATATTTTCATGTTGACAATCATACATGAATATACTACAAATCTAGGGGCCCCATCATGCTTGATCCCATAGGGAAAGGTCAAAACAAAGAACCGTTTCCAATGATGAAGAACGTGATGAATGATGGGTGGGAGAACACAAAAAAAGGGTCTTCAACCATTTCCATGTATTTTTAAACTAGATAATATAAATTGCGGATATATAAGTTGTAAAAAATAATATAATGTAGAGAAATTGAATAATGAATTGAATTTCCATACATATGATCTAGAGAGTTATATAATTTAGTGTAGATCAAAGGATAATCAGTTTGAATGTGGAGAATATTTTACTCATAATGAATGAACCCAAAAATGGTGGTTCTACCTTGATTCAAATAAATTCTTTGTGATGTACATACCAACCAATGATGGGGTCGACCAATTTCTTTTTCTACACCTCAATTATCCTTTTTTGTGGTTTTTTTATCTATAGATCTCAAAAATCCAATGAAAACGGGTGATATCCCCCCCTCAAAGGTCTAAAAATTATGGAACTTTCCATAACATTTATCCACCACAACAAATAAAAACAGGGAAGAAGTTTTAGTTCATTTAATGAAATAATTGAACATATAAATTAATTAATTCACATAATGTATCCACAAATGGAAAATTTATATGAAAATCCCACTATGACTATCTTTAGGTCATTTCTAGGGTATATCTCATGCTTTGGTTTCAACACTAGTTTCATTTTTTCAATTCGGGACTTCATATAGCCTAAGATACAATATTTCTAATGAAATTTCTCTATGGGTTTGAAAAAAAGATATTTAATAATTTTATAAGATTAATTTTATTGACCATGAACCTATTTACCTAGAGCCAGTGCCTACTTTATAACACTATCATAGGATACACACAATAAAATCATGATGAACAGAATAGTTGAGAAGTATTTTGAATATGGATACAAAAATTATACAAATTTTACATATGAATAAAAAAATTATGACCAAATTTTTTTAGGACATCATTATTCCAACTAGTATATCTTTTTTTCATATATAATACAATTCATGGATTCCATAGAAAAGAATCAAAATATGGGTGGGTGAAAATTCTCTGTAAGGGTTAAGTACATCAGATGCTTTTTGGAATCCATAAGCATAGTTAATATGGAATGGTAAATAACTAATAAACCATAAAATTTATGTAACTGGATAAGGCATTATCAAAATAATGGGAAGTATGTGAATGTAGAGATAATATCAATGCAAAAATCACATGAATAATAATCAATATGGAACAAAACATAATTGAAAGCACAAGAAATTTAAGTAATAAACCTAATATGAAATGAATCTGGATATAATTGCATTATGGATCTTACTTGGATAATAATAACATAATATAAAATGATGTTACTAGTTAATTATTTGATTTCACTTATCTATCAAATGATACCACTACTGTTAGGACCTCTCACAAGATGGTTTAATGTATAGGTAAAACCCTATTTAATGATTGATTAATCATTTGTCTCATGGGACCTACTGATGAATTTAGGGTATATATAATGTCAAGGCCCACACATCACATCAAGTCCAATGGATCCCTTCTATATCAAATAATTTATTTAATTCTTAAACATTGTACCTTATCATTAAATAGCAATATTTAATAAAGAGTGTGGATTTATCAATATTTCCTAAATAAAAATGAATATCAGAATAGCACACCAGATATAGAAATTATATACCATTTAAACATAATATAGTAATTTTGGGGAAATTTTTTTTCCACAAGAATATGAATAAATCATTGAAAAGGTAATGAATACAAAAATGAATCATGTATGTGAATGTTAATACATTACTAGGCCAAAATTTTCATAAAACATATAATATAAGAATAATGATATAAATCATATGAAATATTCCCATTAGAGTAAGAAAAAACTTATTTTTATCATTTATATATATAAATAATACAAAAAAATTATTATAACCATTCTTACAAAATGGTACTTTTCAATTTTTTATGAAATTAATTATCTTTAGAAATAAATATGGAAAAAATTTAATTTAAAAAAATTCCCATAAAATATAAAAGGAATGTTCTAGGAAATTATGTTCATGCTAGCAGTTGATTCTATACATTCTAGATTGTTAGAAAAGGATAAAATTATATATGTAATGTAAAATGTTTCGGAAGGCTCCATATTCATTTTTAGAAATTAGGGGTTTGAAAAAAAATATAATTTTAACCAAAGAGATAAATGAATATTTACTTCAAAAAAATAATATTCTAATACTTTTTATGAATCCAAGAGTGGAAAATTTTTTATATTACATGAAAAGATAATGACTATTCTGGTGATATTAAATTTAATTGTTTTATTGATAATATATAAAATAATATTTTTACATCTATATTCAAGTGTATTTTGACCTTATTAAAATATGATTATGATGTAAACCCTTGGAAATAACATAACGTTGATGTGGGAATCAACCAATTAATTTATTATATGTATCAATGTAAATCCTCATAATAAAAGATTAAATAAAATTTTAGGTAATCAAAATCCATTATAAACATAATACGAAAATATTATAGACCATGATGATGTAATATAACCTAATGAAAATTGTTGTGTTATGAAATTCCTAATCACATTGAAACATTCATCTCAATTCCTTGAAGATGAAACATTTAAATTGGAAAATTAAATAAAATTAGGAATTAATCATTCAATATATTATATTTCATAGGGTAATTATATTCAAACATAACATATGTTAGGTTTTTAACACTTAGATATCCCTTAATGAAATGAAATTGAGATGAAATATATTACATTTCATTTACTTTTTGTTAAACATGATTTTGCCTCTTGTATATCGGTTTTAAAAAATTTCAAATATTTATATAGAATAGTATTATTATTATTATAATTATATATTATTGTTTTATAACATATTATCACCAATTCAATAATAATCATTCATTAATCCATTTACTTCATGTGTTAATTTCCATCCTTTCCCATGCGTCTGTTTTCATGTACGGTCTAGTTCATAAATATATTATATATTTATATAATCCTAATAATAATAATCCTAAAATAGTTATAATATTTTTAAATAAATTTTACACTTTTTTAATGTTTTTTAGTAAAAATTAAGTACATTATGATCATTGAGACCATATGCCTTATGTACACAAGAGTATAGTTTCCATTTTTTTATGATTATTATGAAATGGTGGTAAAAATTATTTTAAATTTATATAATTACAATAATATAATATATGAATTATTATATACATATATAAATATATATATCATCCATGGGGTTATGTTATTAAAATAAGGTCAAATCAATTTATGGAGGAGGTATTCCATACCTACACGAACGATGTTATCATCTTTATATGAGTGAAAATGAATGAATGAAAATTTTTTATATTATCTTTATGTAATTATTAATATGATATCTGTAGCACAAAAATTTAATTTATGTGACATATAATCATGAACATTATCATTATGACCTTCCATGTGAATCATTAGGGAAAGACCAATCATATCACTTCGTGAAGTGGTATTCCACCATACACACAAGCAATATTATCTTATCTCCTAAAGAATGGAAGGTAAAATGATAATTGTATATATAAATATATATGATTTATTGACTCCATAGGTAAAAATATTTTACTCATATCATATATATAATTTATATCTATCAACATACCCATCCATGATAGGTGGAAAAGGAAAAAATAATGTCATTGGTTCGTGGGGTCGTAGTCTATAGTAGACACAAATGATAATTTCATAAACCATATTATGGAAAATTTTGTGGATGTTGGTAAATTACTTATAATAACTAAATCAAAGTATATCTCAAATAATTTAGTTATTATCTCAGTATAAATTAGTAAATATTGATTGATATGTTAAATTAAGTATAATAAAGAGGGTCGTTGAAAAAAAATTATATCTTCTTTGGGAATCCTACTTATGTTTGAACTAAAACCTTCATAGTATTGATTTATTCATAAGACAAGGCATCTAGTGTTAGAATGGAGAATTTTTGAATTCATTTATGTAGTTCTTGGATTGAAAATCTGGTTTAATGGTGTGAAAAAGTGTGAAGATGAGGTCTTCATTTTTTAGTGGGGGAAAGGACACACTTGGAAACATTGACAGTATATAATTTCTCCCACATATAAAAATGGATAATAAATTTAATATAATATAAAAATAGAGTTTTAATGGTAGAAATATATCCATAATATAGTTTTTCAAAAACTCTATAAGTAAATTTAACAATTATGTTTTATGTTTTATCCCTACTAAATCCATTTATTCATAAAGTAATGTAAATAATTGTAACTGTTTTTAGAATTAAATTTGGTTTGAAAATAAAATGATCAAATTATAAATCATAAATTATTAAAATTCAAAAAATGAAATAATTTTTTCCAATTCAATTAACATAATTGGGAAATTTTAATATAAAATTAATCCCGTAGACGCGACGAAAAACCGTTTTTTATGTGAAAATAATGAATTTTTTACAAAGATAATATAATTAAATTAAATTTAAAAATCAAAAAATAACATAAATTTAATTAATTGATATAAAATTGAAATAATTTTATATTAAATAAAATTAAAAATATAAATTATTGTAATAATCTATTTAAATGAAAAGGCAATTTTCAATAAAAATTCACTATGTTTCATTATTCATCAAAAATGAATCTCTCGGAAAATTATAAAATATTCACCATATCAAAACATAGGTATTACAATTTAAAAAATAAAATATTTATGTAATAAAATTTACATTTTTGATATAAATTAATTGTAAAATAATTATGCAAATAATGACTAATCCCCTTTATAGAAAAATATAGTTTTTCAGAAAAGATTTCATTCTTTTTGAATCATTCATATTTTGTTACTGATCTATAGATAACTAATGAATTTGTGTCATATAAAAATTTTAATATTTTATATAATAATATTCATAACCACTAATTTAATAGTTATCTTATAATAATATTATTAAATAATATATTATTGTTTGGAAAAACATGGTCTTGCATGTAACAAACACTATCAAAGAAACTCATTATTATGTTTAACAAAATATAAATAAATGTTTTGTGTAATGAAATCTATTGATTATATATAATTTATATTAACATAAATATAACATATCATTTATGGGTGTTATAATCCATTCTATTCATCGTGTTTCATTTCACACACTATAACTCGTGATTTTCATTTTTTAAAATATTGGGGTGCCACATTCTCCCCACCATTAAAAAATTATTTTCAATAAATTTAAACGTAGTATTGCTAATAAAGGGTATTGAATTTGGGAATAAAATTGTTGAAGGTCCCATATAAAAAAATAGTTATTAGAAAAACTCATAATAAGTTATAAATGGAATTACCAAGGTCATATGGATGATCACATAACAAGGTATTGATGTGGGGGGAACATTTGTGGAACCTAAATATATGGAAAATGAAGAAAATAATAAATAATTATAGAATTTGATTTAGGTCAATGATCACAAGAATTTTAATCATCAATGGATTGGTAAGTGCATCCGAAAAATAAATCTATGATGATTTAAAATATAATTTGATTCATTGGAAATGAATGTAATAGGTTAGTATTTTAATCATGATCATTTTTTGAAAGTTGAGGAATTGTTTTAGTGGAAAAGAATATAAGGAAATATATATTCTTTATATGTTTTAATATCATAAAACAAATTTATTAATTTCAGTATCCTTTGATCATTTACCAAATAATTACTTATTCCATGAAATAAATATCAAAAAATGAATCTTTTATTCCTAGTGAACTCAAGTTCAATTTTAACGTAACATAATAACCCTAATAGAGTGACACGTTTTCCTATCTACCTAAAACTATTTTTCAAAACCAATATTGATATCACATTTTATAAAATATAATAAATTAATATCTAAACCACAATAGTAACACCATTAGTTCATCATTAATATTTATTTTTCATATATTTTAAATAGAATAAATTATATATTAATTCGGACATCATGTAATACTGTGGTAGAAAAAAATACTCTTATCATCCAATGGTCTTGGGTTATATCCCCATGGACTTTCTATATGAGAAGATTTGTGACCAAATATATGGGATTTCCATTACCAAAATAAATATTAATATTATTCTTATTACAAAAAAATATTATTAGTATCCCTGAAATAGAATAAATTATTAAATATACTTTTTATTAATTATTTCAGTAAAACCAATTATATTACAATGTTTAATAATATAATGAGACTAATATAAAAATTAAATTAATGATCATTCTATCCATACTGGTTATCAATATATTTAATCTTATTTCTATAAAACCAGAAGGAATTATTCCCCAAATAAATTTTATACTAAAATTTTCACTAAAAAAATTGGGAGTATTTCCATAAATTAACCCTGAAATATCCATAATCCTTGAATACTCCCATAACATAAAACTGAAAAATGTGTTTAAGACATTGATATTATGATCAATATAAAACTAATTAATCCATGCTGGTATCTAATACCCTTATGTAAATTTATATAAATGTTATTATAAAGTTTCCATAATCAATAGATGTATTAGCATTCTTATACCAAAATACCATTCATAAATATTCTTTTAAAGTTTAATTATTGAATCTCAGCACACAAATTACCCATCCATATTTCATACACATATTTCCATCCATGGGGTAGGGATTAACCTAAGTGATTCATTTAAATTATCTTTTCATACCATTAATAATGTAATATATTGAAAATGTGAATTGCCTTAATAACAACACTCTAGGAGTGTCAATCCAGTTCAACAACATTTTCCATTTTAATATATGTGGTAACAATCTAGTCAAGATTTACACACTTTTTTATACATATTACCCATATGTACATCTATCCCAAAACAGCAACCATTTGTTTTATCTTAATAGGGATGAATTTGAATGAAAACCCACATAATATCTTTCTTAACAAAACATTATGATTTTATTATATAATTATCCTAAAAGTGCATCATAGGTTCTGTTCTTTTGTATTTGTTTTTTGAAATCTTATTTGAAATAATTACACTAAATATCTTTTAAAACAATATTTATAGACCTTGAACACATTAGCACAAAGTTGTTTCCCACATTAGTATATTTGAAAAATATTTATAAGGATTGCATCCTAAAGGACCAAGTAGTTCAGTAGTTTGAGTAAACTAGATACATACATGATACACATTTTACATTTTTTTTAATAATAGAGCATAATTTTGTTTGAAAATAATTTTATTCCTTCTATAATATTATTATATATCACACATAATAAACATCAGGGATTCCTGAAAAATGAAACCAAATAACAGTTTGATCAAATTCTCAGAATGGTTTATGTACATCAGATTATAACAATAATCAATAAGAATTATTATTTTGGAAAGTTAAATAACTAGTAACACATTCAAAATAATTAACATTATAAGGAATGTTTAATATAATTATAATTACGTCACTACATAGATATTGACAATAAAAAATAAAATTGATAATAATCTATATGGAATGATACATAACTAAAAACATATTTAATTGATTCAATTACACGACTATCAAAACTGGATATGGAATAATCAATATTGAAATTGAATAACTGAAAGTACATTTAATTTGATCAATAATATTAAATTAAAATTCAATCATATATAATATAATTTTGAAAATATCATTGAAAATAACATCTAAATACTGAATGAAGACAATAATTATGTTTTTTTGGGCACACATTATCTGGAACATGATACCACATGTGTCCCGACCATCCAAAATAAAATTTAAAATACAGGTCAATAAACATTTAATTTTATCTTATTGATTTTTATATTGAATCCTATTGATGCATCTAGGAGATATATTATTCCAATCCCCACCTATCACTTCTGGTCCAATGCATTCCTCATAAATGGAATAATAAATTTAATTCATTTAAAATGTCTCTTATCATCAAATATTTATTCTATGTATTGAATATGAAATTATCAACATACTAGTAGATTTAAAAAATGAAATTCAATGTAAAACATAATATTTTAAAAGATATATTGTGTAAGAATAATATTCTCATATATGTGTAATTCAATGTCCATAGAAAGATGAATAATCCAAGGGAATGTTAATGACTAAAAAAATGAATCTGGGAAGTGAATGTCAATACTTTCCTAGGACAAAATGATCATAAAAATAAACATAAAAAATAAGGACTCTATAAATAAAATATATACCTATTAGATAAAGATAAATGGGGTTTTTAATTTAGGAATATAAATACATTAACGTGATCAATTAAAAACCTTTTTGAGAAAAATATAATTTTCAATATGAAAAACATATTAAATTAATTTTATATAGAAATCTCTTTGGAAGATATTTTACATAAAAAAATTCTACACAATCATCAAATGGATTCCTCAAATAAGTTGTGATCCTGGTGGTGGTTAATTCCATACATCTCTTAAAAGTAAAAAGTAAAAAAAAAATTGTAATGTAAAAATCGTAGAAAAGTGCCTTATTAATAAAATAACAAGAATATACCATTATTTTTATTAGTAAAAAGATGGTATTAATTTTTTTTAAAATGATATCTAAATGATATTTAAAATATTATGTAATGTCTTTTTAATAAAAAACATCAATCAGGATATAATCATTTTTAAAAATCATGCTGTTGGAAGAGATAATATTTTAAACATAAGAGATAAAAGAAGTCAAGTTTTCTTAAAAGTGAATTCTATAATATTTTATGTAACGTAGAGTGGAAATTGGTAATATTAATTTTATAATATCATGAATACCCAAATGAGTGGAAAATGAATTTTTTTTTAAAAAAAATCATCAAATCATTTCTGTTAAAGGATATTAGAGTGTAAATAATCTGAATTAAAATGAAATTATGAAGGAAATTCATGTAATGATGATAACATCTAACTAAGAATTATCCAAAGAATATATATAATGTGTACCAAATTTAAATACAAGGAAATCATTTTTAAATAATAAATTATACAATCCAAATACATTACACTAAAAATCAATGAATATTAATGACAATAAGGAATTAATATACCAGAAAGAAATGAAATAGAGTTATGAAATTATTTACCACTTGTTAAAATTCATCTAAAATCAATTTGGATCAAATAATTCAAAATAGAGCCTAAAATTCAAGGATTAATGAAGGGTTAATGATATTACATGTCAATGAGGATTTATATAAACTAAATAAGGGAAAATAGGTTCATAACATTTCAATATTAATCAAAGAAATTAAATTGAGATGAAATCCATTACATTGTGATCCTTTCGGTTCAAAAAAATTAATAATATAGTATATTGGATTCATGAATAATTTTACATTATTATATATCTATATTTATATTTATAAATCCATATATGATCCTTTTATAACATCTTATATCATGTTAATTAATAATATTTCATTATTTCATTTGTTTTGGGGTTAATGGCCCTGTTTTCTCACGAGTATTTCATCATGTAAGGTCTGGTTCATGAAAATAAAATATAGATATATCAAATAATTAATAATTTTAATAAAATAATTTTAATATTTTCAAATAAACATTTCTTTTATAAAAAATATTGAAATATGGTAATGAAAAATTATCTACATTACGATCATGTAGACTGTATGAAATACGTACACAATATTAACAGTTCCATTTTTCAATGATCATTATGGAATGAAGGTAAGTAATATCATACCATTAATTAATTATAATAATTTCATAAAAAATGTATTTTCCTCTTATATATATCATCAATGTGCAGTGGTTTTGAAAACATAGTCACATAGTTTTGTGAAGGTGGTAGTCCACATGGACACGAATTTGGTTATCAGCGTTACATGTGTAAAAGGAAAATAATTAACTGTTTTATATTATCATTATAGATGGATAAATACTTAATTAATATCGTAATAATTTAATTAATATCCCATATAATAGTTTCCTTCAACTTTATTACATTTCATGGGAAGCTTTTGGGAAATGTGATTCAAATCGCTTCGCAAGACGGTAGTCCACCATACACATGAGTGACATTAACATATCTCTTATGGAATATATAGTAAATTTAAATATATAACTTAGTTGATCCATTTTCATAAATATGATATATATACCATATATATAATTTATATCCACTATCATACACATCCATGAGAGGTAGAAATGAAAAAATGAAAGGCAACAGTTCGTGAGGTGGTAGTCCTCCACACACAGGAACAATGATTTTGTAACCCAATTGATTGGTGTGTGTGTGGGGTTATAGGTGTTAAATAACTGATTAAAGAATCCAATTTTTAATATAATGGGGATATTATATCATCTTGTTTTAAAAAAATAGGTGCTGAAAGAATTTAAATAAAGACCCTCATTGAAGAACATTGCATTTTCATCGGGTATCACCCTATGGTTTTCACTAATTCCTTCAAATAATGTATTTTTAAAAAAATATAAGTCATTTATAATAATATTAGGTAATATAATAAGTTATTTGGGAAGTTTATGTACGATCCAAGGTTGTTTAGAGGTGTAATGAAAAGATGATAGGGGGTTTCCTTTTAAAAGTGGGGGATATGAAACAATTGGTATTTATGAATAAATAAGGTCTCCAATGTTTTTTCACATAAAAAAGGGATAAAAATGACCATTATTGAAACATAGATGTTTAATTCCCAACTTATTTCCATACAACAGCTTTTTCACATGTGTATAGTTTAAATCAAGTGTTATCTTTTCAGTTTATCCCCCCTAACAAAACCATTTCTAAATTAACCACAGTGAATAATTTTTCTATTTTAACTATTCATTTTTATAAGTTAGGTTTATCCTATTAAAAATTATGAATTATTATTATTAAATTTATATAACCAAAATTTCAAACTTCATTACATATAAGTGGAAAATTTTAATTTAAAATTAATCACGCATTCATGAAAAGAAAGTGGGGTTTTAAAGAGAAAATGTTCAACAGCTTACAAATTTTTTATATGTAAATGAAATTTAAAAATCATTATGATGAAATTAATTGGTTTAATTGATTTTCAATTGAAATAATTACATTTATAGAGAAATACAAATTGCATTTTATCATTATAAATTATTTAAACAAAAATGTATAATTCAACTAAAATTCAATATTTTTTATTAATAATAAATAAATAAATATTATTATGAAAATACCAAAATAAAACCCTATGATAATATATGTATCGTTTTGTAAACAAATATGTTTTTTAAATATAAATACAAAAAAAATAAAAATTTTAAATATGTGTTCAAGGAACAACTAATCTTTTTTTAAGAAAAATGTAGCTTTTCAGAAAATATTTCATTTCATTTAAATGATTCTTATCTTATTCCTAATAAATTCATAACTAATGAATGCATGAAAGATATATAAATTAATAATTTAGTTAATCCTTATCATACCCAATAAATAATGTGATGTTTTTCAATTTTATATTGAATAATATAATGTTGTTTGTTAGAAATAAACCTTTTGTATAAATTATTATTTTGAAGAAAGTCATTATTATGTGTAATGAATGATAGCATGATGTCATGTGTAATGAAATATATTAAAGTAACTACAATTATTTATGATTAAATATATCATAGGGTCTTAGGGAGTTATTTTAAGGGTTTGTGCTTTCCCAGATTGTTAGTTTTCTAGTATTGGTGGTCTGACGTTTTTAGGAGAATTAATGATGACATTCTTGTTGTTTTCATAGGAGGACAAATGTATATAAAAGCTGTTGCAATAAATACAAGCCATGTATATTTTACATTTCATGAAAGTGTGGTACACTGCTTGTGTAGGGACAGTTCATGATTTTTAATAAATTGGGTGATTAATCCTTTAAGGTGACATTTTTTTTGACAAAATGTAATACCGAAGAATTACATTGCAGAAAAAAAAATTAAACATCCTGTAAATACCCAATGCAGTTCAGTTGTAATTTTAAGAGAGCTCAGGGTTTTCCTTAAACACAATGGTCATCTCTCCCTTCTCTTGTTCTAGTCAGTAATTTTGTTCTATCTTTTGGTATTTGGAATTACATTCGATGAGATTTGTTATGGGATTACCAACTTCAATCCATGTTGAGTTATTTTCTTATTGTCATCTATTTACTTCAATTATTATACTTATATTCACTAAGGTGGTGATTCTTGGTTTGGGTTGTGTGTTTGTGATGTCTTTTGGTGGATCCTATATGTGGTATTGGTTGATAGCCATCTTCTTATCATGAGGGTGTTGATTATTGGAATTTTTTTTCTCCATGTGGTGCATTTCGAGTTGGAAAGGATTCATTGAGGTACTAATCCCTCTTTTCAATGTATTGTTTATCATTTATGAGGGATACCATTCTTTTAACTTTGGGTTATCATTTTGATATATTAATTAAATATAATGAACCAATTTATAATAAACTGAAATGGGAAATGAGAATGTTTCACATTTTTCTATACATTAAATAAGATTATAAAATTGTGGATTATATGGGCACGATGCCCCATTAAAAATTTATATCATTGGGGGATTTTTGGTTCTATAAGATATGTATTACGATTGTTGTGAATTTTTTTACTATTGTAATTTCACCATAAAATGGAAATTGGATAACAACATAAAATTGGATAATTAAATAGTACCCCAAAATTATAGTTTGATTGATTATTACACTAAAATAATGTGGGTTTTGATAACATCAATTATTTAATTCAATAAATTTATATTGATGCATTGGGTCAATGTTTTTCATGTTTTTTGGGTTGTGAGGTAGTTTTATGGCCATTATTTGGGGGGGGGGGATTTTATTGGTTCTATATTTGGTTTGGTGAGGTTGTTTGTTTCTCATTCCAAAGGGGAAGAAAGGTGGTTTGTCAACCTTGATTTTTGGTAATGGAGGACGTATGTTTCCCATTTTTTTGGAGTGGAATGATGTTTGTTCCCCTGATTTTGGGGTGGCATTGTAGTTTATTTGGGAATTTCTTTGTGTAGTTAGGTGGTGGTCCTTTTGTGCTAGATGATCGAGTAATTATTTAATAAATAATGGATTTATAATGTTTTAAATGACATGGATTGATTTGGATAGTTGGATGAAAATGGATTATAAATAATTAAATGGTAGTATGTATGATTGAATTTTCTAAATTATTTACCATCAAAAGAATGGGATGATTAAATGAGATTGGTTTCAAATGTAAAATGGGGCTTGTGGCATGTTTCCTGGTGTTATTACTATATAGGTGATAGTGAATGTCGTAATGTTGAGAGTTGATTAGACTTTAATTGTGATCCATTTTGTTGGGATAGTGTTTATCTATATGTATACCCTTCAATATTAATTTTTTACTTTTATATGCACCCATCCACGTCGAGAACCATGTGAAAACACCCACATCATCATGTGGGTGTGTTTTCCCCTATATCTGCTAATGAGGATGGATGGTTGAGTACATGATATTTCTTACTCTCTCTTCATGGGTTGTAGGTATTGTATATTTTTTGATATATTGAGTTCTATTATAACATTAGATGGTGGTTATGATATCCCATATTATTTTGGGTGAGATATGACCATGCTTGTGGGGTGGCGTCCAATGTATTTTTTTGGTAATATGTGACTTTTCATTATGGGGCGGTGTCCCTAGTGTTTTCTAGAAAAAATGTCACCATGCATGTGGAGTGATATACCATGTCATCTCAGGAGACATGTTATTTTACTTTGTTATTGGGGTATCATGTGGTGCTGGTCGTTCAGGGTGGGAGAAGGTAACGAGGTTGATGTTTTACATGTTCATTATATCATATAACAATGGTTTTAAAAGTGGTTTTATTTTATCCCTAGTGTCTCTAGGTGATAAATTTTTTGGGCATTCTTGTGGGGTAGTGAGATGAGGTGTCTACTGGAATGATGTGTTTTGATAGTGATTGAGGGGTTTATGGTGTACAGAAGAGTTGAGAGCACTAATACATACTACGTCGGGGTTTGGGAGAATCATACTATCTGGAAAACATTTTTGGTGTACACATATTTATGTGTCTATTGTTATATTGTATAAATTGACTTGAATTATGTTTTGATCATTCCTTGGTGATGTTGGGTTAGTTAATATACCTGTATAGGTTCTGTTTGGTTCGAATGATTCTTATTGCTTCATTAGTATTCTCCATTCACATGTGAATTAGTGACCTTGGGTTTCTTACATTGTATCCATGTATTCTCACTGTATGTATAAAAACTATTTTCACGTTTCTATTAGGATTACATGGATAACACTGGATAATACTACATCATATAAATGGATAGCTTCAATGTCAATGCTTTTGAATTAATTTCTTGTATTTACTTTTGGAGACATTTATCTATACTAGTTATATTTTATCATTCTTTATGGTGTTGTTTCGATTAATTGTTACATTATGTAATGTTGTTGATCTTTTAGGATTCATCTTACATCCCGATTTTATTTATTATATTGGGTAATGCATCCCATATCCTATGATTTTTATAATCTCTATTCAAGTCCCCAACCTGAGGCCTACTAAAGGTAGAAATCAACAATCATTATCCCACTCCCATAATGTCATTCTCATTAGAGGAAGGGTTCATGAAAGATTGGTATCAAATGTAATCGATGAGATATTGTATGGATTATGCTGTTAGGGATAGATAGGATTTAATAGAATTGAATAAAAATAGTGATTGTTGGCATTGGTGTGTGACATAGGCTATGAAGAGTGGCTACGACATGGGATTTTATCCCCCTGTGATCCGTTGCGTTGTGTATGATTTTATTGAACGACCAAGTGTGGTGGAATTTTTGGCATTATAGAGACCCATTAGAGGTATATGCGTCATGATGAATTTATTATTCATTGAATTTGGTTAATTTTGGAAGGATCATATACACAATGATAATTAAAAATGAACCTCAATAAAAATACATACAACTATGATTAGGTTTTTAATGTTTTATTTAAGGCTATAGTTCTATTTCATCATCTAGAATTTTCATTGGTAGTTTAATATTATCAGCCTTATACAGATGATCATCGCATGGTTGACCTGAGAGAGTAGGATTATTTTTGGAAGATGGTGTTTTGGGCCTACAATTATAAAAGTTTTCAATGTATGAGGCAAATGATTAGGATGTGTAGATGGAGATCATGTTGTTGGTGATCAAGATCATTTTCAGTATGATACGAGACATAGTGGGATATTGGTTCCCTTTTTCAATAAGTTAGATGCATAGAGTGACCCATTAGTGGGTGACGTCATATTTGGGAGAATGAAACGAGGCTGATGATTCAATGTTCTACATACAAAAGGATTTAAAATAAGAATTACTTTTTTAACCATGAAGGAATCATATAGTTAGTTGATCTAATATCCTTGTTATGTTAGTATGTCACTGATAGGCCAAGAGATCAATTAAAAAACATATGTTCTACCATAGATCATTTTCTAGATGAGGAGTCTCATGCAAGATATCATTAGGAGGAACTCCGTTTGTCTTTCTAGTATGCAGTTTCTTTTTTTATGCTGTCTACATATATAGAGTTTTAGAAGAAGGAGGAGGTGATAGAGCGGATGAACTCATGAGGAGGTTCACTATGATATGAGAACCTATAATGTTACTCAAGGGGATGATTTTTCACTAGCATGTCAAAGAAAAAGGACCATCGAGGTTCTGGCCATTGGGGTGTAGACTGCAGTATCTTCCATTCAGGCCTTCTGGGGAAAGTTGTTTCCATGATTTTCCTAGGGGATTTTTGCTATTGTAATTTTGATTTGGGATTCATGAATATATCAAGAACCATTTTCCAGTTCATCCATTAGATCATTTTAGTTTAGGTGGCTTGGTTCAATGATGGCCTTAGAAGTAGTTACTAGTGTGACTATTCCAACAGTAGGGGAATCATGCTTATTCTCCACCATGGGGATATGGAGTGGTTAGAGGCATACCTAAGGATGTTAATCATGTTCAGGGAACATGAACTGATAATTTTCATACATGTTGTCATAAACATAGAGGTATATGATCTAGGCATGGTCAGATTCCCATAGTATATGAAATTGTTCCAGAGCATCTAGATATCATTAGAGGTATGATCAGTTATTTTAGTACCAATGTCTATGAATTATTATATTTAGGAGATTCAAACTCAACTATATATATTTCTCCAACACTTACTAAAGGAGTAGATGTAGATATGAATTCCATTCCCAGAGTGTTTTCTATTATAGTAAAAGAAGACCAGCTTGTTTGATGCATGAAATAATGTAGAATGTTGATATAGCCACATCAATCTAATCATAATATTATCTATATATTAATGAAACCATATGGTGTTATCCTGTACATTGAATTTTTATATTTTTTATTGTTTTTTATCAACTGCTTCCAGAGAAGAGTCATGTTCTCAGATGTGGATGAGGAGCATGTGGTCTTCATGGCGAGTGGGGATGTCTAGTGGGTAGTTAGTGTTTAGAGCCACTTCTTTCCAAAATAGTTGCACTATCTGTGGAATCCATGGACCCTAGGAGAGTAGGGTTTCGAATGCTATTACAAATCACTTAGACGTTTTCCCAAAGGTGGTTTTGATGTAACCCCCTCAATGTTATGTTTTTTTATTGTCAGACATACATCATGATGATTCCATAATTCTAATTCATCACTAGTTTCAAAACACAATTTAATGTTGGGTTTTTTTAAATTGTAAAGATGGGTTTTAACCGACATCTATACATATGACGTAAAGAATAAGTTTTACGGTGTATGTTTTCTAAAAACTGACACCCAAAATTGAAAATCTATTATTTTTGGCATCGTTTTATCTAAGAGACAGATTCCTAAAACCAATCGTAAATTCTTAAAGGATTTTCCATATGTTTTACTGAAAAGTGATGTTGAAAGGTAAACAAATTAGAAAATTTTAAATATTACACCACATAAAAAATCAGAATCCCAATAATAGAAATATAGTATATGACCATCAAATATCATTTATTAGTGACTGTAAATCTATAAAAGCATATATACTTTTAACAAGTTGATCAAAAAAAGTCAATCCCTTTTTATTTTAAAGTATAATAAAAAATCAAATTCATTAAATTTACTACAAGATCGTTGTTGGTAATTGTTGAAGAATCAGTTTGATATCATCATGTTTAATTTTTATTATAAAAATATAATTATTTTTTGAAAATATTTTATTCAAAAAATGTAATTCTAATCTGAATCATTAAAATATGCATAATATAAATCGTAATCTCACTTAACAAAAAGATTGAAAAAAAATATTGAACATCGTTAAGTTCATAATTATTGTATATATCAAAATAATTAAACATATATAATAACAATGAATTATATTAGATAAAAAACACAATACTATGATAGAAAATTCTAAAAAAATTAATTTTACTAACTTGATCAAAATCAGCCGTTACCCTAGTTGTGATTACCACATACAAGAATCGTAGAAAATAATAAATATATTAGAAATTTCCTTGTTCAAAATGACACTATATATAATAAAACATTTACATGATAATTAATATCAATATATATATATATATATATCAAAAAGTAAAAACAATATCTAATATAAAAAATAATCACTTTTACTTTTATATAGTTGATGGCCTTTGACTTCTCCATTGAAAGGTGATCTTTGTAAAAGGAAATCCATGTCTCAAATTATCATATATATCAACTAATAAAAATGTATAATGAATGGTAATTAAACATAATGAGATTATGAAAAACAAATAAACTTATTTGTTTAATACGGTGTAAAATTTCATTCAAACTCCACATAATAAAGAGAAAAACCAATATAATGTGTTCTTACTTGGGAAGAATATGCATAATATCTAATAAACACTAAAAGAAAAAAAAGTTAAAATTTAATGAAATTATAGTGATAATTATTGAATAATTATATTTCTGGTCTTACCCATCCTTAAATGACAGAAACCAACACCCAATATTGTTCATTAATAACCTATCACAAATTTATGCCTACCTATTTTCTGTCGACACATATAGAAAAACCATTGAAATGAAATACGGATCTATAAAACCATAATATCATGTGTTTTCATTTAGATCAAGGAGAACGTGTAGGTAACTAGTTAGAAATGTAATATAGTTAGTCTTGTTAAACCGTATTTATTAAATAAAATAATAAATTAACATCAATTTACTTACATGGAAAACCCTTGAAACACATGAACACAAAGATCCTAAATATTAATTATATTAATGATATTTTTTCTAAATACTTTCAATGGATATTCTCTTCCAATTTTATTAGACAACATCAGAAACTCCATGTTATTATCCAATGATGAAGAAACCAAAGATAATATTTCAATATCATTAGAAATATTAGAAGTATCTCTAGTTGTTTTTGGCTGAACCTTTTGTTTCCTTGGTTCCACTTCATTGGATTTTAGATACTCTTAAATAAATTAAATGTTATAAAACCTTTTAATTAATTTAAATTCATATGTAATTAATATTAAAAAACACATACCTCATTTGAAATATGATAAATAAGTCTAGATGGACAATGTAAAAAATGTCCCATACAGTCCCCAACTCTAGTAACCTCCATGATATGGAATGGTAGTAGATTAGTAGGATCAGTAATATCATCTATTGAAACTCTAACCTAAATCATTTTAATAAGATGGTTATATATAGAATCCCTAAAAAATTAATGACTCTAAAAATGATAATATGTACCTTAGCATCTTATACACACAACTCACAATATAAGGTTGAATCTGAATGAGGAGGTGGAGGATCTGAGTCAGCAGGATGGGTAGGCTAGGTAGGCTGTGAGGACTGTGACTATCTCATCAATTGATCTAACATATCATATTTCATAGATGCTTTAATTTCATAACCCTTGGACTGTTTTATAACTTTCAGTTGATATTTTATGGATTAAATTTCTAGGTCTCATGATTGTTTAGTTTTCATTCAAAAAACATTCCTAATACTATAAACCTCCTTATATCCACTTATGATGCCAGGGTGTTATAATTTCCTAATGTATTGGATAAGAAGTATATCCTACCCTCATGAATAAATGTGTATTCTATCAATTTCTCCTAATGATAATCCTAAAATGAAAAATGAAAATGAAATATTGTTGTTGTTAATTTATAAATTACAAAAATTGATGAAAAATAATAATTGTTTACATAAAATTCATTGATCAATTTATATTCTTTTTTCTATAATAAAAATATTCATTTTTTATTCTTCTCAATCTTTTCCATTTCTCATGTTGGGTGGGTTGGAGATGGAGGACCGAATTGGACCTCATCAGAACCACTAGTGGGGTGTGCTCTTAGTGCTTCAAATATTTCATCAATCATTTTAATGTCTAATAAATGATACCCTCCACATGATAATGTACGAGGTTATACATTATTAAATTGGATGTCTTGAAGGTATTTTCTCAAGTGCTATTATATAATATGTAATCTAATATGTAATTAGGTACATATATAAAAATATTACTATATCATATAATACAATTACCATACCTGAAATTTTTCATCTTGCCGAGTGGAAACAAATTTATTCCTTGTATATTTATTTAAAATAGGATACTAGTGGCATGGGTTTTCATTTTTTCTCCTTACAAACTCATATATTTTTTATCATTTTTTTAACATCCCTTTATCAAACAACCACTAATGTAAGACATATTTTCATAACTAATTTTTTACTTTAAAATTGAATGTCATTTATAATTTTAATATATAAATATTAGTCCCTTAAAATATATCATATTTGAAATTGAGATAAAATAAATCCATTGAGATATCTTACATTTATTGCTTCTTAAAGATGATCTATCACCACCTTGTTGAAATACATCCATTCATGATATAAAATGATAATCCTGCAACTGTTCTCCATGATGATAAAGTTTATAAATGTTGTTTTAGTTGGTATAATTGAGGTATTATTATCATCAAAACTAATATGTAATTTATAATCTCCATGATAAAGCAACAATTTTGGTAAATATGTATGTCTACATTTACTAACTATGGAATTTTATTTCTGAATACTAAAAGCAGATGAATCCCCCGCTGAATTCTCAATTGTAGACCTAAAATTATTTTTTTATAATAAAATTTTGCCTCCAAACAAATAATGATATTACTAAATAATTACCTGATTATTTAGGAGTGTAATTTAGTAGTTTTCTCATATCCCTTCAGCATGGTCAATTTGTACTGCATGAACTATGTCTACATTACAGCCATTGATATCCGAAAATCATGTAATAGATGATGTAGACTCATATAAATAAAGTACATTGTAATACTCCTCATCATCCAAATGTATTGTTGTCGCTTTAAAAATGATAGACCACTGATCATTTGATGGATCAATTGCGTAAAATATTGGATTTTCATGTGTTTCCATGATAAACGGTTCGTCATTGCAAATAATTTTTTTCAAATCAACATTTTTATACACATATTCATCAGGTTTCAAGCCACTATTACTTGAATACCAATTACAGTGCAACATATTGACTTTAAATTTGATATAAAAAATTCATCATATATCTTCTAAAACTCGAATATATGAGGTTGATATAGAAATTGATATTTTATTCTTTTTCATCCAAAAAAATGAAGTGCTATAATGATGATCATTACACAAATATTTTGAACGGTACTACAATAATTCACCTTTAATATGTAAAATTTTTACAATTAATATCTAAACTAGAACATGTGATCATATTAAGAGATTTTACCCCTTCCAACCATTTCAGTGTTTCTGATGCAGAAATATATTTGTTCACAATCTCTTTAAAATAGGAAATAAAAGCCTTTTTATGCTCATTCATCAGCTAATTTTCATTTAGTTGTGGATATTGTAATTTTAATTCTGTAGAATGTGATGATATATGTTATTGAACCTCATCAGTGTTGTTTGAAATGTTTATTATACCTGCATCACTTCATCATGTGGAATGAAGATTACCTTTAAGCCTCAAATCCCTCTACCTTCAATATCAACTATCATATATCGATATATAGGGAGACCCATATGATCCACCTAATATAAATAATCAGTATAGAACTCAATCACCTCTTTCAATATTTTATTTGAAAAATATTGGCCTTTGGTCGATAATGATTTTTAACATATACTTCAAAAAATTCATATATTTTTCAAAAGGATACTTCCATCATAAATATTCAACCCACCTATTCTTATCTTAGGCACCAAATGAATACTTTGATTGCACTTTATATAAAAAAATGTAGGTGGGAAAAGTATTTATTTTTGAATAAGAACATGAGAAGAATAATTCTCCAACACATCTAACAAAGTCAGATCAAGGACTTCACAACAAATGGATTTGAAAAAATTACATAACCTGATGATAGTTTTTATAATGGATGTCAGAAATATACTACATAGTGTGAGAGGTAGAATTTGTTGAATCAATACATGATAACCATGAGATTTCATGCTAATTAATTTATAACCATCAATGACACTAAATTATTCACATTTGAAGACTAACCACTTGGTAATTTTATATAAAGAATAAAAAAATCCAAAAATTCATCTAAACAATCTTGCATAATGTGTGATTAGATAGAGGAAAATATGGCATGTTTCCATTAATAGTGTGAGCTGTCTCTAAATGTATTCCCATTAATATCAATTACAATCTAGCATGAAATCCCTATTTTTCCATTCATTTTATGACTAATATATTTCTAATCATACTCTCACATATGTTTTTCTAAACATGAATAACATCAATGTTATGTTTTATTTCTAAAAATATCCAATAAGGTAGTTTTAAAAAGATATAATATTTCCTCCATATATTTTTTGGAATACAAAAACATTATTTCATTCCAAATTTCAAATCAATATTTTCACCCTATCATAATATTCTTCAGCTTCCAATGGTTTTGGGTGATGATTTTATTCATTTAAACTGTTAATTTATTTATTAAATCTATGATAAGGGTAAATAATTCACAAAAATCATCGATGTCCCTTGTACACAGTCTTAATATCCATTCTTCAATTGATAATAATAAGTCTCTTCTTCCATAATTGGACATTGTTTATGTCCACTAACATTGTATCCAAATAAGTTTCTATATTAAGGAAAGTCGTTTATAGTGAAGAATATCATATCACGCAATATAAAATACTCCTTATTTTATGAATTGAAATCATTAACACATGTCTCCTATAGAAGTTTTAAATTATCAAAAAATAGTGAAAGATACACATCAATATCTTTACCAAGCTATTTTAGTCCAAAAAATCATCAATATTATCCTAACATATTTTTTATTCATACATATACATGGGGACATGTTTTAAACTAAGAAAAATATTGGACATGAACTATATTGGATACATAGTCTTTGATATGGATTCATTCCATGAGTACACAATCCCATTCAGATATTTCTAACATCACTTCCAAAATCAAGAAATAGTTTATCTAATCTCATCCACTATTTTGAATCACCATGGTGACATAAGTTACCTTTAGAGATTATCTCATATAAATTACATCTTAACCTTTTTTAGTGAATTAAATTTGAAAATAGAGGATTAAAATGAGTAAGTATTGGAAGGTATAAATTTTTTTTAAAAGGTTATTTGATTCTGGTACTTAAGAATCAATCAATGAAAAATTATCAGAATTGTATGAAAGAATTATTGGATGATGTCATTAGAAAGTACAAAATTGATTTTTCATTGGTAATATTTTAGTTCCTAAGAATTCATATGAGTTGATTTTTTCATCCATATTATAGCGTGATGTCGCACATGTAGGAAAACATGGTAAAAATTCATATTATTTACTACACACCACAAAATAATTAAGGAAATCATGAATATTTTTACACCACAATCCCATTGGGAATATCATTTTATTCACCTCATAATTGGAATCTGGAAGCACATTTCCCTTAAAAAGTATGTCTTTTAAATGATCAAGTATGTTGGAGAAGCTTTTATCACACCACCCATTTATTTCATTCAAGTTAAATAATCTCATAATAATAGATAACACAATATATTTACTACATCAAAGGAATAATGTTTTATTAAAATCACCATACAATCATGCAACAATTGTTGTTTTCTAGATGTTTTCAAAACCTAAATCATGAATTAAATCTTCATGACAATCACATGCCTCATTATTAATAGTATCATAAACATTAGATGTGGAATTTTTATTTCTTTCACAGAGTCATATACAACATGTATAAGTAAGGCTAAATCAATTGAATATAAGACGATCCTTGATATCATTAGGGTTTATCATTATCATATTCAAACACTTCAACCATGAATAGATAATATAATCTAGGATTAACGGTAACGTTTAAAAAAATCAATGAAATCATCAGATCATTTTTCTTATTCACTAGTGTTTATTCTTGAATTTATCCAATTATGGTCCATTCGTGGCCAGATATCACAATATAATTGGTGAATATATCAAAACATATAAACATATATATATATATAAATAGATAAATTGTAAACATAAAGGTATTTATTAAAAATGATTGGTAATCATGGAATGAATCTTCACTCCATATGAGCAAAAATTATCAACGTACGCTAAATCATTATATATTTTATAAAAAACATTATAACTCTTATTATTCTATCCAAACTACTTTAGATAAAATTATCGGATAACCTCTCTCATATTGGAAAAAAATTTAAAAAAATCAATCATTATTCTGAAGATTAATTGTGTGACCTTATAGGGGTTTGTATCAATAAAATTGGTTATGGATTCTCTAATTGATAACCATATCCCATGAAATACCCCTATGAATGTATTTTATAATTCATTTTTACAAATTATTTTTCATGATCTTTATTAAGAACATTAATATCTCTTTATGAACATGTACAATAGATTTACATCTATATATTATAAGAATAATAATAGAATATTTATATCAAAGACATCGTGAATAACCACAAGAAATGTAATATTTAAATATATTATTGAAAAAATCATACAATCTATAATCTCTCGTTAGACAGGGAAATCTAGATGAATATATCCCATGACAATCATATAGGTATATAAGAATATTTCATGCCACTTATTTAATAATTTCAATTAATTTCCTTCGACATTACTGAATTTTGGTCTTATATGTTTACATAGAAATATTAATTTCATCATGTAAAATGAACATCTACATACAAATAATTAAAACAACATCTCAAATGAATAAAACACAAATAATTAATCATCAAATTTGAAAATAAACATACACAATTTTGAGTTCAATAAAGAAATAGGACCTTAATCTAGAAATCTCTTCATGAAATGATATTAAATTAAAAACACTACAAGATATATCAACCTTTTGATAAAAAGCAACAATAAAATGTAACTTTAAAATAAAATCAAACTGTGGTGTATTATACTATGAAAAACGTTTTCCAAATATACAAAAATTCCCTGGATGATTAAATAATAAATTTTGATGAATTATAGATACCACAAGTCATAAATAAACAATAAAATGTAACTTTAAAATAAAATCAAACTGTGGTGTATTATCCTATGAAAAACGTTTTCCAAAAATAAACAAATTCCCTGGATGATTAAATAATAAATTTTGATGAATTATAGAGACCACAAGTCATAAATATAAAATAAAATACACACCCATGTCCAATAAAGATCATCTGGTTTC
Source organism: Viscum album (assembly GCA_963277665.1). Lineage (NCBI taxonomy): Eukaryota > Viridiplantae > Streptophyta > Magnoliopsida > Santalales > Viscaceae > Viscum > Viscum album. The sequence continues at coordinate 930,839,515 of OY728127.1, forward strand.
CTTAAGAGTCATACTGAGTCGAGATAATAGCTTCATAGATCAAAAGATTAGATTTTAGAGAGCCTGTAATTTTTAAAAGATTACGAGGCCTCAATTTTTTAAAAATATCATCCCATAATTTCATGATAAAAAAATTTATTCAATAGTTTTTTTAAAACTGATGCAATAAATTCACTTTTTCACATCAATTTTTTCAAAAACAAATGCAAAAAATTATTATATATAGAGTTTATTAAATTATTTTTTTATAAAAAATAACATGAAATGTGTCATAAAAAAATTTCACTTCTGTTAATGTTAAAAACAACACCAAATGGTCCCCAAAAATACATTTTGCATTTTATATAAATACCGATTTCATATATCCAAAGTTGACGCCAATTTTTCAAATATTGGATCCTTATCAGTTAACACATTCCGAGTTACAATAGCTGAGGATTTAGATGGAATATATGATGTTGAGGGGTTTATCCAACCGAGTGTGTCGATGTGGGGTGCTCTTGTTATTATTTTTAATAAGGTGGATGGTAGTATGAAGTTTTTTATATTCTATTGGAGGTTTAACTAGGTGATGTTCAAGAACCATTACCATATTCTGGGGATAAATGATCCATTTGGCCTGTTGAGATGTCTGAGTTGGTTTTCAATGATTGATTTGCAGTTGGGATATCTCTATTTGAGGATGATGGTTCATGATATTGTGAAGACCGATATCAGATTTAGATTTTAAATGTATAGTTTTTAGTCACGTAATTCAGTGCTTCAAACACACTAGTTGGGTTCAGGGAGCTTATGAACTCAATATTCCATGATATCATGGAATAGTTCATCACCGAATTCATCGATGATATCTTGGTCAATGCATGTTCATTGGAGGATCATGAAGTGAACCACAATGAAGGTTGTTAGGTTTTTATGTGCCACAAAATCTATGTAATTTTTTACAAGTGTATGATTTTGTCATGATTGGTGGATTTCTTTAAGAATTTGACGTCTTAGTAGGGTATGGAAGTTGACCAGTTCATGGTCCAGGAAGATGTTTCTTGTGTTATACCCAATAACGGTGTAGGGGTTTGTCGTTTTTGTGGTCTTGATGATTATTATCATTGGTTTCTACACATTTTTTATAATATTTCTACCCCATTTATCATTTAAACTATAGGATTAGTCTTTTATGTGAACTGATCAGTGCTATGAATAGTTTGAACACCTGAATGGGAAGTCAGTTAGTGCAATAATAGTAAATTTTCCTGAGAAGGATGTGATGATTTTGTAGTTTTTTTATGTGTAACATTTCTTATTGGGATCAGTGTTGATATAATAGATTGAAATGATCTATTTTGTGTTTTTCAATTCATGTCCCCATGCGCGTAACAATGCTACCGATGATCGAGATTTGGTAGTGGTTGTGTTTGCGTTGATGTTGTGGTGGAATTACCTCTTTGGGGAATGCATTATGGTCTTCACATATCAAAATATACCAATGTATATAATTTATAAGTGTGATATGAACTTGTATTAGTGAATGTTTATATACTTTATTTACAATTTCAATTTTGAGATCTCCTACACCTCGGGAAAATTGAATGTTTTTGTCGATTTCATGAGCAGTTAGTCATGGAAGTAATTTTTTATATGTATGGGGATGCCCCGTGGGAAATGGAGGAGATGGAAGAAATGCACATTGATACAAGGATTGATAGTGGTATAGGATGTTTGTTTCATATAATGGTGCAGTCATATCTAGTGTATATAGTGTACGAATCTTAGTATGGAGACTCAAAGGAAGAAGCGATGTGTGATCATGTTGGCTACCGTGATTGTTTGAAGGTAAGTTTGGAGGATTGTTATAACCATATGTTGATTGATATGTAGTTTTTTGTTCTAGTGGTGATGTTTGGTGTCGTTTTTGAGCTCTATAACTCATCTTTGGTTGTACACTAAAGAGTTTCCATGATGTATTATGGAATGATGATGTAGTTTTGGTGTCCTGAGATAGAATGAGAGGTGGTAGAGTTTTTCTAAAAGTGCTTGGATTTCAAGAAGGTAAAGGAAGATAATTGTGTTCTATGTTGTTTGTTGAAACCCTTGGATGTTCCAAAGTAGAAATAGGATGACATCTTGATGTATTTATACACTGAGTTACCCTAATCATAGGGAGATTTTGATTCTTCATGCGATATCATGTATTGGTTGGTGACATCCATTCACATGATAAGAATCAAGGAGTTGAGTGTAGTGGTTTATTTTCCAAAGAGGTATAAGGAAGGGGTGGTGAATTTGTATGGTGTTTCAAGGTACATTGTATTATACTAATATTGATGTTTTAAATCATGACTCTAGAGGGGATTTCATTGTGATGTTTCCACCTAGTGACACCTTAGCACTCCCTTCCATCATCCGAAGGATAAGTAGATGGAGGGGATTTTCCAGTTGTTGGATGTATTTTCTGGGCATGTATCATAGACATTTGTAGGTCTTGGGAATGTTATATTTCATTCGTTTACTTTTCATAAATTTATAGTTTCCACTCACCCATTGGAATGGATCTATTTTAGGTGTTTATAGAATATTGTGTATTGCTATATTTTGTTCTATGGAGGTTGTGGTTAGTTGTTCTTGGTTCTAATGTGGTGAAGAGAATGATATATAAGGTTCCACTTCTTTTTAAGAGGATGAACGTAGTGCAGGACATGAATATAACTATGTTGATTGTTGGATGAGGGCCTGGGAGGTTGAGTTTTGAGCCCTTGTGTTCTTTATGGTTTCCCATCAAAATGGGATGTGGAGTTTTAAAAATAGTATTATGCTTTCTACAATGTTGGTTAGGTCCGTTGAGGTTATGGGGTGAGTTGGTGAGATGGAAAAATATGGAAGTGTCTAGTTAAGATAATTATTTCATTTAGATGGGGAGTTGGTGAATCAGAAATATAATTTCATTTTATGTTTCTTTGCAAATTAAAAAAAATTCGCATCCTATTAAAGATTTCATTCACCATTGAAAACAAATCAAACAAAATCCATAGAAATAAAAGAATTTATCATGTTTACAATTTTATAATAATTCTTACATTCTTAGAATTTTTTTGAAATAATCCAACACCACACAATCCACTAGAAAAAAACCATTTATGTTGAAAACAATTAGTAGGATATGTCCATTGAATCCCATAACACTATGTAAACAATAAAATAGTGTACATTCTGTATCTATACAAAATGATATGATAAAATATATTTATAATAATTCATGTTACCTGTGAATCTTTATCAAATCCATAAATTAATTATTAAAAAAAATTGACAGTCTTACATAGAAGCTGCAATGAACATCAAGGGCTTTGATTTGAAACTCATTTTCATTACACTATCTTATTTTTCAATATGATTTCCAAAACTAAAAATCTAACTTTGTCTGAATAAAATTAGGACAATTATAAACTCTTTCTCTCCCAGTCCCGAAATACAAATTTGATTATCTTGTCCAATTATCCCACCCAATTCGATGTGTAGATGAATATGATGACAAGAATAATATGATAATAAACTGAAGATAGTGATCTGCTGATTAAAATGACTAGCTAAATATGTTACAATCATATCTCCTCCCTTCTGGAAAAACATCACCAATAAAGCTCAATATTGAAACTTATTATTCAATATCTAATATTCTTTAGCACTCTTCCATCTCTATTAATTTTAATGAATAGTAAACTCTTTTTCATAAATGTACATGGTACTTTCACATTTTTTAAGACCCACAAGTTGTTTGGGTGGAAATAAAAAAAATTCCCACCCAAGAAAATTATCCAATGTCTCTTTTTAACATGAATTTTTGGTACATCCTGACTTTATTAACGCCTTATAACACTTTTCAACTCTTCCTGAATATTTATCTCTCATACTAATTTTGTTTGAAATAGATCTTTGATTCTCTTTTTCTATTCTGATTCTTCATCCCAATTACTCAACATGATTGTTACATTACAATTCACTGTACTAGATGATGAATCCAAACACCTTCTTTGAAATTCAAGCTCTCTTTTTGAAAAATCATTCAATAACTTTTAATTCTTCTTCACTTCAAAAAAATGATTTGATATCAACTTCAATATGATATCCATTGACCCAATTGACAAATGCATTTGAAATGAAATCATATTTCTTGATTCTATTCGGAATACGATTCTGATCATCATCAATATCACAAGATTTATATCTCTGGGATTTTGGTCTAACTGAAAACTAATACCTTCCGTTTCGCACATATTTTAAAAATCTTATTATTCCTTAAAAAATATGAATCCAAGGAACTCATTTTGAATTTCTAAACACTTGGAATCATTAACTTCCACAATTTTCTTCTTTCATAAACATCATCTGTATCATGATTTTTTTATCACTATGATTACATTGAGGATCATCTTCAGGATCATCTTACATATAATGGAATGTATTGTAACTTCCCATTCAATCTATCATATTCTTACTCTTCCTACAACATTTTTATTTCTTTCTCATCATGAATATGGTTTACATGATCACAATTGGAATGTTTACAACTAGCATGATTACGATCATGATAAATATGATATTCATAACCTATTATCCAACTATCATTCAAAAATATTGCATAATATGTTTTCCAAATACTTGTGATTTATGAGAACTCTAAGACCGAGAAAGAATCAGCACATTTAATTGTACTCATGAGGAATCCAATTGTCCACCATTACAATCAAAACTTTCATTTTGGATCGAAGATGAGTTTGATGACCCTTCACATCCAGCAAGATTCGTCATCAATATAATCGAACTTTTCAAACATTGGGAGTCTAATTATTGAATATGATGGTCAGTGTAATTTTTGAAATAAATATTAAAAGCGATGTGATTTTCTTTTCAACATAAAAAACATTGAAAAAAAAGACCATACCTAAATATAATAACTTTCCTTACCTTATTTTTCCTAAAAATCTCTCCATTTGAATTTTGTTACCAATCATGTTTCATAAATCACTAGAAATTTTATCATCATGAAATGGATTACTTAAAAATAATTCTAATCATACGTAAGCTAAAAAATTGTAGGGAAAAATAATTATGTACAGAAAAATCTTGATGTTACAAAGGAGTCATTATAATAATCTGTTCATATTTCTTCCTCATCACTTCTACTTCAACTTTCCATCTTTCTTGGAATAAAAAAATTGGGTTTCCTACATGCACTCCATCAAATAGTTAGAATTGGTCTCACACATACATTAATGAATTCACATCTCAACCACAACTTCCAATTTTTAGATGCTTTAAAAATGATATATTTTTTAAACAATTCAAACTCCCCCATGACAACACTATCCAAAGGTGAGATGAGAGAGGGGATAATCACATACCTCAACCATGATAAGAAAGAGCATTTATGCCCATGTTCATCCTCAATTTAAAAAATAATTCATTTGGTAATGTTTTTGTGAAACTGTTAACCACTTTTATAATGATGGAATATACTGTATCTTCATTTCATTATTATCTACATACTAATTGATGAAATGATATTTTATATCAAAATATTTTGAATGAGGATGTTCAAATGTATTCCTGTTGGGATTGAATGTACATTTATTATCACAATACAAGTTTAATGGTAAATTAAAATCAACAAATATATTTTCTAATTGATTATTCATCCACATAAGTTGAGTAGAGGCTTGAGTAGTTGTATCATATTAGCATCATCTGTATTGAGAGTTACTAAATTATTTTTCTCTGTATTCCAAATTACACAATTCTTTCCTAGAAAGAATACTCCACCAAATTTGGATCTTCTATCATCAATATTTCATTCCAAATTATTATGTAAATAGCCAAACAAATTAATAATTTCTTAGCTATCTTATCTGATCATGAAAGATTTTGTGCATTTAATGTATATTAGAATATTTTATCCAGTATGTAAATATGATTTTCTTTTAGACTACACTAAAATCATTCACAATAGGTGACATTATAAAAAGGACTAGGTCATGAGGTAATGAAATCCTAAAGACATCCAATCATCTTTTAAGGCTATTTCGAATCAACTTGTTCCCCTTATCAATCATAAAAGAACTTCTTACCCACATAAATTGAGGTGGAAATTGGTTTTCTTGTTCTCCATGACAAACATATTATTAATATTCTTAGCGTATTTTTCATGAGAAAGAAAAAAAATTGATCCTTCCTAGAATTTTTAAGCCAAGAAAGTATTTCACATTCCCTAGAATGTACATCTCAAATAAAAAAATTATTTCATTAGAAAATTCGTCATAACATCTTCATTATTCCCAACAATGATATTTTTATCAACATAAACAAGTATGATGAGGGAATACTCTTAATGTTATTTGACATAAGGAATTCTATCAACACTTCCTTTCCTAAAACTCATATTCCTTATTCATGTATCACATTTGGAGTACTATACCATTAGAGCTTGTTTTAGCCCATATAAGGCATTATTAAATCTCCATACATAACTTTCATCCTTCCCAACAACAATTCCAATATGTAGTTCAATGTAAACTTCATCATCATGATCCCAATTTCAAAATGATGATTCAACTTCCATTTGAATAAATTTTTAACTTCGTTGTACCTCTATTACATGAAATGCTCTTATAGTTTTAGATTTATTCCACTAGAGAAAAGGTTTCATAAAAATAAATACCTTCAATATGTGAGTAATCATTTCATATAAATCATTATTTATTTATTATTACATCACCTTCTTCATTGAGGTTGATCTAGAAAACCGGCTCTGTACAATTAATATTTTCATTATCCAGGTTGGGTAAATGTTTAAATGTGTTATTCTATATAATATGATAAAACTTTTCATTCATGGACATAACAAATTCTAGATAATATAATGCTTCTTTTACATAATTCATCTCATATTTTGAATAAAAATAGGTTTTTGTAATAACATTTGTTGTTCTTCTAGTTTGAACCATTTTATGTTGATCACCATTAATATTAAGAGATTTCACTTGAATCCATAGTTCCATAAGAGAATTTTCAATATCACCCTCTTCATAAGATGTAATTGATTTTGATTATTCTCATTGAGTATGATTACAATTGTGTGAATCCTTATAGGAATTTTCAACTAAGAAATACTTATCCTTTTTATCATCTTTATCGGTGGAAGTATGTTTTTTCTCCTTGGTAATTTCAATAACTTCCAAATAAATAGAATAAACAATTATTTTATTTTGTTTTTTGAAGCATCAGCATACTCTTCCATCCCAATCTTCTCCATGAATAATTCTATCTTTACCATTCTGCACAATCATTCCGTAGTTTCCACCATTCTCATTTATAATACATGGACCCATGAAAACTCTTAAGTGTTTCAAACATGGAATTTTATATTAAATGATTCTTATGGATTTATATCTGAATTTTTCATGTTGAAAAATCAATTTTCAATATAAATTGTAGTACTCACGACTTTCATCCAATAATAATGAGAAAGACCATGATCAAGTGACATTGTTCTTAAGATTTTCTCCAAACTAGTATTATTTTATTCAGGTACCCCATTTTTTAAAAGTATGATAGGAACTATAATCATGCTGAATTCTATCCATATCATGATATCATTAAAAGACTTCACGTCTATACTAACCATCATTTATGGATATCACATTTTTTAGTTAATAATAACATTCCTTATTTTCATTCCTTCGGAATCATTAACAAAATTTAACAACATATTACTTATGTCCCATACACATAACACAATTAATTAAATTAAAGGTATCAATGAATATAATGAATTAATTATCATAATTTTTTTCTAATTTTCCCAAAAATATCATAATGAATATTATCTAGGGGGTTTTTTTAAAAAATCTCTACTTTCATAAGAGCTATGTTTGAAATATTTCATTTCTGAAAAACATTAGAACACTAGTATATTAATCTTAGAAAATTAAGAATATACTAGACACTACCTCACATTAATAACTTTATCGTGTATCTTTGAAACATTAGTCCCAAAATTGTATACCAAAATTTATTATCTTCCTCCATACTCCAGTAACTAGTGTTTTTTATTTCAAAAATGTGAAACAATATTCCTTTTTTACATTGGACTCTTTACACTTCAAAACAAACCCATATTTTATAAAGATATATTTTTTAACCTCATCAAAATGTGGCTAAACACATTAAATGTTTTTTTTAAGCAAATCATTATACAATTCTATCTTGGATATAATATTTTATTTCCCAACAATGTCTGATCTCACACATTCGATTATTAAAGACTCATCATTGAGAAATGTAACTATTACTTTTTTAAAGTATTTCACATTATTGAATAACTATAAATCTCCAGTCATATGTGATGAACATCCACTATCAATAATCCAATTTCCTTCTCCTTTAGTATATTTTTGAATGTTTTTGACAACAAGAGGTTTGTTTGCCTTCCATTTTTTCTTAATCTATAGATTCAGGTAATTGTTATGTAAACTTTATTGATGTAGTAACAAAAGAAGACATATTACTTTAAGGTTTATAGGTTGTTAAAATCTTTCAATAATAGTTTCCAATGTTTGAAATACATTTTCAATCTTTACTCCTTCCATCTCTAGATTCATTCAAACATTTTTCCCAGACTTATTATTTTGTGGGAATTGACCCACTTAAAACATTACTTTCTACACCATGGGAATAATAGTAGTGTTGTTTGTTAAACAAAAACATATTTTTCATATGTGGGAATCCACCAAAATACCATATTTAGACATAAAAATGATTATTTCATCTGAATCATCTATACATATTTGATTTTTTAACATGTTTCTTAGTAACCTTCTTGACTTTTTCTATCTGGAAAAAAACTGTTCCATTATAAATGGGAATAATAATTTTCTTTTTTTACTATTATTAAATATATGTATTAGAATATTATTCATATTAATAATGATTAGAATCATTTTTAGACTTAAGGAATTATAAAACATCTGAGTTCCATACATTGTTGTTCTTGGACACATACACATCCTTAAAACATTATTCTTTTCTTAAACAATTCTATATTTTTACTCAACTTTTTAAGGTAATTTTTTATTTAACATATTTTTTTCTATTATAGGATTTGTAAACAACATGAATGATATATATTTTAAATATTGTATATCTCTTTTCATATTGTGAAGGTTTTTGTTGGAAAAATTTTAAATCATCTTCTTTTCTTGTCAACATAACTTCATGATGCCTATTACGATTTTTTTATTCCTAAAACTATTTGGTTAAATAATAAAACATCACCGAAATATTATAAATTTATTCTAAAATGATTTCATAAATTTTTTAGGAATATTAATCTTCTATGTGATTTATTTCTTTTCAATCCCTCTAATCTTTCTCATGAATTTATCTACACATCTTTCAAATAGAATACATGTTGAGTTTCCTCTTATTTTGAACTACTACCTCTGAACTCTTCACCATTAACGTTTTAAATATATGGCTTCTCAACACCATATAAAATATCATGGTTGTATTAAACATCACTGAATTCTTCTTCATCATCTTTTTATATGAAAATTTTTCATTTTGGATTTGAAGAATTTTTTATCTTTCCATGTGGAATACAATTTTCATTTATATTCAGGTTTCAACCATGAAATTATTGGCCAACTTTCTTGATAAATACTATCTTTTTATTCCTTTCATAGATATCAATTACCCCAAACTGCATAAAGGGTCCTCATTCATAGAATTTAATGACATTATTACCTTTATATTTTATTGTACGACTTCTAACATTTTTAGAAAATAACGATAAAATATCATCATGATTTCTACATAAATCTTTTTTAGAATTAGATTCACCAACATGGTCTTTAATAAGAATATTCTTTGATATTTCCTTCTTTGTATCCTTGTATGGAATTTCTCAATCAACTATTTTTTCATATCCTCATCCCATATCAATTCATTTGTAATGAGAGTTATATTCAAGTCATCTATAAATAATGTTTCAGGATCTCTATCTTCCAATGAAATTATTTTCATCAAACTTATATGGAAGTATATTCAAGATATTTTTACCAACTGTAGAATATTACAACATTTCACCAAGATATCTGATAGTTCGAACAATGTCATTCACTATGGTAGAGAAATCCAAAATATATTCCTAAAGTCCCACCCTTAACTGAGCAGACATGAATCTCCATATTTTTAATTTTTCATTATCCACATTTATATTGTCTTAATATATGTTTTTCAATTTTTCAAATATTCCTTTTGTTTTGGTAGCACCTATCACCATTAGGAATTATATTTTAGAAAGTATTGATTTTAAATAAATTTTTTCCCATCCATCATTCTCATGATTATTCATATAAATTGATGTAAGAGGAACATCACCATCAATATGAGGAAAACCATTTATTGTATGTTAAGGAACATCATAACTAATATACATAAGATACACCATCATTCTATATTTATATTTATTAGATTTCTTACCAACAAAAACCGAATTTCGTTTACTATTCACAGAGTTTAGATTCTACCTCACCTTCTATTCAAAAAAATTTCAAAGAATAAGAGAATGAAACCTTTAGCTCTGATACCATTTGAATGTGAAAAGTTAGGATAATTTTTAAACTGATTGGGTGAAGGGGAATCAATGATATCATTTAATTTTTTGATTCCATGAAAATGAAACAACGTTAACATCATGTTAAAGATTTCATTCCCTACTTAAAACAAATCAAAGACAGATCCACAAGAACATTAGAAGGTATTTGGTTCACTATTCAATAAGAATAGATACGTACTTGGTATGGTTTGGAAATAATCTAATACCTCACAATACAATAGAAAACAATATTTTTGTGATGAATACAATGTGTAGGATATTCCCTTTCACTATTGTAGAACTATGTAATCAACCAAATAGTGGATGTGCTCCCCTAGAAAAAATTATATAATAAAATGTTTTCATAAAAAAACATGTTACCTGTGATTCTTTATCAAAATACAAAAAATTATTCTTTTAATAACAGTTATTCCCTTTCTTAAAAAAATGATAGTATAAACCTAGAAGACTTTTCAAGGAAGCGTATTCTAATTTAACAGTTCCTTTTTGCAATATAATTTCCCAATAAAAAAATACAATTTTTTCTGAATATGATGGAGACAATTTCGTACTCTTTCATCCTTAGTTTAGAAATCCCAATAAGACAATATGGTCTAATAATTGAGCACAATACAATGAGAATCCAAATATGATGACAAGAAGTACATGAAATATAGTTGAATATAATTATCCACTGAATATGATGATCAGCTAAATAGGTTTCAATATTTTCTCTTCTACACCCATGTATGTCCAACAAAACATTTACAAGGAAAATCAATAGAGAATCATCTCATTCGCTCTCTAAAATTATTTAACACTCCTACTTATCTCTTTATTTTCATTTATAGTACACTCATTTTAAAAAAAAATTAATGTACTTTAACATTTTATAGTTGACCCAAAAGTGGATTTGGAATGACATGGATAAAAATTATCTCTCAAAACAAAATTCTCTAAAATTTCAACTTCACGTCATATTTAATTGCATCATAACATTTTCAATGAGTCATAAATATTTTCGAATCTTCTAGAATGTTCATATCTCTTCATGAATTCATTTAAAACACTAGTCTAATTAGGTTTTTTCATTCTCATTATTCATCCCAACTGCTAGATATGATTTATTCGTTAAATTTCCCGACACAATATACAACAACAAAACATCTTTTCAAATTTAAGGCTCCCCATTCCACAAATCAAACAATCAATTCTACTTCGTCTTCACCTCCTAAATATTATTCGATATCAAATTCAATATGATGGAACTTAACTGAATTGATGAAATCATTTAAAAATAAATCAGAGTTCTTATTACTCTTATGAATATGATATCCATTATATTAAATATCCAAATATTTCTATCTTTTGACATTTGTTATGACTATAAACTAGTACCTTCGGTTTCACACATTTTCCACAAATCAGTCTTTCCGTAAAACAAATATTAATCAAAATAAATCATTACAATGATATTATAAATTGAAAACATTGACTTTATCAATGTTATTAATTCAAACTCATCAAGATTTATAATACATTTCTTCCAGACTTTGATTACATTAATGACCATTTTTAACATCATCTGATTTAAAAGGTAATGTATTAAAAATATAAATTTTTTCTATCATATGATTACTCTTCATGAAATATTTTTCATTCATTCTCTTCTTAATTATCATTTTAATGATTATAATTTTCATGATTATGATCATCAAGATTATGAACCTATTGAATTTGATCTTAGGTAGATTTTTTCCCAAATTCATTCATCCATATTGCATCATACGTTTTCTGAATCGATTTAATTTACGGGAACTCCAAGATTATGAAATCATCATCACATTTAATTGTAATCATTCAGAGTCAGTGTCTCTAATGTTATTATCTTCACATTCATACCAGATCTAGGATGAGTGTGATTACAATTTACTTCTAAAAACACTCTTCCTCAATGTGATTGACCTTTTTAAATATTGTGAGTCCAATTTTTGAATATGATGATCAGTAAAATTTTAATCAAATAGAATGTGGGGTGATTTTTCTTTATTAATAATCTTTCTTGATAATGGAAGACAATAATTCCATAAAAGAGCCTTCCTGACATGCTTGTTCCTTACATTTCATTAGCATTTCTACTCTGGCTAGAGAAGATCCATGACGTCTTCACCATTTAATTTATTCATCAATATCTTCATGATGAATCCTACATCAATAACTTGGGAGAGTTTGATTTTGATGAAAGTGTGACATTCATGGATCAGATAGAAGAGATCCATGATCATTAAGTGAAGTCGATCCTTATAAATAAAATTTCATTGGTTTTTGTCGGTTCATTAATTGTTGCATGTATGATAGTACTTGGGAGTGAGATATGCATATTCATTCCTAGAACCTAGATATCTTTTAAGTTTTTATTTTATATATTTTCTTATTATTATATTTATGGGACTGTTAATTCTGTGAGAAGTTCTATTTAACTTATTTATTATGTATGATGTGTGATAATGTCATTACATGTGATATATATATGACCTAATTCCTAATCAAGACACTATAATTATGATGCTATTAAACCCTTATAGGTGAGTTAGTGCCACCAAGGGAAGATAATATCATGACATAGAGGATGAATTCCTAGATTCATGTGTTTAGGATGTTATGTTTCATTGGATGTAGTGGTTGTTGGTTTGTGAAATATAGATGTCATATTAGTTGTGTAGTTGTTGTGAGGATAAATGGTTATGGAAAAGATGTTGTATGAGATGTCTGTGTCCATTCGGGTTGGAGTCTTTAGATGATGTTAGAGTTTTAGGTATGATGAGATTCATGTTATGTGTCTCATAAGGTGGGTTTTGGACCCCTTTCCTTACAGTTTTATTATTTTTTAGGGAAATAATTGTATTATAAGTGTCTGATGTAATGCTCCAAGCCTTCCAAGACCATTATTTTTATATTTTTTGTGGTTGGAGGTGTTAGTTAAGAGCATTGGGGAAGATTTAGGTGTCTGTAGAGGAGGCTGGAAGTGAAACAACACTACTGTAGTAAATAAACACTATGAATAGTTTACACAATGTGAATGTGGGGTTCATGTTTTTTAGGGCAGTTCATGACGTGAAATAAATGGATGATTAATCCATTGAGGAGATTAATTTTTTAATAGAACAAAAATTCACCTAATTTCTCATTGTGAAAGGGGATTACAAGTCATGTAAATACCCAATGAAGTGAAATTATAATGACTGGAGTTCTTGAGGGATTCCTAAAAAACAGCAGCTGAAGCTACTGTTTCTTATTTAAGGTGATCCATCAAGGATTTCATCATGAATTTTAAATTATTCTATATTGGGAATGGTTCTTTTATTCCTACCATCGATATGTAGGGAGTTCTCCTATCATTATCATCCATTTCCTTATGTTATCATTCATTGTTTGACTATAGTGAAGTGGTTTGGTTTGGGTTGTTAGCTTCAGATATGTTTTGATGGATCATTGATGTGGTGTAGGATAAACCTATGATTACCATGGGTATATTGTAGTTTTTTGGAGTACTTATTTACCCTATAGTGTGAAAAAGTTGGAATGAATCAATGAGGTAAGTAATCCCTAATTTCTCATTATTTTGTATCATGGGGGAGGGGGTTTCTATTTTCTAAAGATGGGTTATTGATTTTAATTCATAATTAATGATGAATAACCTATATATTTCAAAATGTAATAGGAAAAGTGGTATATTTTTAATGTTTTTATGAAATTTATATAATTATGATATTGTGTATTTTACATTATTGATTCCTATATGAAAATTATGGTCATTAGAATATTTTTTAGGGTTGATGATATGTATTGTGACTGCGGTTGTTATCCTAACAATGATAAAAACATGAGATTGAGAGTTTGAATCTGGGTTATGAAATATTAAAATAGTTTCCCCTTCAGATATTGTATCTTTGTTACAAAAAACATAATTCATTATCTTTCCCATAGAAATGTATGAATAGAAATGGATGCATTCATGAGAAAAAAATAATTTACAAGGTTTTCCCTCAATGGGATACATCTAATGAGCATATAATAGAAATTTACTGATGTTCCAAATCCACTAAAAGTTCACTATTGTTTATTGAGTCTTGAGGGGACTCCCTATCCTTCTTAGTCTACGACCGATCATTTTATAAATGTTCACTTCTCTCTCAATTAATCTATACTCATTTATTAATAAGAATATCTTCATTATATTACATGATTCAATAATTTTTACACCCTATAATGTGTATCATTATATTCCACAATCATCCACGAGTTGAAGAACACATTAGCAGATATTTACTAGGCAATCCATCTAGGCTCACACATTTTAATTCATGCAACCTTTAGATTTCATGAGTGAAAAATTAACACCCTACTTTAAGAATTTACCTTTGTCACAGAAAACTAACTTTTTTATAACATGTATTACTTGAGAAAAACTCTCATTGTGTGAATTTTTATTTTTATAAAAATCTTGCATGATTTGGAGCCTCGATTTTCTCTATAGATGTATCTCCCAAACTGATGGGTTAGCCACAAATTTTAATGCATTAATTTCCCTTTAGGATATTTTCTTTTATTATATACTATTTTTTTGAAAAATTTCTATGAGGGGGAAACCAATTCTAATTCTACATTTGGTGAGGAATTCTATTTTTTTTATAACACTTCATCTTTATATCATTGGAGCTCATAACTCATCTATTGTGAGAAAAGAAATATTTCGTGAGACTGTTTTATTTCTAGTAAATAGGGGAGATGATTTTTATAATTCACATGCATGTAAGATTTTAATTCACCTTCATTATTTCAAAAAAAAATTCCTTTTTAGAAAAATACTTTTCCCCGTTCTCCAAATTTGGGACCCAAACTTATGAGAAACACTTGGAAACATGGCCACCTTGAATACAAAAATTTTGTACTGACTCCAGAGAATCCATTCATTTTTCTTGGATAATTTTCAAAAAATATATTTCCAAAAATCTCCCTAGAACTACATAACGTACCACAGAAACATGATTTGACAATATACACAATCAAACCAAAAATTTAACAATGGTACCTTGAGTGATATTTCCCAAATAGTTGTGACCATTAAGATTTTTTTGTTATCACAATAAAATTTAAATTTTCTAACCACATATATTTGTATAATAAAATAGTTTCCCAAGGATTATGTATTTTGTGATAACAACCCAAAAATAAATTTCAATGTGATAAAATAAACATTTTAAACATTTAAAATTATTTTGATCTGTTGTGTCCTATGGCTATTCATTGAGGGCTGATGTGTTTATTTAGCTATACTATCAGGCAAGGGAGGTGGGTTTCTTTATTATTCATTTGGGGTAGTGAGGTGGTTTTTTTCGTAACTTATGGTAGGAATGTGGTTTATTACCATTGAATTAATTGAAATAACATGGTTTTTTTGTCCGTGACTATGAGGAGGTTATGTGGTTTAATACTTATTCATTATGGGAAATGATGTTTATTTTTTATTCATACATTTGGGTTAGTGAGGAGGTAATTACACTGGGATATATACTTAGGTAGTGATGGAATGAATAAATTATTAATAATCACTGAAATGAAATTGGAAGGATAGGTTAATTGTATGAGAATTGTAATAAATAATAAAATGATGGGTTCTGGGATAAAATATGGTTTAAGAAGAACAATTAATAGAATGGAAAAATTAAATAATGTGGGATGGATGTTATATAAGGGGATTTTGTCTTGTGGTTTCTTTTTAGGATTTTAGATGCGTAAGAAAAAATGGTGATGTTGTGAGATGATTTTTTTTATGTTTTTGAACCCATAAGTTGTGGTTTTGTGTAACTATAGGAATATACATTTTTATTCATTTTTATTTCTATATGAACCCCACCATCATTTAACATTATGTTCCAAAACCTTCATAGTAATGCAGGGTTGTTCTTTCTGATATCTGGTGAGGAAGGAGGATTTATAGGTACCCTCTCTTTACCTCTATCTCTCTTTGAGGTGACATAAATATTGTATTGGTTATGATGGTCAGAGGTCTAATATTTAATTAGACGGTTCCTATTATAGGAAAAGTTTTTTTGGAATACACATGATTATGATTTTCATGTAGTGGACCATTTTTTTAGTCAATAAATGACCACACTAATGGGGAAGTGGCCCATGTGTTTTCAGGTGATATGTGGAATATCATGTGGGTGGTGGCCTGATAGTTTTTTGGTGAGAGGTAATATGACTGTTCTTATGGGGATGTTTCTGGTAGGGTTCATGCAATGTTGGAGGAGTTCATGTGGTCGATGTCCTAAATGTTTATGATACCCTAATTCTCTAGTATTTGTAGTGGTTGTGTTGTTTCCTAGGTGTTTTTAGGAATGAGGTTATATGGTCGTTCGGGGTGGGGTGGGGTGGTGAGGGTCTATATCTATGGGAATGATTCATTGTGACTATGTTTGTTGGGTGGTCTTTTATACAGATGTGATGGGTTCCACATGATGGATGGCATCCAGGAGTTAGTATAATAGTCCAATGGAAAGGTGGTGATGGATACCCTTATCGACATGTCACATGTTATATTATATTACATGACTTTGTCAATTTAGTTACAATGTTGTAGTGAGGTTGAGTTGGTTAGTATAATAGTATAGGTGACGTTTGGTTCTGTTGTAACTCATGGGTGATATAGTATTATACTTTCACATGTTCAAAGGAGACATTGGTTTTCCTAATGATTATACCTCTCTGCTCACACTATGAATATTAACCATTCTATAGGTTTCATGGAGGATTATGTGGATCATGATGGACATTACTAGGTAATATCATTGGATATTTATTGTTTCACTGCCTTAGCTTTTCATTTGGGCATTCACTTTTTGAGATTTCTTAAATTTTATTTGTACTTATACATTCAATGTGTAATCGTTTTTAATTATTTTTATTATTATTTCATGGTGTTTTTGGGATGATTCATCTTATCATATGATCCTATTATGATTGAGTGGGTAGTGTGTCCCATCTCATGAGGTTTTTATATCGTCTGTATTATATTATAACTTATGGCCTTCTGGATACCGAACTAAGTGATCATTTTATCTCTACAATCATTAAGGAATCATAGGATGGAGGGAAACAAGATATTTATATTCTCTTATAGTATTTTTGTTTCATTTTATACACTCTATCATGTATGATGTTCATTTTCTTAAATTTCAGGGTCTTTCAAAAATTTCAAATTCACTGAGCCTCAGAATCATGGTCCATCTAGGTGCATGACACTCAAAACATTCCTTGAAAAAATTTATTTTAAAAAAGTTAAAAAAACAGGGTCTCTTTAGAAATTGGGATAAGTTGTACCCATAATGAGAATTTAAGGACCCAAAATAAAAAACCAAAATAAACCTAGGAAAATGATTTTTCTTATTAATCATAATGTGATTTTAACAAATAATTATTAATAAATATGTAATAAAATAAAACAATTATATAATATTTGGTATGATATTATGTAGTATTTTAATATAATAAAAATATATTAAACTTATCTTTTCTTATAGGAGTTTTTAATGTATATAAAGGAAAATAATTCTTATATTAATTTATTTTTTATCAGTTTTATTTATGTGAGACATATTCACAATAAAAAACATCTTTCATTTATGTTTTCTATACCCATTAATTTATTTTTTAATCCTTATAATGATTGTATTTAAATATACATATACATATATTTTTCTTTTATTCAGAGGACTTATGAATTAAATGAAACCAATGTGAAAAATGTTTAATGGTCAATATCATTATTTATCATGACTATTTATGATATAGGAATAATGATGATATCTTATGATCTACCATTAATGAAACATAGTAATTTTATTATTAATTATTTATTTATAGAAAATATATTTTTTCCCTTTGGACTATCCTCTCTTAAATGATTATGTATACAAAATGAGTGTTGTTAAGAATATTTTTCTTTATTTCAATATTAATTTGAAAACTATTTTCACCATATACTTGATTTAATACTTTGTTTTAGAGAAATATTTTATTATCCAATAATAGATGTTTAATTAAATTATTACTCATGTTTTAATTTTTAGAAAATGTGTTATGTTCTATCTTTATTGAATTTCAAAACAAGGCCCTATTTGAATTTACTATGATGGGAAAGCAAACTTTGTTCAATGTGTCTAAAATTAATGTAATTCTATGTTATCATTACTTATCATATATTTAAGGAATTCTATATATGCATCCATGATTATTTTAAAATAAATTTACTTTTAAGATATTTTGTTAGAATTTAGTTATAAAAATTAATTTACAAAGGTAAAATTCTATTTTTTTCAAGAGATTTTCCTAGTGATATTTCAAAAAAAATTTACATCTATGATTACCTAATTTTATGTTAATTATGAATTTATTGGGATATCTTCCTATTGAACCGCACATATAAATTATCAACATTATTTATTATTATCGTGAATATATGTTGATTAAACTTGTTCATCTTACATATGTTATGCTATGATGAATTAATGAGGTTATTGTGTGACCAATTTCAATAAAATGGGATATGGTATGATGGATTGAATATGAGAAACTTTTCTTTTCATGGGTTATTTTAAGATGAATTTTTTATGATAATTTTTTACACTTATTTATGGTTTTTATAATGCAGTGTTCTTTATTTTAAAACAAATTATTGTTGTTTTGTTATTACCATGTATTTTTGTTACATTATAATCAATTATGGGTGGGACCTATATATCAATAAAATTCAATTGGAAATATATTATATCCAATGACATAATAGTGGGAAGTATGAAAATGTTCTTTATGTTGGATCGGTGTACCCCGATGCACTATAGTGACATGGACTTGTAGCTGTCATTCACTGTAGCTCCTTAGAAATACATCCAGTAGGAACTGTATAACTTTTGAATAGGGTGGCTGCCTTTCACTATAGAAAATGTTTACTTATTATGTGGTTGGTTGAAGATGGATCATCTTCTTCCATTTGTAGCCCATTTTCCAGATACAGTTCCTTAGTGGGAAACACTATGAAATCTCCGAATAATTTGTGCTCCAAACATATAGTTATATTTCTCCACTATGTGGATGTAGTTATTATAAGAAAAAAATATGAATCCTTGTGTTACCATTATGTTTTATTCCATTTTACTCTTCTCTGAATCATTGTTTTTTTATAGCAAGTCCCAGCATTTCACCATCACTTTATCCTATATCGAAAATTTGATAATGGGATTGATCCCCAATTGGAAAAATTCTAATGGGATTGATTCACAATGGGATATGGAGGATGAGGTATGAGCATCTATATTATATGGTTTTGGAAGTGAAAAATGATTGTTCAAATAATTTTTATATCTATTTTGGGGTCAAAATTTAATGGCATCATCTTGGGGTTCATGAATTATGTTGATTTCCGACTATTACAAATCATGTTTTTTGGAAAGATAATTCCTTATTCCTTGACCAATGGCTATGATCTATGATATTTCAGGTATGAAAATTTTATTTTATGTTCATGATCTCATTCCATTATTCATAACATATTTTTTAAGATGAATATAGCATTATAACCCTCGTTTTTACCCTTACTAAGTATCTGATCTCATCCTTTATTATTTTTTCATTCCCCTCGGCTTGATAAATGATTTTTTGCATGGTGGGTTTATGATGAGTATTATATATGAATATAATTATGGGATAATTGGGTGATAATAAATTAAATAAGAATATTGTTTACCTTGTTTCCAAATATACTAACCATTATGGTGTCCATGTCTGTACCTATTATATGTATTGAATACATATATAAAAAAATTATTATTTATTTTTTGAAAATCCATGGTATTTATTGATTGTATTATAATAAAAATAGTTATTCAAATCCTTGGTTACTCTCTTGAGTGAAAATTGAGAAATGTGTGATTCTATTCGCAAGGGTATGATGAGAAAGGAATACCAATGGGGATGGAGATTTGTCTTGAATTGTATGTGTAACCACCCATGGAGTGCATTGATATGTACCAATTATATCCTAATGGTTTAGACAATATATTTATAGTTAGTATTAGATAATAGTATTAGTTACCCATTAAATTATATGATGATATAACTTTAGTGAGAACCACTATAATGATCCTATGAATATGATATCATCCTAATGTTTTGGTAAGGAAGTGATTATGTGGTTTACCTAAAAGTACACCACTATCTAGATAATAAAAGTGGATGTGGTTATATAATCGATGTGCATATGGATAAAAAATCTGAAATTATTGTGTCATGATTGAAAAAAGATTTTATTTATATATTATAATGGGCCCAACTATAGACATAGTTTGAACACCTCATTGGATTATCTTTGGTTAATTTAAATATTCATTACAAACCATATTGTTGGATAGTAATATATGGTATTCGTGCATGACCTATGTTGGTCCTAAAGTGTCATAGCTTTAAAATAAGGTGTTCTAATTTATACCACCTATAATTGAATATTCAGTATTTTTTTCCAACTATGATCAGCATTGCTCAAACTATTATTTATGGTCTTAGCCAATGGATAGAAGGCAAAATAACACTGCTAAGGAAAAATGTGATGAAAAATGAATTGATTGAACACTTGAGAAACCAAATTCTATATGATATATGGAAATAACATTAATACTATGACCACATAACATTATGAAGACATGAATCATGATGAACATCCACATGATCAAAAGAGGGTGAAAACATCTTTTGAATCCTTCATGATACAACACCCACCCTCTTCTACTAGGTTTTATGATCCACTTAATGGTTAAGTGATGGATCAACCACATTGATAACATATTTAATATTTTCTAGTGTGCCTAAAATTAGAAGGATGTATTAGCTATTTATCATTTTTAAGGTGAAGCAGATCAATTGTTGAAGCTTATTAATAATACAAGGATAGGGGAGGAAATTGACACTATAAAATGGCATTATTTTGAGAGAATTGTTATTAGTATCTAAATCCATCATATTCTATGTATAAATAGGTATATGTAGTTACATGATATTTATTAAAATAATGGATAATTTATTGGTCCATATAAGAGTAATTTTACAATGATTGGAAGGTATTCTGCTTGTTTAACCATTATATTTAAATTAAAAATTAAATTATTCTTAGGTTGATTAAATATTACTCAATGAAAGGTGTTATCCATTAGATAATGTAGTATCTATGATGAAATTTGATTACCTTATTTAAAGGTATAAATTCAAATTGGATGTTCCAACCATTTCTATATATTTGAAATGAAAATGGAGAAAAAGACTTCTAAAAACACAAAACATTCATATGGTGGAATGTAGTTCTGGCCATGTACATGCTATAAATATTGTGAGAAACATTAATGAATTTTTTGAATGAAACTCATAGGTAATATAAATTCTTAATATATGGTCATAAATCCTTTGAAATTTGAAATGAAATGGATTTTTTGGTTAATTCCACGGAAGAGAAGAGGATTCCAACTAATGCACAACACATACTCCAATTTTTTAAATTCAATCAGTATGATAAATATGAAAACTGTCAAATTAACCAAAAGGATTTTGATTATCAGTTTCAATACAATATTATGGAAAAATATTAATATAAATCTCATGCGACCATGACATTCGAATTTGGTTGTGAGAATGATGTTGTGAAAGGTACAATTATCATCCATTCATGAATGGATGATGTCTTATTTGATTCTTGATCAACTAACATGTTTTTACCTATGGAAAATTAAAATGTTATTGAACTACCATCTCAATGAATAAATTTTTAGTTAGCTCTAGAAACTCAAAATAGTATGACAGTCTCATCATATGTTTATAGTTCATCTCTAATTTATGTGGGTGGAAATGTGATTCCTAGAAATCTCACAATTCACCCTTTTTGAGTTGGATGTGATTCATGGAATGGATTATATTTGATTATATAGAACTCATATCAATTAATGAGTAAGGGATATCTCCATTATTATGTTAAATATGTTTTTGTTCATTTGTAGGTATGAAGATGAATACAAACATCCAGTGGGAATTAAATCTACATTTCCAACTTTAATTTTAATCCAGGAAGGCTATTTATCTCAGATGGATTAATAGAAACATTGAATTGATGACCTAAATACTATTCAAGTATTTTTTTTGATATCTTTATATAATTTTTTCTATGAATTCCATCAAATAGATATATCAATTTATCAATTTAACTCAAACAAACAGTTTCACCCATTTCAAATACTCCACATAAAATGGACTCAAATGAGCTATAATTAATAAATAATAATATCCAAGGTAATCATTGTAAAGGTTAGATAAATACTATTGGGTTTCACCTAATATATTTTTTATGTATAAATATGGATAGATGGGACTCTTTATTGATTATACAGAGCATAACAAGATAAAAATTAAGAAAAAGTATTATCTACCTCATTTTGGTTTCATGTTTGATGATCTATGGGAGATCAATATATTTCCAAGATTGGCATTCGATAAGGATATCAACAATTTAGGGTCAAGAAGGTTGATATTATAAATACATCATTCTATATAAGGCATGGAATATATGAGTATATAGTGATTCTAATCTTTCATACTAATCCCGAAACTATCTTCATGAATTTAATGAATAGAGTCTTTCGATGTGTCACTAATAATTTTTTGTATTATATATAGATTTTATAATAATATACACAAAAAGAATTTATATTCCTGATGATAACATCATAATTATGTTGAGGTCCTTATGAAAGGAGAATCTTTATGATTTTTTTTTAAAATCGAATTTTTCCTATATAAAGTTTCATATTTGGGCCATATAATCACAAGTGTGGGAATATCCATTGATCCATATAAGAATAAGGCTATTGAATGCTGGCTTACAACAACTATGTTAAATAATATATATATTTTTCTCAGTTTTTATTAGATATTATTGATAATTTTTTGGTAATTAGTGTTGAACAAATATCCACTCAAAAAGTTTACTCATAAGGGAGCCATGTTCATATGGATAGTTGAATGAGAGGAAAACATCAAGGAAATTAAGATATGATTAGAGTATTCATAATTTCATATGATATAATACAATGTATATGGGATTGTAATATATAGTGATGCATCCATGAGGGGATTGGAATGCATTTTCTCGAAGAATGACATGGTTGTAATGTATTTGTCACGATAATTTATGTTTCAGGATATGAATTAACCAACTCATGATTTGGTGTTAGATATTTTAGTTATTTCATTAAAATTATGGATTTATTAGCATTATAGAGAAACATATGATATATATAATAATATAAATTTATTAAAATATATATTCCCACACCGTGAGTTGAACTTTCACAAGAGAATATGTTTTGAGATGATTAAATATTATGACTTCTCAATACATTACCACTCTAATAATGTAAACAAGGTGTAAGAGAATTTTTGTTAGATTGATCATACTAGTTTTTAACATCTCTACATTGTTGTGTTTTATTTTTGGATAATATATCTACTATTTTTTAGACCAATCATGATGACAGATTGTGATTCTGAGTCATAGTGTGCCAAGAATAAATGTTTGAAAGATAATAAATATCTTAAAGTGAAAGTGAATGTGGTTTTCCTAATTAATTGTAATATCTTCAAAATGAGTTCTTGGATCCGAAATATGAGGGTATAATTATGGTTAGAATGGCAGTTTTACCCTAGGTGTGGCTTAAAATCAGTTAGCATGGGATGTTTGTGAAAAAGTTTTCATGGACATTAAATTCATACAATTATATAATAAAACTATTTTTATACTTTTCATTAAAGAAAAAATATTCTTTTATTAAAATATTAGAATATACAAAAATCCTAGAGTTATCCACCTAACCCTAAAAATGCCAAAGGACCACTATATAGAAACTTAGAGAATACTATCTGGAACATAAAGACAGATCATAAATTGATGGAACAATGAAACCTCTTATTCTATGGATCTTGATAATGAATGCATAACATCAATTGGTCATCATCAGTGATCAAACCAAAGAGAGGTATTTTTTATATATGGATTTTCCCGGTTAATAATTTTTATGTTGAATGTAAATCAATAGATGTATGTTTTTGTTTTTGGATCATTAAATTTTATGGAATATTTTATTATTGGGAGATTTGGGATAATCAAGTTGGATCTTTTCAATGTTTATATTATGATAAAAAATAAATATAGAAATAAATATTTTTTGGGGTTTTTTCCTGTAGTTTTTTTGGGATTTTTTCTCCTGATTCAATGTTCATCATGGGTGATTTTTCATTCCAAGTGAATCAACTATTCCTGATCAACCGATCATTTTACACTCGTTTATTGGAACAATAATATGATATCAATGATATAGGATTGGTATGGAATGAATGATGATAGATTAAAGATACATCTCGAATTGGATGATGTATGATTCATGATATCATGTTCTTTGGCATTCTTCTGTGTACAATGAAGAAAAAAAATTTAACCATTTTTTGAGCTGATCTAACGATGAGACAAATTATTCGATGATGGAAATGTTTGAAAAACATTGTATGTTTGATTTCATGGAAAATAAATCTCTAGATTGAAGAGGGAGAATCAGTCAAGACATATGGTGGAAGAGCGGGAGATTGTTGAAAATCGTTTTACACAGGGAATGTAATCTGGGAATAAAATGTGTCTAGGGCCCCTAGCTACTATTACAAGGTTTGGAAGAAGGTAATTATTATAGACTATTAAACCCTTTCAAATGGTGTGTAATCTTATATAGTTGACTCAGCGTGTACATTGGAAGTACACAGACATGGGATGGAGTACAAGGGAACGAAAATTCCGTGTACTATAACAGAAGAACATATTCCCATACATGGGATGGTACATTGACACAAATTCAGTAAAAGGACACTTCCATGTGACATATGTAGTTTAATGTGTTTCTCTAGACAACATTTACTCATTCTACATGTTTTTCAAATGTGGACAACATGTCGTGTGAGGCTATTCCACACTGGCAGGACATGTGATAGTTGTAAACCACTTGTACCTATTGGGATACATTGTGTACTCCCGTAAAGAAGGCTTGAGGCTCTTAATATTCATAGTTTAGATTATTATTAATTTAAGGTGTTCCCTTGGTCCTTTCCTTGAGGAAACAATGTTCCATTACATCCACAACACTGTATTGTGATCTGCTCTATAGGCTAGAACTCAAATAGGATTGTGGTGTACCTCGATCATAATTGATGGTATCAATATATCATCCCAATTTGTAGTTTGTGGAATTGTCTTGTAATCCCATAGAAAGGTGTTGATCCTCAATCCAGTGGGCCATACTAGTTGGGTTTTTGGAATCACATAAAAATGATCCCCCATATAGTAGGTTGATCCAGATTGGCTTCGTGGTGTCGCCCAGCAGTTCAAGGCATCAACCCCAATGTATGTATCAAAATTTACATAGACAAATAAATTATCCATGGGTATGTAACAATGAGATATACCTCTTTTTCAATAGTCTGTAATGATAATATGGCTCATGGAGTGAGGTCTCCTGAAACTAGCTAGTATTCAAGCATAATCATGTGGATGAATACGGGTTATTACTACATGATAGTGTGGTTTATCTAAAAATTATATCTTGTCCATTTTGGATATAAATTAATTTCTATATCATTTATTTTGCTTACTATACATGGTGCTTCATTTTTAGTTTTTTTGGGGTTTCCGACCAAGTATTGTTATAATCACCCTTGCAGGGGATTTTTTTTCACATTTGTCATGACTAGTGAAAATGGAGACACTATTGATGGTGTCCTGGGAGGAAAAGTTGTGGGTGGGGATTATATGGAACTGGAAATATAGTAGTGTTTATTAGGATCATTATTTTGACTTATTCCCGACCGATGGTTTAGGTCAGTCTCTTTTGAGTTTTGGTTGGGATTGATTTTGTACCTTTTTTCATATTCAGTATATTTGTTTTGTACTCTGTTGTGGGATCATAGATATATTCTGTCATTATTTTAGATGTTTTACATTTCATAATTGCATGGTCTTTTAGATTTGTGTGTGTGTGTGCAGTTACATTAGTCCAATGGCTACCATTTTTAGGATATTTCTACTCGGTGTTGATCATCAACACATTGCCTATTAAAGGTTGGATTCGGCTAGTTGAAGCCCTGGCCCCACTAGGAAAGGTCATGAAAAGGTGGTATCAAATCCAATTTGGTTATATATTAATACTAGGAGTATACATGATTTCATTGGGGGAAACAATGTTAGGTGTTTAGTTCTCAGATTTTAGTCCATAGACTCTTCTATTGGTGTTGTAGCCTACATATCCATACACCAACACCTCGTTCACTTAATTTTCAAATCAATACATGAGCACACTAGTTTAATGATAAAAAATGGAACATACATCATAGAGGAATGGTTTTTTCCTCTAATCACTTCTTTGGTCAGCTCCCTATATATATAACCTTTATTGTGGTAAATATTGTTGTTGGATTACTCGGTATAGAACTCATACCAAAACTCTGCAACATGATTAGGAATATAATCTTCCTACAGACAAGGCTTTGGTAAATGGTCGTTTACTAGAGATATCACTTTGGGGTGGTCTACCATCTATACCAACACCCATTGAGGATTAGATGATACCACAACTACCAACAGGGGATACTCACAGGCGGAGTGTGTTTCATGTGTTTTAGAGGAAATGACCAATCAGGGTGTGGGGTGTGCTAGACCACCAGTTGTCTGTAGACTAGAAGGAGGAATTCACCAATGAATTCCACCTTATGATAACACTTGTCACTCATATGTAAGTTCCCACAATGTGTATTCATTAGGGTTCTATGAGGTGATGGGGGAGCTTGATGGCTCAATCACATGGCATGAAATATGTCCCATGGGGGTACTTGGAGCGTCACACTAGAGAGGATTTCTATCTGGCCATGTTCCTATTGATACACATACAAGAGATTCTTAAAATTAACCAAGTTAGTATGACCATGATGGATTATTCAATGAGCATTACTAGTCTCTCACATTACTCATTTGATATCATAAGACACTAGTTCTTTGGGGGAATAGACCTTCTATCAGGGATTCCACTAATGAATTAGTGTGGTAGTGGTATATCATAGCATTTCTACCAATTCTGGAGTGCTCGAGTTACCCCTGTTGTTAGAATGTTTTCTAGAATAGTAGACACCATAGTTGGGGATTGTAGTGGGAACCCCATTGTTGAGACTGCACCCGAAGGATTTCTATGAAAGTCACAAGGATATATGTGGGTTATATGATTTAGGAGGAAATCCCAGGACTCAGGGTCAATGGTATAAGGATCCTAGGGTGGATAGAATTGATGAAGGGAATACCGATTTTTCTCTTATGATGGTAGGGTACATATGGAAAAATCGTTCTAAACATTTAGTGAAGTTGATCAGGAGATTGTTGAGGGACAACAGATATAGGTATAGATGTAATAGAAGTGTGGTTCATATGTAGGCCACTATGTAGATTGGTCATATTGTCGTTTGGATGTGGTTGGAGGTTTGAAAATTACCACCACCTCCCGCAGGTTGTCCACACAAGGCTAGGTGGTTGGTGGGTAGGGATGAAGCTAGCATCAGGCTAGAGAGGCATATAACCACAATGATCTAGGGAAAATAATTGGTATGAGAAGTGTATTTTCAACTTTAGCTGTATTTTATACGCATATATTCTATCCATTCCTTCATTTAAACTTCTCTTGTTTAATACATATATACAATGGTTGATCTCTTGACTTGACCTATATAATTGGGGACTCCATCGGGTAGTGACTAATTGATTTCTCACATGAATTGACCGTGCGACAAGATGCATGGAGGCTATAGTTTTGTGTGGGATCTCTTTGATGTAACAATGAGGCCTTACAACATCATTATAGGTATGGAATGGATATCTATAGTTCATGCCCATATTAACTATTTTAGATTAAGGGTGTGGTGTGTATGTAGTGAATGTACAATGTTTTCCTTCGTTGGTGAAATAGGAAGACCATGATGCACATTATGGACTCATGAATGGAAGGGTGTAGCGGATTACTCATCCTTGTTAAATCCTAACCCTTGGTTTAGTGGATGTTGTGAGATCTTTGTTTAATGCAGTGGTGGTGGTGTACGAAAACATCATTAATGAAAAGGATCCAGTTTTACCTCCTCTTTGAGGGATAGAAATATGAATTGATGTAAACCTAGGGATGGTACAAATATATACACCATAATATCATATAGATCCCATAGAGCATCGTATCATGAGGTTGATGTCGGAGGGGATGTAGAGTAAGTGCTTTTTGATTCCCAGAGTTTCATAGAGAGGATCCCTAGTTTTTTTCTTTAAAACCTAATAGGAGTATAAGGTCATGTGTGGATTGAAATCCCATAAACTAAGGGACTTAGATGAACAAGTATCCACTAACAAAGATAGTTAACCTCTCAGATCATTTGAAAGTGGTGTGATGGTTCTTGATGGTTGACCTCAGATCTGGCAATCACCGGTTGAGATTATGGGATGTGGAAATATCGAAGAAGACCATGAAATGACATTACTGTCAGTATGAGTACATGGGGATGTGTTTTGGTTGGACAGAGTCACCTATAGTGATCATGGGACTAATTAATAGAATCAATCATCCTTTGTTTGATGGGTTTCTGGTACTCTTCATCGATGAAATCTTATTGTATTAGGAGTATGAGGAGGAGCACATGAGACACATGAGGATGGTCCTGGAAACACGATAAGAGAAAAATCATTTTGGGGGGAACTAATAGTGTCAGTTTTGGATTTAATATATCCATTTTATGGGACACATCATCTTAGAGGACCAATTTGCAGTGGATCTAGTGATGGTTGAGAAAGTTCATTCTTCAGAGACCCCCAATACTGTTACCAAGGTGTAGAGTATCCTTGTATTGGATGGGTACACTCAATGGATTTTACACAACATCTACCAAGTGGAATCACCATTGAAAGACTTAAATTTTAAAGGTATGCCTTTCTGCTAGATGTAAAATTATCTGTAGTTATTTTAGGTGAAGTGGAAGAGGTTGGTGAGCATTAAAATCCTGGGGGTACCAAAGGAGGGTGGGTAGTAGATGTTTTTTAAGATAAATCAAGAACCACAAATGGTTTTTTTATGATGCATAAGAATGTAGTTATTACCTATTGTTCTTGCAAGTAGACACCACATGAGAAGAACTACGTGACCCATGACCTTGAGATAACTGAATTATTTTTCAAATTGAATATTTTATGACAATATGTGATTGGTGAGTGATTTATCACGTACTCTATCAACAAGATTATGAAGTATATATCTTCTCAAAAGGATCTAAACATTATATGGAGATGATTTCTAGCCTTCCTACAACACTATGAAATTGTTATTTTTGATAATACTTTGATGTGGAATGTTTTGGAAGATTATATTAGCAGATGATCTAGTTTATAGTTGATGAAAGTGGGATCATAGTAGTTATCCTCATTACAATTATCCATTATGGATGGATATGGTAATTCTTACCTCCAGTCGATGGTTTTCAGCCATCCACTCCAACAGTGAATCTGGGAGGCACAACATGTTGATTAGAACTATGAGACCCAATTTTCTCAGATATCCATAGGGAATTCTCATGAAGTAATTTATAAAGGTGGGGGACACATCTATCATTGAAAAAGGATATAGAATGGTACTAGTGATATTGCAGGAGGATCTTCTATGATATTTTCATACTCCCCCTTTATTGATACATACAAATGTGAAAATGATGTACCAAGACATCTAAAATCAATTTTGGTGGCTAGGGATGATGAAAGGAGTTGTAGATTTTGTCTCTCGATAGCTTACTTGGGAGAATGTGAAAGCTGATCACCATGTTCCATTGAGTTTATGTCAACCCCTTGAGAGGACAGAATTGAAGTGGTATGGGATATCTTTAATCATTTTTACTGACATTCCACAAATATATATGATATGTCATTCCATCTGGGTGATCATTGACCAGCAAAACATGTCATCCCACATCCGAGCTTTTTGAGATCAATGTTAAGTTGGGAGATTGGGAGGCATTTATATATAAGATATAGTATGACTCCATGGATTTATAATGATGATTGTATTAAGGCATAATGGTTAGTTAACATACCTATTTTGGAAGGGACTACATGATTATTTTTGGGTCCTAGTTATGCTTGAGAAAAACGATTCATCAATAAATTTACAACCAAACAAAGTGAACCATTTACATTATAGAGGATATGATGCGATCAGGTATGTTATAAATTGTCTATAGTTGGGAGTATCACCTAAAATAGTGGAGTTTTTATGAAAAAAACAGCTATAATTACACCATTGGTATGACACTATTCAAGGTAATGAATGGGTGGCCGTATAATTCACCACATTACTGGACTGACCCAGGATAGTCAGAAATCAAGTGCTAGAAGTTGGTGCGGGCTAAAACATAGATAGTACAGATCATCTAAGAGTAGATGAAAACCTCACAATCCACTCAAGAGTCTTATGCTAAATGAAATTAAGGCCTTGTTAGTTTTTAGATGGAGCCAATGTGTTCATATGGGTTCCACTGTGATGTGGATTACATAGATTTAGATTAGGAAACAAGCTATCTATGAGGTTTGTTGACCCTGTCCTGGTTTAATGAAGAGTAGGAGAGGTGGAATACTCCATAGATCTACCTCCACAATTAGACTGAGTACATGAAGTCTTCAATGGGTCATAGATGAGTAGGTACGTTCATATACCATATCATTTATCAATTGGGGTTAGATGGACATCGAGGATGCAGATATCATTGTTGAGTACCTAATAGTGATTGAGAATTTGAAAGACAATATCTTTTATGGGATATCGTTTCCTTTGAAGTGTCTCTTGAGGTAGTAGAAGAATCTTCTAGAGAGAACATAGTAACAATATGATTATATTCCTACTTAGTACCCATATCATTTTGAGCATCCATTGTTTTGGATTTTTGGGGGTGTTAGGACCCATGATGGGAGAATGCAACATCTCATGGTTTTTTTCTATTATCTTTGGATATTATATGGATTATTATTTAGACTAGAAACTAAGACAGTAGGTGATTCCAAGGCCTAGTGTACCCAAATTTAATTTTTGAAATATATTAAATATATTAAATAGAAAACATACCTGGGTTTTGTCAAAAAAAATTTAACGACATCTGTATAGGTCCTTCGCTTAGAAATATGAGGCCATCATAGAGATAAGAAATGTGGGTTTATCCCTAGGTACATCTTAACATCAGTTGGAATGGGCTATTTGTGAAAATTTTATCATGGGCGTAAATGAATTAATTAATTTAACAAAATTATTTTTAAATTTTTTGTTGAAACATCAATTATTTTTCCTTTAAATACAATATTATTATGCTATTTCAGGGTTATCACAATAACCCTATAGATAATATAGGACCTCCAAAGAAAATCTGGTATATTTATTTTTGTATAATGGTAATGGATCATGGATCAATTGATTAAAACATCCTCAAATTTTAAATATCATGGAAACAAAAGTTATTTGGAAATCAGTCTTTGTCATCGATTAAATGAAATTGAGATTAGATATTTGTAATATGCATATTCTTCCCCATTCATATTTTCTACGTATAACAAAAATCAATCGATTAATGGATTGGTTTATAGATTGGAAGCCTTTTGGGATGAAATTATTACGCAAGGATATAGGTGAATGAATTTGAATCTCAATGATGTTTATCTTATGAAAATGAATCAAGACCAACATGAACACTGATCGAGGTTCATTCATATTTTTTTATCCCACAATTAATCATTTGCCATAAGAATTATTCATTTGGCCCATGATTTGACTATTCCTAATAAATCAATCATTGAACACCTATTTCGTGGATCAATGATCTGGTATCATAGATCTGGGATCAGCATGTCACAACGGAGGTACAAAAACAATGAGGGAGTGAATAAAATGACATATGATTCCATATTTCTCCTTCTCCAATGTTCTTAAGATTATAATAAAGAACAACAATTTAATAAACTCTGAAAGAATATCTGATAATGGGGCATTTTTTATATGTATAAATGTTATGGATGACATTAGATATTAGATTTTTTTCAGAATAATTTTCCAAATTTGAAGGCATATCATTGGTTGAGATGCGCAATGGATGAGGAACTAATTTTATAAAATCATGATCCAAAAAATATGTAATATGGGATGACATGGTTTGTGGGGATCCATTGAGGTGGTGCTAGGATTTAGACTAAGCTAAGGATCACATGACATGTGACCCCCATCGCACGTCGTGTGACACTTACCGATTGTCTCATCATGGACATTATATGTAAACACCAACTTGTTTGAATAGATGGGAAGAGACATAGATTGTTGTACATAGACTAGTACTGGAAGACAGATTTGGATCATGGACATGGCTATGCAAAACGAAAAACATAGAGTGTGCCTATAAACACCATTTTAATTATCTAAATGAAATGTATATGGAGACTACATTCCTTGTGAGGCTCTTATACACATAGATAACATGTGATAGCTGTACATGTTCTGTACCCCTTGGGACATTCCATGTACTCCATTAAAGAGGGATTACGGCTCTTTGTTTTCTTAGTTTGGAAAAATATAGTTTCAGTATGTTCCCTTGGTACATTATTTTAGGGTATAGTGTGGAGTTACATACACATCACTGGATTCAATTCCCATATCGTGGCTGAGTATTTGATATAGTTGTGGTGTCCCTTCGAGAGGATTGAGTGTGATCCTCTAGCATCCCTAGTTAGATTTTATGGAATTAGTGTTTCCTCCCGATGCAATGCTTCGATCCTCTATATAGTAGTTCATTTCAGTTGGGTTTTTAGAATCATTTAAATATGATACCCTATGTATAGGGTTGATCAAGATTAAGTTCATGGTGCCCCCTTGCAGTTTCGGGCATGACCTAAAATAGGTTAATCAAAAATTTTATAGAAAATTATGTTCTCCTTGGGCAGCCCCCAATGAGGTAGTAATATTCATCGATAGTGTTCTATGATAGAATTATTCATGGAGTGAGTCCTCCCTAAATGATCAATGACTTGAGTAGATTCGTATGGCTGACAGTTGGTTACAACAGCCTGATAGAGTGGTGAATCTCCTAAGTATATCTTTCCTTTTTGTGTTATTAATTGATTTTTATAACTTGTATTTAGATGTCTATTCTAGGTTCTTTATTTTTATTTTTTTTGGGATTTCCTATTGAGTATTTTTATAATCACACCTACATAGGATTTTCCCTCATGTGTTGTGTCTTGTGTACTTGAAGACCCTATTGATGGAATATTAGGAGGATAAGGAGAAGTTCAAGCACAGATAGAACATGACATACTGAGGTGTTTACTAGGAGAGTAATTTGGAGTTATTCAATTACTATATTAGGTTATACTCTTTATAGTTTTGGTTGGGCTTGTTTTTGTCCCCTTTTTATTTTTAATACATTACATTCATAATCTGTTGTGTGATCATAGATGTATTCATGTATTCTTATAGTTGTTTTAAATTTTTTCAATGAGTCAGATTAAAGATGCATGCTTGTGTAAAATTATATTAGTCAAATGCCTCCCATTTTTGGGATTTTCCAACTATGTGTTGCTCATTAAACCATGGCCTATTGGAGGTCGGATTCAGTTATTCGTTGGCCGAGTCCCTCTAGAACAGTTTGGGACAAATATATCCATGACAAGGATCACAAATGATCCAATATTGTTTTCATGAAAAGTAAATATATGGAAATCCAAAAGGATGGATAAAAATACTATCTTTATCATATGGTTGTTCATCCATATATATAGGTCAATATTAATGAGGAATACCTGGATGTTGTATAGCTTCAGAAGAAGGTTAATTTGTTTCCTAATTTTCATCTTAATTTTGACTATGTAATAATGTTAATGAAAATTTGTTTTCCACCATCTATACCATAGTTTATGAAAGATTTTGTAGATG
Source organism: Viscum album (assembly GCA_963277665.1). NCBI lineage: Eukaryota > Viridiplantae > Streptophyta > Magnoliopsida > Santalales > Viscaceae > Viscum > Viscum album. The sequence continues at coordinate 930,874,330 of OY728127.1, forward strand.
AGTCTCATAATTATTTATAATGTTTTAATTTTGGAATATGTTTATTTATAGAGATATAAAAATTATATATAAATGAATTACATAAAGAGAGATATTACTGAGTATGAATCATGATTCATAGTATGTCAACATGTCAATGCTAGGAGAAAAATTAATATGTGAATATGACTAACATTTCTCATACTAGTATGGATATTGAATATGATAACCATGGATGATGTCATTGGACTCCCCAAAAATCTAAAGGGAACAATGATTTATGGGGTTTTCTGATCATCTCATAATGTTATCACACTTTTTTTCTGTTAGAAAAGATTTCACATATGATATTTACTGAATAATATACATTATAGACGCATACATTTTTTAGAGTAATAAATATCATTTTATTTGGTCGAGGTATGATGTTTATAAATATTTTTTGGAGAATCCTTCCATAGGATGTTAAGATGGACTTATCATTAACTATTACATATCATTCGTAGCTAGAAAGTCACTCTAAGAAAATAATTCTGACCCTAGAGGATATGATGAGGTGATTTTCATTGGATTTGAATTTTTTTGGGATCAATACCTTCCTCTAGATGAGTTTTCATACAAAAAATATCATCGAATCATGAATTTAGAAGGATAATTATGAAAATAAATAAGGTCATATGTGTTGAAATGAAATGTGTTTTGGTGAAGATTGCGATATAAACCTATTGGGGAATGAGATAGTTGTTTAGATGGTGGAAAATGTTTGAACCATTTAGTTACACGCTAGGGAAGAACAATTTTGGTAGAAAATTCATGATGATAATCACTGATATGCTCTAAAATATGACCTCAATGAGAAGGGTAATTTTTATTTTCATGATGAAACATTTCAATGAGGTTTGGAATCATGGTAATACAAATCACTGGGTATTATTTTCCCTTTTAATTTCATGATCATATCGAAATGTTATCTTATCAGTTATTGATTCCATCGAACCCCTCCCAAATCCACAATGTTATCCATTTATCTCTCATAATAATGTTCACAAATTATCACATACATTTAATGAACATAGTGGTTTTACCACGTTAAAATGGTCAATCCTTTGAAGAATAGGTTTTTTTAGATTTTACATTAAAGGGAGAATGTTAAATATAAAACAATAACACTCATCTTGAAAATGTTTTCTAGTGAAACTACCAATTTGATGAATCGATGCGGGGAAATAAGAATTTAATAAGGTAGTCGTACCCTTATTTTTTTGAGTTATGGTTAATAATTTCAATGGGGAAATTCATTTTATGGGTTGGAGAGTTAAATGTAACTCCACAAGTTTTTAAGAAATATTTTTCTTCCAAAATATTAATTTCATTCATATCAACTGTTATATGAAACCCCATGTTAAAAAGCACAACAATATACTATTAATATTATTATTCTAATGTCATCATTATAATCCAGACATAAAAATTTCAAGTATTAATAGGAATATGGAAATTCCATAAATTAATATAAATGATTTTGATAAATAAAATATATTTATAAATGAGTACTTTATTTTTAGTAATGTCAATGTAGGTTTTGAATTTTTTTTCTAAAAAATGACATTTTTTGTTGTGAAAATATATAAAAAAATTGAATCATTTAGAAATTTTTATTGAAAAATTTAACTACAGTTTTGTAAATAAATTTTCATAAAATTATAGTTTTATTTTTTTTGATTTTTATATAGAGATTAATCTATCAATGAATAATAACAATACTGATATTTATTAAAAAATGCCACCTAGTTTAAAGAATCCATGAGATCATTTTATTTTTAAATAGTTTTTAAAAGTATAATTATTTAATTTATATATTTATTTATCCAACAGGATCCATTGGATCCAATTTCATAGTAAATTTTGATATTTCAAGATGTAGACATTTTAAACTTTGGAAACTATTTTTTCCATAATGATTTTCATTTTAATTATTAAATAAAATATTAAAAATCTATAATCGAAAATTTAGAAAAATGTATCCCATATTTATTAACTGAATAAATAATTATATATAGTAATGTAAAATTAATTTATAATAAGAATTAATAGAAAAAATAGTAAATATTATATATCATCGTTATAATTTATATTTGATTATCATGGGATAATATAAAAATATATGAGGTAGAAATATATATAAAAATTTATAACGCTAATTTTATGACCATATTTAATCTTTATAAGCTCATTTGTTCTATGATGTCTAATTTTTGGGGACTTTTGGCTTGTGAAAATTGTTTTTATAAAATGAAACCAACTCTCCTATCCTCTTTACACATCCAAAAAAATTTGGTTCAAGAAAATACTACCTTAATATATTATATACTTCCATATCCACCTAATAGAATCCATATTTTGAATTGTTAATAAAAATAAGAGGGATTTAGGTGTAAACCTAGAGGGCATATAAAAAAATCAGCTACAGTCTTTAATGAAGAGAATCTATTTTATTTTTTACTCTAACTCATTCAAATAATCTTAAAATTTACAGGTATAATAACATCTATATATCCCATATTAAAATATGTTATGACATAAGGGTAATTACATATATTTATCCCCGCTTCCATAAAATTGGAAATGAATCTATCGATCATGTGTAAGGAGGAATAAAACCTCACAGAATGATGTAATTCATTTTATGTCACCTCCTCTAATGGATAGATATAATGATTTATTTAACACACATATATATATATGATATATATTACATAATTATTCTTATTTAATTTTAATATCACATATACATTCTTATATTCCATTCTATGGGAATACGGTAACATCGATTGTGTTTATAAACGACTAAAACGTCACGAAGTGATGTGATTCATTCATCACAAATGCAATACATGGAAAATAATATGGATATGATTATAAAATATGAATTATATGACATAATGTGATTTTTAAGGGTAATATATTGTATAAATTCATCTTGTTTCATCTATCTATAAAATTTAAACAACATTCATGTACATGTACAACTTACCATCTCTATGAACTATGAAATTAACATTCTATTTCAAAAAAATATAGAATAATATAAATTAATATAAATAAATATATATAATATATATATACATCATTTTTAGTATTATTTATATGATTAATTAATGATAAAAATGTTTGGATCAAAAATATGAAACCAAAAGAGACACAAAAAAACCTAGCAGTAACTACATAAAACATGATTTTAACAATGAATTATTAATTTATCTGTATAAAAGGGTTATAAGAATCTCATATATCATATGATAAATATAAATAAAATAAAATAATAGATGTTTAATTAACTTATATTTTTTTATATAATATTTTCTAATGGGTACAAAGGATTTTGATAGTTAAGGTAAGAGATTTTTGTCTCACATTTATTTCGTTGAGAGACATTACCTATACACCACTTATTTCATTTTTAGTGTTTTATATAATACCCATTAATTGATTTTATGATCATTATATTGATAATTGTTGGATAAAAATATATATCTATTATTATTTTTTCATGTGAGTTACGCTTCATAAGATAAATGATTGTAAATAATCTATTATTACAATATCAATGTTTATCTGGATTTTTTATAATATTCTAAAAAATAATTAGATATCATGATTAAACATTGTATAATATCAAGTAATTTATTATAATATGGTTAATTAATAAAAATAAATTTTTTACCTTCATTTTCCTCTCATGAAAAATCAAATAGACCAAATGAATGTTTTTCAGAAAATATGTATTTATTTTTCTCCACGATGGAAATCCATTTTCATTATGTAAAGGCAAACATTTTTAGGATATATATTTAGATTTTTTATATGAACATTTTTTCCATGTGATGAGTAATTTTAGTTTGGGTTGTAATTGGTGTGTTTTTGGGGGTAAAATTTGTGAATATGGGAGTGGTGAAGGTCAGTGCACGGTGGCACATGGTTTTTCCTAACCATGTTCCCGAGCAATGAAAGCCATTCAATGATGGATAGAATGGAATTTCATGCTTGGAAACGGTTGGAAGAAATATTTCACCCTATTAAGAGAAACTATGAACCGTTATAATATTGGTGCATAGCTAGGCATGTGGTTAGTAGAAACTATGCACCCCATCCTAGGTAACTATGCAGTCCTTTTTATGTCACTTGAAAATTAGTTTTAAAATTACTCGTCCAACAAAAATCACCCAAATAGAACCACATCATATATCTAGTGTTTTTCACAATATAAAATCCTTCCAGATGAATTAGAATCCCTCTTAACCTATTTACTTGGTGATTTTAATCTCGAATCGAAGGTCAATACCCCTCCTAATAAGAGTATCTCATCTCTCTTGGTTTCAAATTCCATTTCATTTCTTCCCCAACTCTATAAAAAGTTTGGTAACCCTATTTGGATTGGATGTAGACCTAGTTTCATTAGAATATATATAGGTTTTTAAATATATAATTTTATTTAATATATCCAAATTTATCAATCATCTTTTAGTGTCTTATATTCAGATCTCGTTCTAGGATGTTGTGCCGTTAAAACTGGGGGATTTCAATTGGGTGACCTCTTATCAAAAAATATATGTAGGTGGTCTATAATTAAAATCAGATAGCCCTTATTAAAATTAAGAGTATATTGTTTTATAATTTCTATTTTATATTTAGAAATTTTGTTCTTGATTTAATTAATGAATTTTGTAAATTAATTAATCGTGGAGTTATAAAATTAATGATTTTTGAAATTATAAATTGAGATAATGAATTTTATAATTACATATGAGATATTATGATTGTTGATTGAGATAATTAATTTTATAATTTAATATTATATATAGATATTTTTGATTGATATAATCAATTAGAGAATTAATTATGAGATATTGAGATATTTGATTGAGAAAATGAATTTTAGAATTAATTATAATATATTGAAAATTTTGGTTGGGATAATTAACTACATAATTAATTATGAGACATAGATATTGATAATTTAAAATATTAAAGGATGAATTAATTGTTAACTTTTTGGATTTGAGAATTATTATAACAAATTATAGAATTAATTATGATGTATTGAGATTGTGAAGCAGATTATTAATTTTGGGATTAACTATGTGTATTTGATTTTGTGGATATTGATTGATTAATTAATTAATTTGTTTGACATACTTAATTAATTAAGGAATTAATTGAAGGGATTTATTTGATAATCTAATTATTTAGGGATGAATGAAATTGGTGTGATTATTTAATTAATCAAAATGACTAATAGAATTGAAGTAAAAAACTATTTTTTAAAATAAATATTGTTATTGATAGGATTAATAAATTGTAAGGATAACTAACGAAATTTTTTTTAACTAATTATTGAATAAGTAATGGAATTGGTGTGAATAATTAATTTTTTAATTCTTTATATGTTGATGAATATTAACATTTTCATTTGGTTGTGATGTTAAAAATGGTAACATGTCCATTTAGTTATAAACAAACAACCAGAACATGGATATTCTAATATGTAAAGATGGAACGATAATATGAGAATTTAAGAATGAATTAATGAATGGGATCATGGACATTCTATTATGTGAAATATGAATCGTAACATGGGAATTCAATTGAAATTTTATTAATGGTAATATTTGATATCACTCAAAAATTCTTTGGGCCCTGGCATGAACTGATGTAGGTAATGAGGTATCAGTGTCTAAGGTAACATTAGGTATTATTCATTTAAATAAGGATTAATTGACCCAAAGATAACTGTTAAAATATGAAATGTAATAATGTATTTATAAAAATGTTAACACATTTATTTGAATGGGTATTTCGTTAGATACTATTGGTGGTGGCCAACTGTGTTGTACTCAGAAACTACAAGGGATTCTTCATCGGTACATTAATAGATTTCATGGTGGGAAGACAGGATAAAGTCATATTCCCTATGTTATGTGGCTGATTTTGGGTAGAGAATTCATAAGAGAATAATAAGTAGTGTGATACCCACATGGGATTCGACAGTGTATTTAATTTTGAGTTTTCATATTGAAACATGGAACGTAGATTAGTATGAAACATCTTCTTGTTCAATTTGATATTGTATCACCTGTTTTGGTCATCAGGTGATGGTAGAATTTTTTTGGTTGTGGATAATTTTTTTAGCATTGAATGATTATTTTGCGTTGGTGTATTACTCTAAAAAATACGGTATAGTCTCCCCATGTCCAATATTAGACCTTGACTAGTAGTCTCTAGCCTATTTCATATAGGGTGGTGCACTTGAGGTTATCTGACCAATCATTTTGTGGAAGTAGTGTGTGGAACCCTTGTTAGGATGTTACAAAGTAGTATTAGAGCCTAATATTCTTTTGAATTTATTTTTTGTTTCTTTTTGTTACATGTATACAAGAGACTTTGAAGACTCAGTCATTTATTATGGGCTTGTTCATGTGACTAAATAACTCAATTATAGAGGAGATCCCATGTACCCATTGTGGGATTGTGGTTATTTCTATTTACTCTTACAATTGAATATTATTTCACATTGGTTGACACAAATGTTGTGTGACGGTATTATTAGTTCTGATATTTTCTTTGATATTTGACTCATGGCCCATCATGTAGTCAGATATCATTATTCATGCATCATTCTTTCCACTTAGGATTATATAGTGTCCTATATAATTTTGAGGAATGCACATAAAAATAGGTTATGGGTATGTTTTTTAACTTGATCTTTTTTTTCGTTCCTATGAAATTGAAATAAAAAATGAACCTAATCTGCTATTGAGTTTTTTATAATGATGTAATATGAAAATAATTGGGTGTCTAACTAAAAAACATGGATAATGAAAATGATTATCCCTTTTGTAAACCATGACCTAAATGATAGACTGTTAAGGGTAGTCATATCCCCTCTATTTTGACCATGTGGAGAGGCTTTGGGAAATTAATTGATTTGGTTTATTGTGTTTCCCGTAAATGGTTTAATGTTGTCAAATGTTTCCTATGGTGCATGTTGGGAATTTTAGAGATATTAATCCATGATGATTATTGTTTATAGAATGATGTTAGAGTATTTCTATTTCTGATTTACCAATGTTTGGGCCTATGGTACCCAATATGATGAGTGAGGATGTGGGGGAGTAGTTCAACATTAACATTTCCCACATCATGGACTTCATTTGAAGGGACCTAGGGCAGCTTGTGAAGAGTGTGTCTGATCTGAAAAGTGATTTTCTTTTGAAACACCTTTTCACATTAACTATAATGGGTGGACATAAGGGAATTGTGTTATGGATTGATTCCATAGAGACTCTAAATGATAATTTATAGACTCTTACTAAGAAGAGAATGATGTTGGATACATATATATTATGTAGATTGGCAATGTGTGGGTGGGAAATTCAAGTGTGGACTAGACATGCATATTTTATGTTGTGGAAGGAATCACTGGCGATGTTCCTAGAGAACATCCACCCAGAGACACTGATGCATGACCGAGAAGCTGAGTTTTTGAGGCGGACTCAGTAGAGTATATTTGTAATGTACTATGAAAGAGGATATAATGACATGAAATACTTTTCTTCGGACTTGACTGGGGATGTGTCAAGAATGGTGAGACCTTTACATAATGGGAATAAATATGAGATTAATTCCAAGGATAAAATTTTTATGACAAATAATTTTTATGAGGTAGTTAATTAGGATCTCATAGATGAGGCGGTACATAATGAGGATTTTGATGTAGGATAGGTGGTTCCAGGTAGAACATCTAGAGGTTGACTTCTGAGAGTAGGATGTGACACTACAACATATTAAACTACATTAGTTGGTTACTGAGTATTTAAACATAGGTATTGGTTTCATAGGACCATGATCATGTGGCCTTTCCCCAGTGTGGATGGTCATTACACATCCAATGAATTTTCCACCATCCACCTATAGAGGTCATGTTTTGCTGCATGGTGGGAAATCTACATATGTTCAGTAGGACCCAGTGATAGAATTTTAGTGAGGGTTAAGATAGGTAGAATTAGATTGTCATTAGGGTATCACATACACTATATTACGATGTAATGTAGAGTTGTACTAGAAAAGGTGGTTGACGAAGTGGTCTTGGAGATTTGGGGAAGGGATCCCACATCTATATAGAAGTGATTCTCATTGTTGATAGGTTCCATCATATGGAAGAGGGGAAGGATGGATACATTGCATTAAAAATACACTTGTAGAGAGTGAGACTGGCCCATTAATAGTTAGAGGTTATATTATCATAGATTATATGCAAGCTAGTTCCTTATTTGATTCTGGTGCCACTCATTCCTTTATTTCTGCCAATATTTTGAATGGATTGATCCTAGTTTTGGTGTTCATTAGTTGGATGTTGATAATAGACAACAATCCTGGAGTACGATCAAGAGACATATTCTTATTCAATGGCATTCTCTTGAGTTTGGGGAGTATTTCATTCTGTGGGATCATTAAATATTGGACTATTCATGATTTAACTTGATTTTGAGTATGAATTGGCCAGTCCCATAGCGATCCCACATTGAATGGTGTCACAGTAGAGTGAATTTTATATCACTTTAGGGTAACAGTTCTGTTCAATGTGGAGATTGAGATATGAAGGAATTGTAAAAAGGTCAAATTACAAAAACAAAATTCATAGATCACAAACCAATATTATAGTCTATTGTTGGATGATGGATGTGTATAACATGATTTCATTCCACCTATAGTGGACCAGTTTCAATATTTCATTCTAGATGACATCTTAGGGATACCACCTGAGAGAGATGGGTAATTTACTACTGATATTATACAAGGAGATGAGATAATTTATATTAAACAATATAGTATTTCTCCAATAGATAATCATGATATCAAGACTATGCTATAATATTTGGAGGATTATGGGTTTATCTGTCAGAGTACATCTCTTTGAGGTTTACTAGATTTGTTTTCTATGAAGTTTGATGGGATTTTGTGCTTGTGTGTTGACTACCAGAAGTTATAACAGGAAAAATGTGAAGAAACTATATCATATTCATTGTATCTTTGATATGTTTGACTTATTGAAATGAGATTTTGTCGCTATCCAAGATATTGTTGAGAAAAGTGAATTATATGTTGAGAGTTTATAATTCTGATATTCAAGGGTCTTATTTCAAAAGAATATATGGCATTTATGAGTACATTAAAATTATTTTTAGGTTCACAAATACTAAATTAGTGTTTATGGACATTATGAAGAGGTTCTTCAGTTTGTATCTTTACCAGTTTATAGTAGTGTTCATGGATTACATCGTGGCCTGATCCAATACTCATGAAAATCAATCACCTTTTCTTGAAAACATCATCATTACTCTAAGAGATAATTATCAATATGAAAATATATGAAAATATTAGTTTTGTACTTCTAATGTACTCTTCTTGAGTTATATATTCTCAGGGGAAGGTGTGTCATTAGTTATAAAGAAATTTGAGGCATTTGTTTCTTTGAAGCACCCAAAGAATGTGTTTAGTATCAATATATTTCTAGGGTTAACTGGATTTAATCAGATATTCCTCCTATCATTTTCTCTTTAGGAAGATACACAATAGGGATTTACCAAAAATGGATAATATTTGGCTCATCTGGATTATGTAGTAATTCTTTCTTGGTGTTAAATAATCCTCTAACATTAACATTGATATAGATCCCCCCTAATCACGCTGAGGAGTATACAATGTATTATAAAGCTTCTTGGATCATAAAAGGAGTTGTGTTAATGAAAGGAAACTGTTATCTGTTGAATGGGTCATAGTAGTTGAGACTACAAGAATGGAACTACACTATGTATGACATTGTGTTGGGAATAGTGGTTTATTTATAAAAAATGATGGAGACACTACTTTTTAAGAGAAATGTTTATTGTGTATATAGATCACAAGAGATTATATTAAATCGTTATGAATTATTATTTGATTCCCCAAAATTAGATATGGGTTCAGTATATGAATTCATTTGATTTTGAGATAGAACATATTCATGGGAAATGAAATAGTGTAGATAACACTTTGTGTCAGAAAACATAAGCTCATGAATTTCTAGAGTCTAGTGTTTAGTGGAGTATGATGGCTTTACATGATGAAATGCATTTTGTGGTATAGGAGAATCCAGAGATTATGAATCTCATATCATTTTTATTGGTTTTTATTATTTTGAAATGGATCTGGGACATTTAGTGTGAGGACATGAAATTTCAATCCATGGGGTTGTACTTTAAAGATATGGAGACACATTCAGACTATATCATATATGTGGATTCGATCATCTACACGGGAAATTCCATTTTTGTTCTAATGAGCATAATAGATTATATGTTTCATGAGTTTTATTCCTCGAAGTGGGAGGCACAACAAGGTGTGACCAAAATATACCATGTTCTACATAGGCAATTATGGGGTTTAGGCCTATAGATGGATATAAGAGGGTTTGTGACATGATGCAACAACTATTAAAATGTGAAGGCAGAGAATCAATGATTATGAGGTTTACTATATCCATTTACTATTATAGATAATATTTGGAACAACTTGAAAATGGAATTTTAGGTGTTTCTCCCAAGGATGAATCAAATGAAAGTCATTTTCTGTTATAATTTTGATAGACTGATGATGGTATCCAATTTCCTTCCAGCACATGAGACTTTCATAGGGAATTAGTGGGGAGATTTTTATGTCTGTGAGATAGTCTTTCTAGATGGGGATCCACATACTATTAATTCTGGATGTGACCCATGTTTTACGTCATGCATCTACAAGTTCTTCAAGAATTAACTAAGTATGTAGGTTTTATTGAGTACAAAATTCTACCAATAGAGAGAGGGTTTGTGGGAGCCTACTATTCATGTTCCCAAGGATATGTTGTGAGCATGTGTTATAGATTATGGAGGGTCCTGGGAGAATAATTTGTAATTATTTGAGTTCACCTATAAAAATAGTTGTGAGATAAAAATTCATATATAAATATATGAGGGCTTTTATGGTAGGTCATTAAAATCATCTAGGTGGTCGATGGTGGTTATGGAGTTAGATTTCATGGGACTATGTCTTGTGTAGGTGATATTAGAGTAGGTAAAACTTGTTAAAAAGTATAGGGAAACATCTTAAAGTATACATAAGTCATATACTAATATATTTTAATTACACATGGACTTTATTGTTGGTGATATTTAGTTCCTTATGGTATCTCCTATATTGGGTCACTATAGGATACGAAGGTAGGCCATGTTGGCACCTAGGTTGGTACGAACTTTTGAGGCTATGGAGGGAATCAGGTCAGCATCATATAAATTTTCTCCTCCACAATGATAATGTTTTATGTATAATTTTTAACATGATTCAAAAATTATATGGTATCATCATGTCCCTTCTGATGTGACATATTTGGAAAATGTTGGTCTTATGATAGATGTATCCTTTATGGAGTATCCAATACTTGTGAGGGATCACCATGTAGAATCAATGAGGGAAAGGATTCTTCTGATAGTTCATGTATTTTGGAAACGTGGTTATGTGCATTAAAATACATCGTCAAGAGAGGAAGATACGGGGGATGAATGGCCTGATCTTTTTGACTTGGAATCCTTGATATTCTTGGGAGTGCAGCTCAAGGATGAGAAGTAATAAGGTGGAAAGATTGTTAAACCCTAACCTTTTCATGAGATATCATAACCTCATTTACAGGTACTATTTTGGATTTCTGGGCTACATACTGTTTGGGTTTTACTTTTTAGTGTTTTTTGTGAAAATTTGAGAAAATGGGAGGGAGAAGGTCCGTCCATAGTTTGTGTGTGTTTTTCAATAACTGTCCACCCCATCCCAGCAAACTATACACCCTTTGATATAGGAGAATTGAATATTTGGTGAATGGTTTTCAAAACCATGGACCCCTATCCTAATGGAAAATCTTTGGGGAAAACCATGTACCCCAAAACCCTCTAGTGATGAATGTCTTTTTATATCCCCCAAAAATTAGTTTTTAAAATACCCAAATACTTAAAATTCACTAAAATCGAACCACATTCAGCCCCTGATGTTTCTTTCACAAGTTTAGTGCCTCGTAGATGAATTAAAAACCCTCCTAACCTATTTTCTTGGGGATTAAAATCCCTGATCGAATATCTTCACCCCCTAAAAGGGGATCTAATTCCTCTTGGATTCCCGGTACTTTTCATGACTTCTACAATTCTAGAAATGGGAAGTTCTTACTTTTTTTATTGGATATAGACCATGTTTTACGGATGTATATCTAGGATTGTATGTCATGATCTATATTTTAGAGAACATGTTTTTTACAATATCTATTTATTGTTTTATATTTGGATATCTACGAATACAGTTGTGATGATCAAATTTTGGGGATTTCTATAGGGAGATCCCTTTTTAATGAATCGAGGTATGTGGTCTATATTTAAAATCCCATAGTCTTAATCAAAATTATTTTTATGTTAATTTATAATTGATATTTTTTGTTTATAAATTGATTTCTTCATTTAATTAATTAATTTTAAAAATTAATTAATTGAGGAGATGTGAAATTTGGGATTTTGAGAATTATATATAATGATAATTAAATGTATATATATTATGAAAAATTTGTATTTTTTATTGAAATAATTATTTATATAATTAATTATGAGATATATTGATTTTTTATTTAGATAATTAATTGTAGATATAATTATAAACTGTTGATATCATTTATAGAGTTATTTAAATATCGATTTAATTATCAGATATTGAGATTGTTTATTAAGATAAATAATATTACAATTAATTACGATATATTGAGATTTTTTATTGAGATAATTAATTAATGATATAACTATAACATATTCAGATTTGAGAACCAAGATAAATAATCATCGAATTAATTATGAAGTGTTGGGATTGGGAATTAGAAAATTAATTGTGTGATTAATTGTGGGGTTGAGTGTTTATTGATATTGATTAATTTATTAATGGTTTAATTTATTTGATTGACATATTTAATTAATTGTGGAATCAATTAAGGTTGTTTTTTTGATAAACAAATTTTTAGAAGAATAATTAAATTAGGGTATATAATTATATATTTAATTGAATAATATAATTTAACTAATTAATTAATTGTTTAATTAATTAAAGTTATTTACTTGATTAGTTATTAGTTTCATTAACTAATTGAATTGATTTTTTTAACAAATTATTGAATTAAAAATGTATTTCGTGTGAATAATTAATAGTTTAATTGATTACGTGTCGATGAATGGTAAAGTTGACATTTTAGTGTGATGTTATGAATGGAAACATGCTCATTAATCTGTGAGATAAAGAACGGGATCAAGGTCATTATAATGTGTGATTTATGAATAGTAACCTAGGAATTCAAGTATGAATTAATGAATGGGAACATGGTCATTATATTTTGATATGTAAGAATGGTTAAATGTTTTTTAATGTATAAATTAAAAAATAGTGCCAATTGAATTATGAGGTATGATATCCCTCGAACATTCTTCTATCTTTGGAATGAGTCGAAGTAAGTATTGATGTACATGTGTCTCTGGAAACATGAGGGTTTATGTGGTTTAGAAAAATTTAATTTATTATGTTATAACTATTTAAATATTATATTTAATTATTTCATTCTATTAATACATACATATTTATTTTAATAGATATTGTTTTATATTCTATTTGTGGTGGAATGCGGAGTTGTGCTCACACTCTAGTCAGGCAGCCTGATAGGTACCTGAATAAATTTCAAGGATTCCCGATTAGATAACGGAAAAGGCCCTATGTTAGGTGGGTGAGTATGTACAGAGCATGTATGAGGTTACCAAATCTGGTTTGGGAACTACTTTGGTGTTATTAGTGACTTTAATTTTTATTTTTCATATTAGCATTTGTCATGTACATTAACATGCTATATATTCCTGTTCATTTTGATATTGTACCTCCTATTTTTGTCATCTTGTGATGTTGGTATCTTTCTTGTTATAGATATATATTTCATCATTAGAAATTTATTTCCACTATTTATTTACACTAAAAAAGATATTATAGTCTCCCTATGATTGATATCAGACCCTCGTTACTAGTCAGCAACCTCAGGTAGATGGAGAGGCTTGCCTGAGTTTATGTGACTGAATGGTTTAGGGCATTGGTGTGGGGATCCCAGTTTGGGACATTACACATCCATATCCATGCTTTATAGAAATATTTCAAATAATTTATCTTCTGGTAACCAATTATTTGTAATTACATTTTTACCCATGTTGGACTTTTTAAAAAGGGTTTAAAAATAATCTCTATGTATTTTTCTAGACATGACATTGTTGGTTTTTATTAAAATGTAAATGGAATCAGTTTTTTATTATATACGAGTTGAAAAGGATTTCCCTCTATTGTGACTACTCAATAATTTATACCATAATTTATATTCTTATAAGGTATTTATCAATGAAATTGTTTTTGAAAATGTTTTTTCAGATTTTATTTTTAAAAAGTTATTTTCATAGTGGAAGGGATATTTTCAAAATGAAATTTTCCATGTTATCAATAATTTTTTTTCCATATAAGGTTAAATCCTTGAATGTTATATATTATTTATTGGGGATATGATCCAATTATACCTTCCTTACTTTTTCTGTGGATGGTTTATGAATACCATGAAGTTATTGTTATGAAACCTTTTCTTTTTTCCATGGTTTGTCACGAACCAACCCTAGTCGACCCTGAACCGCTCACCCGAGTTGGCCCGCGACATGGCCCGAGGGGCGTTCCCTATCCCCCCGGGATGGCAACAAGTGCCGGGCATTAAAAGTTTGATCGTTGGGAACGATTTCAGCCTAAACTAAAAAAAACAGGATCGAAAGAATGAATATAAACTAAACAAACTGACAAACACTAAAGACATAAAAAAAACTAAACCAAGACATACCTCCATGTGACCTCGAGGGTCACCACCCAACTACAACCAACGTCGCTCCCACACTGAGCGACTCAAGCAGGAAAACCTGAACACAAGGAACCTGCAACTGAAAAGGTAAAAGATAGGCGTGAGCACAAAAGTACTCAGTAGGTGAGCCCCACAACAAAACCCAATGCACTGCCAGTAAATAAAGAATCTACATAATCCAGGTTTGAACTTGAATGTATAAAAGTAAGTTTTCATAATGCTTTACTTGAAAATCAAACAGGAGACATTTCCCTTATCCCTTTTTGAAAGTTATTTCCCTTTCATCAGTTTTTAACTCATTCTAAAAAGCAAAGTGTTACATTTTTAAATCTTACCCAAAGAGAAGAAAGCATTTTCATTTGAAAACCATTTTTCCAAAGTCTAACAGTATAGGCTGTGAAGGATGACAGAAAGTAAACAAGTAGGGAAAACAAGTGCAAGAAAAGGTAAACAAGCAAGGAAAACCAAGTGCAAGTAGGAATAAACCAGAAGTTATCGGCAATAACCATGGGCGATCCTGAACATCCATAGAAAACCCCTGGACGTACTCAGGTTCAGACTACCTGCCGGCGTGGTACTCCATAGTCAATAACCAACTGGCCGCCCTAATAGCCAACCAGTGGCACATCCCTCCTGACCTGTCCACAACTCCAGGGGGTACTAACCCGTCTAATCAGGGTTAGCAAGCAACTGTCACTCGATAATCTACAATACGCCCAGGAACCCGTGGTGGTTTTAGTAACACTGTGTAAGTGGGAGACCCTCACACGCGTGACTCATCTCACCGCACTTGCCAACCCCTTACAGGGACATCACTACACGACAACCCTCGAAGGGAAGTCCCCCTGTAGAAATGCCCTCACAAGTACGTATATATATATATATATAATCACTTCACATTTATTAAAGTTCCAACCGGGCTGTCATTTCATTTACATTTTTAACATTTAACGCTAAAACATTTCCAAAGGGATATGACACACGCCATGCCATTGAAAACCATAAACACACTTAGAACATTATTTAAGAAACTCAAATCAGCATATTAAACCCGAAACACACTGGTTCCACAATTAGAATCATTTTCCAATATCCAAATGCACCCACTTTTATCAAGAGCCAAACGGGCCTTAAATCATTTTTTTGAAGGAACACCATTTCTCTAATGAAATCCAAACTTATATTCACGTGACAATGGAAAACATTTCTCGTCAACCAAGAACCACACTTTAAGTTTCCAAAATCAAGTTTAAAGGACATACTGTCATTTTCTCTAATCCAGGTCCTAAGAAACACCTCTTTTTTTTATTAACAATACATCTACTAATTTACACACGCTAAAAATATTTCAAAACAAAATTTAACATGTCTTTCATTATTCAAGAAGAACCATCTAGCAACACTACCATGGAAGCACACAATTAAATCCAAGAAAACGCTTTTAATGAAACACTAGAAATAAAACAACTTTTATCATCAGCAGATCACCAAACTATAGATAACTTCTTAATAATACTTTTAAATTTACTGAAACTTAATAAAAAGTCAAGGAATAAATAAATTCTTAATTTAAAGGCGAGTGCAAAGGGAGACCTACCTCAAGATCCAAGCGCGACGGTAAAACGACCTTGGAACCAAGGCGCGATGACACGACGTTTGTCTGAAGCCACGTGATAAAGTCCAGCACTCTCGAAACTGAGGCACGGAGACGGCGGAACCTCGGAAACAAGGCGCAGCGATAACGCTCTCTCGGAAACGCCCTGCGCGAGTCCTAAAATCCTAAACCTACCAAAAACAAATATAAGTTGATGAAAAACCCCTAACAAAGAAAAAGTGAAAGCCCGAGTAATAATAATGATAAAAATAGTAACAAATATAATAATAATAATAATAATAATAATAACAAGATTAGTAATGACAATAATAATAACAATAATAATAATAATAATAATAACAAAATAATAATAATAATAATAACGATAATAATTTAGCATAATTATAATATAATAATATAATAGAAATAACAATATTAATATAATAATAATAAATGTTAGCATACCCAATAAAATAATGAGAACAATAATAATATTAATAATAATAATAATATAATAATAATAACATAATATAAAAATAATAATAATAACATAATAATAATAATAACAACAATAGTAATAATATAATAATAATAATAATATAAAATGATAATAACAATAATAATAATAAAATAATTATAATATTATTAATATGATAAAAAAACATTAAAACGTTATATATATTAAAAAACGTAAATACATGAGATTAATAAAATAAAAAAAACAAACAAACATACACTGGTGCGGGAGGGGGAGGGAGCGCAGGACGGCGGTCCGTCGGACAGGGGGTAGAGGAGGGTGCGGCTGAAGGAGGGAGGCCGGGGCAGCCGGCGCATGCCGAACGGGAAGGCGGAGGCCAGGGGGGGTCGCGTGGAGGGCTGTTCGCCGGAACGGGGAGAGCGCGGCCGCGGGGAGAGCCGGAACAGGGGGAGAGCGCGGCCGCGGGGAGAGCCGGAACAGGGGGAGAGCGCGGCTGTGGGGAGAGCCGGAACAGGGGGAGAGCCGGACGGCGAGAGGGCGGAGGTGGAGGCCGGGAAGGAGCAGGGAGGTGGTGTCGCCGCCAGAGGGAGAGGAGGCCGGCGGACGGGCTGGCGAAGGAGGCAGGGGCAAGGCAGTGCAGTTGGGGTTCGGAGCGGTGCAGTGAGGGGAGCCGGGGCGGCGGTCGGGCGCGGGCACGACGAGGCGGAGCGCCGGAGGGGGAGCGGGGTGCGTAGAGGAGAGGACAGCGCTGAAGGAGGGAGGCCGCCGGGGTGTGTTGCACGCGGAAGAGAGAAAGGAGAGGGAGGATAGAGGGAGAATGGGGTGGCGGCTGGGTAGGGGTGTAGGATTAGGGTTAAACTAGTATACATATATATATTATAAAAAAAATAATAATAATAATAATAATAATAACATAATATAAAAATAATAATAAAATGTATAATAATAATAAAACCTTTTAATATAAATAATAATAATAAAAAGTTATAATAATAATAATATAAAAACTTTATAATAATAATGATAAAACTTATAATAATAATAATGAAACTTATAATAATAATAAATGATAAATTAACTAATTCTAACAATAATTATTTTGATCAAATATTCAAAATCATAAAATGATTTAAAGATACTACACATGTATATATTTATACATATATAGATATACACATGAACATATATAGACCTATATGTATATATACATCATTATACATATATATATATATAACATACATATACATATATAAAATAAAATTAACTATCATATTAACAACACAACTTAAATAGCGTTAATAATAAAATATCAACATAAAAAAAATTATAATATTTAAACATGCCGGGTGAATACACGGTCACCCGGGCTGAACGCACGGTCACCGCTAACGATGCAGTGACCGCGCACCGGCGCGAAACTGCCAATCGTAATTAATCTTTGAAAAAAATTTAAACCGGGACCAAAAAGGAGAACAATTACAAACATCCGCGGTCGGGGTGTGACAATTCTCCCCACCACAGACACTTTCTGCACCCAGAAAGTCACCAGGCCAAAAGTCAATCAAGATTTAAGTCAATTCCCCAACAGAACTAAAGGAATGAGAGAGAACTGAGAATCTCGGGGATGACCTTACTCAGCACAGGTCACACCCGACCGATTCAAGAGAAAACTGGGGTCCGAGATTGAGGGGAGAACACGAAGGGGTTCTCCCCACCACAAGAACTTAACTAGTGCAGAAAAGTTGACCATATAAATAGAAAACCCTAGGAAAGGGGGTTCGACGTGGGAACTCCCAACCCATTCAAACCAACTCTTATAGCACGATTAAAACAACACCTCCGTCAAGACATTAAATCCTCGACCAGAGTCAACAACCTTCAACACCAAGGAAAATCCATAGAAAAACATTTAACCATTATCAAATTGGTGACATGATCCACCGAAGTCCACAAAGTATAACCACATCGACAACATAACTAAAACGAGGTCAACCCACACGAGAGTCAAACACACTTTTAAGAAGGACACACGATTTTGAAGATCACATCCACACAGACAAAAAAGCTTGGACTATAATTGAAAAAGTTCATCACTACTTCATAGCGAAACAACGTACTTCAACGACTTTGAAACATTAGTAGCAGATAGGCAAACATGAAAAGATTTCTAATTGTTCCACCGCCAACATGGAACACAAAACCTGGACCAGAGCTTCACCGCCCTGGGGACTCCTGACTGTGCGCGAGCTTCACCCCGAGACCTATGGCTGGAGCTCTGATGGCTGAAGCATCTTCTGCCTCACAGTCAGGTACTGACATTCTCCCATCACGGCGTCCTCTTCAAGCGACGCTTCCTGCAAAACATCTCCAGATGACCCAGACAGCCGCATCGATGACACGTCTTCGGAGGGTTGCGACAAGACGGCTTTGAATGCCTGAAACGACCACACTGATAGCATACCACTGAATGATCTGATGAAATGGAAGCTGAGACCAAAGGGGATAACTCCTTAGGAATAGGTATCTCTGGCGCCTTTTTCTCACCAGAGGGGGAACTCTTACGAAAAACAACAGAGGACGCTGAAGTATTAACCACCCGCACACCAGAAACTAACTCAGCCAAGAAATCTTCCTCCACCAGCTTCTCGAAACAAAGGTCTTTATAAGGGAGGACTCGCTCCTTGATCTCTGGAGGAAGACCCCCAGTGAAAATAGATACCTTCATGAGCTCATGCGATGATACCTCTGGAGAAAAGGGAATCAGTTCCTTGAAATGGTCAACATATGCCTTCACCATCCGTTGACCTTGTTGAATATGCACAAGCTCTCCCTTTTTCTCCAGCTTCACTTTCTCAGGTACAAACCATTGGATGAAAACGATTCTGAAGACATCCCACGTCATTTCACCTTGCATTGATGATGGGGTAACCCTCTTCCATGGGTCCAGAGCTGGACCCTCATACAACTCCATAATTGCACGAACCTTAACATTATCGGGAGTTCCCAACATTCTTAAGACACGCTCCACTTCCTCGAGCCATTTCACTGCCTTAACGGACCCTGATCACCATGGAGAATAGGCAGAGTCTGAGGAGGACTAAAAACTGGGCATACATATCTGAATCCTTAGAGACCTTTCTGGGTGACATTTCCTGAGCGACATATAAAACACAAGGCCAAAACCAACATCAAACTGAAGCAACATCAATAAAAGCGCCTTTATCAAAAACAGTCAGCAGAAGGACCAAACAAATACAAACCCAACCCAAAACAAAATCCCCCTTTTTATTTTAGACTTTAAAACCACACTCTTTCAAGACTGCTTTCCAAAACCAATCCATTTTAAAACCAAAAACTTTCCAAAAACCATTTCCTCTTCAAAACCAATTTTGAAAACAAGGTCAGGCCTTTAATTTCAAAAACACCCAGGTACTCCCACGACACATTGCACATGTCTTTATCCACTGTCCAATAATACTCGCACCAACATGCACCTTTCACGCATTCTCAGACATGTGCAAACATTCACAAGGAGGACCTGAAGTTTCTCCCCAAATCATTCATAACCAATTCCAAGAAAACAACAGATTTCCAAATCAAGAGATTTTAGTTTCAAAACCCATTTCATACATTCAAAGTTTTTTAAAAGAAACCAGTCCAATCTTTCAAAAACCTTTTTCATTTCCAAAAATGCACTCACACAAACCAAAACGAAAGCAGCAACCAAATTTGCATCAACCACTGAAGTGAGGGACTAGTAGTCACGCTCATCCTGGCGACACGGTAGTGAGCCATGTCTCGAGTCAGCATCGACCACTAGGAGGAATTAAAACCGTGTACTCAGACTCCACATGGGTCACTACTCCATGTGAAATCACGACGTAACGTCAGCTTGCCTCCATTGTCATCTCTCAATCCAAGACAAACCAGAAAATACAAGGACACAATTCCCAAACTACCCCTGGTAACTCGAAGATCAGTGCGAGCAAGAGTTCGCGACGCTCTTCCCGCACCTACCCCTCGAATTCCGACAGTCCTAATCTCCTTCTACCGGACAACCCAAATAACAAGAACCTCCTCTAATACCATTTTGTCACGAACCAACCCGAGTCGACCCTGAACCGGTCACCCGAGTCGGCCCGCGACATGGCCCGAGGGGCGTTCCCTATCCCACCGGGATGGCAACAAGTGTCGGGCATTAAAAGTTTGATCGTTGGGAATGATTTCAGCCCAAACTAAAAAAAACAGGATCGAAAGAAAGAATATAAACTAAACAAACTGACAAACACTAAAGACATAAACAAAACTAAACCACGACATACCTCCATGTGACCTCAAGGGTCACCACCCAACTACAACCAACTTCGCTCCCACACTGAGCGACTCAAGCAGGAAAACCTGAACACAAGGAACCTGCAACTGAAAAGGTAAAAGATAGGCGTGAGCACAAAAGTACTCAGTAGGTGAGCCCCACAACAAAACCCAATGAACTGCCATTAAATAAACAATCTACATAATCCAGGTTTGAACTTTAATGTATAAAAGTTAGTTTTCATAATGCATTACTTGAAAATCAAACACGAGACATTTCCCTTATTCCTTTTTGAATGTTAGTTCCCTTTCATTTGTTTTAAACTCATTCTAAAAAGAAAAGTGTTACATTTTCAAATCTTACCCAAAGAGAAGAAAGCATTTTCATTTGAAAACCATTTTTCCAAAGTCTAACAGTATAGGCTGTGAAGGATGACTGAAAGTAAACAAGTAGGGAAGAAAAGTGCAAGAAAAGGTAAACAAGCAAGGAAAACCAAGTGCAAACAGGAATAAACTAGAAGTTATCGACAATAACCATGGGCGATCTTGAACATCCCTAGAAAACCCCTGGATGTACTCGGGTTCAGACTACCTGCCGGCGTGGTACTCCATAGTCAATAACCAACTGGCCGCCCTAATAGCCAACCAGTGGCACATCCCTCCTGGCCTGTCCACAACTCCAGGGGGTACTAACCCGTCTAATCAGGGTTAGCAAGCAACCGTCACTCGATAATATACAAGACGCCCAGGAACCCGTGGTGGTTTTAGTAACACTGTGTAAGTGGGAGACCCTCGCACGCGTGACTCATCTCACCGCACTTGCCAACCCCTTACACGGACATCACTACACGACAACCCTCGAAGGGAAGTCCCCCTGTAGAAATGCCCTCACAAGTACGTATATATATATATATAATCACTTCACATTTATTAAAGTGCCAACCGGGACGTCATATCATTTACATTTTTAACATTTAACGCTAAAACATTTCCAAAGGGATATGACACACGCCATGCCATTGAAAACCAGAAACACACTTAGAACATTATTTAAGAAACTCAAATCAGCATATTAAACCCGAAACACACCGGTTCCACAAGTAGAATCATTTTCCAATATCCAAACGCACCCACTTTTATCAAGAGCCAAACGGGCCTTAAATAATTTTTTTGAAGGAACACCATTTCCCCAATGAAATCCAAACTTCTATTCACGTGACAAAGGAAAACATTTCTCGTCAACCAAGAACCACACTTTAATTTTCCAAAATCAAGTTTAAAGGACATACGGTCATTTTCTCTAATCCAGGTCCTAAGAAACACCGCTTTTTTTTATTAACAATACATATACTAATTTACACACGCTAAAAATATTTCAAAACAAAATTTATCATGTCTTTCATTATTCAAGAAGAACCATCTAGCAACACTACCATGAAAGCACACAATTAAATCCAAGAAAATGCTTTTAATGAAACGCTAGAATTAAAACAACTTTTATCATCAGCAGATCACCAAACTATAGATAACTACTTAATAATACTTTTAAATTTACTGAAACTTAATAAAAAGTCAAGGAATAAATAAATTCTAAATT
The DNA here is from genome assembly GCA_963277665.1 of Viscum album. Classification (NCBI taxonomy): domain Eukaryota; kingdom Viridiplantae; phylum Streptophyta; class Magnoliopsida; order Santalales; family Viscaceae; genus Viscum; species Viscum album. The sequence goes on from OY728127.1 coordinate 930,897,311, forward strand.
TAAAGGCGAGTGCAAAGGGAGACCTACCTCAAGATCCAAGCGCGACGGTAAAACGACCTTGGAACCAAGGCGCGATGACACGACGTGTGTCTGAAGCCACGTGATAAAGTCCAGCACTCTCGAAACTGAGGCACGGAGACAGCGGAACCTCGGAAACAAGGCGCAGCGATAACGCTCTCTCGGAAACGCCCTGCACGGGTCCTAAAATCCTAAACCTACCAAAAACAAATATAAGTTGATGAAAAAACCCTAACAAAGCAAAAGTGAAAGCCCAAGTAATAATAATGATAATAATAGTAACAACTATAATAATAATAATAATAATAATAATAACAAGATTAGTAATGACAATAATAACAATATTAATAATAATAATAATAATAATAAGAACAAAATAATAATAATAATAATAACGATAATAATTTAGCATAATTATAATATAATAATAGAATATTAATAACAATATTAATATAATAATAATAAATGTTAGCATACCCAATAAAATAATGATAACAATAATAATATTAATAATAATAATAATATAATAATAATAACATAATATAAAAATAATAATAATAACATAATAATAATAATAACAACAATAGTAATAATATAATAATAATAATAATATAAAATGATAATAACAATAATAATAATAAAATAATAATAATATTATTAATATGATAAAAAAACATTAAAACGTTATATATATAAAAAAACGTAAATACATGAGATTAATAAAATAAAAAAAACAAACATACATACATTGGTGCGGGAGGGGGAGGGAGCGCAGGACGGCGGTCCGTCGGACAGGGGGTAGAGGAGGGTGAGGCTGAAGGAGGGAGGCTGGGGCAGCCGGCGCAGGCCGAACGGGAAGGCGGAGGCCAGGGGGGGTCACGCGGAGGGCTGTTCACCGGAACGGGGAGAGCGCGGCCGCGGGGAGAGCCGGAACAGGGGGAGAGCCGGACAGCGAGAGGGAGGAGGTGGAGGCCGGGAAGGAGCAGGGAGGTGGTGTCGCCGCCAGAGGGAGAGGAGGCCGGCGGACGGGCTGGCGAAGGAGGCAGGGGCAAGGCAGTGCAGCGGGGGTCCGGAGCGGTGTAGCGAGGGGAGCCGGGGCGGCGGTCGGGCGCGGGCACGGCGAGGCGGAGCGCCGGAGGGGGAGCGGGGTGCGTAGAGGATAGGACGGCGCTGAAGGAGGGAGGCCTCCGGGGTGTGTTGCGCGCGGAAGAGAGAATGGAGAGGGAGGATAGAGGGAGAATGGGGTGGCAGCTAGGTAGGGGGGTAGGATTAGGGTTAAACTAGTATACATATATATATATGATAAAAAAAATAATAAATATAATTATAATAATAATAATAACATAATATAAAAATAATAATAAAATGTATAATAATAATAAAACCTTTTAATATTAATAATAATAATAAAACATTATAATAATAAAAATATAAAAACTTTATAATAATAATGATAAAACTTATAATAATAATAATGAAACTTATAATAATAATAAATGATAAATTAACTAATTCTAACAATAATTATTTTGATCAAATATTCAAAATCATAAAATGATTTAAAGATACTACACATGTATATATTTATACATATATAGATATATACATGAACATATATAGACCTATATGTATATATACATCATTATACATATATATATATATAACATACATATACGTATATAAAATAAAATTAACTATCATATTAATAACAGAACTTAAATAGCGTTAATAATAAAATATCAACATAAAAAAATTATAATATTTAAACATGCCGGGTGAATACACGGTCACCTGGGCTGAACGCACGGTCACCGCTAACGATGCAGTGACCGCGCACCGGCGCGAAACCGCCAATCGCAATTAATCTTCGAAAAAAATTTAAACCGGGACCAAAAAGGAGAACAATTACAGACATCCGCGGTCGGGGTGTGACATGGTTTATGCTATTTTTAAATGATGAGATGATTATAAGACCCTTTTCCTTTATATGATTTAATATTTGTTTGAATGCTTGTGAGACCCTTTACTTTTCACCCGATTTGATATTATAAATGTTTTGTGATCTTCAGAATTCCTATGTAACGTTTTATTTTATCAAGAAATGGTGACATTTTAACCAAGGATGGTTGTTATGTTATAAGGAAAGATTTAATGGACATATAAAACCCTCTAATACATTGTGTAATGTATTATATATCATGAGAAATTTATGGGAATCAAAAAAAAATTCTGGATCTAAAATGGAAAATTGGTTGACGGGATTAATCCACATTGGGAAATATTTTAATGGGATTAATTAAGTATTAAAAAATATGATGGGATTTATCCATAATGAGAAATATGATATGAGAACTAACCACTATATTCAATTCTCCTGGTTTTTATCCATAAACAATTAATTTTTTAAAAAACCTTCTTTGGTGCGTCACTTTAATGAAACAATATTATAGTTCATGAAATAAAATTATTTCACACTCTGAAAAATCATGTAGTTTGTAATTAAAATGATTTATGACATGAATCATTTTATGATCTATAAATGGTTGGGTATGAACAAATAATCTTATGTTCATGATCACAAACCTAAATTATTATCTTATTTATTCATATGGTCATAGTATGATATCTCCCATGTTTATATAAATTGAGCATATGAGCTCACCCATTCTTATAATTTACTACCATGTTTTATGAAAAGTTATATTAGTTAGGTTATTCATATCCAGAGTATAAAAAGGGAGTATAATTATCATATATTTACAGACATTTCCTTAAATAAAAACTCTTTATACATAGTCCTTATGGACACTAAAATGTTATTGTCCTAAATTATGATGTTTTGAAATCTAATGAATATTCATCTGAAAAAATTAAATATTTATGCATGAAAATATAGTTCATTTATAATGGACGAGAATAATAATGTCAAAAGAATAAAAGATATCAATTGATCCTTTTTATATGTTAATTTAAATGATTAAAAATTATTAAATTAGTTAGGGATGGAGAAAAACATTTTCTCTCATAAAAAATTCAAAAATAAAACCATTTAAATTTAAAATTTTATTTTTCATAGATATGAGTAAATCTTTTACCTTGATATAAGTGAAAATATTTTACTTGATTTCATAAAACCAATTGACATAATTTCATATTTTTGTTTACTATTTTAATTATCCTCCAATACATTTCATCCATATTTAGATAATATAAAATGTTCATCCATGGAGAACTAAAATAACATTTTAATGAATCATAATACCCATTAGTAAATGGAAATCCATTCTTCTTGTCTCTAAATATTTACCCGAAAATATTATCACCAAAAGATATCCAATATTGGAAAATATTCATATTTTCAAAAACTAAATTAACAAATAAAACATCAATAATAACAGTAAAGGTTCATTAAAAACCATTTCATAAATTTTTATCCATATGAATCATAAAATATATGACTGGGAAAATATAAAACCCAAATATTTTGAAAATTATAACAAAATTTCCAAAAACAAATTAACTTTATATCCTATAAAACATAAAATAACTATTAATTAAACCATCCAAATAAGTAAATACCATGATCCCTTTCTAAAAGGTCTTGGGGAAAGCCCCCATTTATTAATGATATAGATGAAAAGAAATCCACCTTTGATTACTGTGAGAAGATGGAACCCGTTATATGGTAGATGAAAAAATGTCTTCAAAATCGTACTGAAAATCCTATAAAAACCATGACCGAATTCTGAATGGTTAGAAGATGGTAAAACAAGAATAAAAAAGACCAATTACCCCTTACTAACCCATGAATAATGTGATCATTCAGTGGAGATTACTCAACCATTCCAAGAAGTTTTATTGTGTAGGAATCAGAAATCATTGTATATAACACATCTATCCCACACTAACATGTTGAATTAGGACTGATTGATATGTTCCAGCACACATATCTCCCTTTTGAACCACACACCCTATAGTGCATGTGAGGACACCTACACAGTCAACCTGATGAAATGAAAAAAAAGATTAATGTAATAGTGAAAAGGGATATCAAGGTGATAATCCATCCAAATGAACATATCCATGATGATGGATGTCATCACACATGTCCCTCTATGGAGGGCTCCCACCCAATGTAATATGTAGAACACAGAAACACCATATACCAGCAAAAATGGAAACTACAATGCTCACAATGTCATCAGTAAATAATAAAAAAAGCAAGATCCAAACACCCCCACACCACTACCTTCTAATGATAAAACCCACAAACATCAATGAATACTAATGAAAAAAAGTGAAGCCACACCATATCCACACACCACATCCATTAGAAAAGATATCCCACTGCAAGGAAGTGACCATTGAGCATCATCACTAGAAGAACCAAAATATCACCATCTACGAACCTCATGCAAGTCTATTTGGTTGAAGCTCGATCATCGACCTGCAAACACTAAAGCAACCTAGAATCAAATCATGAATCCAAGTGTCACATGAGAAGGCGAGAAGCATATCATGGAGGCCAATATCAATGGATTAGAAATTAAGAACATCATGAATAAAAATCACATCTGAGCAATTGATAAGAACATCATAGATCCATGTTAAATAAATGTAGTCAAGGAGGGAATAATTCTACCAATAAGAATAAATAAAGGAAAATAAACTAAGACAAGTTTAATGATAAGGCCAAAGAATGCACCGTGAATGGTTATTCAAAAATCTAAATGGTAGGGAATGATATGAGAACCAAAACAATATTGTAATACAAAGACCTCTGAAAAAGAACATATAACCATAAAAGTTTCTAATCACATCCCCAAATTCATGCAACCATTAATATCCAATTTTCTACTGAACATCTCCACTTGTGACTATTGACATAGGTTCTTCTCCACATCAAATCACACACACGAACTCCATCCCAATTTATATTATAATATAATCCTAAGGAATATATATTTTGAATCATTACCCCTAAATCAGGTGTTTTCAAAAATATCACCATTACACTACAACTATTTTACCGGTTATCAGTACAATGTAACACATGTTTAAATTTCATTAATGTAGATCTAGTACAGAACAAACATTAGATGTTTCAAAATTCTTATGAAAAGAATATCAATGATACAAGAACTCAGAAAATATATTTCTCAATCCAAATTGAACAAAACATTAATCATTTAACGTCCATGGAAAGACATTAATCCGAATACATCATCTTTATCTACAATACATCCATCCATTCATATGTAATTAATTTTTTCTTCACCATCAATTCTATACCATTTAATCATACAACCTTATTGATATTGTAATTGATATTTCTCCCAGAAATTTATATTTTCATATTTCCAATACATTCCATATTTAAAAAAACTATCATTACATGAATCATTATGGAATCCATTATTCCAATAAATTTAGTTAACCAATATTTACAATTTTCTTTTGAAATAAAAATATCAATGTACCTATCTTCGACACAAAAATTATTTTCTTATTATTTTGAGGAATTTTATAGGCTTCTTATTTCAATTATTTTGGACATTATGGAATCTCATTATCTATTCCTCCATGATATTAATTAACCAAAATATTTCTCTTTATTGGTTAATTCATAAAATCAACTATGTTTATGATTTTAATCACATAATTGGATATATATTTACAAAATATAATAAATCTTAACATTATATATCCCATAAAATTTTGATAATCATGAGTAAAATCATTGAATCGTCTATCAGATTGAGCATGAACATGATTCATCCTCATACCATCAATTAACTAAAACCAAAATAATTGTGTGAGACATTATAATGCATAATAATTTAATAATGAAAATTCATTCCCAATAATCATTCAGCATGAATCATTATATTCAACCTATGAATCCATAGGATTATCCTATGTCATCCAAGGCCATTATCTATCTAAATACTTTATATGTGATAATAATGAAATTGTGTGTTAACATACACATATAACCAATATTTCCAAACCAGTAAGGGATCATTCACAATGCACTATAATAATGGCAAAGATATACATGATCAACTTCTTTCAAGGATACTACTCCATCATGCATTACTATTAATAACAAATAGACCAATAGTGTTATGATTGGGAAGAATTTCATGGAATTCCTCACAGTAATCATTACCATTTAATATGATGTTATCCTATATCTAGTTTTCTATAATGTTTCTCACTCATTTCATCTCATCCTTGCTTCCAAAATATATTAATAGTTTCACTAAAACAACTATAGATACACAAAGAATTATCTACATAAATACTACATATTATTATTATTTGAAATATTCACTATATATCAATATGATCCACAGAATAATTGAAAATATTAGTGTGTTTGAAAAAATGGTTCTATAAATAATTTTTAAACAAAGGATCAAAAATATTTTCCATTAGGTTTGTCACATATAGAACATTTTCTAGACACAACAAACATAATACACATATCAATATCATGGGTAATGAATATAATAGAATGGGTGTTCACAGATTCTTAGTAAGGGTAAACGTATGTGATATCAATCAAGGATCATAACTTTGAATAAGATAACCATAAGGGAATTCGAGCATGTTATTAACATTATATAATAATGGAAAATTATTCATTGATAATAGTAATGAAACATGATGAAATGGTTTAAAAATATAATTTCATAGGAAAATGTTTGTGGAATCCTTAATAATAAATCTTAAGACATATAAAATTTTGTAAGAATATAACAGTAGATTTTTGTATTCAAATAATAATTGAAAATCATTTCCTTAGTCATTTTTCAGTACCATGACTTTAATATTGTATTTATCTATCTCCCCATCACATCATTTATATAGAAAATATTTACTCCTCTGAAAATATTGTTGGAGAAAGTCCTCTACTAATCATGATTTGATAAACATTCAAGTAAATTTAGTTCCCTGATATATCCATCATTTTTTAATGAATTGAAAAAATATATATTTATGGCCCCACACATCACATAATGAAAACAAAACATGTTTGTGCCTCATACTCATAAAAAGGTTTATATATCATTAAATCATAACCAATTGAATGGATATATGTTTCATAAATATTTCATTATAATAATTATAATAAATATATAGAATGATTAAATTTTGTATCATGTCATAATATCCCCATGAAATAATAAGAACCATTAGGGGATATTGATATAGAAAAAATTACATAAAATGGTTTGTAAAATATTTCACGAGGAAAATAAATTTTCCTTTGAAATAAAAATATTGTATCATTAAAATTTATAAATAAATTAGGAATTGTGTTTTATTAAAAAAGGGTAATTATATTTAAATATTTAAATAAAATATTATTAATGATGGTAGGGAAAGCTGTTCATGTGGTTTTTCATAAAACAAAAAATCATTTCACATATTCAAAAGGTAAATATAGTAAAAAATAACATTAAACAATCTTAATAAAATAGATATATTTTTTGAAATCATTTTAATCAAACTATGGGCAGTGATCAAATGATTTTAGAATCTATGAAAAAATGAGGTCAGTTTTCCTTGAAGACATTGAATCAGTATCCTAATTACTCAATAAGGGAAACAATGAAATGAAAAAAATAAAATAAATATCTGTAGGTTAATAAAATAAATATTTCATGTGAGGGGAAGAACAAAATTTTTTTTCATCATAACATTTAAGAATTATAATTCATGTTAAGAAATGATACTATAACATAAAACCTTAACATCATCTTTCAACATAATTTCTCTAACCTCAAATATTATTAATATAAATTTAATATATTTTATATTCCATAAAAATTTTAATACATATAATACCACACATAGTTTAGATGTTATTTCTTATCACTCATTTATTAACAATATTTTATTATCATCACCTTCTCAGGTGTTAACTACATTCTTTCACATTAGTGTTTTGGATGTATGGTAATGGTCATAAGAAATTTATCATTTAAAATTCACATATAGAAATTTTATCATGATATTAATATAATATATATTTATTTTTAACATATTTTAATCCATTATTTAAAGAAGTGATGAAATATAAATAACATCACTATGTGGTAGTAGTACATAGGTATGCATGATTATTATTTACATTTTTCCATTGATGTATTGAAAGAAAGGAAAAATTTAATTCTCTTAAAAAATCACATGAATGTGACATTATATAATTCAACTGATAAGAATTTGTTAAGTGAAAGGTATGAAATTTTTTCAACCAATAATAATTGTTAAGGTGTGTGCAAAAAACCTACCCTTGTCTCATTCTTTTAACCAACTATTACCCTATTTTATACATATACACAGTAAAAAAATGTCACTATTCTAACAAGTCATTATAAAAAATAATTTAGATTAACATAATACATTAAATTAATTATTATGAAAAAAAATATTTTTTCCATTATAATATATGAAATTTATATAAGTTTTAGAATATTATTTTAATTAAACAGACAAACATCAATGAGAACTCATTTTAGAAAAATGCATTTATTTGGAGAAAAGTAAATATACATCTATTCCGTTCATTATAATAAATGATATATATTTTAAAATATATGATTTAAAATATATAATTAAAACGTTATTTAAAAATGTATTCAATATTTTTTAGTTAATTTATTAATATAAAAGCACCATGCATACATGATATTTTTTAAAAAACAATATGTTTTGAATGCCAAAATAGAACTTATCCTGATATCATGTATTTTTAATATTATTATGTAATTGATTAAATTAATTATGATAATTAGATTAACTTATTTAAAAATTAAAAATGATAATTTTATTTTAGTTGGAAATAAATGAAAGTTTTTTAGAAAAACATAATTTTTAATTATTCAGTAAAACATGAAAAAATTACTGATAAATCTTGAAAAATCATCCTTATATAATATTTTCCTAGTAAACTAGAATGAAATTTCTATTTTATGAATTAAAGTATTTGAAATAGTATAAATAAAATATAGTTTCTATGTTTTAAAATATGAAAGAAAAAATTATTTTTGATGAAAAAATAGATTTGATTTATAAAATGACATTATAGATAATTTAGTACCTTTATATTATCCATTAATAAATAAAAAATAATTATTTAAAAATTCATATATTTTCCATAATGTGGTTGTTAGAATTCATACCTACAAATTTAATAAAAATCCTACAATAGTTTCAGATATCATGGTTTATATGGACTTGGGGTTGTGCGTAAGGATAACAAAAAAAATTATTTAATGAAAATTTATACTAACTTGACTAGGTGTAACAAAAACCCAAAAAATATATATCCTATGTTATTATTTATTAAAAAAATTAATATTTTTCTTTCCTAGAGTTATTAAACTGATATTTCACATAAATTATATGATGAATTACCCAATAATATTCATTTTTTGGATCTCATAAGAGAAGTATTCTAAAATAATTTTGAAAGTATAAGAATCAACCATGTATTGATATGATTCATAGATTCCATTGTACGATATAATTTATTATTTCATGTTTAAATTTTTAATAATTTTTTTCACCCATAAAATGGACAAAACCAATCAAATGAATTTGGTTAAGTCATGTTTTTATGGTTATCTAAAACTATTAGAAATACAATTTTCATTATTCATAGCTCACTACACATTGCATTGATATTTTTTACCTTAATAAAATAAAAAATTATATTAGAAATGTTTTTGATATAAATAAATGATAATTTGAGGCCTTTTGTTTTTTTAAAACTTTTACTATCATTTTTTTAATTTTAAATTTATATGAAAAATACTTTTTTCATTTCAAGTATGCTTCATGTCAAATTGATGAGTGTATTAGTAATACATGTCAAATATAAATTTAAGTTAACTTACATGATATTTAATTATAATATGAGTTTGTATTACATATTTCCCCCCTTTTGAGGAATATGTTTTTTAAAAATTGAAATATATTAAAAAAAATATGTTACCACACCCACTATAGAGAGGGTATTAAAATTAAATCTATACAAACATTTCAAAAATAAATCGATATCATTGATACATGATTACATAAAAACTCAATATCATTTTCCAGATTATATCCAATTTATGGGAAATGAAAAAAAACTGTTTTATTTTTTTGGAAAAAGCGCACATCAATATGTTGTTCTGCACATCATTATGTTGTTCATCAAATTCGTATATATAAAAAAATATTCAGAGGTATTCCTGTTATGGATTCACAATAATAAAAGGTATTTCTAGATTTTAAAAATTTTGTGAACATTTTTAAAGGATGTTTTTTCCAAAAAAATATATTTTCCATCATTCGGACAAGGATATATTACATATTAACGTATAATATCTTAATAAAAGTCAGAAACATATGAATGATCATTTTGTTATCATTTCAGTAATATATACAGTCATCATTCATGATATTATTAGTATGCTAAATGTTTTATTATCAAGAAGTAATTCTTTAAATGTTAGAAATTAATAATTTACTCTAGTTAAAATGATCAAAAGATTAATTTTATTTGACTATGGGAACACCCCTAGTTTTTATCTTGTACTTCTTCAACACATTCAACATATTCATCTAGATTCAATCCTATATCTTATTCACCTATTACATTTTCTTATAAACATATAATTTTTTTCATTTTCTATTTTTTTGCTTTTATTTTTATTTCTTTTTACATTTATTTTAATTTTTATTTCCAATACTTCATATTTTTTCTAAAACTCCTTATTCTGTATTTTTATCTCTTACATATTCATCTACAGCCACTTCAATAAACCTATATTGAGCCTCTATGTTTTTTCATTTTAAAAAAGATGATTTTTCATATGTTTAATCATTTTCTTAAAATATAGCATATAATTATTTTCATTTAAACTTTATTTCTCATATTACATATTGTTATATTTATTGTGAATACATCACATGGAGTTGTCTTCTACTCACTAGCTAATATTTTACTTCATGTTATGGTTCCATTTAATATTTTTCATCTGATGATTCAAGCATCATCAACTGAATTGTTTTTTCATACATTTTCTATAATTCCTTTATTTTTAATTAATTTTTATTCTTATACTTCTTTATAGAGGATATTGACTTAAATCATTTTATTTTAAACATAGTTTTATTAATTCTAAAAATAGAATATTTCAATCAAATGAGGTATCAATCCATATATATAAAAAATCATGGAGCTTGTTTTCATTTGATTTAGGAATAATAAAATGTCATATTTTATATTTTAATATTTTTATTCATCTATTTTAAGGATGTGTAATGTTATAAAATTTATTTTTAGTCAGTTTTTCCATACCAGAAGATATAGTAACATACATTCTATTCATATATTCCCAAAAACCATTAATGATTGTAGAATTATGATTTTATGAAAATATGGGGTCATTTTTTTGGTTATTATGTCAAAGAAATGAGATTTATTGACATAAAGTCTATCCACCCATGTCAAAAATTAATCATTGTTCATTTTCACACGAATTTACAAATATTTATGAATATTTTCTATGTATTGGCATATTAACGGATGATTATAATGGGATCTAAATCAAATAAATAAAAATTTGGTCATTATAATGTCACCACAAATATAATTGTTTCATTTTGTATTCATACATATCAACCCATAATAAATATTCCATGCCAACTGATCCCAAAAAAACATACTCACGAATTAACATTTAGTGATTAGTATTGGATGTGACTCAAAGGGGAACTATTTATTCTATCAGTTCAATGGAATATTTTATGGTAGAGGTGATATCCATTGATAATATCTATGAAATATAATATTTAGTATGTGAAAATTTCAATATTCTGAATTTCAAATCACTATTCTTGTTTCTCTAAATTTATTCTTTTTATTTATTCATTAACAGATAACATTTTTTGAATAATTTATAAGAAGTGATATTCTAGAAATTATTACATTCTATGGAAATAATTACTTTCTTGTTTCAGTAAAAATCATCATCTTGTAAAACATTCCATAATTGATGTTGATGGTCGAATGTGGAAATAATTATGACCAATTTTTCCCCAGTATGATCGAATTTTATGTTTGGATTTTTCATTCTTCTATATGTGGAATGTTATTTTAAAGGTGTTAAAATAGTGAATATGAGTTTTAATTTATCCAAAAATAATGGATAATGATTATTAAACGTTTTGGGATATGTAAAAATGAATAACGAATCATTATTATGACATAATTTATATTTATTTTCTATAGTATCACTCCACCTTTCTATTATTCTGAAAATGAGAAATATCCCATCGCCATGTCAAATATGAGAATATGATTTTAGATTGAAAATGAAACAATGAAAAATAATACTATAGTTATTTATGATATATATAAATCAACAACACCATAATCTAATATTTGGATTACATAGTATGATGAAAAATATGATTTTATATTGAAAAATCATAATAATAAATGAAAAATCACCAATGTATGGATCAAAACCAAGAAAACAGTATTATAATGGTGAAAAAAATATGAAAATGACCATTGAAATTTTATGACTTCTAATATCTATATCGGTTTCAATTAGACACATGAATTTCTTGGTATGATAAAAAAATAATTTGGCCTTCACCTTTTGTTTAAATTGAAATGTAATGAAATATTGGTCATAAGATACAAGTAGAGTTTTAATTGTCATGATATCATAGGATAATGACCCAAAAATTATATCATATATATAATATTAAATTACAAATAAAGGTAGCGATTGAATTTCTACATATTATCAAATATAGTATTTCAATTTGAAATTTATAATAAAATTTTATATAACAAGTCAATGCGTAAAAATGTAATAGATTAAAATGTATTGACATGGAAATATAGTGATATTATTCGACAACAATTTTTTATCAATTAGAGTCAGATGTACATGAATATAATTTTTTAAATTCATATAATGATCGAAACTATTATTTCATATCACTAAATGTTATTAACAAATGACCAATCAACTATGTGGGGGTAAAACATTATAAATCAGAATAGATATTAATAATAGTATTTAAAAATTATATTGGATTCATTTATGATCTGCGGAATCCTACAAGACATAAATTTAACATTTTAATTACATAGTATGATCAAATTTGTTTTTTATAATATCATTTTCTTCTAAAAGTGAAACTTCGCCTATAAGTATCCAAAACTATGAGAAAAAGTTTCTATTTCCATGTAATCATTGGATAATTGTTATTAAATAATTTATGATCTATAGGAATCAATCATTTACCAATTAAATTAATATATTACACAATATTTTCTAGATTATCATTTCACCCTTACATTTTTAATAAAAATTAAAAATTAGTCATCATGAGATAAAAATCGAGAGGATGATAGTGGATTATCATAGAAACATTACAAAATTACTATGGAGTCATTCATGATAATAATAAATCTCATAGATATAAATATGAACCCAAAAACTAATGGTATTTTTGATACTATAAATAAATATTTTAAAATTTTATTAACAAATCAAAAATCACCCTTGTATCCGTTAAAGTAATAAAACAAGACCAAATTGGCAGAAAAACATAAAAAAAATTATTCAATTAATTTAAGTAATTTTCAAAATAACATAACATCAATTAGACACATTAATTTCTCAGTGTAATCAAGAATTTATTTCCATCACATTCTAATACAAGTGATAATTAACCAATAATGGGCCAAAACTGAGAAAATGAGTTTTAAATTTAATAATGACATAATTAAATGATCCACAAATTATTTTATATATGTAGGAATAAACTACACATTATAATACTTCTCAAAATGTTCAATATGTTCAAAATTATAATTTCATATTAAATTTTTAAACAAAATTACATATCACCTCTAAAGTGGTGAAAATTGAGAAGATTACATATCATTAATAGTGAAACCTAGTATAATGATCCTTTCTAATACCTCACCATTCTAAAGTATGAAAATTGTATATGATAGCATGTATGAAACACAACACCATGCTCAAAATGGAATATAATATCCTAAGGATTTACAATATATTTACATTTTTCGAAAAATTGAATCTATGATATAGAAATAAATTCCTGTTATACCGAGTTAGTGTTTTTTGTGCGCATTAATGAGTTTCTTCAAAGCCTTTCATTACATGCATGACTGTGTTTTACCAAAATAAATTCACTTTTTATTTAATAGTGAAAAATAATGAATTTTAATTCAAACATCTTTTTCCCCTAATTTATTAATAAGGATAAATTATATTTTTAAATATTTGTAATGTATAATTATAATTATTTTTCATAAATTAATATAATTATTAATATTCCTATCCATTTCACTTTTAAATTGAATATTAAAACATAGAAAACTTTAAATTCATTTTTTCATTAATAACACACATTGCCTTCCCAACTACGAGACTAAATTTGAATTAATTTCTTCGACTTCTATAATTTTAATATCAAAAAATGTATTATCTAATCGGAATCATAATAATATATAATTTAAAATAATGTATAATTATTTTATGACAAAAATATTGGTGAAGTTAATTAAAATTAATTACAATGATTATGAGATAAATTAAATTAGAAAGGGAATACACCTTAAAGATGAGGGCCAAAATGACCTATAAACTTGTTCAAAATCCATTAGATGAAAATATTTCTACCCTATACATAATTTTCTATAATTTTAACCATTATGGGATGCACTTTTTAATCGAAAAACATTGGTGATATCCCCCTTCCCAAAACATAAAAGGGTACCAGTCCCCCTCCACTATAAAAAGGAACTCACCCCTCCCACTTCTTCATATCTCTTATGATACATTGTTTGAAAAAATATATATCCAATTATCTCCTCAAAATAAATCCCCTCAAACTGTAATATTTACTTTGGGGATACATCCATTCAAGTAATCCCATTGGTTCAATGTAAAAGGAGTTACCCAAATAAGAGGTAACATCCCACCTCAATCCATTTGTTTTATTTTCATTCAAAAACCCATCAAATATTCTAATTTCACGAATTTATATTTCCTAATAATCATAAATATACTGATATGTTTATATTATATCTTTTTTACTATCACTTACAGAGACATCAATCTAATGTATAATGAATTTATCATTCAAGTGTACGTCGAACTACCACCTCACAAAGTGATGCCGTTCATTTTTAAATTAGCACCCTTCATGGTTTGTAATTTTGATTGTAACGATGATAGTATATGTTATATGTGATATTTATTATGCAATTATTATTTTTTAATTATGTTATAATCCATAAATGTATACTTCATATTTTCTATAAATACGATAGAATCGTTTGTGGAAGTCTGGACTACAACCTCCTCAAAGAGAAGTGATTCATTCACACTATACATGTTTTTTATAAATTATGGTTTCAATTAAAAATATGTGACAAAAAAAAAATATATGATAATAATGACATAATAATCATTCAAGAAACATAATATATCATTTTCATTATTTCCAATTTTAGAAAATAAAAAGTGATCACGCTGGACAAGGATGTCTGGTCAACTACCTCCTCCATAAGATGTGATTCCATTTATATACCAATAGTCATATTGATGAGTATTTATAATTTTATAAAACTTAATTTATGATATAATTATACTTATTTAATGACATAGTGTAACTAACCTTTTTTCTATATCAATAATAGAAAAATTTGAATGTTACTCACGTGTACGTATGGCCTACTATCTTCATGATTATAACATGGGTTAATTATTCATAACCAAATATCATGATTGGTTTTAAATTTATGACTTATGTATAAAAATGAACATTATTTCAGGATTTTTATTGTAGATATTTTTATATAATTACTCCTTTGAATATAGTCAAGCTACCAAAGCTATTTTTGACACATGAACCCAATTTGGTAAAAACCACCATACATAAACATATTTATTTATGTAGTAATATAAATAATTGTGATAAATTATGAAAATTTAATAATAAACATGAAAAAATTAATTATTCAATTAAATAATTATTGTAAATTTATTGATCTGGAATATGAAGACACACATGAAAAGTAGTATATATGGTAATGGATTTCATCTCAATTCACATTCCATTGAGAATTATTTATTATTATGAACCAATTAAAATTTATAGGGTTTTATAATTCCCTTTAACATTTTATTTCCCGAAACTATTTATTCTCATGATATTAAATGAATTATTTAATTTATGGGGTATTATTATTAAAATGATTCAAATTTTTAGGAGACACTTTGGAATGTTTAAATATTATCTTCCTCAAGAATTATCTTAATGATTATCTTTTTATTCCATCTTCCTTTAATGATTATTAATATTCTATTGAAACAATAACATTATTTTAGTCTTTATTCCTTATAAATTTTCCTAAATATCGATATTCACATACAATGGATATTATTTTTTTAATCCTTATATCATTTTTACATACGGTGTTCACATTGAAATTTATTTAATTAGCTAGGTAATTATAGAAAACACCATATTCATTTTGTAAAATTTATATTTGATAAATAATATAAAATAATTTTATTATTTGAAATTGGTATTTATTTGGAATGGAAATGATAGGTGGATCCCATATTGTATATAGGCCATCAATGAATTGATAGGATCTCATGATATAAATAAATTAACAAAATAAGAATAGTTAAAAATGTATTGCGAATGGTCTTGATAGTGTAGTTATTCATGTCCCTCATACATGGAGTCTAAAACTTTATAATTTCCCTCATTCATATTCTGTTATTATTCATCTGTGATATTTTACATTAACATATGTATGGATTCATTCTAATCTTAGTTTTTATATGAAAAGGAATGGGGTCTAGTTAATTACATTTAGAAATAGATATTTCCTTATATAGTTATTTGAATGGAAAGTGTTATCAGATATTTAGCCTTCCATTAGGATTATTTACATCAGTTAACTATTTTATACACATAATTACCATTTTTGAGTATTTTAATCCACACTTATTATGTTTCTCTTCCCAAAGCTATGAAGAAGAATTGTTTTAATAAAATTTCAATAATGCATTTCATTTTATTTTATTACATTTCATATTTTATCTTCTACTTCCCAATGTAATATGGGTATCATGTATGTACTGTTATTTTCAAAATCCACTAAAAAATTCGATCCCTTGGGATTTTGAGCTAGTATTTATTCCAATCTAATTAATTATGGCTACAAGCTTCTGAGATTGAGGTGTTACAGTTTTTACCTGAAATTTTACCAAAAAACCTGGAAACTAGATTTATAAAACATATAGTAGGGAACATAAATTTGAGATAGACCTTGAGGATTTTTATATTACAAAATCATAAACATTTATTATGATATATATTATTTGGGTCCTCATAGTAATACATCCCTTCTAGGATATTGGAATTGGTTTTGGTTTTGGCATAAATATACTTATGGGTAACGAATCTGACAAGGAGTGTTGGGCGTGACTTGGAATTACCTGGAACATGAAAACATTCATTACGGTGCTATTGATTTGGAAATCTATGGGGATACACTTATGATAATTACCAATTTATTTAAAAAACATTATGAAGGATATAAAATTAAAAATTTCCCCATGTAGACCATGTTTATGAGAATTGGATTATATATGAATAAATGTTTTCAATTCATGTTAGGTATTAAACAGGTTTTATGATTATTTATTATGTTTCATAAGGATATAGAATAATTTAGTGCATATCTTCTTTTAGAATTTATTCTTAGAAGAATGAATGTTATCCTCAAATATCTCTATGATCCATAGAGTATAAAGGATCATTTATTTCATTTCCTTAATCCAATATTTCAAACAGAAATTGTCTCCCAAGTATTCTCATTTTACAAGGATATGTTATGTTGTGATAAATATATGGTTAATGAATTCTCCACGTCTTATGGATTATAAAGAAAGAATAAAGGGATGTGGATGACATGCCAATAGATTTACAATGCCAAGAATTAAAATAACAATTTTCCAATAAATGGTAATTATGGAAAGGGACTCCATGGTTCTTTTTTAATGGAATTGGATTTTGTTATAGGTGTAGAGAAAATTTCCGTAGTGTTCATTATTAAAAGGAAATAAAAGAAATTTCCAATGTGAAATTATTTATCTAAAAGGGGATGCGCCACTACGTAAATCAATGACAAATGTTTCAAAAGAATATACACAAAAAGCGGCTATTGTATCATAGAAAAGAATATAATAAAACAACATATGGAGATTAATTTTTAATGCGCCTATTTCTAGATATAAGAATTATGTTATTTGATTATTTTATAAGTGATGTACTGGTCATAAGAATTATATAATATTTGAAGATTCTAGTACTATACTTTATTTTAAGTATTTGAGATCATATATTGAATCGTACATTGAAATTTTATTCCATGGAAATTAATAATTTATGGGAAAACACTTAGTTGAGGGAAATATAACCATTAATATGTTCCTAATATCAATATAATGATATTTAAATAATTAAATGATTGGTTTGGATACTGTAAATCAGAAAAGTTCTAACTTCCTTGTAAGTGATTAATGATTTATTGAAAAATTTGTTTATACTATAATTGATGCATTTTACATCATTTTTGGATTTATATAAAATATCTAATAATATATTGTTCAATTTCACAAATAATGAGCACAAATTTTTTCAATAAGGTTTTAATGTAATTAATGTAATTTGCATATTCATATGTTTGGTAGGTGATGATTAAAAGCCATATCATGTTATCGGATATACTAATATTGGAAATATCATGATATTCCATCCAATGTGTTGGGTTACAATATTTTCAAAATTTTAACGATTTATGAAATTGTTTAAGATGACCTTTAGATGAGGTTTAAGATGTTATCAAATTTGTCACAATAAAATGAAACAGGTGCTAAGAAGTGAAGTCGAAACACTTCAACGAAAAACCAAAGGATAAGATTGTTATTTTGAAATTGAGAAATATATTTACTTATATTCTTTTAAACTAAATAATTATTCGATTATAAGAAATGTGGTCTTAAAACCAAAATGATTCTCCGTTATCATTATTTTTAATGATATAAATAAACTTTTTCATAAAATTTGTTTAAGGCTTTTTGTTTTTCAACATTCATCTAAACATGTTCTATTTTACTATCCATATGAACTCGATTATTATACTTTTCAATTATATCCTTTTTTCCACTTCCAACCTATGATCTCCATCTGTGGAACCTAGTTCCGTGACCATTTTAATTTTGTCTTTATATTAATAATAATCTATGTGTTATTAACATTATTCATGATGTGGTTTTTAAAAAATAGGTTATTTTTAAAAATAAAACCATTAATTAACATGATCAAATGTAAATTGAAAGACATAATGTAATTAGGGTGGCGAGAATGTATGGAACAATATTTTAAAAATAAGAACATTGTATTCGATATCGCGTATGACATTAAACAAAAAATCAATAAGGGAATATAATATATATATATATATATAATTATATTTTTCTATTTTATATAAATTCAATCTAAGATATATCATGCAATTAAATTGATACTGAGTTAGTGTGCTTCACATAGAATAAGGAATTTCTTCAATTGCATTCATTAAAAGCAACATCGAGGTTTATCATACAATAATATATTATTAAAATATTATTATTTATAGGTATATAAACTAACCATTAAATTATAGGTTAGGAGTTTTATTAAGTAACTTAGTAAATATATCAATTAATTCATTACTTACCAATTAATTATAAATCAATATAGAAGCCAAATGAATATATTTAGAATGATTTTATAAATGACTTTTTTTGAACAAGTGAATTTATATTAATAAGTTAAATTAATTATTATTATTGAGTGATATTTATTAAATTTAATTGTTATATATTCTATTAAATATTTTTTATATTCATCCAATTTATTTTATAGGCCTAACACGAGAAGAAACACAATATTACACAGAAAACCCAATATTTTTATAAAAGTAGTATTACCACATTTAAAGTGAGAACCAATTTTAAATATAAATTTTGGAGATTTTATAAATTTTATATGTCAAAATAATAATAAAATTTTAATAAGAAACATAAAAATTATGTTAGGGTAAATTTATGGTGTTTTTCATTGAAGTTTCACTTTGAAATGAATATTGAAAAATAATACATTTTAATTCAAAATTATTTTTACATATTCTATATTTATAAGGAAAATTATATTTTTAAATGGTTTTAATGTTTATTGATATTTAACCAATATAATTAAATTTTAAACAGTTAATTAGAATCAACCTCACTTTGATATTGAATATAAAAGCACAGAAAACAATTGAATGTTTTTAAATTAAAAACATGCATTTTCATCTGGTTTGTGTGATTAAATTTAAATCAATTTATAAAACATCAATGCTTTAAATTTGGAAAAATGGATTCCATATTTTCAATAATTATAATTTATATTTTCAAAATAATTAATCTTATTTTCTGACAAAAAATATTGTTGCAATGAATTAAAATTATTTACAATGATAATGAGGAAAATTATATTAAATGGAATTAACCTTAATCTTAGAGGACAAAATGACCTTAATATTTTCCAAAATGCTTTTGAATACATATATATACCATATAATAACTTTTATTGAATTTGGATTATTATTATTGCACCATTTGATTGAAAAAAATTGGAGGAATTGTCATTCCAAAAATTTACAAGAGTGTCACTCCCCCTGCACTATTAAAACAAACTTGTAACACCCCTAGATTTTATGAAAAATATTATTTTTAATTTCATTGGTGTCTTGTGTTGTACACTAAACAAAAAGGAGCTTTCACTACATGCATCCCTAAATTGGCTTGCATTACATGCAATCACGACATTCCACGATAGCGTGTGTTGTAAGCAATACCGAGTTTCGCTAAACAACGATGTGTTACATAAACTAGAAGTTATGAATAGTAATACCCAGTTTTTTAAATTTTATTAATTTTATCTTTCAAAATGGACTTCATTTTTGGATTCATAATATCTAAATTAGCCTAGGGTGAATTTTTGGTATTTTTCTGAAAACTTACAATTTTTGATGAATACGAAAAACACTGGGTAACTATTTAAAAATAGACTTTTTATTTAAATAATTATTTATTTTATTAAAATTTATTTTAGGTAAAAATTTAAACATAATACCTATATAAGTTAAATGTAATTAATTGGAGTCATTTTATAATAATTTTAGATATATAAAAATTTTATTGAAATTTTCACTGTCTTTTACCCACCTCCTAGGTGAATTTGGAAATTTACATAAAAGTTAATTTTACCGCTTCTATGAGTGGAAGATAGAAAATCCGAGAGACAATGTTAATATCAAGGACTAAAATGTTGTTCAATGAGATGAATGTTTTTTGGTGAATAATAAATATTTACTTTTATTTACCACGATTAAAAGTAAATAGGGTAATTAAGGGTAAAAATGATATTATTATTACCCTAAAACATGTCCTCATTCTATTGGAGAAGTGTAATTCGACCATAAACAACCTCAGAAATAAAATATGAACATTTTGTTAAACATGGATTAGATTAGGACATTTATTATTAATTTATTTAAAGAATGGTTAAAATAGTTAAAATCCTTTTTTAATAACTAAACCATTTTTAATATAGGGATATACATAAGATAAATTTGACTATATATATTGATTAGAAAGATAAAATTATTTCCTACCTAATGTTATTTTATTTATTATTTTAGACATTAAATAATTTAATTTATTTATGACATAATGATGATGCAGTAATTATCTTACTAATGAAATATTAACATAATTGATGTTATAAATGCCCAAATAAATGTAATTTGAGACTTTTTATGAATTAAAATAATTTTATCGGTTAAAATTACATGTTTGAATTGATTTAATTAACTTTTTTCTAACTAATCATGCTGTTATGATTTTGACAAAAAATCAATTTCCAAATAGTGTCAAAATTGACATAAAATAGTTTTTAAAACAAATATTATATTATTAGTTGTTATAATATTCCTAAAAATCTACAGTTTGGCAAAGATACTTATATCATGATAGGTGTATCATTAAAGTACCACTTGGGGGTCTCTTGGATGTATATGGTATGTTTATTAACTATATAACATAAAAATACAATGTGACATGGTAAATGTAAATCTAATTATCTAAGAGTTAAAACAAAAAGATAAGGTTAATATAATGACTCAAAACTGTCTAAAATCACTTGGTTGAGAGTATTTCTACCCATACCAACCTTAACTTCGAAATAAATCAATTTGGAGCTATTATAAACAGAATATGACTTTATTATAAAATAATATTTTATGTTTTTCCAAAGGTGCCCCTCTACTCCCTTATAAAAAGGGCACCCCTTCCCTCTTCTCTTAACACCATTTTGAGACATGAATCTCAGAAAACCCCTGACCATTTCTCTTCTACACTTCCCTAGAATCATTCTGGAGGTTCTGGTCTTCTCAAAAGACCAACTCTACTTCCTAAAGAGGAATCTTAAAGGAGGTGTGTCAAAGAATAGGTAATCTCTTCTTCTGATTTACTCAAGTTTCATTCTTCATCTACTTATTCTTATTTAGTTGTCTAATTATAAATTAATAACATCAGTATTAATTATATAATGAAATGTTATTATAAATATTAAACAACCCTATTTCACCTTCTATCCATCCTACGGAAAACTGAATCACCGTGCGTGCGTACGTACAGAATACCGTCTCCACGCTGTGGTGTAATCTGTTTTCGACCACCACCTTACTTGGATGGGTATAATGGTGTAAATAAATAACTATATATGATTATTTAAATGTGATATTTATTCGTAAATATTATGCATACACTTCAATACAATTCCACAATCATGGTAATGATATCATCGCTCGTGCGTACGTACGGACTACCGTCTCCCCGACGCGATGAGATTCATTATCCATGATAACCATTAATGAATGATTATTAAGTATATATAATGAATAATAATGAAATATATGACATTATAATGATACTGTATTTATGTATATGTATATATATGTATGTCATCTACTTAATTCCATTCAATTGAATAAGGAAACGAAAACAACATTCATGCGTACATAAGGCCTACAGTTTCCATGAACGGTGTATTTCATTCCATTTATTGATCTATCATATATATTTATATTCTGAATATTTATTTTTTATAAATCATGTTTTAAATTATGGAATTATGTAAATCAGGGTATAAGTAATAATATCAAGAACAACTATTCGAAACTCGTACGATAAATGAAACGATTTTACGCAAAATGGTGCTTTAACAAGGAATTTACAAAATAACGGGTAATATAAAGTCATAAGTGAACCATATATTACATCATAACAATTAATATGATTCTGTAATAATTCAATTACATAAATTAAATTTTTATATAGGAGGTTCAGAAACATACGAAGCATATTAGACATAAGGTAAGGGATAACTATTCCAATCTCGTTCTAATCCGAGATTGTTATTCGTGAGTATTTTCTTGCGTAATTGTTATCATCAATGCCCATTTTTTCAATAAATGTTTTCATGTATTTTTAAATTCTTTTTTACCCATTTTTGAAATTTACTACATGTTATGAAAGGAATCATACTTTTTTTACCACATGGGGAATTTTTACTTTTCTGACAAAAGTACGAGAAGAACGTTATTTTTAACTTATACGGCGTTAATAGATATTTAGGGTTTCATAATTACTCATTTGAATGAAACATACTCTACAAGATTTTATAACAATTTTCAACAAAATAATTTTCTTTTAAAATTTCATGGAATTTTGTGAAAAGAAAATGATTTTTAAGAAGAAAGGATATTTTACAAAAGAATTCATTTCAAGTGTTTTATCAAAACCATTTTCCATCTAAGATGTCATTATTTCATATGTGTATGTTTCAAGTCTAATGTATCCATTATTTACTTGGTTTTATTATTCGTATGTCGAAATGATATCCATTTTTTATAGATTATGTTATGATGGCATGATGATTAAGAATCCCTTTCTATTAAATGGGTTATGCAATGATGTATGATGCATGATTTTGTGGCACAAAAGAATTATTTCATTATGAGATGGGTGGGACCTATATCTCCCTCCAATGCATTGGGTAAAGATTTATATTTCATTAGATAGACATGGGTGGAACGGTAAGTAAATCTGGATCAGTGATATGGGACTGGAACAAAGAGTGAACTCGATTCGGAAAGGGACTTTGTCCACTAAGATTGTCTTGGCAGCGATGCCTTGGCTACTATGGAAATCATAACAAGGGCTGAATGGCTGCCAAAATTACATGATTTATTCCCATGCTCTTTTATCAACATCAATGTTCCATTATGATACATTCCTTAAGTACTTCCGACATTTAGGTCTTTGCTCAATATTTTGATGTTTAAACACTATGTTCAGGTTTTTATGTTCAATTGGATATGGTTTGTATTATTTTCTCCACGATTACCATTACTGATCATTAGAGCTCACCCTTTATATGTTTTCTTTTCCCCAGTATTTCAAGAATATTTTTAGGTAAGAAAACCAAAAGGGGATGATCTTTATGGGAGATGTTGAAGAACATTCACCAAGATTAGAAAATTACGTTCTGAGTTTCCAAAGACACTAAACTATTACGATCCTTGATTTTTGGTTTTTGTTATGTATTAAGTATTCCACAAATGTAATTTATTGTACATGTACATCAAGAATTGGGACACTACAGTTGGTATTAGAGGAAAAGATTTTTCAACCTTTGGATACTAGGTTGCGCGAACTTTAGAGAGATCCCTAGAGATATTTCTAGGAAATGTCTAGGGATGTCCCTAAGTATAAGTATAAGTATAGTTTATAGTCCTAGAATTATGATAATGATATTAGAATTAAACATAAGATGTTAGATATTGAAGGTAATCCCCATTTATTCTGTTGTTTTCCTAGCATGATTTTTTCCTCTCACACTATTCTTTTTGGGTTTTAGAAAATGTCTTGAAATAAGAAGATTCGTGATAATGGAGGATATGATGGACAGTGGAATGATATTCTTCATGAGAAACCAAATGAAATTGGATTTGGAGGTCTATATATCGTTATTATGCATAATCAAAAATCTCATAACATGATCCATAATCTCAACATTGGTAAGTTTCCTGACTCATATAATAAGAGAAAGATGGAGTTTCATGATGTTAATAGAGGAAATAAAGTTCATTTTCCATCATGTAAGTCTTGTGGTAAGAGGAATCAGGGAGAATTTTTTAAAGGAACTAGAAGATGCTTTTAGTGTGTTGAAGAAGGACTCAAATCCAGTAAGTGTAAAAGAAAAGGTTCAGTTAACACCATGAACAAGAAAAATGGTATTGCTATGAAATCAACAATGGTTAAATGTTTTAAATGTGGAATGTATGGCCATTATGAAAACCAATGCCCTAAGGGAAAGTCTCATGAAGAGAATCAGTATGGTTGTATGGGTAGTATTTATGTTGATGATGATGAAGAGACTACAAATGATATATGAGATGAAAGAATTGTTCACGTTTGGTCAATAGTTTAAGAAGGTAGTGGAATGATTACATGTTTATCAAGAGTAATGTTGTATAAGTAATCCCATGGTACTATGGAATAATGAGACATCTAAGGATTGTTGCTCTATTGTTTTTCCTTATATTTTTTAAAGTATATATTGAATGGTACTGGTAACCATGAAAGGTAATCAGATATTTTTGGAAAGAATATAATATGCGCATAAAGAAGGGATAAGGAGATAATGGGATGTTTGAGAGTATTATTGAGCTCATGATTGATATAATCAGAATGTGATACCACAGTTTGAGTATATAGAATTTTTGGGATTTTGGTATGTGTAAATATTTAACTTTTGATAACATTCATGTTTTCCTTATGGTTCCTTGGTAATTCATGTTGCAAGAGTATACATGATTACGGTATTAACATGTTTGGAATGCGATCAATAATATATATCTTCTGATATATGGGGGATAAATGATGTTATTCACATGATCGGTAGATGAAATTTCTAGTAATTGTTTTTTTATACTATGATCATGGAAAGAAGTAATTTAGATAAACCTAAAGATTGTAATGAACTATGTTGGAAATAAGTTAATATTGTTTAAGGCTAGAACTTTTTTGATATTATTGATGGGATGTTATAATAGTGTAGTTTATGAAAAGGGACAACATGAAGAACAGGCGACAACCCGTCGTGTCGGACAAGGCTGTGGGAATCGAACCCACAACCGAAGTGCAACAAGCCTTTATCTCCTAACACTGGACTACAGGAAGTCCCTGGTTAGTAGAAGCTAGATTCATTATATTAAGCTGTATGACATATGAAGTATAAGTCTATTTTAGGAACCATATACGGTAAATATCACTATATATGTACTTATGTATATTTAATAACAATCACTTTACTTTTGTTTGAGACAGATGGAATGACCTATTATTCTATCGCCTTATCTGCTAACACTTCACGGAAGACAAATTCAACATCATTTATTAAAGAGATGATTTGGAAATTGTTCAAGGCACAAACAACAATAATATTGTACCAAAATCAAGTAAGTATTTCTTTTAATTCAATAATTCTTCAACTTTAGGGAAATGATCATGAATACAAAAAAATGTTTTCCTAGTGTCCTTATATCCGATGAATCCGATGGTATCTTAAATCATCACAAATTTATGGCTTTTTGATTGTTGAATTTTACATAGATATGTTCTCTACCACTCTCCATCAGAACATGATGGTTAGATTTCTCATCCATATCCATATTTTCACCTTTGTTCTCCTGTGTAGAAACGCAGTGATTTGTTAATTTGGGTAACCGTTATGTTTCATACTTTAGTTTTTAAAGATAAGTTTTGTTATTCAGTTTTACGATGTGGGTTTCTATTGAAGAGACTTTCGAGTCGTAAACCATTTATATCCTCGACGAATTTCGAGGGAGAAATTCATTTTAAGGGGGGTAGAATGTAACACCCCAAGATTTCATGAAAAATATTCTTTTTAATTTCATTGATGTCTTCTGTTGTATGCTACACCAAAAGGAGCTTGCACTACACAAAATTGCATCCTTCCACGATAGCATGTGTTGTATGCTATACTGAGTTTCGCTAAACAACGATATGTTATATAAAATAGCCGTTATGAATAGTAATACCCACTTTTTGAAATTTTATAAATTTTATCTTTCGAAATAGACTTCATTTTTGGATTCGGAATATCTAAATTATCCTAGTGTGAATTTTTGGTATTTTTCTGAAAACATTCAATTTTTGATGAATAGTGAAAACACTAGGTTACTATTTAAAAACCGACTTTTAATTTAAATAATTATTTATTTTATTTAAATTTATTTTAGGTAAAAATTGATACATAATACCTATATAAGTTCATTGTAATTCATTGGAGTCATTTTTTTTAATAATTTTAGGTATATAAAAATTTATTGATATTTTCACAGTCTTTTACCCACCTCCTGGGAGAATTTAGAAATTCACATAAAGCATAATTTTACTGCTTCTGTGAGTGGAATTTTAAAAATACGAGAGACACAGTTAATATCAAGGACTAAAATGTGGTTCAATGAGATAAAAATAATTTTTGGCGAATAGTAACTTTTTACTTTTAATTACCACGGTTAAAAGTAAATATGGAAATTAAGGGTAAAAATGATATTATCATTACCCTAACACATGTCCTAATTTTATTGGATAAGTTTAATTAGACCAAAAAAAACATAGGAATAAAATATGAACATTTAGGTCCACTTGGTTAGATTAAGACATTTATTATTAATTTATTTAAAGAAGGGTTAAAATAGTTAAAATCAAAGTTTAATAACTAAAAGTTTTTTAATATAGGGTTATAAATAAGATTAATTAGAATATAAATATTAATTAGAAAGCTAAAAATATTTCCTACCTAATGGGATTTTATTTATATTTTTTAGAATTAAAAAATTTAATTTATTTATGACATAATGATGATGTAGTAATTATCATTTTAATTAAATGTTAACATAACTGATGTTATAAGTACCCAAATAAATGTAATATGAGACTTTTAATGAATTAAACTAATTCTATAAGTTAATATAACATTTTAGTATTGATTAAAGTAATTTTTTTAGAACTAATCATGCTGTTATGATTTTTAAAAAAATCAATTTCGGAATAGTGTCAAAATTAACAAATAATATTTTTTAAAACAAATATTATATTATTAGTTGTTTTTTATATTCCTAAAAATATAAGGTTTGGCCAATATACTTATATCATAATACGTGAATCATAAATGGACAACTTGGTGGTCTCTCGGATGTATATGGTATGTTTATTAAATATAAAATATAAAAATACAAAGTGACATGGTAAATGTCAATCTAATTATGTAAGAGTTAAAACTAAAAGATAAGGATAATATAATAACCAAAACATGTCTAAAATATATTGGTTGAGAGACTTTTGACTCATAACCACCTTAAAGTCTAAATAAATCATTTTGGAGCTACTAAAAACCGAGTATGACTTCATTATTAAATAATATTTTATGTTTTTTCAAAGGTGCCCCTCTCCTCCATTATAAAAAGGGCACCCCATCCCTCTTCTCTTCACACCCTTTTGAACCTTGAATCTCGTCCATCCCCTACCCATTTCTCTTCTCCACTTAACTAGAAACATTCTAGAGGTTCTATTCTTCTCAAAGACCAACTCTACTTCCTTAAGAGGAAGCTTAAAAGAGATGCGTCAAAGAAGAGGTAATGTTTTCTTACGATTTTCTCATGTTTATTTATTCTTCTACTTCTTCTTCATTAGTTGTATCATTATAAAGTAATAACATCATTATTAAGTATATTCTGATATGTTATTATAAATATTAAACAACCTATTTCACCTTCTATCCATCCTACGGAAAACGAAATCACCGCGCGTGCGTACGTACGGAATACCGTCTCCATGTCATGGTGTAATCTGTTTTCGACCACCACCTTACTTGGATTGGTATAATTGGGTAACTAAATAACTATATATGATTATTGTAAAGTGGTATTTATTCTGAAATATAATACATACACTTAAATACAATTCCAGAATCATGGGAATGATATCATCGGTCGTGCGTACGTACGGACTACTGTCTCTATGATGCGATGAGATTCATTCTCCATATTAACCATTCATGAATGATTATAAAGTATATATAACTAATAATAATGAAATATATGAAAAACTAATGATACATAATTTATGTATATGTATATATATGTATTCCATCTACTTTATTCTATTTAATTCCATAAGGAAATGAAAACAGCATTCATGCGTACTTACGGCCTACCGTCTCTATGAATGGTGTATTTCATTCCATTTATCGATCTGTTATATATATTTATATGCTGAATATATATTATATATAAATCATGTTTTACATTATTGAATTATGTAAATCAGGATATAAGTACTAATATCATGAAAAAATTTTTGAAACTCGTACGATAAATGAAACAATTTTACGCAAAACGGTGCTTGAACATGGAATTTACAAAATAACGGGTAATATAAAGTCATATGTGAACCATATATGATATCATAACAATGAATTTGATTCTGTAACAAGTCAATGAAATTATTTAAATCATTATACAGGAGTATCGGAAGAAAACGAATCATATCAGACATAAGGTCAGGGATAACTATTCCAATCTCTTTCTTATCCGAGATTGTTATTCTTAAGTATTTAATGGGGTTATTTTTATCATTCTTGCCAATGTTTTCTAAAAATTATTTCATGTATTTTTAAAGTCATTTTTACACATTTTTGAAATTTACCACAAGTTATTAAAGGAATCAAACTTTTTTTACCACACGAGGAACTTTTTGACTTTTCCATCAAAAGTATGAGAAGAATGTTATTTTTAACTTATACGGTGTGAACATATTTTTACGGTTTCATAACGCATCATTTTGATGAAGCTTACTCTACACAATTTTATGACTATTTTCAACAAAATACTTTTCTTTTAAAGTTTCATGGAATTTTTTGAAAAGAAATTGATTTTTACGATGAAAGGTTATTTTCCTCAATAATTCATTTCATGTGTTTTATCAAAACCATTTTCAATCTATGATTACATTATTTCAAATGTTTTTGTTTCAAGTATAATGTCTCAATTATTTAGATGGTTTTATTCTTCTTATGATGAAATGATATCCAATTTTTTATAGATTATGTTATGATGGCATGATGTTTAAGAATCCCTTTATATTACATGGGTTTTTCTATGATTTATGATTTATGATTTTGTGGCACAAGAAAGAATGATTTTATTATGAGATGGGTGGGACCTATATCTCCCTCCAATGCATTGGGTAAAGATTTATATCGCATGAGATAGAAATGAATGGAACTATAAGTTCATCCGGTTAAGTGATACAAGACTGGAACGAGGAGTGAACTTGATTCAGACGGGGACTTTGTCCACTAAGATGGTCTTGGCAGCGATGTTTTGGATACTATGGAAATCATAACAAGTGCGAAATGGTTTCCACAATTACATGATTTATTTCAATGATATTTTATCGAGATTGGTGTTCCAATATGATACATTCCTTACGTACTTCCACGAATTAGGTATTTTCACAAGTTTTTGATGTTTAAAAATTATGTTCATGTTTTTATGTTCAATTGTATATGGTTTGTTTTATTTTCTCCATGCTTACCCTTACTGAGCATTTGAGCTCACCCTTTATATGTTTTCTTTTCCCCAAGATTTCAAGAAAGTTTTTAGGTAAGAAAACCTAAAGGGGAATATCTTTCTGGGATATGTTGAAGATCATTCACCAATATTAGACGATTATGTTCCGAGTTTCCAAAGACACTAAACTATTACGGTCCTTGAGTTTTAGTTTTTGTTATGTATCAAGTATTCTGCAAAAGTAACGCGTTTTCCATGTATGTCAAGCTTTGGGCCTCTACAGAACTCCCCACTTAAACATCCAAACACATGTCAAGATACTTTTTATAAAAAATGATCTACCCAAATATCTCCTCAACATACCCACCTTATCCAATAATCATCCCTTTATAAAGAAATATCTCAATTGATGCCTTTTGGTATAAACCCAAAGTAGTTACCTAAATAATACGTAACAACCTTCCTCAACCACTTTGTTTTATTTTCATTATCCACGATCTAAAATATTCTAATTACCTGATTATATAATAACCTAATTATACTCAATATAAATATAGTTTTTTACAATAATATTTATATCATAACTTACACTCACATATATATAATGTGTAACAATATTATTGTTTATGTGTACAAAAAACTGCCACATCACAAAATGATGTCTTTCATTATTCCATTACCACCTCTAGTGGTTGGAAATTATGATGGAAAAAATATTAATATTTTATTGACATGTTATTTACTATGTCGTCCTAAATTTTTATATATTTTATAAGATATAAATTTATACTTTACATTTATTATAATATGATAACATTGTTTGTGGATGTGTGGGCTACCACATCCTCAGTAGAATTTGATTCATTCACACTATAAATTGAATGTATAATGGATGATTTATATTAAAACTATGTTATATGAATAAAATATATATTATATTCATGGAATAATTACCTTTCTAGAAACATAATATATAATTTTCTTTATTACACTTCTCACAAAATAAAATATGATAACGCCATTCGTGGACGTGTGGACAACTGACTAATCAACACAACTTGAATAATTTTACATTAAAATAATTATATTTTTAAGTATATATAATTAATAACATGATATATTTTATATAATTATCATTCTAGAATTATATATTGTCACTTACCTTATTTCAATAATGATTATTGAAAAATTGGAGTCTTACTCTTGCATGCGTATGACCCACCGTATCCATGATTGTAACGTTCATTCGTTTTCCCTAAACATCACTCATGATCCATTTTAAATTTTAAATTTATTTCAAATATTATAATTATTATACAATTTTTTTTCTAGGGAAGAATATATAATGATTCTTTGACCATAGTTGAACTACCAATGACAATTATCACACCTGAACCGAATTTGGTAAAATACACCTAACATAAACATAAATAATTAAGAAGTTGTATAAATCATTTTAATAATTGTTATAATGTAATAATAAACATGAAAAATGTTCTAAATCAATTAAATATTTAACATAATGGTTTCATTTTAGAATAAAATAACACATGTGACATGTCAGACTCATGGTAAGGGTTCTATTCTCAATTTACTTTACATTGATAATTATTTATTATTAAGAACCAATTATATTTTATATGCTATATGTAATTCACATTGAAATGATATATCTTGAATGTACAAATTCTTAGGATATTCAATGCTTTAATAAATTTGTGGATAATTATGATTCAAATGTTCCAAATTGGGATGAGACACTTTGGAATGTTTAAGGATTATCATCCCAAAGAATGTTCTCAATGACTTTCTTTACAACACCACATCCTTTTGTGATAGTTGACATTTTTAGAAAATAATCACATTATTTTATTCATTATTCATTTTTAATAAACATGAATTGGCATATTTATATACAATTAATATTATTATTTCCTAAACTGTATATCATATTAGCATATGGTGTTCACATTTATAGTTATTTAATTAACTGGGGAAATATTGATAACACCAAATTATTTATTCAATGTGAATATTTGATAAGGAATATTATTTAAATATATTATTTAATATGATTACTGATTTTTATAGTCAATAAAATGTTGGTTATGGACATTATATACCCCCTTCATGCATCAAATTGTTCTTATGTGAAAAATAAGTTGTCCAAATAAGAGTAGTTTATACAATCTTGTGAAAGGTATCGATGGTATACGATATCATGTGCCTCAGACCTGATGCTCGAAGATTAATCATTTCATTCATTCATGTTCCATAATTATTCATCCCTGATATTTTTGTATCGATATAAATATATATGAATTTTATTCTAAGTTTATTTTTTAAATAGATTTTTTTTAGTTTCTAATCATTCCATATTTTTATCTCCTTATATAGGTATGTGAATGTAATTTGTTATATTTTATTTAACATTCCATGTTTATTATTCTCATTAGATAAATATTTAATTCCCTTTACTAACACATACTAAGAATTTGTGATCACTCGGATTAGGTTTCCTTTTTCTCGGTTACGATGAAGAAATCATTGAATAATATTACAAGGATGTAGTTTGGTTTATTTTATTTCATACATGGTTTCATTTTCTATTTACTAATATAATGTGGGTTTGATGTTTTTAATCTAGTTTTCTAGAACTACTAAACTGGTCGGCCACTTGGGATTTGATGCTCGCATTTGTTCGAATGTAATAAAGTAATGCACTAGCTACTGCCTTCTGGGGTCACTATTACTTCCTTCATAAAATTTTTATCTATAGTAAAAAAACATGAAACAATATAATTATCTAATTTCATAGTATGATTAAATTAGTGATCTCATATAATTATCACTTAATAATAAATGATAAATCAATCATGTATTTTTTCAATGTTGGAAAATGATATCCTATTTGTAGGAAGAGAAATGGAAATGTTGTTTCTATCATTTCATATCTATAAAAATTATCCTCAAATGAATATAATACATGAATTTCATGGTATAATAGATTTTTCTATTTGACATTCATATTCTTATTAAATTAACAAGTAACATAAATGTGGCAAAATTCAAGAAAACTATTTTTTATTTCAATGAAAACAGATTCATATGATCTATGAATAATTTATAATATATACTAATCGACATAAAATCAATTTAATTAATGGATTATAGAACAATATTCTAGGTTTCATCATACCATGATATGTTAATAAAAAATAATACATTAAACATTAAGGGTACTGAACTAGGTGGTACACTTCATAATGACATGGATCATATGATAATAGTCTAAAATTCATATTGGGGTTTAATTAATTATCTATTCATGAAAATGATACCTAGATGGCCTGGAATAATGGATACAATTATTTCATGTCGTTAATTCCATTTATTAAATGATTAATCAGATGTATATATGAAAAAATTGAGAAAATAAGTTCAAGTTATTGTGACAACAAATAAAAATTCAATATTAGTCATTTATGATTTATAAAATCCAATGTCACATTAATCAAACTCATGATGTGTTTATAATGATTGAATGTAATGTGATAATTTATATTAAAGGGGTGAAAATGAGAAAAAACTTTAGATATCCCTAAAATAATAGTGGAATGATCATAATATAATTTTTGATCTAAAATAATCAAATTCGTGTAAAAAAATTTATATTATTACTTTGTATGATACAAATTATAATTTCATTGTGATATTTTTATTAAAATTAAATATCACCCATCAAGGGAAAAGAACTGAGTAATTAACTTTGGAAAAAAATAATAATTTAGGAAATTACCTCAATTTCCTTTTTTATATATTGGAATGAGTCATACCTTAATCTAATTCATAGATTTTTTGGAATGATGGAAAATATCATATTATATTATAATTAATTACTAAAAAATATAAAATATCTTCTGTCAGTGAGATGACATATAAAAATGATCAGAGGGTAATATCTAGTTAATAAGAGCCTCTTCGGAATCCTACTCAAAAACATGGTTTTTTTAATCTAAAATATATGTTTGTGATGGTCATGTAATTTTTAACTATATGGACCAAAAACATCTTAGAGTCAATACCATGAAAATGAGCTCAAATTGGCATGTAATAAAAGAAAAATGATCAGTAAGTTATTTCATATTTGTGTGCAAAAACCACATTTCAATCCAACAAATGACTATCTCAATATAATTTTATATCATCACCTAATATTGATAAATTATATACCCAGTGTGTCATGTCAAAATGATAATATAAATCTTGGATTGGAAATAATACTAAAGGAAATGATATTATTTCCCTTTCTGATTTGTACGAACCAACCTTACATCAATCTGAAATGTGAATTCATTCTACAGAACAAATAAAATATTTTATATTCACATTATTTTTTAAACTAAATATTCAAATAATGTGGTCAAGATAGAGAAAATATGTTCACATTGATGTGAAAACATATGATATTTATTATATCATGATTTTGGATCTAATGGAATCAGATATTCATCAATATGATTCCCATATCTCATGATATAATAAAAATTATATTTTAAAACATGGTATCATTATTAAATTTCCATATCACATGTTAATGAAAAAAATATAGATGGGTTCTTTTAATTTATATGGACATAAAAAAAGATCACTACATAATTTGTTTTCTATATATATCAATAACACATGAATTATATTTTAGGATTTCTTATTATGAAGAAAAATATTATTCCATATGGTTATCACATTTGATAAATGATAAATCATATGTTTATGGTTAAAAACATTTAAAATAATACTTATTTTGCGATAAATCATAAAAAATGATATCTGAAGAATTTATGATCTATAAAAACCATACACAAATCAACATGATTGTTTAATTTCATTGAATGATTGAATGTGTTGTCTAACTATTAAATTCATTATATAGTCAAAGATCACCTAAAAGTGGTTAAAAAATTAATATGTTTTCATATTTATCTATAAAAATAATTTAATGATCCAAAAATTATTTTTCATTTTTTTGATTCATACATGAATCAATATTATTCCATGATTACTTAGTAAGATCAAAATTATCATTTCACCTTGAAATTTTTACTAAAAATACATATCGCCCATCAAGGGCTCAAAATTTTTTATAATAAATTTTATTTACATGAAAAATAAGAAATATATCATCAAGACCATTATGATTTATTGTGCTCGTCATATATCAATCAAATTCCCAAATATTACAATATAAAAAACAATAATTTTGTGTCCCTAAATCTTTTTACAAAATGTGAAATTTCACATGTATAAGTAACTATCTATCAAACCAGAACGTATTTTGAAAAAAAATATAAATGTTATCTCTAAGACATTTATAATATTTATGAATAGTCCACACATGGATCATACACCTGAAATTCTTGATATTATTGGAATTGATCTTATTTCCTTTACATTAGTATTAAAGTTAGAGGTCACCACAATTGGTCCAAAACTGATAAGATGAATGCGGAATGAAATGAAAAATAGTAAATTTATCTTGTAATTATTTTTTATCATTAATAATTAACTTCTATTAAATATAATTATTGTTTTATGCGGTATGATCCACAATATTATTTCACATTGATTTTTTTAAATTAAAATCACCTATTAGCTATCAGGGACCCGACCAATAAGAAAACATAAAATAGGAATGGACACAAATGAAAAATATATGTTGATGATTTTTGTCATGTTTCAATTGTCTATGGTTTAATTTGATTCCTATATTATATGGTAAGTCCCAAATGATTATTTAATATTTTTAACACTCATAAATAAATAATCAATCATCCACAGAGAATCCAAAAAATAAAAAACAATATTCGCTTGGCATAAAAATTTATAAAATATATCATTGATTCATTTTCCATCAATAAGATGCATGATCACATCAATTTAAAAAATAAAGTGATCAATATGATTAAAAGTAATATTGAATGTACCAGAAATGGGGTAAAATGAGAAAACTTATCCATGTTACCCTATAATCATTAATGAATGTTCGCTAAATAACTATTGTGTAGTGGGAATAAACATCATGTTAATCTTATTCATCAACTTATTAGTACTATCCAATTTATTTTTTCACTAAGTTATATTACATAAAATAACATTTCACTGATCAAGAGATTATATATGAAGTTAATACATAATATTAACATTGGATCATAACTCAATGATCCTACAGTCATTTATAATCTGTTGGAATTATCCATACATCAATATGATATATGGATTCCCAATATTATTAAAATTATTACTTAATCTTTTTAATACTTATTAATAATTTAACATTCACCCATTGTGTGGTCAAAATAAGATAAAATGAGCTCATATTTGTTACCATACAATTGAAAAAAATAATCAATAAATTTTTGTCTCAAAATAATCCATATCAATTCATATAGACATAATTCATCAAAATAGAGTGGAAATCCATTGAAAATAGTAATATAGTCATTTGTTATCAAGAAGAAAAAACCCAAAGTATATGGTCAAAAATATGAAAAAATCTATGATTGGGGAAAACATATGATACAAATCTTTGAATCATTTCTAATATGTTTTAACCAACCAATTATCTATTTTACTCCAAAACCAATCTATATAATTTCAATTAATCAATGATTATATTAAATATGAAATCAACTGTGTACCATAAAAACTATGAAAAATTATTAGATTATCATGAATGATTAGATAAATGTCATTTCAGTCATTGTTAGACTATAAGAACCAATCATATTTACAAAATCAGAAGTATATGAATTATTTATCATTCATTCCTTTTAAGAAAGTTTAGTTATGACCGACATGAAATGCCTTGTATATTGATTTATCAGTTCGGTTATTCTATAACCAATGTGATAAATGATGTATCATAGTTTAACTTGTCTTTTATTCCATAAGAGATTTGATAAATTGAATTTCATATGTTTGTTATAGAATAATCTATATGAAAAATAGAATATCATTTCATTATAATGTCAGTTATAAAATAACAATAATCATAAATCAATTTATCATGTCAGTTATATCAAAACCGACATTATAAATCTGACAATGAATTTTTTATCACATTGTTTATATAATAACCGACATGATCAATCATTTAAAATTCTATGAATTATCATTTTGATTCATAGAGTTATATTTTGATCGGCAAATACAGACTCATTCTCTCTCACACAGAAACCCTATAATCGTATCTTTGATATTGTGGCCTCCAACCTCATTTTTCCATCTTCATTAATCCTAAATTTTTATTTGTTCATTCTATCTGATCGATTGTAAACTCTCAAGTATGTCTCAAATAACTTTCTTTCAATCGTTCAATTTCTCGGATTCCTTAACTCTCTGTTTTATGATTTCTTAATAAACATTTGGATTAAAATCTTGTTTAATCTCCTCATGTTATCACATTGCATACATTGATAGCACATTGAATCAACTCCATACAATAGCATCATTTAATTCTCCTATAAGATACTATACTGTTTTACTGTACATCCAAATTTCCAGGAAAATTCATGGATATTAATTTCATGGAAAAACAATGAAACATTTTATATGTTTTATGTTAAAATTTATCATTATCACATGATATTTATTTTTATTTTCAATAATAAAATTCATTTTTAAAAATTTTATTGGCCATAAAATATTATTTTTCATTATCCAATTTCATGGGATTTTAAATCAATTTATTTGGTTTTGTTATATATATTGATACATAATCCAAACATATATTTTCATGTTATATTATCAGGTTTTATTTAAAACATAATGTCTTATAAAATATTTTGATTTCATAGGAAATATTAATAATGTCTTATAAAATCATATACCAATGG
The DNA here is from genome assembly GCA_963277665.1 of Viscum album. Lineage (NCBI taxonomy): Eukaryota > Viridiplantae > Streptophyta > Magnoliopsida > Santalales > Viscaceae > Viscum > Viscum album. The sequence goes on from OY728127.1 coordinate 930,936,119, forward strand.
TTATTTATTTTGATTATGTCGTATGACAAAATTCATCATTTTTATAATTGTTCTTTATTGAGTATGTTTTATCCAACCATGAAATCCACAACCCTTAAAAGAGTTATGATAAATTATAGAAGATGATATAAATGTGTTAACCCTTGTAAATTTTTCATATACCACATCTCATTGAAATATGTTAAAATATAGTGTGACATAAAATCTTATTTTATTATTATTTGGATTCAATGGTTTTATTATTTTATATTTATTTGTCAATGAGTTATGTTGACACAAAATTTTTGTTATGGGTTATAAATATATCACACTAGTGGATGGTGATTTATTTTGATATAGTGCTAATCTCTATTTTTTATCAAAAACAATATCATTAAAATGTGAGTGAATTATTATTTGGATTCAAGGGTTTTATTATTATGTATTGATTTATCCATGAGATGCATCTGTAATAAAAAAATTAGATGTGTTAAAAATACATCACACTAGTGGATGGTGATTTATTTTAACATAGTAGTTTTATAACTTTTGGCTCAAAGAAATATTATTAGAATGTGGGTGAATTATTATAATGAATTAGTTGTGTTTTAGAAATTTCATTAAATGTTTAAAAATTAGTATATATTTGGTATCCCTTAAAAAATTTCATTTTCATTCCATATGGTTCCCTAACTAAATACATTGTCAATAATACAACATACAACCTTAATGAATTGGCATATCTAATATCCCAATGAGGATGTATATTAGATAATTAAAGTTATTATAACTATATTTTATTCTTTATATTGTTTCCCTGAATTTATTTTTATTATTTACATATATATTTAATTTTATCTTTTATTGTTATATATAATTTATAATTATATTTTTCAAATACACAGAAATTTATTTATGTTTCAAAAATGTGTTACTTTCAAATTATAAAATATTTCATGTAAATATAAAATCGGTTTATCTTACTATAATTTAATTTATAAATTTTTTCCATGCATAACATTTTATAATTCACCATTTATATTTAATCATATCTTCCATTGTTTTATATAATTTATAATAACATTTTTCAAATAATAATATATTTGTTTTATATCTCAAAATTGTTTTACTTTCAATTTTTTTAGCTTATTATATAAATATAATATTCGATTATATTATCCGGATATATTTTTATAAATTTTTTATAGGTAATAATTAATTGAATTTGGATTACAAAAAATTGAATGAGTGATGTATATGAATATTATGTTGATGCTTTTTTTGAATTTTCTCAACGAAATGTTCTAAATAATTACTTGTTTTCTTTTTATTCTTAAAATGTTTAAATATAATGAAGTTGAAAATGGATAGATCAAAGATCCTGTAATTTTTCACGTTTTTAATCCAAGTTACATCCCTTTGATTTGGCTTTATGAACATAGGTAGAATTTAAGACCTTTTGATGATGATGCATTGCAATATGTTAACTCTGATTAAATTAAAAAATGAATAATGATATTTAAGGAGGGGAAAAAGAGAAATAACTGAAAATTGAGAATTTATATGGTTGTGCTAAAAACCATTCATGGTTTTATTGAATATATGGTTTTATCATTGGTGTTATGATTGATTAACATAAAATAGAAACATGGTTGGTGTGAAATGTTTTTACTGTTTTTCTACAATTGATGAAAGATATTATTTCAAATACACAATTTTCTTATCGATTCAGATTATAAGTAAAAGAATACAATACTTAATGGTATTTGGGTACAAAAAATAAATAAATCCATTCATAAATTACTATGATCTATAGAGGAAGGAATATGAATTTTTTATGATAATCCTAGAAGTGGGACATCATGTTATTAGTTAAATGAAAAATAAAAATATGATTTAAAGGTTAAATAGACCCCTACCTTGTCATTTTTGTATCTTTATATAATTAATCTTTTGAAACATTTAGTTTCTAACCTACATCATTGAAAAGGGATACAGTGGAATGTAGATGAGTGTATATTTGAGGGAAAAATATGTAGTCCAGCTGATTTCCCACAGTGGATTAAAATTGATAACTAGTTTCCTAAATTATGAAATAATGTCAGAAATCTTATACATAGACAGTTCATGGGTGAAATGAACCGATATAGATGAAATAGTAGAACACATTGTTCACAGCTAGTGTTCTTTGTAATTTACGACTCATATCTGAAATTATAATGATGCAAAAATATGTCATGTTGAGTTTAATGAATTCCAACCCAAAAAAAACAAAGAAATGATATTAGCGTTTCCTTGCTACCATTAATTGATGATTTGAAAAATGTATGGGATAATGGTATTATGGGTCATGATTCTTATAAAATGTAATATTTTCAACAACATTCAATGATTATGTTCACTAAAAATGACTTCCCAGCATATAGATATACGACTATATACAGTGTTAATGGTCATAAAGCATGTCCAATTTGTTAGCAATAGAATTCATATTAACAATTTATTCATGGGAGAAAAACTGAATGCATATATCATCAAATGTTTTGTTTATGGATCAATCTTATAGAAGATTAAAAACAGTTATTCAATGACTCACAAAAATATGATATTTCTCAAAAAACATTATATACTGATCAGTATTTTGGCACACTGGAAAACCATTATGTGAAATTTAGAATTACACATTAATATACTAATGATATAAATATATTAATGAAATGGTGATTATTTTTTGAGATACCATATTAGATATATGTTGAGGTAAAACATAATATTGATTTCATGTACATGGAGAAGAATATATGTGAAAATTTTTATTGGAATTTTTTTTATATTAATGGAAATACTAAATAAGGGTTTAATAAAAGATTAGAGTTACTGTTAATGGGAATAAATTTCTAGTATGCTCCCACTCATAATGAAAAATCAACATTTGTACCCCAACATTTCATACAACATACAAGAAGGAAAATTATATATTTTTTGTTTTGTCATGATATCAATGTGAAATAGGGTTATTCTTCATATATATAAAATTTTGTTTCGTAAAAGGATTTGAACATGATAGGTATGAAATGAGGTGGTTTACAAGTCATAATGCAACAACATCTACTAGTTTCATTCCATGGAATACTTCCCATCTATAATCGAAAAACTATCAGGATGGTATTTTATTCTGTAAATTCAATTTTTAATATGGGGATTGATTTTAATTCATTCATCCTTTTGGAAAACAAATAATGGTCTATATTTTTTAAAATTTGATATGAATTTTCCTCCATATTTTTTTATATAACGATTAAATTAACGGTTCATTTGGCTCGTGAAATAAGTGTCTATCGATCTGTATATATATATATATATTGGATGTATCCTTTTGATATTTTGGTGAATATATTTATAGTTTATGTTATAAATACATACCAAAATAAATCATCCATTGTTGAGAAGTATATTTTTAAGGAGTTTTCATACTTTCTTACGACTAACATATTAGCGGTGGAGCACAATGGTATGCCTCCATCTCTCCAAGAATGAGTTAATTATGGGGTAAAGTTGATTCATGAAATTAAAATCAAATATTTGTCAGGTGAATAGATAAATATTGTTCAAATATTGAACATTAATAATAAATATGATTATCAATAATATATGACACTTCATATTAATGAGTTTAAACAATGTCATCCAATGATGAATGATATGTGGATTTTGAATGTGCAGAACAATTTTTTTTAATGGTTTAAAAAGACCATGTTTAGTTGTTTAAATGTATCAGAAACATTAAGATAGTTAGCATGAGTTCAATGTTGAAATGTGATAACATGTTCCATGTATGATATTAATGGATATACACTTCATACAAAAGCTCTGGAATATATAAGTGTTGTTCCGAAGAGTGGTGTATTAGTTTTTACGGAAGAAATGAATTTTTCGAGTTTTCAAGAAAAAACCCAATTTTCATATCAAGTGAATATTAGAGTCATTGAAATTTTATTGGATGTTTATTACATTAAATTTTATGTTCCAATGTTTACCTGGAAATCGTCTACCAATATCAATAGCATTAGACATGATGAATTTAGAATGAATCTTTTTAATCATAAAATATTGGAATACGCATAAAATCCATTTATAATGGAAACAAATAAAAAATTCCAATATTCATGATCAATCTGATATTCAGAGGTATATTTTTTAACATGGAATAAAACAATATATTGGTAATGATCAACTTGATGTGGATTTTGTTTTACGTGATGTCCCTACTTCTGTGGAAATATTAACATATAATAATGATGATCACATCATATACATGGTTTCTATCTTAATGAATTACAATGATATAGGAATTTAAGAAAAGAAAATTTTACATTAATAATATTATAGGTTGCATATGTTTATTTATCTTTTATGTTTATAAATTTCACAATATGTTACAAATATTATTTTTATTTTTTTCATTACAACTCATTTAAAAATTACTATGTTAATTTTTTCAATTTTATTAGTTTTTTTTGTTTACCATCTTTACATTTATTTAACTCATCTATTTATGGATTTTGTGGAATTAAAATTTTTAAAAATCAAAATTTTCAAATAAAAAATAATTCACAAGAGTACATTAAAAAATTATTATTATTTCTATAAGAAATGATTTATTATATAATACTATTTTAAATATTCCAAAACCATTTTTTGGATTTATTTTCATTCACATACATTACATTTCTTATATCATTACAATTGTTATCATTTTAGTCTACTATATATTAAATTTAAAAAAATGTGTCACATTTTAGTTTACTTTTCTACTTCTTAATTGTAAATTTTTAATTATATTAATTTTGTAATAAATTAATTTATATATTTTTGAACTTATATATTAATTCATTTATTTCAAGGATAATGATAGATCAATAAAATGATCAAAAACATAATTCTATAGATGAGATTGTTAATACATATGGGGAGGAATTTTCACATTCTCATATTGATAATCCTCATCATTCATTATAATAGTCATATACTCCAATAGATCCCAAGCAGAGTTCGATGGGTGGTAAATGTGGTAGCACACATTTAAAAAAAATATTCACTACTCGTTGCCATTATCATCGGATATTGGAAGAAAATTATGATAATAATATTCCAAGATGTCCTAATGAAAAAATTCAACTATTTTGTATCTGAATAAGATAAATGAAAAGTTAGTATTTTTAATAATGATTATAGAAGTGTTGACAAACTAACAATGTATCAATTTGGGGATATTCTTTCGATATGATCGATTGTTATAATATTACTACTATTTAAATTCTTATAGTCATATATGATTCCCCCCTTTATATTAGATGAAATATGATGTACCGGACTTTAGAAAATTTTGGAAGAAATGTTAATCATTTACATCTAAGATATATAAGGATTTCAAATCAACCACCACACTTGATTTCATTTTTGGACTTAGGCAACATCAAAATACATGTGATATATATCCTTTTATAGATGAAGCAACATGGAATAAATTTTTTGAATGCATAATACAAGATGAATTTTTGTTAAGAGTGGTGTATTATTTTATAATTTTTTATATATTATTGAAATCACTGTAGATTTATTATAATTAATTTAAATAATCAAGGAGAAATTACTGGAGATCCAATTTTGAAATGTACACCCTCATACAATATCTCATGGAGGGTATACGTTTTGGGAAGAACTAATGATGGATGACAATTTTCAAAAACTGATATATGAGTCTTCAACCATAGGAGAACATTCCCCTCCATCCCCTCTGAATAGACATGTATAACAGAAGAGGGATCAGATTAGTAATAAAGGATAATATATTATTGGAGTGTTGGGGGTTATAGTTAATTGGAGTGTATGATGTTTATGTTAATTTTCAATTTAAGTTAATTAAATTAATTATATATTTTAAATAATTATAGATTTTTTCATGTAATTAATACAGGAATGTATTAAGGAACAGAGAAAATATGGGGGATTTATAGTTGAGGGTAGGTTTGATATTGTATATGTATCATTGGGAAAGACTGAAATCTCTGTCCGTGTATGAGGAATCCAAATTTTTGTATCGGTGAGAAAAGTGTTTCCACCTTCTATAGCTTCTTCAATGGATAGATTTATTAAATAAAATAGAACCTATGGATTCTGATGTTCTGGATTTTAATGTGATGATGGATGATAAGATTAGAGAATTGGTTCTGTCCATGTTTTCATACATGAAAATACTATTTCAGACTGCATCTCCCACTCCTCCACTACAATCTCTACCAGAATCTCCCTCTCCTCCACCTCCACATGTAGAACTATCAACTTATCTAACTTAAAAACCCCTACTCTAGAAATTTCAATAACTATGAGTCATATATTGATGCCCTTGTGTATCAATTTTTTCCAAATGGTATGACATTTTATATAGAATATGTCATTCATCATTAGTAGATTGAGATTGTGCATCATAGGGTTTCTGTAAAGGATATAATAGATAGATCTACAGGAGTATCGATACCTACTGATGAGATGGATAGTGTTTGAAAAATATCAGACACATTTTAGTTTGTCTATCTTGACTTCTATGACATATTACAATAGAGGTATGTGAATATTTTTTATTTTATTTCATTTTTGTATTATTTTTTTAATATATGGAATTTTATATATTTATATATATTTTAAAAAATTACAGTAAAGGTAATGAAATATTTCATAGTAAACAATAAATAGAAATACCTGTGACTTCAGATATAGATTCAATTAGTGTTTCTAGATTTTAAAGATATTAAAAAAAATTATCAACTGTTTATGATATTCTAATTCAATTTTATATATGTGGTCATGCATTGATAATGGTGCTTTTGAAATATGAATTTATAGATTTGTAACCAGAGATATGATGGTAATCAACATGATAAAAAAAATTTTGTCATTCCTAACACACATAATTCCCTAAATTTTATTTATTTAAATTTTTTACAGATGTTTTCTTTTTATTAGATATATTTTAAAATGTGAATTTATTATTAAAAGACATATGTTTATGATTTATAGACCCACAAATAATTTTAGCTATAGTGCTGACAATTAATGAAGAGGAAAGAACATCTTATTTTGCTAAAATATTTCAAAAGAATGTATTTATTTAGTGCTAGATGTTTCCATATCCTCAGGTGTAAGAAAAATTTATCACAAAAATTGTAATATATTATTTAACATAATAACTGCTAGTATTAAATGTAATTTTTTTTACATTCCATTTGATTTTTGGTGTTTTATGCTCAAGTGAGAAGAAAATTTTCTGATTCTCCTCTATATATGGTGATGTGCAGCAAAATTTTAAACATTTATTGGTAATGTAAGATTGAATTTAATAATAACTGTTTATATTATATATATTTTTAAATTTATCTCATTGTTATTATTTTCTAATCTAGGATGGAATTTCTTTCCTGTGACAACAATGTAAAAGAGGGACTAGATCAAATATGTAAAAGTAAGAGTTAATATTCATTTATAAGTTGTAAATTTTGGATATATTGAATAAAAATGATTTTTGAAATAAAAAACTCATTAACATATAATTTTTATAAAAAAGAAGGCATCTATGAATGTGGATATTATGTATTATGATTTATGTTTGAAATAATTTCAAATTGGGGTAGTTATAAAATTCTATAAGGATAGATTTCAATGTAGAATATTCTTTAATATTTCATTTTTTTTATTGTTAATACATTCTATATGATTTCCTATTATTTTTAAGCTTATTGATGATATATACCCTTATAGTGTAAAAGATCTCACATACATACAAGTGAAATGGAAAAATAATTATATAGGTTTCATTGGATATTTGTGTTTGTTTACTAAATATTATAATTATGATTTTTGTATTTGTAAATGTATTTTTAGTTTTTATGGTACTTCTAATGCTTGTTTTCATTTTTGGTTGGTTGTAGATTTGTAGACGTTGGCTAAAAAGAGGTATTTTAAAAAAATTATCTTTCTTGTTGGTTATTTAATTATTAAAATGGAAAATTATACATATTGGTTTTTAATGTGATTTATTCAGTAACCAGCATGAAAAATCGATTTTTACATTTTTTATTGAATAGATGACTTTATAAACCCTTTATCATGTATGTATTTCAGATTGGTGATCGGATAAATGCCATGAAAACCCATTATTGACCTCAGTTGTTTTATAACTAACATGAAAAACTATATATAGATTATTTTTCACATCAGTTATAAAATAATCGATGTCAAAACAAATTTGATGATTCATTTAAAACATCCATTTTTTAAGAGATGTAAAATAAAAATTTACAATGACTCCTTTAATAAGGATTTTATATAACTGATCTAACATACAAAAAATAGGGATGAAAATTATTTCTACACTAGTGAATAAAACTAAATTACTATGTATGATCAAATATAATTTTTTAATATCACATTCCAATTAATATGACAATAAAAAAACATGTTTTAAAAGATTGATAATATAATATAACAATCCTAAAATTATTTGTGATCTATCGGATCCAGTCCTAGGAAAATTTAATTAGATTATTTCCCAATAGTATCCAATGACCCTTTTCACATATATAGTTCTATTGAAATGGTATTTCATCTATCAAGGGGGAAAACCAGGTCGTTGTCATTTTATTTTCATGTAAACAGAATAAAATTATTTTGGAGTCATTTTTTGATATGTATGAAGCATACATGAATAAATATAATTCCAATATTTCTTTTTATGTTAGAAATTATATTTTTATAATGTTAATGGTAATTAATAAATTTTAAAAACTATCATGATTGTGTCAGAAAAATGAAAATGATCTCTATCTTTAAAGAAAACACATAAAAACAATCATTGCGTAATTTTTAACATGTAAAATCCAAATATGGATCAATTTTAAACATGAATTCATGGAATGACCAAAGGTGTTTCTTAAAATTCACATTATTAATAAAATTATGGGACCCAGTAAAGATGTCAAACCTGAGGAAAAAAGTTTGGAAATACATTAATAAATTGGATAATTATCCAAAATTCTATCATTCATCAATAGGAATATAAAATAGAAATTTATTATCTATATATTTCAACATATCATTCAAATTTTCATTTTACCATTATAGTTTATTAATACTACATACCACCCATTAAGTGTTCAAAAACATGAAGATGAATTCATATTGACATAAGAACATAGAACAACAATCCTTGATTCATTTTTTAATTATTATATTATTCACGACTCCCTTTGATTCCAAAAATTTTTAATATGATCGGAATTGTGATTTCATATTATTATATCTTATTAACAACTAAAAAATATCATTTTTAGTTGTAAAGTTAGATAAAAAGTTCATAAATTTGGGAAAAAATGTAGAAATACAATCATTGATCCATTTTTATTATCGATAGAAAAACTAATGTAAATCTATCACATGATCTTCTTTGTATGATATAGGTTTATTTTGTCCATCACATTCTTATTTATGTGAAAAATCACCAACTAATTGTAAAACCAAGAAGTGTATTTTTTATTGAAATGGAATCTTTATAAAATGATGCTAAAGTGATCTTAGATGTATAAGAATCCACCTTATATAATTATGAATCTCAAATTTCAAATCAGGATCCAAAGTATTTTCATAGGCATATATTATTATAAATATAGATTATGACTCATCAGGGTTTCGAAAATATGAAGAAAAAATCAGATTAACATGGAATCATTAGAATGGTATTCTGAGTAACAGTTACTTTGTTTAAATCAATTACACATTAATATGATTACTATTTTTTTGGTATGTTGTTAATGATAATCTCATATTTTTAATGGATATTTATAATTTTGAACTTTCTCATGTAGGGATTAAATCCAAAAAATATTCCTCTAATTGGAATGAAAACATAGAAAATTTATTTCTAATCCATTTGTGATCTAAATAAAGAAACCACATATTATTCTGACACACAAATTCCATGGTATGAAAAAAGTTTTATTTTTCCAAAACATATTTATTATGGACTCAAGTCACCAAATGGGGTAAAAAATAATATAAAATGTTCTACTTTCCTTAGAAACATACAAGAATTATCCTAAAATAATTTTTTACCTATAGGAATCAACCATGAATCCATTATTTTAAATGATTATATTGTAATATCTACAATATCATTTCACCATGATATTTTAAAAAAAAATAAAAAACCATATTTTAAGTTGTAAAAACCTATATGATGACTATAGATGGATATGAAAACATCATAAAATGACTCTCAGGTCACTCATGATCATTTGAACTCATCATTGGATCAATTTAATTCTCAAATTACTTGATTTGATTGAAAGTAAGACCTAATCTGGTTTAGTATTATTCATAAATAAAAATGAACTTTTTTCTTAAAATCAAATAAATTCATATTATAATTGTGATAAAATATTAAAAAATTATCATTTAGCCATTTTTTGTTCTAACGAACTATCCAAATATCTGTACGAAAATTGAATATTTATGTATGATCCAAGAACCTTTGAAACATAAAATTATAATTAATGTGACAAGTGACCTAAATATTTTAAAAACTAAAATAATGAGTGAATATGGCTAAGAAAAAATATTATAATAATACAATAATTATATTGGATCTTACAAAATCTTCCATGCATTAATGTGATCATTAGAAAACACTATGATCTAATATATCATCAATCCCTGATACTTTTACTAAAATGAAATATAAGTAATCAATGGAATGAAACCATGAAGAAGACATTTTATTTACATTAAAAAATAAGAAAACATTACCCTCATAATTTGTGAGCTATATGAATTAGTCGTTTCTGAATCAAATGACATTTTTCATAGAATGATAAAAACTTTGATTTCATATTATTAACCGTTATTTATAAAAAACATATCACCCATGTATGTATCTAAACTATGAAAATATGATCACATTTTAATGGTAAATTATTTATTTCCATTATTCATGATTTTGTTTTTTTGGATATATTTAGATATGTATTTAATAGGATAAAAAATTAAAAAAAATTAAATCCCAAAAATTTTACATCATGGGAGAAACTTTAGTTTCTTAGTCTATAATGTTGAATCATTAGATAGAATATTACACTTTTGATACTTAATATTATAGAAGTTATCTGTTATTATTCCAAAATATTGAGAATTTACCACATGCTAATGGATTTTGAAAGGAGTTTCACCCAATTTCAGATTCATTTTCATAATAATAGTTCAATTTCGCAAACATTATGTGATTATCATATTCATTTAAAATTTTGATTTTAAAAAATTTAAAAGGAATTTAATTGGGGGGGGGAGTCAAAACAATGTATGGGAAAAATCCAATAAACATAATCGTATTAGAATGGAAACATTACAAAATGACCCTTATTTAATTTTTATCTAAATGAGATAACCAAAAATCATTTTTATTTGTTAATTTTTTGACATGATCTAAAATTTTGCCTGGGATTAACTTTATTAACAGTGTGACAACTCATCTAAAAGGGTTAAATATAAAGTAAACCAGTTCAAATTCATATTATAACATAACATAATTTCCATGAATCCTTTTTTGATATATAGGAATAAAATGTGAATCAATAAAATCACTAGATTTATTATTATTATGAATAATATAATTTAACTATTATATTTATATTTAAATTGGAATAAAATTATTAATTATTTAAACTGTGAAAAAAAATAATTTAATTGAAAACTTTGGAAAATTATCCTTCAGCCATTTTTTCTATACAAACTAGTAACATTTCAATATTATTCATGAAATAATTATATGGTCGAAATATGGATTTCATATTTTTAATAATTACTTCCAAATGAAAAATAAACTGATTATATGTCAGAATAAAAAAATGATCGGATTAGTGAAAAAATATTGAAAATGATCATTGAGTCACTATTGATATACATTAACAAACCTCACATCCATGTAATTCCTAACATTTTGGAAATGATGAAATGTTCTATTTTTCCTTCACATTATTAGTAAAATGACATGTCCCCTAATCATGGTCAGACCGTGAAAATGAGTTACCGTTGTTGTGAAAAGAAAAGAGAATGATTCTATAATCATTTTGGATGTGTATGAATCAAATTTTCTGCAGTCTAATGCCCATATTTCTTTACATCATTTATATTTTCAATTAAATATTTTTATTATATTAAAATGGAATATCACTCATCTAGGGATCAAAACCCATCATATAAACTATGAATAATAAACAATCATAAGAAAACAATCCTAAAGACATTTTTTAACTCTCAGAATATTATTATCATATATTTATTGCATATAATTCATGATATTATTTAATATATTATTCTACATCACTAATGAATATTAATAAAAGAACCTGACAACCATTTAGGGGGGAAACCAGGAAGAAATTCTCTGATTCATGCCAAAACATTGTAAAAGGACCATTGAGTCCTTTTTTATCTTTGTAATCTTACTACAGATAAATCAGACACATGAATTACTCAATAATTTTGAATGATTCATTTGGACTTCTAATTATTATAAAATTGATAAGTCACTTAAAATAGATCAAAATAGTGAAAACAAGTTCCAGTTTTAATGAAAACATTGGCAAAATGTCTAATAACGATAAGGGATATATATATATATATATATATATATAAATATGTGAATTTGTAGTTCATTTAACTAATTCAAGTATTTATCATGATCATCCAACGTATATTTCAACCCGGATATTTTTAATAAATAGTCAAATCATTCATCATTGGGAAAATTGAGTAAATTCTATTTGATTGACATTGAATCATAGGACAGTGATACAATAGTAAATTTTGATCCATATGAATTAGTCGTGCATGAATCTGATGTACATATTTATTTGTATAATGTAATCTAGGATTCTATATTTATTAAAATTGTTATAAAATAAAAATAAATAGACTTTTGGGGTGAAAATAATAATAATTCATATTTTCATGATAACTAGGAATATCACCTTTGAGAATTTTATGATATATACGAATCGTTTAAATGCCATCTCGAGACACAAATTTCATGGAAATATTGAAGGTTTAATTTTTTTACTTCACATCATTCATAATGTTAATAGTCTCCTAATAGGGGAAACAATTTAGAACACAAATATATATTTCATTAAAAAAATAAGAAATTTATTAGTCAGAAATTTTTTGACCTATATGATACAAAATCATATCAATGATATTTGGGTATTTATTAGTATAATAAAACACATCTTTTGACCATTAATGTTTTATTAAAATTATATATCAACCTCTTAGTGATCATAACCAAGAACCAGTCTTTAGATATACATGAGAATATAAGACAACGATCATTGAGTCTTTTTTTGATCTATAATACCAATTAGGTTTAAATCACAAGCATAAATTGATCGTTTTGATAAAAATGTAATTTTTTGAGATCTTATTAATATATGGGAAAGAACCTGTGTAATGGTAAAAAAATATCATATTTTTTAAATAAAATTGAAAAAAATAATGGTATCTTTCCAAATATAACCAATACAACCTCAATTGAAACTAAAAACAGAAATTCATGATATGATCAAAAATAATTATTCATCGCATTCTAATTAAAGATAATTTCACCATAATTGAGTAAAATTTAGAATACGAGTTCATATAGAAATTGGAATTTTGTATAACTCTCTTGGAATTATTTTTGATATATAAGAATCAATATCATTTCATTTTGATTCTAAAATTTCACAATAATACCCAATGTATCTGTTCACCATGGTATTTTTATTCAAATGACCAATCACTCTTTAATGGGTCAAAACAGAAAAGAAAAAATCTTATTTACATATATAAATAGTATAATAAATCTCAATTCATTTATATATATATTAATTAACTTCAAATTAATCATATTCTTATATTTTTCTATATGTTTGAAATGATGATTTCATTTTGTTAACTATTATTAATCAATGAAATATTTTCGGAATTTTGGTGAAAAATAACCAGTATAGATTGGAATGGAATAAAAAATTTGAAAATGATCTTTTTGTCATTTATGATATGTACTGAACAACCTCATGTCAACCAGACACATAAATTACTGAATCTGATCAAAATTGTTCTTGGGGCCTTGCATTCTTATTAGAGTGACGATCCATGTAATAGTGGGGAAACTGAGAAAGCACATTCGAATTACCTATTAAATAAAGAGAATAAATATCATATCAATTTTGATAAATAGTAACTAATATTTCATTTTTATGACTATTATATCTCATTGGATGAACTATATTATCAATTCACCATGATATTGTTATTTAAATGAATAATCACAAATGAATGGGTAATAATCATGATGAATACTTTAGAATGACATGGGATCTTTTGAAACACTGATTTTGTATTGAGAAAGCATATTAAAAACGAAAAAGTAATCATATAGTGGTTGAAACTCATAAAATCATATCAGATAGGTGAGGAAACATAAGAAAATGTGTTTTGAGAATTTTTTAGTCAATATTCAACATATATATGTAGATATTATACCTAAGATACTCAATATGTTCAAATGTGTATATTTTCCATCACATTGTTATAAAAGTGAATATGAAATTGAAAGGGGTAAAAACTGAATCAAAAAGTGTGAATTTCTAAAAAATCATAGAAGAATGAACATCATTTAATTTTTTATCTATAGGAATCAACCATGTGTCAATATTATGATCGCATTACTCATCACTTTCCCAATTATAATTTATTCTTGATTGTTTTTTAGAAAAAATTAAAAAATCAAGCACAAGAAATTCAACAACTAGAACATAATGTTGGATTCACATTGAAATCTAAGACAATGGTTCTAATGTTTTTTGTGACAAATTTGAATCATCTAAAAGTAAATAAACTGAATGAATTTCATGTAATGATGGAAGGTATTTTTTTCATATTTTTAATGATATTTATTATCTATAAAATGCCACGTGTAGTGGTAAAACACATGAATACGAGCTTCAATTAGAGAAAACATTTTAAAATGACCCCAAGTGATTTATGATCAGTATGATCCAACATCACATCAATCAGAAAAAATAAATTATTATATGATCATGTGTATTATTAAGACTCTACGTTATTATTAAAATGACAAGTAATTAACACGAGGTCAATACCAAGAAAATGAGTTGTAATTGTCATGATAACAATGGATAATTATGATAATATTAATTTTATTTTGTATGAACAAAAATACATAAATATGATGCCATTATTCTTAAATATGAACTAACATATCATTTCACCATTATATTTTAAATAAAATTACATAGTGTTGTCCATATTCCCAAAAACTAGATAGATAACATTATATTTACATGGAATAATATAAATTTATCCTCACGTATTTTTTATCAATTAGACACACGACAAGCTAATAAATAGTTTGCTTGGTATGATTGAAATTATTATTTCCTATTTGTTACTTATATTAATAAATGAAAAGTATACTTGATTGGGGATAAAAATGAGGAAACAAACATGGATTGTCCTAAAATACACGGAAGAACAAATTTAAGTAATTAATAATCTATATTAACCAACCACATATCTATATGAAAACCTTATTTCATAGTATTATCAAACTTTTTTTACCTTTACAATCGTGTTAACCATACATGTCAAATAAAATTGGTCGAAACTAGGAATACATATTAAAATTTCATAAAAAAATGTGGATGTTGCTAAAAAAATTATGATCTATAGGAAATAACCACCCATAAATCTAATAATTATATCACTCAAAATTTTTTAATGCCTCATTTTATCATTGTACATTTACTAAATTGCAATATAACTCATCATGTTTTCCAAACTAAGAAGATGACTTCAGATGGTCATGGAATATGAGGACACAATCCCCCAGAACATTTATGGTATGATGGAACACTTAATTATGTAATTTTTTCATTGATATCATTGAATATTAGAAACATTGATTTTATATTTCAAAAACCTATTAAAATATTAAATATATATTTAATATATGAATAAATTGAACAAATGAGATTGGAATAGTAAGAAAACTTTGTAAATGATATTCGAGTCCTTTCAAAAATATTAAACCCAAAAACATATCAAATAAAAAATTAATGTACCTAATAAGACTTAAAGCATTGAGATAAGTCATTTAAAAGTGTATAAAAATGAGAAACCAAGTTCTTATTTA
Organism: Viscum album; assembly: GCA_963277665.1. Taxonomy (NCBI): domain Eukaryota; kingdom Viridiplantae; phylum Streptophyta; class Magnoliopsida; order Santalales; family Viscaceae; genus Viscum; species Viscum album. Next base: position 930,952,401 of record OY728127.1, read on the forward strand.
ATAAAAAACAATGGAGAATGAACAATCACTAGTTTCTATTCTATAGTAACCTGTCAAATTTCTAGATTCAAATCTATGTTCCAATGTATCATTTCACATTGAAAGTTTTGTTAAAATAACATATCACACGTAAAAGAACCAAAACATATAAAAATATTTCATGTTGATATGGGAACATAAGACAATGATATTTGGGTCAGTTTTTCATATATATTATTCACCTATAAATCAATATGATTCCTAGATTTCTTGATATTATAGAAACAAATGTTTAATATAGATTACACTTGTATGTTAATGAAAAATCAATGATTTATCAGCCAAAATGAAGCTAATATGACCTAATTGGTGAGTAAAAAAATATTTATTCCATTTATGATGTATACAATGATAATTCAGGTGAATCATCCACCTAAACATCTTTTTATGATCGAATGTTCCTCCTTTAATATGACAAAGATATGCAATCTATTATACATAATAAATCTCAACATCACAATATATTCATACTCATAGAAATCAAGGGTGTTATATTTTAAAATAATATTTTTTGAAACACACAACATAAAAATGAATTTTATGAAAACCTCTTAAAAAGTGACAAATAAAATTACAATATTGTTTTAGAAAAACACATTACTATATTTCAATGTAGGAGAAAATTGGTGGGATGTGAGTAAATGGACATGCATTAAAAGTGAAAATAATTATATATAGTAATAGTGATCACTAATCACAAGATTATTAATGATCAATGTAATGTTAAGGCATCAAACCCATAAATGAGTGATGATTGGAAAACTATTAGGTGCATCATATATGATGATAATAAGATATCATGTTTAATTCAATTTAATTTTCTATAATTCAATGAATTCCTTAACTATATATTAATATATGGATATATAATTACCAGATGGTTTTTTATTTCCTAAGAATAATTTATTCCACGTGTTGTTTATTGGGAAATTTAAGCATTATCAATTAATCCTCTAAATGAATATCCAAAAAAAGTTATTTATTCATGAATCCTAAAAATTAACTATTAATGGATCCTAATATCCTTAAAAGAGTGTGAATTATTTTTTGCTTGTCTTTAAATAGTTTTCCAAAACCAATATGGTTTCACATGTTATCTAACATATAACATTATTCTAAAAACATCCTTTTTTAACACCACTAGGTTAACATTAATATTTATTATTTAGATAATTTAGGTTAAAATAAGTACATATTAACCAAACCACAATGTTGTAATGATGATGGATTAAATTATTTTTCACCCTTTTGTTGCTGTTTTAAGGACCATAGATTTTCTGGATGTGATGGGATGTCACCCAACATGGGGGTTTGCATATTTCAAAAACATTTATCATATAATTGCAATAATGTTCCGAAATTGTGATGACCAATAATTACCTCAACTGTAATTTGATGAAAAACCATAATGATACACATATCATAATTGTAACCTCCCTTGCTTCCACAGTACGCTTTCCTTTGAATAATACAGTAGTGTGTGTTGTACGCAACATCGAGTTCTAACACACACACCACATCCAATCAAACTAACCGTTTTGAATAGTAATACCCACTTTTTGAAATTTTATAAATTTTATCTTTCAAAATGGACTTCATTTTTTGATTCATAATATCAAAAATAGCCTAGGGGAAATTTTTGTTTTTTTCTAAAAACATTCAATCTTTGATGAATAGTGAAAAAACACTGAGTTATAGTTTAAAACCAATTTTTTTTATTTAAATAATTATTTATTTTATTTAGATTTAATTATGGTCAAAAAAGATACTTAATACCTATATATGTTGAATGTAATTCATTGGAGTTAGTTTATAATAATTTTAGATATATAAAAATTTTATTGAACTTTTCACCGTCTTTTACCCACCTCCAAAGTGAATTTGGAAATTCACATAAAACATAATTTTACCACTTTTGTGAGTGGAATTTTGAAAATCTGAGAGACAAGGTTAATATCAAGGTGTAAAATGTGGTTCAATGAGATGAAAATAATTTTTTGTGAACAATAACTTTTTACTTTTATTTACCACGGTTAACAGTAAATAGGGTAATTAAGGGTAAAAATGATATTAATATTACACTAGAACATGTCCTAATTCTATTGGACAAATGTTTCTCAACCAAAAACAACATTAGGAATAAAATATTATCATTTATTCCCAGATGGATTAGATTAGGACATTTATTATTATTTAATTCAAAGAAGAGTTAAAAGAGTTAAAATCCAAATTTATTTACTACATCGTTTTTAATATAGGGTTATACATAAGATAAATTATATTATAAATATTAATTAGAAATCTAAAAAGATTTCAAACATAATGGTATTTTGTTTATTATTTTTAGACATTAAATAATTAAATTTATTTATGACATAATGGTGATGCAGTAATTACCTAATTAATGAAATATTAAAATAATTGATATTATAAATATCAAAATAAATTTAATTTGAGACTTTTTATGAATTAGACTAATTTAATTGGTTAATATGACATATTATTATTGGTTATATAAATTTGTTTCAAAGTAAAAATGCTGTTATGAAATTATCAAAAAAAATACCCAATAGTGTAAAAATTGGCTTAAAAGAGTTTTTAAAACAAATATTATTTTATTAATTTATATTATTATGATAAAAATATAAGGATCGGCCAAGAGACTCATTTAATGATAGGTGTATCATTAATGGACCACTTGGGGCTCTCTTGTAGGTATATAATATGTTTATTAACTATATAATATAAAGATACAAAGTGACATGGTAAGTGTCAAACTAATTAACTAAGAGTTAAAACTAAAAGATAAGCTTAATATAATGACCCAAACCTGTATAAATTCTATTGGTTGAGTGGTTTTTGACCCACCCTCGCCTTAAACTTTAAATAATACACATTATATCCATTATAAACTGAATTTTAATTTATTATAAAATAATATTTCTAGCTTTTCGAATGGTGCCCCTCACCCCTCTTATAAAAGAGTACTCCACCTTCTCCCTAATTCACACATTCAAGGCTTCTTGGCTCGGAAAACTCCTGCCCAAATACTCTCTAAACATCCCTCACTACAACCTAGAGGCTTTAGTTTGATTAGAAAGCCCACCTAAGGAGCCCTTTTGATCAAATAAAAAGGAAGACCCAGAAGAAGAGGTAATGTTTTCACCACCCTTTTTCAAAATCATTTCTTCTTCAACTTCATCTTTCTTTATTATTCCCATTATAAAATAATAAATCCAGTACATCCTATATACTGTTATATGATTATAAATATGGTACAACCATATTCAGTATTCTATCCATCCTTTGAATGAAATGTCACCATACGTGCGTACGCACGGCTTACCGTCTCCACATCGTGGTGTAATTGTTATTCAATATATTATTATTTTGATGGGTATAAAAATTATGTGTAATTCATGTAAATAATAAATATAACATTATAATTATTCTTTATATGTGATATAACATCCAATTATATATTATATTAACATCAAAATAATGATATTGTCGCTCAAGCGTACGTACAGAAAACCGTCTCCATGAACGCGATGAGATTCATTCCTCGTAGTATCCATTCAAGAATAATTATCATTTGATGATTAAAAGTAATGTTTAAGAACTTTATATCATTATGGATATGAATAATTTACAACCTATCAATAACAAACACGACTTATGTAACAAAAAATATAAAAGAAAATGAGTATGTTAAAACCCGAAACAATGATAATACTAAGATATTATTAACAAAACAATGTTAAAAGATCATATATGATATAATAATTATGTATATGGTTCTTGAATAATATTATAAAAATGTTTTAACTATTATAAAAGGGGTTAATGAACCATCGACTAAGTAAATGTACAAGGTAAGGGTTTATTTCACAATCTCTTCATTATCCGAGGTTGTTTATATGTAATTATCTACTAGGACCTCTTTATCATCCACATCCATGTTTCCTAAAAATGTATTAAAAACCATTCTTACTATTTTAAAGAATATGGGATAAAGTCATTTATACCCTTGTTTAAGTTTTATAAGAAGTTTATTAAGGAATCATTCTATCATTTTCCAAACAATGCCCTTTTATCCTTTTTTATAGAATTGAGGTAAGAATGATTTTTTAACTTATACGACGGGTGCGGCTATTTTACTCCATTATATAATCATCGAAGCTTCCATTAAAAGATTATAAGAATATTTTCAACGAAAATGTTTAATTTTATACATATATGACTGTTAAATGATTTCAAAATAGAAAGAGATATTTCTCTAAAAAGAGTTTTGATTTCATCTATGTCAACACCCTTTGATGGATTTTAAGTTTATTTGGTGTTGATTTATTATTATACAAAACTTCCATATTGTATTGATGACTTTGTGATATGTTTGAATGTGGATGTGTTATTTTTATACCATTCATGGGTTATAAAGAAATTATTGACATTTCTTATGAATGTTTTAATATGAATTTTTATGTTATGTTTAAACCTGTTTATATGAGGAATGAATTGGAATTAATAAGTGACGGGTGGAGCCCGCTATAGCTCGTAGAGGAATCGGTAGGTCTCATCAAAAAAACTAGTGTCTTGGCACAAGGCCTTGAAAAAATCTTATTTGTAGTCTTGGAACGAGGCCTTGGCTATGTGGTTATGATAGTCTAGCATTAGGCATTCTATCATTATGAAAGTGGTTAATGATATCGCATGTGATTATTCTACTAGTAGAATATCCATGTGAATAAGTATATGGAATTATTTCATTTTATTTCTGCAATATTATGCTGATGTTCATGTTTTAAAAGGCTTTTGTTTTTGTTATACATTTCCTTAAATGTTTATGCTTATTTATGAATGTTTCCTCTATATTGTTATCCTAACTGGGCATTTGAGCTCAACCCTTTCTATGTTTTATTTTTCCTAGGATGTGAAGAAGTATTTTATGAATGACATTTAGGGATAGTATGAGGGGATAAGATTCTAGACTCTGGAATCTCTGTTTTTGTAGTTTTTCATTTTATGATGTAATTTAAATTTTATGAATGTATCTAGTTATTTCAAGGCTACTAAACTAATCGGTCTTTCGAGACTTGATCTTTCTTGTGATCATGCTAATGATATGTAATAATGCATCGAATCTAGGTAATTGGGGTCGGGGCATTACAGTTGGTATCATAGGATGTTTATTACAATCATTGGAAGAAAGATTTAGATAAACTCTAATTAGAGCACATATCTTTAGGATGGACTTTGAGGATTAGTATAGAAGAACTTCCTAGAATTTTGGAATTGTAGAGATTTTGTTAGTTTTCTATGAAATAAATACATGTATGGATACGAATAGGTAGAGGAGGATCTAGAACAGATGTACCTAGGTGTAAAACCTGAAAACACCACTTTGAGCTAGACTCGAATGGGAACTGATGCACGACAACGGGACTTGATGCACTAGTAGTTACGACACTCCCGGGGGATATTCTTAGGATAACTATAATTTTATTTACAAATCATTATAAAGGTTTTATGAGTATATACTTACTCAAAGAAAACATTTTTATGATTATGGATTATATCCATAAATAGTTCAATTTATGTTAAGTGTTTTATAAGTATGGAATTATGGATTTTGATTCATAAACTGATCTAGTTTATGCCATTGTTTAGAAATGGCACCTAGTAGAAGAAATGGAAACAATATCAATGCATGAACTCCATGTTGGGATTGTATGCCTGCTCAAGATAATTATAGTGGAGATGGTGATACAAATGGTGCTGATCTGCTTATCACCATACGGGGACAACTCACTCAGGTTATGAATAATAATCTTACCTGTATAGAGCACCCTGATCCACAGCGTGGAGGATTAATGTTAGATTGCTTCATGAGGAATCAACCACCAACATTCAATGGGAGTAAAAATCAATTATTAGCTGAGCAATGGATATGTTCCATAGAGAAAATATTTCAGGATTTGGGGAGTAGTGAAAGGGAAAAAGTTTTCATGGCAGTTTATCTCCTCACTGATGATGCTGATCAATGGTGGTCATTGATTCAAAACATGAAGGAGGATGTTGAAGTATCAAATATGAAATGGAGGGAGTTCAAAGATATATTATTAGAAAAATACTTTCCTCGTCACCATCAAGCAGATATGGAAAGGCAATTTCTGAGTCTGAGACAAAATGAGGATGATAATGTTGCAAAGTATGAGGCTAACATTACGAGGTTAGCAATGTATGCTAGAGATTATATACGTAAACAAAAAAGTAAGATTGATCGTTTCTTGGATTGGTTAAAACTGTTTCTCCGCCGAGCATTAGTCTCACAATCCTTCTCGTCTTACGAATACATTGTCTCATGTGCTATCAAGACAGAAAAGGAATTATCTAAGACTTATGACATTAAAGCAATGAAAGAGAAGAAGATATCTTCTTATCAATATGGGAATGGAAATAAGGGGAATAAGGTAAAGGATGAATATCTATCATGTGGTAAATGTGAGAAAAAACACCTGGTTACTTGCTTAAAATGAATGGGAGTCTGTTACAAGTGTCGTGAAAAAGGCCACAAAACTCGTGATTGCAAGGGGTATAAGGAAGCTACTGATTTCCAATGCTACAGTTGTAGGGAGATGGGACATTATGCAAATGAATGTCCTAAGAGTCGGGGGAACTAAGCTCAGAAAAGGCCAAGGGATCAAGGTCAATCTTATGGTATCAGTACTGCTGATGTAGAAGTTCTGAAAGAAGTAATGGCAGGTAATTTAATGGTTTCCTAAAGTTTAGAAAATGAATTATCTGATTCTCGATCATTGCATTGTTTCATATCTTCCAAGTTTTATATGAGAATTAGATATTTCCAATTTGATTTAACAAGGGATTTGTCAGTGAAAACTCCTAATGGAAGAATCATTGCAACAAAGTTTTGTGAATTATTCCCCATTAGAGCACATAAATGTTTTTTATCAGTTGATCTCATTGCCATACCTATGATTGAGTTTGATATAATTCTTGGCATGTACTGCCTTTTGGACTATGATGCGAAGATTTATTGTATGAAGAAGGAGGATACGATTTTTGATGAGGATTATAAAGAACACCTTACCTTTAGGGCGGAATCATCACCACTTAATTCTTATCTATATCCACCTCGAGTAGCTCAACTAAATTAAATTATTGGGGAAGAAGAGAATGAATTGACTATGGGTGAGGAAACGAATGTTCAAATAGAGGATGTACCTATTGTGAATGAATATGTAGATGTGTCTCCAGACGATTTACCTATTCATCCTCCAGAACGAGAAGTTGAGTTTTCCACTGATTTAATTCCTAGATCAAGCCCTATATCAAAGACCCCTTATAGAATGACCACTGTAGAATTAGTTGAACTAAAGAAAAAACTAGAGGAATTGAGTAATAATGGATTTATTTGCCTTAGTGTTTCTCTATGGGGAGCCCCTATCCTTTTTTTAAGAAGAATGATAGATCTATGAGGTTATGTATCGACTACAGGGAAATCAATTCTATAACAATAAAGAACAAGTATCCCCTACCTCACATTGATGATTTATTTGACCAACTGCAAGATGCTCAATACTTTTCAATGATTGAACTTCAGTATGGATACCATCAGTTGTGTGTGAAGAAGGAAGAAATTCCAAAGACAGCATTTCGAACAAGGTACGGGCATTATGAGTTTGTAGTAATGCCTTTTGGGCTGACTAATTGACCCTCTATATTCATGGATTTAATGAATAGAGTTTTCAAGAAATATCTTGATGATTTTGTGGTTTTATTTATCGATGATATCTTGGTATACTCCAAAAGCTACGAAGATCATGAAAATCACTTGCGTAATATCATGAAGACTCTGAGAAGATATGAATTAAATCGGATGTTTAGCAAGTGTGAATTCTAGATTAAGGAGATTTCTTTTCCTGTCCATATTGTCTCCAATGATGGAATCTCTATTGATTCTTCTATGACCAAGGCAATCCATGAATGGCCAACACCTACTAGTATAACTGAGGTGCGCAGTCTTATTGGTTTACCGGGTTATTATCGATGTTTCGTCCAGAATTTTTCCTGGTTGGCTAACCCATTAACAAAGCTCACATGTAAAGGGGATAAATTTTTTTGGACAAAAGAGTGTGAAGAATTTTTCAAAGAATTGAAGAGAATATTATTCAATTCTCTTATATTGACTCTACCATCGGGGACTGATGGGTTCATTATTTATAGTGATGCAATGAAGAAAAGACTTGGTTGTGTCCTTAAGAATAATGATAGGGTTATTGCCTATGCATCATGAGAGCTGAAAATTCAGGAGAAAAACTATCCTACTCATGATCTTGAGTTAGCCGCTGTAATATTTCCTCTGATGATTTGGAGACACTATCTCTACGGTGAAAAATGTGAGATTTATACTGATCACAAGAGTTTGAAGTATATTTTCTCACGAAAAGAACTCAAAATGAGGAAAAGGAGATGGATTGAATTACTCAAGGATTATGATTGTACGATACAGTACCACCCAGAGAAGGAAAACAAGGTGGCTGATGCTTTGAGTAGAAAAGATCATGGATTATTGACAAATATGAGAATTGAAAGGGATCCAATTTTCATTTATCTAGTGAAGATGGACATGGGAATAACCATAGAAGGTGAAACATCAATGATTTTTCAAATGGTTTCCAAACAATCTTTACTAGAAAGGATTATGAGTTCTTAGACTCATGATGAAGAATTTCAAAATATGATTAATGCTGTGAATGATGGGAGATTGAGAGACTTTGTGTATGAAGATGGAATTTTGAAATTTAGGAAAAGGATTTGTGTTCCCGATATACCTGATCTAAAAAGGGAATTGCTCGATGATGATCATAGTTCCAATTTCTCAATACACCCTGGGAGCACCAAAATGTATAGATATTTGAAAGAACATGTTTGGTGGGACCACATGAAGAGGGAGATTGCTGATTTTGTTTCAAGATGTACAGTTTGTCAACAAGTGAAATCTAGAAGGCAACCGCCTGGTGGAGTATTGCAATCTCTTCCTATACCTGAGTGGAAATGGGATAATATTACGATAGATTTCTTCATGGGGATACAAAAGGCTCCTAGAAGGAATGATGCAATATGGGTCATTGTAGATCTTCTTACCATGTCAGCACATTTTTTTCCTATAAGGGATGATTTACCACTTGAACGGATATCATGACTATAAATTAATGAAGTTGTGATACTTCATGGAGTAACCCTATCGATTGTTTCTGATCATTATCCCCCTTTTACATCAATATTTTGGATGAGTCTTCAAAAGGCCTTGGATACTGAACTTTATTTGAGCACTGCCTACAACCCTCAAACAGACGGACAATCAGAACAGACTATTAAAACCATATAATACATGTTTAGATCCTTCTCACATGACATTCAAGGTATGTGGGATCAATATTTACCTCTGGTAGAATTTTCCTATAACAATAGCTTCTATTCGAATATTCAGATTGTACCATATGAAGCGTTATATAGAAAGAGATGTCGCACACCGACCTGTTGGGATAACATGGGTGAAAGAAAAAATTTAGGTCCAGAACTGGTGGGGGAAACGATGGAAAAGGTGAAGGTAATCCAAAATCACATCAAAGCAGCTCAAAGTAGGCAAAAGAGCTATGCCGAGAACCGAAGGAAGGATTTGGAATATCATGTAGGAGATCATGTTTTCATGAAGGTATCTCCATGGTAGGGAATTATACATTTTATTAAGAAGGGTAAATTGACCCCCAGGTATATCGGACCTTTCGAAATTTGAAAACAAATTGGTGATGTAGATTACCATTTGGAAATGCTGCCATGTCTCTCCAAAGTTCACGATGTGTTCCATGTATCACTATTGAGGAAATACATCACTGACCCAACACATGTACTCACTTTTGAGGAATTAGAACTGGAACCCAATCTGTCTTATTGCAAAGAGCCCATCAGTATTCTTGATACCATAGAACAAGTGCTGAGAAACCAGACGACTCGTCTTGTAAAAGTTCTATGGAGAAACCATAAGATGGAAGAGGCAACGTCGGAACCCGAGGAACTAATGATGAAGAATAAAACAAGTATTTTTATACATTAAATTTCTAGAAATTGTTAGGATGAAATTATTTGAAGGAGGGGAAAATGTAACACCCCAAGCTTCCACGTTATGCTTTCCATTGAATAATACAGTAGCGTATTTTGTACGCAACATCGAGTTCTAACACACACACCACCACTAATCAAACTAGTAGTTATGAATATTAATACCCACTTTTTGAAATTTTATAAATTTTATCTTTCAAAATGGACTTCATTTTTGGATTCAGAATATCGAAATTATCCTAGGGTGAAATTTTGGTTTTCTTCCTGAAAACATTCAATTTTTGATGAATAATGAAAAAACACTGAGTAATAGTTTAAAACCAAATTTTTTTATTTATATAATTATGTATTTTATATAAATATAATTAAGGACATAATACATACATAATACCTATATAAGTTCAATTTAATTCATTGGAGCTAGTTTAGAATAATTTTAAATATATAAAAATTTTATTGTACTTTTCACCGTCTTTTACCCACCTCCATGGAGAATTTGGAAATTTACAAAAAACCTAATTTTACCGCTTCTATGAGTGGAATTTCTAAAATCCGAGAGACACGGTTAATATCAAGCAGTAAAATGTGGTTCAATGAGATGGAAGTAATTTTCGATGAATAGTAACTTTTTACTTTTATTTACCACGGTTAAAAGTAAATAAGTTAATTAAGGGTAAAAATGATATTAATATTACCCTAACACATGTCCTAATTCTATTGGACAAGTTTATCTCGAACAAAAACATCCTTAGGAAAAATATATTATCATTTATGCCCACTTGGATTAGATTAGGACATTTATTATTATTTAATTCAAAGAAGAGTTAAAAGAGTTAAAATCAATGTTTATTTACTAATAGTTTTTTAATATAGGGTTAGACATAAGATAAATTCTATTTTAAATATTAATTAGAAAGATAATAATATTTCCTACATAATGGAATTTTATTTACAATTTTTAGAAATTAAATAATTTTATTTATTTGTGACACAATGGTGATGCAGTAATTACCTAATTAATGAAATATTAGAATAATTGATATTATCAATATCAAAATAAATCTAATTTTAGACATTTTATGAATTCCACTAATTTTATAGGTTGATGTGACATATTAGGATTGGTTATATAAATTTGGTTCGAGGTATCAATGCTGTTATAAAATTATCAAAAACAAAATACCCAATAGTGTCCAAATTGACATAAAAGAGTTTTCAAAACAAATATTATATTATTAATTTATATTCAATTACAAAAAATATAAGGTTAGGACAAGAGGCCTATATCATGATAGTTGTATCATTAATGGACCACTTGGGGGTCTATTGAAGGTATATAGTAGGTTTATTAACTATATAATATAAAAACACAAAGTGACATGGTAAGTGTCAAACTAATTAACTAAGAGTTAAAACTATAAGATTAGGTTAATATAATGACCCAAAAATGTCTAAATTCTATTAGTTGAGTGGTTTTCGAACCATCCACACCATAAAAATTAAATTATCCACTTTGGATCCATTATAAATGGAATATTGATTTATTATAAAATAATATTTCTAGCTTTTCCTATGGTGCCCCTCACCCCTCTTATAAAAGGGTACTCCACCTTCTCACTAATTCACAAATTCAAAGATTATTTTCTCGGCCTACCCCTACCCAAATACTCTCTATACTTCCCTAAATACAAACTAGAGGCCTTAGTTTTATCAGAAAGCCAACCTAAGGATACCTTTTCATCAAATCAAAAGGAAGAACCCGAATAAGAGGTAATGTTTTCACCACCCTTTTTCAAATTCATATCTTCTTCAACTTCATATTTCTTTGCTATTCCCATTGTAAAATAATAAATCCAGTATCTCTTATATACTGTGATATTATTATAAATATGGTACAACCATATTCCATATTCTATCCATCTTTTGAATGACTTGTCACCATACGTGTGTACGTACGGCTTACCGTCTCCACATCATGGTGTAATTGTTATTCAATATATTATTATTTGGATGGGTATAATAATGATGTGTAATTCATGTAAATAATAAATATAGCATGATAATGAATCTGTATATATGATATACCATCCAATTATATATTATTTTAATATCAAAAGAATGATAGTGTCGCTCATGCGTACGTACGGACTACTGTCTCCACGAACGCAATGAGATTCATTCACCATCATATCCATTCAAGAATAATTCACGTTTCACGAATAAAAGTGATGTTTAAGAACTTTATATCATTCTGGATATGAATAAGGTACAACCTATCCATAAAAAACATGACTTATGTAACAAAACATATAAAAGAAAACAAGTAAGTTAACACCTGAAACAATGATAATACTTAGATATTATTAACAAATCAATGTTAAAAGATCATATATGTTATAATAATTATGTATATGGTTATTTTATAATTTAATAACAATGTTTTAACTATTATACATGAGGTTAACATACCATCTACTATGGAAAAGTACAAGGTAATGGTTTATTTCACAATAAATTCATTATCCGAGGTTGTTTATACGTAATTATCTACTGGGACCTCTTTATCATCAACATCCATGTTTCTTAAAAATGTATTACAAATAATTATTAATATTTTAAAGACTTTGGGATAAATTCATTTATACCCTTGTTGATTTTTTATAAGAATCTTATTAATGAATCTTTATGTCGTTTTCCAAACAAGGTCCTTTTTAACCTTTTTGACAGAATTAAGGTATGAATATTTTTTTAACATATACGGTGGGTGCAGCTATTTTCCGCCATAATAAAATCGTCGAACCATCCCTTACAAGCTTATAAGAAAATTTTCATATAAAATGTTTTATTTTATAAATATATGACTCTTAAATGATTTCAAAATAGACAGAGATATTTCTCTAAAAAGAGTTTTGATTTCATCTTTTTCAACATCGTTTGATGGATTTTAAGCTTATCTGGAGTTGATTTATTATGATACAAAACTTCCATATTGTATTGATGTATTTGTGATATGTTTGACTATGGATGCGTTATTTTTATACCATTCATGGTTTATGAAAAAGTATTGACATTTCGTATACTAGTTTTAATACGAATGTTTATGTTATGTTCAAACCTGTTCAAATGAGAAATGCATTGGACTACATAAGTGACGGGTGGAGCCCGATATAGCTCTTCGATGCATCAGTAGGTCTCATGAGACAAACTAGAGTCTTGGCACAAGGACTTGAAAAAATCTTTTTTGTAGTCTTGGCACGATGCCTTGGCTATGTGGGTATGATAGTCTGGCATTATGCATTCCATCATTATGAAAGTGGTTATTGATATTGCATGTGATTATTTTACTAGTAGAATATCCATGTGAATAAGTATATGGAATTATTTCATTTAATTTCTACCTTATTATGATTATTTTCATGTTTTAAAAGGGTTTTGTTTTATTTATACATCGCCTTAAATGTTTATGCTTATTTATGAATTTTTATGCTATATTGTTATCCTTACTGGGAATTTGAGCTCACCCCTTTCTATGTTTTATTTTTCCCATGATGTCAAGATGTATTTTATGAATGACCTACAGGGATAGTATGAGGGGATAAGAGTGTAGACTATTGAGACTATATTTTTGTAGTTTATCATTTTATGATGTAATGAAAACATTATGATTCTATATAGTTATTCCAAGGCTACTAAACTAATCGGTCTTTCGGGACATGATCTTTCTTGTGATGATTCCAATGATATGTAATAATGCACCGACACTAGGTAACTGGTGTTGGGGAGTTACAATAATAAAAACCACTTAATCATTATTATCACAACACCAAGAAAATATGAAGGGTTATCCAACAAAGATCACATGTTTTCCATGATTTTCAACGTATTACTAAATAAAATTTCTTGATCATTAGAAAAATTCAACATATACTCTCGAATACATAAATAAATCATAATGCAGTTGATCGTTATATTTTTCATATTTATTATAACTATAATATCATTGATTAAATTCTATTATAATGTAATTCTTAAATCAAAACACAAGCACAATACTTATTCCACTTCATTTATAGAAATAGATAAAGATTGACAATAACTCCTTTTCTTCTTTTATGCAAAATTTCCATTATTCTTGGGGAATTAAATTCCATAGTACACTCTTTTCTTATAGTTGAATAATTTCACATAGGAATATACAATCATACCTTTTCATTCAAGAGTATGGTGAACCATCTCTACACAGTTCTAGAGAACTACCGTTGAATTTAAGAGTGTGTGTGACTGTTTCATTCCTCAATTATCACATGGGAAAAAAATTTTGAAATATATATTATATATTTTTTTGATTCATTAATAAATATATATATTATATTCTTACAGAAATTTAATATTTATCTTTTGTTTTTCTCTAGAAAATAGATATGAATAAACCATATTTTATGAATAAAATTATATATTTTTCTAAAATGTAATTTGACAACCTTTTAATTGAGAACCTATTTCAAATAAACTTTTTGACACATTGATACTTATTATTTGAATATGTAATCATAAAAGTTTAATGAATAATATCAAACTATATATTGGGTGACTTTTTGGAAATTTTCTAAGTTTCATTTTTTGATGAATTATTTACAACACTGAAACATTATGTTTAACTAATTTTTCATCTAATTTATTTATATAGTTAAATTATATTTTAAAATTTTTTAAATTATAATTACATAAATTTTAGGGAATTTAATCCCATTTATGTCGTTGTAACCCATTAGAAATTAGAATTGGATATGAAGATGTAGGAATCTTGTGAACATTTTAAATTTAAAAACTGATTTTGGGACATGTCTATAAGATTAATTTTAAAAACAATTATACCAAATTCGGGTTTAGAATATAATAGAATGAATTTTATGTTTCAAATGATAATGATTGATAATTTATATTAAGTTCAATTTAATTTTTGTCCAAAATTACTAATGAAATTAAATAAAATTAATTAAAGTAATTAAGACAAAAGTAAGTTTACTTATTGGTTAAAAGTTCCAAATTAAAAGGAAAATGTCCTAAAAACAATTAAAAAAGACACTATCTACCAGTATTTCATTCATATTCAGTATTTTTATAGTTTTGTTTCATTTTAGTAGGTTATTATTCCATTAAATTTTCCTATATCATAACATATGTAAGGAATAGAATAAAAATGAAACTTTCATACCATTAACATTTATAATTCATTGAGATATAGACAAAAATATAAATTATTTAGGTTGTATACATTATTTTGAGAGGAATAAGAATATTTATTATCCAACTAATTTATATTTTATTATTAGATATTAATTATTTTGATTAAATTTTTAAGGAATGCCTCTTTAAATAAGTATTTAGTTAATAATTTAGTATAATAGAAGATACTAAAAAAATGTTGAAATAAATTTATTAAAATATGGCCAATATTTTATTAGATGATTATTTATTATTAAAAATATTATAACTTATAGAATCAGGTTCCATAATATTTTTAATTTTTTCAAATTTATATTAATTAAATAGTGTCAAAATTGAAATTAATGTTATTTAATAATAAATGATATTTTATTACAAGATTTAATCTTTGATAAAAATAATATATTCGTCCAAATAATTTTACAAATGATTAAAAATATAAAATATTGACTATTAATGTCCCAATTGGGCTTTTATAATGAACGTGTCGACCATTAAGTAGTAAGAACATTACTAGAACGGTTCACATAAAAGGAGTGTTTTTGCGTGTTAAATCTCATATTTTAAAATCAATTTTCAAAACACATAGGATTGAGTTTTTTAATAAAAATTATATATCATAATTTGGTTTCACGGTTTCTATATATTCTAATTAATTTCACCTTATTTTTTTAATGGTAAAATTACTTATGTTAGGAACCATGTTTCCTTAGTCCAAACCAAAATGAAAGAGTGGGGAACATAGAAGTTATGGGAAAAAATTATAAATATCTAATTATTTATTGGAGGATATTTTAAAACAAAAACACAATTTAGAAAATTATTGTTTCATTTTTTATGGAAATTTTATAAGGGAGACCTCTTAATATTTTATACCTTTTGTTGTAAACAATAATTCCACACCTCATCCTCTATAAAATGTAATTCACTCTTCCCTTTATTCACACATCATAAGTCGCATTTTTTTATCCATAACCTACATAAATAAGCTTCTTACTTCTCTAACATTATCCTTGAGGACTCACATTTGGTAAAAATCTTTCCAAGGTAGCATTTTAGTGCAAAAAAAAATGTGTTAACCAAAGAAATGGTGACATCATTTAACAAGCACTATGGTTTTATATTCATTCATCACCACACCAATTAATCTAATTTCATTAATAAATAATAACACAATTATAATAAATAAAATTATTTTTTTTATTCTTTGGTTTATACATACACCAACACACAATTCAATAATATGTGTAACAAACATATCATTCATATATACAGTGGATTACCGCATTGCGAAAGGATGTTGTTCATTATTCTTATTTACCATCATTTGGGGGGGGGGGGTAATTATTATCGAGATGCTATTTTTATATTATATATATTAAATTTATGATATATTTTTTCTTACCGAATTATTATATATGAAATACCTTCATGATTTTTATCAGGACCCCTCCCCACAATGAATACCCTTCTTAGGGTGTCCAATGGTTGAAAAGATATAGTGATACATGAGTTTGGACTCTAATAGGCCATGGGATGGTGACTAGAACCATGGGTATAGTAAAAACAATTATTAGGGGAACAACCCACTATTAGAACGGATGAAAAATAGTGAGAGGTAATGTATACTCCAAACAACTATTTCCCCAATTAAAAAAAATTAACACCCAAGTACACTAATGTAATGTCATGCCAGAACTACTACAACAAAAAGAAAAATTATATGTACCAAAAGAAAGTCAATATGGTATTGAAAACAAACCGCAAAAAACTCCAAGAAATTCAAAATATAGTAGTAACCACCATGTTCAGCAAACTCCTCCAACTATCCTGAAAAAAATAGTTTATATTTATGTAGAGGGACTTTAATAGTACACTCAGTAGGATACTACTCAGATCCTCTCATGCAAAATATAAAAATATGATAAACCACAATGATAAAAAGGTGAATTTATCATGTCACCTAATGTGTAAAATGTACATGGACTCACCATGGTTACTCTCACCAATAGTTGCATTCATGAAAATTTAATAAAATAATGAATATCAATTTTACCTCACTACCACATCCCAAATGGTTTTCCAATTTTCCCCAATGGTGCATGTCCTAGGAATATCCCCCCCCTAAAAAGGCTTTCCCTCAGACCCATGGGAAAAGCACTACAATATACACCTCATGAATCACACCCGCTAGTCCATCTGTCCTAACTGGTAGTTTTGGGAGCCACCATAGCCTCCATAAAGAATATCATACATCATGTATTATACCTCAAGACAACACTACTCATAAAATGAGTAAGGATCATCAGTCAATCACAACCTATACATGTTATACGTATAGTATCCCATAGGAAAATATATCTAGAACACTTGTGTGTAAAATAACCCAAAGCCATTACGTCCCATAATAACTATATATTGGGAAAACCAACCACCTTTTCTTCCAGTAAACATAACTATGATGATAAGAGAGTAGTTCCAAAGGGTGTAGTCATCCATCTATCATCCCGCCAGGATGTTGGGGAAAACATCCCCCCCCGGGCTGAGAATCGAAGGGGTTTTAGATTCCCTATCCAATAGGGTGGAGTAGCATTTAGAAACACAAAATGTGGATGATATAATCTATCCCACAACCACACCATCTGCATAACCTAGTCTTATAATCCATTGTAGTTGACGTCTGTCGGACATCTAGATACCACTAATATGATAAGATAGGCAATAAGAAATAAAAAATTTAAATATCTTTATTAAATTATTTTATACATGGTCATTAGTTTTACGTTATGTTAAAAAATTCTTTATCCATTATTTATCAATTTATATTGTTTTCATTACATTTCATTATCTTATTCACAAAGATCCACTCCCTTCAAGAATAAGAAAACATAGTTTATAGATTCCATGATTTAAAACCTCAGTTTTACAACCCAGTAATCTCCATCCCCATGGGATAAAAATTTATTTGTTTATTGACACTATTTCTTTCTATATTAATTGGTATTCTAGGAAAACATCATATGCTACAAAAAAGGTACACATCCAAGAACACACACATTCGTCAAGCTATGGGGAAATGAATATGATAAAAAACATCATATCCATCATCCAAACAACATATTCAATAAAATATCCAACTTAGATGTCAATGGGTAATCCCAAATCAAACCCGTTCAATCATCCCTGGTGTCCTCCCAGACTCCCGCATGTATATCCTAAGGTATCTCACCACATTAGGTGTCAACTACTATCACAAAACCCCCTCCGTAAAACACAGATTCCCTACAAGCTTATATATCCTAGTATGATGTGACATCTGGGAATTCCTTCCCCATATTCCACAATATTCCTTCAGGATCAAACATCATAGACTCATGTCACATAGAAAGTTGTAGGAATCAAACATATAAACCATGATCTTGGCCCTAAACAAGGAATTAATCATTCACACATAATGATTTTTCATGGCTTCAAACCACAAGGCACATAGACATTACATGCAAGAAAGAATCTCAGGACCTATAAGGAATTATCTTTTATCACACAACTAATTCTTATTCAATCATAAATTAACTAAAATATTATCATATATTCAAACTATGGGAAACCTGTAAATCATACAATTATAGGAATAAAAAAAATTTAAACAATTAATTTTACGGGAATTTAATTTTACTATCAAAAGGAAGAAACAAGATTTTCATTAATTATCTAATTCAATTGTACATGAATACATTCATGAATTTGAATATCATAAAATTACAAGAAGAACAACAACAAGAACTAAAAGATTAAAAAATATGCCTATATAATAAATTAGGAAACTAATTAACCATTAAATCAAAATTTTCCTTTTTTCCTAATATTAAATTCTACTTTAATAATAACATTTACAACATAGATATAACACTATCTAGAAAATCAAAAGGAAACCCATTATCATGTAAAAAATAACAATATCTCCATTTGATCAATATAAATTCTTTAATTCATTACAAGTAATTAATATATTAATTTAATTTTGATACAAGGGTATAAATCATGATAGTTATATGATTTCACATAAATATGGAGACCCAATGAGTACCCTAAATAAAAATGTTTTCAATGTTCATCACATGTTAATGAATAATGCCAAAATTCCTCAACCACCCATTCTGGTAGAACTATATCCATCCGAGCAAGCCACGACACCACGACACCAATGACTACCAAGAGAAACCCTATTAGAAAAATAGGTATGAAAACACCATAACATAATGATAATATAAAATAGTAAATGAGATAAAATAGGGAGAAATTGAATGAACAAAGGTAGAAAATAACTCATATCAATGAATGATCAATGAAGGGAAGGTCGGGATCAATCCTTGATGATGGAATCCCAAAAACATCAAAGTGGTGTGGGGGTCTCTAGGTCACATGGTTTAAGGAGTGGGTTTCAATAGTTGTAGGTTTTGAAAATCCATTGTGGATAATAACATTTAAAATGTAAAACATTAGGTAATTACACAATGTGTAATCCCCTTTCATGTTGTGTAAAACATAGGGTCAATTATGCCCAATATTGTCTCACCGTTTCATTTTATTTATTTTTATAACACTAATTTATTACATGATGTGATACCCACTTCCACATCTTGTTAATATTCATGATGTGAAATCCTCCCTGGCTTCAGGTTCATAGCAGGTAAACTCATCCACACATTCTCCGAGTGTTCTTTGAGCACCTCAATCATCGAAAATGTGAAAAGGGTCAATCTAAGTGTATTAGATACATTGAATTAGTAACCACTAAAAATATTTTCATGCTAGATAATCTAACACGAAACCAGAAATGAAACACCTAATGGAGTCCTCTAAATTTCCACACCGTGATATACCTCTCAAGTCTCTCATCACCATAAGAGCTCAACAACCTCACCCAATTACAAGGGGCACATCATGGTGAATATATGATCTACTCACCAAGTATTCACTGCCAATATTGTTACAATATACTCACCTTACACCAGGAAGATAAAATTGATATGCATGTGGCATACCCCATAGGTCTACACCTCCAATGGAAAGACAATAATCCACAACAAGTAAAAAGAGATAGATACATCTCATAATCCAGAAAAAGGTCTACAATCAAAAACAGAATAGAGATACAATAGAAGAGATACAAATTAAACAACATGGGGTACTGAGCATGTATCTTTGACTAACATTTCAAGGTCCTCTCCTTCATGCCATTGTTCCACAATAAGACATTAAACAATGGGATATTATTCCCATGAAACACCATAAATTTGAGATCATTGATCTTTACAGGATAATACTCAATGTTTTCATCATCATCCGCATCAATTTTCCCCAATGGACTACAAGAAAGTCTCCATGAAGATTATAATAGAGTTGTGACATATGAAAAACATCATGTATCTGGATCATCTATGGAAGAAGTGATATCAGATACATCGTAGCTCCAACACAATACAATAACATTAAATCCAAAAGAAAACAGGGAGAAATATTACTCCGATGAACAACCCTTCCCTACCATTGATGGGGATTCGACTTAAGGAGAAAAGGATCCCCAATGTTGAAATCTAGTGGATTCCTCATATTATTGGAATAGGATTTATGATAATATTGTGATGCCTTCATCCTCTATAGAACTACCTAAACCATCACTGTTGTATTTTTTACAAGTTTTAGTTTGAGAATTACTAACTCTCAGTCCCTGGTCTAGCATAATAAAGAATGAAAAGGTCATCTAAACCAGGCTTCAAAATGAACCATACTGATGAAAGAGTGTAGAATAACTTCTTAATAGAACTATACCAAGGGCCATTTCCTCGTCAACAATCCTCAAAATCATGTACACAATTGTGCATCATGTCATCACGTGTCAAGATATTCTGCTTTGTATGACCATCCATCTACAGATGAAAAGATATACTAAATCATAGTTTGGAACCAATTTCTTGTTTTCGACCTCTCCCCACCCTAGAGGTAGAATGAGGATTTCAATTTGAAATTATTGTCCTCCAGACACCATGTAGTGTCACCACCTCCTCAAGATTCGTCGTTCAAAAAACCACCACTGAGCTCAAACACATGATTACTATAATATGGGATGTTCTTTTTCAAATGATGCACCACCACCCATATAACGTTATAGACTCACTGAACTCAAGTTAAACCGATAAAAAAATACAGTCTTTATATCCTCATAGTTCCCCTGAGGATCATGTAGTTACTAGAGAAAACTAATGGGTACACACTATTCATCCTTCACCTTTTGGAAGATTAAACATCTATACAAAAACAATGGAACTACATGCCTCAACCCAGGTCACCAAAACTAACCCTTTAATTATTTGTAATTATATTTCATGTTAAGATGTACCCAAAAAATTACACTATAAAACACTATATGAACCATCGCATGCTTCACTATTGGAATGAAAATCTGTCCCCGAAACAACACTCAATGTTTTTTATCCTCGGAAGAACCATTAGGGGACTCACAAAATGATAATCCTTCTATCTAGAAAACTACCTCCAAATACCCCAACTACGAATCTACCACCTACTATACCAAATATGATTTCACTATCACCTAAAAAATAAAAAATGTTCCCATAACATTTCCCATATCTAAATTGATTGTTGAATTTGCTTTCATCACTCTCGATAAATCACCTGATTCGTGTACTACATCACTACACCACATCCTTCTTAGTGGATAATCAACAACATTCAACATTCTAGGGGAATATGAAATTTACTTGTAATAATATTTTATGATCTACATCCACTGATGTTGACCCACATTTATGCCATGTTGGGAGAAATCATTCCTTAGACTTTTATTGTTAGTGAAGACCAAAAAAATCTCACTGATGAATAAATGTCGGTAAAGCATCATGGAAAACCCTACCACTCATAACTCAAGATCATGGTTGGAATAGTTATTATCAAGGGGATAGAAATTCTAAGGCCCATATGAAATGACCAATCTCTAATGCATCAAAACACAACACTACCAAGGACACAAAGCATCACAGAAAACATAAACCTAAACTTCTTATCATGGAAAACACCGAACTGGAGAACCCAAAAATATATCCATCATATACTCAAAAGTTATCTTACAATGTGTAGTCCATAATAATTCCTAATATCATCTAATAATTACTATCATAGGAGTTGCAACCTGAGAGAAATTATCAACGAAGCTCCTATAATATCATGTAATACCTTGGAAACATCACATCTATTCCACTATATTTGGATAACCATGACACAACTAATTATAATTTTGAAGGATCCATAGAAACTCCCTAATGGGATACATATTTTTCACGGGAAAATATTTCATGATCTATAAACTAACAGTTAGGAAACTATCCAAATAGATTATCTTGATGAAGAACATGAAAAACGACATGAAGATGCACTGCATGTTCCTCCTCATTCATAGAGTAAAAAAATGATTTTTTTTGATGAAAACCACCTTCAAATTTCTTAATAACTCACAAAAAAACGTTCATTATCAACTTGATCATATCTAGAACATTCTTCTCACTGAAATAAATCACAAAAATCTCGTACTTCCCATGACAACAATAGAATGAAGTATTCATGATATCGAGATCCCTTACACACTTATTATGTTATCTTTCACGGAAATATATCCTTTAGAACCATGTTTAACACTTTATTTGATCAATTAAATCCTAAATATATTGATGAGGATTGTGGTTCTTCAATTTTACCATGTTAGAGTGACGATAATCATTACACATCCATAAAATGACATCATCCTTCATTACAAACAAAACTGGTGCACCCCACAATGACTAATATGTCTGAAGGGAAACACAC
Organism: Viscum album; assembly: GCA_963277665.1. Classification (NCBI taxonomy): domain Eukaryota; kingdom Viridiplantae; phylum Streptophyta; class Magnoliopsida; order Santalales; family Viscaceae; genus Viscum; species Viscum album. The sequence continues at coordinate 930,975,690 of OY728127.1, forward strand.
AACAACAGACCATTGTGATGAATAAAAAGATATCAAAAATAATAAAGAACTATCATATAGGGATACATCAATATACGAGACACACAAATCAATAGTTTGATCCCAAACACGATATATCATCAAGGGAGTAACGCTACAACCTCCTCTAGAAAGATTTCATGGTATTATTCTATCACCCTACGAAATTCAAAATGCTAATACAATGATAAAATAAGAATCCAATTAGTCATAAATGATGAAATAAATGGAACACATTTTTTACCCATTTGGGTCCAACCCGTTAAAAATCACTACTGGATCTCCATTAGCAATAAATAATACTACATGCATCCTCAAGCGATCCATGATTTCATACAAAGAATATAACAAACCCCTGCCATGGATGATAAAATACTGATGTATCCTTAATCATAGGAAATATACCCAACTGATTTTCAACAAATACACTTGCTCACAGTCTCTACTTAGATAAAAAATGTCGGTTAGACCTCCAACTAGAGTAGTCAATTCCAAGGGAGCTATAAATATCTCTTCCTCAACTCCTAAATCATGGAAAAGTGTAACTGATATGAAGTACTATTTCACTACTCGATCAAGAAAGGAATTCAACCAAGTAGAAAAATTTAAAGGGTGCATCAAATGATTTCTAGCTCACCATGTGCTAAAAATGCTAATGCATGAAGATTACTAGAACCAGCTATATAGACTCTTTGACCCTACTAATGACCACATACATAGTCATTATCTATACTCTATGGATAGGGAGCATCCCAATCATTCCCCTTAACATACGGTATTATTTTTTATGATCCCAGAATCAGAGTAACATGATGATACTTCCTTAGATGGAACTAACTTTGTGGGGAAGCTGCAACAGAATAGCTGGGGCACATTGGCTTCTCAGAAAGATTTGGAACTCTCATCACTAATGACCTTCACCTCCTTATGAAAAATATGTGTCTTATTACATGTAATAGACACGAGAGTCACTTTCTATGGGTATACAAAACATTGTGGGTATGTAATTACCCTCGCCTGATTAGAAACTCCTCTATCATGAAAAATGGGAACCATAGACACCATATCTACTTCCTAAAGAATCCTGATGACTCCACCTTCATGAAAACCTGGTTTTGGCTAACATCATTCTGATGAAATCTTCTATTTACATCATGAAGAGATACATATTTATCATAAATAGGTTGACCAAAAGTTGGATATCTAGATGTAAAGCCTCTTAGATTTCCTCATCATATCCCCCTCATCTAGAAAATGGTCTGATTCAAATTGGGAATGATTCTAATATGGATCCCAAACTCTGGCACACTGAACCTCACATGCATACGGAGAAGATGCCCGTAGGGAATAGATTCCTTCTTTGTTAGTGAATGAAACATGGCTCCAAAATGGTTTCTTAACTCTTCCGATTGGATTTATTACTCCTTGTGATCCTGGACGAATAAGAACCAACACTGAATTACAACCCCACAGAACAATGTCAAAACCATCAACACCCAGTCCTCTTTCTGGGTAATGAACAAACTGAATATTATCTAAATGTCCACCAACCATTCATATGTAGCATTATCTAAAGCTGATCCCTCATAGTTCTTTAGACTATGTTTTTTAATCTCCCAGAGTGTCTTCCTCCAAGTGACATCATCATCATCCTCCACACTATAGTGATATACTGGTGCACCCTACTAAACATCCTTTTCTTGAAACCGACAAGGACATCATCCTGAAGACATGCCTCCAAAATAACACATAGTTAGATATTATAACTATAATATTGATGAAATTAAATTTTTTTCTTTTATTTTTGGTTAAGCTAAACATATTTCTACCAATTCAATCAAAAGCATAAAAAATTATGATGCAAGATCCTTTACTCAATCTCTAACTTGCAACCAATATAAAATCATTTAGTATCCATTTTATGGTCAATGGTCCATGAATTATATCATAGGGGTCCCTAAGTACATAATTTTTATCCTGAATATTGTGTTTTCAGAACATTCTAATAATAGATGACAACTTTTTTCCACCAACCCATCAAATTTAACTTCTTCCTAAATCCAAACGTGAACCAATCCCTCAACCAGAGAAATGATACCACACTATATCAACCACTCAAGATAATTTTTTCCTCTCATGTAGAATAAATTGGAAAATATATATAATCAAACATGACCCTCACCTCTAGTATGACCCAGGCTGGTAAATACCACTACGTGTATAGTAAGAACACACATGGGAGTCAGTACCCTCTAATAATACACATGAGAAAGAGAGAGATAAGATATACACCAAGAAAATCTTTCCAAATTACAATATAAAATAAAAACCAAGTAGACATATTTAATTTCCTACAAGAAATTCAATAATTTATAGGAAAACTGCATGTATCCAAATAAAGTAATGATGACAATAAACACAAAGCCCAAACATTGCTAGGGAAACCCCAAGCTAGTAGTAACAAGCCTAATCTTCAACCTTCTCCAATTGAATTGAAAATAAATATTAAATATATAGAGTTTGACAATAACATTAAAATAATTAGGATCATCCCTATATCCTATCATGATAACGGTAAAGAAATCATGCTAAACCAAAGTGAACAAAACGTGAAACTAAATCTTCACCAAAGAAGCTATACAAATATCCCGACCTCACAACGGATACACTCACCATGTATTGCATAGAAGATAAATTTATAAAATAATGAACATCATGGGTATGCCTCTACCGCTTCCCTAATAGTTTTCCTATTTTAATCAACATTACACATCAAAAGCTTCTCTCTCCAAAAAGGAAATCAAGCTGACACGTGGGTTAGTCACCACAACAATATCCTTCTATGACCCATAAATAAATCCATGTAACCAATGTAAACATGTTTTTATGTGTGCCACAACATATCATATAATTTGTAACATATATATGGTATTATACCACAATCCATGATAGATCATACACCAAATAAGGTTATATAAGCCATCAAAACCAATACACGTTATAGCTATAGTAGTTCTTAGGAATCTATATTGGGAATTCATGTGCATGAAATAAACACAATTAATTAGATCCCTATAACACATATATGGGGGAAAATAACCATCTTTCTTACCAGGTCATGTAACTACCAAGAGATGAGTGTGGCGCCAAAGGGGGTAGTCAGCCATCCATCCTCCCATCGGGATGTTAGGGAAAAAACCCATGGGGCTCAGAATCCCCATGGTGTTAGTTCACTTAATCTAAATGGTGTATTAGAATATAGAAACACAAAAAGTAAATGATATAAAATATTTCACGACTAAACTATTAGAATAACCTATTTTTAGACTCAATGGTAGCCAAAATCTATCAGAATCCTGACTTCCTCTACTACGACCATATATCATATAATCAGATAACAATTTAAATAGCTACATTAAATTACATTATCCATTTTCATCATTTTCATTTTATCATAATTATTTATTTAAATATTAATTAACCACTAAAATATTCTAAATTATAGTTCAATACCAAATCAAAAATGATCCATACCTTTTGAGAACTAAAAATGTGAGTCCACGACTTATCATAATTATAACCTTAGTATTTCATCCCCGCAAGATATGTTCCCATTGGATAAAAATTTATTCACTTATTGAAATTATTACTTTTCTTATCAACATGTATTCTCAGAAGACATTATAGAATACTACAAAACGTAAACCACCAAATAAATCAGTCTTCCTCAAAAAGTGTGGAAGGTAAATAATATAAAAAAATAATTGATCCATCATCCCAAATAAAGATTCAGTCAAGAATCCTTCTTTCATATTAATGGGTAATCCAATATATGACATATTCATTCATCCATGATTACCTCCCCAAAACGTGCATCAATATCCTGATGCATCTCACCACAATAAGCATTGACGACTTCCAAAGAAACTAGTCCACCCCGCCCCTCATACCACATCAATGATCTGGGCTCATCAATCCTGGGTTCAGATCACTTCTAGGCCTCCCAGCACTAAATACCAAAATTTCCATCTAGGATAAGCATTCATAGGCTCAGGTAACAACACAAGATGTATGAAACCAACATATCAACGGGGATCTAGGCCCTAAAAAATTCATTCAGCCTTCACAAACAACGATCTATGACAGCTCTAATGAACAATGAACATAACCCTTACAAGTAAGAGGGACACTCACACACCACAATGTATTACTTTTTATCACAAAACTAATTATAATTCCATATTTAATTAACTAATTAATTATCATTGGTTCCAACTATGGCCAACATATTCATGAAAAAATCAAAACTATCAGAAAAATAAATTAAACAAAATATTTTTATATTCCTTTATTTCCAATATCAAGAAGTATAAAATTGTATTATATTTATTGACGGATTCAATTAGACATTAATACTTTAATAAATTTGGTTATCATCAAATTAAAAAAACAATCATATTCATAAAAAATTCCTATTTAATCTTTTAGAAAATTTATTAACCATTATGTTGGGATTTATGTTCCTTTGAAATTTCATAAGATACTCTAGAAATAAAAATCCCAACATCGATATCACACTATAGTGGAAATCAAGTGGCAAACAATTACCGTGATAAAAAAACATCACCATAAGATCAAAACTAATTCCATAATCAAGTTAAATTAATTATTTGATTAATTTCATTATGATCCTAGGGTCTAAGTAATGATATATCTATGATTTTAGGTCAATATATAGAAGAAAATATTCTCTTACCTCAAAATGGTGTTAATTTTCCTCGTATGAGAATGAAACACACATTGTATCTATAATCAAAACTCCCATTATAATTTCATATAACTGAGGAAACCATGGAACCATCGTACAATCAATAAGTGAGAGAACCCACATTAGAATCAAGGGTAACAAAATTCCATACCCCTATGAGATGGTATGGGATGAAGCAATATCAAAGTAGGAGAAACAGAAATAAGGGAGGTATAACATACCATTGATTGAAGATAGATCGAAGGAGGGAAGATAATAATCGATCATTGTCAAAAGAAAACCCAAAACATAAGAAGGGGGTGAGTGGGTCTTTGTGACTCCTGGAGTTGGGAGAGGGGTTCTACATCTATAGGCCTTGAAACTCTGAAATAGATGTAATCATATAGAACATAATACATCATGGAATTACAAGATGTGTAATCCCCTTTCACAAAAAGTAATATTCATGGTTCAGGTATAGTGAAAAAAATTCTATCATTTTATTTTATTTATTTTTATAATGCTAATTCATTATATGTTGTGAAACCAAATTTCTTATCGTGTAACTCCTCATGATGTGAATACACCCATGATTCCAGTTCTTAGCATCTGAACTCAACTTGAAATCCACAAATAACATCATTCATTGAAAACAAAATAAGGTTGGATCCACATCGATTCAGTCCCTTACCCTTTCCATCATCTTAGAATATGAAAACATCATTTGTGAATGTATGGACTACCGCATCCTTAAAGTGGTGTGAATATTTCACGATTCACATAGAATGTATTACAGATTATTTTAATAAACATATGTGATATACATGAAATAATAATTCTAAAGGAATAATAATATATATATATATCTAACAGTCATTTACATTCATTATTTCAATATGATAATAAAATCGGAAAATCATTCTTGCATGTGTACGACATTCCATCTCAAGGAATGGGGTATTCCATTTCAAATTTTAAATTTTTTTAGATTTTTATAAATATTTATAAAATGAATTTAAATGATATTTAAATCATTTTTTCATTATGGGAATTATTAAATAATGATCAAATAAATAGGATCATGAATAATAAGTCGAAACATATAAAAAACAAAGAGGGTATTACCTAAAATGAAACACTATCATAAAAAATGCTATTAAGATCATAATATAATTTCATAATTAAATAATATATGGTATTATATATAATAATATAGTATCTTGTAAGATTTATAAGAAATTTATAATAATTATACATGTGGCATGAACATGTGTGATGAGAGTCAAGACATAAGGTACGCTAATTTTATCTCACCGTTTTATATGCCAGAGATATAGGACTTATTCACTACACATTCCTTTGGTGTCAAATATAGAGTAAGCAAAAAACAATTATATTATTATTATGGATACATTTATAGTAATTGAAATATCCATTGTATGACCTATATTTCATATCGTTTATGGTTAAAAAGTTACCATTTTGTTATGGTAATGTTGTCTAAATTTGCCTTATTTGAGACACTTGTTGTCTTACGCACCAAAATTATATTCTAAGGAGCATATAATTACCATAGAAATTTTATATTGTGAATATCATTATTTTAATGATATATTATCCTCTATAAAATTTTATTCTTTCTTGTGGATTTTTATTCAATGTTACCAAAGTTGAGGGAGTTTATTGCTACAATTTCATCTATCGTCAATATAGATTTTAATTATGATTACAATGATGAAATCGTATGATCCATTACTCAAGAACTCTAATAAATTATCCTATACTATTTTAATTCACGATTTATTCAATTAATGACACATATTCCTTTCAATGTATATTCTATAATAAAATAATTATCATATTTGTCTCTTTTCTAATGGTTATGATGTACTGATTCTAATTTTTTATAAATCATATTTAAATAGTTTACGGATTAATTTTGATATTTGGTAACAAGAAGACATGCAATTTTGAGGCCTGATGTTCACAGAAAAAATGTTTGTAAATTATTTAAATATTAAATGTCACCAATTCATGGTTTCTCAGAAAATGTGGAATACCATATAAAAGGGTTCTCAAAAAATAAGAGGGAACTATAGAGTTCATAATGTTGGGTATACCATATACAATACCTAACACTATTTAGTGTCGACCAATTGTGGAAAAGTACAAACGAATGATTTAATGTATAAAATATCTTAAAAAATTAATTTTTTTCCAATATTTACGCAACAAGGTGGATCATTAAATAAATCAATTTTTCAAAAATCTTGGGTTAACCTCATAACACTAGAATTCTATACCTACATTGGAGAGAGAACCTCTAGGGGATCCTTCCAATGAACAATGAAGAATCCTCGGATCGAGGATTGGTGCACACTAATCTTGCAAGATCTCACCAACAATGTCGACACGGAGATTGTTCTATGTCAGTGAATGATCCAAATCGAGGAAGGATATGTTATTTTGGTTTTAAATTCCACGTTCTTGATTTATACAATGAACATAGATGAATCCATAAATTTATTTGAATGTTGATTGATCATTATGTGGGATATTCAATATTTTGGAGTTTTATTAATTTTATATTGAGATTATTTTGATAAAAATGTCGTTCTATTTGAGGATAAAAATGATTGACGCAATCATAAATTGATTTTTATCACTTTCAATTTGTTTATTCATTTCTACATTGATTTATTGGTTCTTTATCATCAGTTCTTGTTTCTTACATATTCTACAAAAGCCTTAATAAAAAATTGAACTATGTAGATTCGATTCATGGATAAATGACCTAAAACTATAGATCCAGTATCAGAAGGACTAGAAAATTGTGTTATAGTTGTTGTAGATATGTTTTGAAAGATAGTGGGTGAAAATTTCACTATATTCATCCATCATGAATAATGAAAAAAATTCATTTCGTTGTCCCACTGAAGGCTTCAATCCTACCAATTTGGTGATAATGTGACTGGATGACCTCTGATCTAGTGATTCGTGGAGAACTAAACAGTATATTGTATTTCAGAAGATCATAAACTTTAGTGGGAGAAGGAAGACAATTTATAGAAAAATTAGATACACATGACGTGTACTCCCTAACTACATAGAATGTGTCCCCCTTTGATAGACTCACTGTGTACTAGTAGAAACCATGGGGTGGAGTACACTAGTTGACAACATGGCATGTATTCCCTCAACTGGCTTGGACTAGTCCCAGTATATTTTTTAACAAGTGTAACAGTACATGGCCAGGGATACATGGCTTGATGCAGTGTTCTCGCACATCGTCGGAGTACATAGGGAGACCCCAGTTATGAAGAAATCACATGTAACCTCTCCACATGTCTTTTACTCTTTTACACAACACATTTTGAATGAAACAATTCATTCAACAAGGTATGTACATGGGGAATGGGACACAACATGTTCCATAATAACAAATAAAGTACCCCTTTTCTACATGGATTTATTCCGTAGTCCTCTACATCATGTATATTCTTTGTTAGGTATTATTCCCTTTACTAATTTCCTGAAGGTTGGTAAGAATCATTTCATATTCCTAAGACTATGATACCTTGAACATGAAATATTGGATAGTGTTTTTGGAATCCCTCTAGGGGCCTAGAGTGGGATCCTGAATCCATCATCCAACCCAGGTAGTGTTATTAGTATCGACATGACCAACACTACACCAACATCAATCCTCTACTAATTATTTTAATTTAGATTAAGTTGTTGGTATCAACCCATGGACCTAAATGTGATCCTTATCTATGTATCATATTCTATTAATATTTATCAGTGTATCTTTCTAATTATAGTTCTGTTTGAACAATACCTCTCAGATTGATGTTATCAGTGCTATCAGACTCTTTAGTGTGTTCACCTAGATGAGTGATTTTTGGTACATTAAAACTAAAATCATAATATTGGTATATGTTGGTTGGTACTTACCTATATATTAGGTGTCTTGGTTTGATTATATCTAGATATTCATGTTATATGTTCTTTATAAATATCATATTTTAGAGATTACTATACATTATTTTATTTTGTTGTGTTGCAGATCCATGGTGTCCTAGTGAGTATTGTTATACTCCCCCCTGCACAGGATTTTACTAACATGTCATGTATTCTGAAGATGATCTTCCTTTTGATGTAGTTCTTGGTGGACCATAACATGATCGTTCTTTGGGAGACCATTTATCGTGAGTTCTGTTCCTACTGCTACAGACACTTTTCCCAATACCTTTTTCTTATCGGTTAGACTTATGTATACGAACTATTCTATTGTTGGATTGTATTTTTCACTATTTATTTTACATAATATTCATTCATACTCTATTAGTGGGATATATTAGTTTGCATGAATTAGTTACTTAGTGGTTTATACATTTGACCATTTGTGGTCTTGGACATATGTGTGTGTGTAGGTTCATTGAAGATGCCTCTAATGATAGTGATATTCCTACTCTATGCTATTAATTAGCCTTAGGAAAAATTTGGGCGGTCATTGGGAGTTGTAAAATAGGCCCCATAGGTGCTTCTCGGGAAAGAGTGGTATTAAAGTCGATATGTTCTACTATAGGACAATGAGTTTGTGATATTTGATTGGGAAATATTTTTATGTGTTTTGAGTTAGGATTTCAGTATAGGGACTATAGGGTTAGTGAAACAACTAATATATCCTTACACCAGTACTCCAATAACGTACTTCTTTAATCGGTAAATGAGAACACTAGTTTTAGTGAATATAATGGTACATGCATAATTTTGGAATGGGTTGTGGTTCCATGTGCTTCTTGAGTCATCTAAAAAAATATAATCATTTTCTATGGTATATTTTATTTACTTATAGGTTTCCTCCATGATGCATACCAAATAGTATTCAACAACATCATCATGAGTTTGACCCCCTTAGTGAAGAGTCCTCGATAGAAGGAGTTGTTCCCTAGATGCTTTGTAAATGTGGTGTACCGGCCATACTATCACCTATAGAGAAGTACATGGTACTTACAGTACCATCGGATGGGTGGAATAGTTAGATCATGCTTCATTAGTTTAAGCAACATACCCCCCTTTGGTTTTATGGTGATCACGACCCACATGATGATGAGTAATGGCTTGTAGAGGTGACCTGAGTTTTTCATTGAGTTAGGACAACATTCGATCATATGGGGGTCCTAACGGTGAGCCTTCTACACATCTCAGTAGAATGATGGTGGAGTTTGGTTTCCTAGAATCATGAACAGGAGACTGTTATATAGATAGAGTTAGAGCACCACATTATAGAGTGGTTCTCCCTAGTTACACTATGGGGTATTAATATCATGGAGCTTCATCAGTTCTAGTAGGACAACATGTTATCAACTTATTATTCATTGAGGATTACCATATTGTGAAGGTATTCAATGGATATGGTTCGTGATCTAATCATCTAGTATTGGTCCTTTGAGCAGGGTCTAGAAAGAGATATTCAAACCATAATTATTCCTCTGAGCATTCCATGATATGATAGGGTGCTTGAGTGGTCAATGGGGGTTCAAGGCATCTTGTTTGAGAATTCACAACCAGTGACACTCAGTAGTTGGAAAGAAGGATTAGAGACCTCAGAAACACATAAATGAAGTGAGTCTTAGGGGACTAAACATGGGAAACATTTTAGGAGGAGGCCCTATGAAAGAGGATCTATATTTCATGGATTATAGGGTGGGTCTAGATAGCCTAGAGAGATATATTGATATTTATGTGGTGGAATGGGAAATCTTGCACATGATTATCTAACCTGTTGTACTAAGAATAGGGAGACTATGGATACACATCTGAGAAAGAGAATACTGTTAGATAAGGTAGATGAATAGGGTGGCAGACGTGGGAGTGGAGATGGGAAAGAAGCAGGATTTGGACAATGTTTTGACTTGTAACAATCACCACCACAAGGTAGACCACGCCTAGCTTAGAGAGCTAGAGGATAGGGGTCATGAAAACAACATTTTGTCTAGGATTACGATTCCAAGGATACATAAAATATTTGATCGATGATATATGACTTTTATAGTTTAGATTCATTACTAATAGACACATGTGATAGTAATTCCTTTCTCCATGAAAACCATATACGAGACAAATAGATTTGGTTTAAACCATTGACTTGGCCAATACACATGGGGACACTTACTATAGAAGGCTTGGTGATCACACACTTATGCCAATAGTGTGAACTAACCCTTGGAAAAAAGAGTTTTAGTTTGACCTTCATTGTCGCATTGTCAAGGCCTTATAATTTCAGTCATGGTATGGATTGGTTATGTACAGTCCATGTCCAGATTGACTGTCTTAGGATAATGGTAAAGTGTGTTCGCAGTGATAGAATGAGGTTTTCCTTTGGCAGTAAAAGGGAATCCTAGGAATCCCAATATGGGATCGTTCGTAAGAGCGTGAAAGTGACTATTAATCAGCTGGGTAGCCTATCCCCCATTGTAATAGATGTTATGAATTACCATTTTCCAATAGTGGTGTTAGAGTATGAGGAAATCATTTCTGAAGATGTTCTAGGTTTACCTCCCTGCCTAAAGATAGATTTCTGCTTTGATCTAAACCTTGATATGACACTCTATCTACACCTACATATCAGATGAATCATTAGGAGCTTTAATAGTTAAATTTATAGTTGTAGGACTTTCATAGGAAGGGTTTTGTGAGACTCAATGTTTCACCCTTGGTAGCCTCAAATGTTTTCAAAAATAATAGATGGGACCCTGAGGGTTTGTGTGTTCTACCACTTATTGATCCAGGTGACCATGGGAAACATGTTTCTACTACAAATGATCAGTGACATCATTGATAATTTGTGGGGGGAAAGATTTTTCATTAATGTTGACCATAGATAAGACTATCACCAACTATGACTAAAAGACAAGGATATATCAAAGATGGAATTATGTTGTTTCTACAGTCACTATGAGTACATGGTGTTGTCCATTGGCTTGGTGAACACCCCAACAGTCTTCTGCGGACTAAGTAATTGTATATTTCATAATTACACCAATTTTTGGTTTTCATCCTCGAAGGTATACTTGGGTTATCGGTGTTCAAGGAGGATCACACGAGAAAAAAAATGATTGTTTTAGATGTACTCTTATAGAACCAAAATTTCAGAAATCACATAAAGGAATAGTTATGGTTTCAAGAGGTCAACTATTTTGGACAAGTTAACTTAATATATGTGGTGTCAGTGGACCTATCCATGGCTGAGGAAGTGTTATCATGGTATCCACCAAAGAGTGTGACAGAGGTGTAGATCTTCCTTATTTTGGTGGTCTATTATCGGAGATTCATACTAAATTTCTCCAGGATATCAGCACCCTTTAAATCTTTTATTCAAAAGGGGATACCTTTCATATGGATAGAGAATACCCAATAGGATTTTCACCAATTGGGACAGATATTAATGAGCACTCATATCATTATATTTCTGGATGAGGGTGTCAAAAATGTGGTTTTCTGCAATGCATCAGGAACTGGACATCGTTGTGTCATTATACAGAGGCCAGCCGTGATTGCCTATGGATCATTCTAGTTGAGACCACATGATCATAAATAACTAACCATGATATTTGGTTTGACATTGTAGTATTATATTTGATGATGTTAACTCTATATGATGGGCGAGTTGTTTTTCATATACTCTGATCGAGAGTTTCTCAAGCATATCTTCTCTCCGAAGGATCTCAACATGAGATTGAGGTGATGGATAATGTTTCTCCATGATTATGACATTGAGATTTTTTCTACTCCAGGGAAGGGGAACATGTTTGCAGATGGTCATGGTATGATATCTAGTTTGGAGTTGCTGGATGAGGCGTCAGAGCATTTAGCCTCATTGTAGAAACCCTTCATGTATGGAGATTGGGGCGGTAACCTCTAGTCGATTGTTGTGACCACTACACTATTACAGCAGGTCCGAGAGGTACAACTTATGGATACTGACTATGAGAACCTACATGATCAGATTACTATAGAGAATGCACATGTTGGATAATAAAAATGTGGGGATCATGTTGTTATTTTTAGGGCATATATGCTAGTACCAGTTACATTGGGGGAGATAGTATTGTCAATGTTTCATATGTCCCCATTTACAATACATCTAGGTGTGGAATAAATGTAAACGGTCCTTGAAAATTAGTTTTTTTATATGGATGAAGAAGGTAGTTTCTTAGTTTGTCTCTTAGTGCCTTACTTGTTAACATGTGAAGGATTATAATCATGTTCTTGAGGATTTTTTTCAACCCCTTGAGGTACTATAATGGATGTGTGATGCTGTATCTATGGATTTGCTCACAGTCATACCATGTACATATATGGGATATAATTATTTATGGGTGATCATTGAAAAACATAGCAAGTCAGCCCCATACAAGCTATCTATGGGAAAGGATTTGTAGAGAGATTGGGACACAACTATACACATGAGATAGATCATCTTCATGGAGTTACATTGACGCTTATTTCAGATCATGATCAAAGCATTAATCCTGGTTTCGGAAGGGATTACAAGTTTCATTTTGGACCTAGTTACACTTGAGCATATATTTTCACCCACAAACTAACGACCAGACTAAGCATACAATTAAGATTCTCGAGGACATACTGTGACATTTCATGATAAAAAATTGTAATAGTTGGGTGTATCACCTACCACTGGTGGAGTTTTCATACAACAATAGCTTTTATTTCACCATTGGTATGGAACCATTTTTGGATTTGTACGAGAGAACCAGAAGGTTACCACATTGTTGTACAAACATACTAGAGTAAGTATTCATGGGATAAGGGTTTGAGTGTGTAACGACCCAATCTTTTTTGAGTAGTATATTAACTTACTCTTATTTATTTAATAAGATGTTAATGGTTAATGCAGAAAGAGGAGTTGATGGCTTCATCCAGTAGACTCAACCCTTACGAAGCCCACTTATCAGAGCTTGGGAAGGAGGTAGCATCTGTGGGCTTCGCTTTGGACCAAGCCCAAGCCGAGCTCCAGCGTGTCAAGCTTGAACGAAAACGCTTGCAGGAGAAGTTCAAGTTAGTGGAGATTGCTACTAGGGCAATGTTATCTGAGACTCCCTCAGATTCTCTCACCATAGCACACCTTACACTTAGGTCTTATGCCAGTGTTATAAGGGGCTATGTGATGAGACCCTAGTTTCCTTGTGTAATCCTCTCGGGTGAATAAATTGAGATTTCTTCCTTTAGTGATGTTTGTGAAATTTCAAATGCCTAGATAATTTTAGAATGTATTTTATTGATGAATTTTGAAAAAGGGATATTTTGAAATATTTATGTAAACCCTAAATAACTAATGATGTGTAATGATTTTCAAAAAATGGTCTTCTACAAAAGTGTTCATTAAGGAATTTGGAGTCTAATAAGATCAACTTAATTTTTGATGAATAGTAAATTATGAATAGTGATTTTACGCTTAGGATTAGTAATGTGACCAAATGGATTAGTAATTTCACTCAAAGAAAGTTTTAATATAATTTAGACACCTAGGTTAAGTAATGTGATTCAATAAAATGGGTAAATAACAGTTTCATAAATTATTATTCAAGTATTAGTTTTTTCGGATGAATAGTGTTTTTTAATTAAAAATTTAATTAAAAATAATTAGAAAATTATTTTTATAAAAAGGACTTTATTTTTGAACTCAGAGCATCGATATTATGTTAAGGTAATTTTTGGGGATTTTTCTGAAAAAAATGAATTTTCGATGAATAGTGTTTTTATTTAAAAATTAAATTAAAAATATTTAGAAAAATATTTTTATAAAATGGATTTCATTTTTGAAATCAGAGCATTGATATTTGGTTAAGGTGAAATTTTGGGATTATTCTGAGAAAGTTAAATTTTCAGTGAATAGTAAAAATACAGTTTTAGGGTTTCGGTATGTTTAATGACATCATAACTGTGTCATGATGATGTCATGAGTTTTTTCAAGGGTTGGCCGGCCAAGGGTGATGAATTATTGTTTTGGAGGCCCCATGTGGCCTAACTCCATGATAAGTTCCAAGGGAGAGCACATGGGTTTGAGAAAAGCAAATGTGAGGTGTCCCTTGGCCATTAATGCTTTGTCCCCTCACTTTCCCTATAAATACCCACCCTTTCCTCCCTTAGTTTTCACTCCCAACTCTTCCCCAACGAAGTTCTGGTCTTCTTACCTTCCAAGGAGTCCTTCCAAGGTGCCCCCAAGCCCTCAAGGTCCAATCCTTTGAGTTTCAAGAGTCACATTTTAAGGTAAGGGATCCGACCCCTCTCTTTCTTTTCATGAAATCTCTTTTATGTCATTCCTATTATGCTCCATGTTTTTATGTGAGAGGATGTTCTTTTATATTCCTCTTACTGCCCTTTCATGTTTATATGATGAGAGATCCCCTCTTACTCTCATCATTTCGTTTTATGAAAGTTTAAGTGACGCCGTTAGGCTGCCGAATTTTTAAGGGATTCTTTCACCCTTCTCATTTTTCAAGTTCGATTTTCATGTCAAGTCTTTCAAGTTCCTTTTTATTATGTTGGGGTATGATCTCTATATATATCATACTGATCTCTTATGATCATATGATGAGGGACCCTATTTTATCTTGTCAAATCATTTTCTTTTGAAGTTAAGTGACGCCGTAAGGCTGCCGAATTTTCATAAGAGAAATCTAATTTTTTTCCATGATTTTCATTTCAAATGGTATGTCCCTAAAATTTCGTTACCATGTCCATATGTCCTTATTATTCTTTCACCCTACTGTTTTATGGATCATTTATGAGTGGGTGACCCATGTCCCCTCTCATTTCAACGTTTTCTAAAACCCCGAAACTTAGCCGTTATGCTGCAGAATTTTCCCCTCAAAATGCCTCTCTCTTTTCTCAAAAATTATATTATGTTATAAAGTGAATACTAAAAGCTCTTATTTCTACAAGGGTATTCACATATATATCAAAATGTTCCATTTTAAATTCTGGGATTTACATACATGATACCCGCTTTCCCTTTCCGTGGGTTTAAAGTGACGTAAAGATCATGTCTTTAAAGCAGTTTTTAAAACGTTATGATTATGAAATGAAACCCAATTATTTAATGCTATGTGGGTTATTTATGAAATGTTTGATGATGATATATGTGGCTCACATGATAATAAAGGCAAATTTAAGGGTGCGCCCTGATAGCGCTCCAATGCATTGGGTAATGATGTAACCACTAGAGATTACAATTTTCACGATACCTTGGTGAATAACCTTGGTAATTTTCAAATGACACCTTGGGGATGGACCTTGGTGATATGTTCATGATTGTCTATGTTAAATGATGTAGCCACATCTTCAAGTTATGAAAAATGTTATTTTTATTATGAAATGCCTCATGATTTCTTTCTCATGCCTTAAAGTTCTTTTCATGTCCTTATTGAAGTATCTCAAGTTCACATGTAAAATGTTCCTCTTGTTTCCCTTACTGGGCCTTCTGCTCACCCTTTCTTTTGATGTATGTCCCCAGGTTATGAGATGCATAATGAACATATGATGAACTAAAGGAGAAGCCTTTCAAGTGTTTAAGAAGAATGTTTTTATGTTTTTTTTTGTATTATGATCCTTGTTTCCAAGACACTAAACCTTAACGATCCTCAGATTTGTGTAATGTAATGAAAGTTTTTGTTATAAAATGGCGGGATGCTATAGTTGGTATCAAAGGATGGTTTAGTTATTTGTGGAAATTAGGATATAAAAACTTTAGGAAGAACCCTATAGAAAAGTTTAAATATAGGAAAACTTCCTGGTATTTTGGTAAGTATTAAGTAAGTGGTCTATCAAACAAATACATCCCTGTCTGGATACGAGCAGGTAGAGGCGGCTCTGGCACAGATGTACATAGGGGTAAAACCCGAAAACACCGCTTTGAGCTAGACTCGAACGGGAACTGGTGCACGATAACGGGCCTTGCTGCACTCTTGGTTACGACACTCCCGGGGGATATGTTTGGTTAATCAAATGCTTTTTATGAATCATTATGAAGGAATTATAGAGAACTATAATCGTCTAAGCACGAAGTCTTAGTTAAAAGATTCATAAATGAAATAAGTTTCTCACTAAGGTTTTATTCTTTTAGAAAATGGCGGACAATAGGAGAAACCGTGCCGATGGTGACCGCAATGCACCATGTGCTGACGGCCCTTCGATGGAAGTCGGAATGGAAACATTCATGCGGATGATGAACCAACTGACTCAAGTTATGAGTAATAACTTGAATCAAGCTGAGAGGCCGACCTCACCACGAAGGGAACAACTTTCTGTTGAGTCCTTCATGCGTCAACGACCGCCAACATTCAGTGGATCTACTGACCCATTGGTTGCGGAACAATGGATAAGCTCCATTGAAAAGATCTTTTCTGTACTTCATTGTTCGGAACAAGAAAAAGTCACCCTTGCTGTTTACCGCCTAGAGGGAGAAGCTGATCAGTGGTGGTCACTGATCAAAAACACGAAGCCACGAGGAGAGATGGAAGCTATGGAGTGGGAAGAATTTCGGGGAATTTTCTTTAACAAGTATTTCCCTCGTTCCATGAGAACGAAAATGGAGAAAGAGTTTCTCGAGCTGAAGTAGAAGGAGAACGAATCTGTCGGAAGCTATGAGATGAACTTCACAAGGCTTTCCCGTTATACCTCAAGCTTTGTCATGGATCCTAATGGGAAGGTTGATAGATTCTTTGGCGGACTACGACCACATCTGCGGAAGAATCTAGCCAACAGGGACTACGATAGCTATGAAGAAATAGTTCGAAGTGCTATGAAAGTTGAACTAGAGTTTGGAGAGACACAGTGGTCTCACAAATCTAATGAGAAGAAGAGAACTCTAGAACCAAGCCTGGGAAGAAGTTTTGATCAGGAAAGAGGTGGAAAGCATATGCAACATGCCACATGCAATAAATGTGGGAAGAAGCATCCGGGGAACTGCTTGATCGGAAGTGGCAAGTGCTATAGGTATGGAAAAGAAGGCCATATTTCTCGGAATTGTCGTGGTGATGTGAAGCCTCAACTTCCCAACACTAACGACAGAGGAAAGATGGTTCTGGCCCTACCCGAAGTCACATGCTTCAAGTGTGGACAACTTGGGCACTTTGCTAATCAATGTCCAAATCCGAGGGCGGTGGAGGGGAATCACCATCAACCTCAGCAGAGGCCAAGGGAGCAAGGTCGTGCTTTCGCTATCACAACAACTGAAGTTGAAGTTCCGAACGATGTGGTAGCAGGTACTCTTGTTGTCCTCTCAAAACTAGCAAGTGCTTTATTTGATTCTGGTTCTACGCATTCCTTTATTTCTTCCAAGTTTGCAAAGAATATAGAATCAATCCCCGAATTTCTTGAGGTAGAGTTGTCAGTCAAGACTCCAAGTGGGATTATCCATGCATCAACAGTGTTTAGAGACTCTAGTGTTTACTTTGGTGAGCACAATCTTATCGCAAATCTAGTAGTCATTCCCATGATGGAATTCGACGTTATACTAGGGATGGACTGGCTCTCAAAGTATAATGCTATGATCAAATGCAGAAGTAAGGAAATCTCATTAGTCTTGAATGAACGACCTACAGTTATCTTCCGTGGAGAGATATCCCGAACTGATCCCTATCTAGAAGCACCTCCTATAGCTTTCTTTATGGAGTTAATCGGTGATGAGGAAGAAGGGAAAGGGAGCATACAAATTGAAGATGTTCCGATTGTTCAAGAATACATGGATGTATTTCCTGAGGAGTTACCTGGACCCCCCCCCCAGAAAGAGAGGTAGAGTTCTCCAATGAACTCGTACCTGGGTCTCAACCGATATCAAAGACTCCGTATAGAATGGCAAATGTGGAGCTAGAGGAGCTAAAGAAACAACTCCAAGACTTGTTGGAGAAGGGGTTTATCCGACCGAGTGTGTCTCCTTGGGGAGCACCAGTTCTCTTTGTGAAGAAGAAGGATGGATCAATGCGGCTATGCATTGATTATAGAGAACTGAACGGGATCACAGTGAAGAACAGATACCCTCTTCCAAGAATTGATGATTTATTTGACCAACTTTGTGGGGCTCAATTCTTCTCTAAGATTGACCTTCGATCTGGTTATCATCAACTGAGGGTGAAGAAGGAAGATATTCCAAAGACTGCCTTCCGATCAAGATATGGGCATTATGAGTTTACTGTTATGCCCTTCGGCTTGACTAATGCTCCTGCTATTTTCATGGATTTGATGAATAGAGTCTTTAAGGACTACCTTGATAACTTTGTGGTAGTTTTTATTGATGATATTTTGATATATTCAAAAAGTCGGGAGGAGCATGAAGATCATCTGAGGGTTATTTTGAAAACTCTACGGAAGGAGAGGCTCTTTGGGAAGTTCAGCAAGTGTGAGTTTTGGTTACAACAAGTGGCTTTCTTGGGGCACATCGTAACCAATGAAGGAATCTCGGTTGACCCTGCAAAGACAATGGTTGTGGAGGAGTGGCCTCAACCCACAACAGTAACTGAGATTCGTAGTTTCCTTGGTTTAGCGGGATATTATAGGAGGTTTGTGAAAAACTTTTCACAGCTTTCTAATCCACTAACCAAGTTAACTCGAAAAGGGGTTAAGTTCATCTGGACAAAGGAATGCGAGGAAAGTTTCCAAGAGCTGAAGAAGAGATTGGTTACTGCACCTGTGTTAACACTACCCTCTATCGGAGAAGGATTCGTTATTTTTAGCGATGCATCTCTGAAAGGGCTTGGGTGCGTCCTCATGCAAAATGACAAAGTAATTGCTTATGCATCTCGACAGTTGAAGATTCATGAGCAGAATTATCCTACGCATAATCTAGAGCTGGCGGCAGTTGTTTTTGCTCTAAAGATATGGAGGCACTATCTTTATGGGGAGAAATGTGATATATACACTGACCACCAAAGTCTAAAGTATATTTTCACTCAGAAAGAATTGAACATGAGACAAAAGAGATGGTTGGAGCTTATTAAAGACTATGATTGTTCAATTCATTATCACCCTGGAAGAGCAAACAAAGTCGCGGATGCGTTAAGCAGGAAAGATCCTGTTGTTCTGGCAACAATGAGGATCCTGGGAGATCCCTTGATTAAAGATCTAGTAAAACTGGACATGGGAATTATAAGGAAAGGGACATCATCAACCCTATCCCAAATGATTTCTCAACCTTCATTACTAGAGAAGATCAAGAAGGCTCAAAAAGAAGATCCTTTACTGCAGGAGAAGTTCGAGGCTGTAAAGGATGGGAAGTTCCCTGATTTCAATATTGATCAAGAAGGAGTATTGAAATTTCGTACAAGACTATGTGTTCCATCTATCCCGGAGATAAAGAAAGAACTGATGGATGAAGCTCATAGCTCTACTTTCTCTATACATCCGGGAAGCACTAAGATGTATAGAGACCTTCGTGATCATTATTGGTGGGATAACATGAAGAGGGAGATTGCCGATTACACTACAAGGTGCCTGGTGTGTCAGCAAGTAAAGGCAGAAAGACAACTTCCTAAGGGGGTATTACAACCGCTACCCATACCAGTATGGAAGTGGGATAATATCACCATGGACTTTGTAACTGGTCTCCCAAAAACATCCAAAGGAAACAATGCGATATGGGTTATTGTGGACCGTCTCACCAAGACAGCCCATTTTATCTCTATTCGGGAAGATTTATCTCTGGATCAGCTTGCCAAGATATACGTGAAGGAAGTGGTAAGGCTTCATGGGGTACCACTATCCATCGTATCTGATCGTGACCCAAGATTCACATCAAAATTCTGGAGAAGTCTTCAGCATGCTCTGAATACTGAATTGAATTTTAGTACGGCCTATCATCCTCAAACTGATGGCCAATCTGAAAGGACTATTCAGACACTCGAAGACATGTTGAGATTATGCTCAATGGAATTTAAAGGTGGATGGGATCAACACCTCCCATTAGTGGAGTTCTCTTATAACAACAGCTTCCATGCGAGTATTCAGATGGCACCCTATGAAGCTCTGTATGGAAAGCGGTGTAGAACTCCTACTTGTTGGGATGAAACTGGTGAGAGGAAGCTTCTTGGGCCTGATCTCGTGCAAGAGATGACAGAACAGGTACATGCCATCCAACAACACATAAGGGCTGCTCAGAGTCGGCAGAAGAGCTATGCTGACAATCGTCGAAGAGACTTAGAGTTTGGGGTGGGTGACAAAGTCTTCCTTCGAATTTCTCCATGGAAGAGAGTCATGCGGTTTGGGAAGAAAGGGAAGCTCACCCCTAGGTACATTGGCCCCTATGAAATCCTTGATCGCATAGGAGCAGTGGCCTATCGTCTAGCAATTCCACCGAACCTAGCTCAAGTTCATGATGTCTTCCATGTATCTCTCTTGAAAAAGTACATACCTGACCCTTCGCATGTACTGAACCCAGAGGTGGTACAACTTGAACATGACCTCTCTTATGAGGAGCAGCCAGTGGAGATCTTAGACCGTAGAGACAAGGTTCTACGAAACAAGACTACCCACCTTGTGAAAGTGTTGTGGAGGAATCATAAGTACGAAGAAGCGACTTGGGAGCCCGAGGAAACGATGAAGCAAAAGTACCCTCACCTTTTCGACTAGGCCTCAAGTGTAAATTTCGGGGACGAAATTTCTTAAGGGGGGAAGAATGTAACGACCCAATATTTTTGAGTAGTATATTAACTTACTCTTATTTATTTAATAAGATGTTAATGGTTAATGCAGAAAGAGGAGTCGATGGCTTCATCCAGTAGACTCAACCCTTACGAAGCCCACTTATCAGAGCTTGGGAAGGAGGTAGCATCTGTGGGCTTCGCTTTGGACCAAGCCCAAGCCGAGCTCCAGCGTGTCAAGCTTGAACGAAAACGCTTGCAGGAGAAGTTCAAGTTAGTGGAGATTGCTACTAGGGCAATGTTATCTGAGACTCCCTCAGATTCTCTCACCATAGCACACCTTACACTTAGGTCTTATGCCAGTGTTATAAGGGGCTATGTGATGAGACCCTAGTTTCCTTGTGTAATCCTCTCGGGTGAATAAATTGAGATTTCTTCCTTTAGTGATGTTTGTGAAATTTCAAATGCCTAGATAATTTTAGAATGTATTTTATTGATGAATTTTGAAAAAGGGATATTTTGAAATATTTATGTAAACCCTAAATAACTAATGATGTGTAATGATTTTCAAAAAATGGTCTTCTACAAAAGTGTTCATTAAGGAATTTGGAGTCTAATAAGATCAACTTAATTTTTGATGAATAGTAAATTATGAATAGTGATTTTACGCTTAGGATTAGTAATGTGACCAAATGGATTAGTAATTTCACTCAAAGAAAGTTTTAATATAATTTAGACACCTAGGTTAAGTAATGTGATTCAATAAAATGGGTAAATAACAGTTTCATAAATTATTATTCAAGTATTAGTTTTTTCGGATGAATAGTGTTTTTTAATTAAAAATTTAATTAAAAATAATTAGAAAATTATTTTTATAAAAAGGACTTTATTTTTGAACTCAGAGCATCGATATTATGTTAAGGTAATTTTTGGGGATTTTTCTGAAAAAAATGAATTTTCGATGAATAGTGTTTTTATTTAAAAATTAAATTAAAAATATTTAGAAAAATATTTTTATAAAATGGATTTCATTTTTGAAATCAGAGCATTGATATTTGGTTAAGGTGAAATTTTGGGATTATTCTGAGAAAGTTGAATTTTCAGTGAATAGTAAAAATACAGTTTTAGGGTTTCGGTATGTTTAATGACATCATAACTGTGTCATGATGATGTCATGAGTTTTTTCAAGGGTTGGCCGGCCAAGGGTGATGAATTATTGTTTTGGAGGCCCCATGTGGCCTAACTCCATGATAAGTGCCAAGGGAGAGCACATGGGTTTGAGAAAAGCAAATGTGAGGTGTCCCTTGGCCATTAATGCTTTGTCCCCTCACTTTCCCTATAAATACCCACCCTTTCCTCCCTTAGTTTTCACTCCCAACTCTTCCCCAACGAAGTTCTGGTCTTCTTACCTTCCAAGGAGTCCTTCCAAGGTGCCCCCAAGCCCTCAAGGTCCAATCCTTTGAGTTTCAAGAGTCACATTTTAAGGTAAGGGATCCGACCCCTCTCTTTCTTTTCATGAAATCTCTTTTATGTCATTCCTATTATGCTCCATGTTTTTATGTGAGAGGATGTTCTTTTATATTCCTCTTACTGCCCTTTCATGTTTATATGATGAGAGATCCCCTCTTACTCTCATCATTTCGTTTTATGAAAGTTTAAGTGACGCCGTTAGGCTGCCGAATTTTTAAGGGATTCTTTCACCCTTCTCATTTTTCAAGTTCGATTTTCATGTCAAGTCTTTCAAGTTCCTTTTTATTATGTTGGGGTATGATCTCTATATATATCATACTGATCTCTTATGATCATATGATGAGGGACCCTATTTGATCTTGTCAAATCATTTTCTTTTGAAGTTAAGTGACGCCGTAAGGCTGCCGAATTTTCATAAGAGAAATCTAATTTTTTTCCATGATTTTCATTTCAAATGGTATGTCCCTAAAATTTCGTTACCATGTCCATATGTCCTTCTTATTCTTTCACCCTACTGTTTTATGGATCATTTATGAGTGGGTGACCCATGTCCCCTCTCATTTCAACGTTTTCTAAAACCCCGAAACTTAGCCATTATGCTGCAGAATTTTCCCCTCAAAATGCCTCTCTCTTTTCTCAAAAATTATTTTATGTTATAAAGTGAATACTCAAAGCTCTTATTTCTACAAGGGTATTCACATATATATCAAAATGTTCCATTTTAAATTCTGGGATTTACATACATGATACCCGCATTCCCTTTCCGTGGGTTTAAAGTGACGTAAAGATCATGTCTTTAAAGCAGTTTTTAAAACGTTATGATTATGAAATGAAACCCAATTATTTAATGCTATGTGGGTTATTTATGAAATGTTTGATGATGATATATGTGGCTCACATGATAATAAAGGCAAATTTAAGGGTGCGCCCTGATAGCGCTCCAATGCATTGGGTAATGATGTAACCACTAGAGATTACAATTTTCACGATACCTTGGTGAATAACCTTGGTAATTTTCAAATGACACCTTGGGGATGGACCTTGGTGATATGTTCATGATTGTCTATGTTAAATGATGTAGCCACATCTTCAAGTTATGAAAAATGTTATTTTTATTATGAAATGCCTCATGATTTCTTTCTCATGCCTTAAAGTTCTTTTCATGTCCTTATTGAAGTATCTCAAGTTCACATGTAAAATGTTCCTCTTGTTTCCCTTACTGGGCCTTCTGCTCACCCTTTCTTTTGATGTATGTCCCCAGGTTATGAGATGCATAATGAACATAGGATGAACTAAAGGAGAAGCCTTTCAAGTGTTTAAGAAGAATGTTTTTATGTTTTTTTTTGTATTATGATCCTTGTTTCCAAGACACTAAACCTTAACGATCCTCAGATTTGTGTAATGTAATGAAAGTTTTTGTTATAAAATGGCGGGATGCTATAGAGTGTGCTACGATGAAGATGGTTTCGATCATTAAGATGTGGGAAAAGACTATATAGAGCTGTTAGAATCCTATACTATCTGAAGACATGGGCATTTGGAGTTTGAGGAAGGAGAACAATTGTTCCTACAGGTTTTACCTCGATGTGGAAAATAAGGAGTTGTTCAAGGTGGAAATTTTTCTATGAGGTTCATTGGAACATTTTAGATACTTTTTATATTTGGTGGTTGGAGTACCACTTGGATCTACCTCCATAGTTATACTTGTTACATGATGACTTCCATGTGTATTGGCTGAGGTGCTATGTGCATGACCCATCATACGTCATTGACTCGGCTGGGAAGGACATAGAGTATGGACATACTTTTGATGAGTACCAAGCAGAGATGAAGGATCAGCTAGAGAGGGTCCTCCATTGGTTTTTCATTCCCTTTGTGCATGTCCATTGGAAAAACATGAATCTTCGGGAGATAAAATGGGAGTGGGAGGCGTAGATTCGTGTTCAGTACCCTCTTCTTATTGAGTATCCATTCTTTTGGATTTCTAGGCATGTAATTCCTTAAGGTGGGGAGAAAGTAATTACTTGAATATTATATATATTTGTTTTAAATATTAGATAGATTATATTAAATATTAAAAGCTGAGACACCATGATTTTCCAAGGCCCGGTGTTCCTAGAACAGTTGACTAAAAACTATTAAAATATTCAATACCATAGGCACATGGTTTTCCTAAAAAAGTGGAAGACCATCTATATAGATGCCCAAATTTGAAATCTAATGGAACCATTGAGTTTTAAATGCTAGATTTACCCTATACATGAAATAACATTGTTCATCATAGGTCCACTGTTGAAAAGTCTCCAAAGATTATTAAATGATTAAAATAACTTAATTAAATTATTTTTTATTTCAAACATTGATGCATCTCGGTGGTTCTTTAAATAGGTGAATTTTTTCTATAAGTCACAGGTTACACTCCTAACCATGGAATTACCTAGATACATTAGAGAGATGACCGATAGAGGATCCTTTAAAATGGTGATGATGAAACATTGGACTGATGATCGATGCATAGTGATCTTGATAGATCTCACCTACGATGGAGATACTATGTTTTTTCTTCCACAATGGCCAGTAAAAATATGGTAGGATGTGTAATTTTATTTTTAATTCCCCATAATTTATTACTACTTTGAAAGGAGACCAATAAATGAACATTTAGCACAAGTATCAATCGTTATGTGGGATGGGCTATTTTTTGGGGTCAAATGGGATTTTTTTTTCTTGAGTTTATATTAATTATTTTATCATTATAATGGTGAAGAACCAAAAATGACATGATCCAAGATCCAGGTTCACCACCTTTATTATTTTATTCATTTAACCGCTGATTTGTGCATTCTTCATCACATGTTCTTTGTATGTCCATATGCATTAAAACCCTATGTGACCAATCGATCGTTGTGCCTTTATTCTTGGAACAACAATCTAAATACTATATCCAAAATTAGAACAACTATAAAATGGTGTGAAGGAGGTTGTGGAAGTGGATTGAATAATGGGGGGGGGGGGGTCCAATTTCATGTTTTTTGGTTTTCATGGAGATTGATGAAGATTCATTTCCTAAGTCGACTAAATGCCCAAATCCTACTAATTTAGTGATGGTGTGACTGGACAACCTCATACTTGTAGTTTCATGGAGAACTAATCACTTGAATGAAGGTTGGTTCATCAAAGACATGAGAAGGAGGATGAAGGAGTGTTCTAGAGAAACCTAATACACATTCCATGTCGTCCCTAAATACATAGAGTGTGTGCCTCTTAGATGGATTCAGTTTGTATAAGTACTTAGACTCGTGGTGGAGTACACTGGTTGATTACAAGGCATGTACTCTCCCATACAACATGTCATTGACTTGGTACATGGTTTACCCCATATATTGGTAAATGGGTATGGATACAGGGGTAGATGAAATGTTATAACACATGGAAAGAGTTCATTGGAAGACCCCATATATAAATTCATAGCTTGTAACCCCCCCACATTCCATGTACTCTTCTTCACGACATGGGTTAAATTACATTTCCAATCAATATAAGAAGTACCTTGGGTCAATAGACACTACATGATCCACTACTACACATCATGTACCCCTTTTCTACAAGGATTTATTCCCCTGTCCTCTATGTCATAGGCTTTATTAGATAGGGTCCATTCCGTTTATTGAGTCCATGAATGATGGTATGAAAAAGTTCTTATTCCTAGGAAAAAAAATTTATTAGGACTTCTTTGAAAAATTCCCTAAAATCCCTTAAGAGGACCAGAGTGGGATCTTTATTCATCATCGTTCCCTATGTGGAGTTCAATGTATCGACATGACCAAAACTACATGGGTGATGATCCTCTATATGGCAGGTTAATACAGATTTAGTTGTCTGTATCACCCCATGGCCATAGCTAGGATTCCCATCTGGGTATCATATTCTCTTTACATCTATCAATATATATTTATCCTGACTATTCCTATTATGGATCACCTCTTAGATTGCCAATATCAATGATACAAGACATAAGAGTTGGTTCTCTAGGATGAGTGCTTTTTTGAATCTCCAAAATGAAATTTTATCGTCTGTATAGGTTGTTTATGAAATCCCTCAAGAATGGGTTTCTTAGTTTGAGTGTTTCTTGATATTCCCACTATATGATATGTATACATGCATCTATGTAGAGATACTATACTTTTTTTATATTTCTTTCTGGTTTGATGGTTTTTTTACAAATTAGTGTTATACTCATGAATACACAGGCTTTTCCCGCATTTTTCTTATCTTGTGTAGTCGATTTACTTTATGATGGACTCCAAGGAGGACAAGGAAATTATGATTCTTTGTCAGACCAGATAGGATGAGGTGTGTTCCTATAGCTACAGACAGTATTCCTCATACAATTTTCAAATAGGTTGGACATTTTATATGAAACCTTTTGTGGTGGGAATTTTTTTTCTTTTTACTCTAAATTACTTCCCATCATACTCTTTTTATGGGATGTAGTTGTATGCATGCCTTTTTTAAATAATGGTTTTTACATTTTAGAATCTGTAGTAATAGAGATGTGTGAATGAGTATAGGTTCATTGGAAATACCTCTGATATTAGGGATATTCCTATTCAGTACTTTTCACCATCCCATGGGCTATTGGAGGCATTGACATAATGCGTTTTCTCATAGTGGGTAAAAATTTATATATCATGAGATAAGAATGATTGGGAAAAAGTATGTACTCGGTTCAGTAATGAACTATAAGTTCTATGATTGGATTTGGATTGATCCATGACTACTAAGATGTTATTTGAAGCAAACCATGACTACCATGTTGGATTGGAGAGTGATACCATTCCACTACAAGGAAAGGGAAATGAATTGGGATCGTGGTGTATCCCTTGAAATAGGTGTAGTCCCAATGAAGTTCCCAAATTGGATTTCGAAAATATATTTAACATATAGTGAATGAATTTATATTCATACATTTATGTCACAAATTATATGTCTTATTACTATATTTTGATCTCATGTATTATTATTTTTATTCCATTTTGATTAATGTCTTATGATATATATATATTAATTCCCTCACTCAAGAATATGTTAATTAATACGAAGGGCCTAATCATCATATGTTATTATCATGTTCAGATACCCTTACAATCTTGTTATGCCTAAATATCTCATTTATTTAGCCTAAGTGTGAATTTGATATCACCCATACTTATGTTTCCTTCACCGAAGTCATGAAGTTTATTTTTATGTAGGAGTAATAAATAGGATGATCTTCATGGGAAATATTGAGGTTTGTTGAACCAGTTATAAAATTCTGCTCCATGATTCTAGGAACACTTATCTACTATGGTTCGTGGGAATGTACTTTTATAGTGAGCTGTTTATTCATTTAAAAAATGTAATATTCAAGTATTATATTATTTGGAAACTATATGATCTATCATGATACTAATAGACTATAGAAATTATGTTCTACAGATCCACCGGTAATTTCTACATTGTTATAGCATATCAATAAATCAATTCTTTAGAAGTTTGATTCCACCCATATTATTGTACAATGGGTTGGTAGAAAGAAAACCCTACTCACGAAAAAAATTATTTTGAACACATACAACTCTTTAGGGACAAAAAAATCTATAAAATCATTCAAACATAAAACATATAGTTGAGAAACAGGAATATAGGGAAATAAAACAATGTTTTATCATGTATTGATCTATGTAAAATGTTCATAGTGGTATCCACACTACATCATATGTTTATTATACCTAAATGATTTGAGGTGAAATAGTAGATTTCAAAATCATGCAATCTTCACCAGATTGTCATATCTCAAATAAATGCTCAACAGATCCCCTATCCTAAAAGAGTTAATATAGGAATTCAACACTAAAAAATTTAAATACAAGGTCCCATGTACATAAATATAAAGTATAACTAGTTAAACAAGTGAAAATTTCCCTCTAAAAAACATGGATTACAATAAATGACATCATGACCATGTTTACCTTCAGGGTGACACATAATATTTTCTGAAATTATAAATATCCAAAACATTCACCATAGAACCATTGATAGATGAGAAAATCTTATTCACCATTTTTAATAAGAAAATATCTTCTTACAAATATATAAAATTGATTGCATCTTCCATTTTATATCCCAAATTATGTAAATTGAAATTATTTTTATGTGAGCATTCAGTGATTTTATCAACGAATTCCCAAACTATGTCACATATCACACATTTCACCATTTGATGACTTATTACAATGAAATACATGGAAATCATCAAAAAATTATAATCATCATTCCATTTTCATTGATTCCATTACTTATGTCCTAATTGGTTTCGAAGATACCTCAAATATTTGGAAACACTATCTTTTGTTAATATTTCAAAAGGATGTTTTCTTTCAGCTAACATTCATTGATTGGAATCCATTTCCTCAACAAAAACATCTAATCATGTCGAAGTGACACATGCTATAAATATTAAAAACCTTATATTAATATCATCATTAAAATTATATACCTCAATATTTGTTTCATAATACAAGGTCTGAATGGTTAGGTGCATTAGAGGTTATCTACAAAAAAATTTAATTTTATAATGCTTGTGAACATTTATCATTAACTATGATCCCATAGATCCTTTCCTAGATACCTCACATTTAGGTTTCATCTTAATAACACATGGAATGAAAATATAATATTTCTTTCCGATCAAATAATTCGTATTGTAAAAGATATATTAAATAGTTTAAATGATAGACATGAATGAGAAAATTTAGAGGATATAAATATCATAATAAAATAACATAAATCCTTTTCGTAATCAGAATACATGATTGGGAAACAAAATATTGTAAGAATATTGGTAAGTTTTTTAATATATATGAAATTGATCAAAACAATAATCAATAATAATTATACATATGATCACGAAATAAATGTATATAATACATGAAAATAATAGAAAATCCACAAAACATGGATTTTCATTAAAAATAAAAACATTTTTTAAATTGAAATAACTAATTAAATAACTTGTTATTGAGTAATAATTACCATGTGATGTTTATTATTAACTTGATCAACATAAAAACGAAGAGTATCCATAATCATTGGAATAACTAAGTGAGATAACCCAATATGGCCACACCCATGATAGAAAACTCATTATGTTTATTACTAAAATGTGGGGACCCCGTCATTCCCACACCTATGTGAATAATAATATTATCCCCAGTCATAAAATGTGAGAAAACCCATCATAATTATTTGAATGTCAACAATAACATTATATCCATTACTTAAAACATTACAATATGCAATCTCAAACCAAAATATTTGAGTAAAACATTAGACACTGATCATCATCATTGATAAAAATATGTTCCACATGTAATAAAACATATTTGTATCTTAATAAAACAATTAATATATATTATTTTTCTGAAAAAATAATATAACATGATCATATGATTTTATAGTATATAAAAATTTTGTTTCCCAAAATGACTCAAAATTATTAACAAATGTAGGATTATCAAAACATCACTTAATAAGAGATAATATTTATACAAAAACATGATCTCAAAATTTAAAAATTTAAAACAATTATAAAACATATAATGAAATATGATGTGAGAATTACATTCAAAGAAGCATTTTTGTGAAGTGGAGAGAATAATTCTTCATAGCCTTATTAAATTAAAGTCTAAATAATAGAAACTATAGGTTGTTTGTCTAAAATTTAAAATGATAAGACGTTGAAAATTTCAGCATAAAAAAATAATATTTATTAATGTAATCATGAAAACAAAATTTTAAAAATCATTTATTCAGTGGATGATAAAACCATTAAATTTCAAAATAATAGAAAATATATTGAAATATATTAAATAAACATTATGGAAAAAATATATTTTTAAATAGTATAATGAAAAAATTAAATTAAAATATAAAATGGGGGATAAAGGGACCATTGGAGTAACAAATAGTTAGAGTTTACACTAAGTAATGAAGGATATTTTTTCAATGGAAAAACATGTACATATATGAATAATATATTAAATGTAATGGGAATAATTTACAATTCAAATATTTATTAATGAAACATTAGAATCATTAAGTATGTAATTTTTTTTAAAAAAAAATTATTTCACCATTAAAGATGAGGAATTAAAACTAAAATCATCAATGGTTAAAATAGATCAATAATTAAATACAACAGTCAGTTCATGTTGATTATGCCCCAAGGAAGGGAATTGGGGGCGGGATAAACCGAAATGAATATATTAATCCTTTAAACAAAATTTATTAGAATCATTAATTTTCATTTTTATATAAATACAGTGGAATTAATTAGAGATTATGTAAAATTTCATACATGGTTAGTACAAACACCATTAAAATAATAAATTAAAATAATACATTAAAATGACTTATTTAATACAGGATGGGTAAAAAAACATAGAAACATTATATCATTTGAATCAAAATCCAAATAGGGAATGAATATGGAAAAAAATAGTAAATCATGAAATATAATGAAATCATTATACAAAATGTAAATATTGTATTATTTACACCATATAATTTTATGTTTGGGGTATATGTTAAACATGTATCAATGGATTATAATTTGAGGTACTGAAAACAACAACTATTTCCCTATATAGCTAGATACACTTCAACCTCTTATAAAAAAATATCATAATATACTATATTTGAGCCATAGTAATATTGAACATTAATTATTATTTTCATTTATAATAATTATATACATTTTTATTACATAATTTTTTCATATTTTCAAACATCAGGTGTTTTTAAAAATAACCCTTTTAAGTAGTTTCATATGATTAGTTAACGTGTTTATACACTTATAACATTCACAAATGGAAATTAATTTATATTTTTTAATTTTCAACTGATATTGTCTTATTATATTAAAATTTCAATTCATGAGTTTATTAATATCAATCCTTGAACATTAAATATAGAAAGAATCATTTATTTCAGACATAGAATTGGTATTTTATTAATTTATTAGTTAAAATTTTATTTTTATTTTTTATATCAAAAACAATAATTATTTACATATATATTTCATATAATAGAACAAAATTTTCTTTCATAACAATAGTTGATATAATTTTATTTTTTTACTCATGTAGTTGGTTTTACCGGCCAAAAAATGAATACAAATTAACACAATAATTGTGTATAGTAAAATATATTATTAATTTAACATAACAAAATTATAACCAAATAATAATGACATTATTTTAATTCCTAACCTGATTTATATATTTTTTCATAATTAATAAAAAACTAAATGAAAAATGAAATACCAATTCTTCGAGGAGAAATTAGTCCTCACAAAGGATGATTCGAATATTCGTTTCAAAATAAAAGAGAGGGGTGAAGGTGGATAAAAATTAATCATATTAGAATTATTGATAAATTATATAGGTCATATAAATTCATTAATACAATTATTATGATTAGTTGTGAGGTTGGTGATGAATAATTTGAAGCATCCCTTAATGGAGGCATTAATCAATGTACACACACTAATGATGAATCTACATTTTCATAAAATATACATTAAAATAAACGATTACTATATAATTATTATAATTACCTCTTAAGAGACATATTATGTTTTGTTTATTAATATACTATTGTTATGGTTTGTTTAGAAAGGAATTCATAATAAAATAACAGTAATAAAGATATGATACGAACATTGGGACATTGAACATCGTCTTATAAAATTCCTTTGATTTGATGGACATAATGTATTTTATAGTGATATGGTGAATTAGGGAATGTTAATGACAGTATATAGATTATACATGGAAATGATATCTAGGAAATTTCAAACTAGTTGTGGGGTTTTTGATGGGTGGAAGTGACCCCCCTTTTATAAATGAGAAAGATGATCTTCTCAATGAAAATTAATGTTATGTAAGGGGTAAGAATGGAAATTCATGAACACTAAAATATTTAGGTTATGGAAGTTTGGTATGAATTATTTTAAGAAATTACAAAACAAATGTTATTGATATAGTCCAACAATTAGGTTAACTTAGGAAATTTGAAGCCACATTATATTATTCATTATACACTTATTACTCATAATAAAATAAAATTTATGAAAATTTATATATTAAAAAATATATATTAGACCATATTTAAATAAATCAATATAAATAACCTAAATTTTCTGTTTATTTATTCAAATTAAATCTCCGTGTATAATAAAATTAACATTTAAATCAAAATATATGTGTTTGGACTACCACCTCAACGAAGTGATCTGATCCGTTTTTTCTTTTCCTTTTTACATGGATAACAATGAATTGATATTTAATCATTATTGGAGACATATATAAAATCATAAATATTCTAGAATGACGAAATATTATTATTATTTATTTTGTTTTTGCACTCATAATGTTAAATTCTCACTTTTATGTATTTATGATCTACCTTCTCCATAATGTTATGTAATTTAATTTTACAGAAGAAGATGTTTCAAATAACTAAAAAAATTATGATGAATAAATATAAAAATTATTTAATTATTAATATTTTTAATAAGAAAAAGGTATTATTAATGTCTTTGATTATGAACCATCAAATCGAAACCTGGTTGAAAAATAAAATAATTATTCCAGGACCATGATTTAAATAATTAATTATAAATAAATAGGTGAAAAGATATTATAATTAATCGATTTTTCATATTA
This sequence comes from Viscum album, assembly GCA_963277665.1. NCBI lineage: Eukaryota > Viridiplantae > Streptophyta > Magnoliopsida > Santalales > Viscaceae > Viscum > Viscum album. The sequence continues at coordinate 931,009,358 of OY728127.1, forward strand.
TATATATTATTCTGTCTCTGAAATATATGTATGAAAACATTAAATTTTTTATACATGTTGTTTGAACATTTTTTGAGAAAAAACATATGATGTTTGGGATTTATGTATAAATGTCATTTTTATTTGTATTGATTATGCTTGAATTTACATTGATGAAATTATATGACCACTATCTAATAATTAAATTTATTTTTTATTCTCCAATGGTTATTCATATAATTTTCATGTAATACTAGCATATTCCTCGCTTTGGGACTAATGATGACCAAGAAATGGTTTTTCAGAAAATAGACATTATTCCCTCTTCTACCATGAATACATTCCAAACATATCCGTATTATCATTAAAATTTTGTAAAGAATGCTATAAATATTAATAAATGATTTATTAAAGTCCTTTTATCCAAAATTTGACAATATATAACATTTTAATTGTAATCTTATTATAATTTTATGAATTGCGTTTTCTACAAAATGTGTGGACGTGATCTTTTTTTAACATACATAAAATGAAAGACATTTCCATTAATCATGAGTACTCTATTCATTCCACATTTTTTTAGACATATCCATGATATTTTCTAAACTAAACGTTTTCCATATAATTCATGAAAAATTTAGAATTTAGATATGTGAATTCAAAGTGAAAATTTTATTTTCCATAAGAAATATTATAGATATCTGTTTAAGAAAATATTTATATATGATAACACCTATTGATTATACAAATTATCTTCTAGGGAAAATACCCAATGAAACAATCCTTCTTCATTATATCAGTGGGATTTCATTATGATGTTTTGGTGTTTATGATAGTTTTTTTATTTTACATGGCTTATTTCTGGTTGATATGATGTTTGTTTAATGATGTTGAGGCATTATTATCAATGGTTTGTGATTATGTGATGGTTGGTTCAATGATATTTGTTCAATTAAAATCATAATGTGATATTATTATATCATTAGATTATTTTTAAAAACCAAGATTTGATTATAAATAATTTTTTGACATTTTAATGTTTGAGTGTGTTTTATTTTTTCTATTCTCAAATGATTATGTGATAACATGATTGAGAATGGACATGTTCTCATTTTAAATGTTGATTTTTATTTCATTATAGTTATTATGAAATGAATTATATGCATAGATTATTTCAATTATATATGTTTAAAGTATTATTATTTATTATGATTATGAATCCACATCCCTATGTTATAACTCTTGGGTGATGATTGAATCTTTAACATCATTATTCTTCATTTACGAAGATATGACTTCATCTTAGAGTTTATTAACTAATATAATATGGGTTGACTTGATTTTAGTGTTTATTATCATTTTTATGTTATCATACCCATATGATTATATTATTCCCTATTATAATACATATCTCCCATGATTACACTTGTTGATCATATTAGCTTACACATTCTTATGATATCCTTCACAAGTATTTCATGGAATAATTTTGAATAATGAGTCTTGTATGGAACCATATAAAAATAAATATCCTTGAAATGATGAATTTTATACGTAAATAATATGTATTTTAAATAGTATCCAAGTACACAATACCATTATCATTATCAAGAAACATTGTTTTGGAGATATGTTGAATATTAATTGAAAATATTAAATCACTATATATATTATTATTGGGTCAATAATGTTGGTATTAGATAAGAATTTAGTTTTTTTAGATTAGTTTCTCATAAATATTAAAATAGAATTTATGAAATATAATTATGAACCAAAACTGAAATAGGAAAAACTAAATTTCTCATAGGTTAACAGGAAGTTGTCATAAAATAGGACATATCAAAAAAAAAATCTTATGATTTAATACATTTTTTTTGAATATATGTGTTAGTTAATTTTAGTTTTTAATATGGGAGTGAACATGAATGGTTCATGCTAAACACAAATGTGATGGGTAATTCAATGATCAAACTCAGAAGAAACCAAATTTCTTTTTATTTGGGGTGCAATTTCTTGTTAGTACACAATCTCAACACTATAAATCTGTAATCACTACCCTGAATCATGTTTTTCATAACAGACTAACTATGGGAAAGTAACATGTCATTGAGTATTTTATTTGAAAATTTCCTCCTTCCTTATATGTTTTATCTATTCAATAAATTTTCATGAATTGGATCAATGTTGAAATTTTTTTAATTCTCATTTCCCAAAAAAATGGAAAATTGGCCTTGGTAGTCCATCACTTTCTATCTAAATAGAATCAATGATAGACACTATTTTTAAATATGAAAAAAATGAAGAAATTAAATACATGGTTTATAGGGGTTTAAGAGGGTATTCTTCATTAAATTCTTCCCAAAAAACCATCCTTCTAAAATATAATTTTTCAATATGGTGGGGAAGTAGAAGGATGATGAATCCAGTAGTGTATGTAATGACAACATAAAATATATTAAAGTAATTACTCTGAATTTATCATTTACCCAATGAGAAATATTTAGATACTCTTTAGTGGAATGAAACCAGTTATTCAAAAATTTTTATCAATAAGATCCACTAGTAAATATGAATAAATAAATCAAAGTTCTTTGACTGTTTAAATTAATCGTAGGTAATCTAATTATTCTTCTGGTTTTAGTGGGATGAAGATGATAAAAGTTATTAATTAAAACTGTAATGGTAAATCACATGGGTGAAAAATATTGAAACACTAATATTACAACAAATAAGGGTGAAAACATAGTAAATTATATTAAAATAATTTCTGTATGATTAAATAGAGGAATGGATGGCCTTTATAGATCTAGTGATATCTGATTGTTAACGAAAAGGTAGAAATATATAATACAAAATAAGAATGGTTCAAAAAGTTATATTCAATGGTTTTGGTTTTAAAATACCAAGAATTATGTGAATAAATTACATATTCCATGAATAAAAATGGATTATGGGCTTCAGTAACCACATAAAATGTAAATAATGGAAATGCCTTAATTATACAATTGATGTGGGTCTTGAGAACAATGTTATGAAAGGTACACATATAATAAAACTTTTATCATAATTTTTTTATTTGATTATAATTTTACAAATCCAATTATGACTATAGAATTTTCACAAGTAATTATTCCATAATATCAATAATTAAATGATGAGATTGTATTAATAACTCTTAATTGTACAATGATCACAATTCAGGTTTATAACTCCTCCGTGATGAAAGTGTGTGGGCTTCCAATAAAACATCTTACTATCAATCTAATTTATTTTTATGTAATTTTTTTGTGGATTTGATAAACATATAAGGAACAAATATAAATTTCCATACAATAAATTTCATTTTTGATATTATGTATCAAAATATAATTCTATTTCTAAACAATTATGACTATGAACGTTTAATAGAATTTACCTCTATTATATGCATCTTACTACATATTTTGGAGGGATAATTATCTTAATTGTCTGGGGTGACAATAAACATGAAAAATATTCTTTTTTATTTTTCATCAATATTTCATGAGGTATACCTTTGTAACCACTGAATATTGAATCTGAGTAATAAATCAGAGTCATACATATTGATAAACATATTTTAGATACTCGACATAGAATGAACCCGATTGAGTTTGAGGTATTAAAAAAGTAACTCCAAAAGAATATTGATAAGTGTTTATTAAAATCTACTGAATTTCAATGGGGTTCTCCTATTATTTTTTTATGAAAAAATATGTCATTTTTTTATTATTATGAACATAATTGGACCACTCTCAAGACCATGTACCATTTAACCTATATTAATGAAAAGTTTGATCAGCGGTCTGGAACATAATACATTTCAATGATTGGTATTTTTTCAACATATCAGTTATTGTGGGTCAGGAACAAGGATTTACCAAATATATCATTCTATACATGGTATTGTCATATTTAATTTATAGTAATTCCAGTTGGATTTTCTGATGCCCCTGCCATAATTATTATTTTTATGAATATTATCTTAATAGACTTCCTCGATCAGTTTTTTGTAGTATTTATAGATGTTATTCATATATATATATATATGATCAAATAGAATATAGTTGAATCATTATTATAAAAACATTATCTTATAAACCATGTGTAATGATAAACTGTGTATTAAATTTTGTATGTGTTAATCATGGATTCGAAGAGATTCATTCTTGGGTAATAAAAATTCAACTAAGGGAAATTTCAATGTGTTGAAAATGTTTTTTCCCAACACACATGTTTTAAAACTACTATAAAATATGGAAGGGTTTTTATCTATAGTTATCCATCCTATTATGGAATTGGGTTCTTCATCATGTATAATGATAAAGTGAACGCATATGACTCATTCCAATTGAATATTCAGGAGAAAATTTTCCAAATCATGAAATGGATTTAAGAATTAATATTTTTTTCATGTGTAATATGGAGGAATTATCAATATAGTTAATGATTTTAATACATTTACTGAAAAAAAATCATAAAGTGTTTATACATGTATAACATGTTGAATATTAACTAAAGGTTATGGTTGGAGTTGAATAGTGATTTTAATACGTAATACCCACAATTCCCTATGAAGACTAAAAAGTAGACGATGCTTTATATCAAAAATACCATGCCATTTTTTTAATTTGGATTAAAAGATATCAGTTGTTTATCAATATGTAAAATTTGGACCATGAAATCATGACGAAATGGGATAGATCATCTCTTCCACTAATAGATTTTTAGCATCCCATGTTTTAAATAATGGGGAAAATAAGGAGGATTTGGAGCTGTAAAAGATAGTGAGAAATAATATTGAGTTCGATCATGATTATAGTGAAATGTTAAGGATTATGTACAGATTATTGTTCCAATAAACACTTATTCTGAAAAAGGATATGATAGATAAATCTCCAATATCATGATTATATATTAATAATATAATTTCAATGCTTTATATAGATAATTAATAATAAATGTGGATATAAAAATTTAAAAGGGGTATTACATATTATATACCACGGTTTCTGGCATTTCATCATGTTCTAGTAGAGAGACAAATGTCTAAATAAAATTTATATCCATCACCCATAAAAAATATAAAAATGAAATAATTACCCTATATTTCATCATCAGTGTCTACAAAGAATCTAATGTGAACATTGTAGTTTTGTATGAAGTTTACAACTAAAAAAATCATCATATTTAATTTATAATGATTTACTTTTTTTCATTTCCACATTTAATGGATATGCATTAAGTGTAATTTTACATTTATTGCCACATTATTTTGAATCAGATCAATATTGGGGGTTCAACATGATATTCTTTAATATTAATTAGTAAGATCAGAAAATATTTTTTAGTTTCCATAATACATATTATATATATAATTATTGGGAGTTTGAGTGGTACATTGAAACATTAGATTACATATTCAGATACTTCTAAGTATATTTAAAAGTTCTATTGGATCTACTCTTTTATTTGGTATAGTTTTCATAAAGTATTATATTTCACTAAAGGACTCAGATTTCTCCTTATAGGTCTATATATTTTATAATGTACAAAAATATAATTTTATATGATAAAGAATGCGAAAGAATGTAATCGGAAAACGATCTTTCTTCTGAAATGGTAGAAAAGTATTGATCTGTTCAGTAATATATCTTGGTATCTCCTATTTCATAAAGAATATATACTCAAAATTACCACGGAGATCCTACATTTAACATTAGAGATATGGTATTCCTATGAATTTATCTATGAGAGGAGATTTTGTGATTCATAAAAAGGGTCAGGTTGATCCATAGATATCTAATTCCCATTAAAATTAATGATCATTTGAATACAGTTATTGTCCCTTTAGGAATCCATAGAATCTATCTCACATTCATGATGTGTAACATGTATTCCTCAAAAAGAAATACATAATTTACCCATCACATGTATTGAACTAATAGGCCATAAACCATGTTAATGAACTCTATTGTGAGGAATAATTTATGGATATTTTAGACCAAAGTGGGAATGTTATGTAGATAAACACCCAACACCTGGTCAATTTTTATTATAGAATCTTTAAATTTAATAATTCTCTAGTGGAATATATTAAGTGATGAGGGAAATGTATCCCTTGTTTTTTTGTATCAGAATGACGGAATTTATTGGGTTAAATTTTATTACGGGGGTATAATGTTGAACTCTAGTAATATATGTATATTTATATATATTCTATTAAAATATATATTATATATTAAATATCTTGTTTTACACATCCCCTATTATGAAAAATGATCTATGATGTAGTATTCCATTTAACATATCTTTGAATTTATTTGTATGGGTTGGAATAAAATACTTAGGAAAAACATTTATACATATTTTATATAATGAAAATTTATTTATTAATTAATAATAAAATAACATATCATTCTTCAATAATGATATTATATATTTCAAGAATATATTCACTTCATGATATGATTTCTAATGCATTTTTTTGTTGATAATATAATTATTTATTAAACAATTTTAAAATTTATATTATCATTTGACTTCAATTTTCAAGTCAAAAATATATAAATTACGGTAAGGTGAAATTTATATTTTTCATTGAAAATATAAATATTTCAGTGAATAATAAAAAATAAATATTTTATTGAAAAATTTCTTCCCCATAAAGTCTTCAAAATTTCTAATTTTATTTTTAAAAAAAATTAATTTTTAAAAAATAATTTTTATTATACATAATCTATTAAATTTCAGTATTATAAATTTCATGAAAATAATTATATAAACAACATTATATGGTGCAAAATGCATTTTTAGGAATTTTTTTTATCATTTATCGAAAATATGATTTTAATTTAATATCTTCCACATGATGGAATAATATAATAATTTATTCTCCCCTTTTTAAATTAGAGTATTCAAATTTGTTAATGATATCACTTTCATTATTTTTTATATTAATATTAAAAACTACAATCATTTGTAACCACTATTAAGGGTTAAATAGGTTTACGATGGAGTTATACTAAGAGATATCTGTAATATGACATAATAACCATTTATAGATAATATTTTATTGTATTTTGTCACCCGATCTCACCTCCATATGGAATATGTGTAATTTAAATGTATTTATATTGAATATGAAACTATTATATTTTATTGTTTTGAAAAATTAAAAGTCAGTCCTCTCCCTCTTTTATAAATGGAAATAGAGAATCCTCTATTTCTCACATGTACTTGTACTCGTAACTAATAAAATAATTTCACTATTAAAATCTAAAAATCCATCACCATTTATAATAAGTATTCCGACTATCATATTAAGAATAATGATTTATGATAATTGAGGTTTCTCTATTAAGAGTTATAGATCTTGAATGAGCAATTTAAATATTATTTATCCATATATATCATCTAAATCTATTGTATTCAATGTAAAATAAATAATTTTGTCTCCACAATAATATTTATTATTATTTTTATTATTTATTAACCATTTTACACTACTTCTACATCAAATGGTAAACTAAAAGTATTCCTCATGCGTAAAAGTGGACTATATCATCTACGGAGTGATACGATTGACTATATATAAAAATAATTAATTGCTCGTTATTATGTTGGATTTCATGTGTGTATAATATATTTATGAAATAATAATAATAAATTATTTATTTAATATTATCAACCATATTACTATTCAATCTATTGGAAAATGATAATGTATCCCATGTGTAATTGCGGACTACCACCTCTATGAGGTGATGTGATTATTTCGTTCCATTTCTATTTAGAAGTATTGTAATAATGAAATATATGATGATTTTATATCATATAAATTATAGAATAATGATTATATAAAGTTGAATTTATATTTAGCTTTTTTCCTTCCAATATTAAGAAATTGGAAATATCACTCAGTCATATGTACAGACTACCACCTCTACGAAGTGAAATAACTCATTTTTCATCAAATATGTATATGAATAATTATTAATATTTTTAATATTAATAAATAAGATACATATTTTATGATTAATATTATGGACATTATGAATCTCTTACCAAGGTGCATGTACTAATACTATTGAATAAAAACATGCACGAAGAAAAGAAATTATTATCATCCAAAACATTATTTTTTAAAAAAATCAATAAATGGTGACATACTTTTATAAATATATATCTAATGATATATATATGATTATTATAGTATATTAAATTTATAAAAATTTACATATATTATACACGTGGTTTTTAACTATATGCAACATGAAAAAACATATTGTACGAGATTTATGTTGCAATCTCTTTTTAGTAACGATTGTTTGTGCATGAATTTATATTGACTAAATTTTATGAACCATACTTTAAAAAATATTCATTTTTATACCAGTTTGGTTATTCAATGAATTTTCATGTAATAATTTAATTTTCATATCTTTGGTACTTAAAATGAAAATAATAATTTTTAAAAAAAAACATAACCTGTATCCAATTTTTGATTCAAATGTTTTTTTTTCTATGTACATATTCTACAAAAGATGTTTTCAATAATTTTTTTACTATTATATAATTATTGATAATTTGTTTCACATATTATAATTGTTATAAAATGGATAACATGGACACTTCATTTCCCTTTCAGAATGAGATATGTTTTTATAGATGGTGTGAACATAATCATTTTTTCCAAATATATTGTATGAATTAATTTTACAACCACCCTCTCTAGTATTTTCTTTAAAACATCTTTTACATTATTCTATGATTATTTTTAGTAGAAAAATTCCCTAATATTTTATAAGTATTATTATTTAAAATATTTTATTTCAATAACAAAAGGGTATATTCCTCATGAAATATTGTAGTGGACCTTTAAAGACATTTTTATTTTGTGATAAGATTCTTTTGGCATACTAATGATTTATTTGGGATTATATCCAATGGTAAAATTCCTATACATTTTTTCTGGTTTATGATTATGATGATGAATTGTCTATGACACCCATTTATTCCCAATGGGTAATATTATGATGATATGATTAAATAATTAGTAAATTATTTCATACATATGAATGAATTATGATTATATTATAGTTGTTCCTGTTATATCATTCTAATGCATTAAGAAGTATCATATTTATTTTGCACGATAAGATGATGATAATAATGTAAAATATTACTAATATATTTGATCACATTTTTATTTGTATTAAAAAATTAATCTAAGTATTATTGCAATATTTTTAAAGGACATGATTGTGAGTGTCTATGTTAACACATTGATGTGCGAGTTTGATAGATTTTTTCTATTATCAAAATATTTATACATGGAGATGTTTTCGATAAGAATGTCCACTAGATTATTTTTCCCAATGATTAATAAGATACAATAACATGTTATGGAAATTTAATAATGATTTTCACCTTAAAACCCTTAGAGTTCATGATTTTGTAGATGACTTGATTTTTGTGTTTATAATATATGATGTTCTAGGAATGAATATTTATATTGGGAACATTCCATAGATTTTTTTGTGAGAACCTTATGATAATGTTGTATTTCTTTTGATTGATATCTTCAATATAAACCCTTAATGGGAATTGATTAATAACCATTCAATGATTATTAATACCCCTGTTTTGATTGATGTTTTTAAGAGTGTTGAATCTGCAAGGATACATTCAATATAGAAATATTTTTTAGAAGATGAGGACTATAAAAAATAATATTTGATTCTTATTTTAAAAGTAAAAAAGGGACATATTTAGAAAATTATTTATGTAAAATAAATAATAATGTAATAATTATACGTTCAAAATTATCTAATGGTTAATTTTTCATAATTTTCATAGGTAGTAAAATTTTTGTGTAAAAAACATAAATATAGAAGATATAAGTTCTGTATTATGAAATCAAAGTAAATTACAATTAGATGTAATAAATAATATTACTGGTATCCATGAGATAATAAATGTTCCCCATTAAAATTATTTTATCTATTTTTTGTTTTATTAATTATAAAATCCATTATGAATCATCCAAACCAAATAATATATTATAAGTTACTGAAAACATGTATTTAAGGTCATGACTCACTTTAACATTGATATGGGTAATATATTAATAATTTCATCCATTTGAATTATAGAAAACTTTATATCACTCCCATTTGGTAGAAACTATGGGAAAACCATTAGCTTGGTTTGTGGTTTTGAGTACATTATTATATAGAGTCCCAAACCAAACATTTAAAAAATTTAAATAACACCCGTCCATTTTCCTATATAAGATTTCCTAATATCCCATTTATCTTAACTCAAAATACATTGAGTGGATCCTTAATCATTCCTTATTCTTCTCATGTATCCCTCAAGATCTCATGAATCTCCTCTCCAGTATTTGGAATCAGACACTCAATGCAATGGATCATCTCTTTCCCTATATTATTAAATTATATTTATTATTTATGAAATTTTTCTCCATTTTCTGATGTTGGGATAGATTATACCACGTCTCTATTACAACCCCAATGAGTATAATGTGTTATGAGACCCATTTAAGTTCCATTAATCACATCCAAGAAAATTTATAAGCCCCAATTTTGCTGAAAAAAAACTAAAAATTATTTTCCATGCCAAAATCATATTTAGTGAATAGCCATACCCATTTCATATTCCGAGTGTTCAACATTATTTACATGTACTTATTTTAATTGGGAATTACAAGTATTTATTCTGAAATAATTTATTATGGAATAAAATTTGATGCAAATTTATTCCATGTTGTATGATCTTTGTGGAACACATATACATGTGAATGAAATGAATGTGACAAGTGTGACAACAATTATATATTGAACCAATGAATTGGGTGATGTTTTTTTCTCATTATACATCATTAAAGGTAATAGGGAGTTATCATAATCCCTCATAAGACATTTTCCACCATGATGTCATGGCGGGATAGAGTTGACCTATGTTTATGATTCCTTGTTCACAGTTGTTTCCATATTTCCAATGTTCCCATTAAGTTATCATGTTATATCAGTCTTCAATGATGATTTTTATGATTCTAACCCCATTTATATCTCATTGATATACATTTTTCATGACATGTAATAATTTCTTCATTTTATTAATTATTTATTTCCAAAGTGGTCTTTATAGATCACTATATTCTTATGTTTGTACATAGGTTTTCTGAAGAAGTTTTAAGTATGATGGAAGAATATGAGCATGTTATGTATGCTTTGAAAAAATTTAATTTATTCCCTAATTTATGTTGTAATGAAATGTAGCTAATTCTAAAAGACATTAGACCAATAGATATTTCATGTTTTATTTTATGTATTATTATTTAATAAATTATGAATTAATGAGTTATAAAATCAAGTCTTGTCGTAGTTGGTATCAAATTAATGTATAGATATTTTTATTATTTTGATTAGTAAACTCTAGTGATAGCCTTAGGGGTAAAAATAAACACAGGAATACATCATATTTATTTTTGATAAATTGTACAATTAGTGGTTTTTAAGAAAACACATAGCATTCTATATACTATTAGTGTATATGGACTTGGAATAGATGCACATATGAGTAAAACAAGAGAAAGCCATTTTGAGAATTGATCGACCGATGACTAGTGCATGAAAATGGTCCTTACTGCACACATGATTTTACACTCTTAAGGGATATGTTTGGGTAATTCAACAATCTCATTACAAACAATCATTAATGGAAGATAAAATTTCCAAATGTTTTTATTTTGGAAAATACATCATGGTTAACATTGAATAAATCCCACATATTGATACATTATAGAAATACATGTCATTCGTAATTTATAATTTTGATGATGACGCATTAGCATTTTTGTGTTTAATAGATTAAATTAAACATCCCTGATTTTATCTTTATTCTACCCAATGTTTGGAAATAGGAGCATCCAAGAAAATAACCAATTTGAAGGGAATTGTGGCAACTGCCAGAAAAATATTCCCATAAAAGGGAGTAGGAATTACAAATATTGTGATTATAATCTCTCATCCAATGTAGGTTTTTAATGAAATACTATATTTGGATGTGATACCAAATCCCCCCTATGAAAGAACTAGCCTAAATTGAGAATTTTATGATTCAAAGGTGTCTAACGTTCAATGGATCACCGGATTCCTTACACACGGAACAATATATCAACTCTACTAGAATATCTTCCCCATCCATCAAGGTTCTAATCATGAGGAGGTTGTAGTAGTTTTTTGTCTTATGGAAAGAGAAACTAATCATTCATTGGAATTAACCATGCATATAAAGCTTGAGGAAGATATTGAAGTGATGTAGATGAAGTAATTCTAAAAAATGTTTTTTGACAAATATTTTCATGACCCTCTCCAACATAAAATGAAATGGGATTTACATTCCCTTAAGAAAAAAATATAACGAATCTATAATGTAATATAAGAAAAAATTTATTGAAATTTCCAGATATTAAAATTTCTTTATTGTTACCCCCTATTATAATGTTTAACCCTTCCTTGGTGAGAAACTCCTAGTATACAATAAGTCATGCTAATATGATACGTTGAGAGATTTGAGGAATTTTTGAAATGATACTTCAAATTCAAAAACGAGATCATAAAATCTAAAGGTTATAATATGGATAATATGTGGAAATTAGTACTCAATTCTAGTGTTAATATGGGGAAATATAACAGTGATATGAAATTTGAATATCAAATTTGTGAAAAATGCAGAATGAAGAACCCCGGAAATTTCATATGTTTTAAAAAATGTTATAGTTAGGGATAGGAATGGACCCTATATAGTCATTATCGACCTGCTAAACAAACTACTGTCATGGAGGAATGTAATGATCAATTAAACCACCTACTAATAGTCTATTGCATCAATTATAAAGACCTATGTCCCTTTTAAAACCAATATAGTATGAATAGGGTATTCAGAGTCATCCAATAACTTCCCTGGAAACAAGTGTGAGATTATTGCATCACAATATTTGGGGTGGATCCAAACAGTGAATTGGTTATAGATAATCTAGTTACTCATTCAAGAACAACCTGCATACTTAATTATTCTTGTATTATGAATTCATTCATATCACCAAATCATTGTCGAATACCACTACAAAGCATAGAAGTAGAGTTATAAGTGAAAACAGTAAATTGTGAAATTATTGAATCCCATGTTTATAACCCATCCCCTAACAAAATTCATGGTATTAAAATCCTAATGAACTTTTTGATAATGAATTTTTTGGAATTTTATTCAATTATGGGTATGTATTATATTTCCCTATATAAAGCCAACATAATTTTCTGTGAGGAGGAATTCACTCTCTGTTTTATGAATTATCCTTTGAGTATATAAAACATCATGTATATATATGAAAATTCATTAGAACTAAAATATAATGTACCTATATTATTTCAATATATGTAAGAATATCTAGCTCAAATTATTTAGGTTAATGAAATTATCATCCTTAAGATATGTATGTTGTGATGGAATATAACGACGTAATTCCTGATAAATTTCCTAGTATTTTTCACAATTGAGAGGATTAATTTTCCATAATTATTATACCATGGGTTTTTCCATTATCGAAGACTACATATATAATGTTTGTTCTAGAAATTGATGAGATGAATATGAAACCAAATGTGAATATAGATAAACGGTCCAGATGCCCATGTGATTTACCATGGGGGTGTACCAGTCCCCTTCATTGTGAAGAAGGATGGGTGAAGGTTTCTTTTCATTGATTATTGTGAGACCAACAATATAATTATGAATAAGAAGAATCCTCTATTATGGAATGATAAATTGGTCGATTAACTATATGGATAACAATAATTATCCATGTTGTATCAAAGGTCAAGGTTTTACCAGGGTATGGTGAAAAAGATGAATATCCACAAGAATGGTTCTCAAATAAGGTATGGGAACTATGAGTTCATAATAAATCAATTCACACTAACTAATCCCCAAGAAATTTTCATGGACATGATGAACAGAGTCTTACGACATTACCTTGAATAATTTATTGTATATTTTATATACGATATATTAATTTGTTAAAAAATCTTTTATGAGCATGAAGAGAATTTAAGAACTATGCTAAAGACATTATTAAAGGAGAATATTTTTGAAATTATATATGATGTGAGTTATTTTTGAAGGAAGACTCATTATTGGTTCAAATTATCACACGTGATGGGATATATGTGGATTTTTCAAAGACATATGAAATTAAAGGATGGCTGAGCCAAACTTCTACAACATAAATATGTAGTTCTCATAGGTCAGCTAGATATTATCGTTGATTGGTGATAAATTTATCTTGATTATAAAATCATCAAATAATTCTAACTCAGAAGGGATACATTTTTTTGTAATAAATACATTTAAGAGAGATTCATGGTGTTGAAAAAGGGGATTGCCACTACACATGTTCTTAAACATCACACAAATGGAGAAATATTCTTGGTATATAGAAATTCTTCAATGAAAGGATTGGGTTGTGTGTTAATGTTGAATGAAAAATAGATATAATACACCTCATGGGAATTGAACGTTCCGAAATAGAACTACTCAACACATGATTCATAGTTGGCAGAAGTGATCTTCACATTGAAAATATACCATCATTATATATTTGGATGAAATTTTGAAATGTATAGGGTTCATTGAGCCTTAAGTATATATTCACACAAAATGATCTAAATATGAAACAATGATTATTGATAAATCTTATGAAGGTCTGCGACTAATAAATCCACTACAATATTGGGAATGTGGATAAAGTAAAAGATTTTCTATGTAAAAAGGATTGCAAAATTATATCATTGATGAAACTATAGAAGGATCTGAAAAAATATATTCTTGAAAATTATGGTCATGGGATTCATAAAGGAAGGAACATCATCAACCCATTCAAAATTTATTTCTCAACCATGTGTTCTAGAGAAAAAATAAATTCTTGTAGAGATGATGAGGGAATTTTGGAGAAATTAGAATCTATATGAAAAGGTAAGTCCTCATATTTCAATGTTAATGGAGAAGAAGATGTGAAATTTAGTTCACGACTATGATTACCATAAAATCATAAGTTACAAATGAAGTACATAGATGATTCAAATAAAATGACATTCATTATCCATCCTGGATGCATGAAGATGTTTCAAGATCCCTGATATCAATAGTGGAGGGAAAATATAAAGATGGTTGTTAAATAACAAACATGAAGATGTACTTTCTGTCAGCATGTGAATGAGGAAAATAAAAAATCATTGGTGATGATGCAACCATTACACACACCTACAGCTAAATGAAAAATCATCCCCATTGATATTTTCACTACTATTCCAAAGACATCAAGAGGAAATAATATTATATGGGTTGAGGTGAATCATTATATAAAGAATACTCACTTCATTGAAATTTTTCAAGAAATATCACTCAATAAAATTGAAAGGATATATATAAGAAAAGTGGTGAGGCAATCTCGAACCCCATTATTTATTGTAACTTATTCAGATCCATATTTTTTCCAAGTCCTACAATAGTATGTATCGTTCTTTAAATACCGAGTTGATCTTTCTCATGGAATATTATCCTCAAACTGAAGGCCAGTCTGAGCGAACATTCTAAAAACGCAAGGACATGTTTATATCATGATCAATTGACATTGGAGGATTATGGGATCAAAAATATTTATCTATCCGAGTTCTCATTCTGTGATTTTTTTAATCAAGATTTTTAATAGCTCCCAATGAATCTCTTTATTGGATGATATTAGGAACACCATTATTATTAGATGATGTTTGTTAACACAAACTATAATTTCATAAAATGGTAAGGAAATAGTAGAAATAGTCAATAACATTCAAGAACACATCATGGATGCAAGGATTCGATAGCAGATCAATCCAAACAATTGTTGTTGAGACTTAGAGTCTAATTTTGGGGACATGGAATTTCTTCTCATATATCAATGGATGAAACTCTTGATATTTTTGAATAATATAAAACTTCTTCCAAGATACATTGGTCTCATCGAGATAAATTAATGCATCAAAGAATTATCTTATCGACTAGAACCCCCAGTTATCATATCTCAAGTAAATGATGTTTTGAATGTATCCTACATGAGTATGTACATACCAGACCCCTCAAAAGTTCTCAATCCGTAGGTAGTATCATTGGAGAATGATATCTCATATGGGGAGAAGTTAGTGAATAACATAGACCACAAACCCAATGTTATAATGAATAATTCAATTCCCATATTAAAATTGATTTGGAGAAACAAAAAATTTAAACAAGTTACAAGGGAACTGTTAGAGGTGACAAAACATAATTACCATTATCTATTTTTCTCTGTGAAATGAAAATTTTGTGGGAAATTTTTTTGATGGGGGGATGGTTTTAATGAACCAATCATTTATAAATACAATTTTACTTCTTATTTAATTAAATGTATTATTATATACTATTCTTATAGAAATAACATCCACTTCATTGATTTTATTACATGCTATCGAATTTAAAAGACCATTAAGAATCGTTACCATTGATAAAATATCTATTGAATAGTGATCACATGGTTAGTATGCGAATATGATTTTAATAAATCCAACTGACCACTACAAAGGAATTGATGGCCTTAAAAATCAAATTATACCATTTGTACCCCATTTATTAATGCTTGTGAGGGAGGTAAACTCACTAGGATTTTCCATTGACTAATACCGAGATGATTTCCAATAACATAATCCAGTGAAAAATTGTTTACTAGAGAAGTTAAAGATCATCGAAATCAGGGATCAAAACATGTAAAATGAACCACCACATGAAATTCCCAACATCATCCACCTTTCCCTTAGGGAATTTTATGGTGTATTTTAGGGATATTTATCAATACCATAAAAAAGTGATTATTTATATTGTACTTTCAATAGAATAATGGATATATTTACTTCAAATTTTATACTTTATAAATAATATTTCTTATTATACAAGAAAACAAAAATTTAATTTCTCAGTAACATTAAAATGTAAATAAGTCCATTATTTGGTTGAATTAATGATTTTTTTAAATAAATAATATTTTAATAAAATTATACTATTTTATATTAAATATAGTTTATCATTTAATTTTTATGAATTCAAATATACATTTTTTAAGTATTGAAAAAGAATTATAGAAAATAACCCCAGCATTTATCCATAAAAATTGATTCTTATTTGAAAAGTAAAAATTCATATATTTAGAATATTATTCATTTAAACAAAATATTCATTTAATAAAAATTTTAGAATTATCCAATGATAAGTTATAATAATTTTCATAGATAGTTGAATTTTCGGGTAATGAAATTAAATACGGAAATAATATAGAGTATATATTATTATATAATAATGAACTAAAAAGTGATGTAGTAAATACAATAAAGGTTTTCCATGACTAATTGCATTTTCCAATTTAAAATAATTTTAAATAATGTTTAATTTACTAATTTTATAAATCCTTTATGAATAACCTAAAACTTATAATATATTTTATGTTTTTTAAATCATTTCATTTCATACATGACTCAATTCCACATAAGCAATGGTATTATTATTATAATATAATCCCATAGATTTTTAAAATAGTAAAATGCACTTCCCTTTGGTAGAAAATATGGAAAAAACAAATGGGATGTTTTGTGGCGTCACGATCCCCTCCCACCAAAGATGCCCCTCCTGAGCTGGCAATGCTGAAAGGGAGATAATGACCCCCGAGTCCCGCCTCCAGTAGGTCCCAGGTTGGGAACTAGCACCAAGGGTATGAGTTTTTACAAATATGGGAGGCATTACCCTTTTATTATTTTAAGATTGGGCAATAGGCTAAGTCAACCACCAAAAAGGAAAAGAACAAGTGTATAAAAATAAACCAAAACCAATCCCACATGCATGTTTAAACAATTTTATAACAGGGTACATGTACAAAAATGCTCAAAGTACAATACCAAAAAAAACTAACGTACAACAACTGCAAAATCTCCAACTGTTTGACTAGTATAGTCCCGCACGGCCCTGGTAGTCCACCTGGAAACCTGAAAGTAAACGTAGTGTGAGCATACAAGTATAATCAGTAGGGAAACCTAAAGCTCTCATGAATAAGTGGGGAGACATCCAAATGTCCCGTGAGAACAATAGAACAATCATACAATGGAAATCTATCTGTCAAACCTTACCAGCCACACTCACCAAAAACACAATCACAACAGGTTGTATTATATAAGAAACAAGAGTATTGGGTACCCTGCAACATTTCCCTTTAGTTAGATGATCAACCTAACGACGAACGTCGGATGCTGCCACACTCTCCCCGCCCGCACACACCTGGGCCTCCCAACCATGTATCCCACCCGCAAACACCTGGGCCTCACAACCACATATACCGATCGCACACACCTGGCCTCACAACCACGTATCCCACCCGCACACACCTGGGCCCCACAACCACGTATCCCACCTGCACACACCTAGGCTTCATCCCGAAGATTCTTGGGAAACAGTAAAACCTTCTCGAAGAGTCTTGGGCTAGAACCACTCCAATCAAAACCTACCTGAAGAGTCTTAGGTGTATGGTCACCTCAAGCCATCACAACCTAGGGGAGAAGGAGCAGGAAGGAGCTAGTAACTAAGGGAAAAACACCCTCTCCCATGAAATGGGAGTGTTCGGCACTAAGTGCTCAACATGGGTGGGGGTCGATAAAACACATAAGATACAGATATATATATGTATACCAAACACACATCCCAACCTATAGCTTCTAAACAGAGAAATTGAGCACATGTCTCGGCACTGCTACTACGAAGCATGCATACAACTAACAATCCCAACCCCATTTATGTTTTCACGATTCAGCAGAATTAGTTTATTTAATTCCTTAAATACTGGGCAACTATCCACAACCAACCACATCAATCGTTTGTAAAACATATCCCTTCCATCCAAAAATCAAGTTAGGAAAACACAAGAAACACAACCAAGTCCCTTCTTATCAGCTAACCAACACATTTATTGTTAATCCCGTTCCATTACCATGACCCACCATTTATTAACTATTCTACTTTTTATTTATTATTCTCAACCCATAGTCCATTCTCATTCAAGCCCATCCCTACAGCCCCACTGCCAACCACCAAAACAACACCGAAACCCATACATCATTATCCCTTTAATACCATTTATTGCAGCCCCGATGCCAATCACTAACATAGAATTCACACCAACCCACAACCAAGCCAACCATAGTCCCGCTGCTAACCCAATCCACAACAACCCACAAAACACCCCCATCACATGCCACATATCCAAGCCAACACCCACATGTTCAGTATTCCATTTTGTTCAACCGGGGTGATCACACAAGGGTTCTAGATTTTAAATCATCCAACTTTACGTGATTAACCAAATTCCACATTCCACAATGTTCCATCCAGAAGAACGGTCTACAAATATAGGGAAACATTTAATTGTGCAAGAAAAGGCCCCCAATGACTGTGATTTTACGTAGGCATAATCATATTCAATTCACATCATATCAATAGGATAAACAAAGATAAACATAACAACTTCCCCATCCCCTGTTCTTTAACCATTTATTATCTTTATTTAATAGTTCAACTGTTTCTCTTGAAAGAAAAAGGATACCCACCCCGCATGATGCACAAATTATAGAGACGATTGTAAGATCCCTACCTCAACAGGTTCTGATTGCAATGCTCCCCCGGTTCAACCTTATAAGACGTCCGTTAGCGTCTGTCACTTCTGTCGGGTCCCGAAAAAACCTCCTCGGGTGGAAGTCTTAAAGGAAAGGACGAAGGAAAGACAACAGATCCAAGTTCGGATGTTCTTCCTCGTCGTTATGGTCCCGTGGCCGCTGAGGGATCGTAAATCGGTGCTCGGACGAAGAAGTTATGGAAGAAAGAGCCTTCGAGTTTCTTGGAAGAACTCTGCTCAGAGAAAAGGGGAGGAGAAGGGTGAGTTGAAAAGGAGGAGGGGACCCCTCCTTTTATAGGCGAGAAAAGAAAAAGTACATGGCGTGTACTTTATATTACACGGCATGTACTCGGTTATTTCACACAGTATCCACGCGACTCCCAACATGGCTCAGCAGCCGTTGACTTGTCAACACATGGTTTGAGGGTAACACATATTCGGGGAAGGACTACACAGTGTGTAGTTCGGAAACACGGCGTGTACCCATTTATTTCACACGACAAAGACACGGCTCAAACAAGGCACATGGACGTTGACTGGAAATGCGTACGCATGTAAGGACTACACAGCATGTAGTACTAGAAACACGGCGTGCACCCATTTATTTCACATGGCTCCAACACGGCACATGACCGTTGACTAGTCAACACACAGTAATGCGTATGCAGGGAGAGACTAGATGGTGTGTAGTTTCAAAATTTTGGAAAGTGTGGGAAAAGTGCATTTTACCATCAAGAACACTTCGTGGCCTTTCTTGACAAAGGAATGGGCCGAAGAGGTCGGGGCCATTACATCAGATACCTCTTAAAACATTCTCATCCGCAAGAATTCAAAAACCAACCCAGAGGAACCCAATAAGATACCTCTAAGCATTATTGTTATAACAGAAACACAACCAACAACCCTAATCATATGTGTTAGGAATTCCCTCTCCTATGTTAAGATGTTATCCGCTATATGCCGCACTGACTCGCCTGCACGAGTTTAATCGCATAAGCAATAATGTGTCTCGATTGAGGATTGGGCATTCCCACTTCCATATATTAGGATTTCCAACTTGCACTACCTCCAACACCACAGAACCAACACACTGCCCAAAAATGTGGTTAGGGGAAAAAAATTCCTTCTCCTATGTCGAGATATTATCCTCATTAGGCGGCACTAACTCGCCCACACGGGTTCAATCGCATCCGCATTAATGAGTCTCGAATAAGGGTCATGTTTTCCCTTTCCCCACACATCCGTAGATGTTACACATTACCAGGGAACAAGGAAACAAAAGGTCTCACAACCGACAAGCCAAGCATTCCATATATCAAATCTATAGAGTACAACATCAACACAATGCATAGAAGAACAAGGGAAAACACAAGTCAAAACAACTCCAGGTACTGAGCATGCATCTGGGCCTCCCGCTCCCAAGTGCTCTCCTCGAGGCTGACATGCATCCACAACACCCGAACCTAGGAAATGGTTCATCCATGAAGCCCCTTATCTTTACGATCCTCGATTCTGACTGGTCATTCATTGAAGGTTGTGTCCTCTCCCATATCTAACTCCCCCCAGTTGATAATGTGAGATTCATTGTGTAAGTACCGACGAAGCTAGGAGACGTGGAAGACATCATGACCCTTTTCCAACTAAGGTGGAAGGTCCAGCTGATATGTCACCTCACCGACTCGCCTCAACACCTCAAAAGTTCCAATGAACCTAAGTGAGAGCTTGCTCCCTTTCCCAGACCTCCGCTGCCCCCGTCAAGGGGAAACCTTTAAAAAACAAGATCTCCCACCTCGAACTCCAAGGGCCTCCTCTGACGATCATC
The DNA here is from genome assembly GCA_963277665.1 of Viscum album. Lineage (NCBI taxonomy): Eukaryota > Viridiplantae > Streptophyta > Magnoliopsida > Santalales > Viscaceae > Viscum > Viscum album. Next base: position 931,030,984 of record OY728127.1, read on the forward strand.
ATAAGACTTATGTCAGTCCTGAGCCGCTTTCATCCTCTCACATACAAGCTGGACTTTCTCCGTGGTGCTCTGCACTACCTCTGGCCCAAGAGGACCTATCTCGCCAACCTCTGCCTAGCAAATGGGTGAACGACATGGTCTCCCATACAAAGCCTGAAACGGTTCCATGTCAATATTAGAGTGGAAGTTGTTTTTGTAGGAAAACAATACTAAAGGAAGGTGTCTTACCCATGACCCTCTGAAATCCAAAACGCATGCTCGTAGCATGTCCTCCAACATCTGGATAGTCCGCTCTGTCTACCCATCGGTCTGGGGATGGAAAGCAGTGCTAAGGCGTATATGGGTGCCAAAATCATGTTTTAACCCCCTCCAGGCTCGTGAGGTAAACTGAGTATCCCGATCTGAGATGATAGTCTTTGGGACTCCATGCAACTGCACAACCTCGTCTACGTACCTCTGTGCTCTGGTACTCACCAGGCCTAACTCATTAATTCCTAAGAAGTGAGCTGATTTTGTCAATCGATCCACCACTACCCAGATAGCATTATAACCACCCAGAGCTCTAGGTAGTCCTGTGACGAAGTTCATCGAGATGTCATCCCACTTCCACTCAGGGACATCTAAAGGATGAAACAAACAATTGGGAACACAGTTTTCATCCTCCACTTGCTGACACACTATCCATTTATCCACAAACTCTGCCACTGCCCGTTTCACCCCAGGCCACTAAAACTCTTCCCTCGGTCCTTGGTACATTTTTGAAACTCCTGGATGTACCGCCAAGGCTGAGCTATGGAACTAATTGATAAATCCCTCACGCAATGTCTCGGGGACAAACAACCTTCCATGGAAAAGCATCTGATGTCGGCTGTCCTCTGACCATCCTTCAGGAGCGTTCCCCTGATCGACACGATCCCGCATCACTTCCCCCTCGATGTCCCCCCACTGAGACTCTTCCACCTTCTGAAACAAGGAGGACTGCACCTTCATCTGAAACAAACAGCCACTAACACCTTCTACCCTGGCATCCAAGTGCAAGGAATCCAACTCTCCCACTGCCTTCCAAGCATCAGTGGATTCCCGAACCACTTCCATATGCGACTCTCTGCTCAGGGAATCGGCCACAACGTTGCCCTTACCTTCAGTGTAAGAGATCCCAAAGTCATCGTCTTGGAGAATCTCGACCCATATCCACTGCCGCAGGTTCAAGTCACGCTGAGAGAAGATATAACGCAGGCTATTTTGATCTGAGAAATACAAAAAGAGATCCCCAAAGCGGTAATGTCACCAAAAATTCAGTGCGAACACTACTTCTGCATGCTCTAGGTCAGGGGTGGAATAGTTACGCTTGTGAGGGTGTAACTTCCTAGACCCATAACATATCAATCCCTTCTTCTACATCTACACGCACCCTAGACCAAGGCCAGAAGAATCACAAAAAACCTCATACAACAACCCTTCCTCTGGCAACCAAAGTACGGGAGCACTGACCAAATTCTCAATCAGGTAGTAGAAAGACTTCTAAAATTTCACACTTCCTAGGAAGACCTAGTTCATCCTAGTCAAAGCTGTCAATGGAGTAGCCACTCGAGAGAAATCCAAAACAAACCTCCGATAGTAACCTGCTAACCCCAAGAAACTATGAACTTCTGCCACGCTCTTGGGTGATGGCCATTAAACAACTGCCTCCACCTTCGACGGGTCCAAGGACACTCCATGCTGAGACAATATGTGCCTAAGGAAGTGTACTTCTTGTGTCAATAACATACACTTAGACAATTTCCTGTAAAGCTGGTGGTGTCGAAGGACTTCTAAGCCTGCCCTGAGATGATCAACGTGCTCCTCCTATGATATTGAGTATATCAGGATGTCATCGATAAACACAATGAAAAACCAGTCCAGAAACTCTCGGAAGACAATGTTCATAAGTCCCATGAACACAGCCGGTGCATTCATAATTCCAAATGGAATCACTACAAACTCGAAGTGCCCATACCTGCTCTTGAAAGCCGTCTTCGAGATGTCACAATCCTTTACCCTCAGCTGATGATATCCATATCATATATCAATCTTAGAAACCCAACCTTCTACCCTCAGTTGGTCGAAGAGATCATCTATCATTGGAAGGGGGTAATAGTTCTTGACAGTTACGTAGTTCAGCCTTCGGTTGTCTATGCATAGCATGAGTCCACCATCTGACTTCTTCATAAACAGAACTGGAGCACCCCATAGCGATATGCTGGGTCAAACAAAAACTTTCTCCATCAGATCATCAATCTGAATCCTCAACTCCTATAACTCCAAAGGTTCCATCCGATAAGGGGCCATCGAAATCGTACAGGCACCAGCCTGTATGTCTATCCCAAACTCAACGTCACGTTGGGGGGGGGGGGAGGGGGGGGGGGGGGGTAGAGTCACAACCTCCTCAGGAAAAACATCGAGGAACTCCCCAACAACATCCAGGACATCCATCATCTCTGTATTAGTTGGAACCACTAATAAACCGCCTAACAAGGAAAGGAGAGGCTTCAAATGCCGGTTTCCCACCTGATAGATCATCTCGCCAACAAAAGATACGCGCTGCCCATCGACATCGAAGAACACGACTCTTCTCCGGAAGTAGTCGATAATGGAACTAACAAAAAACAACCAGTCGATGCCTAGGATGACATCATATGGCTGCATCTATAACAGATGAAGGTCCCCACTAGATTTATGTGGTCCCAACGTCATCCCACATCTCCGAAAAATAGTAGATATGCTGTTCTGGCCTCCAACTAGTGTACTCAACACCAGTGTTACGGAAAGTCTATCTTCTTATAGTCCCAAAGAATGGGCTATACCAGGTGTAACAATGGAGTGTAAAGCTCCCAAATCGAACAAAGTAGAAATAAGAGTGCTGAAAAAACAAATCGTACCTCACACCACCACTAGTTCTGCTGGAGCTATCAACTCTGTTGTGTGCAACTGTCCACTTCCAACTCCTCTTCCTCTCTGATGTCATCCACCTCCCCAACCACGCCTTGGTCGAGGACCCTATGGGGCACCCTGAGGTTGGCCTCCTCCCACAAAGTCTGCCCTCAGAGGAGTATGGTCCTGCTGTTTCTGGAAGGGCCTCTCCGGCAACTGGTGCTGCTATGGTGGGAAATGAACCTGCCCACCTCCACCATACTGAGCATGGGTCGGGCACTGACTCTGAACATGCCTGAAACCTCAACAAGAAAAACACTTCGGTCCTGGGATCATGAAAAAGTGACGAGGACCCACAGATCTTAACTGGAACTGCTGGGGCTTGCTCCCCACTATCCTGAACCAGGAAGGTCTCGTCGCAGGAGACCTGCTGCTGACCGCCTTCCCCTTCAACGAGCCTGGATGGATCCCTTATCTAGGTGCACCTTCCAGTGAGTGAATCCTCTCTACAACCTCTGCCTTCTTCTATACCTCCATGTACATCAGAAAGGTGAAGGGGGTGACAGCATACTGGAGCGAAGGATGAAGCGCCTCCTCCAAACGTCTCGCCCGAGACTCCTCATACGGAATGAGATCCGGGGCAAAGCGGAGGAGATCCTTGAACTTGATCCCCAACTCTTGTACTGACATACTCCTCTGCTGAAGGGAGAGTAACTCCTACTGCTTCTCCACCTTGATCATGGAAGAAAGGAATTCCTCTCGGAATTCCTTCTCAAAGTCATCCCATGGAACCTCTGCCTCTATCCTCTCTCCGAGGAAGAGCGTCCACCACTGTAACGCCACACCTCTCAGATGACTAACATCTAGGGGAACCCAATACTCCCTCGGAGCACAGATTAAGGTAAAAGTGATCCCTAGCTCTTCAAGACACCCCTCCATCTTCGTATCCGAAGTAATACCCTCTTACTTCTTAAGGGTATTCCGCTGTAAAGAATGGAGAGTCTTCTACTACTGGCTATCTTCCTCCTCTCGGTCAATCCTCAACTGATCGACAACCTGAATCTGTTGGACCTCGGCCATCTGAGCCACCCGGGGACGTCATCCAGGTGCCATAGCTGTACAGTAAACAAGGATCGCCTAATCCCAAGTAGTAAAAAAACTCAAGGTTTTATTTTATCATTTTATTTCAATTTCCTTTCTAGATATCCCAAATCAAGTAAAACACAATCATGATGATGCGTGTACCTTCCCTAGGGTCTCTACCCTGCAATCAATTTAGTCTCAATTGGTCGTTCAGTAGGCTCAGAATCCTAGCATCAGATCACAGGGGCCCTAAAACCTTGTGTCGTAGACGGTCTTCCACGGCCTATTTCACACACCAATAGTATCTAACATTCTCTCCCTACCATCCGATGCAATCCTCACTATGCCTAACTCCAGAATCCATTCTATCTCTCAACCATATTCTCTGATACCATTTTGTCACGACCCCCTCCCACCAAAGATGCCCCCTTCTGAGCTGGCAATGGTGAAAGGGAGATAATGACCCCTGAGTCCGGCCTCCAGTAGGCCCCGGGATGGCGACTATCACCATGGGTATGAATTTTCAGAAATATGGGAGGCATTAAACTTTTATTATTTTAAGATCGGGAAATAGTACAAGTCAACCACCAAAAAGGAAAAGAACAAGTGTATAGAAATAAACCCAATCCAATCCCACATGCATGTTTGAACAATTTTATAATAGGGTACAAGTACGTGAAATCTCAAAGACCAATACCAAAAGAAAACAAGAGTACAACAACTACAACAACTCCAACTGTCCGACTAGTGGGGTCCCACATGGCCTTGGTTTTCCTCATAGAAACCTGAAAGTAAACATAGGGTGAGCATACAAGGATACTCATTAGGGAAACCTATAGCTCTCATGCAAAAGTGGGGAGACATCCTAATGTCCCGTGAGAAGAACAGAAGAAACCAATAAAGGTAATATATCCGCCCAACCTTACCAGCCACACTCACTAAAAACACAATCAATATAGATAGTAGTATATAAGACACAAGAGTATTGGGTGCCCCGCACCATTTCCCTTTATTTAGCTGCTCTTCTTAATGGTGAATGTCCTGACGCTGCCACACTCTCCCCGCCCGCACACACCTGGGCCTCAGAACCACATATCCCGCCCGCACACACTTAGGCCTCACAAACACGTATCCCGCCTGAACACACCTGGGCCCGACAACCTCTTATCCCGCCCGCACAAACCTGGGCCTCATCCCAAAGATTATTGTGAAATAGTAAAATCATCCCGAAGAGTCTGGGGCTAAAACCACCCCAATCGAAACCTACCCGAAGAGTCATAGGTGTAAGGTTTCTTCAAGCCATCACAGCCTAGGGGAGAAGGAGAAGGAAGGAGGTAGTAACTAAGGGAAAACACCCTCTCCCATGAAATGGGAGTGTTCGGCACTAAGTGCTCATCATGGGTGGGGTGCGATAAAACCCAAAATATACAGATATATATGTATACCAAACACACATCCCAACCTATGGCTTCCAAACAGAGAAACTGAGCACGTGTCTCGACACTGCTACTACGAAGCATGCATACAACAAACAATCCCAACCCCATTTAGGTTTTCATGTTTCAGCAAAATTAGTTTATTTAGTTTCTTAACAACTGGTCAACTATCCAAAACCAACGACATCGATCGTTCGTAAAACATATCCCTGCCATCCACAAATCGTGTTAGGAAAACATTAGAAACACAACCAAGTCCCTTCTTATCAGCCAACCAACCCATTGATTATTAATCCTGTTCCTTTACCTTGAACCACCATTTATTAACTCTTCCACTTTTTATTTACTATTCATATCCCATAGTCCATTATCATTCAAGCCCATACCTGCAGCCCCGCTGCCAACTACCACAACCACACTGAACCCCATACATCATTATCCCTTTAATACCATTTATTGCAGCCCCTCTACCCATCACTAACATATCATTCACACCAACCCACAACCAAGCCAACCATAGTCCCACTGCTCACCCAAACCACAACAACCCACAAAACACCCCCATCACATGCCACGTATCCAAGCCAACACCCACATGTTCATTTTTCCATTTTTTTCAACCAAGGTGATCACACAAGGGTTCAAGATTTTAAATCATCCAACTTTACGTGATGAACGAAATTCCACATTCCACAAGGTTCCATCCACAAAAATGGTCTAAAAAGATAGGGAAAATTTTAATTGCGCAAGAAAAGGCCCCCATCAACCGTTATTTTCCATAGGCATAATCATATTCCATTCACAACATATCAATAGGATAAACAAAGACAAACATAAAAACTTCCCCATCCCCTATTCTTTAACCCGTTATTATCTTTATTTAATCATTCAACTGTTTCTCATGAAATCAAAAGGATACCCACCCCGCATGATAAAAAAATTAGAGAGATGAAGGTAATATCCCTACCTCAATAGGTTATGATCGCAACGCTCCCCCAGATCAACCCTAGAAGTCGTCCGTCGGCGTTCGTCACTTCTGTCGGTTCCCAAAAAACTGTCCTCTGGTGGAAGTTGTAAAAGTAAGGCCGAAGGGAAGACAACAGATCCAAGCTTGGAAGTTCCACCTCATAGTTACGATCCTGTGGCCGCTGACGGATCATAAATCGGAGCTCGGACGAAGAAGTTATGGAAAAAAGAGCCTTCGAGTTTCATGGGAGAACTCTGCTCAGAGAACAAGGGAGTAGAGGGGTTTGTTGAAAAGGAGGAGGGGACCCCTCCTTTTATAGGTGAGAAAAGAAAAAGTACACAGCATGTACTTTATGGTACACGGCGTGTACTCTGTTATTTCACATGGTCTCCACACAGCTTCCAAAATGGCTCCGCGGCCATTGACTTGTCAACACATGGTTTGAGGGTAATTCATACACGGAGAAGGACTACGTGGCGTGTAGTTTTTACACACGGCGTGTACCCATTTATTTCACATGAAAAATACACAGATCAAACATGGAACACGACTGTTGACTGGTAATGCGTATGCGGGGAAGGACTACATGGCATGTAGTACTGGACACACAACGCACACCCATTTATTTCACACGGCTCCAACACGGCACACAGTCGTTGACTGGTCAACACATGGTAATGCATACATGGGGAGAGAATACATGGCATGTACTCAAACTACACGGCTTGTAGTTTCAAAATTCTGGAAAGTGTGGGAATAATCCATTTTACCCTCCAGAACACCTTGTGGACTTCTTATTGACAAATGAATGGGCCAGAGAGGTCCGGCCCATTACATGTGGTTTTGATTATATAATTATATAGAGTCCAAAACCAAATTTTTTAGAAATAATAATGAAATACCCTCATGTTTCCAATTTAATCCCACAAAAGATACCATTTCCCTTGACACAAAAACCATAGAGAGAATCTTTAATCTTCTCTTACATATCTAGAGTCCTCCTATGGTACCACTACTCTCTCAAGAAACACCACCTAGGAATTTGTAATCACACTCTCAAGGTATGGTATCATATTCTTTTTTATCATTACTGAATTATCTTCATTATCTTATCCCATTTATATCCATTTCAAAATGTAGTTATGTGTTCTCCCATTATCCCAATTACACTTCTATGATTTATATATGATGAGAGACCCCTTTCACTCTCATTAAGAACTCCCATGAACATTTATATTCCCTTGTTATGATATCAAAATTTCACCATGATTTTTCATGATAAAAAATGTAAGTGAATACCTATACCCATTTCCATTAAATGGAATTCACCTTCTTGAAATTATATATATTTTATTGGGGTGATACATGTATTTATTCAACACTCATTGATCTAGTAATTATATTATTTTGAATTTTTTTCCATGTTGTAGGATCTATGTGGTAGACGTATGCGTGTGAATGAAATTAATGTGACAGTTGCACCCAAAATTATATAGTTCTCTATTTCATTAGATAATGTTTCAATATCATGATAAATCATGAATGGGTTGATGGAATTAACATAATTCATCATTGGAAATTTTCTAGTATGATTTCATTGTGATTTATCCTTGACTAATTTTTATGATGCCATGTTTAATGTTTTCTCCACATTTTAAATGTTTACATTATATTATCATTCTCTATCATTTCTCATTGATAATGATTATTATTATCAATAATATTATGTATAATTTATATTACTATTGTATAACATGTAATATTTTCATCATGTTATAACATGTTTATTTATTTACCAGGATTTATAATGCACACCATTCTTATTTAGGTTCTTAGATTATCCCTTGTTGTTTAAAGTACGATGGAATAATATGAGAATATGAAGGATTTTATGAATAATGGATATTTATTCTACATTTTATGATTTTATTCAATGAAAAAAATTCCAAAAAATACACTACTGATATCGATCAATTTCGGTTTTATTATGCGTAATCTTATATAATAATTAATGAATTAATGTGTAATAAAGATAAGGGTTTCCATAGGGTTGCAAGAACATTTTTAATCATATTGTCTTCCACATATTTCACATTATAATGATGGTAACGATTTTATAAATCATAATTATTGATATGATATTACCACCTTCATGGGAACATTAGGATATCTTTTTTTTAAATATAAACACTACGATTTTAAAAAGTATATATTTCTCAAATATCCATATAGATATAATGTCCCCAAAACAATATTGTGAAGATCACTGTATCCAATTATAGACAAATTGATTAGTTGTTGTTTTCATGGATCAATAATTGGTGGTTGTAATAGGTTATCACTTTCTACTCCCACGTTGTTACACAACCAAATCCCATTTTAGATGCATCACTGTATTTCACAAATACTTTAATGCTGGATGGTAATATGAGTATAGGTGTTGGGATTAGCCTCTACTATTACCCAGTAATAGCCTCCTCAAATTCTTAATTATATCAACAATTAAATACCTTTTTGAGTTATCTTGGTTATTTTGTTTTAATATCATATGTTGATTCTCAGAAATCGATGATAAAACCCATCTAATGATATGAGTCTATATATTTAAATTATATATATTGGTTTGAGACATTCAAAATTCACTTATGTTTCATAAGGATCAGTATATATCCATATGTTGGGGATATTAGCACCATGTAATGATAATTTCTCTATCCAAAATATAGAGTAATTATACATTACATATATGATTTCCTTTTACATGGTCTTCAGTAAAACATTAAAACTATCTTCACGTCCATATTTCATTTTTGAGTAGATAAGAATAGAATCTATAATTAAAAGAATAAATATATTGAGTAAATAAATAATGATTAAATTAATTAGTTCCATGATGATATATAGAGAATTATTGGGTCATTAGGGAATCACTGTAAATACATTGTTCCCATTCCTTTAATGAAAACCAATCATGGGGATATCCACCTTGTTTATATTTACTTGATAAAATAATGACTGATGGTCAACCTAAAAAAATTTATGATCTCTAGATAGTTGATCAATTTTTTTATAATATATGGAATATGATAATTTTCATTTATCATTATCTTGTTAAACTGACAATAACCAATGTAGAATAACATTGTCCTGTTTATATTTATTTGAAAAATGAATGGTTCACTCCTGGGAGATGCATTAGGGACTATAAACACATTATACATATTTTATTATAATAATTTCATTTACTTCAAATTGAAATAATGGCCACTCCATATTGATTAGAGGATATTGGAAAATAACATTGAATATTTTTATCCAGAACACAACCTCGCAACATGGGGGAAAATGGGTTATTTGTCAAGAAACACATCATCATTTTCCCATAAAATGGGAATGTCATCAATAATTATCATTTCATTCGTCTAAATCAATATTCCAAGATAATATTTCTCATAAAAAATAATATTCCTCCATGAGATGATGTTACCAAAGAATCATCACCCTCCTCATAGTAGTTTTATACCACTGGTGGGCGATTAAACATACATAGGATAATTTCCTTCTCTAATAACCTTATGTTGTCTGAATACGTTGAGTGTAAATCCATACTTGAAATATGATCAAATTTCACTAAAGGGACTATACCAGTGATTACAGGTGACTTCAACCTATAATTTTTCTTATGGAAAATTTTATATTAATGAGATTAAATAGTTTCTCTTTTTTATATTTTCAATCATAACCCATAATGTATGTTTTGTGGTGGAGTTTTAATATTACTCAAAATTTCCTTTTTAATAAGAGTGAGAGCATAGAGATTTGGTAAAATAGTATGTTTTAATTCATTTAATGAATAACTAGTGTTACTATCAACATTTGATTGTTTTTATTCACCTCAGTAGTTGTGATTAAATAAACATCACCTTTCTCCATATGCCTTCTATTATTTTGTTGGTTATAGTCAACAACCCTCCACATGGTGCATATATTCTTATAGTTTCCCTGTCCTATGAAATCAAATCATTGGAAATAGGGATAATAGTTGAATATAAAATTTAATTATTCCATCTTTTGGGTGGGTTTCTCCTATCATAAATATCTAGCTTGGTTCCCTTAATTCCCACAACTAAATCATCTCCCTATCTAATTCTAGAAATGTTGTAGATTCATCATCACAATCATTTCGAATATGAGTGGTTGATATTTATTTTCCCCATAAGATTTACTAATATCACCAATATTATAAAACTACATTATTAACATCCTATCTCAATATATGTGGGACCCTTCTTATTCCAATAACACTACATTTACTTTTAGAGTTCATTATATAGATTCCTCACGACTATCATTGTCTTGACTCTCAAAATAAATTCATATATTATAATTTAAGCAACCAATGAAGAGATAAATATTACATTCAAGGGAAATGAAAAATTTATAGGTTTATCATGTATGTCTTGTGAATAATATTTTCAAAATACACAATTTAATTATAATCCCTTTTCAAGAAGCTATATAAATCCATCTCCATTTTATGTCATATTATATGAGGAAAGTATTTATTGAAAAAAAAATCATGGATTCATTCCACTCCATGACTTCAACCACTTCCTCAGGGATTATATTTCTTTAATCAATGTCCAAAGTTGATTATCATATCCAAACAACAGTAAAATGTCCTACCCAAACTTCCCATTATTATATAATTAATTTATTTTGAGTATCATTTCAATGGGGATAATATATTTCCACTCAATTGATGTATCCAAAGATCCAATCAATGTGGGAGGCCTTTATCAACATTGGTCTTAATGTGTACTTTCCAAATCTTAGGGGGTTGTGGGTTTTCAATTGATTCATTTTTATGTTCCATACATGATTTAATTGATAATGAATAATCATTGATATCTCAACTCATGCTCCCATCAGTTTGGGAATCCCATTTGAGAAACTATTACATTTCCCATCACATTGGTTGTGGAATCTGTTTGCCATATTTATAGCTATTGACATTAATAAATGGAAAACTTGAGGTGAGATTCTTTATATTACTAAGAATATAAATGGGAAACTGTGAACATCAATGTGATTATGAATAAAATACATATATATCATAACATTTGACATTCTTATATTCAAACATTGTTATCCATGATCTATGTCCTAATATATTATTTTATGGTGATTTTTGTCCCTTTATCAATATTTCAAAAAGTTATTGTAAATTTATGAAAGAATATATCACAAGAGTTTCAAATAAGGTTTGTAGTAAGGCCTCTTTTTCATGCACCAGGTGATGATCGGGTAAAATCCCATTCAGTCCTTTTAAGGTTTATTACCCTAGGTATAACTATTCCATATCCATATCTACAATTAGTATCCACATAATGATTTAGTTTTATAGAAAATACTAAATCAATATATTATCATAATTTAGGTTTTCTCCACATTACTAGTCTTATCCTTAATTATTAATGATATTTTTTGGATCCTGGTAAGAAAAATTAACTTGATATTCTTATAATACCATCTATGGAAACACATATCTTTAAATAACCTTAAATCATAATTTATAACTTAATTATAGACATAATACAATAACCTTAGATCATGATGGATAATGTCATTTTGATGTTTTTAAGATACACACGTTTTTCCTTTAAAAAACAAGAATGTATTTCTATATTTTTTTTTCAAAGATAGGAAATGACACAACATATGATTCTGAGGCCCGGTGATCCAAGAATTAAATTTATAAAAAAAATAAGTATATTTTTTTATTGAGAATAAATATTTTATTAAATAAAATGGGAAGACTCATAATAGGATGCTTAGAACATATATATGAAACCATTTTATAGTGTATAATGCAATAGTTTTTCTTAGAAATGACCTAAAATTGGTCATTATAGTGAGTTCGGATATCTAAACCATTAGCGTTGTGTTTAGTTTGCTAATTAATTTATTAATAAATTTATTTATTTATATAAACTCACTGAAATTACCATATAAATCCACCATTATGGAAGATCCTCTTGGGTTGTCCACATAAACCATATGAGGATTAAGAGTATTTTTCATCTTTGATATTGGAAAATCAGAATCCGATGAAGACAGATCTCGCGATCGGAGAAGATCATAACATAAAAAACACAATAATATCCCTCAATCATTTTCAACCATTTTATTTGATGATGAACTATACAATATCAAGGTATGAGTCATAATAATTGGTTTTCACCTCAATTTATAATATTTATTTAGTAGGATCACATTGTTTCTTGAGATGTACTGATTTTCAAACATTGTATTTTCCAATGTAGTGATATTAAAAAGACTACTCAGTATTTATCACCCACAATTTCCCTATTCTTTATTTTTGTCCATGAAATAAATTCCACGATTGATAAAACATTTTTTTTGATTCCTTTCTCCAAAATTACATCACATTCCTTTCAATTGGGACACAGGTCCATGGTTTGATGTTGATAGATGGTATCAAGCCCGATTAGACACCTCTACTTGCAGAAAAATTGTGTGTTGTGAATGAAATATTTAATCAGGGATAGAAACATAAGCTTTGAGGGTCACTAGTGATCGATTTGTTGAATTTGAATCTGAATCAGGGATGGAGGGATACAGAACAAGAATGACGATGTATATATGAATGCATGTAGGAATGATACAAACAAAGTTCTTCTTTCATACCAATGGTTGAAAAAATACAGGGAAAAGTTTTAATATACTATAATTTCGAGAGAATCTGTGGCCATATCCTAAAGTAGGGATTGTGGATCTGAATCAGAGATACATGATCTATGTTTCATTGAATATGATTACTACATGTTGTGTAATCCGATGAACACATGTCTAGTAGGCCCATAGATCCATCAGCATGGGTTTCAGTGATTTATAAGCAACATTGGCCATGTGGGACCCCCACATTCCATGTGATTCATTAGCTGGTGGTAGACCATATACTCTGGGAGTACACAAGCATGGACATGTCCACTCACAAATCATGTTTTAGAGTATATGGACAAGAGAATAGTAGGCAAACAAGACCTAGAGAACAAACATTGTCCCTAGGTAGCATGGAAACCACATGTAGTCCACCTTAATGCCAGTATATTCTACATGGGATGGGATACATATACATGGAATGATACAGTCATGATAAAGTGTGGGACCACATATTGTTCAAGTACCCTAGAATCCATTTAACCCTTATTACATTTTTTGGAAGCATAAATCACTCATATTTTCTTCATTTCGACTCAGATCATGGACAACAATTATCCTATCTGGTGTCATTTTTCCATGTAGAATGTGATGGTGGAATATGTAGTGGATTATGGGAAATAATGATAGATTTTATTTGAATGATTCGTATTTATTCATCACCCAATAATGGTAGTAATAATGAAGAGGATCACTAGAGATGCTAGAGTGAAACCCTCTGGCACAATAGGCCATGAGACATACTGAGTGGAACACCCCTATTGTAAAGAGAGCGAGTCCTTGGGTCACCATAGTTGAATGCCTAGGAGAAGAAGGGTGTTGGTCCTCAACATATAGAGTAAAACCCCCTCACACACTAGGGCATGGTTCCTTGACCAATAAAGTGGAACCCCACTGAATAACCAGGGCACGATCCATCTACCTACATAGTGGAATCCGCTATTGGATAGGGTGTGGGTACTCATGACTCTAGAGTGGAAATCCCCTAATAAATAGGGCAGGGGTCCTCATCCTACATAGTCGAACCATCCTAATGAATCATGGAGCATGTCATTGATGGATACATACTATGTGGACCTCCCAGATGCCCAAGTGTGTGTCTCCAATACATGGATAATGATCCCCTTGATTGTGTGTCATAGTGGTGAGGAGTGGTCTTCCACATGGTTACTTTTATGTAGTCCCGATGGATTTTGGGAATCATTGGCATAATATTGGTACGATTGCCGAATCATTTCCAATATTGGCTATGATATTGAGACCCCCGTTTATCTAATTTATGTTTATCTTTCTTGAGAATATATATATATTTATAATTATATCAGTATCGATATTTAGTGGGTTTTTGACTCTCCATTTTTGAGTTGAGATGATTACTAACTATATATTCCATTTTTTCTCTTACATGTGCACATTTTACTTTTTATGAATCCTACAAGGTGTTTACACACTCACCCCTTCATGGGATTTAACTACATGTGTTTTTTCTCATGATGATGATGGATCAGTCTGTGGTGACATTAGAGGAGTTTAGTGATGCTTGGTGCATTGGAACACTAATTGTGTTCATATCTTAGAGATCATGATTTTATCTCTCTCAATGTTTCCCTTTCAAGTTTTGTTATATTGGGACATAATTTTTGTTTTGGGATGTATTTTTCCCCTATATTTTTTTTGTTTTCATAGTCGTACCCTTATAATCCTTCTGGGTGTTGCATACATGATTCATATTGCTATTGTTTCATCTTGTCATTCACATTCTACTGCACATTTTCGCTGAGATTATCAAGTGTGTGAATAAAATTACAATAGGAAAATTCCTCCCATTTAAGATTTTCTTTTAGTGTTTTTCACCAACCCATATCCTATGGAGGTGGGATGGGGGTTTTTGCAGCTCGAGCCCCTTCTGGGGGCAGTTCATGATTGAATGGTATTAGAGAAGATCATAACATTGGGTGGTGTTTGGGGTGATGTCACCATAAAATTGTTTATATGATGTTTTGGGAAACATTTTAAAATTATCTTGAGGGTGGATCTTAGGTAAGGGTATCCAGTGATGATATGGGAGGCCCACATATCCATTCACAACGGATTTGATTACCTTATTATGAAATCGACATAGCAAGACACTTGTTGGAATTGCCAATATTACATGCATCATAATGGATGGTATAATTGATTTTCATTCTCGAGTCGGATCCCCAATGTATATATATATATATATATATATATAATTTCTCATCTAACTATGGTTTTTGGTAATAATTTTCAGGATGAATACTCAATGATAGCTAGTTGGGATATGAATAATGGGTTGTAATGATGATCAAATGGATGATGATGCCTTAGTTCAAGGATCATCCCTTGAGATCTTTCCTTTGGTTCAATAGGTAGTAGAACCCTGACATGTTGAGAAAAATATTATCCATTTAGATATAGCTATGTATTCTTGTAAGATTATCACACTTCATATGTTCTTGCACCATAACTAACTAAGGATTCGTAGTGATATGGATCTCAATGTAGAGGACAATTTGATAGATTTCGTGGTTAATATCGTTAATAATATATAGACCCTAACATGTCGTCTTGATGTGACAGACGATATCCTTTTCCAAGGAGTATCAGGTCACTGGTTGAGTCTTGTTACTGAGGTCCACAATGAGTCAACACTCTCATGTTCTAACTTCCATCAACTATTCAATGAGGATTACTTCCACTCTTATTTCATCTTGGTTCGGATTCAATATCTTCTGCTATTTTAATAGGGTGATATGACATTGGATGAGTATTTGATGAGGTTCACATACCTTATTATTTCCATTTAATACATGATGTAGGATGGATACTTCCAAGAACATATGTCTGAGAGAGGATGTTTTATACATATTTATGCTAGTTCGGTGCAGTTGTGAATTCGAAACTATGTTAGTGTTTTAGAGTCAAAATTTGTGATAGAAAGATTCTTTTCAGAGGGATTCTATGTAGGTGGAGATAGAACTATGTATTACATGGCTGAGTCATCAGATGTAGCTAGAAGGCACCAATCTATTAGATGATGATGTTGGAGAGGTCACTCTGATCAGACTAAGGGAAGTTGAGATGTCCATGGAATCCAATTGAAGGTTGATAATATAATTATGTCAGCTGAGGTAACATGGTTTTTGATTTCCTAAATCGAAGTTATAATGAAGGTAGGAGGATAAAAGATTATTTCCATGGATGTGGAAACACCATGATTAGGAATATCCTCAGAGAGGGTAGGGAGGTCCCCTCAGGGGGAAATAAAGAAAGAGGATTAGGTGGAGCTCTATGAGGAGGATCTATGTGGGTTATATGACACTGTGATATACTTCCACTGGTACCACAAGGTGGCCCACATCAGGATCATAGAGCTAGATATCATGTCCATAGACAGTTATAGACTATAGATTCTTATGTCCAAGTGGCACATAATATGATTATAGTTATGATATGTGTTTTTTCTAGTCATCCCTCATTATTGGTAGACATAAGTTTATGTCATTCCTCCATATTTGTAATCCAAGTGCGAGATCTGGATCTCCCAGTTGAGGTTATATCTAGGAGCATCATCTTGAGATTCCAATGGGTAATACTTATTCTAAATCGTTTATATATTCATAATTTGAGTTACATATTGGTTTAAAGAGGTTCACATGGGAACATTTTTACCTCACAATGGAACCCTATAACTTAAACATGGGTTTATATTGGTTTTACATAGATTTATCATAGATTGACATTCACCAAAGATGAGTTAGATTCCTTCACACTCATGGGTCGATATTTTTCTTTACGAGTGAGAGAGATCACTTGGAAAGGATAGTGGGTGATGCAATAATGAGGCTACAACCCCTCACCCATCATTTAGAGAGTATATGCCTTGTTTAATAGGCAATTTAGGCATATAGATTATATAGTTGGGGAGGATTCTATATATTTATTCCTCGAGGACATTTTAGTACTACCACTAAGGCAGTAGATAGATTATTGTATTGACATTCATCCCAGGACTGCTCCTATATTTTCTAGGGAGTATAAAATGGACCCTACCATGATTTGGATGTTTTGTTGTAGTTATAGGACCGCTGAGAGATGGTTTTTATATGGTCCTATGTGTCCCCAGTTAATTTCTATTGTTTTTTGTGAAAAAATGGGATGGGTGATTACAGATTTATGTGTATTATCCTAACCTAAATAACACCATGATAATGAATAATTTCCCCTTTTGAAGTATTGATGTCCTATTTAACTAGTTGTGTGGAACAATATGTTTCTCAAATATCGTTGTTCGATCTATCTACCACTAGTTCAAAGATTGCGAGGAAGATATTCCAAATCTGGCCTTCTGATGTCTCAATGGACACTGTGTGTTTTGGGTGATAGACTTTGATATGAAAAATTCCTCCACCATGTTTATAGAATAAATGAACTAAATCATCCATCAATACCTAGAATTTTTTTACGTTATCATCATTGATTACCTGCTCATAAACTCTGCATTAGAATAGCAGTTTGTTCAGAACTTGAGGATGGTCTTGAATTTGATTCCAAAAACCATATTTATTTTAAGCACTTCATGTTTCAGTTTTGGATTCACAAGGTTCACTTTATATGCCATGTCATTTATAATCATAGTTTAGTTATGCACCAAGATATGATTGATGTATTTATTCCATGGGATCCAACCATGATTTTTTCAGTGTGGAGAAGTTTCCCTATTTGTTTGGGTACTACTAAATGATTTTGGAAGACATATCTAGGATTTAATCCCCCTCAACCACCAGAACATAGAATGGGAAGACGTATACCTAGATTAGGAAATTTCAGAGTTCCTTCATAGTGTTTTGGATAAGGTTTATTTTTGATCCTATGTTGAGACTACAGAAGGGGGGAATAGAGTACATTGTTTATTGTGATGAATTAGGGGATAGTATTAGTTACGTGTCAATATAGTAATAAGAAGTTGTGTGTTCGTGATAATTGTGACCCAAAAAGTAATAATACGCGACACATGACCGAGATCTAGATGTTACAGACATTTTTAATAGGATGTCGAGGCAGGATCTCTTTGGGGAGAACATTCTGGTTTACTCATTCCATCAGAGTCTCTGGAATGTCTTCACATAGAGAAAATAAACATGAGATAGTGTTTCTAGTTAGAGTTTATATAGGACTATGAAATATTGAATGTTTAGAGTATGTGAAGGGAAATGTGGTAAAATATTATATTTATAGAATGTCCTAGACTTTTTTGGTGCATGAGTATTCTGAGAAGTTGCCTTCCTTAGAACTAACCATGGTGGAGAAATATGGTGTGTATTATCAACATTTGATGTTGTTAACTCCCCCATTACATAAATGTGTAAGATATTTCAACATGCGTGACAATGAACACTAGGTATTTCATGATAATATATACAAAATTGATCCACCATATGGATATTATGAAGGAGGGACTCACATCATCCATTTCCAATGATGAAAAGTGGTCCCAATCATGATCTGGGAGGAGGTGATGTGATCATGAAACACATATCCTTCTATTGTACATCCTCATTTGGGGAATATGTAATGATTCTATCATTGGTTGTTTTGGAAGACTGAAATTAGATGAAAAAACAGATTTGTTTTCTCTCTCTACCTAAACATTTCTCATCTTAATGTTCATTCAAGAATTATCGTATAAACCCCTTGAGAGAATAGACTAGAAGAGGGATGACATGAAAAGGAAATTTTTAAAGGTAATCTATTGAAAAAAATATTCATGATTCCATTGGGGTGATACTTGAACGACTCCTGAAATCAACACACTTCGATTCAATCAGGGAGTAGAGTTTGGTGGAGAGTTTGGGGAAGATGTACATATGAGATATTTTTCTCCTTCATAGGGATTTGTCAATTATTTTCTCTGATCATGATTTGTGCACTATTTCATGGTATTGGTGAGCTCCAAATACGAAATTTGGGTACCAGATGAGGATGACTATAGTCTTCCTCCCCTAGAATGTTTTGACACACAAAGTGCACTATCCAAATGTTAGAGTATATCCTTAGAGATTACATGTTTTAATTTTTATGGAACTATGAGGACCACTTAACCAATTTTAGTTTTCGTATATAAATATATACCAATATACATTCACTATAGAACCTTTTGTGTCACTATTAGGTAGACCCAATAGGTCACACTTGTGTTTGACTGAGATCGGTGAGACATCTATTTTGGGATTACAGTTTATGAAGGCGTCGAAGGAGAAGGTTGAGGTTATATGTGAGCATATGAGGATGTCTCTGATGAGGCCAAAATTATTTTAAAATCACTATTATACGCCCATTATGTTAGATTATGGAGACTATGATTCCATAACAGTCTCCGCACAATGAGGAAGTAAATTACTCTATTGGGTGATGCTATCCCGAATGATAATTATGCCCTATGAGATCATGTTGAGGGTTGGTGAGGTTTTTACTGCCTCACACTGCCCCTGTAGTTAGAGTGGTTGCATGATGTATTACATTTTTTAGATGGGTAGATATGTTCATGATCCCATATATGTTATTGAATTGGTTGAGATGGAAATCGTGGATGGGAGCCTTTTATGGAGAACTCAGTGGTGACCGGGGATCAAGTTGATAAAACAATGTGTGGATGGAATATTCCATTATATTACATGATGTGGTAGAATCAGAATTTGCAGGAGAGTTATGTAGAGCCAGAAAGAAAGATGTTATTTCAGTATCCTAACATTTTTATCAGTTTTTCTTTTTAGTGATGAAATTCATGAAGTAGGGATTGATTTAGAGACCCAGTTTTTTCATTGGAAGACTAATATATATTTTTATATGGAGCTAGGTACAGAGATGGGGTGCGATTCTGAATCCCATTGTTTCAAAAATTAAATGTTTAAAAATATTAAATATAATTTATATTTTACATGAATTTTTTCATAAATAAAATAAAATTAATAATAAACAGAAGCTTAAACTAGAAAACTGAGACCCTTGTTGATCCCTAAACACAATGTTAACCCCAAAAGTGACATGGAATATGTTGGCATGGAGAATTATGGTATCTTGACCATTGCATGTGTGTTTATTTGGTTAACTTAATAACTAATTTAATATAATTCTTAATTTTACCTAATTGAAATGCTTGAATAAATATAATAATATGGATAATCCCCCAAGGATAGCCGTATAAACATTGGGATGATCAATATCATTTTTCCACATCTATATTATAGAATTTTTATCCAATGATGATGAATATAGAGATAAAATATGTTGAATGAACCGTAGACAAAAACATTCTATTAATAATTTGTGATTGCAATATTTGATGTCGAAGGATCCTATACGCAGATAAAACTCATCATTTGATTCTAACAACAAATTTTGTTAAATTTGTTTTTTATAATCACCATGATGTTTAATCCACACCAATTTTCAAACATTTTATGCACCCATGAAATGAAATGAAATTGTTTATGTAATTTTTCTCAATTTGGTGGATATGGTTTTAGTGGTTTAAAAGTATCAAACATCATGTGGACCACCCCAGTCATGTGGTTCATTAATTGGAGTTTGATTGTACAATACATGATTAAAAGAGCACATGTACACGCAAAAACACACCATTTCTTAGAGTGAAAAGACATGGGAAATATAAATGGTTGTTTCTAGGAAAACATGAATTGGCCACGGGTAGCCTGGACATGTCGTGTAGTCTACCAAAACACCGTTTAGTTCTAAAATGTCTGGGATTCATTTGTTGGTGAGGATACTATAAGGATAATCAGTGGAACCACATGATGTGTGGATCCCCAACACGTTTTGTACCCCTATTTTCCATTTTAGGAACTTAAATATCTTATATTTCCATTGTTTGGACTCATATTTTGAACCATGAGTACCCTATATTGTGATTTTTCCACATAGAGCATGATAGTTGACTCCATAGTGAATTTTTTGATATGATGTGAGATGATCTGGGCATGAATCTTGTTGAGGAGGCACCCTGAGATTGTAGTTGTCAGGTATAGAAACACCAAAAATGCAAGAGTAGAACCCTTATGATGATTCAGGGTGTGGGTCATCTACCTACATAGTGGTACCCCCTATCAGATGGGGATCAGGTCCTCATGACTAAATAGGGGAAACCCTAGACACACCATGATGTGAGTACTCATCTTTTAGAGTGGAAATCCCCTAACACACTAGGACATGGTTCCTCTACCTATAGAGTGGATCCACTTGAAAAAATAGGGTGTGGGTACTCTACCTACTGACTAAGACCACCCATCAGATATAGAGCAGGTCCATGTGACAATAGAGAGGAACCCCTTTGATGAAACATGGAGTGGTTCCTAGACCACTATAGTGGGCCCCACCAACTCTATGAATATAGTGGAAGGCCATCTACATATATATATTATGTGGCACCCCCTAACATAATTGAGCGTGGGTCATCAACTTCTAAAGTATTAACCCTATAGTGCGTGACATAGTGGTGATGAGTGATCCTCCATATGGTTCCTTCCTGGATGACGTGAATGATGTTGGGAATCATTGGTTGACTTATAGAATTGTTGGTGAATCTATTCCTAGGATGGATGGTGAGATGGAGATCAACTTCTCTATTTTGGGTTTGTTTGGGTTGAGTATATATATATTATATGTGTCCATGTTTTTTCATTTTTTTAATCTATTACATTGGGATGAGCTGTTTTCTATCTATCTATTCCATTTGTGTTTCTCACTACTCCCCCTTCATCATTCTGGGAGTCCTTCTAGGATTTTAAATACGCACCCAACTTGAGATTTTCTAGCATGTGTCAGTTCTTATGAAGACACCATACATGACCGAGGTTATATTATATATGCTTTGGGATACCTGGTGAATCCGTCAATGTAAAATGGTCATAGCATGGGGATCAGGTGATGGGCTCTCTCATTAGATTAATTTCTACATTTTTCAGGTTGGAACATTATTATTATTGGGAATGTATTTTTCATCATTAGTTTTCTATTTTCATGATCAAAATCTTTTACACCCAAGAATTTTTTTCATACTTGGTTTATATTTTATTTGTTTTATATTATTATACATGTTCCTAAACACTTTTGTATTGATATGGTTTGGTTCATGTTAACATTTTCATTAGGAAATGGCCTTGGATTCTATTCAGTGCTTGATGTGACCACCTATCCCATGGAGGTGAGATTGGGATACTTTCTACTAGTTCCTAGGTTAGGGTTGGTTCATGAAAATTTGTGTATACAACATATTTGAATGAAATTTCAGTACAAATATATTTTTTAAGTATAATTAACATTCTATAAAATTCATTAAACCAACTAAAATTGCATGGGATAATCATGAGAAATATATAATAATGGGCATATCTAAATATCCCAGAAAGAGTTAAATGAAAAAATAATATATGCTAAAGTAGAATATGGGAGTCAAGGGTCATAATTTTGTTATATAGATATATTATAAAAACAATATAAACCTAAAATCATGGTATAATATTATTACATCAATGTAACATTATAATCGGTAAACAATATAAAATAAGAAATCATAAATATAAGTCAAGTCTAAAATTCAATGAATTATACCATAGTGTGAATAAGATAACCTTCCATGAACCATGCATGGTATTGCATGTGGTAAAAACATTATCCCATGAATTGGAGTCCTATAAAATTTTGGGAAATCCTATCAGATTCATACCATGTACATGATTTTGTGTTCCATACAGTTCATGAAATATAATAAAAACATTCATAAATTTTAACCATAAAATTATGTTGTATGGGTTACATAAATATATTTACCCATAAAAATTAAGAATCGTTATATCTAGGTGAATACCCTTGATTTGAAATGTGTACGGTTATTTACTAAACAATGTTTTTTCATGAAAAATTATTGTACAATTTTGGCAGCATATGTTTTGTACACATAAATTACTAGAAGGGTTTGATGTGATTTATTATGTGTCTATCATAACATTAAAAACATATGGATAGTAGTTTTGATGTTTAAGAACATATTCTAAAATGAAAAATTGAAAATAAAAAAGAATAATATAAATGAAATGATTGAATAAGGTGGAGTAGGAGAGGATCCCTTACACTGAGAGGGTGATTCTAGATAAATGGGCGGATATTATTAAGTGATTAAGAACACCTTGGGGGATTATATAGAATTATATGAGATTTATTTCATACACAAATATTTTGTAGTGATTTTGAGTGGGTGTAAATGTGGGTATTTGTAGAAAAATAAGTGGAAATATTTTCTAATTTTTGAACAAGAAATTTAGATAGTATAAGATAAAATAATAGTAACCAAAAACTATAAAATGATTTTATTAAAATGGTTTCATCAAATTGTTAGCAGTTTTAAATATTTTATTTTTATTAAAATAGAATGTTTATAAATAATACCCTTTTTTCCATGGAAGTGACTCATGTTCCTAAAGAATTTATTATAAAACATTCAAGTAAAATATATATTTTTTGAGGATTCACTAAATGTTTATAAAACTTATATTATATATTTAGAAACACATTATAGTATCAAAATCATATATTTTTGTTCATAGAATGTATTTCAGAAATTTATTATATCACTTTTGGGCCATTATGATTTCATAATATAGAAATTGTATTTATATTTTATTTAATTTTTTCCAAAAGATTCCACTATGTTAAAAAATATGATTAAATCACTATTGTCTATTTTCTAGGTGATTATTTAAAAAATAATAATAATTATATAAAATTTATTTCCTAAATATGAATGTTCTCAAATTTATAATAAAAACCCCTATTTGATATAATAAATTAGTTTTATGTTATTAAATAATTTATATCCCTTAAAAAATTTCATGGGACTGCATTAAATTTTTTAATTATATATATTAATGATTATTATCTAACATGAATATTTTATTAACATATTATTTAATTAAAAAACTATTGAATTTATAGAAGTAGTGTCTTAATTTAAACTATATATATCCCAATTATGTTCTATAAGAACAAAACATGAATCTACCAATCAAACTTCTTATTATTTCATGGAAAATATAGGAAAATTACTATTGAGTTTCTTCTAATATATATAATCTATACACACTTGTAGGTTCAAAACAAGAAAAAACATATTTAATTATTATGAAATCATAGTAAAATGACCTCCATGTCCTTTTTGAATTGTATAAACAAACCAAATATAAATCGAAGCGATGAATCCCTCATTATATTTTCATGTTTTTTATTCATACTTGGTATACTAACTATGTTGTATAAAATCAATGAAAAGATTCTTGATTTTGTTAAATATTAGGAAAATATGTTTTGGGCCATTTTTTGAAATATACGATCCAACAACATTTTAGTCTAACACCAGGATTTCATAGTATTTTTAAAAGAATCATTTTACCTTAATAATATTATTAATGTGGATCATCTCTTAAAATGTATCAATTATAAGAAAATAAATTTCCAATTTCTTCGAAAACATTAGATAATAATCATAAAATGATTTTTCATATATAGGAATTAGTCTAGAATAAATAGAATTTCATGATTCCCCAGTATGATCCCAATTATTTTTTTATCTTGATATTTTAATTAAAATTACACATCACCCATCATGGGTAGAAAAATAGTAACATTACATTGGATGGTGTGGAAATTTAGTAAAGTGATCTCTAAAACATTTTTTATCTATAAGAATCATCCAAACAAGAATCTAATTTGTGGATATCATGGTATGATGTAATGAAAAATTACGCATTGTTTTCACTTATTACGGGATTAAAAAAATATTGGTGTCAATTAAAACTAATAAAATGATCCATTTAAATAGTGAAATCATATAATAATTATCATTGTGTCATTTTTTAATAGTTTAATTTAATCTCACGTCAATCAAGCACATATTTACCTAAAATGTGCGAGAATAATCCAAAATTAATTTTTTCTATATGATTAAATTTCACATCAATCCCATTCATGGATTTTTTAGTGGAATCTAAAGTATCTTTTAAGAAAGATATATTTACTAAAAATATATAACACCTATTAAGGGTTTAAAATCTAGAAAACCACTTTAGATTGTCATGAGAAAATGGGAAAATGACCCCTATGAAATATGTGATTTTTATATCTATCACACATTAATCTTATGTCTGAATTTCTCGATATGGTGGAAACTATGACTTCATATCATTAACTCATATCTACAAAAGACATATAATTTGTTTAATAGTCTAATTCACTCAAATGAGCAATGATTAAGGTGTAGGATTAAAAATTGATTAGTGTTTGAATTATAATATATAAAAACAAAAATTTAGTGAATCTGAAACATGAACTTCAATGTAAGCTAAAAATTATATTTGGACATCACAATCTAATTTAAGTAAAATTTCACAAAAAAATTAAACAAATAAGTTTATTTTTGATTGACAGGAAAGAATATTATAATAATCCTTGAATTATTATTTATCTGTAAGAATAATTTTTTTATAGCTATGATTATTAGATTTCACAGTATGATCCTATTTTTTTACCTTGATTTTATTTTGAATATTTACCATCGCCCATAAAGAGTTAAAAACAATGTATATGGATTCAGATTGACATAGAAAATCATGACGACGGTCCCTGAGACATTTTTTAAATATGAGAATCAACCACACATTAATATAATCCATAGTTTTCTTAGTAGTATTGAAATAAATAATTCATATTCTTAACTTTTATTAATAAATTATAAATCAATCACATATGTCTAAAATTTAAAAATATTATTTAATTGGCATGAAAAAAAGTAAAATGACCATCGTGCCATTTTTTATCTATATTAACCAACCACTCATCAATATAACACCCAAATTCCATGGTATGATTGAATTATTTTTTGAACATCATAATCTTATTAACATAAAAATTCACCTAAAGGGGGATAAGACTGAGCAAACAAGATCATATACCAATTAAAAAATAGGAAAATTATCCTGATATAATTTTTCATATAGAATAATCAACTGTGACTCAATCAGTTTAATAGAATTTTCTGTATTATACACAATATCATTTGAATTTGATATATTTATTGAAATTATAAATCAACTATTAATAGGTATAGATAGAAAATATGGATTTGGAATCTCATTGAAGCATTTCACAATGATTCTCAAGTCATTATTGATATATAAGTTCATATTTTATTCAATTAAATTCCTAAATAACATTGGACGATGGAGAATTTTATTTCATGTTTTTAATTCTTAATATTAAATCGAAAATCACCGTTGTAGGGGTCAAAATCATAAAAATTATCTTGGATTGATGATAAATCCTATGAAAAAAACCTTTCAGTCCTTATTAATATGTATAAACCTTCCAGCTATTAATATAAGAGTTTAAATTATATGTATGATATAAATTATATTTTGATTATTATATTATTATTAAATTTATTAGTCATTTAAAATGGTACATTACATATAAAATGTGTTCAAAATTCCATTAAAACATAGGATATTAATTATAAAAAAACATTGAATAAATATTAATTAACCCTACATCAATTAGATTTATTAATTTATATGTATAATCCAATATATACTAAAGCCTAAATATTTTAATTATAATGAGATACCACATATAAAGGGAGAATGAAATGTGGATAACTATTGATTTACATTGAAACATATGAAAATATTCCTCATGTCAATTAATTCTTAAGGAATTAACCATGCATGAATATGATGCCTGAATTTCTTAGTACGATGAAAACTATGATTTTATATTCTTATCCAATGTTAATAAATGATAAAAAAAATATTTTTCAAATAAAAACCAATGAATCAAGTAGTAATTACAAATAAAACTTATCAAAATTATCATTATGTCATTTTTTATCTATAAAAGCTTGAAACACATCGATATGACAACCTAATTACATTGTATGATAAAAATTTTCAATCTGATTTTACATTTTTTTAAAATGAAATGTCACATTAATGTTTTAAAAACTATGATAATTTATT
The DNA here is from genome assembly GCA_963277665.1 of Viscum album. Lineage (NCBI taxonomy): Eukaryota > Viridiplantae > Streptophyta > Magnoliopsida > Santalales > Viscaceae > Viscum > Viscum album. Next base: position 931,058,226 of record OY728127.1, read on the forward strand.
CATATTATATTCAAACATAAATAAATTATAGTAAAAAGATTTGGGATCTATAAGAATCAAACATAAATCAAATGGATGATCAAATATATTTGTATGATCTAATGTATCATTATAAATAAAAGTTTTCTTAAAATTAAATATAAACGTCATGTGGAAAAACAAAATGGATGGATTTTTATTGAAATGTATGAATAGAAAAATCAGCCCTAATTTTTTAAAAATATATAAGAATAATTTATGCATGAATCAGATACATCGATTTTTTGTTTAAATGAAAATGTGATTTCATATTTTTAACCCTCATTAATTTTTTATATATCACCCATGAATGGGTCGAATATATTAAAAAGGACTTAGTTTGAATGAAAACATATCAAAATAACAATTTTTTCATCTTTGATGTCTATGAACCAACCTCATGTCAATATAACACCTGAATATCGTTGTGTGATTAGAGGTGTCATTAGAAAATCTCATTCTTATTAAAGATAAAATTTCACTAAATGGTATTTTCCTAAAACAAATTATGAATTACTATACTATTATTTTTCAATTATAAGACTCAAAAGTACAATTTTTTTAATATATTTATTTGTATGATTAAGTGTATATTTTCACCTTTATATTTTTATGAATATTAAATACCTCCCGTCAAGTGTTCAAAATAGATTTATGGCATCATATTTACATTATAACATATGAAAATATTCTTGGTGTCATTTGTGATTAATTATATCTATAGAGAATCAATATAATGACAAATTTTATTAATATTATGGAAACTATATTCTCATGTTGTTAACACATACTAAAAAATGAAAAATCCCAAGTGTATAAGTTATATTGAGAAGAAAATTTAAAATTTGAGTGAAAATTAAAATAAAATAACTATGAGTAATTTCTAATATGTATGAACTATACTCACATGAATCTAATGGGAAAAAATATCATTAAGTAGAAAAGAGTTGTTTGGAATCCAATTTTTTTAAAAAGTAACAAGTTAGCTAAAATGGGTCAAAACTGACAAGATGAGTATGAATATAAATAGAATCTTTATAGAATAATAGTCAAATTATTATTGACTTTTATGAATAAGAATCAATTAAATATAATTATATTATATCCAGCATGATCTAAATTGTCTTGAACCATTATATTTTTATTAAAATGTAATTTCGACATTCAGTTGGACAAAACAGAGAAAAATACATCAAATTTAAGTGGACAATTAGAAAATAATCATCATTTTTTATTTTTTAGCATCTGATTCATGGATCTTATTATCAATTGAAATGATGATTTAATATAGTTGAATATTACTAATAAAGTCAAAACAAACCATGTTGGGGACAATACTATGAAAAAGAGATCACACATGTGTGAAAACATTGTAAAACAATGTTCTATCTATTTTTGATATGTATGAAAGAATGTTGGGCCTTTAAATTCATATTAAATTTTACTGTAAACTAAAAGTGGATAAAACTAAGAAAAAGAGTTCAAATTGATATTAAAACATCAGATAATGATAAAAACTCATTTTGTATCCATAATAATCATCAAAATGTTAATCCCTTAACAAAATTCTCAGTGTTTTCTAATGTATTATTTCCCCTTGAAATTTTTATTTAAATGAAAAATAACATATTAAAAGTATAAAATCCAGAATTACACTTTCAAATGACAATGAATCTTTGGACAATTTATTTATATTCATTTGTGTTCTTTAGGACGCATCTCACATTAATATTAATCACATATTACTATATATGATGCAAACTATTGATTTTGTACTGTTTTAATTTTTTAATAAATAAAATATCACTAATTTAGTGGTCAATACTGAGAAAATGAACTCAAATTAGTAGGATATTAAAGGAAAACAATCGTTGAGTCATTTTTATATATAAAATTATATTATATGATAGTACAACACCTTATGTTATCTATGTGATCGAATGTGTAGTTTTCTATTTAAAATAATTTTAAAGTAGAAATTCATCAACTAGGGGTCTAACGTAATAAATCTAATTTGGATTTCTACAAAAACATAGGAAGGTGACTCTTAAATGTTTTTCATCAGAATAAACTGGGTGTAAATATAAATTAAAAATTTCAAAATAATATTAACACCATCTCATAATATTGATTTTTTTATTGAAATAGAAATTCAACAATAAATAAGTAAAAACTAATAAGATGGTTTTTGACAGATATAGAAACATATGAAAATGTTCCTAATGTCATTTTTTCCATAAATACTAGTTTCTCATAAATCTAAATCATTGATTTCATGGTATGATATAAAATATATTTTTAAACTCTTAACAAATTTTTTAAAAATGAAAAATCATCCATGAAAGAATAAAAATCATGAAAATGTTCTTGGATTTGTGGGATGAAATTTGAAATTTATCTTCTTGTTGTTTATGAACTATATGATCCATCCACACATCAATCACACACTTAAGTCTCATTATATTATTAGAAGTACCACACATCCTTCACATATATATTAATGATTCATGTTATCTAAAAGCTTCGTAAACAAAAAAATAGTGTAGGAATTATAAAGAAAAAATAGTAGAATTATACATATATTATTATTTATCACTATGAATATAATACACATGAATTCTAATAGCATATTTCTCTATATGATCTAAATTATTGTTTAACCTTAATATTTTTAATAAAATGATAAATCCCCCATAAAAGGGCCATCATAGAGGAAAAGAAATTTGATTCACAAAGAACCATTGTAAAATTATACATAAGTAATTTTTTATGTTTACTAATCACAGTTGTATTAGTGTAATTCCTTTATTTTCTATATGATTGAATCTAGGATTTCATATTGTTAATTATTACAAATAAATTATATATCAACCATATGGGAGTAAAATCATTGCAAAATAATCATTTATACTCTTGAAAAATATATTAGAATGACTATAGATTAATATTTTATTGATGTCATAACCATACATTAGTCTACCAATAGAATTTATTAGTATAATAATAAGTGATATTTAACCTTCACATTCTTATTTTAGTGACATGTAATATAAAATTAGAAAAAATCAAGAGAACTTGTACATATTACCATGAAAAAATTTAAAAAATATCTCTATTTAATTGATGTTTTATATTAATCAACCATGCATCAATATGTTGCAAGGATTACCCAATATTATCTAAAATATCGTTTTATTATAATATTTTTATTATAATTTAATATCTCACATCAAGGGGTCAAATCCATATAGACAACTACATATTCAAATGGAAAATTCGAGAAAAATCAACGAGGCATATTTGATCTATAAAAATTGGAACCTGATAAATATATCACATTTATTATAGTTTATTATGTAAAGTATGATTTTATATTGTCAATAGCTATTAATAAATGAATGCTCACGAGTGTAAAATTCCAAACCAAGAAAAAAGAGCTCATATTGGAAGACAAACTAATAAAATTACAATTATGTCATTTTAATACGTAATAACCAACCACTCATTAATAATACACATAATGTAATCATTAATATATAAATTAATTTTATAGTTCACATAAAAATGGATGAAAATGTGTAAAATATTTTATAATTCCTTGAAAACATAGGAGAATTTCCCTTAAATCATTTTTATCTATATGAATCAATCCAATACAATGATTTCTATGTATGATCAAAAGTATAATTTATCCCTAACATATTTAATGAAATTAAAAATCTCTTATAAAGGGATCAAAATCAAGTAGAATACTTTATATTGAAATGTACCAATAAATAATTACCCTAGATTATTTAATGTACTTTTGTGATCTGTTTCTCATCAATATGATGTCTAGATTAATTGATATGATGGAATCAACTATTTTATACTTTAAATCACATATTAGTTAATAGAAAATAAACCATGTAGGTGTTAAAATCAAACACATGAACTATAATGTTTGTAGAAAAATAGAAAAATGATTATCACAAAACATGTTATACGAATGAACCAATATCATTTGAATCTGACACCCAAACTTCTCGATATGATTTTAATTTTGGTTATTCTTTCCTATTCTTATTAAAAATAAAATTTACTGGAATGAGTGGAAACCAATTATAGGAGTTACTATTTACATTTAATTTTAGATGATTAATATTCTAATTATATGTGATCTTCATGAATGAATCGTGCCTCAATATAATTTTGGAATTTATTAATATGATCCAATAAATCTATTAACCATGATATCTTAATTTATATGAACTCGAACCAATAAATGGTTCAAAACCATGAAAATGAAATTGGATTGATATGAAAATATCCAAAAAACATTGATTTAATTTTAATTTTTTTGAATCATCTACATAATAATCTGGGCTTCTGGTTACTCAGTATATTGGAAACGATGATTTCATTTTGATAATGATTATTGATAAAGGAAAATCTACCTTTAGGGTTCAAATGTGTTCAAGAGGTCTTTTATTATTTTCAAAACTACTAAAAATGGCCATTTATTTATTCACAATATTTATAATCCAATGATATTTTAATATGACTTATTAATTTCATATTATGATAGAATGTGTCATTTTTCCTTCACATTATTTTAGTGCCAAGTCAACTTAAAAGGGAAACACTCAAGAAATTATATTTATATATCAACGAAAATAAAGAATATTTATCCTCAAATGATTTTTTGGTTCTAGGAATGAATTGTTAATCAATCAGATTAATGCTTTTCTCAGTATTATAAACTATATCATATCACCTTAATATTTTTACTATACTAATAAATTACTTGTTGAGAGTTAAAAACTATGAATACAATATTATAATAAAAATTAAAACTAGGACAATTATTCATGAGTCATTCTATATATGAATCCTCTACGTATCAATCAGATTCCTTTATTACATAGTATGATGGAAACAATGATTTCATATTATTAATGCATATTAGTAAATGTATTATTTCTTATATCGGGGTCAAAAATAATAAAACTCTAACGAATTGGTGGGAAATGTTATAAAAATGATATCTAATTCATTAATTATTTGAATAAACCAACCATATAAATGTATAACATCTAAATTTCATTAGATTTCTTAATGTGTCATTTGAACTTCAAATTCTTACCAATCATAAATTTCACCTAAATGTGGTAAAAACCCAAAAAATATGTTTTTATTTCTACAAAACCTTATTAGAATGAACTAATAATCATTTTTTATATATGATATTAATCTATGATTCCGTCTAATTAATGGATTTTTTGGTATTATCCATAGTATCATTTCATCTGGAAATATTTATAAAATTGTCAAATTAGTAGTCAAGTGGAAAATTTGAGAAGATGATTTTTTATTTTCATGGAAACTTATGAAATTTGATCCATGAAACCTTTTTTACCTAAGGGAATCAATGATGGATCAATATAGTGCTTGAAATTTCATTATATGATGTAAAAAATAATTTCTTATTATAGGTGCTTATTAATAATGGAAAAATATCCTATATGTGGGTAAAAATATTTAAAATATGCCCAAATGGAAAATAGTTGATAACTGATCATTATATAATTTTTTCATGTACGAACCTACATTACATTGAATATTCACCTAAAATTATTGGAATGAGTGAAAGAGTTGATTGGGATTCACATTCTTATTAATGTTGCGAGTTACATAAATGTAGTGAAAACATAGAAAATGAGTATTCATTATCATTAAAATACATGATAATTATCCAAAAAATTATTTTTGATCTGTATGATTCAAATTCAGATTAATCTAACCCAATGTATGATTCAATGTATCATTTCACCTTTATATATATAATAAAGTTACTTATCCCCTGTAAAGGGGTCAAATGAGTTGAATAATTTCGATTAACATGAGAACATATTAAACTGGTCTTTGATTAATTTTTTATCAGTAGGTATCATCCTTGAATCAATTCGATAAACATATTATTCTGTATGATTGAATCTCTAATTTTATATTGTTAATTCTTGTTAATAAATAACAAGTCCATCTTATATGGGTAAAAAATTACCTTATGAGATTATATAATCCCAAAACATAAGAAAATTAAAATCCATACATTTTTATTTTTTACAAACCAACATCCTGTTAATAATACACCATAATTTCAAAATATGATCAAATGTGTCATTTGACAATCACATTCTTATTAATAACACACGTTACATAACACATGTAAAAATCGAGTAAATTAGTTGGGATTCCACGAAATGATAGGTGAATATTCTTAAAATAAATAATAAAATATATGAAAATACAATGCCTCAATCCGATGAATATATTACGTGGTATTAACCATAATATCATTAAACCCTAATATGTTTTTTCAAGTCACATATCCAACATCATGTGGTTAAAACCGAGTAGAGGACATTGAGTTATCAATTAAACATATGATAGAAATACAATTTTTTTTATTTATATAGGAATTATTCATGCATTAATCTAAATCACATATTTTGTAGCATTATGAAAACAATTATTTCATAGTTTTAATGGCTATTAATAATTGACAAACCACATATATAGAAGTCAATACATAGTGAACGAGTTTTATTAGCATTGTATCATAAAATAATGATCTTTTTTCATTATATATATATAAACTAACATCCTATCAATATGACAACTAATAAATTTGGTATGGCTGAAAATAAAGTGAAAACTCACATAAAAGTGGTATGAAAATTTAAACAAATATGAATTTCCCTAATGTCATAGTATACTAAACCATAAATTGTTTTTTATAGGGTCTAACCACTCCAGATCCTAATGGATTTATTTCATGTTATGATCCCTTGTTTATTTTCATGTTGATATTTTATCAAAATTTACATATCACCCATCATGGAATCCAAACTAAGAACAATAATTCAGATGAATATGGCCATATTTGAAAAATACCCATCAGTCATTTGTGATCAATAATATGTATTGATCCATCAATATGACACTCATATTTAATGATATGACTAAAACAATGCTTTCAAATTATTTACTCATATTAATAAATTACCGAAAAAAATATTGGGGTTGAAATCAAATATTATTACTTAGATTGGGTTGAAAAATAAAATAGAATTACCACTGCAACTATCTAATATTTATGCACCTCATATGAATTTGAAACTAAAAATGATCACATTGGAAATAAAAACATAGTATAATGGAAATAAACTATTTTTTATTATAATTATATAAACAAAATTGAAGATACAAAACTATGAAAACCATACTTTCTTTGCATAGAAACATATTATTAGAAATTTTGGTTCATTTATGATCTATAAGAGCTTGTAGAACATCAATTTCAAATATTAAATTCTCATAATGATTTCATGAATTCAGTTATTATTTATAAATAAAAATTCAACAATGTAACATCAGAATAATGAATGAAAACAAAAATTTGTGGAAAACCATAGGAATGTCAAGTCAACTAAAAGGCATCAATCTTATGTCTTTATTTTTTATTAATATCTTGTATTCTATTTTCTCATCATATTATTGTAGAAATGTCAAGTCAACTAAAAGGCATCAAAAATCAGAAAACGCCTTCAAATTTCTATGAAATAACAGGTTCAAGAAATTAAAATGTCTTCGGATCCATAACAATAAATCATCCATAAACATGATTCCCATTTTTCTCAATATGATCAAATTTATCATCTAAACTTGATATTTTTAATAAAATTAAATATCATCATCCAAATGGAAAAAATAGAGTAGATTACATTATAATAACATGTAATCTAATGAAATAATTACCTAATCATTTTGATCCATAAGAATTTTTCACGAATTAATTTTATTCCCAGATTTATTTGTATGATGGAAACTATAATTTTATATTTTTAACACTTATTAATAAATGAAAAATCACCAGTGCAAGGGTAAAAATTGTGTTAAATAACTTTTTGGTGAAAAGACATATAAAAATGACCATTGATCAATTATTGATCAGTTTGAATAAACCGTAAGGGAATATGACCCTCAAATTTACCAATAAGATTGAAAGTGCCATCTGGAAATCAAAATATTACTAAATGTACAAGACACTGTATGGGATCATAATAGAGAATAAAATTTATAAATTTGCATAATAACATGTGGGAGGATTATAAAATTCTATTTGATCTATTAGATTCAAATGTTCATAAATATTATTCCATCATTTATTTGTGTGATACAATGTACCATTTCAGATTTATATTTTAATTAATATTATATATCACCTATCAAGGTGAAAAAACTAATCAGATATTATATTTACAATAAATCCTAGGAAAATAATATTTGAGGTTAGTTGTGATTTAATTTATCCTAAGTTCATCAATCTACTTGTTTCAATTTTATATATAATGGAAACTTTGTTATGGTACTGTTAACTTTTATTAATAAATAATAAATTAAATGTGTTGTGGTCTAAATATATAAAACAATGTCATATTGGATAAAAAATAGAAAATTAATCTGTGATGCATTTTTATATTTAAAAATGAGATCATGAGAATATAAAACTCAAAAGAATAATTATGATCTAAATTTCAGATTTGATATAAAATTTATATAAAATATAAATTTTTAAAAAATGTGTCAAAATCAAGAATATGGGTTTAGATTGATATAGAAACTTTATATAATTAAAAAAATTATTTCTAATCTATAAGAACCATCCTCTTCTAAATCTAGTTCTTGTAATGATCGATATGATCCAAAGTATCATTTTACTATGATGTTATTATTAAGAGGTCCTTTCTAGTTAAAATGTAGAAAAACAATTAGATGACTTCAGAATGACACAGAAACATAAGAATGCTATAGATAGATTATTTGGGATCTATAGTAATCCCAAATGTATTAATATGAGATCAAGATATCTTGATATGATGGAAATGATGATTTCATGTTGTTAATTATTATTAATAAATAATAAATCGTCTGTGTCGAGGTAAAAAATTAAAAATTTCATTAATTTCATCGAAGAACAGAAATATAAATTATATAAATTTATGATTTTTATGGACTAAAACATCCAATATAACATCAAAATATACTACTATGTTCGAATTTATCTTTTGGACTTCACGTTTATATAAAAGTGGAATTCCACCTGAATAGGGTCAAAACAAAGAATATGTAGTGTATTTCCAGGAATTCATCCAATAATGATTCAAAAATTATTTTTTATCTGTAGGATTGAACCATACATCAATACATTTTATGGATTTATCAGTATTATCCTAGTTATTGTTTAGGAATGATATTTTTAATAAAAAGTTAAAATAAATTTTTATGTGTTTCAAATAAGGAATAACATATCATAATGAAATAAAAACATTAGAAAAAAATTCTCGAGTTATTTATTATATGTAAGAATCATCCATTAATAAATATTTGTCCCAAAATGAACATTATGATGGATTCTATGATTTTATATTGTTAACTAATATCAATAAATGACAAATTAGTCATATTGTGTTCAACATTAATAACATTATATCGGGTTGTTCAAAAACAGAGTAAAATTATCATCATGTAATTTCTAAAATATAAAAACCCTCATGAATCTGAAACCTAATATATTTAGTATTATTTGAGTCTTTTTTGGACTTTTATTCTTAATAAAATTACATATAACATAAATAGTGTCAAAAACTAAGAAAACATGTTAGAATCTATATGAGATCATAATTAAATTATACTCAAATCATGTTTTACATATAATAATCAATCTTGAATCAAATCAATGATCGATTTTCTTGGTACTATAAGAAATATCAATTCAAATTATTATTTTAAAAATGAAAAATCAGCGATAAATTGGGCAAAACCTAACAAAAAGATTCAAATTAACATGAATACATTGGTCAAAAAAACTCAAGTAACTTTTGATCTCTAAGGATCATTTACATATTTTTTGGATTTCATGATATAATTCTATGATTGAAACTACTATTTCATAAAATTAATTCTAATTGATTATGAAAAGTAAATCATGTCATGTTCAAAACATTAAAAATGATCTCCAATATTCCCAAAACCATGTAAAATGAACTTTGAGTCATTTGGAATATGTATAAAGGTACCAAAGATCAATCTGATGCCAGCATTGTTAAAAAAGATCAAATGTTCAATTTCACACTCATATTTATATTATTGTGAAATATGGCTTAAAAGAATTCTCACCCAACAAAAATAGTTCATATTACCATCAAAATATAATAAAAATATTCCTAAAATATTTTATTAACTATTGGATTCATCAACACACTAATATAGTGATATAATTTCCCTGTATTATCAAATGTGTCATTTTAATATGTATTTTTTATTAAAATGATATATTAGTCATCATGTGGTCAATAATTACCATACGACATCTAATTAACATATAATGATTTGATATCGATTCTGAATAAATTTATAATCCAGAGGAAGTACCCGCTCAAGAATTTTATTCTTGGATTTATCAAAATTATAAAGCTATCCTTTCAGATTTATAACCCCAATTAATAAATGAAAAATAAAATTTTTATAGATCAACACAAAAAATGAGGCTTCAAATTTGATAAAATAGTTTTAAAACTAATACTCAATTCGTTTTTTATCTGTACTAAGTAGCTCAACATTAATCTGATAAAAAATGTTATCTGTATGATTAAATTTAATGTTAGATGTCATATAAAGTTGTTAAAAATGTTGAAAAAATATTGGATTTCCCTATATCATATGACAATGATCGTTAAATAATATTTGATCCTTATGTATCAATATCATGCTAATCAAATTCAAGGATATCTTAGTAAGATCTAATGCTCCATTTCACCTATTTTTTTAAACTAATATTTTACCTATAATGTGTTAAAAAATAAGAAATAGAATTCAGATTTACTTTAATGATAGGATAAATATAATTTTCTATGTTATAATCTTTCTAAATTAGTTATGCATAAATAAAATGCACATATTTCTCAATGTGGTTAAAATATAGATTCTATATTGTTAACAATTATTAACAAATAACAAATATCCCATATAGGATAAAAACTAAACAAGAAATATTATATTCATGTTTTGAGTTTGAAAAAAACATATTTTACTCATTTATGATATGTCATTATGACATATTTGTGACATCGTGAGTTTTTTTTAAAAGTGACATTATGTTTGAAAGCACATGTAATACGCCCCATCTGACTTAAGAGAACAAGTAAAAATTATTATGTTTCCATATAACCTATATGTTAAAAAGATAGGAAAAACCAATATTAATTGATTTATTAAAATATAGTTTACAAATTTATTTTATTAATTCCTTTTTAAAAAAATATTGCTAACTGAAAAAACCCCTTTTAATTAGAAGGAAATGTTTTTATAAAAAACTATTTAAATGAAAATAAGCGAGTTTATAAAATAATAAAATCACTATTTATGGACATTTATTAATCAAATATATATTTAATATATTCCATGTAATGTTTAAAATTCATCTTATATTTTTTATTGACATAATAATAGAACAAATTCAATTTTTCAGATAAAAGAAGTATTTTTCAAAATAAATATAGTTGTACTTATTTTTCATGGAAAACACATTTTAAATCTAGTTTTTTGAAATTATTATATGATTTATTCAACAAAATAAACATCTTATTTATATGAAAGACATCAAAATTTACTACGGTTGATTTTTATTTATAAAATCCATTTTTTATGAATAGTGAAAAATATTGAAATTTTATTCAAAACTACCTTTTCGTATAATTTTTATTATAGTTAGATTGTCCTTATAAATTTGTTTAATAATTAAATGTATTTTTTTAGTTCTTTAGTAGAATTTTGGTTATTTTAGGTAATTTCACAGTGAAGTTTGATATAAAGACATGTCGATGTTTTGATGGTTTTTACTTTTAAAAAACCTTCTTTCTCGTTTTGACAATAGGAATTAATTTTTAATAAATTACTACAAATTCAGAGTTTCTAATTTCTAAAAATTAATTCTATATATGGAATTAGAAGGTTGAAATTATGTAAATATGCCCCTTTAATTTCTGTACATGTTGAATAATAAATTTAGTAGTTATGTTTATTTTCCATTGTTAAAGGGTACATCATGTAAATAATTATAAAAATAATATTATAATAATATAAAACTATCCTGACACTTGTATTTATCTAATTGGATGATTTATGGATGACCAATACCACCCTTGGGATGAAATGATTCCTTTGAAACCACTTGGTTATGATTATGATACTTATAACATTTAATTTATGTAAAGGGAAATATGTAAGTCACATATATCTTCATACTAAAACAATTTTAATATGGACTTGTATAAGTGATATCTTCGACTATAAAATTTAATTATAAATATAAATAGATTTTTTACATCATGATATTATATATATAATTTTTAGACATTAAATAATAAAATTTAATTATGAAATAATGATGATGAAATGATTTTATTATTAATGAAGTAATGAAAAATGTGATATTATAATTGTTAAAATAAATATTTTTTGACAAAATATATGTCAAGTATGATTTTTTATGTGAATATGACATGTTTTAAGACTATTAAATTTTGTGGTTCAAATTCATCTCCATATTTAGATTTTATTTAAATTCAATAAAATTAATTTTGTAAAAATTTACAAAATTGATGTTTTATAAAAATACTATATTATTTATTTATTTAAATAACACAATAAAATATTAAAATCACAATGATACTATGATAAGGTCAAAAAGTTCATCTAGTGTCCCATTATGTTAAATATACCCTAAATATGTAAAATTTATAGGTTCTTAAAAATTAAATTATTGTTACCATAATTAAAATTAAAATTTAATAATTAAGTGTAAACCGAAAAAACCAGGATTAAAATAAAAACAATAATTATCAAAAAAATTATGGTATGATAGTATTTATAACAATAATAATATTTTATTTTACATATATATTGTCTTAGACATTTTAATTCAATAATTAATTTATATTAATTTAGTAATTTAATAATTTCAAAGGATGGCAGTTCCCTATCCTACAAAAATGTACCACATCCTCTCTAAAAATCACTCTTCAAGAGCCCTTTGGATCATCCATTCCCTAACCAAAACTATTCCTTTGTTCCCTACCCTAATCATATAATCCTTCCATTGGGATGACTCCCTCTTAAGGAATCCTTTTGGTATAATACAAATCAAGTTACCTGATTAAAAGGTAAGACCTTCCCTCATGTTTTTTAGTTTCATTTTAATAATCAAATCCCCCAAATGTAATTACTATATGATTACCTAAAAAATAGTATCATAAATATACATGGATGTTTTATGCTATGGTTTCAATATACATTAACACACACCATAATTTAATGTTTAACATACATATTTTTTCCTTTTACATAACACTACTGCATCACAAAATGATGATTGTTTAATTTTCACATTCCACCTCTTATTGAAGCCATTATAATGAGAAATGATTTAAAATCTGATATATATTATATTTATACTGTCTGAATTCTTATGTTTGGTTTATGTGTAAAACACCTTTATTCCTTCCAAGTTGTACAAATATTATAATTTGTTTTGAGGAAGTGTCGACTACCGCCCCATCAATGAGAATGACTCATTCTTGCTATACATGGAACATATAATGGATGGTTTAATTAAACATATGAAAAATATGTGAAAATAATGTAATAATTGTATTATAATAAACAATTATATCATTTAATTAATATTCTTTTAGATAAAAAATAAATGAATATAGATTTCATGTATATGTATGGCCTTCCATCTCCATGAATGTTTCATTTCATTTAATATCTATAAATATTATGGATTATTATAAATTCGTATATATTTTATATATATTATATTTAATTCATGAATACTATTCTATTTATGTGGTAATTTTTACCACATGGACAATTTATATCAAAACAAGTTAATTTTCTACTCATGTACAAAATATCGACAAAACAACCGATATGAAATTAAATAGTTATGTAAATTTTATAACATGGTAAAAAGTGATATAATAAAAATTATAAATATTAAAAAGGTTTTTAGGTAACTAAAAATTATCCTAATCATAATATTTAGGAAAATAAAGAATTTATAAGACAAGTTGAACTCAATGTAAGGGACATCGCCACAATATGTATTAATTGGATCATATTTTGATAATATACAACTATTTCTTTATATATTGTAAAATGTAACATTAATTTTAATTTCATTCAATGGCTTTTAATGAAATATTTTTCTATGTTTCATTTTAATAAAATAAAAAAATTATTTTTTTTCCTATGTGAAGACTAAAACATTTTCACCTTCATGATCATTATTTGTTATTTTGAATCCTCTACATGCCGTAATTTTTTAATGGAAAATTAAATACTATATTAATTTTCAGAGATTTTGGTATTGAAAATGTTTTTCAGAATGGATTGATTTTATCAATATCTTTAAATCATTATTGAAATGTAGAAATTTTATGTTTCTTCTATTCATGTTTTATGTGTTATGATTATGTTTTGGATCATTGGAATTTCTTATGTATATGGGTTGATCTGTGATAAACCAAGGACGGGTGATCCCATGAAAGCACTTTAATACATTGGGTAATGAGATGGAGGTAAACGATAAGGTTTATCCAAATATATTTAGGGAATAAATTGTTATGGCTATTCTATACATAACTAGGAAGGTCACTCCAAATGTAGCCATGAAATCTACAATGTATGTATGATATGGATTCAAAAGTTTACCTTTATGATATATGTTTTTTAATATTTTTTAGGGAATCTGATGATTTCATAAGGTAAGTTAAAATGTTTATGTATTATAGTAAAAATTTATTATTTTGTGGAAGTAATTCACGTGTATAAAATTTTCATGGGCTAATGATTTTATTCTTTATTATATATTCCTTACTATGATTTTTAGGATCATAAATATTTTTTGAAATTATTTTCAAAGGGTATAAGGATGGATAAGAGGATGGTATAAGTCAAGAAGAATTTTATAAAGAATAGAAATCATGTTTATTTTTAAAAAGTTTTATATTGTGGATGAAATGGATTTCATTTTAGTTCTATCCACATTGTATAAATTTGAGTTTTTATGTAATAGTTATATCAAAATTAAATAAAAATCTAAACATGAAAATATCCTCAATATGAATTGCTGAATTAACACAGTACTATAGAATGTTTAATTCTGTGGCCTTATAGTTGGTATCAGAGAAATGGTTTAAAAAACATTATGTATTAGGTGTTTTTTTAAACATATGGAACTATTATATGTATATTATTTTGTTTATATCTTTGTTTTTTTTAACTTTTTCAGATCAATTAATGTTGGTTACAAATAGAAGGAGGCTCAGAAACATCATTCCTACCTCTTTCGGATGACTTGTTTGAAATAAATAATGAAAATTATTCTTTGGACAGTTCTGAAACACTTTCCATCATACAACTCACTTGGAAGTAGTTGATTGATATATCAATCATCTCCACTGTATGTTGATACCATCATGTATCATGGTTCATTTTAATCAAATATTATATTCATAATATTCTCATACTTTCAAAAAAACTAAATATTATCAATGAATTTTTAGATATTTTACCTTTTCCCAAGATTATGAAGAATATTACCATTTTGAAAAACCTACTAAATAATGAGACCCTAGCATGATCTATTAATATTTTATTTTAAAATATTTTTATTCAACACATACTTATGGAATTTAAAAAGGACCATTAAAGTAATTTTTCAACTGAAACTCGGTCTGAATGTTTAATACAAAGTTTTTATTTCCTAATTTTAAGAAATTATATGTTATACATGCATATTTTCAAAAACAATTTTCTTGTGAAAACCCATAAGACCAATTTTTTACATTGTGTATTTAGATAAATGAAGCAAGTGATTTTAATGAATCTCTAAATCATTGTCGCAGTCCATGGAACTTCTATCTATGTGACCAAAATGATGGTTAAACCTAGTGGACACTATTATCAGGGTATGATGTCCATTATTTTGGGAATAAAAATATTAAATCATTTATAGGTTAAATAAAAACATTATGCTAAAATAAATAAGATATCCTGAATTAAAATGTTGAGTTCATTTTGAGTTGGTATAAAAATAAGAGGTATAAGACAATCTTAAAGGTTAAACATGTTATAGTTATTTAGGATGATTTTATCTCATTTTGAGTATGTTATAATAATTATATAGTTTTATAAAAAAAGAAAACCCTCAGGAAGGTTGAAATGACATCACATAAAACAAGGCTCTGAGAATTGAACCACAATCGAAATGTGACAAGGGATTATCACATCTCACTAGCCTATGTGATGTCCGTGGTTTGTATGAATTTTTAGTATTAGTTAAACTAGTTTATGGAAGAAGATGATGTTGTTTTTTGGGAACATGTATTTATCCAATGTATATCCTTTTTGTTGGAAGATGATTTTAGGATTAAGTGATAAATGCTATTTTTGAAGTTATTTAGAATTTTTCGATCATTATATAATTAAGCTAAATTAGATAATGTGAGATTTTAATTGAGAAGTAATAGTTGAATTATATTATGTATTAATGTATTATATAAATTTGGGAATTATGGGAATTAGGTTATTTATGGATGAGATTAACTTATCATGGTCAAAATGATATTATATTAATTAATTTTTTTATTAGACATTAAGAGTGGTTGATGATGTTTGGATATAAATTGTAAAATTTATATTAGAAAACTTGGTGATAAAATCCTTCTTTATTTTGGGTTTCAATATTTGTTTGTGTTATTTTGAGGAATTTTATGGACAATTATTTGTTAAATGGTCTTTGTTAAACATGTGATACTACTGTTTAATTTTGGCCACTAAAAGTAGGTTTCCTTTATACAATGGTCTATTCTTTTAGTTTATTTGTTTGATATTATATAAACCATTATTTAGGATAATGATCAATGGTATGAGAAATTTATAGTTATCCATTTGTGGATGATATGAGTTTTTAAAAGTTGATTATAGTGCTTCTGGTGTTATAAATTTATCTAAAATAATAATCGTTTAATGAAAAAGATGAGTACGTTGTTGAAATTGATGAAGGGATGAAACTCTACGTTTTAATTATGTATATTCCCTTCAGTTCTAATTCTATTTAGTTAAATAAATCATTAAATTTACGAAACTGATCATTATACAATAATTCTTTCCATTTACATTTCCTTCTATGAAATCGATGACATTTTAAAAAATAAAAAATTTATTGTTTTCTAATTATCAAATTTTTCTTGATCTTGTATTACATCACCCTCCATCAATAATGGACGGTTAGTTTCTCTTCCACAACCATTTTATTCTACATGGAATCTTATTATGTGGTATCTGAGGTAACCATCCCACAATCCTTTTTTCCTTTTAAAATGGATATTTTATTAATCAATTTTTTGATATGGGATTTCAATAAAGGTATATTTAAAATTCATAATTTTTTACCAACACCAAATTTGAATTTCAAGGATGCTATATCCAAAAGTTTTGTAGATGTTACATGGAACGTTTTTTTGAAAAGAGACACCATGTTCAAAAGCATACATACTATGCTGCATCAAACATAAGAGTACAACAAGATATTATTAAGTTACATTATAAACTAGATGTCAAAATGGTGGAAATGAACATAATTAATTAATTTATGAAAATATTTTTTACACTTGTATTTAATTAATTATTTATTGAAAACTGATTTATAAATGATAATAAAACTCTTTTCAATTATAAAGAAATGTTCTTCTCAATAACTATTTAAATGCAATTTAGGGATTTTATAAAATAATAAAATCAATTTTTATGTAATTTTATTAATGAAATGTATACTTAATATTTATAGTGTAATTTTTAAAATACATACTATAGGTTTTCAATATATGATATATGAACAAATTCAACTTTTTTTATAAAAGATGTATTTTCATAAAATACTATTTTACCACCTTTTGATGGGGAACCCAATTTATATCTTGTTTTTGGAAACATGATATTTTATATTTTAAAAAATAAAATTTTTTTGGAATATGGAGATCGAAAATTAAATTTTTATAATTTAGATATTGTTTTTGATAAAACTCATTTTTTATGAATAGTGAAAAATAAAGGATATTAATTCAAAGCTGCCTTTTCATCTAATTTCATCATATAGTAATATTTCATCTTAATTTATTTTAAATTGTAATAAGATTATGCTTTTATTATTTAATACATTTTTTGTCATTTGAGGTAAATTCACATTAAATTCGATATAAACACATATCAATCATTTGAGGTTTATAACATTTAAAAAACTAATTTTCTCATTTGGACGACATGAATTAATTTTAAAATAATTAATTAAAAATATTTTATATGAATATAGAAAAATTTATTCCAATATTATAATAAAATTGTACAAATAATGTAATTATGCCCCTTTTAATTTTTTACATGATGAATAATAACTTTAGTAATTCTTTTTAGTTTAAACGGTTAAAGGGTAAATTTTGTGGATAAGGGTAAAAGTAATATTATAATAATATAAACTATACTAAAACGTGACATAATCTCATTTAATGATCTATTTCATACCAATACATCAATTGGGATGAAAATTTGGCCTTCGGAAGACACTTCTGTGTTAATTTGACGCTTATAACATTTAATTTATGTAATGGAAAACACGTTATACACATATATATTATTAATAAATCAAATTTTAATATGGGTATATATAACAGATATTTATATATATAATTTCAATATAAATAAAAAATTATTCCCTAAATCATTGTATTTTATTTATAATTGTTAGACATTATTTAATTAAATTTAATTATGACACAATATTGATGCAGCTATTGCCTTATTAATGATCGAATCAATTAAATGATATTATAAATATTAAAATCAATATTAATTGACATAATTTGTGTCATAAAACTATTTTAAATTTTAATATGACATTTTTTGAGACAATTATATGGTTTATTTTGATTTTATCCCTCTGTTAAGGTTTTATTTAAATTCAATAAAATGAATAGTATTTGAATTAACATAATTGATGTTTTATAAAAATAGTAAATTATAAAATTATTTCACAATCATAAAATTATTTCAACAACTAAAAGTCACTATGATAAAGTCTATATGGTCATTAATTATCCAATTATGTGAAATTGACTACATATTAGTATTATTTATTTCTTATTAATAATTAAAATATTTTTACCACAATTATAATTATAACAGAATAATTATGGGTAAATCGAAAGGATAATGATTAAAATAAAATCAGTACATGAATAAAAATTATTGGATTATACCATTTAGAACTACACTCAACAAAGATTCTATATATGTTGAGTTGGATCCATTTGAATTAAAACATTAATTTATATTAATTTAATAATTTACATCTTTCCATGGTTGTCCCTTCCCTATCATATAAAAAGAACCCCTCACATCTCTTAAAAAGACACATCAAGAACCCTTTGGTTCGGCCAATACATTCCCAAACCTCTTCCTATAATCACTTCCCTCATCCTTGAGTCTTAGATTTTGGTAGACCAAATCTCAATGATTCCATAAGGTATATAATAGAATACATTACCTGATTCAGAGGTAACGTCTTCTCTCATGATTTATAGTTTCATTTTCTTTAAACACTCCCTAAACTCTTCATATTTAATGATTACATAACAAAACAAATATCCTAAATTTAATAGGGTTTTTTATTCTATTGGTTTTATCTAAACATACCCACACATCCATTTATTGGGTAATGAAAATACTATTTCTATGTACGACGAACTACTACCTCACGAAATAATGATTGGTCAATTTTCGCCTACCACTACTCTTGGAGGCCATTATAAAAGAAAATATATTAAAATATGATATATATTATTTTTATATTCTCTCTATGATTCGAAAAAATTTATTCCGAATAAACCTTTATGCTTTCCCTATTGTTTAAATATGATAATTTGGATTGAAGAAGTGTGGACCACCACCCCCTCAAAGGGATATGACTCATTTCATCTATACATGGATCTTATAAAGGAAATTTTTATGAATCATTTGAGAAATATATTAAATTAATATTATAATGGTATTATGATATACATTTATATCATTTAATTATTTTACTTTTTATATAACAAAATTAATATAGGGTTCATGCAGAATTACTGATTATCGTCTCCATGAATGGTATATTTCATTTCTTATCTCCAAATATTATGGATTATTCTAAATAAATATATAATAGAAATATATGAAATTCAAATCATTAGTGTGATTATTGAGATGATGTAATTTTGACCATCTGGAAAATTTACAATGAAACACATTCATTTTTGACTCATGTACCGAATTTCGACAAAACACCTGATATAAACATAAATATTTATGTAAGTTTTATAACATATAAAAAATTATATAAAAGGTATAATAAAATAGAAAATTTTTTTCAATAAATTAAAACATAACGTATGTTTATTATTCCAAAATGTAAAGAATGTACAAAATATGTTAGACTCAAAAGAAGGGACTTCATCTCAATCTCCTTTCATTGAGGTATAATGTGATAATATACACCTCATACTGTAATATGATGTATAATCAAAAAATTAATTTTAATTTAATTAAAATGGTTTAAAAAGGTATATTTTTCAATGAATTATTTTACTAAAAAACTTAAAAGTGGGTTTTTTAACATATACAGTGAGAAAAATGATTCTACCAGTAAGACCATTATTTTGAATTTGGATTCCTCTAAAAGTAGTATTTTTTTGAATTAAAACTAATTTAAAATGTTCAATTTTAGGTATTTTTATTGAAAATAGTTTTTAGAATGGATTTATTTTATCAATATCTTGAAGTAATTATTTCAATGTGGAAATGTTAATTTTCCTTTATGCATGTTTTATATGTTATAATGATGTTATTGTTTTTGGGAATTTCTTATTTATACGCGTGGTTCTGTGATAAAATGATGGAGAGTGAACTCGTGATAGCTCTCTAATACGTTGGGTAATGAGACGAAGGTAAACATTAAGGTCTATCCTAATATATTTAGGTAATAAACCGTGATGGGTATTGTTAACTTTACCATGAAGCTTACTCCCTAAGAAGTTGTGAATGGTACAATTTAAGTTTGATATGGATGCCACATGTTACCATTATGATATATGATTTCTGAAAAAAAAAATAATTAATCATATTATTTCATAATGTATGTAAAAATGTTTATTTTTTATGGGTGAAATCCTTGATTCTATGAAAATGTTTTCTTGGGTTAAATATTCAAGGACTAATTCTTTTATTACACATTTCAAATTCCTTACAAGGATTTCTGTTCTCATCCCATGTTTTTTAAATTTCTTCCTCAGGGTATACAGATGGGTAAGAGAAAGGAATAAGTCAAGAAACAATTTATAAAGAAAAGAAATCATGTTTATTTTTAAAATGTTTTATATTGTGGAAGAAACAGATACTATTTTAGTTCTATCCACTTTGTATAAATTTGAGTTTTTATGTAATAGGGATGGTATAGTTCTCTAAAACTCTAAATCTTAAAGTATACTTATTTTGAAATAATCCATTAACTTATTATTATGTAATGTTTTAGACTATGAGCTTATAATATGAATCTATCATTGAAAATTCTAGGATTGCCATGAAAATAGCAGAAGATGGAATTTTTTTCATTTATGATTGTTATGATCCAACCACATATGTAAGGAGAAAATCAAGAAAACAATTCCATAATGGAGATAAAACATATGAAAAAATCCACCAAGACATTACTAATCGTTATAAACTAACCACAAGTACATTTTTCATGTAATTCAGTCATTACGATTCCATCATGTAAAATTTTATTTAGAAAAGAAAACTAACCTTTTGGTATGAAACCAAAAAAAATGAACATAGATTTTAGAAAAACATTAAAAATAATTTTTTATATTTTATTATGTATAAGAAAAAATCATGAATAATTATAATAATTTAATTTCTCCCCAAAAATAAAAGTACCATTTTACGAAAAAATTCTTATTATAGTGACAAGTCCCAAAAAAT
Organism: Viscum album; assembly: GCA_963277665.1. NCBI lineage: Eukaryota > Viridiplantae > Streptophyta > Magnoliopsida > Santalales > Viscaceae > Viscum > Viscum album. Next base: position 931,080,429 of record OY728127.1, read on the forward strand.
GGGTCTAACCAGAGAAATAATGTTTATATTATCATTAAGATTTATTATAACTTTGTTAAAATGATTTTTTATCTATATTAATCTTGTCATAATCAATTTTTTGAGTTAATTTATTACTATGAGAAGTATCACTTTCCCATCATGTATTAATTAAAATTACATGACACCCATCAAGAGAAAAAAATGATTAAAAAAATTTAGATTTACATGGAAACATAGGACAATGATTCTAAATTATTTTTTTTATAATAATTATCCATGCAGAAATATAAAGATAATATCTCTTAGTACGGTTGAAAAATATGATTTCATATTGAAAATGGTTATTAATAAAGGAAAAATAATTGGGGTATGAGTTGAAATGGAGAAAATGTTCAAAAATTGGAATAAAAACAAAGAAAAATGTTCATCTAGTTATTTTTGATATGTATAAACTATCCACACATCAATCTGTAAAAAACGTTCATTATATCATTTGATGTTTTGTCTTAACAACACATTATTATTAAATAGAAAATTTTCCTAAATGGGTAAACCATTTAAATATAGTTATAAAATTATGAAGATATGTATATTGATCTCAAATTAATTTGGAATAGTTGGAATCTATTTCACATCATTAATATTCATTAAATTATAAAAATATTCTAATAAGATATTTTATCTTGATAATTTTTTTAAATATAAATATAATCCAACAAGTGTTAAAAATCAGGTTGATGAATTTGGGTTTTCATGAGAACACTGAACATAAATCCATTTAGTTATTTTTTACAAATATTATTATTCATGCATCAATATAATATTTATTGGTTATTAATAAATAAATTACTGTTACCATAATTAAAATTAAAATATAATAATTAAGTATAAAATGAAAAGACATGTTTTAATATAAAATAAATAATTGTAAAAAAATTATTTTATGATAGCATTTAGATAAATCATAATCTTTTCTTATACATATATATATTTTTTCCATTTTAATTCAAAAATTAATTTATTTTAATTTAGTAATTTAAATGATTCCGTGGATGGAAGTTCCCCATACTATAAAAATGTGCCTCATCCTCTCTAAAAATCATTGTTCAAGAAACCTTTGGATCTTCAATTCTCAAACCAAACCTATTCCTAGGGTCCCTACCATAATCCTATAAGCATTCCGTTGGCATGAAGGGCTCCTAAGGAATCTGTTTGGTATAATCCAAATGAAGTTACCCTATTAAATTGTAACATCTTCCCTCATGTATTTAGTTTCATTTTAACAATCCAATCCATATACTTTAATTATTATACGATTACCAAAAAAATAGTATCCTAAATATAAAAGGATGTTTTGTGCTATGGTTTCAATATACACTTACACACTCCTCAATTTAATGTTTAATGAGCATATTGTTTCCTTTTACGGAAAACTATTGGCTCACAAAATGATGATTGTTTAATATTCTCCTTCCACCTTTTATTGTAGCCATTATAAAGGGAAATGATATAAAATATGATATATATTATATTTATACTGTCTCAATTCTTATTTATGATTTATGTAGAAAACACCTTTATTCATTCCATGTTGTGAAAATATGATAATCTTGTTTTGGGAAGTATCGACTACCGCCTCATGAAAGAGAATGACTCATTCCCGCTATACATCGAACATATAAAGGATGGATTTGTTAAACCTATGATAAATATGTGAAAATAATATAATAATTCTATTATAATATAGATTATATCATTTAATTATATTTCTTTTATATGAAAAATAAATGAATGTAGAGTTCATGTGTACGTACGGCCTACCATCTCCAAGAATAATACATTTAATTTCTGATCTAAAAATATTATGGATTATTCAAAATACATATTATATATATATATGATATTTAAATCATGAATACTATTCTATTTATGATTTAATTTTTACAACATGGACAATATATATCAAAACATGTTCATTTTTCACTCTTGTACTAAAAATCGACAAAACACCTGAAATGAAATTAAATAGTTATTTAATTTTTATAACATGGTAAAAAGTGATATAATAGGAATAATAAATATAAAAAAGGTTAGAATGTAATTATAAATTATCCAAATTCTATTATTTTGGAAAAAAAGAACGTACAAGAACTATTGAACTCAAGGTAAGGGACATCGTCTCCGTCTCCATTCATTGGATCATATTTTGATAATATACACATCTTTCTTTATACAATGTATAATGTAACCTCGATTTTTAGTTTCATTCAATAGTTTTTAATGGAAATATTTTTCTATGAATCATTTTACTAAAATAAAAAAAATGAATTTTTAACCTAGGTGGTGACAATGACATTTTCACATTCATGATCATTATTTGTTATTTGGCATCCTCTACAAGGAGTAATTTTTTAATAGAAAATTAAATACCAAATTAATTTTCTGGGATTTTGGTATTGGAAATGATTTTCAAAATGGATTTATGTTATCAATATCATTAAATGATGATTTAAATGTAGAAATTTTATTTTTCTTATATTGATGTTTTTTGTGTTATGTTCATGTTATGGTTCATTGGAATTGCTTATGTATACGGGTGGTTCTGTGATAAATCGAGGGTGGGTGAACCTATGATAGATTTCCAATTCATTTGGAAAAGAGATAGAGGTAAACATTAAGTATTATCCTAATATATTTATGGAATAAATTACTACGTGTATTCTAGATGTAACCATAATGGTTACTCCATATGTAGTCATGGAATCTAAAATGTAATTGTGATATAGATCCCAAATGTTACTTTATGATATACGTTTTTAATATTTTGTTCAGGAATCTTATGATTTCATAAGGTATGTTAAAATTTATATGTATTATTAGTAAAAAGTATTATTTTGTGGAAATAATTCATGTGTTTAAAATGTTTAAGAAATAATGTTTTTATACTTTATTTTATATTCTTTACTGAGCTTTTTATGCTCATACAAATTTTTTGAAATGATTTTCATAGGGTATAAGGATGGGTAAGAGAAAGGTATATTCAAGAAGAATTTTATCAAGAAAAGAAATCATGTTTATTTTTAAAATGTTTTATATTGTGGACGAAATGGATACTATTTTAGTTGTATCCACTTTGAATAAATATGAGTTTTTATGTAACCATTATGTCCAAATTCACTAAAAATATAAACTTGAATAGATCCTCGATATTAATTGCTGACTTAACATAGGATTATGTAATGTTTAATTCTATGGCCTTATAGTTGGTATTAGAGAAAATCTTTAGAAAACATTACGGATTTTGAGTTTTTTTAAAAATATGGTACCATTATATGTATATTATTTTGGTCAAATCCTTGTTTTATAAATTTTTGGATCAATGAATGTTGGTTACAAATAGAAGGAGGATCAAAAACAACATTCCAAACTCTTTCAGATGACTTGATTGCAATAATCATTGACAATTCTTGTCTGGAAAATTCTGAAACATTTTCTAACTTAAAACTCACTTGGAAGCGGTTGATTGATATATAAAACACCACCACTATACATCAATACCATCATGGGTAATTTTTTACCAAATATTATATTCACAATTTTCAGATATTTTCAAAAATGTAAAATATTATCAATTAATTTTTAGATATTTTACCTTATTATAAGATTATGAAGAATATTACCATTTTTAAAAACCTACTAATGAATGAGACCCTTGCACGAACTATTAATATTTTCTTTTAAAATATTTTCTTTCAACACATACTTATGGTCTTTTAAAAGGACCATTAATGTAATTTTTCAACTAAAACTCGGTTTGAATTGTTTAAACAAATTATGTATTATCTAATGTTATGAAATTATATGTCATACATGCATATATTAAAAACCTATTTTCCTATGAACACACATAAGACCCATGTTTTCCATTGTGTATTTTGATAAATGAAGAATGTGATACTAATGTATCTTGGAATCATTGTCGTAGTACATGGAACATCTATCTATGTGACCAAAATGATGCTTAAACCTACTGGAAACTATTAGCAGGGTATGATGTCCATTATTTTAGGAATTAAATTATTGAATCAATATGTGGGTAAAAAAAAATTATGTTAAAATATATAAGATATAATGAATTAAAATTTTGAGTTCATTTTGAGTTGGGATGCAAATAAGAGGTATAAGAAAAACTTAAAGTTTAAACATGTTATGGTTATTTTGGATGATTTTATCTCATTTTGATAATGTTATAAGAATTATATAGTTTTATAAAAAAAATAAAACCCTCCGAAAGGTAGAAAAGTCGTCACGTCAAACAAGGTAATGAGAGTTGAAACCATAATAGAAATGAGACAAGAGATTATTGCGTATCACTAGCCAATGTGAAGTCCCTGGTTCGTAAGAATTTTTATTCATAGTTAAACTAGTTTATAGAATAAGATGATGTTGATTTTGAAAACATGTATTTATCCAATGCATATCCTTTGTATTGGAATATTATTTTAGGATTAAGTGATAAATGTTATTTTGGAAGACATTTAGAATTTTTGGAACATTATATAATTGCATTAAATTAGATACTATGAGATTTTAATTGAGGAGTAATGGTTGAATTATATTATGTATTAATATTTTATAATTGTTTGGGAATTATCTGAATTAGGTTATTTATGGATGTTATTAACCTATCTTGATGAAAATGGGATTATATTAATTAATATTTTTTATTATACATTAAGAGTGGTTGATGTTATTTAGATATAAATGTTAATATATATATTGGAAATCTATGTGATAAAATCCTTCTTAATTTTGGGTTTCAATCTTAGTTTGGATTATTTTAAGGAATTTTCTGAAAAATAATTTGTTAAATGGACTTTTTTAAACTTTTGATGTTACTGTTGATTTTTGGACACTAAAAGTAGTTTTATTTATAAAATGGTCTATTCATTTAGGTGAATTGATTGATATTATATAAACCATTTTTTGGATAATGTTTAATGGTATGATAAATTTATAGTTATCCATTTTTGTATGATATGAGTTTCTATAAGTTGATTATAGTGCATCTGGTGTTATAAATTAATCTCAAATATTAATCATTTGTTGAAAAAGATGATTACATTGTTGAAATTGATGAAGGGATGAAACTCTATATGTTAAGTAAGTATATTTCCTTATAATCGAATTCTATGTAGTAAAATAAATCATTAAATATATGAAAATGAACATAAAACAAGAATTCATTCCATTTATTTCCTACTATGAAATCGATGACCTTTTATCCAATAAAAAATTTATGGTTTTCTAATAATCAAATTTTTCCTGATCTTGTTTTATATCACCCTCCATCAAAAATTAAAAGTTAGTTTCTCTTCTATTACTATGTTATCCTTTATGGAATCCTATTATGTGTGATATCGGGTTACCTTCCCACAATCCTTCTTTCCTTCTAAAATGGACGTTTTATTAATCGATTTTTTGATGTGGGATTTCAATAAAGGTATTTTGAAAATACATAATTTTTTACCAAACCCAAATTCGTATTTCATGGATGTTATACCCAAAATTGTTATAGATGTAACATGACACGTATTTTTTGAAAAGAGAGACCATGTTCAAAATAATACATACTATACCACATCAAAAATAAGAGAACAACTAGATATTATTATGTTAGATTATAACCTTAATATTAAAATGGTGGGAATGAACATAATTAATTATTTTATGAAAATATTTTGTACACTTGTATTTAATTATTTATTTATAGATTTTTTATAAAGGATAATAATTTTTTTCAATTATAAGGAAATGTACTTGTCAACAACTATTTAAATGCAATTAAGGGATTTTATAAACTAATAAAATAAATTTTTTAGTATTTTTATTAATGAAATATATATTTAATATATATAATGTAATTTTTATAATAATTATTATAGGATTTCTATACATCATATAATAACAAATTCAACTTTTCTTATAAAATAGGTATTTTGTATAAAAATACAGTTTTACTACCTTTTCATGGGGAACCCAATTTATATCTCGTTTTTGGAAAAATAATATTTTATATATTAAAAAATAAAAAAATTCTATAGAATATGGAAATCAAATATTAAATTGGTATAATATTGATATTTTTTTGATAAAATTCATTTATTATGAATAGTATGAAATACAGCATTTTAATTCAAAGCTGTCTTTTCATCTAATTTCATTATATTGTAATATTTCCTCTTATTTTGTTTTAAAGTGTATTATGATTATGTTTTTATAATTTAATACAATTTTGGGCATATGAGGTAAATTCACATTAAATTTGATATATACACATAACAATCATTTGATGTTTATAACTTTTAAAAAACTCATTTTCTCATTTTTAAAACGTGAATTAATTTTAAAATAATTAATTCCAAATATTTGATTTGAATATGGAAAAATGGATTCCTATTTTTTAATAAAATGGTATGAATTATTTAATTTTGTCGCTTTTATTTTTTTACATGATGAATAATAACTTTAGTAATTCTTTTTAATTTTCACGGTTAAAGGGTAAATTTTGTAGATAAGGTTAAAAATTATATTATAATAATATAAACTACCCTAAAACATGATAGAATCCAATTTAATGATCTCTTTTTGACCAAGACAACCATTTGGACGACAATTTTTCCTTTGGAATCCACATCAGTGTTATTACGACACTAATAACTTTAAATTTATGTAATGGAAAACACATAATACACATATTTCTTATTAATAAAACAAATTTTAATATGGTTATATATAACAGATATATACATCTAAAAATTCTCAATATAAATAAAAAAGTAATTCCTACATCATGGTATTTTATATATAATTTTCAGAAATTATTTAATTAAATTTAATTATGACACAATAATGATGCATCGATTGCCTTATTAACGATGGGATCAAATAAATGATTTGATAAATATTAAAATAAATATTAATTGACATAATTTATATCATAAAATAATTTTATAGATTATGATGAAATGTTATAAGGTTATTTATGGTTTGTTTTTATGTTATACCTCTATTTAGGTTTTATTTAAATTCAATAAAATGAATAGTATTTGAATTGACATAATTGATGTTTTATTAAAATAGTAAATTATAAAATTATTTCAAAATAATAAAATTATTTTAACAACTAAAAGTAACTATGATAAATTATATAAGTTCATTAATTATCCAATTATGTTAAATTGACCCCATATTAGTATAATTTATTTTTTATTAATAATTAACATATTTTTACTACAATTATAATTATAACAAAACAATTATGGGTAAATTGAAAAGATAAAGATTAAAATAAAATTAGTACATGTATAAAAATTATTGGATTATACAATTTAAAACTATACTGAACTTATATTCTACATATGTTTAGTTGGATCCATTTGAATTAAAACATTAATTTATATTAATTTAATAATGTATATGTTTCCATGGTTTCCCCTTCCCTATCATATAAAAAGAACACCTCACATCTCTTGAAATGACACGTCAAGAACCCTTTGGTTCAGCTGAGACATTCCCAAACCTCTTCCAAGAATCCCTACACTCATCCATGAATCCTAAATTTGTGTATACCACCACTCAAGTATTCCTTTTGGTATAAATTAGAATATATTACCCGATTAAGAGGTAACGACCTCTCTCATGATTTATATTGTCATTTTAATTCTAAACTCCCTAAACTCTTCTTATTCAATGACTACATAACAAAAAATTATCCTAAATATACAAGGGTTTTTAATTCTATGGGTTATATCTAAACATAAAAACACATCCATTTATTTGGTAAGAAACATACTATTTCTATGTACGACGAACTACTACCTCACAAAACAATGATTGTTCAATTTTCCCATACCACCTCTCATGGTGGCCATTTAAAAGGAAAATATATTAAAATATTATATATATTATATTTATATTCTCTCTATGATTCTGAAATTTTTATTCAGAACAATCCTTTATGCTTTCCATGTTGTGTAAATATGATAATTTCCTATGAGGAAGTGTAGACTACCACCCTGTCAAAGTGATATGACTCATTTCCTCTATACCTGGATCTTATAAAGGATAGTTATTTAACCTATGATAAATATATAAAATTAATATAATAATGGTATTATTATATAAATTTATATCATATCATTATTTTTCGTTTAATATGAAAAAATTAATGTAGCGTTCAAGCATATTTACGGCTTATCATCTCAATGAATGGTGAATTTCATTTCTTATCTCCAAATATTTTAGATTATTCATAATAAATATATAATATATATATATGATATTTAAATCATTAATAATATTATATAGATGATGTAATTTTTACCATGTGGATAATTTACAACGAAACAAGTACATTTTTTACTCAAGTACCTAATTTAGACAAAATGCATGATATGAACATAAATAGTTATTTTAGTTTTATAACCATTTAAAAAATTATATAAAAGGGATAATAAAATATAAACATGTTGTCAATATATTAAAATTTAACGTATGATTATTATTCAAAAATGTAAAGAACATACAAAATATTTTAGTCTCAAGGCAAGGGACTTTGTCTCAATATCCTTTCATTGAGGTATATTGTGATAATATACGCCTCCTTCTTTAATACGGTGTATAATAAAACCTTTAATTTTATTTTAATTAAAATGGTTTAAAAAGAGTATTTTTCATTGAATTATTTTACTAAAAAACTAAAATGAAGGTTTTTTAACATATGAGGTGACAAAAACCTTTCTACCACCATGACCAATATTTTGTATTTGGATTTATCTATATGTCGTAATTTTTTTTGAAAGATAAAAAATTAAAAAATTTCAATTGTAGGTAATTTTTTATTGAAAATAGTTTCGAGAAAGGATTTATTTTATTATTATCTTGGAATAATGATTTCAATGTGGAAATGTTATTTTCCCTTTATGCATGTTTTAGGTATTATAATGTTGTTACTGTTTTTTCGGAATTTATTATCTATACGGGTGGTTCTATGATAAAATGTGGGAGGGTGATCCTGTGATAGCTCTCGAATTCATTGGGTAATGAGACAGAGGAAAACATTAAGGTTTCTCCTAATATATTTAGGTAATATACAGTGATGGGTATTCTAAAATTTACCATGATTCTTACTCCCTATGTAGATATGAATGGTATAATTTAAGTTTTATATGGATGCCACATGTTACCAATATGATATATGATATCTAAAAATAATAATCATATTATTTATTAATGTATGTAAAAATGTATATTTTTTATGCTTGAAATTGATGATTCTATGAAAATGTTCTCATGGGTTTAAAATATTAATGGACTAATACTTTTATTCGACATTTCATATTACTTACAGAGATTTTTATGCTCAGCCCATGTTTTAAAAATTTACTCCTCAGGGTATAAGGAAGGGTTATAAAATGGAATAAGTCAAGAAAAAATTTATCAAGGAAAGAAATAATGTTTATTTTTAAAATGTTTTATATTGTGGAAGAAATAGATAATATTTTAGTTGTATCAAATTTGTATAAATTTGAGTTCTTAAGTAATAGTGATGGTATAGTTCTCGAAAACTCTAAACCAGAAAATATCTTTAATTTGAGTTAATCCATTAACATATGATTATGTAATGTTTAAGACAACAACATTATAATATGAATTTAACACCGAAAAATCATGGATTGGCATGAAAACATCAGAAATAGGAAATTTTTTCATTCATGAAAATTATGATCCAACCACATATGTAAGGATAAAACCAAGAAAACTATTTCATAATGGTGAAAAAACACAGGACGAAATCCCTGAAGACATTACTAATCATTATAAACTTACCAAAAGTAAATTTTTCATGTAAATCAGTCATTATGATTCCCTCATGTAATTTTTTTATTTAGAAAATAAAATCAAACATGTAGCATGAAAAAAAATTAACCACGATTTTAGAAAAAACATTAAAAATGATTTTTATCTGTTATTATTTATAATAAAAAATCAATAATAATCATAATAATTTAATTTCCCACCAAAATTGAATGTACCAATTTACTTAAAAATTCTTATTCCAGTGACATGTCCCCAAAAAATGGGTCTAAGCTAAGATATAAGGTTTAGATTATAATTAAAATATACGATAACTTTCTTAAAATGATTTTTGATCACTAAGAATCATGTGTTTATCAATTTGTGTAATTAATTGATTACTATGAGAAGTTTCATTTACCCATGATATTTTAATTAAAATGACATGACACCAATTATAAGTCCACAGCCTTAAGCCTTACTTAATCTTGAGTTAATACAAGATTTCACATTGAGGATCTTTTTAGGTTTAGAGTTTTAGAGAATTAGATCATAAAATTTCATTACATTCCAAATTTAAACAAAGTGGTTACATAAAAGATAATATTCATTTTTTCCAATCAACGGAAACATATTTAAAATAAAACATGGATTCTTTCTTGACACTTCCTTGACACTATCATAATATCATGTACCTTTCCCTTGACCTGTGAAAAACATTTCAAAAACATGGTATGAGCATAAAAAGCTCAGTAAGGGATATAAAAATATATGGAAAGGAAACATGAGTACATGTACACATAAGAATCATTGAAATCATACTTTACTCATAAAACATAACCACATTAACATACCTCCTCAAATCATTAATAAATCATAGAAATCATAAGACATAAAGGTAACTTGAGGCATTCATAACATTCTTACATAGGGAGTAACCCTCTTCGTTATGTTTGGAATACCCACCACAGTATATTCCCTAAATATCTTCAGAGAAACCTTAACGTTTCACTCCTTCGTGTTACCCAATGCATTGGAGAGATATATCAGGCTCACCCGCCCTTAGTTTATCATTTAACCAAAAGTCTTCATAATAATTTCTAAGAACCACAACATAATCGTATCACATAAAAAAATCATAAAGGAAACATAACATTTCCACCTTTCAATCACAAGATATCAATACAACACATTGATATAAAAACATTATGAAAACCATTTTCAATACCAAAATAAAATAAAAGTAAAACATGGTAATTATTTTTCTTTTAAAAAATGTTCTGGCTGGTAGAGGAAGCCGAAACTCAAATAATTGTCACGGCGGTGGAGAAGTCGTTGTCGCTGCATACGTACGACAAAAACATTCCCTTTTTTCATTTAGTTAACGCTTCGTATAAAAAAGTATCCTTTTTAATAAATTTAAAAGTAAAAGGGGTTTATACACTGTATAAAAGAGGGTTGTGTATAAAACAAAATATGCCTCAATGAATGGAGATTGAGATGACATCCCATTAAAAGATGATATCCTTGAATTAAGGATAAATCAATTACATAATTATGTGTGGAAAATGAATAAATGAAATATAGGTGGATATTAAGTGTAAAACAATCACAGGTTAATCACACATATTCATAGAATGACATATTCAAGGAGTATAAGTTAATCCCAAAGAATCAAATTTGGGTTAAGATGTTCCCTTGCAAAAATTTGACAGCCTAACGACGTCACTAAAAATTTAAGAAAATGAGTTGATGAGAGATAAAAAGGGTATCTCATCACATGGACATAAAATTTAAATCAATAATTATATATAAGAACATATCCCAACATAATATTATGTGAATTAAAAGTCATAACAAAAGATGACTTTTAAAAAGTGGAGGGTGAATGGTTCCCTTACCGACATGGGTATCTTTCGAGACATGCACCCTATGAAAGAAGGACAATAAAACATTGATTTAAATACTAATAAATGAAAGTATATTACACAATGAGTAAAATAATGGGAAGTACATACACCACTCAACGGAAATTGGGGCAAATGTTGCATAAATCTCACGGGAATAAAAGTGAGATGAAAAATCCCTTACGAAAACTCGGCAGCCTAACGACGCCACTTAAAACATCCAAAATGGATTGATGAGAGAAAATAGGGTCTCTAATCATATTAACATAAAGTTTACAGAATTTGTAATAGAAAATAACATCCCCCAACATAACAAAGTGGAGCTTAAAGGAAGTGACATAAAGGAGAGTACTTAAAAAGAAAGAGAGAGGATAGATCTCTTATGAAAATTCACCAGCCTAACAGCGCCACTCAAAACTTTCAAAATGGATTGATGAGAGAGAATAGGGTATCTCATAATATTAACATAAAAATTACAGTAATATTAATATAAAATAACATCCCAATAACAAGAAAGATGAGTTTTAAAAGGAATAACATAAAAGAGTGTACTTAAAAAGAAAGAGAGAGGTTGGATCCCTTACCTCAAGTCCAACTTGTCTTGTATGTTTCATTATATTACTAAATAATAAACATTGGTCAATTTATAATTGCATAATTATCTCCTATAAAGATTATTATTCAGTTTATATCACATATTTTAATGTTATAATAATTGGTTAATAATATGAGTTCCTATCAGACGTTTTTGTCGATGTTTGGTAAATGAGTCAAAAATGTACTTGTTTGAAAAATAATTGTCCATGTAGTTATAAGTAAATAATTTCTAGAATAGTATTAATGATTAATTTATCATATATATCCAGTACAAATTCATTTTATACTATTCCATATCATTTGGAGAAAAAATGAAAAGCACCGTTCATGGAGATGGTAGGCCGTACGTACGCATGAACGCTACTTTCATTTTTTCTTTGTCATATTAATGTAATTTAAAATAAATTATATATATATATATTATAATTCCAGTATAATATATATTTTATATAGGTCATATATGTTCATTAATTTCATTCTTTATACATTCCATGTATTTCATGTACAATTTATATCACTAGAGGGGGCAGTAGTCCACAATTCCTCATATGAAATTATCGCATTTACACAACATGAAAAGAATAAATGTACGGTTTAAATATAAATACAGAAGCATATAGTAAACATAAATACAATATATAACATATATAAAACACAATGACATCATAATGGCCACATTTAAAGGTGTTAATAGAATATTGAACAATCATCGTTTTGTGAGGCAGAAAATCGCCAACCATAGAAACAGTATGTTATTTAACCATTAGACGAAGGTGTGCGTAAGTGTATCTTTTAACCATCTTATTAAAACATTATAGTATATTGAATATACTATATTTGTTACAAAATAAATGAATAAAAAGAGTTTAGGGGGTTGGAGAAGCAAAATAAAACAAAAGGATACAAGTGAAGACATTACCTTAAAATCGGGTAACTCCCTTTGGTTTGAGCTCAAAGGCTTCCTTGGGAAGACTTCTGCCCAAAGTGAGGCTTCAAGGTGTTATAGAGGGATTTTCAGAGACAAAATGGGTAGGTTTTGGCCGAGCCAATGTCTTTGGATGTGTGGGTAAGGAGGTAGAGGTGGAGGCCTTTTTATAAGAGGAGAGGGGGGCACTCTTGGAATGTAAGGAAATGTTAATTTATTTTAGAACGAGTTTCAGATTTTAATGGTCCCAAATTGATTTTTTTCGATGATAAGATGATAAAGGTTCTAAATCCACCCATCCAATAGGTTTTGGACATGTGTAGGTCTTATATTTTACATTATCGTTCCATTTTATTTAAATCGTTAAATAATGAGGTCATCGCTGCATCATCATGATGTCATAAATATTTTAATTTATTTAATGTCTAAAAATTATAAAACAAATACTATGATGTAGGAAATCGTTTTATATTTACAATGACTATATATAGTCAAAAATCTGACTTGTATAACCCTATGTAAAAATTGTTTTATTAAAACATCTCATGTTTGTGTCATTTTTACTTTAACGTTAAATAAAAAGGTATTTATGTCATTTTCCAACCAAAGTGGCTCCATGGGGTCCCCATGTTGACCCATGGATTTTCTTGGTCAGCCATGACATATTCAATGAGGGTAGGACATGTTTCTAGGTCATTTAATTTTATTAAAACATTATTCTTACCTTAAACTACACTAATAACCTCTAATCGCAATTAAAAACTTAATAAGTTACTATTCACCAAAAAAATTATTCTATTCCCATTGAACCAAATTTTACTTCTTAATGACAACCATGTATGTCGGATTTTTGAAATTCAAAACACAAAGATGGAAAAATTGGATTTAAACGGAAAATCTGTTTTTATAAGTACAACTTAGTGGTTTAACTATTCATCAAAAATTGAATTTTTTCATAAAATTACCAAAAAATCACCCTAAAATATATTTGATATTCCGAATTTAAAAATGATGTCTATTTTAAAAAATTCAAAACATATAAGTTGAATTAATTAATTTAATAATTAGTTCCCTCTGTCAAAACAAATAGCGTGTTTTTAGGAAACAAAATGTATCAAAAGATTGACACTAGTTTAAGTCCGATTTCAAAGTGAAATTAATTCTAATGACCACTATTGGATTAAATGGAAAAAATATATTCTAATTTAACTTTAAAACAAATTCAAAAGATAATCTAATAATATAAATAAATTAGATTAAAAAGAGGTTTTGAATTAAAATACATCATTTATCACTATTCATTAAAAATTGAAGTTTTTCAGAAAAATAAAAAAAATTTACACAAAGTAAATTTTGATGTCCCGATTCTAAAGAAGAATTTTATTTTTTCAAATATACCACATAAAATTTTCCAAAAGTGGATTTAATAGAGGTTGGCCATCAAAAGGCGGTTAATCGACCTTTTAAAGAATATTAGAATGTTTACGCTTAAAATTGGATTCATTCGCATTTTTAATCCTCTAGCATTTATTGTAAAAAGTAAAAATATTTGACAAACATATATAATCATTTTTTAGTTAGCTCTGTTAATCCCTCCATTACAACGACTAGGCGTTAACTACTATTTTAAATAATATTATTTTATTATTCGAGTGCAACGTAAGATTTCCAAGAAACTCGTTGTTGCGTGTTGGGTACGCCATCGAACATAGCGTCCCCTTTAAAGTCATATTAATATTTTTTTCACAAATATGGATAAATGTGAAAATGTCATAATCTTTATTTACCTGGAGTGTTACATCCTTCCCCCGTTTTGGGAATTGCGCCCTCTCAATTTTAAAATTGAGCTTGGAAACATCCTTGAAAGTCCCACATCGGAATAAGAGTCAGTAAAACAATCACTATAAAATAAAGGAAGATAAGTACAGAGGCCACCCGAGTTAACCCATACTAGGAATCCATGTAGGAAAACATGGACATGGAGGAGAAAACATAGGGTCTGGTTCTGATGGAGAGTGATAGAAACCATGTTTAGGAGAAAGTTAACCACAAGAAAATCACAACTTTGTGATGGGTTAAACGGTATTTGATTCCCTAGTAGGAAAAGTTAATAGAAAACATTTTTGTTTTACATTACATTTTATTGAGGAATTTATTCATAAGGAAACATAATCACTTATCATGTTGACTTTCAACTTTTATTAGATTCCTTTCGCAAACTCATATTTTCTCCAAAAGAGGAGTATTTAGGAAGACTTGTTCACATTAAGAGTACTATAATCAACTTCTAGAGAATCACCTAATCCACAAAAGATAACTATGTACTTACCATGTCTTTATACTTTAATAAAAACCAAAACCAAAAAGGTTAGTACAAGATCAGATAATCCACAAAAGGATAACCCTTTATAAAATTAAAATCTATTGTTAATTTCCAAAATTTGTCCAACAAAACCCAATGTTCAACGTGGACCATTCAATAAACAATTTGTCCATAAAATTCTTCAAAGTAAACCAAACTATGATTGAAACAAAATTATTTTAAGGATATAGTCACATAGTCTTCCAAGATAAATCGTAACATTTATCTCCTAACAACATCAGTTGATCTTAATATCTCGTATTGAAAAGTAATTAACCTGATCACATATCCTCCATGATAGGTTAATAAATTTCCATAGATAACTCAAAATCAACTAACTCTTAATTCATAAAGTCATCTAACTAAAAAGAATCAATCAAACTAACCAGGGACTTCACGTAGTCCAGTGATAGGTGATAAATACTAGTCACACATTGGTTGTTGGTTCGATTCCCGTAGCTTTGTCCAACGCGACGGTTTGTCACACGGTCTGCGTGTTGTCCCTTTTCCAAAACTATATAGTTCTTAAAACATTCCCCAAAACGAGATAAAATAATCAAAAATAATCATAACATATTTTAAACTCACTTTTATCTCATGCCTTTCATTTTCCATCATAACATATAAAAACCCATAATTACCTCAAAAGTAAGGATCATATAAACTCTAATGGTTTCCATTATAATTATTACTTGAACTTCCACATCGATTGGTCATCTCATACATGATGCATTGCAGAAAACACCAAGGTTTAAGTGGTTGATCATGACTCCTTGATAGTTGGTTTAGAACAACCATGAGTTTCCTCATTGAATCCCCCATTTTATCTAGTATCCTGTTCAGAGAACCACCACAGTTTCCTTCAAACCTGTTATCTCTTTGGTGCCTGCTAGATCCATCCATTCACTAAAAATATAAATGTCAGTGTGAGTATATCAACAAAACCATCATGTACTAATGAGGAAGGTAAATACTAAGATATACTTACTCATTCACTTTATCTAAAACTTGGAATCTTTCTGAAATCCTATCCATTATGGTACTGCCACTTATGCTTAGAGAATACCCTAACCTCTAATGTTATTTAAACCGACCTCTGATACCAACTATAAGACCCCAGCCTTAAACCATACTTAATCTTGAGTTAATACAAGATTTCACATTGAGGATCTTTTTAGGTATTGAGTTTTAGAGAATTAGATCATAAACTTGCATTATATTCCAAATTTAAATAAAGTGGTTACATAAAAGATAGTATTCATTTATTACCATCCATAGAAACATATTTAAAATAAAACATGGATTCTTTCTTGACACTTCCTTGACACTATCATCATATCATGTAACTTTCCCTTCACCTGTGAAAAACATTTCAAAAACATGGGATGAGCATAAAAATGCTCAGTAAAGGATAGAAAAATATATGGAAAGGAAACATGAGTACATGTACACATAAGAATCAATGAAATCATACTTTACTCATAAAACATAAGCACATTAACATACCTCATCAAATCATGAATAAATCAAATAAATCATAAGACATAAAGGTAACTTGAGGCATTCATAGCATTCGTACGTAGGGGGTAACCCTCTTGGTTACGTTTGGAATACCCACCAGAGTATATTCCCTAAATATCATTGGAGAAACCTTAACGTTTCACTCCTTCACGTTTCCCAATGCATTGGAGAGATATATCGGGCTCACCCACCCTTAGTTTATCATGGAAGCACCCAACTTCATAATAATTCCCATGAACCACAACATAATCGTATCACATAAAACATGCATAAAGGAAACATAACATTTCCACCATTCAATCACAAGATATCAATACAACACAATGATATAAAAACATTATGAAAGCCATTTTCAATACCAAAATAAAAGAAAAGTAAAACATGGTATTTATTTTTCTTTTAAAAAAAGGTATGGTCATGGCGGCGGAGAAGTCATTATCGCCGCATACGTATGACAAAAACATTTCCTTTTTTCATTTAGTAAACGCTACGTATAAAAAACAATCCTTTTGAATAAATTTAAAAGTCAAAGGGGTTTAGACACTATATAATAGAGGGTTATGTATAAAACAAAATATTCCTCAATGAAAGGAGATTAATATGAAGCCCCATAAAAAGACGGTATCCTTGGATTAAGGATAAATCAATTACATAATTATGTGTGACAAATGAATACACGAAATATTGGTAGATATTAGTTGTAAAAAAATTAAAGGTTATTAACACATATTTATAGAATGACATATTCAAGGAGTACAAGTTTATCCCAAAGAATCAAATTTGGGTTACGAAGTTCCCTTGCAAAAATTTGACAGCCTAACGACGTCACTACAAAATTCAGAAAATGAGTTGATGAGAGATAAAAAGGGTATATCATCACATGGACACAAAATTTAAATCAATAATCATATAGAATAAAACATCACAACATAATAGTATGTTAATTAAAAGACATAACAAAAGAAGTCTTTTAAAAAGAGGAGGGTGAAAGGTTCCCGTACCGACATGGGTATCTTTCGAGACGCGCACCCCGTGAAAGAAGGACAATAAAACATTGATGTAAATACCCATAAATGAAAGTATATTACACAATGAGTAAAATAATGTGTAGTACATACACCACTTAAAGGAAATTGTGGGAAATGTTGCATAAATCTCAAGGGAATAAAAGTGATATGAAAAATCCCTTATGAAAACTCGGCAGCCTAACAGCGCCACTTAAAACTTTCGAAATGGACTGATGAGAGAAAATAGGGACTCTCATCATATTATCATAATGTTTACAGAAAGTGGAATATAAAAGAACATCCCACAATATAACAAATAGGATATTAAAAGAAGTGACATAAAGGATAGTACCTAAAAATGAAAGAGAGAGGTTAGATCTCTTACGAAAATTTGGCAGCCTAACGGCGCCACTCAAAACTTCCAAAATGGATTGATGAGAGAGAATAATGTCTCTCATAATATTATCAAAAAAATTACAGTAAGATTAATATAAAATAACATCCCAATAACAAGAAATATGAGCTTTATAAGGAATGAAATAAAAGAGTGTACTTAAAAAGAAAGATAGAGGTAGGATCCCTGGCCTCAAGTCCAACTTGTCTTGTTCGTTTCTTTATATTCCTGAATAATAAACATTGGTCAATTTATAATTTCTTAAGGAACTACTATAAATATTATTATTCAGTTCATATCACATATTTTAATGTTATAATAAATGGTTAATAATATGAGTTCATATGAGACGTTTTTGTCGATGTTTGGTACATGAGTCAAAAATGAACTTGTTTGAAAAATAATTGTCAATGTAGTTATAAATAAAAAATTTCCAGAGTAGTATTAATGATCCAAATATCATATATATCCAGTAAATATTCATTTTATACTATTCCATATCATTTGGAGATAAAAAACTAAAATCATTGTTCATGGAGACGGTAGGCCATACGTCCGCATGAACACAACTTTTATTTTTTCTTTGTCATATTAATGGAATTAAAAATTAATGATATATATATATATATATTATAATTCCAGTATAATATATATGTTATATAGGTCACATATTTTCATTAATTTCATTATTTTTACATTCCATGAATTGCATCTTTCGAGTCACATCACTTGAGGGGGCGGTAATCCACATTTCCTTATATGAAATTATCGCATTTACACAATATGAAAAGAATAAAGGTATGGTTTAAATATAAAATAAAGAAACATATAGTAAACATATATACCATATATATCATATATAAAATACAGTGACATCATAATGGCCACCTTTAAAGGTGTTAAAAGAATATTGAACAATCATCGTTTCGTGAGGCAGAAAATCGGCAACCACAGAAACAATATGTTCTTTTACCATTAGACGAAGGTCTGTGTAAGTGTAGCTCGAATAATTCTTATAACAATATCCTAGTATATTGAAGATACTATATTTGTCACAAAATAAATTAATAAAAATAGTTTAGGGGGTTGGAGAAGCAAAATAAAACCAAAGGACACAAGTGAAGACATTACCTTAAAATCGGGTAACTCCCTTTGGTTTGAGATCAAAGTATTCCTTGGAAAGACTTCTGCCAAATGTGAGGCTTCAAGGAGTTATAGAGGGATTTGGAGAGACAAAATGGGCAGGGTATGGCCGAGACAAAGGCTTTGGAAGTGTGTGTAAGGAGGTAGAGGTGGTGGCCTTTTTATAAGAGGAGAGGAGAGGCACTATTGGAAAGTAAGGAAATGTTACTTTATTTTAGAGTGAGTATCGAATTTTAATGGTCCCACATTGATTTGTTTCGAGGATAAGGGTTTGAAATCCACCCATCCAATAGGTTTTGGACATGTTTAGGTCTTAGATTTTACATTATATTTCCATTTTATTTAAATCGTTAAACAATGAGGTCATCGCTGCATCATCATGATGTCATAAATAATTTAATTAATTTAATGTCTAAAAATTATAAAAAAATACTATGATGTAGGAAATCATTTTAGATTTCCAATGAATATTTATAGTCAAAATTATGAATTGTATAACCCCATGTAAAAATTGTTTTAGTAAAACATTTCATTTTTGTGTCATTTTTACATTAACATTAAATAAAAAGGTCTTTATGTCATTTTCCAAACAAGTGGCTCCATGGGGTCCCCAAGTCGTCCCATGTATTGTATTGGCCGGCCATGACACATCCAATGAGGTTAGGACATGTTCCTAGGTCATTTCATTTTATTAAAACATTATTCTTACCTTAAACTACACTAATTACCTCTAATCACGATTAAAAACTTAATAAGTTACTATTCAACAAAAAATATTATTCTAATCCCATTGAACCACATTTTACTTTTTAATGACAACCATGTATGTCGGATTTTTGAAATTCAAAACAAAAGATGGAAAATTTTCCTTTAAACGAAAAATTAGTTTTTATAAGTACCACTTAGTGGTTTCAATATTCATCAAAAATTGATGTTTTTCAGAAAATTACCAAAAATTCAGCCTACGCTATATTTGATATTCCGAATTCAAAAATGATGTCTATTTTACAAAACTAAAAAAATATAAGTTGAATTAATTAATTTGATAATTAATTCCCACTGTCAAAACAAATAGTGTGTTTTTATGAAACAAAATGTATCAAAAGATTGACACTAGTGTAAGTCCGATTTCAACGTGAAATTAATTCCAACGACCAGTATTGGATTAAATGGTAAAAATATATTCTAATTTCAATTTAAAACCAATTAAAAATATAATCTATTCATATAAATAAATTATATTAAAAAGAGGTTTTGAATTAAAATACAACATTTTTCACTATTCATTAAGAATTGAACTTTTTCAGAAAAATACCAAAAATTTACAGAAAGTAAATTTTTATTTCCCGATTCTAAAAAAAGAATTTTATTTTGTCAAATATAACACATAAAATTGTCAAATAGTGGATTTAAAAGACGTTCAACATCAAAAGGTGGTTAATCGACCTTTTAAAGAATATTAGAATGTTTACGCTTAAAATTGGATTCATTCGCATTTTTAATCATTTAAAATTTATTGTAAAAAGTAAAAATATTTGACAAACATATATAATCATTTTGTAGTTAGTTTTTTTCATTACTACCATTACAATGGCTAGGCGTTAACTACTATTTAAAATTATATTATTTTATTATTAGAGTGAAATGTAAGATTCCCAAGAAACTCGTTTTTGCGTGTTGGGTATGCCATCGAGCATAGCGTCCCCTTGAAAGTCATATTAATAGTTTATTCACAAATATGGATAAATTTGAAAATGTCATACTCTTTATTTACCCGGGGTGTTAAATCCTTCAACCTTTTGGGAATTGCGTCCTCGTAATTATAAAATTGAGCATGGAAACATCCTTGAAAGTCCCACATCGGAACAAGAGTCGGTAAAACAATCACTTTAAAATAAAGGAAGATAAGTACAGAGGTCACCCGAGTTAACCCACACTAGGATTCCATGTAGGAAAACATGGACATGGAGGAGAAAACATAGGTTTATGTTCTGATGGAGAGTGATAGAAAACATGTTTAGGAGAAAGATAACCACAGGAAAATCACATACTTGTGATGGGTTAAACAGTATTCTATTCCCCAGTATGAAAAGTTAATAGAAACATTTTTTGTTTTAAGTTACTTTTTATTGAGGAATTTATTCATAAGGAAACATAATCACTTATCATTTTGACTTTCAACTTTTATTATATTCCTTACACAAACTCATATTTTCTCCAATAGACGAGTATTTAGGAAGACTTGTTCACATTAAGAGTACTATAATCAACTTCTAGAGAATCACCTAATCCACAAAAGAGAACTATATACTTCCCATGTATTTAGAAATTAACCAAAACGAAAACCAAAAAGGTTAGTACAAGATCAGATAATCCAGAATTGGATAACCCTTTATAAAAATAAAATATATTCTTAATCTCCAAAATTTTTCCAACAAAACCCCAAGTTAAATGAGGACCATTCGATAAACAATTTGTCCATAAAATTCTTCAAAGAGACCCATACTAAGATTGAAACCAAAATATTTGAAGGATTTAGTCACATAGTCTTCCAAGTTAAATCATATCATTTATCTCCAAACAACATCAGTTGCTCTTAATGTCTCGTATTGAAACGTAATTAACCAAATCACATATCCTCCATGATAGGTTAATAAATTTCCATAGATAACACAAAATCAACTTACTCTTAATTCATAAAATCATCTAACTAAAAAGAATCAGTCAAACTAACCAGGGACTTCACATAGTCCAGTGGTAGGTGATAAATACTAGTCGAACTTTGGTTGTGGGTTCGATTCTCGTAGCTTTGTCCAACGCGACGGGTTGTCACACGGTCTGCGTGTTGTACATTTTCCAAAACTATATAATTCATAAAACATTCCCCAAAATGAGATAAAGTCATCAAAAATAATCATAACATATTTTAAACTCACGTTTATCTCATGCCTTTCATTTTCCCTCATAACATATAAAAACCCATAATTACCTCAAAAGTAAAGATCATATAAACTGTAACGGTTACCTTTATAATTATTACCTGAACTTCCACATCGATTGGTAATCTCGTACATGATGCATTGAAGAACATACCAAGGTTAAAGTGGTTGATCATGACTCTTGGATAGTTGGTTTAGAACAACCATGAGTTTCCTCATTGAATCCCCCATTTTATCTAGTTTCCTAATCAGAGAACCACCACAGTTTCCTTCAATCCGGTTGTCTCTTTGGTGCCTTCTAGATCCATCCATTCACTAAAAATAGAAATTTCATTGTGAGTATATCAACAAAACCATCATGTACTAATGAGGAAGTTAAACACTAAGATATACTTACTCATTCACTTTATCTAAAACTAGGACTCTTTCTGAAATCCTATCCATTATGGTTCTGTCACTTATGCATAGAGAATACCCTAACCTCTAAAGTTATCTAAACCGACCTCTGATACCAACTATAAGACCCCAACTTTAAACCTTACTTAATCTAGAGTTAGTACAAGATTTCACATTGAGGATCTTCTCAGGTTTAGGGTTTTAGAGAATTAGATCATAAACATGCATTACATTCCACATTTAAACAAAGTGGTTACATAAAGGATATTATTCATTTTTCCCATCAACGGAAACATATTTAAAATAAAACATGGATTCTTTATTGAAACTTCCTTGACATTATCATCATATCATGTACCTTTCCCTTGACCTGTGAAAAACATTTCAAAAACTTGGGATGAGCATTAAAAGCTCAGTAAAGGATATAAAAATATGTGGAAAAGACACATGAGTACATGTACACATAAGAATTCGTGATATCATACTTTACTCATAAAACATAAGAACTTTTACATACCTCATCAAATCATGAATAAATCAAAGATATCATGAGTCATAAAGGTAACTTGAGGCATTCATAACATTCTTACGTAGGGAGTAACCCTCTTGGTTACATTTGGAATAAACACCATAGTATATTCCCTAAATCTCTTCGAAGAAACCTTCATGTTTCACTCCTTTGTGTTACCCAATACATTGGAGAGCTATATCGGGCTCACTCGCCCTTACTTTATCACAGAACCACCCGTCTTCATAATAATTCCCAAGAACCACAACATAATCATATCGCATAAAACATGTATAAAGGAAACATAACATTTCCACCTTTTAATCACAAGATATTAATACCCCACATTGATATAAAAACATTATGAAAACCATTTTCAATACCAAAATAAATGAAAAGTAAAACATTGTACTTATTTTTCTTTTTAAAAAAGTTATGGCTTGTTGAGGAAGTCGAAACTCAAATAATGGTCATGGCGGTGGAGAAGTCATTATCGCCGCATACATACAAAAAAAACATTCCCTTTTGTTGTTTAGTAAACACTTCGTATAAAAAAGATTCCTTTTGAATAAATTTTAAAGTCAAAGGGGTTTATTCACTTTATAAAAGAGGGTTGTGTATAAAACAAAATATGCCTCAATGAAAGGATATTGAGACGAAGTCCCATACAAAGACGATATCCTTGGATTAAGGATAAATCAATTACATAATTCTCTGTGAAAAATGAATACACAAAATATAGGTGGATATTAAGTGTAAAACAATCAGAGGTTATTCACACAAATTCATAGAACGACATATTCAAGGAGTACAAGTTTATCCCAAAGAATCAAATTTGGGTTAACAAGTTTCCTTGCAAAAATTTGACAGCCTAACAGCGTCACTACAAAATTCAAAAAATGAGTTGATGATAGATAAAAAGGGTATCTCATCACATGGACATAAAATTTAAATCAATAAGGATATAGAAGAAAATATCACAACATAATAGTATGTGAATTAAAATACATAACAAAAGAAGTCTTTTAAAAAGAGGAGGGTGAAAGGTTCCCGTACTAACATGGGAATCTTTCGAGACATGCACTCTGTGAAAGAAAGTCAATACAACATTGATGTAAATACTCATAAATGAATGTATATTACACAATGAGTAAAATAATGGGAAGTACATACACCACTCAAATGAAATTGTGGCAAATGTAGCATAAATTTTAAGGGAATAAAATTGAGATGAAAAATCCATTACGAAAACTCGGCAGCCTAACGGTGCCACTTAAAACATAGAAAATGGATTGATGAGAGAAAATAGGGTCTCTCATCATATTAACATAAAGTTTACAGAAAGAGGAACATAAAAGAACATCCTCTAACATAAAAAATATGAGCTTAAATGAAGTGACATAAAGGAGAGTACATAAAAAGAAAGAGAGATGTTAGATCTCTTAGGAAAATTCGGCAGCCTAACGGTGCCACTCAAAACATCAAAAATGGATTGATGAGAGAGAATAGGGTCTCTCATAATATTAACATAAAAATTAATGTAAGAATAATATAAAATAACATCCCAATAATAAGAAATATGAGCTTTAAAAGGAATTAGATAAAAGAGTGTACTTAAAAAGAAAGAGAGAGGTTGGATCCCTTACCTTAAGTCCAACTTGTCTTGTTCGTTTCTTTATATTCCTGGATAATAATCTTTGGTCAATTTATAATTTCATAAGGACCTCCTATAAAGATTATTATTCAGTTCATATCACATATTTTAATGTAATAATAATTGGTTAATAATATGAGTTCATATCAGACGTTTTTGTCGATGATTGGTATATCAGTCAAAAATGAACTTGTTTGAAAAATAATTGTCCATGTTATTATAAGTAAATAATTTAAAGAATAGTATTAATGATTAAAATATTATATATATCTAGTACATATTAATTTTATACTATTCCATATCATTTGGAGATAAAAAACGAAAAGCACCGTTCATAGAGACGGTAGGCCATACGTACGCATGAACGCAACATTCATTTTTTCTTTGTCATATTAATGGAATTAAAAAATAAATGATATATATTTATATATTATAATTCCAGTATAATATATATGTTATATAGATCACATATGTTCATTAATTTCATTCTTTATACATTCCATGTATTGCATGTACGAGTCACATCCCTTGAGGGGGCGGTAGTCCACACTTCCTCATATGACATTATCGCATTTACACAACCTGATAAGAATAAAGGTATTGTTTAAATATAAAATACAGAAGCATATAGTAAACATAAATACTATATAGATCATATATAAAATACAGTGACATCATAATGGCCACCTTTAAAGGTGTTAAAAGAATATTGAACAATCATCGTTTCGTGAGGCAGAAAATCGCCAACCACAGAAAGAGTATGTTCTTTAACCATTAGACGAAGGTGTGTGTAAGTGTAGCACGAATAATTCTTATAAAAACATCCTAGTATATTTAATATACTTTATTTGTCACAAAATAAATGAATAAAAATAATTTATGGGGTTGGAGAATCAAAATAATACAAAAGGACAAAAGTGATGACATTACCTTAAAATCTGGTAACTCCCTTTTGTTTGAGCTCAAAGGCTTCATTGGGAAGACTTATTCAAAAAGTGAGGACTCAAGGAGTTATATAGGGATTTTGGGAGACAAAATGGGCAGTGGTTGGCCGAGCCAAAGGCTTTGGAAGTGTGGGTAAGAAGGTAGAGGTGGGGGACTTTTTATAAGAGGATATGAGGGGCACTCTTGGAAAGTAAGGAAATGTTACTTTATTTTACAATGAGATTCGTATTTTAATGGTCCCACATTGATTTGTTTCGAGTATATGTTGATAAGGGTTCTAAATTTACCCATCCAATATTTTTTGGACATGTTTAGGTCTTAGATTTTACATTTTATTTCCATTTTATTTAAATCATTAAATAATGAGGTCATCGCTACATCATCATGATGTCATATATAATTTAATTTATTTAATGTCTAAAAATTATAAAAAAACTACTATGATGTAGGAAGTATTTATAGCTTTCCAATTACTATTTATAGTCAAAAATCGGACTTGTATAAACCCATGTAAAAATTGTTTTAGTAAAACATTTCATGTTTGTGTCATTTTTACTTTAACATTAAATAAAAAGATATTTATGTCATTTTCCCACCAAAGTGGCTCCATGGGGTCCCCAAGTTGACCCATGGATTTTCTTGGTCGTCCATGACACATCCAATGAGGTTAGGACATGTTTCTCGATCATTTCATTTTATTAAAACATTATTCTTACCTTAAACTACAATAATTACCTCTAACCGCGATTAAAAACTTAATAAGTTACTATTCACCAAAAAAATTATTCTAATCCCATTAAACCGAATTTTAATTCTTAATTACAACCATTTATGTCGGATTTTTGAAATTAAAAAAAAGGTGGAAAAATTTCATTTAAACGGAAAATCAGCTTTTATAAGTACCACTTAGTGGTTTCACTATTCATCAAAAATTGAAGTTTTTCAGAAAATTACCAAAACATCAACGTTAGCTATATTTGATATTACGAATTCAAAAATGATGTCTATTTTAAAAAATTCAAAACATATAAGTTGAATTAATTAATTTAATAATTAATTCCCGCTGTCAAATCAAATAGCATGTTTTTATGAAACAAAATGTATCAAAAGATTGACACTAGTTTAAGTCTGATTTCAAGGTTAAATTAATTCCAATGACCACTATTGGATTAAATGGTAAAAATAAATTCTAATTTCACTTTAAAACCAATTAAAAAGATAATATAATCATATAAGGAAATTAGATTAAAAAGCGATTTTGAATTAAAATACATCATTTTTCACTATTCATTAAAAATTGAACTTTTTCGGAAAAATACCAAAAATTTACACAAAGTAAATTTTGATGTCCCAATTCTAAAGAAGAATTTTATTTTTTCAAATATAACACATAATATTGTCAAAAAGTAGATTTAAAAGTGGTTCGCCATCAAAAGGCGGTTAATCGACCGTTTAAAGAATATTAGAATGTTTACGCTTAAAATTGGATTCATTCACATTTTAAATTCTCTAACATTTATTGTAAAAATAAAAAATATTTGACAAACATATATAATCATTTTGTATTTATTTCTATTCATTCCCGCCATTACAACGACTAGGCGTTAACTACTATTTAAAATAATATTATTTTATTATTAGAGTGCAACGTAAGATTCCCAAGAAACTCGTTGTTGCGTGTTGGGTACACTATCGAGCATTGCGTCCCCTTTAAAGTCATATAAATCTCTTATTCACAAATATGGATAAATGTGAAAATGTCATACTCTTTATTTACCTGGGGTGTTATACCAATCAAGGGAAAAAATGATTAGAAAACATTAGATTGACTTGGAAACGATTATAAATTATTTTTTGATAAGAATTGTACATGCATAAATATAAAGCTACAATCTCCAAGTATTGGGGAAAAATATGATTTCATATTGTTAATGGTTATTAATAAATGAAAAATCATTGGGGTATGGGTTAAAATAGGGAAAATGTTCACAAATTGGAATAAAAACATAGAAAAATGTTCATCTAGTTATTTTTGATATGTATGAACTATCCACACATAAATCTAACAACAAAAGTCCATTATATTTTTTGATGTTTCATCTTAACAACACATTATTATTAATGTGAATATTAACATAAAAAGGGTAAACCCTTTAACTATAGTTATAATTTTTCAAAAAAATGTATATTAATCTCA
Source organism: Viscum album (assembly GCA_963277665.1). NCBI lineage: Eukaryota > Viridiplantae > Streptophyta > Magnoliopsida > Santalales > Viscaceae > Viscum > Viscum album. Next base: position 931,108,764 of record OY728127.1, read on the forward strand.
AATTAATTTTGAATAGTTTGAATCTATTTCACATCATTGATATTAATTAATTTCTAAAAACATTCTACAAAGATATTTTATTTAGTAAATTTTTTAAATCTAAATATAATATAACAAGTGTTAAAAATCACGTTGATGAATTTGGGTTTACATGAGAACACTAAACATAAATCCTTTAGTTATTTTTGAATTATATTATCATTCATGAATCAATCTATTCCATGGATTACTAGATATGATGGAAACTATGATTTTGTGTTATAAACAATAATGAACCAAAAATATAATACATAAATATTTCTTCTTAATAAATGAATATTAATTACAAAAAATTATTTATTCACAAATGAATAATTTAGTTCTATCCCATTTAGAAACATGGATATATAAACATCTGGTTCATAAGTGAGTTACATCATATCCATTATATTCCCCATAACTCTCACCCTTATTATATATATCATGCATAATACCATTCTTCCAATAGTGAGGTAAGGTAACATATGAAATGGTGATCATAGATTCTCATTAATTTTAAACAATAGAGACATCAAAAATCATATATGAATAGCCATAACATAAGTGTTTGAGAACATGATCTTAACATTTGAAAACCTTACCCAACATATAACTGATATTAAACATGTGTCATTTCATAAAAAATGGAAGTTAAAAAGACTTTAAGGATAGATTAATAATTGGAAATGATCCATGATATTATAAGATCGTAATAATATGTAGATTTTTGGAATACACATAAGCATATAAGGTCACTTTCTAAGGAGTCAAGGATCATTTCCCAAACAATCATAGTGGGATGGGTTAGCACCCAAAACCTTCATTGTATTCCATGTTAATTCCAAATACTATCATAGTGACATTTTCCCTTACATAATTGTGTTCAATATGAATTCTTTTATTTTTATATCTCATGATATATCAGTCTTTACCCAATGAATTGGAAGGGGATATAAGTCCAACCCATCACATAATGAGAATCAATCATACATGATCCACAAGATGATAAACAATTCATCATATTAAGACCCATGACATTAAATGGTTTTAATAAACATTTCATCATATAATAACCTAAGGATAAGGAGTAGGGTTCATCATCATTTCACCCTTTTATCATAGAATATAATGAGTAAAGATAAGTGGGATTTATAATCCTTCTATAGTGGTATGACAAGTAGAAGTGAAAAAGGGTTTCATAAACATCTTTTTATCATAACATTATCCATTCATATAGAGGATATGAATGGTATTATTGGATCATATTCAAAGTAAATCATTAGTAACATAAAAGGATTTCAACATACCTGAAAAATGATTTTTACTGATAATTGCAACATTTCATTAGGAAAACATTCTTTCCACATTAAAAACAGTTTTTAAAAATTAAACATTTTAAAAATAATTTTCATTGAATATAACCTTATAAAAAATAATTTAATCATTAAAAAAATTATTGGTCATGATGGTAGAAAATAATAATCATTCCATACTAGTTTAAAACAAAATATTCCTTTAAAATTTTTAATAAATTCTAAAAGTGAATTGAATGGAAAATAACAAAAATATTCCTTGAAAATTATTTTTAAAAAAATGATACATGGGTAAAAATGAATTCAAAAATTCAATTGAGAATAGTCAAAGTATTTTTTAAAATGATATTTAATAATACTAATATATAGGACACTCATTTTTGGAAAAAGTGAAAAATTAGGTCAATTTTTTAATTTAAAATGATATTTTTGTACACTTGAGTATGTAAAGAGATGAAAATGGAAGGAAAAAAATTATTTTTATGAAATACATTGGTATAATAATCATTGTGAGTTTCCTGATAGATGTGTCACAATATATTTTCATTAGTATCATAAACATATATAATCCCATATACGATAAGATTGTATGATAAAACCCTTATCACTTGAGTAACATTGAATCATAATCCTCATTAAAGGATAAAATTAAGTGATACTAGAAAATATAATGAGAATAACTAAATTCATGATAATAAATTTCATTTATTATCCATTTAAAAAGAATAAAATAAGATATTTCCATAATATAATGTATGTCTCAAAGAAGTCAAATTGAGAAAAAACTTCCTTACCTTATGTCTCAACTTCTTTCGTAGATGTTTGAACATCATATATAAAAAATATTATATCATTATAAATATATTAAAAACCCATAAATATATATATAATAATATATATTATATACATATGTCCTTTTTTCCCATGTATTAATATTATTTATTAAAGTATAATTTTATATAACAAATGCTTTGTTTTTGGAGTATGTTTTGATTTGGTATATCCAGTCCTTTTATTATGATCCTGGTTCTTTACTCACCATAATCTTATCAATGACATAAATATTATATATAATCATTATATAGGCTTTCAAATTGTTTAATTAATGATAGGTATAGTAAATTAATTACACTATTAATGTAGATGGTAGGTCATATGCATGAAAAAATGAATCTATTTTCTTAACAGAGAAAATTAAATGACGGTACACAATATATCAACCTAAAATAGATATTTTTATTTCATATATATATATATAATATATTTACTTTATTTGTTCATTTTACTTTCCATATAATGAGTTGGTTAAAAATGAATCACATCATTTCACATGGCAGTAATATTTTGTAGACATGAGTGATGTTATCATAACCTGCATTGAATAGAAAGTAGGTTTGAATATTTGATATAATAAATAACTATGTGGAATTATTTTAATAATATATTATATATTAATTTAATAAATATTTTTTTCCATCCATGTAAAATAGAAATGTGAAAAAGACATCACATCAGTTTGTGTAGAGGTAGTCTACCGTACACACGACCGACATAATTGTTTACCAACATGTTGTAAGGACGGATGTTAGATGTAATATCATAATTTTAGAGGTATAATTATTTAATAAATATTATATATATCCATTTAATTCATTATTATATAAATTTATGTGTTCTGGTGATGGAGAATAAATTACAATACTTTATGAGGTAGTTGTTCGTCATACACACAATTGAATATCTGATTCCCTTTTAATGGAAGATGGTTTAGATGTAGTTAGTCACATTAAAATAATAAAACCCTAGTATAAATGGTATATTTATTTATTATATTATTATATTTTATTTTTATAGAAGGAGATGCAATATAAAGTAAAAATAAAACACATTTATCAGAATTTTAATTCTTCTTCAGAGAAACTAATTAATATTATAACCAAATCCCTATTAGAAGGGTTTTTTAATTAATATATATCCTATAGGATGCTTTGAATGGAGTAAGGAGATATTTTTATAGGTATTATTCTATCCAATGGGATTTATATATTGGAAGAGTATATGAGAGGGGGTTGACATTAATACTTGAAGGAGAGTACATAATTAGAATTTTTTAAAATAATTGTTTACCTACAATTTCCACACGACATAAGAATCCAAAATGGGTCATTTGTGAACATATGATGTGATAGGGTTAGCATATGGCCACGTAATGGGTTATGGAGAAGTTTATTAGTTCATTTTAATCATTTTCATTTTATTTTACCCCTGATAAACCCATTTCATCCTAAATCATAGAGTTTACTTTTTTCTATTTTTACTATTCATTTGGAGCAAAAATTGGGTTTAACTTATTATATAATATTAATTATAATCATTAAAAATAAGGAAACCATTTTTTTCAAATTAAAGTCACATTAGTGGAATCACTAAATTAAACATTTAAACCACATAAATGATGAAAAATATGGTTTCCAATACATATTTTTAATCAGTATTGAATGTTTTAATATAATAATTCAAAATGAAATTGATTATAATTAACATAATTTTATTAATAAATATAAATTTGAATTATTTTTTACTTTTAAAAAATTCATAAAATAATCTTTATCTTATAATTTCATTAAATGATGAATGAAATATTTATTAAAAAATAGTTTCATTAACGCTTCATCTATTTTTTTTAAAAAATTATCAACAATTAATTTAAAGTTGATTTAGACATGTTGATTTATAAAATGATGTTTTTTTTTCAAATAAATTTCTTAAATATTGAGAAAATTTTCTTTTAATATTTCTTCATATATTTTTTTACAAAATGGTATTTCGAAACCATATAATGACTTTTTAAAATAAATAGAGATTTTGTATAAATATATAATATTTCAAAACAATTATGATTTATATTTAAATTTTTTATTTTACTTTTAATATGACAATATTTAATTTTTAGGTTATAATAGTCTTGTAAAAATAATAATATTAATAATATATATCAGTTTATTAAAACCCATTGTTCTATGTAACAAATGCTATGTATAAACTTCTAATTTCATTGAAAAAAATTTTAAAAAAAATATTACATTGTTACATTATACCATCCATAAAATGAATATTTACCATAAAATAACCCCAAATAGGTTCAAAAAATGAGGATGATTCTACCACATTACATCCTCAGGATCCCCTATAGCTTCCACAAAACAACTGGTTTCCCACTCAAAACATTGACAAGGTTAGCGGTCCTCAATTGTAAAACATTCTCTATATCATACATAATCTCAAATAATTACATATCATAAGAATATTAAAAATCTTGTTGTGTATCCTTTCACGTTAGTACATCGGAAGGATCAAGTATGCCCTTTCCAAGGAGTGATAAATTGAACACATCATGCACATGAGATAAGTTTGGTGGAAGCAAAAATTGATAAGCTATGGACCCGAAATAAGCACGAATTTGGAAGGGACCAATATACTTATTGATTAAATTCACTATCTCCCTGAATCTCATTAGATTTTTACATTGAGATATTCTTATAAACACTTTATTAGCAGCTTTATTTTCTATGTTTCATCAATGATTTCCAATATAATGTTTCTATTGAATTAAAGTAACATGTATGTGCCACAGAATATCTATAATCATTTCTTCCAGAACATTAGGTAGAAGGTGACCCAATAGATTTCTTTATTGGTAATAATTCTAGTTAATTGTAGATATATACTTATTTATAGAGGGACTCAAAGGGATATATCAAAATACTTTGATTGAATGATATTATCATAAGAAAACTAAACTAGTCTAATATCCTGACCCTAACTACCATTAAAATACATAGAATATGACATTCATATGTACTCTAGTATTTGAAATATTCTCTTGCACTGTCCATCTATGAGAGTATGATATATAATGTTAAGAGTAAACTCTATCTCTGATTAATAATGAATGATTTGTGGAACTTCAACATAAACCATGGATCTAAATAAGATAAAAATGAATGTGTAACTTCATGCAACCTTATCACATCCTGATGGTATATTCAAGAAAACTGATGAAGATAAAATTCTTCTCTAATAGTGATGAAGTGTGCTGAATATTTTTGGTGATAAAATATGACCTATATAATGTTCTTCCCTTTAAATGTTTTGGGTATTTTAATGAAAAAAATCCATGGTGATGTTTTCCCATTTTCAATTTGGCATGGGTAAGGGGTGTAGCATCCAAATTTATTTTTTCACTCATCCTTAACATACTAACATACAAATAATATAGATACCTAATTATAAATATATCTATTAATTTTTTCCCACCATAAATACTCTTTCTCCAAGACATGTGGTAGGAGATAAATCTTTATTATCCTTCAGTTATGGTTTTAAGTCCTACTATATTACAAGATATGATATGTTATTGCTCATCATATAGATTTAGCTTCTCCCCAATATGTATTAAATTATTACCAAAAAAATAACCAAAACAAGATAACCCATAAGTACATCAACATCAGAGATAAGATAAAATAAAAAATAACCCCAATACCATTAATCATTTTAAAAAATGTAATAGAATTCATCATCTAATTTTGTTTCTCTAAAAAATTAAAAAAGAAAAGGTTTTTATTTCACTATATGTATCCAAATATAACTTGAAACATGAAAAATAAATATATCTTAAACTTTAAAATGGTCAGTATATGACATTGAACATATAATCAACCTTAAACTCATAAACCCATGATGGTATCCATAAGTCTTACATCAATATTACATCTAAACATATATACATCCAAAAGATAATTCAACCATTATTTAATAAATAATCTCGTATCTTATACAAAAATATTTCCATTGTCTACTTCGGTTAATCCTTTCATCAATATAATACCAAATGTGATTTCATTATTATAAAATCCATTTATATAGAGAGAATAAATGCATATAATCACATATAATTTCATTAAAAGTAAAATAAAAATAATTTAATTGTTAACATTCATAAAAAACCCAATAAGGAATTCCAAAATCTATATTGAATGATATTTTTTTGTTAATTAAAATTAATCAAATTAGTAATTTTTATTATAAAAGACATATCTTTTTCCTTTTTATTTAGAGGATTTTTTTTTCTTATTATGCTCGTTAGGCCTTGGATTAGTGAATTTAGTCGAATAATGTCCAAAATACATGCACATGATGTAATTGAGTATGGGAGGTTCATTCATTGAGGTTGTTACTCTATTATAATCATTACCTATCTTCATCCCATTAAGTTGTAATTCAGATTCATTATGTCATTCCTTTCCAAATTCAAAAGGAAATCCAAGTACGCTAAAGAAAATTTCCTTTACGTTTCTATCAACACTTCAAGAATAATGGAATGATCATCTTCTAATCCTCATGGTTTTTAGAGTCTCCCTTAAATTACATAAATCTTTTCATATCATCAATGTTGAATAATGGGTAACTACAATCACCATTTATACTTTTATAGAACCAAGAACTATTTCTTAATATATACAGATTTCACTTATGGATAACTACATTCAGAGACTTTGTTTTAAAACACTGGATAAATTATCAACATTTTATTCATTATGGATGATAATACCATAAGTACCCCTTCATTATCTTATAAAAATATCATTATAGGTACCAAAACATGCATCATCATTATATTTTAGATTATTTAATTCTTTCTCCAGTTTTATTTGAGCTCTGAAAGTTTTTAAAAATATGTTTAGAACTCATCCCACTCAATGGATTAAATTTAATCTTATTGCATCATATTCTTTATACATTTATATATTTGATCCAACTTTACTTCCAAATTATACAGAGCCAAAAATAAGTTTCACTTTCCAAACACTGTGATTGGAAAATTAATTTTCATTGTAACTGATTCATTACATAGTAACATGTTGATTAAAAGAACCATTAAATGATTGATAATTTTGCCTTATCAAGGATATAATAGAATTTTATTATATATTTTTATCATTTAGATGTTTGGAATGATTAAAATACAGTGTAATTTGTGTGATCATGTTGACATTTTGTTTATTCATTCTCTCATAAAAATTAGTTTCTCAATAGGAAAATCATTATATTCTATGTTTTATTAATAATTAAAATAGTTTCTTCAGGATCAATCCATTAAATAAATCGATAATATAAATTCTATGAATCTATAATAATAATATTAAAACAACTAATAATGAAAATTCATTTATAGTATGCATAAATCATGAAACATTAGGTATATCATGGGTCATTCAAAGTCTATATTTATATTAATAATTAAAAAGGGTTCATAATGGGTTTGTGAGTTTTGAAATATATACCATGGAATTGTAAAAAATGTTGTTCATCAGGGATGATTTTCATTCCTTATGATATGATAGGGTCTAGATTGATGCACCCTTTTTAGAGTTTTAACCAATTTAAATGTGTTCCACATCCACATCCACTTCTAGTACCCCAACATGGATGTAATTACATGGATCCCACTCTCTATATAATTTTATAAAATTAATATACATTTCCCTATACTTTAAATCATTTTTAAAATAATTCGTATTATTATTCATCGACATATCCTTAATCAAATACCTTAGGATAACACAATAGTTTTTTCTTAATTGTTTCCAAAGGTATAGATATCCTTTTCTCGGATACAAACACTGAAGAGCCAAAATATTCATATATTAATATCAAATAATATTATATGAATATTCATTACATAAGATAATGATCCATGCTAGAATATTTTATTTATAGTTCATTGAAAAACAATGAAGAATAAAAAAATTCTTCATATGTGAGATATTCCATATCCCAAAAATTTATCAATAACCTTCACCCCTCATATGATTTCCTTACATAATAAATTTCTAAATTATCAAGGGAAATTAAATATAATAAATAGTAAACTCAGTTGATATGTAATGATAAAATAGGGAGATATCAATGATCACCATATAATAAAATTATATTAAGTGTTTGCTAAAGTGAGTATAATAGTTAGAAACCATACAGTTCATGTTATAGATCATAAACATGAGTCATAGAGTATATCATGGTTGTTCATAAGTCTTGAATCATAATGTAATTTAGTAACATCATCCCTGAGAACCTGAAATTTTCATAAGATGTAAATTTTCAGCATTAAAATAGATATATAAATTCATTTCCTAAGTAGTAATGGTTCATTTCAAAAACTATCATACAATAATGGGTATAGTACCATCATGATCATAGTGGTATAGGATCACTACCATGACTATTGTAGTGGAAAATTTAACATAGAAAAATAGGTTTACTCAACATTCAATTCATGTTTATCACATGATATATCAATTGTTACCCCATATTTTTGAGGAAGATATATGTATCACTAGTTACATAACAAAAATCCTAAAAACATGTACCATAAGATATTAGAACATTCAACATATCAAAACCCATGTTAAGAAATTTTTTTCATAAACATTTCATCATAGAATAATATGTGTAAGAAAAATAGGTTTCATAATCATTTTACAATTTCATAATAGAAAAAACCATAAAAAGAGAACCATGATTCAAAATAATTTTATCAATGTATATCATATGGCGGACAATAATGTTACATATGTTTTTTTCATACTATAAATTATAAATTCAAACAATGAATAATAATGGTTTACTAGGATCATACACTAGTAAATAGTAACGAACAGTAAATGATTTCGTCTTTGATGGAAAATGATTTTTAAAGATAACATGTAATATTTCTGGAGGAAAATATCCAATCCACATTAAAAATATTTCCAAACATATAACATGTTCAAAATTGTTTTCATGGAAAATTACCTATGAAACATATAACTGAAAATTTATAAAATTTTGATCTTATTATGGTAGATATATTGAATCATGTTGTAAATGTTTCATAATAAGTATTCCTTTCACATTTACTGTAATATCAAAAAAATAATTTTTGAATGAATGTCTGGAAGATTTATTTCATACCGTATTTTATAAATTCAAATATCATGAAAAAAATATTTTAAATAACATTGAATAAATTTAAAAATATTCTATATTACATTTTTTGAAATCATTTATAAGTAGGAAAATAATTTTCAACTAAAGAGTCAAATGAAGTTGATTTTTCATTTAAAACATATTTTAGAAATCATGAGAACATTATGATTGGATAATTAAAAAAATAGTTATTCTCATGAAATAAAAATAGGATAAAATATTTATGATCTTATTGAGAGATGGATCATAACTTCCATTATCAGAATTATAAACATAATAAATCCCAATAAACTATTAGATTGTATCACAATAACCATACGACATTGTTAACATTGAAAAATAAACTCAGCAAAAGAATGAAATTATATGAAACATAATATATATTGAGAAGAAATTAATTAATGAAATTTCTTGTTAAAGGGGTTGTATATAAACCTCATATCATCAGATAAATTCATAACATTATATATTCCTTAAATAATACTAATTGAGACAGAAATCCCATACATTATGCCATGAATTCCTTCATACATGTTCAATTCTCCTGTAAAATATATATTTTTTTAAAAAAATTCATACCCAGTAATACATTAATATTTTATACAATATATTATTTAGTTATGACCTTCTATTACATATTTATTTACAATTTATTATTAATATATTGTTTTATATAATAACTAGTTTGTTTTCAAGTATCTACTATTTTGGTGTCATCGGTCCATTCATATTTTACATGGTTCCATCATATATAGAATTTTAATCATGATATTAATATATATATATATATATATATTCATTATATAATAATTTAGAGTAATCCATTATAGATATAGGTAGGAAATGTATTACATCGTTTGTGGTGACATTAGGTCGTATTATTCATGAACGATGATTCCATTTTCACAAAGGATGAAAAAAATTACGGGAAATAATATATAAACTATATGATTTCATCATGATTTCATATATTATACAAATATTAATTTTTTGGTCCTCATTACATTCAATGTAAAGAGAATGTGAAAAATGAATCATCTATTCATGAGGTGGTTTTCTTCTATACACATGAGCGATATGATCATATCCCCCAATGAGTGTAAATTGAAAACTATATTTGATATCATAATTACATACGTTTATTTATGTTATATATATCATATTTGATAATTTAATATATCCTTATTACCATCCATATAAAATAGAATTGGGAAAAACACAGCCCTATGGTTCGTGAGGTTGGAATCTTCCATTAAAAGAAGAGAAATTATTATATTCCAATGTATTGGAAGTTATAAAGTAGATCTAATAAAATTATTAAATAAGTATAATGATATCATAATTATCATATATAGTCATTTAATCCATCATTATGGCATGTTGTGAGTTATGGTGATATAAAATGAACAATTTGGTTCATGAGGTGATAGTCGAACGTACCAATGATTGGTCGTTTGGTTTACCATTTAATGGAAGAGGATATATTTTTCAGTCATTAAATTTTATTAATATACTAAAATTATATGGGCGATGATGTTTATATTATATTATCAAATTTTAAGGTGATTTGAAAGATGTGTATGTAGAAATAAAACATAAATAGAAGATTAATATACATTCCACGTCTTCGTAGAACGTCATTAGGTTTATAACTAATCACTTCATATGTAACGCCCCGACCCCAGTTACCCAGAGTCGGTGCATTACTTCGTAACATTGGCATGATCACAAGAAAGATCAAATATCGAAAGACCGATTGGTTTAGTAGCCTTGGAAACACTAGATATATTCATAAGTTTTACATTACATCATAAAATGAAAAACTGATACAACAACATAATGTTTCCACAATCCACACTATTAACCCCTCATAAAATCCCTGCAGGTCATTCATAACTTACTTCTTCACATCCTGGGAAAAATAAAACATAGAAAAGGGGTGAGCTCAAATGCCCAGTAAGGATAACAATATAGAGGAAACTTTCATAAATAAGAATAAAATTTTAAGGCAATGTATAACTAAAAAAAAAGACTTTAAAACATGAACTTTCAACATGGTATGGCATAAATAAAACGAAATAATGCCATTTACTTATTCACATGGATATTCTACTAATCGAATAATCACATGCAAAAATCATTAACCACTTTCATAATGTTGGAATGCATAATGTCAAACGTTAATTTCATTGTCTAGGCCTCATCCCAAGACCTAGGGGTTACTTCTAACCGGAACCCAACCCGGAGTGCCTCTAATAACCGAACACCAACCCGGAGTGCCTCTAATAACCGGACACCAACCCGGAGTGCCTCTAATAACCGGACACCAACCCGGAGTACCTCTAATAACCGGAGACCAAACCGGAGGGCTTGCTTTTACCAGTCCCTAACCTGGAGGGCTTACTTTAACCAGTCCCCAACCTGGAGGGCTTGCTTTTACCGGTCCCCAACCCGGAACATACTTCTTTAGCACATTCATCTGAAGAAAAGTTTGAAATATAACATAAACATTCGGGTTAAAACTAGCATACGAAATGTCAAGAGTTTAACCATAAACTATGAATGGTATAAAATAGCACATCCACATTCAAACATATCACAAAACCTTCAATACAATATAGAAGTTTTGTATTATAATAAATCAACTTCAAATAATCTTAAAATCCATCAAAGGATGTTGACATAGATGAAATCAAAATTCTTTTAAAAGAAGTATCTCCTTTTATTTTGAAAACATTTAAGATCCATATAAAATAAAACATTTTCTTTGAAAATATTCTTATAAGCTTGTAAGGAAAGCTTCGACGATTTTATAACAGCGGAAAGTAACCGCACCCGCCGTATAAGTTAAAAAAACATTCTTACCTCAATTCTGTCGAAAAGGTTAAAAAGGACCTTGTTTTGAAAACGACGAAAAGATTCCTTTATAAACCTCTTATAAAAAGTCAAACAAGGGTATAAATGACTTTAACCCATATTCTTGTAAATAGTAAAAATGTTTTGAAATACATTTCGAAGAAACATGGATGTGGATGATAATGAAATCCCAGTAGATTATTACGTATAAACAACCTCGGATAATGAAGAGATTGTGAAATAACCCTTACCTTGTACTTTTCCTTGGTTGTGGTAGGTTAACCTCCTGTATAATGGTGAAATAATTGTTATTAAATTATACAAGAGTCATATACATTAATATGATATCATATATGATCTTTTAATATTGATTTGATAATAATATCTTAGTATTATCGTTGTTTCGGGTGTTAACTTACTTGTTTTCTTTTGTATGTTTTGTTACGTAAGACATGTATGTAAAGGATAGGTTGTATATTATTCATATCCAGAATGATATCAAGTCCTTAACCATCATTTTTAAATCATAAAATGATAATTATACTTTAATGGTTACGATGGAGAATGAATCTCATCGCGTTCGTGGAGACGGTAGTCCGTACGTACGCATGAGCGACAATATCATTCTTTTGATATTAAAATAATATATAAATGGATGGTATATCATATATATAGAATCATTAATATGTTATATTTATTATTTACATGAGTTACACATCATTATTATACCCATCCAAATAATATTATATTGAATAACAATTACACCACGACGTGGAGACGGTAAGCCGTACGTACGCACGTATGGTGACATGTTATTCAAAGGGTGGATAGAATACTGAATATGGTTGTACCATACTTATAATAACATCACAGTATATGTGAGATACTGGAGTTATTATTTTAGAATGGTAAGAACAAAGGAAGAAGAAGTGGAAGAAGAAATGAACTTAGAAAAGGGTGGTGAAATCATTACCTCTTCTTCGGGTTCTTCCTTTTGATTTGATCAAAATTGCTCCTTAGGTTGGCTTTCTGATCAATCTAAGGCCTCTAGGTTGTATTGAGGGATGTTGGGAGAGTATTTGGGCAGAGTTTGGCCGAACCAAAAGGCTTTAGAGGTGTGAAGAAATGAGAAGGAGGAGTGCCCTTTTATAAGAGGGGTGAGGGGCACCTTTGGAAAAGCTAGAAATATTAATTTATAATAAATTCATATTCGGTTTTTAAAGGCTCCAAAGTTGACTATTCAAAGGATGAGGTGGGGATAGGTCGAAAACAACTCATCCAATAGAATTTAGACAGGTTTGGGTACTTATATTAACCTTATCTTTAAGTATTAACTCTAAGTTAATTAGTTTCACTTTTACAATGTCTCTTTGTATTTTTATATAATATGGTTAATAAACTTACTATATAAATCCAAGCGACCCCCAAGTGGTCCATTAATGATTAACCTATCATAATATAAGTCTCTTGGCCGAACCTTAGATTTTTAGGAATTTAATATCAATTAATAATATAATATTTGTTTTAAGAACTCTTTTATGTCAATTTTGACACTATTCAATAGTTGATTTTTGTGAAACTCATAACAGATTGATTACTTCGAACAAAGTCCATTAAATCAATCCTAATATATCATATTAGCCTAGAAAATTAGTTTAATTCATTAAAAGTTTCATATTATAATTATTTGGGTATTTATAAGATCAATTATTTTTATTTTTCACTATTTTAGTAATTACTGCATCATCATTGTGTCATAAATAAAATAAATTATTTAATGTCTAAAAATTATAAATAAAATATCATTATGTAGGAAATCTTTTGATCTTTCTAATGAATATTTATAATCGAAAATCCAACAGGTATAACCCTATGTAAAAATTGTTCTTCTAAAAGATGTAAGCTTATGCCATTTTTATTTTTATTTTAGCTTTATTAAAATAATGTGTCATTATCACTTACAAGTGGATCCATGGGGTCCCAAAATAGACCCAAAGATGCCCATGGTCGACCATGTATCAACCAATAGGGTTAAGACACGTTTTAGGGTAATTTAGTATTATTATAATATTATTTTTTAACCCTTATTTACCGGATTTACCCTTAACCATGGTAAATAAAATATTTACCGCAGTAATTATTCAAAATGTCTAAAAATAAAAGTTACCTATTTACACAATTTGAACATCCTGATTCCAAATATGGAATCCATTTTTCTAAATTCAAAACACAGAAGTGGCAGAAATTAATTTAAAATTAATTCCCGCTGTCAAAACAAAAAGCGTGTTTTTAAGAGATAATAACTACCAAAAGATTGACACTTGTTTATGTTCGGTTTAATTGTAAAATTATGTCCAATGACCAACATTATATTAAATAGTAAAACTATATTCTAAATATACTTTAAAACCACTCAAATTCATAATTTATCATTATTAATTATTTTGATTAAAAAAGTTGTTTTTAATTAAAATTTAGTAATTTTCACTATTCATCAAAATATGAAAGTTATCAGAAAAGTACCAAAATTTCACCTTAGGCTAAATTTGATATTCCGAATCCAAAAATTAAGTCCATTTTAAAATATAAAATATATATAATTTCAAAAAGTAGGTATTACTATTCATAACAGCTAGTTTGATTGGTTACGGTGTGTTAGAACTCGAAGTTGCGTACAACACACGCTACTGTTTTATTCAAAGGAAAGCGTACCGTGGAAGCTTGGGATGTTTCATTTTAAATTTTTTTTGATGTCTCCATTTAGTCAAAAAGTTTAAAATATTGTATTTAAAAAGGTTTCACTATCAAAAGTTGATAAAAGTGCAATACTGAAAATGAATCTGTTCTTCCATTATGACTAAGAAACTCATAATATGGATTCTAAAATTATAAGGATTATATAAAGTTTAAAATTTAGTTAATACTATTCATGACCTCTTTTAATGGCTTTTTTTTTGGCAAGTCATGGTGAAATTGAACTCAGTGTTGCGTGTAGTGCAAGTTATTGAATTATTTTGAAGAAATAACACACTATGAAATCTTGGGGTGTTACATTCTCCCCTCCTTCAATAAATTGCGTCCTCGCAATTTGAAATTGTTCTTCAAAAATAAAAGGTTGAAAGTAGAAAATATATTTGTGGGAAAACCCACATCGGAAATTGGGTTACTAAAATTTAGTCTTAATATGAGGAAAAGATAAATGAAAGGGTCACCACCAAATTATGATCTCGATTAGGAGAACATTGGTGGCAATTAGAGACATATAATTGGAGGAAAAACGTAAATATTTATAGGTAGTGATTGAGGTCATCAATCACAAACAAGTGTAAAATTGAGGTCCTTAAATTCATCAATCTATGATGATTTGAAATACCATCGGTTCAACAAAACATAGGATATTAGGATAACACATTTTTGACGTTTCAAAATATCTTAGTTTAAATCCCACATCGAAAAATGAATTAATGAGGCCTCTATTTTAAAAAAAAGGGTGGAAAGTATGAAGATTACCGAACATAACACATACTAGGGTTCCATGTAGGAAAATATGGATATGGAAGAGAAATCTAACCATCAATTATCTGATGGAGAGTGGTAGAGAACATGGCTATGAAAAGGCCAACAATCCCAAAGCCATGAATTAGTGATGATTTAAGGTACCATCTAGGACAACATTTTTGTTCTAAGTTCCTTTTATTAATGTTGAGGAATATATTTATGAGATTGGCTAAGATCATAAGGAGATATATTTACTTTATAATTAGAGTTTTATCCATTAATAAATTTCTACCACAAACTCATCTTTCACTCTAAAAGATAATAGAATGTTATTCGTACAGGGTTCCAAAATAAATGAATTTTTAATTCATCTACCAGATCTTTAAAGAAAACAACATTATTTAATCCAGGACATCTCGTGGGCTAGTGGTAGGTGATACACCCTTGTCGCCCTTCGGTTGCGGGTTCAAGTCTCGCAGCCTTGCCGGACGCGACGGGTTGCCGCCCGACCTCCGGGTTGTCCTTTTATGGTAATCCAAAATAATCCAAACTAGAACTATCCAAAATACTTCTGTCCAAACTCACAGTCCAACATTTATAAGTAAGGTAAACATAATGTAGAACCTTTTTAACCCGTAATAGCATATGAATACCTTCATCGTGTATTCTTTTAATACACTGAAACATCCTGAATTACCATATTTTTTATTGATTACATTCATGCTCCCTTATTCCATATTGAATGCTGGATATACTTCATCAATCCAAAAATGTTTTAAACCCCAACAATAATGGAATATACAAATCATTAATCAGCTTCAAGGTAGTCAATAATATCCAATATAATTTATCCAAATCAATCATGTATTATTCTAAAATCACCACCTCGGTATCTGAACCATATTATGGTTTATCTTTCTCTCAACCATATATTTTCCAAAAATTTAACCTGATATTGAGTCACTTTTCTTTTTTCCACACAATCTCAAGTCCTTAATGAAATAGTACTGCAGTACAATCCTTATATACTCCATAATTATTATAACAAGTACATTGTTGATACAACACTCAATTGGCATAATCAACATAAGAACTCTAATCATTCCTCTTCATCTGTGGTAGTATCATAACTTGATTATTATCCAATAACATCATTTTCGGCATAGTCTGATGACTGGGACATAGGTTCGCGTAGTGTCCAAACTCCTTGCAAATGAAGCATTGTACATTTAAAACCATTTTCTTACCCTTGCAGTCACATACCTTGTGCCCTTTTCCTCCACACTTATAACAAACTCCCATTCCTTTCAGGCAAGTTCCAGGGTGATTCTTTCCACAGTTACCACATATGGGAAAATTCTTCTTTTCCCTTTTCCCTTTATCCATCTTTCTCTCTTCCATCCTTTTCTTCTCTTGATTCCCTTCAAAGCCATAGGACTCAGTAAACTCTTTACTTATCTTATCAACACATGATATTATTTCTTCATATGATGAT